>JAPDVU010000001.1:37227908-38509301 GCA_026230045.1 Corynorhinus townsendii
AGCTAAATTTGCATTTTTTAATTATTCAGGTTGCTTACAAATGTAAATGACATTTTAAGTATTAATGATATTGATGTGACTACAGTGCAATTTTTTTTCCCAAGGAAAACATTCCATTTATTTGCAAGATACAAAGTGAGGGCTCTCCGAGCATTTGTGGTTGTTTAGAATGTAAACATCTCAAGTGTGCATGTGAAAGATTCATCAAGTATATCTTATGAAATGGATGCATAAACACTTCATAATTATTTACTTGAATAATTATTGCATTTCTTTATTTCAATAAACTAAAACTCTTTCTCTTTTGATGACATTTCCTTAGAAAGACTATTGGGCCATTAAAATAATATTTGCATCACAAAGAAATGTCTCTATTAAAGTAAATTAAAATATTCCCAAATGTGATTTCCTCCTATCAGATTTGTAATTTAACATTTCACACCACCTGCATTGTGTTAAGAAGGTACTCTATAAAGCCAGATTATCTGAATGGATACCAGTTAAGAGACTATTGTAATTTCCAGTTAAGAGATGATGATAAATTGAACTATGAATGTGGCAATAGAAATGTCAAGATATATCTAGATTACTGAGATGATCAAGGGATAAATACATACTGCTTGCCATATAAAAGAAGTTTAAAAGAGGAAGATGTTAAAGTGTGACTGGACCTTAATTGCCAGGTTCTTGAGTTTCAAAGTCATAGAAATGAGCACTGAACTCAGTACAAGATCAGGCAGATAGAGTTTATTGAGAAGATCTTGCACACAAGGGACTTCACCAGAAAAGAGAAGTAAGCTCTCAGTGGAGTTCATGTGGCTGGCTTATATAGGGACCTTTGGGTGGTTGTAGAGCTTGGAAATGAGGATGAGGTCAGTTGTCCCATGGTGGTCATCTGATGGCAGTTGATCTGGGGTAGTCATAGATGTTTTCTATGCTCTATGGACCATCCAGAGGACCTGTAAAATAATGCTTGTGCAAACATTCTGATTACCATTTAATTGACAAAACAACTATTTTGCTTAACATGATCTTCAGAAAGATATTATCATCATACATTCTTTCCTTAAATGATATGGTTATGTTAGTTTCAATTACAGAATTTTACTGAAACCAAGGAATCATAGGTCTCTAAGATGGAGTAGGTTTTGGGGACAGAACTATGTTTTAGGAATTATTGAATCTGAAGTATTTTTGAAACATCAGGAAATGGATCTAATTTCAAAAAAGTTGTTTGGACTTATTGATGTACATTTGAGAAACACGTGATAGGTTAAATTGCCTAGGAAGAAAGTGGTTTTTTTAAATCACAGAACCTAGGGAAGTATTTTGAGAAAACAACTGCAGTATTTATCAGAAACCAAATGGAGAAAGAGAAACAGATAAAGGAGATTAAGGACAAATAAACAAAGAAAAGGATACTTAGAGAATTCAAAACCTTGTGTGGTAGAAATAAAGACAGGTATAAGATAAAATGTCAATCTAATAAGGCATGTCTAAAGCACTAGTGACTCAATCATTTACTTATCACTGAATCAGAAGATATATTTATAGCAATGGAAGCAGGAAAGCCTATGATAAGAAGGGTACATTTGACCTTGGGTGTTAAACATAAGTAAGAGTTTTCGTATATGACAATCTGGGAAACAATGTAAGAAGAAAACCTCATATGCAAGGGCACAGACTGAACAAGGACAAGACATAGATCAAGGAACAAGAGATAAGGTTTAGGCTGAGATTGTGAAGAATTGCGAGGCCAGCAGAAGTTAAGTAGGATAACACCTTCTACCACAAACTGACCAAAATATTATCATCTAAATCCATTACTCCCTTCTTTATCTCCTGCTATAAAATACGCAGTTAACAAAGTGATGACTCCCACTTTGTTGCATTTTTTAAAATAAAAGTTCTACAGTTCATCCAAAATATAGTATCTTGAAAAATCACACATTACATATTGACCACTAGATTGCTATCCATGATGAAGTACTATTGTAAAATTTAGTATCTTCATATATCTTTAAAGAAGGCAAGATACAGGCTTTTCAAATTCTCATTTTCACTACATTATATTAAAGACTGTTATTGATCTTCTAACTTGCAGAGTAAATTAAGTCTTCAACCCATTGTTTCCTGCTTAGCATGAAACCCAGCAGTTTAAATGTGTTTCTGCAAATTATTTTCAAATACTCTGACAGGAAATAAAGATCAAATCCACAGTTTATGGAGATTAAAAATACATACAAAATTATGTAATAATTAGTTACCAACATATTAAGAAATAGCTCATTTAGAGCTGGTGGAAAATAAGCTCTGCTCAGAAATAATTCACTTTGATATATTGCTGATTTTTAAAATGTTTCCTCTCTCTTTCTTTATTAATGGGGATATTTGCATTCAAATAGAGATCATTTGTTTTTAAGAATTCATCTGCTCCAGCTATTTATTCTCCACCTACTATTTTAATCCACGGTTTATAGCACAGGCATCAGTTGCAGTGAAAATGATTAGGATGTCATGAAAGTTTATGCCTTCAGGTGAGAAATATGGTACATTCTCAGTGCAGTATAACTTGCAAATTAATGTTGTATTCATTCAGATTGCTTCAAATTAAAATAAGCAAAGACTGAGAAGTTTAAAGAAAATGGTACAAGTGTTTTTTCCTAACTGAACTATCTCTGTATGGTATACCTTTTCACAATATGCCCTCTGTTTTCCAGAAATAGAATCACAGTATGATATATATGCTAAATAATTGCCTTGGAAAACCCACAAGTGGCAGAGCTATGAGATCAACATATTGACAGTACCTTTCTATAAATTCCCATTTATGGGGTTGGAAATGACTATTTACTAGAGGTGGGTATAAATTAATCAAACTAATTCTGCATAGCATTTATATATAGACTTTACATATTACATATTTGTCAGATTGTAGACTATTGCATTTCTTGTTTCTGTAATCGGTGGAGATTTAAGTTTATGGAGAGAAAATGTGACTGGTGCTCTATGTTGTAATGCTTTGTGACACAGCCAAATGTTATTATGCGTTCCATTTCAAGTGCAAAACTACTAATCTAATGAAAATGTTACTGTCCTAAGCAATATATTCTGAGTGTTATTATAGAATACAGTGGAAATGACTGCATTAATATTATACAGTAGGAAAAATAACAGCTAGAGAATTTAAAATTTTTATCAAGTGCAGTGTTTAGAAAAAGAATCAACACAACAAAATATGTTTCTGCTTAGTTGAATAGAAAGTGCTGGCGGGTAGAGAGCAATGAAATAGGTTAAGTTATAGAATACATAGGATGGTTCTCCAGGTATAGATAAGAATGGTATTTTTAAGGGTGGGAGAAAAAAGGAGTTCTGTTTACAATCAGTTCTCAAATTTTTGATAAAAATAGTTTAAAGGTAAAAAAAAACACAGCTTAGTTCAATCAAAAAATACAATAGAGCCATTCAGTTTGGCTATACAGATCACATATTTAGTATTATTACATTTTCTCTCTCTCTCTCTCAATCTCGCCCTCTCAATAGTTGGGTCACCATTGGTAATGAAATTCTTTACCATGCCTTACTTTAAAAGACTGTTGGTAATAAAATTCTTTACCTTGCCTTATTATGGAAGAACTTTTCTATAAATAGACTTCTTATTTTGAAGTATAGTCTATGAACAGGCAATTTTTCTTCTAAGTTCATTCTTAGAATAATGTTTTTTAAAATGTGATTTTATTATCTCATTACTGGTTATAGAATCAAATTAATGAATCTTGATCAGCATCTTAGTTATTACATTTAATGAAATAAAAAGCAATAGAACATAGTATATATGTCAAGCAAAAAGAATAATTAATATAAAATGAATATCTTGTTTCAGTTTGTATATCTGATGGTATTTGTATGTCTTGGTTTGGGAGGTGGAGTCATAATAACATTATGTATGCTTGTTATTATTGGTCATGATAAAAAGTTTGTGGAATCAATGGGAAAAGAAAATCTTATACATGTGTGCAACATGGAGTATTGTTAGAAATGACAATAATTAATAACAACCTAAATATTTAGCAAAATGATAAATACATTTTTATACATTGATATAATTGAGTACTATATAACAAGATGTATAAACTAGATTTGCATGTTTCAAAGAAAATAACATTTCATAATATAATATTAAGTGAGAAAATAAAAATAAAAAAATATCATTTATATAAAATTTAACATACATACACACCTGGCCTGTGTGGTTCAGTGGTTGAGTGTCTACCCATGAACCAGAAGGTCATGGTTCGATTCCCTGTCAGAGCACATGCCTCGATCCCCAGTAGGGAGCATACAGGAGTTAGTCAGTCAATGATTCTCATTATTGATGTTTCTCTATCTCTTTCCCTCTCTGTTCCTCTCTCTGAAATTAATTTTAAAAATATTTTAAAAATTAACATGCACATTACAATTATCTGGTGTACATTCAGGATGGGGGAAAAGTAGGTTTATAGTTTTTTGTATGGAAAATAATACAATAATTAAGAAATAATAATACAAGAATTAACTGTTACAAGTACTTGCAACTGTAAACCTACTTTTGCCCCAACTTATATATATATATATATATATATATGTGTGTGTGTGTGTGTGTGTTTCTGTGTGTGTATGTGTGCGCACAAACACACACACTAGAGGGCCCAGTGCACAAAATTCGTGCACTGGGTGGGGGTCCCTCAGCCCAGCCTGCCCACAGACTGGGAGATCTCAGGGGATGTCCTACTGACAGCTTAAGCCACACTCTGGCCTCCCTCTGCGGGAGAAGATTGGGCTGATCAGGGAAAGGCACCAGCCCCATCATTGCGCTGCTGCAGCCACTGCCAGCCACTGCAGCTGCTAAGGTGTTTTCATCAACATGGACTCTAGTCCCTTCACCATGAAAAAATGACAACTTTCTTTAGGCATTTTCAAGATGTGTTTTTCATAAGATATGACATTTCTTTCTTTCTTTTTTTTTTTTTATCCTCACCTGAGGATATGTTTCCATTGATTTTTAGAGAGCGTGGAAGAGAGACAGAAAGACAGAGAGAAACATCAATGTGAGAGGGACACTTTGATTGGTTGCCTCCTGCATGAGCCCTGACATGGTCCCCAGCCAGGGAGGAGCCTGTAACCTAGGTACATGCCCTTGATCAGAATCAAACCCCGACCCTGCAGTCGGGAGACCGAGGCTCTATCCACTGAGCCAAACTGGGTAGGGCAGGATATGACATTTCTTAGCCCCTCCTGCAGTGGAAGTGCGTTTTTTCTCCAGGAGTGAGGTGGAAAAACCTTAGATCACCTTCTTGGATTCTTATTACCCAAGTTACCAAGAACACTGCAATTGGCAGCTTACAGGGAGCTTAGCCAATGAGAGGTCAGAAAAGGTGTTTACGCTCGAACTGGTTTGGCTCAGTGGATAGAGTGTCAGCCTGCAGACTGAAGGGTCCCAGGTTTGATTCCTGTTAAGGGCATGTACCTTGATTGGGGGCACATGCCCAGTGGGGAGTGTGTAGGATGCAGCTGATCAATATTTCTCTCTCATCAATGTTTCTGTCTATCCCTCTCCCCTCTTCTCTGTAAAAAAATCAATAAAATATATTTAAAAAATAGAGAAAAGAAAAGGTGTTTCCTCTGCAGCTCATTAGCAGAGGACCCCCTACTTTGTGTCCACTGGGGTAGGGGTGTGTCCCCACGGCCTGGGGGAGCATACCCCCAAAGCCAGAAGCCAGCCCCATGTTATGGGCACTGGTCTTGGGGGCGTGCGGACCCCGGGTCACATGTCAGCTGCCGGGTCTGCATGCCCCCAAGGCTGGCAGCCCCCAAGGCCGGCAACCAGCTTCACACGGGCCTACAGGCTAGGAGTGGCCTGTGTCCTGAGGATGTTCCCGGGACCCAGGCTGTTCGGGGCCTGCATGTGCAAATTAACCCAACAAAGTTGGAGGATTAATTTTCATACTCATTCCTGATTGGTTGGTGGGCATCGCAGAGGTACAGTCAATTTGCATCTTTTTCTTTTATTAGTATAGATTACTTAGATGTTAGTGTTAAATTGGGAATTTTAAATAATTCATAATTGCAGTATCATTAGGGGAAAATGGGCAGCAATGGGAGAGGAAAAGAAAGAGAAAAAACTTCCACTGAGTCTGTCACCTATTATTTCTTTAAAAATAAAGAATTCAAAAATGTAAAATATTAACATTTGGTAGACCTAAGTAATGTGCAATTTTTATGTTGTATATATGTTTTGCTTGAAATATTTCATAAAAAAAAGTTAGAAAATTGAAATGCAGTAAAAACACAGGGAAGATGAATATCTGTTGACAAAATTATGTGGCATTCACCCCTTCAGTGTAGCCCTTCAACACACACTCTAACTCCTATTGACTTTGAGAGGGTGCAGATGCTCACACCTCAAGGAAAGTTTTATTTCTAGGGAGTAAGAAAGTTGTGCCAAATAACAGAAAATTATTCTCTTATAGAATAGCATAGAAGTCAGGGTGACAGCTGAATAGCCTACTATTTGTTTTCTAACAGTTTTTGAGATTACACAAGACATCTATATTTTTAGAGATAGAAAATTTAGTATTACAGTGTGTTACTGCCTAGGGAATAATCAGTAGTAGAAGTGATGTATGAAGTACATTTAAGGGGGTAGGCTGAGATTGTCATATACTCTTTTACACATTTCAAGTTTTACATTTTACAATTTTAGTGAGGAGAGTATTGAAGGAAGAAAAGGATAAATTAGTTACTTAGTAATTTTTTTCTTGTTTTCTCTACCAAATTCCAGAAGTATTATGAACATATGACAAAGGCAAGAAAGAACATTATTGGACAGATGCAAAATGCTAGGAAGGAAATATTAGAACAAAGTACCAGAAGATTTAATCTAATCTATAATAATAAAAGCATAATATGCTAATTAGGCCAGACAGCTGAACGACCTTCTGGACGTCATTCTGGACATCCTTCTGGATGAAGCCATCGTGGTGGGGGCCGAGGCAGAGGTGGTTAAGGGCATTCAGGAAGGTAGGCAATCAGGGGCGATCAGGCAGGCAGGCAGGCAGAGGCAGTTAGGGGCGATCAGGTAGGCAGGCGAGTGGTTAGGAGAGATCACGCAGGTAGGCGAGTAGTTAGGGGCAATTAGGCAGGCAGGCAGAGTAGTTAGGGGCAATCAGGCAGGCAGAGGGGTTAGGGGCAATCAGGAAGGCAGGCGAGTGGTTAGGGGTGATCAGGCAGGCAGGCAGGCAAGCAGTTAGGAGCCAGCAGTCCCAGATTGTGAGAGTGTGCAGGCCAGGCTGAGGAACCCTGCATCTCCCTGCCACCCTCTGCATGAATTTTGTGCACCGGGCCTCCAGTATTCAATAAATTTATAAACTGAAAGCATGTGTGCATGCACACATACACAGGAACACACAGACCTTTTTTTTACAAAAGTGGTTTAACATATTCTCTTCAAAGTGACCTCTCTAGTTTTAGTTAAGTGAAAGACAGGACAAACAAAATCCTCCTAGGATCTTGTATATAATTTCAAGAATCTTTTTTTTTTACAAGTGATCTTATTTTATTTTAATTTGTTGTTTTAATTGAATTTAATGAGATGACATTAGTTAATAAAATTATATAGGTTTCAGGTAAACAATTCTACAATAATCTGTATATTACCTCATGTGTTTACTTTCCCAAGTCAAATTTATTAAACATTTATATTTGCCCTATATTTGTATTTCTAATCAGTCAATGCCAGAAAGATTTGTGTCAAACAAGTGAGAAATATAAAGATTTGTGTCAAACAAGTAAGAAATATGTTGGAAACTGGGATATGATCATTTGACCTATTAATGTTACTAGATGGGTCTGCTCCCTTTGTTGCTTTGTTGGCATATATATATATATATATATATATATATATATATATAGAGAGAGAGAGAGAGAGAGAGAGAGAGAGAGAGAGAGAGAGAGAGAGAGAGAAAGAGAGAGTAAACTTGGAAATGTCATAGCCCTAGAAGTCTTAAAGGCAAAATCTGTTTTTGTTACATTAAAACCTGTATGGTGTGCTAAAAAAATCTGTGAGGTATTTTTTATTTTTGTAGGAGATACTAATTCTGATGTCTGAAATCATTCTTTTTAAACTATTTATCACATGAATCCCCTGATCAGCAAAGTTTTAATTTGAAGTTCCACACCTTCAAATTAAAATAAGAAAGATCTCTTTTGTCTAATAGGCACATTTGTAAAAATTATTTAACACTTTATATAGAGATAGAAAGCTATCATTTAACACTTTATATAGAGATAGAAAGCTATCTGTTTACAGGACTTTTTACATATAAAAAGTCCTGTAAACAGAAAAATTCAAGAATTGAAGACTACTTTGAGAATCACATACCTTACAAGATATTTTAAAATTATATCAATATATTTGAAACACACGTTCATTATACCTTAATTGTGATAAACTAATACACACATTTTTATCAATTTTTTACTTTGAGTAAATTGAGATAACATACCAAAAAACAGTTTTAGTGATAATTTACACTGGTATATGAGATTCATTGTTATTTTTTCTTTGAAAGATTTTCAGTTTCATATGGGTGAAGGTGCATGGGACTTTGAAACCAAATAAATATAATTCCATTCCAATAGAAGCCATTCACTCTCCTATGCAAGTCTTAGAAAATTCATTTTCTCAAGATATCGCAAGAGCCATCCCACTCCCCTTACTGCTGGGGAAATTAGACCCACTAATTTATCTGGCAACAATATGATATACAGAAGGAAATTTAAGATTAGCTACTTTAGAGTCTATAGAGTTATTATTGGAATCTGTATAGACAAAGTAGAATATACACATGGGTGAGTACCCAGAAATTAAGATGATTAGAAATTACCTTGTCCTATATACCAAATAATTCAGTATTTTACATTCCTGTATCCACAGAACACTTTAGGAATGCAAACTAGCTATGCTAAGGCACAGAGGGGTTCTTCAACTATTAGACAGCATCTGATTAGCACTAATTATAACTTGCCTCTTTTTCCCTTTCACTTACCTCCTACATCCCCTCCTCTCCTCTCCTCAGATACAAATGTGGGTCAGCCAAAACGTTTTGAACCACATGGCTGTCAAACCACAGTAATCAATAGATGTCTCATCTTTGTTCTAGAATAAGCTGCCTGCTGGGTTTAAGCAATTAATCTTTCCCCCAATAATCAAAAGATTAGTGCAATTTTTCTTTATCCATGATTTGGGCTTATATTTGTTTTACCCCAGGCCCTCTCATTACTCCCACTTATCAAGGGCTGATTGTTTGTAACTAATGTTCTGTTAAATTTTACTTACAAAATCTCCCCAGCCATGCATCTTTTTCCTGATATAATTTTATGACAGGTGAAATTTCACAGTGCTAATGACATGTAGTATCTTTGGCATCTGTCCAAGTGAATAACACTGAAAGTTATTTGTCCTATTTCCCTTCACTTTGACATCTAAACCTGAATATAGGTAGTTCAGAACCTTTAGAAATGCATCATGTATTGCTTGGAGCAAAGGAGAAATAATAACTCAATATCTATGAGGTAAACTTGTAAGTCTAAATTTTCTTACCTTCAGAACAGTGTTTTTCAGGTGTTTTCTCTAGGTTATCTTTATCCTAAGAAGTATTTATGGTGAGAACTAAAATTAGAAGTTAAAGTACCCACTTCAGTGGTTCCTATTTACATTAAACATTGTGAATAGATAGAAGGAAATGTTGGAAGGGTTCTGATTTCATTTGTATTCTAAATCTGGACTCAAAGTGATAGCTGATTAAATTAAGCCTTCCATAATTTAAAAAAGAAGTCTTGAGAGTCCCCAAAGTTTAATTTGAAGACTCTTTGAGGTTGTTTTTATTCTTAAGTATTCATAAAATGTCCATACAATGTATAGCAAAGTCTAAAAGAGAAAATGTCTTATGTGTTCCCAAATTTCATTGTACTTGGAATTCTATTAAAGGAAGCATAATGTAACAATCACCACAGACACTTTCTTAATAATACATATTCTTTTATGGAACAGTTAATATGTACTATATACTCTTTAAAAGTTTTACATAAATTAACTTGGGCTACAGCTTTAAGTGGCAAAGCACGGGTATCAAACTTATGTAGTTGAGGTCCGCAGAAACTAGGTTCCACACTTTTGAATTATAATTAGTAGTATTAATTATTAGGTTTTCTCTGCTATTATACATTACTCCAAATTTCCTATTCCATGATCAGATAGTAATTCTTTGTTATATGTCCCATTGGGTTATGTGCTTGAATGGTATGTAATAGAAGAATGGTTAATAATGAAAAAAACAGTATCTGGAAGACCTGCACTGGAATTCCAGCTCTGCTGGACTTGCAGTGAAGTTTTTCACACGTTATCTCTAATCATTATTTTTCACAGTAGTAAACTTAAAAAAATGTCTGTTAAGCCTCGTGACAAAATTAAATAAGAGAATATAGGTTAATTATAGTGCCTGGTGTTTGAAAAAAGATTAATAAATGTGAATGGCTAATATATCATTTATAGTAATGGTAGTTTAACAAAATCTGTGTTTTTAAATTTTTAATCCCAGAAATCTATTGAAATAACATATTTCATAAAAACACAATTAAAAGAAGATAAAGATCAGCTATTCTGGCTGAAGTAACTAGAAGAAAACAGAGCCCTGCCACTCTACTCTACCCCATTACCCATTCTCCTTACTCCTGCCAAAATCCAGTGTCCATGAGCTATCTACACTAGGGTTCCCCCAAAGCACCATTTGAAAAGGACTGACCTATATGGTCTCCTGTTTTCTGAAGATTGTATGTCCTATTGAAATAGTTATTCCACCCCAACATTAATTTATAATCATGCTTATAATCATGTACATGGAATTGTTCTGAAATAGAACATACAAAAAAATCAAATATATATATTCTTTACTTTTTCTGACTGATATAAAAGTAAGGTTTATAAGCTACATCAATAGTATTTGTTATCTGCTCAGCTGTCTTTTGTGTTTTGATAGTATTTGCAATCCTTTGTTTACTCCTGTTCTGTTATAGCCAATTTGTATTCTTTTTTTAAAATATATATATTTTACTGATTTTTTTTACAGAGAGGAAGGGAGAGAGATAGAGTGTTAGAAACATCGATGAGAGAGAAACATCGATCAGCTGCCTCCTGCACACCTCCTACTGGGGATGTGCCCACAACCAAGGTACATGCCCTTGACCGGAATCAAACCTGGGACCCTTCAGTCCACAGGATGGCGCTCTATCCACTGAGCCAAACCAGTTAGGGCACCAATTTGTATTCTTTAAGAGGCAACTGATGCATTCTACTTTATGTTCCATTATCATTATTATATCACCTGGTTGGTGAAGCTGACTTTTTATATTTAAGCAATTCTAGTAAGTTCAGAATCTAAATTGTATTTTATTGAGTAACTACTATGTCCCAGTGATCAGAAGTACCATTTTGGTGACTTACATGATTTGGAACATTTTTATGGCATCTTTTAACCAAATAAATTTATGATAAACACTTAAGAATTTTAAGTGTTTTAAATTAAATGAGCTAATATATAAGATTCCAGGTAAAGAGTAACTATTAGGATAAAGGAGTTATTTCTCAATTAAAATTGATGACAATAGAGAGTATAATTTATCTGTTTGTATTGCTTTATGTATGCCAAAAGTCATTAATAAGAGGGTAGACTGATGGAGAGAAGGAAAAAAGGAAGGAAGGAAGGAAGGAAGGAAGGAAGGAAGGAAGGAAGGAAGGAAGGAATGGATGGAAAAGGATATAGGAAAGGGAAAAAAAGGAAACAAGAGAAGAAGACAGGAAATGAATTATTTTTTATTATTTTCTTACTAGAGGCCCTGTGCACAGACTTGTGCACCAGTGGGCTCCTCAGTGTGGCCTGCGGGGATCGGGCTGAAACCAGCATCCAACATTGGTCAAGGGATGCAGTAGTGCATGAAGCAGCAGGCAGCCAGGGAGGAACCACTCCCACTCGCTCATCCTGGTCAGCTGAGAGTCTGCCCTGCCTTCCACTGCTGCCCCTCATATATTTTGGTCTGCTGCACCCAGCTATGGAGAAGTGGGTCCCTAGGGCGGAGCTCCCATGGCCTCGCTCGAGGTGCAGACTGAGACTCTGAGAAGTGGGTTGAGTGCCCAAGGGACCCCGGGGGGGACTGGGGAGTAGCGGTAGCTGTGCAGCAAGGCCGCCCACTTCGCACACCGTCTTGCAAGTCTGGTCTGATAGGAGGAGGTGGGTGCTAGGGAAGGAATCCATGGTCTCTTTTTCCCTTCCTTCCATCCCTTGGCTCTGGCTGCCCAGGGAGGACGTGGCTGGAGGGATTGACAGAGGTCAAGGGCGCTGTGCCTCCAGAGTGGTGCCTGGGGAGTGACAGAATTTGGACTGATGGCCTGGCCTCCCAATGAGAACTGCAGCTCAGCCCAACCTGCTTGTGATCTTTCAAAGACTCAATCACCTGTTTCTTTTTCCATCTGTCCAAGATGATGCCCCCTGGTTGTCAATGCACATCATAGCGACCTGTCTACTGGTTGCTTAGGCTTCTACATATATAGATTTTATGTTACACTAGAGGCCTGATGCATGAAAATCGTGCCCTGGGGGGGGATGTCCCTCAGCCCACCCTGCACCCTCTCCAATCTGAGAACCCTCAGGGGATGACCGACTGCTGGTTTAGGCCCGATCCCTGTGGGTTTGGGCCAAAACCGGCAGTCAGACATCCCTCTCACAATCTGGGACTTCTGGCTTCCAACAGTCGCCTGTCTGCCTGTCTGATAGCCCCTAACCACTTCTGCCTGCCAGCCTGATCACCCCCTAACCACTCCCCTGCCAGCCTGATTGACACCTAACTGCTTTCCTGCTGGCCGAATCACCCCCAAATGCCCTCCCCTACAGGCCTGGTTGCCCCCAACTGCCCTCCACTGCCAGCCATCTTGTGGCAGCCATCTTGTGACCACATGGGGGTGGCCATCTTGTGTGAAGGTGTGATGTTCAATTTGCATATTACCTCTTTATTATATAGGATGAGGCTAGGCCTCTAAAATCACTATTGGGTGAATTGGAATGACTTCCAATGGAAACAGTAAGATAACAGAAAATATAGATGCCTGTTGTATATTATCAGCTAGGGTGGCTTTTCAATTTTGTAATTCCCAAATAGAGCCCATTATAATATACTTTGTAGAACAAGAGATTACATCATATTATTGACATTTGTTGAGAGAACAAGATGTAACTGTGAAGTACATCGTAAGTGTCCAAGTATTCTGAAACTATAAATAAATACACACACACACACACACACACACACACACACTAATAAAAGGGTAATATGCAAATTGTTCACAACACCCTCACAGTAACAACTGAACAGCAGGCTGCGTGGGGCAACCAGGTTAGCAGGGAGGTTAGTGAGGGACAACCAAACGACAGGCCAGAAGGCTGTGTGGGGCGACCAGGTCAGCAGGGAGGTTAGCAAGGGACGACCAAACGACTGAACAGCAGGCTACATGGAGTGACCAGGCCAACAGGGGGGTTAGTGAGGGATGACCAAATGCCTGACCAGCAAGCTGCATGGGGTAACCAGGCTGGCAGGGGGGACAGTGGGGGGTGACCAGGCTGGCAGAGGGGGACAGTGAGGGGTGACCAGGCTGGCAGAGGCAGACAGTGAGGGGAAACCAGTCTGGCAGGGAGGGCATTTGTGGGTGACAAGGACAGCAGGGTGGGCAGTTAGGGGCAATCAGGCTTGCAGTATGAGGTGGTTGGAGGTGATCAGGCTGGCATGGGGTGCAGTTAGGGGTGATCAGGAAGGCATGCAGGTGAGCAGTTAGGAGCCAGCAGTCCCGAATTGTGACCTGGGATCAGGCCAAAACCAGCAGTTGGACATCCCCTGAGGGGTCCCAGATTGGAGAGGGTCCAGGCTTGGCTGAGGGAATCCCCTACCACCCGTACATGAATTTTGTGCACTGGGCCTCTAGTGTGTGTGTGTGTGTGTGTGTGTGTGTGTGTGTGTGTGTGTGTATGTGTGTGTGTGTATATATATATATATATATATATATATATATATATATATATATCCCATTACTAGCCTTTGTATTTTTGGTGTACATTATGTTAGTCACTAAAGGGATAATTCTTGCTTTAATTGTTTAATTGTTTATTTGAATACTAGAGGCCCGGTGCATGAACTCTTGCATGGGTGGGGTCCCTCGGTGTGGCCTACAGAGATTGGGCCAAAACCAGCAGTTCAATGCTGCCTGCTGCTCCTGCCTGCCACTCCTGGTCATCCTGGCCCCACTGCACCTGCTGTGAGCTCCTGCTCAGTCAGTCCCTATCTGGTAGAGGCTCGTGCCACCACAGCAGCACTCTCCAGATGCGAACCTTGCATCTAGTGCCTGTCCTGAGGGGGGTGGGGGAGCCAGGACACAATCAGCCCTCTGGGTAGGTGGTGGGGCACCTTTGCCGACCTAGGATCCAGATCTGTCCCCCGGCCATTCTTGCTAGTTGTTAGGAGCCACCTGGCAGCCACTTTTATGTCATTTCTTCTTTGTGGAGTGTCTAAGGAGGGGAAGTGGCCTCAGTGCCCAAGGCCAGGAGGCCAGTGATGCTGTCAGGATTGTACAGGCAGTGCTGGTCTGTCAGTGCCTGGCCTGTTCTTCGGAGATTGGACCTGCAGGACTACTGAGGGAATAAATGGCTGCTGCAGGGCTGGTGGGCTGCCGGGAAGAGTCGGTCAGCTGAGCGGCACTACCACTATGGGAGGTCATTGACCACCAGGGTGTAGCTCCTGCATTGAGTGTCTGCCCCCTGGTGGTCAGTGTGTGTCAGTGACCAGTCATTTGATCGTTAGGTCATTCAGTTGCTTAGTCTTTTTATATAGACTAGGGGCCTGTAGCACAAAATTCATGCACGGGGGGCTTACCTCAGCCCCGCCTGCACCCTCTCCAATCAGGGACCCCTTGGGGGATGTCCAACCGCCAGTTTAGTCCCACAGGGATCGGGACTAAACCAGTGTTCAGACATTCCTTTTGCAATCTGGGACTGCTAGCTTCCAACTGCTCACCTGCCAGCCTGCCTGATTATCCCTAACTGCCTCTGCCTGCCTGATCACCCCTAATTGCCCTCCCCTCCTGGCCTGATCTTGATCCCAAGTGCTCTCCCCTGCCAGCCTGGTTGCCCCCAACTGACCTCCCCTGCCTGCCTGATCACCCCCAACTGCCCTCCTCTGTCAGCCTGATCTTGCCCCCAACTGCCCTCCCCTGCTGGCCTGATCTCGCCCCCAACTTCCCTCCCCTGCCAGCCTGATCGCCCATAACTGCCTCTGCCTTGGCCCCCCACCACCATGGCTTTGTCTTGAAGGAAGTAGGACATCCAGAAGATAGCTGGTCAACCCTGTCTAATTAGCATATTACCCTTTTAGTAGTATAGATAGATTATATGGGATAGGATTGCTTAAATGGTGGTGGGGTGGTGGGAAAGTCTTTTGAGATGCTCTTGGCAGACAAAAACACATAATCCTTTTATCTGGACTGATAGCCAGCCATATGCACTATACCACTAAACTGGTCATGAAAAAATTGAACCGCTTTCTTACACATTATACCAAATAGCTGTTGCCCTTAAAACCCCTCTTCAGCCCCCACCTTAGGTTCTGCCTTCGCAGTTCACCCAGATTAAGTTCTGATTGGTCAGTTTCTATGCCAGTCAGCGTCAAAAGCTATGCCTCCTAGGCAGCCATTGGCTCCTTGCAGTTCACCCAGAATTGGTTCTGATTGGTTGGTTTCTATGCCAGTCAGAATCTCTGGACCTCTCTCCAGACCTGATCAAGGAGGCGGGGCTGAACAGCAGCTGTCCAGGCTGTTGGTGAGCGGCTGAACTGCTGACCTCTCAGAGAGACAGGCATGGCTGCTGGTGAGGCTTGGAGAGAGAGGCAAGGGTTGATCAACAGCTGCTCTGGGCCTGATCCGTAGTCCCCTGGGCAGTCAGTGTTGGGTTGCTGCACCAGCACCCATTGCAGTCAGTGCTGGGTCGCCATGGCAACCCAGCACTGACTTCCAGTGTTCAGTTGAGCCTTGGTCATTATGGACCCTGGCTCTTTATTATATAGATTAGAGGGTCGGTGTTGTTTTATATTTATTTGTTTTAACCTTCCTAATTGCACTTGCATGCCAACATATTCAGTAGTATTCAATTCCAGGTCATCATTTGGCTTTTTTATCATTGCTCCTGGCTTGTGTGCATTTTGTTTTTGTTAATGAATACTTAGATGTGTTAAGCATCTTCACTAAACTTTTCTGAGCCTGAGTATCTCAGAATTGGAAAAAATTGCGATGATAATTTCAACTGTTAAAACTTTATAAAAACTATACATTTGGGCTTGGGTGATTAATTTATTTAACCAATATGCTATATGTTCTTTATATTTGCATGGCTCAGCATATCTTATATAAATTCTTACATGCTAAATCTAACAAATATAAAATGCTTATTAATTATTTTATAATTCTCAGTGTTATTACCTGCAAATTGACATTCTATTACTTATTTCCCAGTATTCTCAAGAAGGTTAAATGAGACAACTAATATTATTAAAGTAAATCAATTTTCATTTTCCACTCCTGCTATGCTTTTTATGGATTTTTTAACTTGTATTCAATTGGATAAGATACTTAAAACTTACACAAAATACATTAGTATACACACACAAAACACATATGTTATAATATGTTTAATTTTATATAAATCAGATGCATTAGGCATTAGCAGAACATGTGAAACATAATTAGGTGTAAATGAGTATATATATGGCATGTTTAAACATATATTAGTATGTGCAACGCATATCCCTTGATACAATCAATGTACAAACATTTGGGCATGTATTAAGTATTTTCCTCTTGCTGTTCAGTGGCTTATGCTACCAGACAATAAAACCCAAAGTAGTTACTTTAGGATCTTAACATCTTATATACTATAAGTTGCATTCCAGGATCTCTTCAATTCTGCTAGAAAATGGTTTTAAAGATAAAAAGTATAGAGTTGCTCTATCCACCAAGCAGGGTGTTTTCCAAAGCAATGTCAGCCCTCAGTGAGAGTGTATCCACATGGATTTGATTACTGGCTTGAAAATGAGGTCCATTTGTTCATTTTCACCTAGTAACTGTTAGCAAATAATATAGCTAATATATTATTATTAATAAAAGTTGAATTTTATTTGGAGTGTCAGAATTCACTCATCATAATATTAGTAAAAATATATAAATCTATTCCCCACAAGCATAATTTTAGTATTGTCTAAGTATAACACTAATCTGGGATGTGTGGTAACTTGGTGACAGCTACAGCACAGCTTGACTCAGCAATCATTCCCATATATTTTGCAATTATTTTTAATCATAGATATTCAACAGTTCTTATACTGCCAGGCTAAGAACCTGGGACATTGTTTCCTGATTTTATAATCATATCCTTGAGAAGTTCAATCTAGAAGGGAACACTGCTGAGCTGAGAGTGTCTGTGAATGAATAAAGATCTCTATAAATACATGTGCAGCATTATGAACATGCAGCTGTTCCATCTTATTCTGACACCATTTTGAAAATCTGTTATTGATTACAATGAGGGGTGAGGAAAGAGAAAACCTCACATCATTAAAGCAGAAAACTCCTCAAGTTTTATACTTTACCAGTGATCTGTCATCAAATTCTTCTGTGAATGACAGTAAATATCAGTAAACATTTTTCCTACCTCTCTGTATGTATATATAAAGAAATAAAATGCAAAATATCTTAAAACAACTTTCATCTTCTTTTATAATTGAACTCGAGGCCTGGTGCACAAAATTCGTGGATGGGGCAGGGGTGTCCCTCAGCCCAGCCTGCATCCTGTCTAATCTGGGTCTCCTCGAGGGATGGGCCTAAATGTGCAATCACACATCCCTCTCACAATCCAGGACTGCTGGCTCCCAACCGCTCACCTGCCTACCTGTCTGATCACCCCTAACTGCTTCTGCCTGCCAGCCTGATCACCCCCTAACTACTCTCCTGCCAGCCTGATCCACGCCTAGCTGCTCCCTGCCAACCTGATTGCCCTTAACTGCCCTCTCCTGCCAGCCTGGTCACTCCTAACTGCCCTCCCCTGTCAAACTGGTCGCCCCTAACTGTCCTCCCCTGCAGGCCTGGTCACCCTCAACTGCCCTCCCCTGCAGGCCTGGTTCCACCCAACTGCCCTCCCCTGCCAGCCATCTTGTGCTCGCCATATTGTGTCCACGTGGTGGCAACCATCTTGTGTGTTGGAGTAATGGTCAATTTGCATATTGCCTCTTTATTATATAGGAATTACACCATTGGGACAAAAGTTTCTATTTTAATCATATAGCAGAAGTTTTCTTAGTCCAGAGACTTGTACTTGCTTAGCAAAACACCTTGATGTGCCATTGGGGTTGTTTAGCTATAGCTTGGTGGGCAATTAAATAGATTGTTATTTTTAAAAAGAAGGTGGGGGGAGCCTAGCAAGTGTGTTCAGTGGTTAGAGCTTCAGCCCTGCACTAAAGGCTAGTGGATTTGATTCCCAGTCAAGGACACACACCTGGGTTGTAGGTTCGATATGTTCCTCTCACATAGATTTCTCTCCTTTCCTCCCTCCTATTCTTCCTCCTTCCCTCCTTTCTTTCCACTCTCTCTAAAAGGCAAGCAATGGAAAATATATCGTTGGGTGAGGTTTAAAAATAATAAATAAATAAGGATAAAAATTTGATGATTCTACCAACTTCTAGCGATAGTGAACATAAATAAGAAGAATCCATAAATTTAATACATGCTTGAGGATTTGAAGCTTTACATAATAGCTCTCAAGTTTGCCAGAACCAACACCTTTTATATATTCTACTAGAGGCCCAATGCACAAATTCGTGCATGGGCCAGCTGAGGGGAGGGGCCGAGGGCAGTTGGCTGGCCAGTCCCGCCCCTGATCGGGGTGGGGAGGCCAACCGGGGTGGGAGGTCAGTGGGGGTGGGTCCACAGGTGGTTGGCCGACTGGCCCCATCCCCGATCTGGGTTGGGGCTGGCCGGAGGGAGGGGTCATGGATGGTTGGCAAGCTGGCCTCACCCCTAGTCAAATTCTGGTCGAACTTCCAGTCAAGGGGACAATTTGCATATTAGCCTTTTATTATATAGGATCATAAATGTCTTAATAAATGTTATTAATATATAATTTATCAAAAATAAAATGGAAATGCTTTAAGCACATAGGTCAATGAGTTTTGATATATAATTGTATATTATATATATATATATATATATATATATATATATATATATCCAACCACCACAAAAATCATGATATAGAGCATTTGCAGCACCAGAAAAAGTACTCTTGTACACCACTGCAGTCAGTTCTGACTTATCTTTTTCTCTTTCTCAAATACATTTTTTGAAATATTCTCTTTCCCTTGTTAACTTTACATTTTCTCAAATTTTATATAACTGCCATCATATAGCATGTGTTATTCCTTTTTCTCTTTCTTTTTAACTGTCTTCACTTAGCATGTCTTTGAAGTTCATCCATCAATGCCAATATTAATAGAAAATATTTTATAATGCCCCATTTCTATTATAAAATAAAATTCATATATATATATATATATATACATACATACATATATATCCTTAACTTAAAATGGAAATAAAATTAAAGTAATTTATTTAAGGTATGATATATATTACAGGTAACTATACAGGCATTTATAATAATACTAGAGGCCTGGTACACGAAATTCATACACGGGACGGGGGGGGGGGTGTTCCTCAGCCCAGCCTGCACGCTCTCCAATCTGGGATCTCTCTCACAATCCAGGACTGCTGGCTCCCAACTGCTCACCTGCCTGCCTTCCTGATTGCCTCTAACTGCTTCTGCCTTCCAGCCTGGTCAACCCCAAACCACTCCCCTGCCAGCCCGATTGCCCCTAACTGCTTTCCCCTGCAGGCCTGTTAACCCCTAACTGCTTTCCCCTGCAAACCTGGTCCCTCCCCTGCTGACTATCTTGTGTCTACATGGGGGCAGGATATTTGACCACATAGGGGTAGCCATCTTGTGTGTTGGAGTGATGGTCAATTTGCATATTACTCTGTTATTAGATAGGCTAGAAGCCTGGTGCATTGGTGGGGGCCGGCTAGTTTGCCCTGAAGGGTGTCCTGAATCCTCAGTGTGGGGGTTCCCTTGGGGCATGGGGTGGCCTGGGTGAGGGGCCTGTGGTGGTTTGCAGGCCGGCCACGGCCCCCAATGACCCAAGTGGAGGCCCTGGTGTCTGGTATTTATTTATCTTCTATAATTGAAACTTTGTCGCCTTGAGTGGAGGCTAGGGCAGGCCAGGGCAGGTGGAAAGCTTGACTTACTCCATCGCTGGGGAAACCCAAGCCTCCTGCTTGCTCTGTGGCTGCTGCCTTTTTTTGTTGGGATTTATTTATCTTCTATAATTGAAACTTTGTAGCCTTGAGTGGAGTCCATGGCTGGCCAGGGTGTGCGGGAAGCTTGGCTTCCTCCATCGCTGGGGAAACCCAAGCCTCCTGCTTGCTCTGTGGCCACAGCCACCTTGGTTGGATTAATTTGCATACTTGCTCCTGATTGGCTGGTGGGCATGGCTTGTGGGTGTAGTGGAGGTATGGTCAATTTGCATATTACTCTTTTATTAGATAGGATGAAATAGCCAGATACTTGTGCCTATAAGAGAAATGAGGAATTGACCTTTTCATCCATATAAAATATCTCTCTTTATTTCTGATAATATCATTCCTTTAAAATTTTGGTTTTGTATTAATTATAGCTATTTTATTCTTTTATATTAAAGTTAACATAGTATATATTTCCATAATTTTACTTTTAAATCATCCATACTTTATACTTAAAGTGTTTCTTGTAGATAGCATATGGTTGGATAATGAATTATTATCCATTCTGACTTTTAATTAAATTGTTTAGACCAATTACATTTAGTGTGATTGTTAATACAGTTATATTTAGTATATCAGGTTGCTTATTCATTTTCTTTTTTGCCTTACGTGTTCTTTGTTTTCTTTTTCTGCCTTCTTTTGTGTTGAGGTTTTTTGGGGCTTTTTGTTTGTTTTTTTATGATTCAAATTAATTCCCATTTTTGGCTTATAAACTATAGATTAGTTTTTATTGGTTACTTATGGTTTATTGTACAAATGTAAGTTATTACACAATTTTAAGTGATATCACACTTCCTTGCTTTGAACTTTTAGATCTGAAATTATAGTTTTCATTAAATTTGAGTAATCATAAGCTATTATTTCTTCAATGAATGTTTTATTGTATCCTTTTTAAAATTCTATTATTTGGGAAATCCAGTTACCCACATATGAAGGCAACTAAAATTGCACAACAGCTCACTGATACTCCTCATTTTTCAATTTCTTTTCTTTCTGTATTTAATTTGGTGTGTGTCTATTGGTTTATCATGAAGTTCACTATCTTTTACCTTCTGAAAATTTTTGTCTGGCTTTAATTCATTCAATATATTTTTCTACTCAATAAAATTTTCATCTCTCTAAGTTTTATTTTTGGTGTTTAAATTTATTTTGAGTGTTTATATTTTACTTTTTAACTCAATTGAATATGGTTTTAATAACTGTTTTACTATCTTTATCTGCTAATATGTTATCTGTGTTAGTTCTTGGTGACCTTTAATTCACTGATTTCTCTTCTAAATAGAGTATCATTTTGCTATTTGTTGGCATGACTCTTAGTCTTTAATTACCATGTGTATTTTTTGTCGTTGGGTGCAGGGAGTGATGTATACTTCTGAATTGTAAATATTCTTGTGTTGTCTTTGAAACTATTAATTTATTTGGAATCAGTGTGATCTTTACAGATCCTGCCTTTAAGATTTACATGGCATAAGTCAATCATTGTTCATTGTTGACCTAATAATTTCTTGCTGCTGAGGTAAGACTCTTCTGTGTACTCTACCCTGATTTCCAAAAAAATTATGAGATTTTCCCATTTGGCTGGTGAAAGTAGTCACCCACCATGAGTGAGTGCCAGGTATATTTCTTCTGTCCTTTGGATGATCTTTCTTTCTTTCTTTCTTTCTTTCTTTCTTTCTTTCTTTCTTTCTTTCTTTCTTTCTTTCTTCCTTTCTTCTTTTTTTTTTTACATTAAATAGTTTTCTCACAAGCATATACTAAATGTCAAAATAACCCTCTTCTGAAAATTTGAAGAGGATCCTTTGCAGATTTTTGGTGTTCTCCATGAGTTTTCTCCTCTCTGGTACTCTGCCCAATAACTTCTAGTTACATTGTTTTCCCAGAATCCTTAGCTCTGTCTTCAAAATGCATTTGGTCTAGATGGGCCTGTGTTCATCTCCCTAAGCTGCAACCTAGAAATTGTTGTAGAGCAATAAGCCCAGGGGGTAGGGGGGGGATGGTGGTGGCACTCATAGGGCTTACTTTGTGTATCTCCTGTCTCTCTGGAACATGTATCCTTTGTTGCCTGATATCCGGTATTACAAAAATCATTTCATAAATTTGTTTTTGTTTATTTTCTGGTCGTTTCAGATCAGAGAGAAAGTCCAATCCAAGTTAATCCATTTTTATTGGAAGCAGAAGTCAGGTTTTTGTTTTTTGTTTTTTGTTTTGTTGTATTGCATTTTTTTAAAAGAATATTTTACAGAAATATTTTTACAAGCTGACAAAAAATAATTGCCAACTTATGACTTTATACTGAGTAAAAAATATGTTTAAGCTAAAGTCAGGTTTTTTTATGATTTTTTTAAAATTTAGTTTTTATTAAATATAAAGGGGTGATAAATGGTGATGGAAGAAGACTGGATTTTGGGGCAGTAAACATACAATAAAATATATAGATGATGTGTTATAGAATTATACACTTGAAATCTATATAATTTTATTAATTGTCATCCCCAATAAATTCAATAAAAAATATACAGTTTCCTTCACCTTCAATAAGGGAAAAGTGACAGATGGAGTGTGGGGGTGGGGGGTGCGCTGTATCCCAAATGCCCTCCCCCCTCCCTCAGGCCTGCCTGCCCGCCCGGCCGCCAACCTTGCTGTGATAGGAGCCAGTGGGCTGCAGGCAGAGGGCCTGAGAGATGCTCCGTGCATCTCATGGTGACCGGTCATTTGGTCGTTTTTGTCGTGACGCCTCTTGGCCTTTTATTATTATGATGTCTTCAGTTATGCTTTGCCCTTTACCAATACTGCTTGAGTTTGTAATAATTCTTGATTTTATAATTTGCCATTATTTGTGTTTTTTTAAACTCTGAGCCATTATCTCTTCAAATACTTTCCTCATTCTTGTTTTTGATGACTCAGCTTATCATGAAGTATATTTCCCACATCTTTCTTACTTTTCACTGTTTTCTTTGTTTTGACTTTCTATTCTTTGTTTTGTATACTTACTTCTTACCTATTTTCAGTTTCCATATTATCTTTTTTATTGTGTCTAATCGGCGTTAAATCCATCTATTAAATGAATAAATTCACCAATACATTTTTCAAATCTAGAATTTTCATTAAGTATTTCAATAGTTCCCATGTAACTGTGGGGATTTTATAACTTTTGTTTTTTCTATCACTTCTAATACAAGTTTTTAGAATTCATATCTGATAACTCCATTTTCTGTCTATTCTTTCTCAATGTATCTGTCAGAGCAGGGCCGGAGCCCTGCACAAGCTCTGGTGCTGTCCGTATCTCTGAATGGCTGTGAGTCCACATATTCTTCTAAATTCTCCTATCCGTCTACGCCAGGGCTGGTTTCTGCTTGAACCCTGCCCACTGTACTAAATGTTGGGAACTTAGTCCAAGTTCTTCCTTTACCCTCTGCTCACTAGTAACAAGTGTTGGGTCCAAGCCCCTCTTCCCGGGGCTGGGCCTCCTGGGACACCGGGTCTTAGACAGAGAAGCTATGAGAGGTTGTGGGTGTATAAGAATGAGTCTTTATTGCAGAAGCCAAAGGCCAATCAGCCATCAGACAAGAACAGTCCTCACAGCAGAGTCCATACAGGCAGGCAGCCAGACACTGGCTGGTGAACATATATCTTTCCCATAAAGCAGCACAGTCTCTGTACCCACAGCTATTATCTGAACAGCCGCATGCTGCCTCCTAGACTCACCGCCTCACATCGTAGCGGTACCTGAGCTCTCCAGCTCAGCAGCTTCCCTGTCTCTCCTGCCCAGCTGCTCTCTCCAGCAGACTTCTCACTCCATCCTCAGCTGACTCATGCTGAATCAAGCCAACTAGCTGGTCAGTAACCTACTTTTATACTATTTAGACAAAGAAGGCTTCATGCCAACAGTGACATCAATCATATTTGCTACTGAAGGGCCATGTGTCCTTGCACCCACCCATGGTACCTTGGCCTGATTAGGATTCCCAGGCTCAGAGAGTCCTTGGACATGCCGTTTAGGCACATGCTCAGAGCAGCCTTTGGCCACTCTGGTGTATTGTTAACAAGGTCTCTGGACTCCCACCAGCCTTGACTATCCAGGGACATGGCATGGTTCCCACAGTATCAACTATGATATATTGTATCTTTTTAAAAAATATGTTTTTTAAAAATATGTTTTTAAAAAATATGTTTTTATTGATTTGAGAGAGAGAGAGATCAGTGAAGAGAGAGTCATTGATTGGATGCCTCCTGTACTCCCCCTACTGGGTATGGAGCCCACAACCTGGGCCTGTGCCCTGACCAGGAGTGGAACCTTGACCTCCTATCAGTGGTCTGTTGAATACACATGTTCTTGCTACAAAGAACATCAAAATATTTTGAAATATGAACATCAAAAATGTGAACATCAAACACTAATGAGACAAACTCATTAGTCAACAGAGCCAAATATCAACAGTACAATGATTGAAATTTCTTTTGAGAGCAAATTTTTTTAAACTTAAACTTCTTCTAACGCCACTTCTTCAAAATAGACTCGCCCAGGCCATGGTATTTTGTGGAAGAGCCACACTCAAGGGGCCAAAGAGCCGCATGTGGCTCGCGAGACGCAGTTTGCCGACCACTGTCCTAGATCATGCCTCAACATTCAACCATTGAGCAACGCCAGCCAGGCTATCTTGTTTCTTTGTATGCCTGTTTATTTTATATTGTGTGTTGACAGTCATATTATAGAAATAAACTGAGTATTATCTTCTAGAATATATTTTTGAGCTTGTACAGAAATTAGGGTTACTTGCAACCCAAGATCACCTTAATATAATTAGGGCTTAACAATATTTTAATGCTAGGCATCAACCCTTTGATGTATTATTTGTGACCTGACACCAATATGTATTTTTAACTCCTAAAAGCTTTATTGTAATGGCTGTACATAATCTTTAGTGCTCCTGAAAGGTGTTGCCTACAATTCTTTGTACCATTGAGCATTGTACAATTTCACATCTCTCTACTTTGTCATCTATTTCTACATTTACCTGAAATGTCATCACCTATTCCTAGAAACATTTGCTCATTTTTCACTTCCCAGATTAAATGTTACCTACCTGTAATACCATCTCTCTCCCCCACTGACTAAGCAAATAGCTGATTTCCCTAGACTCGCATAGTCATTTTAGCAAAATTACTTGGCTAGCACTTTAACATTCTATTATTAGGTATCTCTTGTCCCTTTGTAATATGAAGTGTTTGAGGAAAGAACTAGGTCAAATTTGTAATTGTAATAGGGGACCAAAACCTCAAAATCTCTGTGTCCCCAATGTGTAATATATTACCTGAAATATAGTAGGTTGTCTAATAATGGTTGTTGAATTGTGGTCCTGGGGTTTCATTGCTCTATTCTTTAGTACATTTCATGCCTTCTAGCATTCTCTGGAAATATGCTTCTGTGATTTCTGACCAAATCTAACTGTAACATTTCTGTATTAAAGTACTGTGAATCCCTAAGCAGTGATTTTAGCATGTTTCCACTCTTATGGCAAATCTAAACCATATGCTGTCAAAAGCATTGCCCAAGGGTTAAAATCAGATCCAGAAAATGTAAGTGTTTCCATGAATTTAGCTTAATTCCCAGTAGTTATTCTTGTTCCAATTCTTGTTTTCAAACGATTATAAAAGATACAGCAAAGTAGGTTAAAATGTCTGTTTTCATATGGTATAAATTGAAAAATATTCTTTGTAGCAAGAACATGTGTATTTAAAATTTGAGCTCAGATTTTGTTGGTTCTTTAAGATGCCAGTGTAGATCTAGAAAGTTAAGTGGGTGGTGAGATGGCTGGATTAAAATAAAATAAAAATGTGAACATCAAACATTAGACAAATTCACTTGGGCCAGGACCCAAAGAAAGAGGTAAGAGAAAATAGGGAAAGACAGGTAGAGACGGGTGTCCAGAATTAATGGTAAACACTCAGTGGTACTCTTTTGAAGTGGCTGTCATGGATGTCCAGTATGGGAAGGCCTCTGCACGTGGAGATAGGCAATACACTTAGGGATTGCAGGCACGGTAGTCCTTCAGAGGAATAGAAGATGCCAAGGAGGAGTATCAGTAGATGAAAGTCCTTTATGTTCCTAGAGATACTGTGTGTGCGCACACACACACACACACACACACACACACACACCATTTCAATGATTTCTCAGTACTCAGTATTTTAGAGTTTTAAAAAAAGAAAACAAAAACAATAATAAATAATAAAACATAAAGTTCTCAACATTATCTACTAGGCCCTGCGTGACCTGAACTTGGCCAACTATTTTCACCCAAGCTCAGGATATGTGTTTTTGTGTATCAGTGAGGATAAGGATGCATTTTTACATAGAATATGAGTAATAAATATTATATCACTATAACCTTTACTATCTAGTCTCTTATTTTTTTCCTTTGGTATGTAACGTGGGTTTTTTACTTGTTAGGCTTCTATATATTTATGGGCTCAAACTGGACTCTCTTTTTTTTCTCTTGGTTTATTTGTTTATCGCTGTGTCAGTACTATCTTGTCTTAAGTCTTGCTTTTGGGAAGATCAAGGATACAATACATTGTTAAACTTCAGCCATATTTGGTCATTCCAGTCCCTTTTGATCTTTGATATAAGTTTTAGAGGCAAATCGTCAAATTTCCTAAAGTCTTATGAAATGGGGGATAATTTAATTATCTATGAACATCATCTCTTCATTCAATTAGTTCTTCCAATAAAGTTTCAAAATGTTTTATTTTCTATTTAGTTGCTATTTTTATTGATATTATGTCTAGCTGCTTAACTGAATTCTATCATTAATTGTAATTATCTGTGTGGAGATTCTCTGCATTTTCAAAGTAGACATTTGTAAATAATTGCACCATTTGTATTTCACTCTGATTTTGGGTCTATTATTTGTATTTCCTCTTACAGCATTAGGGAGGATCACAAATATGATATTCAGTAGACATGTCTTGTTGATTGTTAAAGGACATTATTCTAACAATTTATCATCATGATAACACCTAAGGTTTCTTTATAAATACACTTTATCAAGTTTAACGGATTTTCTTGTCTTTGTTTATTAAGACTATTTCTAATCATGAAGAAATGTTGATTTCTTGAAATTGTATATTTTTAGTTAGCATATTACTCTTTTCTATTTATTTGGTAATATTGAATTATATAAATAATTTTTTAAATATTAAAATATATATTAGTTCATTGACTGATTCTGCTTGATCATGATGTATAATAAGCTTGCTATTTTAGAGTGTTCTGTTTCAGATATTTTGTTTAGGGTTATTGCAAATATCCTCACAGTGGCCACAAATTGAAAAAGTGGCTGAATATTCTCTCTGTTTTCTAAAAATCTCTCTATATAAAGAGGTAATATGCTAATTTGTCCCTGATGGTGGCCCCATAAGGACAAATTTGCATATTGATGCATGCACAGCAGGGGGCAGAGGGCCAGAGCCAAGTTCCTGGGGGTCTGAGGACAGTGCCTGACAGGAGCTGGGACTGCAAAGAAGGAAGAGGAAGCCCATGGGGAGCTCTTCCAGTCTCCCTGTATGGACACCCTATTCCAGCCCCCACACCCCCGGGGGAACAGGGAGGCTGACTGGACAGGGAGAAGACCCAGCCTTGCGGGTAGCTGCAGCCCGCACCTCCGACTCACAATCTCTTCCCCCACCACTACTGCCAGGGGTCCCCACAACAATAGCACGCCAGCACCTGTCAGCACCCCCAAGGCAGCCGGAGCCCAAGGCCTGCCGCTGCCAGGCTCCCTCCACTGGGGCCGGGCACGCCTCTCCTCCCTACAACACCAGACCCGGATGGAGCAGGCCTGAGTGGCCCTCCAGGGTCAGACCCTTCCCCCTTACAGCAGCAGCACTGTCTCCACAGAGGAGCAGAGGAACCAGCTGAATCTCCCTGGAGGCACGGCTAAACCCACCCTTCTAGCTGCCTGGCTCCCCTCTGGCCCGGCTCCCAACCCTCTCCAGGAGATTGGGACCCCGCCCTGAGCAAGTACAGATGCGAAACAGCCACGTACAATTTAAAGAATGGTGCCAAGCAGGAAGGTTTGACAGTTACTCCCCCTTCGGCCTCGCTGCCCCCCTAGCGCCCCCCTAACATCCTGCCCCCTACCAGCACCTCCAGGTACAACCACTGCTATAGGACTGCTGGCCAGAGCCTGCCCCTCCAAGGCCTGCGGAGCCCTCTGCAAAGCTTCCATAGCTATAGTCCCAGGAAACAATCATGCCCCTGCCCCCAATCAGCACCTGCTACCTACAGGGTACCCGTGAGCTTAAAAATAACAATCCCTTCCTGTTTAGACATCATTTACTTGGTGAAACATTTCTAGGTTTATGAGCTCTGAACCTCCTCATGACAACCCAGTGAGGTAGGCAGAGAAGAGGTTACAATTCCCATGGTATATGCATATGTATTCAGAAATGAAGCTCAGAGAGGAAAAGTGTCAAGCCCACTGGTTCCCAAGGTGCAGCACACGCCCCACAGGGGGTGCAAGTTGATTTTAAGTGGGGGCAATTCGAGAATGAGTTAACAGTGAATTTTTTGCATTTCATATGGTTCTAGGGGGCCTCATCTACAGTGTACCCTACATAATAAAAGCCTAATATGCAAATGACCAAATGGTGGAATGACCGGTCACTATGATGCACGCTGACCACCAGGGGCCAGATACTCAATGCAGGAGCTGCCCCGGTGTGGTCAGTGTGCTCCCCCAGGGGGAGCGCTGCACAGCCAGTAGCTGGGCTCTTGGCTGGCGAGCACAGCGGCAGTGGTAGGAGCCTCTCCTACCTCCATGGCAATGCTAAGGATGTCCCACTGATGGATTAGGCCCACTAAGCCATCAGTCAGACATCCGCCCAGGGCTCCCAGACTGCGAGAGGGCACAGGCCAGGCTGAGGGAACCCCCACACAAGTGCATGAATTTTGTGCACCGGGCCTCCAGTGTTCTATAAGCCTTGAGATAATGTTTGTTGAAAGTTTAATAAGATTATATTTAAAAAGTTTTGACCTATATTGATTTTTGTTGTTTTTGAATAAAGATTTTCATTATCAGTACTTTTATTTAAGATAGTGATAATCTTTGGCATTTTCTTTTTCCTCAAGTCAGTCTTAGTAAGTCAGATTTCTTTAGAATTCTTATTTCCTTTAAATTTTCATATGCATATCCATAACATTGCTGGGATTCAATTTTAAATTTTTTCTCATAATTATATCCCCTTTTTTTGTTGCTAATCATTCTCAGTTGCATCTTGTCTTTATTTTGTTTTCTTTAATTGGCATTCTCAAAAATTCAATTTTCATTTCTGTTGATAGTATCAATTTTATATTTGTTTTTATGCTTTTTTATTATTTCTCTTTGTAATTTTCTGGCACTTATTCTGTTGTTCTTTTTATTTTTATTTCTTATAGTGAATGCTATGTACTTTAATTTGTATATATTATTTAACATAATATTAATTTCCAAATACTATAAACCTCTTTATTTTTAACTTCTGCATTATTTACAATGAATATTTATTTCAGCACTTAGTTTTTAAATTTATCTCAAGATTTATTTCTAAATTAATTGCATGAATTTAAGTTCATGGAGTCTGTATGATGTAACTTTTGAAAATATCTTTCAAGGATTTAATAACTAAAATTTTATTTTATTTGCCAAGATAATTTACACCCCTATAATAGGATGCAGAGATCTCTATATGTCCATTAAATCAAACTTATGTTTTATATTTTACACTTTTAATAATATTTGTGATTTTATTTACTTGGGTCTTCTCTCTTTCTTTTTTAATGAGTCTGACTAGGGTTCATCAATCTTGTTTATCTTTTTAAAGTTCTTGGATTTATTAATCTTCCTTGCTGTTTTTTTAATATCTATGTCATTTATTTCCACTCTGATCTTTATTATTTCCTTCCTTCTACTTCCTTTGGGCTTTTCTTGCTGTTCTCTTTCTAATTCATTTAGTTGCTAATGGGCCTATAAATAATTCACTAATCCAGCAGATATTTATTGAGTATTTTCTTGGTGTTAACTGATATTTCCAAAAAATGTATGTGTTAAAATCGGAATGTGCCTTCCCAACATTCATATGTTAAAATCCTAACTACCAAAGATGATGTTATTAGGAGGTAGGGCCTTTCAGGGGAGATTCGATCATGAGAGTGGACCCTCATGAATGAGGTTACAGAGTTCCCTAGCCCTTTCTGACATGTGAAAATGACCATAAGAAGCTGCCACCTAAAAGTGAGCCTTCACTTTATCAAGCTGGTACCCTGATGATCTCAGACCTCCAGTCTCCAGAACACTGAGAAATGCATTTCTTTCATTTTAGAACTTCCCAGTCGGTAGTATTTCATTATAGCAACCCAAACTGACTGAGATAAATGAGGGTATGGTAATTAAGAAAGAGACAAAAACCTCTGAGTTCATGGAGCTTACATTATTATTTACTGTGAGAGAGGTAGATCCCATATGAAACATGTTAGGGAATTATCATCTCCCTTGCATTTTCAAAAATCATTACATTACTTACTTTTATATTCTTGAATGTGATAACTTAGAAAATGTAAAACTTTGTAGAAACTAACACTTTTACTATTCTCTGCTGGTTCTCTTCTTCTTTAATAACCTTTAAAAACTATAACATTTTTGTCTGATATTAGTATAGCTGGTCAATATTATTATTATTGTTATTAGGTTGGTGGTAGACATAATCCCAATTTAAAAAAAATATTTCTACTTTCTTTAGTTTTAATCTTCCCATGAATTTTTATATCTGTCTTGTGCAATTCTTGAAAATCATTTAACTGGGTATCTTCCTTATATCCAAAGTGAAAATATGTTTCTAAGATGCTGAATTTAGACTCGTTAACTTTATTTTGATTAGTGATATTCTTGTTCTCATTTCTGCCGTCTTATTTTGTGGTATTTACCTTTGTTATCATATAGCCTAAATATTCTTAGCAATATACAACTGTGTAAAGGCAGACGTGGCCATACAACAAAGGGGAATGCTTTGAGAATCTGAGCTTTGTCATGAAAGGTACTTGTGTCCTCAGATCTATTCCAGCTCAACCACATGTGTAATTAATCTTCAAGCAGGAAGTGCTCCTGTGCAAACCAAGCTGTGGTTTAGCAACTCGATGGTTTAGCAACTACCCAGATCATAGACAGTGACTCATTTAGCATGGCCACTGTGGATTCCATGGTTAGGTGTTTAGTGTCCAAAACATTGCTCATTAGCAACTGTTTTCCAAAAGAACAGTTGTCTCCAAAAGAATGCCATAAGGCTGTGTTGTAAATCTCCTATTGACATTAGCATAGGCTTCATATTATATCACAATCTAATACAGACACTTGCATCTTCAAGATCATAGGCCCAGATAGTAAAACTTCTTGCGCTGTGATTTGGATCTTCTTCAGAACTGTCTTTTATTCTGAGTCTTGCCCCCACACTGGTAGCCTTGTGGCATGACTACCTTGCAAAAGGTTCAACACAGCATAGTAAAATGACATTATATATGTTGCCTAAAATTTCCATAGAGGCCCAGTAAGTGTAGTGACTTCTTCTTAGTGAAAGATGTCACAGTGTTCATCTTTTTCTCTGAGGGGATAATTTTTATTTAATTTTACTGTGGTCTAATAGATATATCATAATTTTCCTCAATTTGGAGTGTACATTCATGATTTTAAGTAGGTTTACTGAGTTCTAAAACCATTATAATTTTCATCGGATATCTTAACATGACTTAGACCACTGACTGGCTCCACAGAAACTCTACTGAGATGGACTTCTTTTAATTTGGTGCGGCATATTTCACATTGTCATGCATGTGGTATATGAAGGCTTTTTGCTACTTCCTCTTAGGTAAGCTCATTTGGCATGAGGTCGTCCATGAAATTAGGATGTCCTGTGAGATAATAAAGCAGTCAGATTCACTCCAAGTTGGATGGTGACTGCGGAAGAATTGGCATGGCCCTCAGTAAGACAATGTCATGTTTCTGCTTTCCACCCAAACTGTTTTGGTGGTCTGTGCTCAATGACACAGATGAAAAGCATGCCAGCTCATTAGTTGCATACCATGTGCTAGGGCTATGCTGATTTGCTCCAGAACAGAGAAAAAATCTGGAACAGCAGCTGTAATGGGAGTCGCCACCTGTTGTGATAATCCAATGCCATTCACCAAAGCTGTCCGATTTCAGCACAGGCCAAATGAGTGCGCTTAATAAGTATGAAGGAGGGCTAAACAACCCTGCCTTTCTTATGTCTTCACTGATGTCTCTGGGTATGTAATGTTGCTTTAGATTCCTAGTTTTATATGGATGGAAAATTCCAGGCTACCTGTAGTATTCTAAAGCTCTAGTTTTGGTTTTCAGCTTTTGCACCTGGATATGGTCCCAAATTAAGTATTTGTTTGTTGCTCACTCATTTTCATTTTTTACTGTGTCTCCTCCTCTTCATCTTCCTCCCTGAGTCTCCCCTCCTTTCTTCTTGTTCTTGTTCTTTTTTTTTTCTTTCTCTATTCTTTCACTATCTTTCCCTCCTTCTCATTTCTCACTTTCTTTTTCCTGAGATTTCTTTCACTTTCCTATGTCACAACAATACATTTACAAGTGTGTTGTAGAATATTCATATTCTAATTGCATTATAACAGGAGATTCTTTTATAATATTTAGTCCAACATTTTGCCAGAAGTGTAATTGAAAATATGCAGTAATTACTCATTAAAATAGAGTAGGATACACAATTTAAAAATTATTGGAAAAAGCTCAAGCTCAAACATCCTCCGGCACTTCATACGTTTTTCTTTCTTATTGAAAAACTAGAGGCCTGGGGCATGGATTCATGTACTGGTGGAGTCCCTCAGCCTGGCTTGGGACCCCTCGGGGGATGTCAGACTGCCAGTTTTGGGCTGATCCCTGCAGGCCAGGCCAAGGGACCCCACTGGTGCACAAATACGTGCACCTTGCCTCTAGTATGCATATAAGATATTTGGTTAATTTCTTCCCCACCAGCCTCCCACCCGCCCTTTCCTCTGAGATTCATCAGTCTGTTCCATGTTTACCTGCCTATGCATTGAGCGTCTGCCCCCTGGTGGTCAGTGCACATCATAGCTACTGGTCGAATGGTCTAATGGTCCAAAGGTCACTTAGTTTTTATGTATATAGATCATAGCAACATTTTTTTACATTAAAAATTTCTCCTATTTCCAGCATTTTATAAACATCATTTATTTAGACATCAACTTAGAACATAGTTTACAAAATCTTTCTTTATACTTCACTTAAAATAGTTTGTATTTATCTGATTGTCCCTGTATGTAGAGACTTAAAATAATTACTATGTCAGTCTCTAATTCATAGAAGAGAATCTAGTTTTGGGTTTTGTTCTTTGTCTCCCGGACTTGGACCTTCCAGAAAATTCTAGTCTGTAAGAAGTTGAACTAACCCATCTCTAATAATGGTGACTTTACCCATAAACAATTTCACCCTTATTTGTTAGTCATTATTATGGAGACATAATTTTAATAATAATATAGTAAAATTTACCAATTTTATGTATATAATTTGATGAGTTTTAACAAATGTGTACAGTTTTATAAGCACCATGACAGTCATGATGTGAAACATATTCATGAAGTTACCTCATACTTATTTATAGTCAGTTTTCTCTCCACATAGTCAGGTCCTGACAACCATGGTCTTGCATTCTCTCACTGTAGTTTTATAACTACTTTTACAACAATCATATAAATAAAATCAAACAATATGTCATTTCATGTGTTTGACACCTGAAATTATTTAAAGTTGATAATACATGCAAAAGTACTTTGTTCCTAATCTATTAAATTTAATTATCTGGTCAAATGTTGATGGAACATTTGGTTGATTCCAGTTTTTGGCTATTATGAATAAAGCTGCTATATACAATAAAGTACAAAGATTTCTGTGATCAAATATTTTCCTTTCTTTTGAAAGGGCTTTTGAGATTGGTAGTTGGAAATACGTTTAACTTTATAAAAAACTGCCACACTGTTTTCCAAAGTGGCTATCCCATTTTTAATTCTCATGAAAAATATGTAAGAAATGAGAAGTAAATAAGTCCTAGAGATCTAATGCATAACATAATGAATATAGACAATAATATTGTTTTATAATGTTATAATTAATGTGATAAATATTGCTACCTTGCCAATCATATTAATATATAAATAGTTCAAGTAACAGTTTGTATACCTTAAACTTACACAATGTATATGTCAAATATATTCATTAAAAAAGAAGAAATATATAGGAGTTTGAGTAGCTCCAAATTATGTCTAATCATGGTATTATCATATTTTTGCTTTGTTCTGTTTTGTGGTCATTTTATAGTAGCGATGGTTTTAGTTTGCATGTTTCCAAGACAAATGATAGTAAGCATCTTTGTATATACTATTGGCTTGTAATTCATCTTGGATAAAGTGTATATGCAATTACTTTTACATATCTATGTAGTGGCTTATTCATTATTAGGGTTGTGATACCATTTTATATAACTAGAAAAAGTAATTTATCATCTATATGTTTTGTAAATATTTTTTTCATTTTTGTGGTTTTATTTTCATTTTCCTAATATTGTATTTTAAGAAAAGAAAACATTTTTTTTTATTTTGGTTTAGTTCAATTTACCCCATTTAGGTATGTTTTATAATTTCTATATGCAGTCTAAGATCCCAAAGGTTTTCGCTTACATTTTCTTTCAGAAGTTGTATAATTTTAGGTCTTAAATTAAGTCCCTAATCAATTTTGAGATAATTTTTATGGTGTTAGGAAATCCTTCTTTTTCCTCATGTCCATCTTTTTTTTTCCAGTTTTATTTGCTGTAAAGACAATCTTTTCCTGTTGAATTGTTATTTTTCTTTAAATAAATTGACCCTATATGTGAATATAACTGTATTTATTTTTTTTTAAGTTGAGTTCATTCAAAATTTTAATATAAACTTTTCTAATAGCATACATTTTAGCAGCAATTCGGTAGAGGGGGGTGTCACAATCTGAACATCATGCATCTAGAAATTGATAGAGCTGAGGTGTTAAATCATTGTCTGTCTGACTACAAATTTCACACCTTTCCCCAGGATTCTATTCTAAATTCCCACACTAAGTCCTCACTATGCTAAAATTCATTCATATTAACATGTTCGTATAAAGTTAGACAGCAGTCTATTGGCCTAAGGATAAATATACAAATTGATAGAATTAGAAAGAAGAACTTAGAAATATATTCTAAGGACAGAACAAGCAGGTTTAGGGAATAAAGAGGGTCCATGGGAAGGAATGCGTATGTGAAGGACAGAGGTATCTCTGGCCTGAGCAATTAGAGCAAGTGTAAGGTAGATCAAAAGCAGCCCTGACCTGAGCAGCTTGGCGATACCAAAATGCTGATCTTACTTGTATGAAGGATAGAAAAAGCCACAGGATAAGGGGGGAGGAAAACATACATTCACAGAGGATAAAGAAAAATCACAGGATGATGGAAAAAAGGAAACATATTTTCACAGACAATGGAGGAATGTTGCAATATAAGGGGGAGATGAAGAGAGGGGCACCACTCCTCTTTGGCCTTTGAAATTGATACTATGTAACAAAATAACCAATGAGGAACGCATGGGGGCCCTAAGTTAATGAAAGGTCCAATTAGAAAGGGTCAGGTTCAAACAAAGAATTGCAGCATATATAAACTGGAGACAAAGGGACATGAGGGAGGATTTTTTTTTTTTTTTCCCATTAGAGAGAGAGGGAGCAGGCGTTTCCCATTTGGGGGTCCCTCTACATTTTTATTAAAGAAATCTGTTAGTCCACAAATTTATTCTTCATCTTTGTCAGGCAAGAACCCACAAGAAGATATCTGTACCCCAAATCCTACATTTCATTATTAATATGATGTTCTGATTGTGACATTTTTCTTCTGAATATCAGCTTCTCATTTTAAGATTGTTATAGGGAATAAACAACAACTATATCATAAAAGGTCTGTGGTCATGACACCATCACGACATCACAACCAAGCAACCAGTCACCAGGAGGTGCATGGAGCACCTCTCCCGGGCTAGGACTCATGGTGCACACAGTGAGGCAGGCTCTCGCCGGGCTGGCGGGGCCTGCACAGCGAAGAGGGTGTAGGAAGGCTGGCAGCGGGCAGTCAGGGCTGTGCAGTGAAGAGGGCATGGGGGATGGGCATTGGGCAGGCAGGGGCGGGAAGTGCAGCATGGGTCCCCAGGTGGCAAGTGGAGGTGCTCTGGCCATGGGGAGAGGGGTGGGGCGCATGCAGCCAGTGGCGGGGGGAGGCAGTGCGTGGGGGAAGGGCACAAGCTGGGAGCGTCACTGGGTGCCAGCAGCATCCACGGAGTGTATGAGGAGTCCCGGGGTGGCGGACATGGCCCTGATAGAAGGCTAGGCCTAGGGTCCCTACACGTGCATGATTTAATCATGTGCTGGGCCTATAGTTTAATTATATGAAGTGTATCCCAGTGTCTGATAAATATAAAACACTTCATAAATACCAGGTCCCTTTATCCTTTGTTCAGGATGTTTTAATAGAAAAAAAAGAAAAAAGAAAAAAACACGATTAACTCCTGTAATTGTGATAGATAGTAACAACCATGCTGTGCATTCATTTAAAAAAAAGAGGGGGGGGAGGGGAGATAACTTATTTAGCTAAGCATGTACTTATACCTTGATACAATAATTTTTACCATATTTTGAGTAAAATATTGTTTTTGGTCATGCTTAATTGTAACATATAAAAAGAAGGCATAATATATTATCTTTTCAAATGGCATAGCTTCCTACAGAATTATTTATGCTTTTAGTTAGAATAAATTGTATAAAAATCTAGTAACAATGTTCTTTCCATTGTACTGAATAAAATTGGTTTTTTTTTAGCATTTTAATATATTTACATTAGAATCTAGTGGCCTAATTTAGAAAACATTTGCTATTTTGTATTTTACATAAATCACAAAGTAATTTATGCCTTCTAGTTTATGCTGCTAAACCTCTTTCATGAATATTGGGAAGAAATTTAACTTACAAAGAAGCATTACGTATTTGAATGGATGTTTTTGAAGCATGGTATAGAATGAAAATTGGAAGGAAGTCTGGGTTTTAGAATTCAGTAAATCATTGTTTTATGTTTGCTCTGTAACTTTGTGACAGATTTTGTGTAGTTATAAAAGTTGTTCTAACTATATCACCCCTTATTTCTCAAAACCTCACAGATTAAATGGATAGATATTGTATGAAATATCCAATGTTACCATTTAACACTAGCTATAATAAAACTTCGTTATTTTGTAATTGAAAATGGTAAAAGCTAACTTTCTCTGAATTAGTAAGTGCTATGTCTGATTTAAAGGTTAGTTAAATATAGATAAGGTCTGACTTGAGGAATTTAAAATATTTGGTACTTCCAATGTGCTGGAAATCTTGAGCCTACCGTTTTTTTTAAGAATACAGAACAACAGAATATTTACAAAAATCTTCAAATTATATCCAAGTTTAATACTCTACCAACAATCTTAGTTTACCCTTTAAATATTAGTGGGAAGGATTATTTGCATTCTTGAGTAGGCCCTGAGCATTCCTGATGCTAGGCTGGATTTAGACATAGGGCAGCTGCTGTCAGCCAAGTCTCTGTCTGTTACCCCAGTCCCGATCTGAGCTGGGCCACGTCTCTGTCTGTCACCTGTGTCCCAATATGAGCTGGGCGTGGGAAGCAAAGCAGCCATGGGGGCAGGAGACCTCCCTCAGAAGGGGTGAGGGTTCAGGCCCCTTCAGGGTTGGGGGGGTGAGGGTCTGTGCCCCACCTCTGTTGACCCCCAAGTTCTCTCCCGAAGGCCCCTCTGTGACTGTGCCTGTCTTAGGTTATTCCTTCCTTGGGGAATCTTACCCATCTCTGGCTAACCAGTCATCATCTGGGGCCAAGCAGGGTCATGTGAGGTTCAGTTCTGTCTCCTTGGTAGCCTATGCCCCCATGGCCTCCACACCTAGCACCTGCCTTGGGAACTCCTGGCCTGCTGGCAGGGTCCCAGCACTGATCACACATCTCGGGGAATTCGGGTTTCTTCTCCAGTGAGGGCCCAGCTCACACGATTGGGCAAGGGACAGATCCATGGTACCAGCCACCACGAGGTTTCAAGCTCAGCATGAACAGAAAGCTCAGGCAACAGCTGAGGGCAATTGGATTGTGAGAAGATGGTCCCTCTTGGCACAAAAGGCAAGAGGGGCCAATATAGGATGCTCAAGTGCCTTCCCAGTGCCTTAATTCCTTCTGGAAGAGATTAAATCCTTTCATGTCCTTTTTAAAAAAATTGCTGCCAAACATTGAAAGAATTAGTATGTAAGTTTGTTTGGGATAATTGTACAGTATGCTGTTGTAAAATATCTAAAATTATAATGACATTGTAGAATAATATCATGTAAGGATATTCTTTGCTCTAGGCCATGGCAATTCCATTTCAAACTGGCTGTCAATTTCTTTTTGTAACTTTATATAAACTTTGTCAGGGAGGCAAAAACACAAATTACTTACTTTAGTTCAAGCGGCCAAATATATTGACTTTCAATTACAATCCTTATGACTTTTGAAGGAAACTTCTCTTTGTTTCCTTCCAAAATAATTTTCAGGCTACAGAGAGTTTCATTTAAAAATCTTTGTCACATGAAACAATTTCTCTTAAGGTTATGGTGACCACTAGTATGGATTAGATTTATTTTATTTTTATTTTATAATTTTTTTTGAAATTTTATTTTTTACATATGTGTTCTTATTCCCCCATAACCCCCCAGCCCCCACTTATGCTCCACCCCCTTGTTGTCTGTGTCCATTGATTAACAGTAATCAAGTTTCAGATTAATTTAAATAGGCTATTTGAAATAAGTAAATATTCAAGTAAGTTTAATTGTACTGGATGAAAAGCTGTTCCTAAAGTAATAACTAAAATTTCTATTGGTAGTTCATCTCATGGTAAAATTCCTGAACATGCAATGAACCTAAAGCAGTCATATTTTTGGGCAAAAAAAATAAAATTTAAAGTTATCAAGACTGCATTATAAAATTTTCAAAAGCCTCCATTAATAAAAAAAAGGGGGGGGGGATAGTAGGGTAATATCATGTAAGGAAAAATATCCTATAAGTAAATTACATCTAGAAAATTTTTACTTTACAAAACTAATTTTCATTTGTAATGCTAACAGCAAGACACCCATGAAAAACACACATGGGGTCTAAATAAGACAAAGGCAAATAGTTTGGGCAAAAATAAAAAGGATCCCTAATCAATTATATAGAAAAGATTCCTTTATTAACTTGTGGTCGAGAATATGTTTGTATATTTTCAGAAAATAACTCCAAGACCATGGGGATTCCTGCAACAGAGAGGAATTGACAGGTCTGCTCCAACCACGAAGACAAGAGGAGAAACAGTCCAGAGATGGAAGACACTGACAACGCCTTGCCACGCTAGCAGTCAGCTGCTGTGCATCGCTGCAGGTTGCCTAGGACCAAACCAGAGAGGGTCTGACCTGCATTGCCACCATGTGCCCACCATCCAGATATCATTGCTGACATGTACACATAAGGAACTGTTTGACATTGAAACGGGGATTCAGAACTGTTGGACACTGAAATTGGGACTCAAACATTTTTTGTTGTTGTTATTATATGTTCATTTCTAGTCTGCAGAGGCAAGCTTTATAAAGGAAAGAAATGGGGGGAAAATAGATACAGAGGCAAAGAAGCATTGAACAGACTGTCAAACTACAGTGGGAAGGCAGAGGAGGTTAGGCGGGGGGCGGGGGCTGTAAGAGATCAACCAAAGGACTTGTACGCATGCATATAAGCACAACCAATGCATACAAGACACTGGGGCGGGGGGAGGACGGGCAGGTGAAGTCATGTACTGGGGGGTAGGGGAAGCTGGGGGGAGGTCAATGGGGGGGGGGAAAGAAGACATATGTACTACTATTTGTAATACTTCAAACAATTAAAAAAGAAAAAAAGTATATCCAAGTTTATGCCACATATCCCATGCTTATATGGTACAACATAATTTTAAAGCAGTATTGTTATAGTTATTAAAATAATTATATTCTCTATGTTTTTTATTATTCACAACTTTGGTTAATCTCAAAATGTTGTGGGGACACCCAACAAGTATTTGACTCTCTGTGGTATGAAATTTAGGCTAAGAAATTGATTTGATTTTAAAATTTTTGAGTTATAGGTGATACAAAGCACAATCTTATTTATTTTCTTTTCAACAATTATTTTATCTTAATCTCTTCATATATTTGTCAGTTTTACATTGAAATAGGATTTTTTAGTCAGATATTATCTCTATTATAAAATATGAATATTATTAAGTACAGAAATCATAAAGTCATAGCTTGATGAGTTTCAGAAGTGAATACATCCATTAAATCACTGAAGTTAAAATACACATACACACACCCAGAACATTACTTACTGGCATCCCAGAAATACCCCAGTTCCCTTTCCCAGTCACTAGCCTCCCCAATATTTTTACTTCTACCATCAAATAGATTTTCCTTCTTTATAACTTTATGTAAATGAAATCAAACAGGCCTTTTTTATTGTTATATGATATGCATAAGTGTTGCAAATATCAGTAATTTATTTATTTCCATTGCTTTATAGCAATATATATATATACATATATACACACACATATATATATATATATATATATATATATATATATATATATATATAGGCAGTGTCTGTCATGATGAGGATGACCAAAGGACTGACCGATTGCCTCCCCCCAGCCCATAGGGGACTGGCGAGCTGCAGGGGGCGGCAAGCAGCTCACACTGGGCCAGCCCCTACTCTCCCCCACCCCCTGGCGGCACAGCAGAGCCCATGCCAGGAGGAAGCAGGAGAGGTGCGTCTTGCACCCTGCCAAGGTTCTCAGACCCCCATACCAGCATCAAGGCCTCGGATGCCAGCGCTTTGTTCTCCACCACAAGTCCATGGCCCCAGCGATGCCCAGGCAGAAGTTTTGTGTACCTCACCTATCTAGCCGGGGTCCAGTTTCTCCATCTACTCTTGCCACCTGAGCCAGGGACTCGCTGTGGGACGGGCTCAGAGGCTCCTTCCCACCCCCAAGGGTCTAGCGGCCTAGGCAGCACCGGAGCCCGTGACCTGCCCTGGGAGGGTGGGAGGGGGCAGCCTCCCTCCTTTCCAGCTCCGTCCCAGTGCAAAGGCTGGGGCATGTCTCTGCCCCCAACACCCTCTGAAACCCTGGGAAGAAGTGTCTGCCCGCCCAGCCAGCACCTGCACCTCAGGCTCCCCACCCTTGTGAGCAGCACCGGCCTCGCCAGCGGCTGCCACTCCCCTCAGCCATCAGCCTTCCTGCTCGGGAGGAGAGGAGAGGAGGAGGGAAGCTGTCGGTGCAACTCTGTCAGGTTCAGCCGGCCTGCCTGAGAGCTCTCCCGTGTGCCTCCCTGCTCTGCCTCTGCCGAGGGGACCCAGTCCCTGATGAGCATTCCTCAGGGTTGCTGCCATTTGGGAAGGTCAACACCCAACACCGGGCTGACTGCCAAGGCCTCAGGCAGTAGACGCCCCAGGGTTGCCATGACAAAGAGGTCATGGAGGGTCAAGACACTGCCTCTGGTGGAAGCAGGTGCTGTGGGAGCAAAGGGACAAAAAAAAAGGTTATGTCCAACAGCCATCTAACTCCACACGCGGTGTACGAATTAGTCATTGTTAGAACCGAATTTAGCACTGCTGTGCCCCATTTTAAGCAGACCCCCCCAAACAGACTAACCATGTTGATAATTCACTTTACTACAGAAAGAATGCACAAAGATTCTTGAAATAAGCAGAATAGTTTGCACCTCACAGTATGAAACGTTTAAACATCATTGAAAATAATCTCTATGAGTAAAGGGAGTTGATATTAGCAAAATCTAACATACCCAATTCAAAATGTCATTCAGAAATGCATCTTCAATGTAAAATCAAAGTATGGGACCGGGGTGTGGAAAAAGCAACTTTACTCCGCTCTACCTGCTCATCCCCTCAGCCTCATGCTTTGCACAAAAGTCTCAATAAAGAGATGGAGCAGAAGGAAACGTAATTCCTCATGGCACTGACACTTATCAGTTTCCTCAACAAATATTTATAAAAGTTGTGTTAACTTTGTGCCTGTATTATAGAAACACAATACAGCTCTGTCCTATCTTCAAAGGGTTTGAAGTCTCTGTGAGTTCCTGATAAGGTAAACCTGTGAACAGCCAAAGAAGGAGCAGGTTCCAATACAATTCTTATTATAAAAATTACTGAGTAAGAAACTGTCCTCACTCTCCCTCTAGAACAGAATTAAAAGGAGCAAATAAATATAATGAGTGAATCCAAACTCCTTTGGGGACCCCAACCCTCAGGGACTAACACAGGTTTTGTGAGGCCTAAAGTTTACTGAACCTGAAGGACTATTTTTAGGGGGAGGGGTAATAAGGTTAAAAATGACTTTATTTAGAATAAGAAAATAAATTACAAATAACTGTAGGCTTGGGGAATCTGTCACTTTCTCTTTTAAATCATTTCAGGCAGGTTATCCAAAATGCTGCTGGTTGCAACTTGCTTGCTCTCTCCCCCAGAACAAATACAGCCCTCACAAGGGCTCTGTAGCTTCCTTAGCTTTACCATAAAAATAAATTAAAAATCACTTCAGCAACGCTCCTTTCTGGACAAAATTCTTTCTTTTTAATTTTTTAAATTTTATCAAAGCAGTAAAAATACATAGTTCATAATGTATCTTTTTTTTTTTTTTTTTCCTAATAGGTGTGTAGTGTAGTGGTATATCATTGTTTTTATTCTATTGTTGACACTATTATAGATGTCTCCCATTTCCCCCCTTTACCCTCCTCCACCCAGCCCCCTGCCTCTGGCCATCACCATACTTTTGTCTATGTCCATCCCTCTCCCTTCTGACCTCTGTCAGTTTCTCTCATCCTATATAATAAAAGGCTAATATGCAAATCGACCCAATGGTGGAACAACCAGTTGCTATGATGCACACTGATCACCAGGGGGCAGATGCTCAATGCAGGAGCTGCCCCCTGGTGGTCAGTGCGCTCCCACAGGGGGAGTGCCACTCAGCCAGAAGCCCTGGGCTCACCGCTGGCAAACACAGAAGCGGTGACAGGATCCTCTCCCACCTCCGTAGCAGAGCTAAGGATGTCTGACTGCTGACTTAGGTTTGCTCCCCCGAGGACATCCCCTGAGGGCTCCTGGACTGTGAGAGGGCACAGGCCGAGCTGAGGGACCCCAGCCATATGCACATTGGGGGTGACCAGGCCAGCAGGGGAGGGCCATTAGGGGCAACCTGGCAGGCAGGCAGAGGTGGTTAGGGGTGATCAGGCAGGCAGGGGAGCAGTTAGGGGTATTAAGCAGGCAGGAAGGTGAGTGTTTAGGAGCCAGTGGTCCTGGATTATGAGAGGGATGTCCTAGATTGGAGAGCGTGCAAGCCGGGATGAGGGACTCCCTCCTCCCCCATGCACGAATTTCATGCACCAGGCCTCTAGTCTATTATATGATACCACAATTTATTTATCTATTTTGTTCTTGACTATCATTTTGGACATTCCCAATTTTTGGCTATTATATATTATACTATATAATTGTACTAGTATGACCTTTGTCTGCATATATTTTAGAGAATATATTTGTGTGTGTGTGTGTGTGTGTGTGTGTGTGTGTGATATAGGAATTTTGAGTAAACTTTAAGCAGTTTTTTAGAGTCTACTTCAATTTGTACTGCTACCAGAAATACCTGAATGCTCTGGTTTCTCCTCTGGTTTACAAAATATCTTGGGATTACATTTATTATGTTAGTCATTCTAGAGTATGTGTAGATGTGTCACATTATAATTTTAATTTACATTTCTCTGAAGATTAATGATGGGCCTTTTCCTGGGAACTGGCAGTTAGATACCCTTTTTCTGTGAGATGTCTAGTCAAGCTTTTGAACCATTGTCTCTCGGGCATTGTATATACAGCATGGCCCCGGTCTTGTTATTCAATTGTGTATTTTCTTGATGAAAATGTACTAAAGATTATACTAAAGATAAAGTGTTTTTCCCCTTAAATTAAGCTTTTAAATATTTTTCTTTCTTCTTTTCCATATATTTTTTAAAAATTGTGCCTTGATAGGTTGAAAAGGGGCACACTGTAGTCACACCTTTCATGAGAATGCGGCTCCTCTGTTTTCCATATAATTGGTATAACTTGCTGCTCACTTTCCCACTCTCAGCGAAGTTATGGGGAAGGGTAGCCCTGTTGATTAAGGCTAACCCTTTCCTCCTGGTTGTAAGACACACACTTCCAGGGTTGAACAGTAACCTTCAGGTGTCAGTAGCCTCTTGGGGGTGATGGCTGGTGGTTAAAGGGCTCTCTCCCTTCTCACTGTTCAGAATGGCAACTGCAGAGCAAAGCAGGCGGTGGCACTCCAGGGCAAGCTTCCCTGTGAGGGTCTCACCAGCAATCTCTAGGTCCTGGGCCAGGACTTGAGAAACCCATCGAGGACGTGCTGGGACCCATGAAACCCTGAGGTGGAATGAGCCGTTTCCCAGGTGTTATTGATCGGGCCTGGGTGAACCTGGAGCTTACCCAGCCGCTCGCAGACATCACCGCAAGCTGCGCCTGGAGCTGCAGATCTCCCAGCTGCTGCGCTGTGCTGCGCTTTGTCTCTGCCCTGCCACAGGCCCTTGCCTAGTGAGTGGGGCCTGTGCAGCACCTCTTTCCAGTGCCTGAGCCTCGGGAAGCAGGTGCGGTTTGTGGTTATTTTTGTTGTTGTCGTTGTTTGGTTTTATTTTTTACATTTATCTTTATTGTTGAAAGTAATACAATACCCTCTCTCCTCTCCTCCCCCCCCCCCCACCCCCAGCCCCCATGGACTCCCTCCAGGCCTTCAACACACTATTGTCTGTGTGCCTGTTTTGTTTATAAATTCCACAAGTGAGCTCATACAGTATGTGTCATTCTCTGATTTATTTCACTTAGCATAATGCTCTCAAGGTCTACATACTTATATTCATGGGCTATGAACACTGACAATAGAATGGTGAAGGCCTGGGAGTGTGTAGAGGCCGGACAGAGGGGGACATCTGTAAGATCTGCAATAGAAATATTAATTAATTAAAAACAAAACATAGAGGCACACAATTCATAAGGCTACAGCTTTTCCCAAAGATACCAACATAGCTTGGCTAGACTGGTTATCATAATGGTCCCCAGGTGGTTTCCCTGTTTGCCCGTTCATCCCTATAATCTGGAGATTTCCAAGTGTGTGTGCTACAGCAGGCATACTGTTGTACCACAAGAATTTTAAAATATGCAATACCTGACTTTATTCAGGGTAATGACCTCTTTTCCCTTAGATTGTCAAATAAAAAGAAAATGACAACAGTTAATACAATAGCCATCCAACGTGAATGAATCAAAACTATACCTGTTTTCGCCAGATTGGCAAGAAATATACTTTTTGGTGTGCCACCAAATTTTTGTAATTAGTTTGTGTGCCATGGGAAGAGAAAGGTTGAAAATCACTGCTATAGTCTATTCACACAGAAACCAGAGGGCTTTTAGTCACTGTGCCGTATTTCTTCTCAAAACTCTTCAGTGCCTTCAATGTTACCCAGAACAAAAGCCAAAGCCCTTAGCATTATACCCCTGGGCCTCCTGTAGGATCCGAAATATCTTTTACCCAATTCTGTGGTCAAATCACATTATAACAAAGTTTTCTCTAACTTTTCCACGTAAAATAGCAAACCCTCAGAAAACTCACCCTGTTTTATTTTTTCTCCATTGGAATTATTACTAAGATACATATCATGATATAGGTTCACATGCCTTATACATATAAATCAAATATACCTACATATATACACATGCACACACTTACACATTTGCATTTGTCACATATATATCTATATACACATACACCTAATACAACTATACATAGCCACATCTTTAATATAACTGTACCTATGCATATCTATACTTAATATCTGTATTTTACCACTGGATGTGTGAGCTTGCACTTGTTTTTGTACCACTTGTTTTCCCTGTCTTTTTTCATGAGAATGTAATGTCCATGGGAGGATATATTTGCTTCCTTTGGTTAACACTGCATTTCCTTGGTTTAATAAAAGTCCCAGCACATGAATAGCAGCCACTGACGACTTTTTACTAAGTAAGTCATTAAAGAAATACATTTTATGTAGTCATTATTCCTACTTTAATAAGAAAGATTTGATGGTTAATGTCAATATATAATACTACTAGTGGCCCACTGCACGAAATTTGTGCATGGAGGGGCAGGGTTCCCTCAGCCCAGCCTGCACGCTCTCTAATCAGGGACCCCTCGGGGGATATTTAAACCAGCAGTCGGACATCCCTCTCACAATCTGGGATGGCTGGCCCCTAACCACTCACCTGCCTGCCTGCCTGATCGCTCCTCACTGCCTCTGCCTGTCTGCCTGATTGCCTGATTGCCCCTAACCCCTCTGCCTTTCTGCTTGCCCCTAACTGCCCTCCACTGCCATCCTGATCTCATCCCCAATTGCCCTCCCCTGCCGGCCTGATCTCACCCCTAATTGCCTCTGCCTTGGCCCACACCACCATGGCTTTGTCCGGAAGGAAGTCTGGTTGACCCAGTCTAATTAGCATATTACCCTTTTGTTAGTATAGATGAGAGAAATTTTCAAGCTACCTAGTCATATATATATATGAAATTGTTATATATATATATATGAAATTGTGTGTGTATATATATATATATATATATATATATATATATACACACTGATTTGATAAATATGTTGCACTACCTACCTGTCTGTATCTATGACCTATCTTATGCCTAAGTTGTTTAACACCTTTAAGCTAGTGAGTTTCTCTGCAGCTGCTGCCACTCCTTTTTGTTCTCTGGCCAGCCCTACACAATGTAAAACTTAAGTAGGAATTTGAAGAAATTGCTCCCAATGGCATTCTAATTTTAGCTAATTCTAACAAACTATTCATATATCAGGTGTGGCATAAGGAGAGGGTGAAAAAGTCTACACATATTCTTTCACACACCCCAAGAGAGCCTGTGTGATGTTAGGTGTCTGATTCCTCCAGACCCATTTAGAAGGGATTAGATCTGACTAAGAGTCTCTCCTAAAGTGATTATGTTATTATCTGGAGATTCCCCTTTTATTGCTTTTCCTCCTACATCTTATCAGTTGGGAAAGGAAATCTTTAGAATTGTATATGTTGGAGTCTAGTATTTTGTGCGTATTGAGTATGCTAGCCTTTGAGACATAAGACTTTTAGGATATTCATGAAGATAAATATCAGTTCTCACATCTGCTCTGTCTATTTAAGTATATGTGTTTCATAGTCTGTACATACCTAAATTTATAGTGAGTGGTTATTTTTTTAAATATTATGACTGATATTTCTATGATCTAGAGAAAGTACCTTGCCACCAGAATGGCAAGATTAGTGACCAGCACATCTGAAACATTATTCTTAACTTAATTTGCTAACTTCTTACTTTCTTAGCCAAGGAAATAAAATTGATAATGCTACAGTAATTATCTAGGGATTGTTCCTCATTATTTAAGTTTTAAAAACTGGTTTAGAATACCTTTACATAAGTAATTGTCTCTTAAAAAGTTAGAATTCTCATCCTGGCCAGTGTAGCTCAGTTGGTTGGAGTGTCATCCTATGCACCAGGGTCATGGGTTTGATTCCTGCTCAGGGCACAGATCCAGGTTGTAGGTCTGATCCCTAGTCGAGGTGACTATGGGAGGCAACCAATCTCTGTTTCCCATATCAATGTTTCTCTCTCTTCCCCTCTCTGTTTCTCTCTAAAATCAATGAAAACAAATCCTTGGTGAGGATTAAAAAAAAAAGTTAAACAGAATTCTCATTACATTAGATTAAGCTTAAGCTAGCGGTCACACTTTAGGTCATCATCTGTGTGTATAAAAATAAAAAAAAAAACATTGAATGAGTATTACAAAATGAATGAAAAGATCTGAGTTTCCCAAGGGTTGGTTATTTCCCATTCAAGCAAAGAACCATGGCATTGAAAATTATTTCTGTTTGTTATCTTGTTTGTTTTAGAAAAAAATTATTGGAAGTGAATATTTGTTTTGGGAATATGGCAACTGGAACTGCACTATTTCTGTTAATCAAGTAGATTCATTAAGAACCTTCAACAAGAATTTCTTTGATTAAACAGCTCCATTCATATTTTTAATAATTTATTAGAGATTCATTTAATTTAATGTATCAGGGTGATATTGATTAATAAAATTATGTAGGTTTCAGTTGTACAATTCTATAATACATCATCTGTGTATTGTTTTGTGTGTTCGCCAACTAAAGTCAAGTCTTCCTCCGTCTCAGTGTATCACCCCTTTATCCTCGTCTGTCTCCCACCATCTTCTTTCCCTTTGGTAATCACCATAGTGTTGTCTGTGTCAAGAGGGTTTGTTGTTGTTGTGTGTTTTTGCTTAATCCCTTCACTGTTTTTACTCAACACTCCACCCCCTTCCCTTTGACAGCTATAAGTCTGTTCTATGTATCTATGAGTCTGTTTCTATTTTGTTTGTTAGTTTATTTTGTTCATTAGATTCCACATACACTGAGTGGCCAGATTATTATGATCTCTGAACACATAATAATCTGGCCACTCAGTATGTGTGTGTGTGTGTGTATATTAGAGGCCCGGTTCATGTATGGATGGGGTCCAGCCAACCTGGCCAGGGGGAGGGGACATGGGTAGTTGGCCAGCCTGCCTGGTGGTCGAACTCCTGGTCGAGGGAACAATTTTCATATTAGCCTTATATTATATAAGATATACACTGAGTGGCCAGATTATTATGCATTCAGAGATCATAATAATCTGGCCACTCAGTGTATAAGTGAAGTCATATGTTATTTTTCTTTCTATGACTGGCTATGCCACAAAAGGTAAGGTTTCCTTCTTTTTTACCATTGAGTAATATTCCATTGTGTAAATGTACCACAGCTTTTTTATCCACTCACCTATTGATGGGTATTTGGGATGCTTCCAAATGTTGGCTATTATAAATAATACTGCAATTAAAATAGGGGTGTATATATTCTTTTGAATCAGTGTTTCGCGTTTCTTTGGATATATTCCCAGAAGTGGAAAGCTGGGTCCTTAGGTAGTTCCACTTTTAATTTATGAGGAAACTTCATACTGTTTTGCACTGTGGCTGCATCAATCTGCATTCCCACCACAAGGGTTCCTTTTTCTCCACATCCTCACCAGCACTTGTTTGTTGCTTTATTGATGATAACCATTCTGACAGGCGTGCGATGATATCTCATTGTGGTTTTAATTTGCATTTCTAAATTGGTCACTAAAGATGATTAGTGAGCATTTTTTTCAAAGTATATTTGTATTGACTTCAGAGAGGAAGGGAGGCAGGGAGGCAGGAAAAGAGGGAGGGAGGGGCGGAGAGAGAGAGAGAGAGAGAGAGAGAGAGAGAGAGAGAGAGAGAGAGAGAGAGAGGACATGAATAATGAGAGAATCATTGATTGGGCTGCCTCCTGCATCCTGCATGTCCCACACTGGGGACTGAGCCTGCAACTTGGGCATGTGCCCAAACAGGGAATTGAACCATTACCTCCTGGTTCATAGGTCAATACTCAACCACTGAATGACGCAGGCTGGGCTAGTGAGCATCTTCTCAGATGTCTTTTGGTCATCTGTATGCCCTCTTTGGGAAATAACTTTACTCTTGAAGAATCTATTCTAGAAAAGAAAATTAGTGAGAATTTTGGTCAAGTAAATGACAGTTAGGCAGGGGATAAATAAGTATATTCCTCTTTTAGAATTGGAAATATAATTTTTATTAGTTATCAAATAAAACCAGAGTATACCAAAATAGTCAAACATATTTGGTTTCAGATTATTTAAATAGTTTTATTTTTAATCTTAATAGTGTGGCTGACATCAAAGTAAGTGTGGCAGCAAGCATTAATTTTTCTAGAGTTATTTATTGTGATTCAATAAGGCTGAGAGGTTGAATGCAGTAACTGGCAGTGAGATAATAGGAGTTGCCAACACAGAATCTACTGATGTACTTGCAGAGACTAGGGAGATATTTCATGTGGAAAAAAACACACAAACTAATTATGGCCAAAATGGAATTATAAGAGTACTACAGGGAACAGACGCAGGGTAGCTTTGCAGTGCAAAAAACTTGACTCTTCTATCGAAATAGCACAGGACATAATGAATTCCAATCTACTGTTGAACTGGATTTTTCAGATTATGTTACATTTTGGAAATGAGTTGAAAGGCAATGATGTTAATTCTTACTGCAAACTATAATATCCCTATAGACCAAGGGAGGGGATATCAATGGTGTGTTACCATTTTAGAAATATTTATTACAAAGTAGGAAGATATAGAATATTTTGTTCATGTTTGTTGAATGGTTAAATAGACACATACATCATTGAATGAGTGTTTGCTTTAAAATTTGTTCATAAATTATTTGCCATTCCACTTTTCAAAAGATGGAGTTCGATTTTCCGCTTCTTGAATATGTTTGGATTTAATGACTCTCAAATAGAATCTGGGAAAAGTGGTGCTATGTGAGTTTGAAAACTAGGTCATAAAGAGAATAGCTTCTCCCTGGTTCATGTTCTTCCTCTCCCCCTCCCCTCCCCCTCTCCCTCCCCTTCCTCCTCCCTCTCCCTCTCTCCTTCTCCCCCCCCCCCCTTCCTCTCCCCTCCCCCTGAGGAAGTCAGCTGCCAGATTATAAAGACAATCAAGGAGCTTGCTGGGGAGAACATGAGGCCCCAAACTAACAATCAACCATCAAATGTTGATTATTTATTCATATGAGTGAATCACCTTACAAATAAAAACTCCTGCTCCAATCAAGTTTTAGCTGACTGTATTTAGCCTTGACTGATATTTTCACTGTAACCTAAAAGGGACCTGGAGTCAGAGTCACCTAGCTAAGCCACTCCAAAATTCCTGAAAGTTGAAGGTATATGGGAAGCCTAAGGATTTGTTCTGTAGAATTGGAAAAAGTAGTTATAATATCAAATTAGCATTGCAAAAACTGGTCTAACCCTCAAATTACAAATAAGTCAACACATTTATATTTTTCAACTATATCCCCTGCTTCTTCCCAGCTATCACTCAAATGCTTCCATATTTTTTAGAAGAAATGAAAGAGTCCTTATTTGGATCAAATAGGATGGGAAAATCAGATTATCTCTTGCAGTCATTATTTTTTCACACTTTCTGAGGATCCTTATTTAGGTGTGATCACATTGAAATGCCACTGCTCAGACTTTGAATTTACTTGAATTGACCCAAATTTGCTTCCTTCTGGTCTCTCTTGAGTTTAGAACTATCTGTGTTTCCGGAGGACCAGTTGATTTCTGGTTTGATGTGCTTCAATAATCAAGAGCCTTGTTATACCATCCTTTACATTTACTCTTTAGATTTGAGCTCAATTAAGGATTTTGCTCTGCAATGTGCTAAAGTATTTTGTGTTTTGGCTCCTGGGAGGTTTCCCATGCAGCATTATCTAAGATTGTTACTGGAAAGTCAGAAAAGACAGTGGGTAGCATTAAACATCCCCTTTTGCTTATTCTTTAGGACATCCGATCTAAATGTAAATGAATGTAGGAGATCCCTACCACAACTTATGATCCCTTACTTTGTAACAAAATATACACTAAGTCCTTCTCGTGTTGGTACCCCTTCATCTCAAGGCTTCCTTAAAACCTCTTCTCAGAGGGGACAGCAAATTCAAACATTATAACATAGGTAAGTATTAGAGACTTAAATTGTCTTGCAGAGAATATATGCCTTCTAAGAAGGGCTTCTGGCATTATATCACATTCTAGCGATACAATGCCAGACACTGAGGAATCCTGGTAGGGAGATATTTGGAGATAAGACACACTTCAAAGTTCGTTGGATTGACAATTCCCTACTTTATTTATTTTTAAAATTGCCCTATCAGGCCTATGTTATGGTTAAAGATAAATGTGTACCACTTTTTCCAAATTATAGCTATTAGCATATTTTTTTCTCAGCATGACATTTACAATTTATTTTAAATTGTTCTGGTGTATATTATTTTTTAAAAGCATGAAAATAGGTCAGGCTTTTTTTGTATTTGGATCTGGCTTCCACTTATGCTGTAAAAGCATGGATAAACCACTCAACCTACCAGACATTTAGTTTCATTCTCATCAGAAAAAAATGTTTAAAATTATGCAGGTACATTATTTTAGTCATTGGCTTACATATTTGGTAGCAGTGCCTCCTCTTTACACTTGCTAAAATGTGTTCATTTCTGTTCTTTTTCTGAAACTAGAAAAAAATTAAGTTTATTTAATGACAAATATATACACATTTTATTTTTTAATATATTTTTATTGATTTCAGAGAGGAAGGGAGAGGGAGAGAGAGATGGAAACATCAATGATGAGAGAGAATCATTGACTGGCTGCCTCCTGCATGTCCCCTACTGGGGATCAAGCTTGCAACCCAGGCATGTGCCCTTGACCGGAATCAAACCCGGGACCTTTCAGTCCACAGGCTGACGCTCTATCCTCTGAGCCAGACCGGCTATGGCTATACACATTTTAACTCACCTTAGACAAATGAGAGATTTTTTTCAAGTAAAAAAAGCCAATAAAAATTACCTTCAAATGTATAGGTAAATTTTCTTGGTATTTTTATTTGTGTTGATCCATTAGAGGTCTCTCATGGTCTGAATTTGAAATATAAACCTCTTTGTGAGAACTTTATGTAGTTATTTTTAATTAAATTTAACAGATAAATAAGTAAATTATCTCTTCTTTAAAATATAATCCTATATATACATAGTTTTTATATTTCTTATTAAAATGTTCTAATTATCTAATTAGAATTTTGTCTCAAAGAGTTCTTGTTTGTTTGTTTTAGAGGGGTGTCGTTTTCTATATAGGTTATATAAAACATTTTGTTTTTCTTTGCTTTTATTAACTGCTAAATGGTCAGTGAAAAAATTGGATATTAGAGAAATGCAATAAAAACTGGCCAAGAAAGGCTTGTGTTCTTTTTTATAGAATACAAAGTTCTTCAAGTGTATGCTCATCAGACAATGACTTTAGATAAAAAAGTCTTCTACAACAAATTTCTTTATCAGTTTCTGGGTAAGCCAGAAGACAGACATTATTCTGACTATAAATGATTTCAATGTCTATCTTTTCCTTATCTCCTAGTCCAGTGGTCGGCAAACTGCAACTCGAGAGCCACATGTGGTTCTTTGACCCCTTGAGTATGGCTCTTCCACAAAATACCACAGCCTGAGCAAGTCTATTTTGAAGAAGTGGTGTTAGAAGAAGTTTAAGTTTAAAAAATTTGGCTCTCAAAAGAAATTTCAATCGGTGTACTATTGATATTTGGCTCTGTTGACTAATGAGTTTGCTGACCACTGTGACTAGTCCAACATTCTACATACAAATACTGTGACCATAAGCTTAAAATTAATACAGAATGTACTTGGACATAAAAAATATGACATTGATGGAAATTTTTTTATTTTGCTAATGCACTCTCATTGACCACAAGTGTTTAATTTAAGGACAGATGTCAAGAAATGTGTAACTATCATAAAAATTACAAAACATAAATAAAGAAGAGCAAAAATGTAGATGAGTCAAAGCACAAAGCAATGAATGTGCCTCAGGATAATAGCATGCACTGTTTTAGAAATTGAGGTTCACACAGGAGTAGATAAGATTTACATAAAATGAGGAAATAAAATGGTTATGAAGAAGGGGTTGGAGGGTAAGTGATCTTTATCTGTGGAAAGAGTATGAGGAGAAGGTAAACAATTGAATAAATCTTAATTTCATGAGTCTTTAAGAAGGTACATAATATTTATCACAAAACTATATACTCAGTATTACTTATACTAATACCTCCATATTTCTATATTCTATACTAGTGACCCAGTGCACGAAATTTGTGCACATTAAAAGGGGATTAATTAGAGGAAATAATTTAATATTGCTATTTGCCCTTTCTCTATAATAGAAGTGTCAGAGATAAAAGAAAATTAGTGAAATGTATATGAAAACCTTCCTCCTGTCAGTCTGGGGCACACCATTGGACCCAGGGTCAAGTCCCCGCCCATCCACATGCGCCTCAAAATCGCGTGAGACCCAGACCTGGCGGCCGGGCCCCCCCACATTGGGCTAGATCCAGACCCGACCAGTCCCACCCTTGTCAAGCCCTGCTGGGCAGGGGGCATAGTCTCAGGTCCCCTGGCCCGGTGCCAGGATGGGGGGCGTGGCCTGAGGTCCCCCAGCCCAGAGTGGGGTGGAGGCGTGTCTTGAGGTCCTCCATCAAGCCCCACCTGGTGGGAGGTGCTGCCTGAGGTCCCCGGCCTGACACTGGGGTGGGGGGAGCAGCCTGAGGTCCCCTAGCCCAGCACCAGGACAGGAAGCACACCTTGAGGTCCCCTGTCAAGCCTCATGGGGACGGGGAAGGCGTAGCCTCAGGTCCCTGCTGATTGCTCATTAAGGCTGCTTAAGGGAACTTGGCCTCAGCTGTGGGTGCAGCCATCTTTGTGATAGAGTGATGGTCAATTAGCATATTCCCTCTTTATTAGATAGGATATTTCTATATATGTTATATAGTCTATAATGAATGCAAAGAATAGTCTATAATTATTTTTATCAGAAATAAAAGTATACTGTTTTAAGTAATAATGTGTCTTTTATTTTTTAAAATTGTTTTAAAATTTTTTAGTTACACTTGACATTTACTATTATATTATTTTCAGGTGTACAGTGTAGTGGTTAGTCATGTCATGCTTTTTGAGCAATAAGTAATATTACTGAGTAGCTATCTTATATTTGGAGTTCTAAAAATCCAGTTAAAATATACTTTTTTAAAAAATTAAAAATATACTTTCAATATGCCAACCTGGCTTTACTGCTTTTCTGGGCCTGGAACTGAAATAAAACTTTTATTTAAAGATAATTTTTTTCTTAATTGTATTTTATTTTGGGGAAATTTATCAATATTTTCAAATTTAATACACTAGTCTCACACCTGAACTAAAAGTCTAAGTAAAATGTTTCTATCATAAATAGAATATATATGAGAAAAAAACAAACAATCTATTTAGATTCTGCCTTGATACTATTATATGATTTCATATTTTTTCTTTGGAAACCAATTTGCATCCATTCAACAACTCTCTGTTTAACATAGACATTAAATTGATAATTTTTAAGACCATATATGTCCCTTTCTATTTCCTACTGAATTTCAGATAAATAGCACAATTATCTTTACTCCTAATTCTTGAGTACCTTGACACGTCCCCAAATGGTGTTGGCATTGCATTCTTTATTGATAAATTATCTTTCTGTTTTGCTAAATTTATATTCAACATCTTTTACTTACCTTCCTTCCTCTTTCTTCTATTTATTAGTAATATCTGTAACGTATTCCGGCACTTTCTAAGACATCCAAGGTCAGATACTCCTAGCCTCATTTCTCTCAGGCTTACCAGCTCTGCTACAAGCCATCAAATTTTGTTCAGCCTTTGCCCATATTTTCTCTCTATTTCCTCTTTCTTTACTTCCAAGTATTACCAGTTAGGTCAGGCTCCTACCACTCTGTTATTGTTCTATGACAATAGCAATATAATCTGGTTTCCAGCCTCCAAGGAGAAGTAAACCTTTGTTCATTTTTGAATATTGTACCTTAGAAAATACAAAACAAGACAATGAACAAAAATGGTCTCAGGAGAATCTATCTTCCAGCAGGTTATTTTTCTGTTATTTTTAATATGTGAAAATCTCATTATAGACTGTGATTCTCATATTTCTTGTAACACATAAAAAAGAATTGAAGATATAATTTTGATGGAAGATATCAGCTGGACTCTAGAACTCTGACCTATTTTCCAAACAATTCTAATTACTCATATGGGAAGTATTGACCTAGGACTACAAACTCAATTTTAATTCAAAGGAAGATCTAATGAGGAATACAGTAGAGGCTCTGCAACATTTTCAATTACACATGTGGTTTAGCTTTTTAAACAGAAATTCCTGTAGCCTGTTTCTAAAAAAAAAAAAAAAAAAATCAATGACAAAATCTATACTAAATTTGAAGTGTAGCGCACACAATAAATGCACATTTACACATAAACGTAACTTAAAAATCAAGAACTATTTCTGTTATACCTCTCAGCTGAAAGTTATACCTCTCAACACAGCAAAAACACTTAAGCTGATTAGCTAAAACTGTCTACATTTTTAATTGATAGAAGTAAAAAAGCAAATAATACCTTTAATATACCTTTAATATGCAGTAAGTCTTTTACCTTACTTTATAGTCTCTTAACACTTCAACTTCTTTGTTTCAAATATTTTTAATTACCTATTGTATGTATGACACTATAGTAGTTGTTTGATGTTGATGAAAAAAAAAAAAAAAAAAACAGAGGTCCTGATAAGAAGGAGCTAAGTATGTAATTTTTACAAATTTTGTCCCTTTCTTAACTGGATGGAACTTTATATTTCTTCTTCAAAAATGGCATTTAAGACATGGCAATATTGGTTTCCTCATTAATCTATAAGTTCCATGACAGCATGGGCTGCATCTGCTTTGCATATTCTTCATCCCCACAGTGGAGCTTAATTCTTGTCAGGTGTCAAGATTTTATAAATAGTTGTTGAATGAATGGATGATGCAAGTTTTCAATGTAGAGCTGGATAAGATGTCCTTTAAAGAGATACAATTCAAAGGGCTAGTATTTAGCATCCAGTTGACAGGATGACAAAAATAATATTTGAGAATAGATTTTAAAAATGCATCAGATTGAGGCAGACTGCCATGAGTATAGGTATTCAGGGAGAAAGACATGTAGAAAGAAAGGGAATGCAATTGGAAAAGCATAATTATAGTACCTACGTACTTTTTAATTCATGGATATACATGTTTGTATATAGCTTTTGATGTTTTGGTAAGATAAGAATGAATGACTTCTGAGCCTGTCCTTTTTAAGTTCTTTATTGCCTCCACATATTAACCTAATATACTAATTTCTCATGTATGTATTTTGGGACAAGGGTATGTTATATGGGAATACTCTTCTGGAAGTTGATATTGAAGAGTAGAAATGAGTGAGTGGGGAGAGGGCATCAGGTAAGAGGGAAAGCTGTAAACACTGTGTTAATGAGCTGTTTATTCTGTAGTCAATTTCACTGGGGACTGTATACAATACACTTCAGGATTGTCTGGGCTTTATTTCCAGGCAACTTCCCTCTACCCTCTTTAAGAGAAATCCAATGGAAGTCGTTCTGGCTTGGGCCACTTTTCAGTTTTCTTTCTTTTTTGCCTTCCCCCACCCCCCTCAGCCAACCCCACGCTTTGTTTTCTTTCATTTTATATCATCAAAGTTATTATGAAGGCAGTGCTTTAAGATTATGATAAGTGTCCTATGGAGAAGAATTTATAAATTGAGACCTTTGTTTTGCTAAAAACATGACAAGAGTTATTTTGTTCAGATTTCAATACATGTATAATGGTTGGTACTTTTAGGTACACTTAATCTGCTTTGTTATTACAATTTTTAATCAGTTGTTGCAGAAGACCAAAGAAAAACCAAGCAACGCTTTTAGAGAAAAGGAGTGACACTGTTTATTTACGTTGGCAGACTCAGGGAATAACTTCCCAAATCTGAGTGAAGAAACATGCAGGGGGTTTCTCTTTTATATCTTTCTGGGGTCTTTGTCCCACAAATATGGATTATGCTTCTGGTCCTTTTCGTGGGCCTTGCAAGAAGGCCCCCAGGTGTTAGGGGTCTCCAGGCCGTATCTGATGGTCTGGCCTGGCGCCAGCATTAATAACCCTCCCTGAGGGCAGTGCACTGTTCACAGTTTTATGGCCTCTGTAACAGGTTCTGCAAGACTAGTTTCTGGGAAAGAGATAGTGACTTAATTATAGGTTATCAAGAATGTACACTGAGCTTGCTGGCATGGATTCAGAATCCTAGGCCCCCTCCACGTCCCCCTCCCCCCTAATATCAGGGTTACATTGGAATTAGCCTTTTAGCCTCCTCAAGTTACAACTATTTTTGGTTGTTTATTAGGTTTAAGTTTGAGTACTTATTAATGAAAGGGAATAAATTGCTTTAGATTTTTGTTTGCTTTTAATGTGGTTAGGCTAAGAGCACCATCATAGAGTAGGTAAAAGTCTTGTCATTTTTTGGGAATTTAGCATGTGGTTTCCAACACATCCTGGGGTATTCAATGTGAGGAAATGGTTCCAACTGTTATGTAAATAAATACTACCACTTTCTACTCCAATGGCATTAATGACTCCGCATTCTTTCCAACACTTAGTTTAAACAGACATATAATATTTGTGAGTGTGTAGTGGTATCTAAAATTCAGATTTTAATTTTCATTCTCCTAATTAATAGTGAAGTTAAGCACTTTCATATGCAATTAGATATTTACATTTTCTCTATTGTGAAAAAACTTTTAAGTTATCTTCCCATTTTTCTCTTGATTGACTATAGTTTTCAAATAGATTTGTGGTAGTGTTTATAATACTCTGGATATGAGAGTGTTGCTGTTTTTTAATTTAAATTCTTTATTGTTTAAAGTATTATATAAGTCTCCTTTTCCTCCCATTGACCTCTCCCTGGTTGCTCGCCCCCCCCCCCCGCCCCAGCACATGCCCTCAAACATCGCCCAGCCCCCACCACCACCCCCATGTCTGTGTCCATTGGTTATGCTCATATGCATGCATACAGTCATTTGGTTGATCTCTTACCCCCTCACGCCCTGCCTTCTTTCATAGGTTAAACAGTCTTTTTGATGCTTCTATGACTCTTGCTTCCCTATTATTGTGATGGTTTCTTTTGATAAGTTCTAATTTCAATGAAGTCAAATTTATTACTCACTGAATTTATAGTTAGTAACTTTTTGCCTTGTTTAAGAAAGTGTTTGCTATCCTGATATTAAGAAGACACTTGCGTATATTTTCTTCTAAGTATGGCCTTACAGATTTAGCTGTGTAATATACCTGAAATTGATTTGAGGATATGAAGTTTAATGAACCTATGTTTGTTTTGATTTCCAAATAGGACACCCAAAAGACTCTTTTCTAAACATTGTAATTATCATAAATTCCCACTGCTCTTTAGTATTATTATTATAATAAATCAAAAAGACATTTTACCACTTACACCTGTACTTAGAATTATCATTCTTTAATCAGGTAGTCATAGAATTATATCCTCTCTTGGCCCAGTTAACATTTTCTCATGAAGGTCCTTCCCAACAATTTTATCTAAAATGTCAATTCTATATTAGTGTCACTTTCTTTATACAGTTTTTCTGCATAATATTAATTAATACTTGAAATTATGTTTTATTAAACATTATATTGTTTATCTCCCCTTATGTAAGTTCAATGAGGAAAGACAACTTACCTTGTATATAACTATTTGTCTAGTACTGTGCATGATACATTGTAAACATGCAATAAATAGTCATTTGAATGAATGAATGAATGAATTTAAACAAAGGAAATACTATCCTTCGTATAAAAATATCCAAATATTTTCTTGTTATATCAGTATACAGTTATAGAGAAAACTAGAAATATAGCAAGGCAATAAAATATTCAAATATGGAAATGGGGAAAAGAATCAGACCACAGTTCTAAGAAAGGATTTGAGAAGGGCATGATAGGCAGGGAGACAACATAAGAGATTACATAGAATACTAGCTATATTAGGGCTATCCAGGGAAACATAACCAATTAGATGGATGGATAGATAGATGATGGATAGATAGATAGATGATAGATAGATAGATAGATAGATAGAAAAAAATAGATATTATAAGTTATTGGTTCACATATTATGGAGGCTGAGAAATTCCAAGATCTGCAGTCTGCCAGCTGGAGACTAAGGAGAGCTGATGGTATAAGTAGATCTAAGACTCAAGAAGAATTATGTTTCAGTTTGAATCTTAAAGCAGGAAAAGACTAATGTCCCAGCTCAAAAGCTGGACATTAGGAGGAAGTTAGGAGGAAGGAGTTCCTCTTATGCATGGGAGGGTCAGCCTTTTTGTTCAGTTCAGGCCTTCAGCTAATTGCATGAAGGCCCCCACACATTAGGGAGGACAATCTAATTTACTTAACCCACCCTTTCAAATGGTAATCTTATCCTAAAATGTCCTCACAGACATACCCAGAATAAGGTTTAACCAAGTAATTGGGCATCTCATAGTCTAGTCAATATACTTTTGTATAGAAAATACTCATAGAATTAACCATAACACTAGCACTGATCAGTAAGGGAATCATGACAATAGAGGTGAAATTAAAAATGGGACATTTTTAGCATTTTCCAGAGAGCATCAATGGGATTTGCAGATTAGGTAACTGAAGCTTGTTGGAGGGAATGATTTCAATAGTTAAAATAGGAATTTAGGAAAGCAGTAAAGGCTTAGGAGGGTGAACATTAATGGAATTTGCCGATCAATTAAATGAAGCCTGTTGGAAGGAATAATTCTATCGGTTGGATTAGGAATTTAGGAAAAGAATGAAGTTTTAGGGAGGCAATCATGGAACTTTTTAACAAATGAAAATTGTTTAAATGACTTGAAATATAAAATTGTAGCAGCTCAGTAAAGGATCTATATCCAAGGAGTAATGCTTGGACTAGTGATAGGGAGAAACATATAGTAATTGATAGGAGGGGTTCATAGAAATATACCTGATTAAAACTTTAGCATTAAGTTGAAAAGGGGGTAAATGTGAGGCTATTTGACATTAATTCATGCCATTCATGGCCTTTGAAGTAAGCAGTTTTGGTGACTGAGAAAGCTGTTGTAAGATTGGGTTATTTTTGCATAGCAGTCTTGCAAAAGAGTCTCTCTCATGTTCTCCACTATTTTAGGTAATATATTCACATAACAATTTAAAGATAAATGCAGCATAAGTCATAAAACATTATAAATATATGTGGGTATAGTTATCTTTAGAAATTTCAAGTGTTCTTTTTTAAATTAAAAGGGAATAACTCCATTCATCAATAAAATAGCACTAAAGCTCAATCTGCTATAAGTTACTCATTTTATACAACATATATTTGTTTTTGGTTAATGTGAAAAGCTTATTCAGGGGCTAGAATAATACAAATACTACCAGTTTATATATGGTATGCATCTTAAAGCAAACCAAATAGACACATTCAGCTCTGTATTTGTAAAGATATCACAGGGGATTAACAATCAAAAGTAATAGATTTTTTTGAGAAGATCCAATGCCTTTTTTGTGTCTCTTTCTCTGTTAGAACCAAAGTGAGGCTAACCTTAGAATAATTTCATATGAAAAGAAAACACCCCAACACATCCATTCATGTGAATGAGAGGCATCTAGCACCAATTGTGTGCAATGTCATTGTTGAGCAAAATGCTGGTAGATGCTTTGAAATGACCACTAAAATTCCCGTTCCCTCAAAAAATCAATGAACAAAAAAATCAACCTGTTACTGAGGATGTGGAGAAAAGGGAACCCTCATGAACTGTTGTTTGGGAATACAAATTGGTACAGCCATTATGAGAAACAGTATGGAAGTTCCTCAAAATATTAAAAATAGAAATTACCTTATGACCCAGCAATTTCAGTTCTGGGTATCTATATATAGAAAAGCCTAAGCAAATGTTAGACCATTCAACACTGACCACCAGGGGGCAGACACTCAACACACAGGCATGGAAACATGGAACAGACTGATGAATCTCAGAGGGAAGGGGTGGGGCGGGAAGAGATTAAGCAAATATTTTATATGCATACTAGAGGCCCAGTGCATGGATTTTGTACACCAGTGGGGTCCCATGTCCTGGCCTGTGAGATTGGGCCAAAACCGGCCTGGTGCATGGATTCATGCATTGATGGGGTCCCTTGGCCTGGCCTGTGGGAATCAGGCTGAATCTGTGCACCAGGCCTACAACATACCCCAAGGGGTCCCAGATTGGGAGAGGGCACAGGCCAGGCCAAGGGTCCCCTCTGGGGCACAAATCTTTGCACCGGGCCTCTAGTATATATATGAAGAAATTCAAAACACTAATTAGATAATATATATGCACCTCTATGTTCATTGCAGCATTTTTACAACAGCTGAGATATGGAGGCAACTCAAGTGCCATAAATAAAAGAGTGGATAAAGAAAGTGAGTATATATATATTACTCAGTCATAACAAAGGATAAAATCTAATCATTATGACAACATGGATAGACTTAGAGGGTATTATGCTAATTGAAATAAGTCAGATAGAAAAATACAAATACCTTATGTTTTCACTTATATGTGAAAACTAAAAATCCAAAGTACAAAATAAACAAGTGAAACAAAAACACTCACAGATGCGGTAAACAAACTAACAGTTGCCAGATGGAAGGAGGTTTGGTTTGGGGTTACTGAGTGAAAAAGGTACAGGGATTACAAAATTCAAATACTAGTTGCAAATAGTGACTGGGATGTAATATATAGCACAGAGAATATAGTCAATAATCTATATATATATATATAAAGAGCCAGTGTCCATAACATCCAAAATGACCAAAGGCTCAACCGAACGCCAGGCTGTGCGCACAGTATACTGAGCGGGCTGAACTGCTGACCTCTCGGAGAGAGAGAGAGGCGGGGACTTGCAGTGAGGACTTGCTTGAGGCTGTCTCATGGCACCCCACATCTCTCCCTGACCAACCACTGCGACTCCAAGCCAGCAAGGGCTGCCTCCAGGCTGCAGCCCCAGGACCCTCGCCCCCACCCAGGGCTGAGAGTGTGGCACCAGGTAGGGGGTCTGGGAATGTGTTTGAGTGGCCAGTGTGGTGTGGGGGGGCTGTGTTTACACCGCCAAGTTACCCGTTTCCATCCTGGCCCGTGCATCCCTCCTACCTCCCCTCAGTGGCCCAGCTCCTGCCTACATGCTTGCCAGGCAGGCCTGACTGCACTGGGGAATGAGCCATGGTGATCAGGATGGCCACTTCCTGGGTTGGGACAGCCAATTCCTAGGACAGGATGACTGGGCCACAGTGATTCATGAGGGTGACAAGGCCCGCGGGGCACGTGTAGCCCTCGGGTGGTGGGGGTGGCTAGCCAAGCCGAGTCTGGCTTTGGTGGGGCCAGCAGCAGCCTGAGGCCACCTTAGCACCCACAGGTCCCAGGCTGGATGGTGGCTCAGAGGCTAGTGTTTTCTCCATGCATGGTGCCTGGGGGCGGCCATGAGCTTCTGTGACCCCACTCCATGCTTCAGGGAGGGGGAGTAGGCTTGCAGCCACTGGCTCCAGAGGCTGCACCGCCTGCACCTCTGCCTACTGGGCTGGCAGGGTCCAGAGCGGGTGAGCTCCTGCCCCCTGTTGGTGGAACAGTGAGGACAGCACTAGGTGCAGGGTGGGGACCTCAACTGGGACCCTCCTGGTGCAGGGAAGGGGCCCAGCATGGGCCCAGTGGGGAGCTTAGGAAGTCTGGCTGAGCAGGTGCGGGTTCATATCATCTCTTACTCTGCCATCTTCCTCCAGCTCTCCAAGCTAGGCCTCCTGCCCCACCTGCGTGGGGGAACAGGCTCTGGGCAACCTCCCTGAGTGCAGGCTGCGGACCTGGAGACCTCAAGAAAGAGTGCCCCGAGGGCCAGGGCAGGGGACGGTGCAGAACTACCAGGGCAGAGCTGCTTCAATGTCTCAGTGAAGTTTGCAATAGACCCAAGGAGAAAATCGAGAGAGGAAAGGCCAGGAGGCATGAATTCTCAGAGTTTAGCCACTTAAAAATAGCCCTGTTTGGAATGTGAGGCAGCTGTACGTTCAGCTGAGAAGTGAGGGGGCTGAACCCCACCATCACAATGGTCAAGGCCCAAGCATCCACCATAACAAGGAAAAAATGGAGGGAGGGGCACAGAGGAAGGGAGGACAATTGAAGGAAATCGTGTCTAGATTTTCTCAGCCCTCTCTCTCTTCCTGCTGCCTACAAAAGCCCCAGGCCCAGCCACAGTTCTGTCTCTACCTTTTAGTCCCCTGTTCTCCAACCACAGAGGAAAGAAATAAGGAAGGAGTCCATGCTGTCTTCAGAAAGTATCTATATACCTGATCGGCCGGTTGCCTCCCACAGAGGGAAGCCAGACTGCGGCTTAGGCCCACTCCCCGGGACATCCCGTGAGGGCTCCTGGACTGTGAGCGGGGGCAGGCCGGGCTGAGGGACCCCCACCAGTGCATGAACTTTTGTGCACCAGGCCACTAGTATTCTAATAATTACATAACATGCCAGGTGAGTTCTTGAATTATTGGGGGATTATTTTGTAAATTATATAATTGTCTAACCATTATGCATATATCTAAAACCAATATAGAATACTATTATAGGTTTAAAAAAATTCCTTTTCCTCAAAGAGTACTGAGATTTCTATTTTTCCATATTAATCTGATTTATAAATGATAAGATATACCAACATCAGTGTCTAAAAATAATTAATATTTTAATATAAAAACATTGGAATATAAGTAAGAATATGCTTTTGTTTTTAATACAAAAGTGCGGTACTCCATGTATAGTATAACATGGAGACATAAAAGCCATTAAAATTTTGATTTAATATAGAAGCACTAAGATGCAAATTTAGTTAGCATTGTTGTTCAGAATATTGCAGATACTTTGATTTCCCAGAAAATTAACCAATCTTATAGGTGACAAACATAATGAGTCATAAAAATGTTTAGTCTAGTTTACTATTGCAGAGATATATATTCACACTAGAGGCCCAGTGCATTTATTCGTGCACCTGTGGGGTCCCTCAGCCTGGCCTGAGCCCTTTCACAATCTGGGACTCCTCGAGGGATGTTGGACTGCTGATTTTGGCCCAATTCCTGCCCCTGAGGGATGTAGTAGTGCACGAAGCAGCAGGTGGCCAGGGAGGAGCCCAGGCCCGGGCCAGGCGTCATGCCACTCCAACTCATCCTGGTCCTGCTGCACCTGCCACCACTGCTTGGTAGCTCTGCTGTGGAGGCAGGAGAGGCTCCTGCCACTGGCGCTGTGCTCGCCAGCCATGAGCTCGGCTTCTGGCTAAGCAGCGCTCCCCCTGTGGGAGCACATGGACCAACTGGGGGGCAGCTCCTGTGTTGAGCGTCTGCCCCCAGTGGTCAGGGTGCATCATAGTGACCAGTTGTTCTGCCTTAACAGTTACTTAGGTTTTTATTATATAGACTAGGGGTCCAGTGCAAGAATTTGTGCACCTTGAAAGGAACTGTGGTCCGCTCCGGTGGGCACAGGGGCAGGTCTTGGCCCATCCTTCATGCCCCCGCCTGGCCCCTCCCACCCTGGCCCCTGGTCCCCTGTCTGCCTGCAGCCCTGCTCCTGCTGCCACCGCTCCCTTGAGATGACAGTGCTGCCCCACTCGCACCTGCTAACAGTGCAGAGCGATTGGGGCTGGCACCTGCAGTGGTTGCGAGCGGGACTAGTGCCGTCAGTGGTGTACTATCAGCAGCAGCTGCTGCCCCAATCGCCCCTCAGGAGCAGGGGGAGGTGGAGAAGCTCTCAGGAGCAATCGGGGCTGGCAGCCGCCCCTTGCACCTGCTGACGGCACCAAGTGATCGGGACCAGTGCCCGGCCTTGGTCTGGTGCCCCTGCTCACCTGCTCCACCATCCTGCCACAGCCAATGCCTGCCATCTTCTGTGCTCTGATGCCAACATCAGCCATGTTCCTTGTACATCACTAGTGGTCAGTGCACATCATAGTGACCGGTTGTTCGGTTGTTGGTTCTATTTGCATATTAGGGTTTTATTTATATAGATAAGTATTTTAGATATTCTCGTACATTTCTTTATATGTGTACATGCTATATTGTCATTTGTTTTTATGGGTTTAAATTAATCAGTGCACACTTTATTTTTAATCTGCTCATGATTAAGGAGAGTTAGCCAGTAAGGGATATTGGAAACCTTCTCCTTAGTTCTCTCTCTTTGAATCCTAATCTAAAATGAAGTTAATCATTCCTTATGAATGATAATATCTCTTAAATTTTTGATCCTCTGTTAATTTCTCACTAGGGACATATTTTTTTTGCAACTATGACAGAAGATTTCCCTCTATTTCTGGGTGGTAGAAATTTTTATAAATAACTGTTCTTCAACATAAAGATCTTTGAAATCCAGGAGAGAAATGGATTTTGTTCTTTAGATAGTTTAGATGGATGTTATTTAGAGGGATAGTACACCCTTTGTCTTGCTTATCAAGATAGGCCAATTGACTAAATTCTCACAATACATTAAATTCTGTGCCATTATTCCTTCTTTTTACATCAATTTTTATCTTTTTGTTTATATTTGATTGACTTCTGAGAAAAAAGTATTAACTTTTGCTAAATCTTAATTTAGTACCAATACTATTTTAAATGTAGCATTGATATTGTTTTAAATGAAACAAAATTAATTTACATATGTGTATATATAGTAAATAGAATTTGCTAATTTCTGAAAACTAATGTATCCATTGTTATATTTCAAAATGTTATATTTCAAAGTATATTTTAGATATATTTCATAAGGAAAAGTGTTTTCTGAGGGCTTTAAAATAAAGATTCATCTAATGGATTTTTTATTTTGAAAAGAACATATACATTTGTAAAAATATATATTTTACTTTAAAGGTCTTTTTACTGAGTTCCAGTGGGACAGTAATGCACACACTTAGTAAGTTTTTCATCAAGTCTGATGTACCAAAGGCAAAGATAAGTCCCATTATATTTTGCAATGTGTACTAGTATGTGTGTGTGCAAGTGTGTGTGCAGCATGATAGTAACATCATTGTAATTAGCTACTTATTAATAACAGAAAAGGAGCACAGGGGAGAGGCCAGACATTGTAGACATGTTATTTGGGCAGTTTCACGAGGAACCTGCAATTTCATAATCTCCAGGGAACCACCAGCCTTTACCCTACAAAACATTAGGGGAAGGAAATCCAAGAAAGAGAATAGACACATGCCCAATAAAGTTGGGGGACTAGGAGGACTAGGGACTAGGTTTGATTTCGCCTGTCACTCAAACCTGGGGACAGAGATGGTTAGCCAAAATGGGTGTGGCCACTGCAAGCAGGCGAAAATTTGGGAATATGTAATCTCCTAAACAAAGGAATTCTCTCTTTTGTGCTCTTGGTGCCTCTTGTTTCTTGAGAGTCTTTTGCTCTTGCTTCCTTGCATTTGCCTTTATGGCTCATGGCTATGTGGACCCCATATGCTATGTACTGAAGGCCTACAGCTGAAACACAGCTAAGCTAGGCTGATGCTGGACTGAACTTGGCTCCAACTGGAAAGGAAACTCTGGACACTGGCTCTGATTCTGGCTCTGCTAACGCCTCAGCTACCCTTCTATGACTGGACTAAGGGAAATGGCACTTTGAAAACGCAGAATTTAATTCCACGGAAATAAAGCTTTCTATAATACCTCACATTCCTGTGGGGGCCTCCAGAAATTCTTATTCCAGCAGTATCCCAACAACCCCAGCCCCATGAGAAACCCAGGGAGATGAGCCCCTCTTCTATCCTATAACAAATGCAGTCCTTGAAGAGAAAAACATGACATGTAAGTTCTATAATGCTATATTTTCATACTTCAGGCTGTTTTTACTCCTTAATCGTTTAAGTTTACCTTAAGAAAACTCCTATTTTAAACAAACCACTTTATTTCAAGCTTTCAAATGTGACTAAATATTCTACTAAAATTGGATTTCACTTGATTGCAGTTAAATTTGAATTTAATACTTTCAAAAAAGTAAGATCTAGTTTTAAAATAACATGGACCAAGATCAATCATTTATATTTTATATGAGAGAAAAAAATGGTCCATATGTAATATAAGAACTTAAATCAATATTTTGCATGCTAGATTACATTCTAAAGAAGTTTCAACATGATATAGACATTCAGAAAAAATTACAGAGACTTGACTTGTATAACAAATATTCTCACTCTTTGGCATTTCCTTGTTAACAGATTTGACAAAACATATGATTGATTATGATTCATTGTCATTCATATAAATATTCTACATTACTGCATAATTTAGAATCATAATTGATGACTAGTTTCAATAAATATGATTTCTAGAACATAGTACTCTTTGTCAATCTCTTATTTCTAAATAGAAAGACATAAGTAATATACTTTTAAAACATATGTACATCAACAACGGAAATCTAAGATGGTTTCAAATGTGTAAAAACTGGAGAGATCTTCACTTGAGGCAGAATGTTCATTGCTAAATTTCAAAACAGTGTGTTGAGAAATAAATGTATCTGCAAAACTAAAGTCAAGATATCTATTAAGTTCCAAATTTGAAAAGACTAAAGAGGGCAATTAAATTCAATTGGATCCTGGATCAGAGGGAAAAATGGTAAAGAAGACATATTTGAACTGACAAAATGAATAAATAAATAGCATATAGACTGTATCAGGTAATAGTATTTTATCAATATTAAATTGCCTAAAGTTTATCATTGTAATGTAGTTATGTAACATAATGTCCCTGTTCTTAAGAATTACACATCATTTACATATATATAAAGAGCCACGGTCCATATAGACCTAGGCTTGACCGAACACCAGAAGTCAGTGCTGAGTTGCCATGGTGACCCAGCACTGACTGCCCAGGGGGCTGTGGATGAGGCCCAGAGAGAGGCCTGCAGAGATAGAGGCAGGGTCTGATCTGCAGCCTCAGTGGCAGCTGTTGATCAGCTGTTGCCTCTTTGATCAGGCCCAGAGAGAGATGCTGACTGGCATAGAAACCGACCAATCAGAACCAAATCTGGGTGAAGTGCCAGGAGCCATGGCTGCCTAGGAGGCAGAGCTTTTAACGCTGACTGGCATAGAAACCAAACAATCAGAACCTAATCTTGGTGAACTAGGAAGGCAGAACCTAAGGTGGGGGCTGAGGACGGGTTTTAAGGGCAACAGCTGTTTGGTGTAAGGTGTAAGAAAGTGGTTCAATTTTTAATGACCAGTTTGGCAGTATAGTGCTTATGGCTGGCTATCAGTCCAGATATAGGGATTATGTGTTTTTCTCTGCCAAGAGCATCTCCTCCTGCTGAAAAAGGCTTCCCCCCCATTTAAGCAATCCTATCCTATATAATCTATCTGTACTAATAAAAGAGTAATATGCTAATTAGACCAGAAGACCTTCTGGACATCCTTCCAGACAAAGCCATGGGGGTGGGGCTGAGGCAGAGGTGGATAAGACAATCAGGCTGGCAGGGGAGGCAGTTGGGGCAACCATGTCAGCAGGGGGGGCAGTTAGGGGTGAGTAGGCTGGCGGGGGGCGGCAGGTGGGGCTGTGAGGCCGGCAGGGAAGGGCAGTTGGGGGAGATCAGGCCGGTGGGCGGGGGGGAGTTGGGGACAAGCAGGCCAGCAGGGAGGGGCAGCTGGGGGCGATCAGGTTGGCAAGGTGAGGCAGTTGGGGGCAAGAAGGCCAGTGGGGGGGGGACAGTTGGGGGTGAGCAGGCCAGCAGGCAGAGTGGTTAGGGGAGATCAGGCAGGGAGGCAGGTGAGCGGTTAGGAGCCAGCAGTCTCGGATTGCAGGCTGGACTGAGGGCCACTTCCCCACTCCATGCACAAATTTTGTATACCAGGCCACCAGTAATATTTAAAGATAAAGAAACATGATGACTAAATGTACTTTCAGGTAGTTCAGAAAAATTAACATGACATATGTCTATGTCTATATTCAAATTTATATCATATATATATCTAAATCTGTATAAATACCTACACATATACCATACCTACACTCATATCTATTTTTACCTATATCTATGTTTATATCTATATTTGGAGAGGGAGTTGGGAAGAGACAGGGAGAGGGAGAGAAGAGGGAAAGGAAAATCCTAAGGAGAACCTTCTCTCTACCTCTATCCTAATAGTAAACTATTCCATGCTACTTGTTTTCCAATTGTTCCTCAAGAAACACTCTTCTTCCTTCTCCATTCTACTGTCTGCCCCTGGGTAACTGACATGTATGGACCATATCATCAGGGTTTCTGTTCAGGTTCCACTGTTGGGGGACCCTGGAAAGGAAGGAATAGCTTGAGGTAAGTTATCATCTGGTCAAGATACCGCTACCTGGTTTTAGTAGCCTCTGCCGTTCTTCATGCCTAAAAAGCTGGAAGTAATAAAAGCTTTTAATTATGAAACCCAATTTCCCTACTAGTTTCCCTTATACTTCACTAACATCATTGCAATTATCCCTTTGTCAATAAACCTCCTTGAATTGAACTCTAGTGTGTCTTCTGTTTCTTTTTGTGGTACTAATTTAGCTGCTAATACTCATTGAGCACTGTCATTCATGATAAAAATGTTGAAAGCATTACATTAAAGTTTTAAATTCTTGCAAATATTTGTATGTATCATGTTTGTATCATATCATTTCCATTTTAGAGATGAGAAAATTGAGGGCCATATTTAAGTAACTTGCTATTATGGACTGAATTGTGTCCTCCCATTAAATTCATATATTTAAATCTTAATCTTAAGAGCTTTACAATGGGACTTTATTTGGAGATAAAGCCTTTATAGAATGACTAGAGGCCCAGTGCATGAATTCATGCATAAGTGGTGTCCCTCGACCTGGCCTGTGCTCAGGGCCTATGGGTGGGGGGTGGGGGGGCGGCTGGCTGGGGGGAGGGACTGCAGGAGGTGGGCCCCAGAAGCAGCCTAACCAATGGCTGATTCCATGAGGAATCGGACTCCCTTCTCCCTCCTGTCTGGGTCCGGGTGCAGGTGAACCAGATTCTGGGCTGTCAGGGCCCCAGCAGCAAGGTCTGGGTCAGTGTGTGTCATAGCCATTGGCTGGTCATCTGGTCATTCATGTCATTCTGGTCATTCAGTCATAATGTTCGCTTAGGCTTTTATATATATAGGTATAGATTATATTAAAATGAGCCCATTAGGGTGGGCCATAATTCAATCTGACAAATGTTTTAAGAATAAGCTATTAGGATACAGAGACACAGGCCAAGAGATGACCTGATGAAGAGGACACAGCAAAAAGTATCTACCTGCAATCTAAGGAGATAGGTCTCAGAACAAACAGACCCTCCAGTCAATACCTAGATCTTGTTTTTGAAGCCACTCAGTCTATTATACTTTGTTATGGCAGTCCAAGCAAACAAATAAACTTGCTTAAACCATATGTAAAATAATAATTCCTAAAAAAATGTAGAATTTATCATAGTTCTATCAATCTAGTACTAGCTAGTACTATGTTTACCACATCATTTTTCTCTTCTAGTTAATTTTGATAATTTTTTATCAGTTACTGATTGCCTTGGGATATTTGCATTGATTTTGTGAGCAGATTATAGAGTTATTGAAAGCATTTTTATAGTTTTTATTCTTAAATGATAAGAACAGCTAATAATTATTTAAGACTTGCTATGTACCAGGCTAGTTGTAATTGCATCCCCTGTATTATATCACTTAATCCTTCAAAACAGCTATTATTTGGTTATTGATTTATATGCATTTTATAGATGAGAAAGTGAAGTGTAAAGAACTTAAGCAATGTGCCTAAGTGTACAGCATTAGTAAATTGCAGAGCCAGGCTTCTTACCTAGGCACGCTCAGAAACTTAACTGTATAGATTATGATCGATCATTATCCCTAACCCAGACCTAACATGATGCAGGGCACATACATATTAAATGGTGGCATTTTTCCATTTGTTTTTAAAGGTTATTGCAAGATGACTCTTCTTTTCTTCATAGTCCTTATTAGATTGTGTTTATTTCCTGCCTCTTATAACTAACCTGTAAGTTCCATGAGAGCAAAATCTTTTCCTGTTTTGCTTACTGCTGTTTATGTAGGCTGATAATGTTAACTGACAGAATGCAGGAAGCAATAGATATTAGTGAAATATATGTGGAAAATATGAATGAATATAAATAAAATCCAAGGACAGTTGTTATTCTTAAAGTAAGGACAAGGTGGATAAGGAACACTGAGGATACATTCATTCCTCTCACAAAATACAACTATTGTTCAGACTGCTGGGGGAAAAAAACAGCAATAGGGGTTTTAAAATACCTCATTGGCATAATGTTACATTAACATAAACATACTTCCTAGTTCCAAGTTCAGTGTCTTCACCACTGTCATTCAGAACAATAATTTCCAAACACAGATCTAGGAAACCTTTCCATAATACTTACTCCTGAACCTTATTTCATAATTGGTAAATCTAATTGTGGTAAACAATGACTTAAAATTTTAATAGTTATGATATTTATGATTTAGGCAACAATATTAATAATACCCAATATAGAATTTATATGTATAATATTTTAGTATAGAAAAGTTGTAAAGATCTTAGTGATTTGGCAGAATGAAAGAACTATACATAATGATAATGTAACAGTATTGATTGGAAAGGAGAATTATATCATTAAATAAATTCATATCTGTTTAATACCTAGCTTTGCTGGGTAGAATAATCTTGGTTGTAAGTACTGCTTTTCATCACTTTTAATATTTTGTGTCAATCCCTTCTGGACTTCAAAATTTCCATTGAGAAATCAGCTGACAGTTTCATGGGAGCTCCCTTGTAGGGAACTAACTGATTTTCTCTTGCTGCTTTTAAGATTCTCTTTTTGTCTTTAACCTTTGGCATTTTAATTATGATGTATCTTGGTGTGGGTCTCTTTGGGTTCATCATGTTTGGTACTCTGCACTTCCTGAATTTATATGTCTATCTCCTTCACCACATTAAGGGAAGTTTTCTGTTATTGTTTTTTGTATAGGTTTTCAATTCTTTGATCTCTCTCTTTTCCTTCTTGCACCCCCATGATGTAAATGTTGGTATGCTACAAGTTGTTCCAGAAGCTCCATTTACTATCCTCATTTTTTTATTCTTTTTTCTTTTTGCTGTTTTTGATTGGGTGTTTTGTTTTCTTGCCTTCCAAATCTATGATTTGACCCTCTGCTTAATCTACTCCATGTTGATTCCCTGTAATATGTTCTTCATTTTGGTTAATGTACTCTTCATTCTGACTGGTTCTTCTTTATGTTTTCTAGCTCTATTTTTATGTTTCTAGTTCTCACTAAGTGCATCTATTCTTCCCCTAAGCCAGTGGTCGGCAAACTGCAGCTCGCGAGCCACATGCAGCTCTTTGGCCCCTTGAGTGTGGCTCTTCCACAAAATACCACAGCCTGGGTGAGTCTATTTTGAAGTGGCGTTAGAAGTTTAAGTTTAAAAAATTTGGCTCTCAAAAGAAATTTCAATCATTGTATTGTTGATATTTGGCTCTGTTGACTAATGAGTTTGCCAACCACTGCCCTAAGCTCATTGAGCATTCTTATTACCAGTGTTTTGAACTCTGCATCTGGTACATTGCTTGTTGCCATTTTGTTTAGTTATTTTTCTAGAGTTTTGTTCTGTTTCTTCATTTGTGACATGTTTCTTTGTCTTCTAAATTTGGCAGCCTCCCTGTGTTTGTTTCCATGTACTAGGTAGAGCTTCTATGTCTCCTGGCCTTAGTACAATGGCCTTATTTGGTAGGTGTCCTGTAGAGTCCAGTGCCACAACCTCCTGATTCACCAGAACTGGGAATTCCAGATGCCCTTCACCCCTGTGTGGGCTGTGTACACCCTCCTGTTGTAGGTAATCCTTGATTGCTGCTGGTACATCAATGGGAGGTATTTACCAACTACTATGAAAGAACAGCTCACAGAGGTCCACCCCACAGCACAGGATTTATTTCAGTGGGGCAATGGTATCCACAGCACCTGTCCCTTGATTGTGTTGCTTGTGGAGGTGTTTGGGAGGTGCTTTGATGAGATCTGAAACTGTCCACTGGTGTGCTGGCTCTAGGGCCTCCTGGAAGGTACAAGACAAGGTTATCTGCCACCTGTGTTTTGCCCAGGGCCAACCAGCATGAGATACAAAGTGATCTGCAGATGACTGTTACTTGTGTTGAGCTTGGAGATACACAGGAGAATCCAAGCTGTGAACCAAGGCCAGCTGCTGTCTGGGACCACTTAGTAAAATGTATGGTGCATGCCTAGGTTAGATGCTGCTAGTTTGAGAGATTTTAGAAAGTCTGACACATGAGACAGGATAGGCCATTCATATGGAAAAGGCACTGCAAGCAGTTTGGGTGGGGCAGTAAGTTAGGTGTGATGGAGTCTCAAGGAATCACCAAGGCAGAACAAACAATGATAGGCAGGTTGATGGAAACTCAGATATCATGCTCACCTCTGGCTGTGTGGAAGGAGGGCTCAATAAAGGGAAAAGGTACTCTGTCAGCACTTTTCTCTGGGAGAAAGCTGCTCCTCCAGCTATAGTCCTGATGCCAGATAACTCACTTCTTCCTTGTATGTTCCTGGTGACTTTTTAGCTGCTAACCAGTGCTGGAGCTCAGAGTGAGTGATTCCAAGTAAGTCTGTGTATGGACCCTTTAAGAGAAACACTTGGGACTCCAGCAGTGCTCCATCTCACTCAGCCAAAATTCCTATTAGATTTTACAATCAGTAGTTATGGGGACTTTTCTTCCTGGCATTGGAACCCTGGGCTAGGTGACCTGGTATGGGGCTAGGACCCCTTACTCCTCAGGGGGACTTCCACAGCTGAGATATCCCTCCTAAATTTTATCTGCCACACATGGGTGTGGGGCCAGCCCATTTCTAATCTCTGTTCCTCCTGCCAGTCTTGATGTGGTTTCTTTGTATCCACAGTTGTAGGACTTCTGTTTAGTACATTTTAGGCAGTTCGGAATGATAGTTGTTTTGTAGTTTGGTTGTACCACCAGCTTTTCTAGAGGCCATTTCTTGTTAACTTTGATCCCACAATCTTTCAAACGATACCTGGTCAATCAACATAGTTTCAAAATACCCAGATGGTAACTCTTTCTCACTGTCTTCTACATCTTGTACATCTTGGTCTAATTCACCATCATCTCTCATGGGGATTATTGTACTATCTCTAATCTTGCCCCTTTTCCTTATACTTCATTCTTTCAATAGAGTAACCAGAGTGACATAATCAGACAATACCAATTATGAAATTCTTCTGCTCAAACTCCTCAGTCATCTCACATCTAACTCAGAATGATCTTCATAATCCAACAACTTCTTTCTGCAAGCCTGATGATCTAATGTTCACCTTAATTTACTCCTCTCTTTCCCAGAGACTTCTTTTTTGTTCTGTGAAAACATCAGGTATACTTGTTTCGTTTTTCTTTTTGCCTTTTTGTTTCTTTGCTTGTTTGTTTTTGGCTTAAGAGTCTCTGCAGTTGCTCTCACTCTATTGAGACACTTTCATGCATGTCTTACTCTCTCACTCCCTTCAAGTGTTTGCTCAAATGTCCTATTTTGAATGAGTCCTTCCTTGACTAGCCTACTTAAAATTACTTCTTATCCCATTATCAGCTTTCCTCACTTATACCTTTTTTCTTTAAATTAGCTGATACACTGTATATCTTGTTTGTTTAAAATCTGTGCCTGCCCCATTAAAATTAAAGAACAAAGTTATGGATTTTTGTCAGTTTTCTTGGCTGCTGTATTTACAGTACCTTGGAATACTGCTTGATTTATAACCTTATGCTCATGAATTGATGAATTGTTAAAAATGAAATATTACATTTTATGGCTGGTAGTTTTTGTTCTTTTAGAAAATTGATCACCTATTATTACCAGTAGAGATACCATCCCTAGAAAAATATTGCCTCTATTTTATAAACGGTTTTGATCTACATAAAGGACTAAGTGTCAATTTATTTTATGCAGGTAATATTAAAGTTCATATTATTTATTAAATAACAAAATATATATCTTTTGCAGTGTTCAGAAAAATGCTGACATTTCATTCAGTAAGCAAAATACTCTAAATAAATATAATATGTGACAGTATTACCAATTCTCTAATAAATAAGTTGACAAAAAACAATAAATTACATAATCATTGTAAATTGTGGAAAACCATAATGCATATCAAATATTAAATATGTCTGATATGGTGTATAAAAATCCATTCACATAATTTACATAGCATTTTCCCTATTAGCCTTACTGCCTATACCCAAGAGTTATTTAAAATACTTTTATCTCATACTATTATTAGAAAATATGAAATAATAAACTCTTTTGGGTATAAAGAATACCAAGTTTTTGTTTTCCTCTTGAACCAATTCTTTCATTAAATATCAATGAAATATAGCATACAAGGTCACATTAACTACATAATATGTTAGGAAAACTTATTCAGTGACAAGTCTATATTCATCTTAAGATCATTCATATGCTCCACATTAATGAAATAGAAAAGATACATTAATTCACAACTTTGTAAACACACACATATCAACACGCTCTGCAAGATGATAAATGAGGCATTTATCATGGAAAATGAACTGTCAGAATCTTTTTGTTTTCCGCTCCTTTTTAAAAATTCTTTTAACTTTCAATATAGCATCTTTTTGTACAGGGAAATTTGTGTTTAAAAATATATGTAATTTTTAAAGAATTTGTCTTTGAATTTTTATTTTTGTTTTCCTTCAAACTAAGTTTATCTATCTATCTATCTATCTATCTATCTATATTCACATATGTATTTTCCTCTATAATCTAATTCTTTATCCTCCTTATATTTATATTTTGAATTGTTTTAAACATGTGTTTTCAAAATAGTTGTTTTTCTTGCCTTTTTGGTTTCAACAATTTTTCAAGCTTCTTTGTATCTTAGATTAAGTACATATTTTACCATGTACTATTCCTTGGCAATCAATTACTTTTTTAGTGATACATCATTTTCATAACTGTAGGTTATAATTTATTTTAATGTACATCAAGATGAGTTCTTAAAGTTGGGAATAGATGCTTTGGTCATGTTTGTAAACTAAAAAAATTTGAAAGAGGAAAAGAGAAATTATAACATACATAAAAGAGGATACATTATAGGAAAAAGTCTTAATGAAAACATGTTAGTCCTAAGAATCAAAACATTTGACTCCTAAATTTAAGACAACATATAAGGAGACAGAGATGGTTTTGAGTGTATATATGTTTATGTACTAGTATATGAAAATTAAAAAAAAAATGGACTTCAAATTTGGTTATCTCACTTCTCCTGTGAAGTAAGAGGAAAGGTTGTCTGTTATAGTAAAAAAAATACATGATTTTTGGAGTATTGAATTCCTGTTTTAAGTGAGTTGCATTTTAGAAGAGAAACTGTTATACCCTTTAGAGATAAACAATTCAATATATCAAGTCTTCTCTTTTGGTCTGAACAAAGTTCAAAGTTGATTACATATTAGGTGACAAATGTAAAATTGTGAAAGGACTAAAAAGTCAATATTACTTTAACACTTATATCACAATAGTGGAATAGACACTATGATACACCATCAGGGATGCTTTGTTCTGGTTCTTTGTGTTTTCTAAATAAGTAGGAACTTTAGTTCTTTAATCAGTGGAGTAAAAATAGAAATCATCCCAAAACATTATCCAACTTATTTGGAAAAACATATAAGGATATTTGGGTAATATTCTGTGCAGAAGGAAAGATCAATTATCATCGATGATTTTTGAGATTGGGAAATGTATACTATGTGAGGTAGAGACAGAATTTGTGTTTGCCTTTTCACATTGCTTTACATGGTGGTGGTGTAGCGACGATGATATGTCATCTTTAATTCTTCATGACAATGTGTTTATTTTTGGTTTATTGAGCACACCAATCATTAGCAAAACTAAGGATTAGAAGTCTGCATTTAATGTATGATAATTTAGTTAATCCATCTGCAAATATTTGGCTTTTTTTGACCTTGCAGTAACTTTAAGCAGTTTAAATGGCAGGTGTATATGTTATGCCCAACATATAGTGAATAATTACTATAATTATTTGAGAGTTGTTTATTTGGGAAATAGGAATAGAGATTGTCCAGGTCATCAAGGTCATGTATACTTACTGATACCTAGACTTACTTTAAATATTTAATAGGAGCTAGAATGGGGCATTTGAAGTGTCATTCACTTAGTTACAGGAAGGCAAGAGCACCAGTTCAGTAGTTGTAACACAGGTATTGTATGGTAACGCTTGTGCATTCTCAGTATTTCTCAGCGTGTGGTCTAAAAACCCAAGCAGTGTTTCTTTGCCCATGAACTGTCTCATATCTTGCTGTTGCACCAGTAGAACATAGCAATCTGCCCATGTTCTTCACTGGCACAGGTATCAGGCTGGCTCTCCTATCCGTTCTGGCTGGCTCTAATTTTACAAAGGTACATAATCCTTCATCTGCTTCCTTTTGGGGTGGCAAAGTAGCTCTCCCAATCTCTAACTTTGCATTCTACCATCTTTCTAGTTTTGCTGTTGCTTTAACTATATTTTAAACATGTATCATCACAGTTGATTGGAAACTGAAGAAATGCCTACTACTTGTTTAGATTCTTTGCGGTGAACAGTTAGTCTTTGCCACCTACTAAACTGCTTTAAACCATAGTGCAGAAACTTCTTGCAATATGTTTTAAGTAACCAAAATGGAAAATCCAAGCAGACTGTTGCCTGTGTTTAGCCTTGTGATTTACAGACAGCTGGTAGAGATAAGCACTAACATAATCTAAATCTTGTCTGAGTTTCCCAAACCCAGCATATGAACTGCAAATTCTTTATAGCCTTTTTTGGAGGTTTAACCATAGGAGATAGTGTTAGAGCAGAAAGAACAATGAATTTGGATTTAGAAAATATTGGTTTAGACCCTTACTCACTAGCTAGTTATTTGACCTTGGGGACGTATCTGCACTCACCCCTCCCAAGCTTTCACCACCTATTGTCTGTGCCCATGGGCTATGCATATAAATTTCTAGGTTAATATGTAATCAATAAAGTGATTTGATTCAACCTTTTGATTAAATATTATCTTGACCATCTTGTCTTATCTGAAACTTGGTTGTCAACTGAAGATCTTACTTCTGTTGCACCTTCCTCCAGTTGAAAATGTAAATTCTCTCTCACCACATAGATCGCATGATATCTATATATGTTTGAAATCCTCCTACTGAACTATACCCTTCCCTACAATTTTGGAGATGAGGAAACTGAGGCTAGGAGAAAATATACAATTCCTAAAGTTTTTAAAGCTAGAAATTGCCAGAGATAGTGAAGTAGGTGTTTTGACTTCTAACCTATGCTCAGTCACTACACAGTGTCCAAGCCTTTTGGTTTTATGTTTCTTTAATGATATATTGTAGTAATGCATTTTAATAATATATTTATTGTTGAAAGTATTACAGATGTCCTCTTTGTGTTTTTTATTTTTTATTTTTTCCATTGACTCCCCTCCACCTTGCACACACCCACCCCTCCCAAGCTTTTACCACACTATTGTCTGTGTCCATGTGTTATGCATATATGCGTGTAAATTTTCAGGTTAATCTCTCCCAATCTCGCCTTCCCTCTGAATATGTAATAATATATTTTTAAAGCAATGCTCATTGCTGGAACTCATCCTTATTTGAAAAGCTATGTTGCTTGGGGTCAATTGCTACCTACTGCTGTGACCCAGTTTTTTTTTACCAAGCTGCAGTTGAATCCTTTGCTCTTGATTATTCTTTCTCTTTTTTTGGCTTATTTTATAATTGAATTCACAAGGACCTTTTTTTTGCAGTCAAAACAGTATATCTTCTCTTCTCACATATTTCCATTCAGATACTTAACTTATTTTCCTCCTCTGAACCATTCTTTCCTTTAAAAAAAAATCAATCCTAATATGTAATTAATAAAGCATAATTTGATTCAACCTTTTGATTAAATATTTTCTTGACTTTCTTGTCTTATCTGAAACTTGGTCATCAACTGAAGATCCTACTTCTGTTGTACCTCCCTCCAGTTGAGAATGTACTACATAGATCCAATGATATCTATATGTGTTTGAAATCCTCCTACTGAATGACAAATTGAGAACATTGACATGCTACTCTTTTTAAAGTCCTATTTTCCTTGTGAGTCATACAATTTGTCTATATCACTCTCACTTTTACCTCATCCATAGTACTCATAAATATTCTTTATTCTTCAAAACATTTGGTATATGGTTCATAATCTCTTATTTCATGGAAATTCTAACCATCATAAGTGCCTACAAAATTTATATCAAGGTCTCATGAAAAACCTTGCCTCTCAATATCTGAATATCTGAAATACCATGACTGTTATTATCTCTACACTTTGGCCATGAAATTGATGGTTACTTACTGATGGAGCCTTTCTGTTACACTGTTCCACCTGAAATGCTTTATGACCTTAGCTTCCTATTGTCTTCTAAATTTCTTGCTGAACTTATTTGTGTCCATTATAACTGGACAAAAAATTCATGTGGATCACTTTTGACTTCTTCTATTGTGTTTACAGTACTGATATACTCACCATCATGTCACTCAGTCTCTTGTCAAAATTCTAAACCCACTGGCCCTTTTGTCCTTCACTATATCACATAAAACAACAACAAAACAAAAAAACACCAACAGATTCTGGATAACCACTCTCTCCGTTGTCTTGCCCACAGCTAGGGTGCAAAGTATTTCTGAGGGAAAAATATATGTGTTCTAATTAAAGATATTTGCAACTACAACTTGTCAACAATCTCAACTAGATCTTCAGTTCTGCTATGAAATTCTATTTCTCTGGATGTTTCATTTTCCACTTCCCACAAGTATTTTAATCTCCTTTAACTATCATCAAATACCCAATAAGTCATCTTTTTACCATTTTATTCTCAATAAATAATTGTATATGCCACTTAAAAAACTGAACAGATAGATGGCAACCACTTAAATATCCAAGAACAATAATACACACACACACACACACACACACACACACACATAGTTTTCAGTTGCAAAGTAGAACTAAACAGATTATGTAACTTGTCAATAGTCACTTAATAGTGAAGGAATAGGAATTTGAACCTGACCTTCCTGCCTTCAAAACCATATATTCTTACCTTTAAAATATTTAAAATTCCATACAGATATATTATGTCAGTAGATATAATATCTTTTATTGAATTTAAGAGAGTCAACTTTACTGCATCCCCCAATTTTCTTACTCAGATAAAACTATACTGTAACTTTATGTCAGTTATAGTGATTATAACAAGTCTACCTTAACACCATCTTTATAAAGGAACTAGAGGCCCAGGGTACAAAATTTGTGCACGGGTAGGGTCCCTAGTGGCTGCTGACTGCTAGCCTGGGCTTCCCTTCCCAGGCTGTTGGCTGCTGGCTGCTAGCTGGGCCTTCCTTCATTCTGTGCTGCCCCCTGGTGGTCAGTACACATCATAATGAGTCATCAAACTCCTGGTTGGTCGAACTCCTGAGGGGACACTTTGCATATTAGGCTTTTATATATGTAGATAAGGGAAAACCCATATTTGTAATGGAATAGAGACTATATTCAATGTACCTTTCCTGTGGTTGATAATATATTTAAGAAGGTCAGGTTCCTTTCTTTGAAGTTCCAAAAGATATAGTACCATGTGATTTATTCTTAAAACATTGTAAAATTAATGGAAGTATTGTGTGTGGGGAAAAAAATGAGCTTACTTGCATTTGTAATATGTTTTGCCTGCAGCAGCAGCTGTGCCGGTATCAAGAATATGCCATGCTGAAAAATTGATTTCTGTTGTTTTTATTTTTCCCCCTTACATTAGTTGTTTATTGTTTTAAAGATAATAAGGATTATTTTTAATTATTTTATTATACTGCAGGGAAGAATACTGGTGTACCTGGAAATGCAGCTATGCCTAACTTACACTTACTTACATTTAGGTGACTTTCTTAGTCACTTAAGTTTGTTCAAATGCTGTGAATTGTAAGAGATCAATCAATCCTAACTATGAAACTCACATGAAAATCAGTTTTAGCTTTTCCAGAAGGAATTCAGGATTTTATTAGGTAGAAGCTTTATACAAATTGTTTAGTTGAACATTGGGATACATTTTTCCTCGGATGTGTTTCTGATTTACAGGGTGAGTACAAGGATTAATCCTTGAGGCATATTGTAGGCATATTTGACACTGATTGTTCTTGCTTTATTACTCAATACTCACTAGGCACAGTGGTTTAGCAGGCTTCATATTATCCATCAATGTATTTTGAGAAAAATGATTAAATGCCTTTTTTACATTCTTTATACCTATGACACTTCCCCACCCAAAGCAAAAAGAGTCTATAAAAGTACAAAATGAAATTAGATAATATTTAGAGGTTTGTATTAAATAAACCAACATTAGACAACTTTGCTCTCTCATTGCATTCTGGTGCCATAAATCACCTATTCACCAATGCTTTTTTAAATCCAACTGGGGTTCAGAATCAAACTTACCAGCTTTAATTTTTAATTATCTAACTCTTTCTCCTTTTGAACAGGCACACACAAACTGACTAGTATATTTGTACCACTTGCATATTTTTACCAGAATTATTTTTTAAAGAGTTATTCTTTCTCAAATGTGTTTCTAAGCATGCACTTGTAGATTCTTCTGTCTTGCAGGAAGGACTTTCTGAATTTGGATTCAAAAGACCTGGCTTGAAGTCTTGAATCTGCTCTTTAGCTCATGCAGGTTTTAAGACAGGTCAGGATGACTGCTGCTCTCATCTGTAGAATGGGAATAACAATGCATTCCTCAGACAATATTTTAACAATTAGGTGAACAAGGTGCAGGTAATGGCCTAGTACTTTGATGAATAGAGAAGAGTGCATGGATAACAGTAAATCACTGTCCTATATAATAAAAGTGTAGTATACAAATTGTCCCCTTGACCAGGAGTTGTCTGAGAGTTCAACTAGGGGCGGGGCAGGCCAGGGGAAGGGAGGGAGGCTCTGGCCTGCAGCCAGCAGCTGCTAGAGACCCTATCTGTGCATGAATTTCATGCACTGGGCCTCTAGTATCATATAAATGATTTTGTAAATGAGAATCCATTAGTATACTTGAGCACCAAACATCTAGACTAAATGTTCTGGCTTATGTTATTAGTCAATGCCATCATATTGTCTCTCAACATTTATCTTGAGGTCAACCTGCCTTTAGTTGATACTTTAGTTATTTCAGTTTGAAAGTGATTCTCCTTCCTTTTTTCCTTTATCCTCTCCCTCTTTCTCACCCTCTCCCTCTCCCTCTCTAGTTGTCTTAAGACAGAAGACACATAGGAACAGATTTTCCATTGCCACTGCATTAAGCTTTAAAATTAGCTATTATTTATTTTACTTCTTGATTGAAAAAGCCTAGAGCCTGTTGTGAATTGATACCTTGTGCAAACTTCATTTTATAATGAAATTCAACTTTTCTTACATTATTTCTACAGAATATGCTCTTTTTAAAAAATATATTTTTATTGATTTTAGAGAAGAAGGGAGAGTGTGAGAGTGACAGAAACATCAATGATGAGAAAGAATCACTGATTGGCTGCCTTCTGCATGCCCCTATTGGGGATTGAGCCCATAACTGGGCATGTCCCTGGCCTGGAATCAAACTGGTTCATAGGTTGATGCTTAACCACTGAGCAACACCAGCTAGGCAAGAATTTTTAACAATAACAATAATTGAGAGTTTTTCTTAGACTTAGAAAATGAGCTTTAGTTCTGTTTCCTTATCAAATAATATATAACTTCTTATTTTGATTTTCTTATTTTTCAACTACTATGTGAGCTCCATGGGGCTATGATTTTTGTCTGTTAAAGTGTATCTATAGTTCCAAAATCTTTTAGAAAGATGCATGGTAATAAAAGAGGTTTACTGAATAAGTATTTCTTTTTAATGTATTTGTATTGATTTCAGAGAGGAAGGGAGAGGAAGAGATAGAAACATCAATGATGAGAGAGAATCATTGATCTACTGCCTCCTGCTCACCCCACACTGGGGATGGAGCCCGCAAACCAGGCATGTGCCCTGACCGGGAATCGAACCATGACCTCCTGATTCAATGGTCGATGTTCAACCACTGAGCGATGACAGCTGGGCTGAATAAGTATTTCTTAAAATAATAATCAGCAAAACTAAAAAAATGACTCAGAAATATAATAGAAGTCACATATAATATTTACAAAAATTAAAAAGACACCATTGGAACTAAAATACATGAGAAATTTAAAATTGCTCAAAATCCTTGCCCTAGCTGGTTTGGCTCAGTGGATCTACCCATTGGACTGCAGACTGAAGGGTCCTGGGTTTGATTCCTGTCAAGGGCATGTACCTAGGTTGTGGGCTCGATCCCCAGTAAAGGGCGTGCAAGAGGCAGCCAGTAGTCTCTCCCATCATGAATGTTTCTCTTTCTCCCTCATCCTTCCTCTCTGGATCAATACAAATATTTTTTTAAAATTATCCAAATCCTTGAAGACCCGTTTTGTTTTCTCTCCAGTCCTTCTCTTATACCATCTCCAGGGTGACAGTTACCTTGACATTAGAACCGAAGGTTACTTTTGCCAATTTTTTCTTCACTTCATAGAAATGGAATCACATAGTATGTATGCTTACATCCATAACTTCTTTAGCTCAAGATTAGTTTATGGGATGCAGCTATATTTTTGTGTGTAGCTATACTTTATATATTCCATTTTCATAATATTTCATTCAATGAGTATACAAGTATCTATTCTAATGTTGATGAACATCGTTATTGTTTTGAGTCATTTGGTTATCATGAATAATAATGCTATGGGCATTCTTATACATGACTTCTGTGCCCATGTGAAGGAAACTGATTAGGCTTCCTTCCAGTGTACAGGTTAACTACATTTTTATATGTGAGATGGTTATATTGATGTTATTTCTAAATTCTTATTCTGCTCAGTCCCAATCACAGTAGTTCTCATTTCCTGGGAAAAGCTGAGGGTTCTCTCAACTATAGCCTTTGCTATCTTTCACATTTGAATTGATTCAATCCTAAGTCTTTTATGGGCATCACTATGTAAAAAGTCCAAAGAGATAATAGAACACACAGGTTTGTCACAAAATTAACGCCATATGCCCCAAATTAAAATAAAATAGAAACAAGCCACACCCAACATTAGAGCCTCCATCTTATGCACAGTCATTTTCTTATAACCAGGAACATTGGGTTTTCAAAAATCATTGCAAAAGCCTTGTGATAACTGAGGGTAGGAATGACAGAAAAAATACTCCTGGTATGCCCTTGCCAGTATTCAGATATCTATGGCAGCTGCTCTGAGTCCATAACATGTGCATTAAGCTCATCTGGAAAAAATCCTATCAAAGGTTAATATTAGCATTGTACATTTTTATATGTACAAAAAAAATCAACAATGAAAATTATTATCTCTCTCAGGATATTGGAAATCAAAATAGTTAATATTTATACTAGAGACCCAATGCACAAAAATTTGTGCAAGAGTAGGCCTTCCTTCCCCTGGCTGCCAGCACTGGCTTCCCTCTGGCACCTGGGACCCAGGCTGCTTACCTCCTCCAGCTGCCTGCAGGCACCTGGGACCTGGGCTGGCTTCCCTCTGGCCCCGGTTCCGTCAGGAAAGATGTCGGTCTAATTAGCATGTTACCCTTTTATTATTATAGATTGTTTGACTTCCCACATATTTGGTAATATGATGTGCTAACAATTAAATAAGTGATTCTTTCATTCATACATTGTCTCATGTAACCCTCAATATAGTTCTTGAAAGAAAGTATTCTTATTTTCTTTCAGTAGAAGAGAGCAGCTCCCATCTGTAGCACACTCCCTGTCCCTACTTTATCCTGTAGACAAGTAACAGAAGGAGGAACCTGAGGAAACTAATAAAGAGGCTGTGCTACTAGTGAAAAGTCACATAATTTTCCCTGAGAACATTCCTGAATGCAATTAAGAACAAAATTTTAAGGACACTATGACATTGAGAACATAAACATTAGACTCACTGTGACAAATGAGAATCTTAAGGATATAAATAATAACTATCTCATAGCCTTTTAGCTAAGATTAAGTGAAGAATAATACAACTCACTCTTTCATTCATTATCCATTCACCTAGTATATATCCTATCTAATAAAGAGGGAATATGCAAATTGATTGTCACACCATCACAAAGATGGTAGCGCCCACAGTGGAGGCAGGATTTCTGTAACACAAGATGGCTGCACCCACAGCAGAGGTGAGGTTTCCATAACTCAAAATTGCTGCACCCACAGTGGAGGCTGAGTTCCCATAATGAGCCTTAAGGAGCAATCAGCAGGGACCTGAGGCTGTGTAGTGCTGGGCCAGGGCAGGGGACCTGAGCCTGTGCCCCCGCGCGGTGGGGCTTGACAGGGGATCTCAGGCTGCAACTCGCGCCCTGGGACCAGGCCAGGGGACCTCAGGCCATGTCTCCCACCCTGGTACTGGGCCAGGGGACCTGAGGCCGTGCCCCCCACTGGTGGGGTTTGATGGGGGACATCAAGGTGCGCCCCCCACCCCAGTGCTGGATCAGGAGACCTCAATCTGCTCCCCTTGCCCTGGGCTGGGGGACCTCAGGTGGCGTCCCTCACCTGGCAGGGCTTGACAGGGGACCTGAGGCTGTGCCACCCTCCTGGCACCAGGCTGGAGGACCTGAGGCTGCACCCCTGTCTGGTGGGGATTGACGGGGGCCCTGAGGCTGTACCCCTTCCCGGTGCCAGGCCAGGGGACCTGAGACTGTGCCCCCAGCCTGGCGGGGCTTGACGGGGGTGGGGCTGGCCTGGTCTGGATCTCGTCCAATGGGGGTGGGGCTGGCTGAGTCTGAGTCTCCCACAATTTTGAGGCACCATGGGTGGGCAGCAACTTGACTCTGTGTCCCAAGGTGCGCCCCACACCCTGACAGGAGGAAGATTTTCATATACATTTTACTAATTTTCTTTCATCTTTGACACTTCTACTGTAGAGAAAGGGCAAATAGCAATATTAAATTATTTCCTCTAATTACCCTTTAATGTGCATGAATTTCATGCACTGGGCCACTAGTGTGTGTGTGTGTGTGTGTGTGTGTGTGTGTGTGTGTGTGTGTGTGTGTATTTGGTTGCATTAAAAAACACTCCAGAATGTAGTGGGATTTGACTCAATTTTTCAAGGCAATTTGTTTGGGAAAAAAATTATTACTGGAATATTTTATATTTACAGGACACCCCACATACAAAGATTGTTAAGAATGATTTTTACTTTTAAGAAGCTAACATTTATACAAATAGAGAAGCAAACTTAAATGTTGATACAATGTTATATATATTAAATTTTAACAATATTAAAAGATTAGTTACAATATAGAGTGGAATTATTAGTTTGATCAAGACTAATCTGGCTACTCAGTGTATATCCTATATAATAAAAGGCTAATATGCAAATTGTCCCCTCGACCAGGAGTTCAACCAGCAGGCAGGCTGGCCAACTGCCTAAGTACCTTCCCCTGGCCAGGCTGGCTGGACCCACCCATGCACGAATTCATGAACCAGGTCTCTAATATATATATATCTACACTAATAAAAGAGAAACATGCAAATTGACCATACCTCCCCTATGCCCACCAGCCAATCAGGAGCGAGTATGCAAATTAGCCTAACCAAAATGGTTGCAGCCATGGAGCAAGCATGAGGCTTGGGTTTCCCCAGCAATGGGAAGCCAAGCTTCCCGCCCACTTGGCTGGCCCTGGCCTCTGCTCTAGGCTACAAAGTTTCAATTATAGAAGATAAATAAATCCCAGATACCAGCGCCTCCGCTTGGGTCTCTGGGGGTCGTGGCTGGCCTGCAAACCACCACAGGCCCCTCGCCTACACCGCCCCATGCCCCAAGGGGACCCCCACCCTGGTCTGGGGCACCGTTCAGGGCAAACCAGCCGGCCCACACCCATGCACCAGACCTCTATCTTATCTAATAAAAGAGTAATATGCAGATTAACCATCACTCCAACACACAAGATGGCTACCCCCATGTGGTCAAAGATCCTGCCCCATGTGGACATAAGATGGCCACCACAAGATGGCCAGCAGGGGAGGGCAGTTGGGAGGGACCAGGCCTGCAAGGGAGGGCTGTTGGGGGTGATTGGGCTGGCAGGGGAGCAGTTAGGCATCAATCAGGCTGTCAGGGGAGTGGTTAGGGTGTTATCAGGCTGGCAGGCAGAAGCAGTTAGGGGTAATCAGGCAGGCAGGCAGGCGAGCGGTTTGGAGCCAGCAGTCCTGGATTGTGAGAGGGATGTCCGACTGCCCATTTAGGCCCGATCCCTAAACGGGCAGTCGGACATTCCTCTCGAGGGGTCCCAGATTGGAGAGGGTGCAGGATGGGCTGATGTATTGAATTGGGAGGTACCAAATCTCTTCTTTAATTTTCTTGATTCATTTAGAAATTTGATTGACTGAATCTAAACATTTGACATTGATAATTACAAAATTCCCAGATGTATAGTAATTTTTTGGAGAATCTAATGCAAAGAATCTTAAAGATGTAAATTGTAAACAAAACAGAGTAAGAATCTTAAAGATGTAAATTGTAAACAAAACATTGTCAACCAGATTTCATTTACAAAAATATCATGTCAATAGGAATATTTAGTGAATTAATTATGTGATGTAAATATGTGCAAGGAAGTTTCTAAGCAACACCTTGCTGTGAGTGTTATAGTAAATACAGTAATACATTTGAAGTGTTGGTTATTCTAGATGACAGATATTTTCCTAGTAACCTGTATTTCAGGGTGTTCTAAAAAGAATACTGAATTGGGACTCAGAAGATTTAGATTCTGACATAAGGTCTGGTAATCATATAAGCCATCAGTTAAATTATATCACTCCTATCAACTACAATCTTCTTAATTTCTTTATCTTTCTCTGAGTGTCAGTTCTCTTACTTGGCGAAGTTATTAGGCTAACCTAAATACAATTAGAGGTACCTATTGTGAATATAGTGTCTCTTCAGGTTTTTTTCTAGAAGGAGGCAGCAGCAGTGACCTGTCATTCTTCGCTTTGGAGAAATAATTTGACTGAAATCAGTTTATTCTGGTTAAATTATTAGCCCAGCTCCGATGTAAACAATTGTACAAAAGACATGTAGGATTTCAATAACTCAATGAGACTTCAGGTATTTGCTTAGTGTTCTTTGAGATAATCAGTATTCGATATATGTTTGTAAGGGAACAACTATCAATGCTGGTTTTTCTTGCCCAATATTTTACTTCATGAATAGACAGAGTTGGAGATAGGCTTGACAGTATTTTTTCTCAGCATCTTGGTATTAGAGGAATTTCCTTACATTGCTTAGTTGCTCATTTATTTGTGAGTGTGTGTTTTTCTCTTCCCATTCATAAACTGATTCACTTAGCATCTTGAGGTGTATGTTGTGTGTGAATGTGTTTTTGTGTGAGTATTGTGATTTCTTATTAATTCTTAAAATAGAGTATAGAAGCGTCCTACTGGATAGTGAGCCACAGTTCAACCAAAGACCCAAAGGGAAAGGGAAAATTAAATGGAGACATATATTACTCACATGACCTAGCAGAGGTCCAGGCATACCTTGAGGGGCCACATGGAGAGATCAAGAAGGTATGGTGCCCACAAGGAGAATGTAGCCGGACTTGGGGCACACACTTTTCTTAGGGTCTGCAGGTGGATCACTTTGGTGGTAAATAGGCCAAGGCTGAATTGACAAATTAAAAACAAAAAGAAGGGGGTTTTGGTAAGCCCTGTGAGGGTCTTAGCTAAGTGGTACATAAGTTAAAGGAATTAAGATGCAGGAGAGACTGTCACAAGGGGTGTTGGTGATCACATCAGGAATTTACACTTTTGCCTCTGTGGGCTATTGTGTCGGCTCTAGGGCATGCACTTGCCGGAAGGGCTAGTGTAAACAAAAGGCCCCTACACACGGTCTAGACACACAGAATAGGTGCCAGGGCAGTGGTACTTTGTACTAGTTTAGCTAAACTCTCATCAGTGAGAGATTGTTTCACTCCATTGCATTTTTTCAAATTAATGTGAAATGAAGTTGGGGACTAACTAAAGGAAAAGGTACTATAGTGGCACTGTGAGTACTCTTTCCATTCATGCTGTCCCACTGCAGGTGTCATGTATGGGATCTGGGTGAATCTTTGTCCAATTATACACATCAAAATAAACGGTAAGTTTTAGGTCAACTCATAGTAACTTTCTAATTTTTGCTCCTTTATGGTGTTTCACCTAATATTTGTATAGTTCTTCGCTGTGCAGTTTTAGTCATCTCTATTGAGAGATGATTCACATACAGTAAGTGCACTCATTTTAAGTATAAAGTTCAGTTGGTTTTGAGAATTGCAATCAGCAAATAGAATCTTCTTGAAAGAAGACAGAAGGAAGGCCAAGAGACACATGAAAACATGCTCAAAGTCACTAATTATCAGAGAGATGCAAATCAAAACGACAATGCGGTACCATCTCACACCTGCCAGAATGGCTATCATCAACAAATCAACAAACGACAAATGCTGGCGAGGATGTGAAGAAAAAGGAACCCTTGTGCACTGCTGGTGGGAATGCAGACTGGTGCAGCCACTGTGGAGAACAGTATGGAGTTTCCTCAAAAAACTGAAAATGGAAATCCCATTTGACCCAGTAATCCTACTCCTAGGAATATATCCAAAGAAACTAGAAACACCAATCAGAAAGGATATATGCACCCCTATGTTCATAGCAGCACAATTTACAATAGCTAAGATGTGGAAACAGCCTAGGTGCCCATCAGCAGATGACTGGATCAGAAAACTGTGGTACATCTACACAATGGAATACTATGCTGCCATAAAAAAGAAGGAATTCTTACCATTTGTAGCAACCTGGATGGAATTGGAGAACATTATGCTAAGTGAAATGAGCCAGTCAATGAAAGAAAAATACCACATGATATCACTCATTTGTGGATAATAAAGAACACATTAAACTGATGAACAAAAAGATAGATACAGAGGCAGTAAAGCATCAAACAGACTGTCAAATTACAGCGGGAAGGTTAGGGAGAGGTGGGGGAAATTAGAGATCAACCGAAGGACTTATATGCATGCATAGAAGAATAACCAACGGATGCAACACATTGGGGGGTGAGGGCATGTATGGGAGTGGGGTGGGGGGGAGCAATGGTAAGATATGCACACATATAATACCTTAATTAAAAAAATGGAAAAAAACCTAAAAAAATAAATAAATAAAGACATGCTGTGTAGAAGAGAAAAAAAAAAAAAAAAAAAGAAAATTGCAATCACCCATATAACCACAGTCAAGGTGTAGAATATATGTATCTTCACATATGCCTCTGACTGTTTTCTGTCAATTCAACCTAACTCTGGCCCCTGGCAACTACTGATTTGCTGTCACTATAAAATTAGTATAGTTTGTCCTATGTTTGATATAAGGAATTATGCAGTTTTACCCTAATGTATCCAGATTCTTTCACTCAACATAATGTTTTTGCAATTCAATCACATTGTTTCATGCATTGATATTACGGCATTTTATGTTACTGAACAGTACCTTATTTTTTAGCTATACCAGAAATTGTTTATATGTTCATTATTCAGAGCATTTGAGCTGTTTCTAGTTCTGAACTAAGAATAAAGTCGCTAGGAAAATCCTTGTTAAAATCTCTGTGTAGACTTATTTTCAATACTCTAGGATAAATACCTTGGAGAAGACTGGCTAGGATGTATGGCAAGTATGTTTTTAAATAATAGTAAAAAAAAGTCAAACTGTTTTTTAAAGTAGTTGTGTCACGTTTTATTACCACCAAAATGTTTGGGAGTTCCAGTGGTTCCACATCTTTGCTAATATTGATATTATAATTCATTTAAATTTTATCAATTTAATAAGTATATAGATGTTTAAATTTACATTCTCCAAATGAATAATAATGTTGAACAATCTTCAGATGTAATGGCTATTTTTGTTTTGGACAGTATCTATACAGGGCTCTTTCCCATATTTGAGATTGCATTCTCATTACTTATTTGTATATCTTTATATATTTAGACATGTTTTTATATATCCTATATTAAATCCTTTGTCATACATAATTTGTAAATAATAGTAATATATTATATTTAATAAGTTCTGATAACATATAAATAATAATTTTCCAGTCTGTGGCTTGTATTTTTTTCTTAAATATGGTATATCTTACAAAGATCAGAGTTCTTTTAATTTTAAAAAATAAAAAATTATATACCTTTATTGATTTCAGAGAAGAAGGGAGACTGAGAGAGAGAGAGAAACATCAATGATGAGAGTGAATCATTGACTGGCTGCCTCCTGCATGGCCCCTCCTGGGGATTAAGCCTGTGACCAGGGCATGTGCCCTTAACTGGAATCAAACTAGGGGCCTTCAGTCCACAGGCTGATGCTTTATCCACTGAACAAAACCTGCTAGGGCCAGAATTCTTTTAATTTTTATATATATAGTTTATAAATTAAATAGATAAAGGCATTTCAATTTATTAATTTTCTTTTCTTGCTAGTGCTTATTGTATCCTGGAAGGAAATCTTTGCCTATTCCAAGGCCACAAATATGTTTTATAAATTTAGCTTCCATGTAGGTTCATGAAAAATTTCAAGTTAATATTGTATATGATGTGAGGTAAACAATAGGGTAATTATTTTCCATGAGATGCCCAGTGGCTTGAATATCATTTATTGAATATACTATCTTTTATATACTAAATTACTTTTGTATATTTGTTGAAAATCCTCACAAATACCACAGTCTTAATTACAATGGTATTATAATAAATTTTCAAGTAAGGTCCTTCAACTTTGGTTTTCTTCCCAAAATTATTTTCCCTATTTCTATTTAATTTATAGCTCCAGACAAATTTTGTAGTCAACTTGCCATTTTCTTTAATGAAACCTGCTGAGATTTTGACTGGGGTAGAATTGAATCTACAGAATAAAAATCAGGAAGACAGTGCTAGATTCTTTTATAAAGGACTTCTTCAGATCTTCAGAAAATCCTTCCATCTGGCAGTCACTAAATCCTAAACAAATGTATATGTCATTTAGAATGTAGTATCATGTTTTAGGGTACAGCCCTGAGATAGGTTTCCTGAGTTTGATCTCATTATACTGTTTATTATTTAGATGAACTTGAGTAAGTTATTCAGCCTACCTGTGCCTTAGTTTCCTGATTTGTCCAATTGGAATAATAATAGTGACTCTCTTAAAGGGATCTTGAAAGAATTAAATTAGTCAATATTTAGAAAGCATGGCAGACCCTGTCAAATATTATGTAACATATAAGTATGTGGGGTATTTTGTTTGTTTTTGCTATTGAAATAATTGCTATGCTCATGGCAATTTTTCTATGAAGACCAAGAAAAAATTATTTTTAAATGAACAATAGACTGCATGCTAAGGTATCCTATGTAATAAAGATAATATGCAAATAATAAAGGTAATATGCAAATTTCCCATCACTCAAACATACAAGATGGCCACCCCCATGTGGATACAAGATGGCTACCACAAGATGGCCAACAGGGGAGGGCAGTTGGGAAGGACCACGCCTGTAGGAGAGGGCAGTTAGGGGTGACCGGGCCAGCAGAGGAAGGAAGTTGGGGGCGACCAAGCCTTCAGGGAAGGGCAGTTAGGGGCAACCAGGCTGGCAAGGGAGGGCAGTTAGGGGCAATCAGGCTGGCAGGGGAGCAGATCAGGCTGGCAGGGGAGTGGTTAGGGCAGGGGTCCTCAAACTTTTTAAACAGGGGGCCAGTTCACTGTCCCTCAGACCGTTGGAGGGCCGGACTATAGTTTAAAAAAACAACAACTATGAACAAATTCCTATGCGCACTGCAGGCCTGGGACGAGTTGGCTGCTAAGTAGGATAGGCAGTGGCACCCGGCGGGCCGGATAAATGTCCTTGGCGGGCTGCATGTGGCCCGTGGGCCGTAGTTTGAGGACCCCTGGGTTAGGGGGTGATCAGGCTGGCAGACAGTAGTGGTTAGGGGAAATCAGGCAGGCAAGCAGGCGAGCAGTTGGGAACATAAATGTTCTGCCGGAATGTGTAGAACCCATATAAAGACAGAATAAGATTAGAAATAATTACAATAACTTTTTTTTTTTTTTAGAAAAGTGAGACCATCAACCACATGTTCTTAACATATTGCGGATAGATCATGAAAATTCTCACTTCATATTACACAGTGTTTTACAAAGATATTAGCTTATAAGAACATGTAATTAGTAACTCAAAATGCAATGGGTATTTCATTTTAAAGCATGCCTTTAACATTTATGTAAAATGTTTTTTTGTACTCATTCAGTAGAAACTTATCTGGCCACTGGGTAAAGCTAGCAATAAAACTACTGGTCTGCAATGTGTTAACATACTAGTATTTATATTTGTTAGTGCCCCACCTGTCCCTTTCCTGAATTAGATTCAGATATCACATAAGTGTGGAGCCTTAGATAGAGAAGGATTTAATGAGACTTAAAGAGTCTGGAGAGATTGCTTTTATTCTTTAGTAAGAATGTTTGTTGCTGCTGTGGACCTGTCAGATGGGGAGTGTCTTTTGGTCACATGGGCAGGCATGCATCTAGCTCTCCTGGAGAGAGATTGCTGGGCTTGGGAGCATTAGTATTCCTCCTTAAGTTAGGAGCCTAAGCAGCATTTTAGGAAGTAAACAACTTCTTCTAGGACTGAGGCACAAGATTAAAAGGACCTTCATTTTTCTCTTCTCTTTCTTTTCTATTCTATTTACTAAAGGGGAAAAAACATTTAAGTAACTCTTATGTATTTCAGTGTAACTCAGATCCAAGGATGTTTTATTTGGAAGAAATCTCTAACCATACACAATTCTGCTTCATCAGAGGAAAAATGAGCTGAAAGTTTCACTAATCTTCTGCATCAAAATATTAAATAGCTCATCAACAGAAATTATTAAAGTAACTGGATAAAAAAAAAGTCAAAATTTGTTTGCAGGGCACACAGGTAGACTTTTGTGGCATTATGATTTTTCTAATGCCAATAGAAGAGAGTGTCATCCTTTATAATAAAAGCCTACTATGCTAAGTGTCTGGTCATCCAGTTGGCCATTCAACCAATCAAAGCATAATGTGTTAATGATATGCTAAGGCCACTCAACCACTCCCTATGACATGCACTGACCACCAGGGAGCAGACAGTCAACCAGTTGACCAGTCACTATGACATGCACTGACCACCAGGGGGCAGACACTCTAACTGTAGGTTAGCTAGTTGCTGGGGTCTGGCTGATCAGGACTGTGTGAGATGGGCTGGACATGCCCTGGTGCCCTCTTGCAGCCCCTCCCTGGCTGGCTAACCTCCTGTGTTTCTCCCCGGCCCCAGTAACGCACTGGTGGGGTCCCTCAGCCTGGCCTGCGCCCTCTTGCAATCTTGGGCCCTCGGGGGATGTCAGAGAGCCAGTTTTGGCCTGAAGGTGGAACGACTGGTCACTATGACATGCACTGACCACCAGGAGGCAGACGCTCAATGCAGGAGCTGCCCCCTGGTAGTCAGTGTGCTCCCACAAGGGAAGCACCGCTCAGCCAGAAACGGGGCTCATGGCTGGGGAGTGCCACGGCAGTGGCAGGAGCCTCTCCTGCCTCTGTGGCAGTGCTAAGCCATCAGTTGGACATGCCTTGAGGGCTCCTGGACTGAGAGAGTGTGCAGGCCAGGCTGGGGGACCCTTGCGAGTACACAAATTTCATGCACTGGTCTTCTACTCCTATATAATAATCCTATATAATAAAAGGGTAATATGCAAATAGACCGGACAGCAGAACAACTGAAAAACCAATCAAAGTGTAATATGCTAATGATATTCCAAGGCTTCTCAACCACTCACTATGACATGCATTGACCACCAGGGAGCAGACAGTCGACCGGCCAGCCAGTTGCTATGACGTGTACTTACCACCAGGGGGCAAATGCTGCAACCGGTAGGTTAGCTTGCTGCTGGGGTATGGCCAATTGGGACTGAGCGAGATGGGCTGGACATACCCTGGAGTCCTCCTGCAATTTCTCCCTGGCCCAATCGTGCACCAGTGGGGTCCCTCAGCCTGGCCTGCATCCTCCCGCAATCCGGGCCCCCTTGGGAGATGTCAGAGAGCCAGTTTCATCCCAATCCTGCAGGCCACTCCCCTTGGGAGGGTGCCAGATGCAGGGCTCATGTCTGGTAAGCACTGTTGCAGCAGCACAAGCCTCTCCTGATTGGGACTGATTGGGCACGGCAGGCACAATGTGGCCGGGAAGAGCGGGAGTGGCAGGTAAGAGCTACAGGTGTGTTGGAATGTGGGTTTTGGCCTGATCATTGCAGGCCACCCAGAGGGACCCCCCCTGTGCACAAATTCGTGCATTGGGCCTCTAGTCTATTATAACCTAAATGTGCAGGAACTGACCAAAGATAACTGTCCCATTCAGATACTGAGATGTTTTTAAGAGCTTCTCTGTTAGGGTATGTTCTCATTACAAATTGGATTCTCTCTGATTTCCCCATAAAAAAGGTCAATGGCAGGAGTACTGAAAATGTAATGGAGATATAGCAGTAGGACATTTGAGATATACTTTCTGACTTCACCTAACAAAGTTGTGTGAGGTTAGAAAGTGTGTGCTAACCATGATAAAGGCAACAAAGGAGTACAGAGGAAACAAATTTGGAATGGGCTCAGAAGGTTTAGGCATATATTCCAAATTTGTTCTTTGCTTGTGGCAGAAACCGAATTATTATATGCCATTTATTGATCTCTGGCTTCCACAATGCTAAATAATAAAGTCGTTTCTCTCTACACTTACAATATCATTTTATTTTATTATTTTTAAGTATTTTTATTGATTTCAGAGAGGCATGGAGAGGGGGAGAGAGATAGAAACATCAATGATGAGAGAGAATCATTGATTGGGTGCCTCCTGCATGCCCTCTATGGGGAATCAAGACAGCAACCCAGGCATGTGCTCTTGACTGAAATTGAACTCAGGACCTTTCATCCCACAGTCCAAAACTCTATCTGCTGAGCCAAACCAGCTAGGGCAATAATATTATTTTAAACTAGAGGCCTGGTGCATAAATTCATGCACCGGTGGCGTCCCTTGTCCGGGGCTTGCAGGATCAGACTAAAACCGGCTCACTGACATTCCTCAGGGGGTTCCAGATTGTGAGAGGGCACAGGCCAGACCAAGGGACTCCACTGGTGCACAATTGGGACATGGGAGGTTGGCCAGCCAGGGAGGGACTGTCTGCCCTCTGGTGGTCAGTGCACGTCATAGAGAGTTGTTGAGTGGCCTTAGCATGTCATTAGCATATTATGCTTTGATTCGTTGAACAGACAACCAGACCACCAGACACTTAGCATATTAAGCTTTTATTATATAGGATAGTAGTTTTCATCTTCAAGGATTACACTTAGAGTAAAATTAGCTCTTTGCCTGAGGATTAGTCAAGTCCACCAAAACCAATGGACTCTGCTGATAATACCAGTAGCTGATAACCTAAAGTCTGGCTATATATACTCTTATATAAAGGAAAATGGCTGGCCATCCTATAATTATTCTTGGGCACCCTTACACATCTGCCAGAAGAGGATCTCAAAACCCAGAATGATGTATGTAAGTTACTTGGAATTTCAAATGGGCCAAAACCCATGCATGTGTTTATCATGCCAATTTGTATTCAGTGAAATTATTTAGCATTATTAATCCATAATTAGTAATTTAGACATGGCTTAATGATTCACAACCCTGACTTCATTATTTTTCCATTTGTGACACAGACAATCATTAAAAGTCTCATATTATTTTGACTGTCACCAGTGCTCAGTTGCTAGTTTGCAAGCAGGAAACATTTCCTTGGGACTATGTACAACAGCTTTGTGTATCTGTGCCTGTGTGTTTTTCCTCCAAATTGAATTTATTAGATTACATATGCTTGCATTTCATTAGGAGACCATAAAATGCAATATACTCTATAAATATTGACGTGATGCAGTACCTAAATTACATTTAGACTCTGCCAAAGACAACAACCACAAAGCAATGAAAAATTAAGTCTCTTATGATAAGAGAGTTATTCAGAGCAAAAACAACAACAAATCACCACAACTTATTTTGAGTATAGCACAAATAAGATGCTTGTCTTTCAATAAATGTAAACTGAATAAGAATATTTAATTTAAAAGTATAACAAAATATGTTGTAGGAAAATGAAATAATAGACACCATAAAAAATTGATGTGATTTAAACTCTGGATGGATAACAGAGAAAAATCTACAATATCAAAAATAAGCCATCACTATTACTATGTTCTAGGCAATGTGCTAAGAGAGTGCTTTATAGGGGCCACTTCTTTGATTCCTTACAGCAGCCATTTTTTAGAAATTAGTATACAGTTAGTTGTGGTATAGCTTTGTAGTATAGCTCATTTGTTGGATAATTTCTGTATTTCTAGAAGTAATTTCTTAAGACTCAGTCTGGAACCCACTCCTTAGAGCTCTTCCATCTTTGTTATACTGTTTCTTGCTTTAACTATCTGTAGTTGTTTCTTTTTCTTGAATTGAACTGGACTTACATAATTATTAAGCTTCGCTTGGTCTTAGGAGATCAAAAAGAGAAAACAGACCAGTTATGTAGCCCAGTTGAGAACCATAGTGACAAAGATGGTCTGACTTCTCAGAGATAATGTGAAATCACTTGATTTATTATACAATATGTTTTGTTGTTATGCTGAACTCATTCGTAATGAATTGAATATGTGGTGTTTGGATGGGAAAGAAAATAAAAGAAACTATAGTTGGCTAAGTACAATAAAATCTAAATCCATTTTTTATTTTTGACTGCTGACAGATTTCAAGCCCAAGAGCCAGGCTGCTTTCCCTAAAAAAATCTCATCATGTGAAAAAAAACACAAAAACAAAAAAAAAACTTTCATATTTCTCTGGTACAAATGTGGCATCATCAGTCTCAATGTCTGAACCAAATTTAGGATAGAGCTCATTCACAATATTGTGACCACAATAGTCAGCACAGTGATCAGGATAGCAGGGTGTCTACACCAGGACCACTACCTCTGGGAGCTTTATATGGCTGTGGCTTGCTAATTGGCTCTGCTTCCTGTTGACAAGCTGAGCTTGCACTTTTTTCATAAAGTATTTTTTAAATTGATTTGAGGAAGAGGAGAAGGGGCGAGAGGGAGAGAGAGGGAGAGAGAGAGAGAGGTTTGTTGTTCCACTTACTTATACATTCATTGGTTGATTCTTGTAGGTGCCCTGACCAGGATCAAATCCACAAACTTGGCATAAACAACTGAGCTACCCAGCCAAGGCAACAAACTTGCACTTTCAACTCCATTGCTTTGTGCTGCACTGATTGCGTCCCATGGAGCCTCCATTATAGATTTAACCGAAGTCAGAATTTTTAATGATTGGTGAAGAGGGACCCCTTTAATGTGGCTTTGTGTCTTGACCCAGACATATCTCTGCTTCTCAAATAGAATTATATATTTCAATTCTAGAGTAAAATATGAAAAAATGCTAATTCAGTAAAAACACTCTTACCCTGCAACAATTTGTAGTTTCTTAGAAATTGTTCCCCAATTAAGTGTGCTCTGAGGAAAGATAACCTAGCAATATATATCCTGCACTATGTGGTCCAGTTGCTCCTGTGAAAAAGCATTTACTATGTGGCATGCTGAAGTCGCAGTCTTTAAAGCAGATGGCTCGCTAGAATCTTACCAAATGCCTGCGCTACTGCTGCTGCTTATACCTCTGTCATAACAAAGATCCTGATATTCTAGGTCATGTGGGAAGACAACCCCACACCCATAGCAGAACAAACTATGTCAAGCTTAGGATTCTTCAATTAAATAAAGCAACTATATCTATGAGGGAGATTTTTAACCCAGAAAATCTTGATTTGAGACCTTCTGGAGGAATCCTATATAATAAAGATGGAATATGCAAATTCACTGAAACTCTGCGACGAAGATGGAAGCGCCCACAGCCAATAAGGAGGGAATATGCAAATTGATGCGACAAGGCGAGAGGTGGAAAGGCAGCTCCAGGCCTGAGCGAAGGAAGGTGGAAAGGCGGCTCTGGGCAGGAGCAAAGGCAGTGCTGGCAGCCAGCGGAAGGAAGGCCTATTCTTGCACAAATCTTCATGCATTGGGCCTCTAGTAAACATAAAAATGGACAGAGTAGTGAGGAACTCACTGAGTTATATTAACAAACAGACAGACAAAAAGAAAATGCAAACAAATAAGCTATTGAAAATCCTGGATACAGGAGGAGGAAATAAAACTGAAGGTAAAAAAAGTCCACAATTTGACTCAATAAGAAATCCAGAATTTAGAGAAATAAATTTATACAAATCAACAACAACAACAACAAAATAGAACTGATTGGTTTTTACACTCCAACATTGGTTTGGAATTAACTTGAACATCTAATAAAATGTACCAATTGGGTAATTTTCATGATCTTAAATGAACTGAGCTCATTAGAGTTATAATTGGAGATCTCACTAAAATTAAACAAGTTACCTTTTATCCCCTTACTGAACATAAAATAGAGGACAAACAGGTATATCTCACCTTAACCACTAGAATTATTGCCTTGCCTAAATTGCTCATACTCCCATTGCCCTCAAATCCTATATAATAAAAGCCTAATGTGCTAAGTGTCCAGTTGACCAGTCAGCCATTGAATGAATCAAATGTAATATGCTAATGATAAGGCTGCTAAACCGCTGCTATGATGTGCACTGACCACCAAGGGGTAGATGCTCCAACCGGTAGGTTAGCTTGCAGCTGGGGTCTGGCTGATCATGACTAAGCAAGATGGACTGGACAGGCTCTGGAGCCCTCCCACAGTCCCTCCCCGGCTGGCCAACCTCCCTTCATTCCTCCCCGGCCCCGATCATGCATATCGATCATGCACCAGTAGGGTCCTTCAGCCTGGCCTGTGCCCTCTTGCAATCCGGGACCCCTTGGGGAATGTTGGAGAGCCAATTTCGGCCTGATCCTGCAGGCAGGCCAAGGGACCCCACTGGTACACAAATTCATATTCCATAATGGGCATGAGTATCCAGACCTAATGAGTAAAAATAAAATAAAATTAAGTATTTAGAGCTTAAATTCAGCTTGACAAAATAGAATCTCACTGTGTTACCTCCCCTTGTTATTTATTTAGTGCAAGAATAAACTCTTGTGCATACTCACAATTGTAAACATACTTTGTCATACCTTTTATATATAAACATGTAGATGATATGTATACATACATATACATATATATACACCCCTGTACATACATATATGTGAAATAATTTAAAATAATGTTAAATGTCTTATAATTAAGTTCAAGAATGGGTGATACTAACTTTTTAGGCTGTTGCATGTTATTGGAAAATTAGGAGATGAATTTCACTTTTGGTTCTCAAATACACCTCATGTCACTCACCACTCATAGTTTCTGGATATCCAAATTCACCATTTTACTTGGACAAAAAGTGTGTCATCTTCCCCATGGCTATGAAGTTATATGTATAAGGTCAATCTGTTCTTACAGGGGAGACTCATGCTGGGAAGGCTGAGATTTGTAAAATTTCCTAGAGTCTAACATCCTCTCCTACAATAGACATTAATTATTAGCAGTGGTTTTTGTCATCATTTTGTAAGAACATCTCTTGGTAGCTGCTTAAGATCTAATGAAACAAAAGAAATTTAAGAAGCACTCTTATTTTTAAGAGAGAAAAATAGAAGTGCTTATCCCACTAATAACTTTTCCTAAGTAAGTGAGTAATTCTCGCTTTTCCCTCAATGGTCTGTAATGTCAACACTGGCTTTCTAGGTGCCTCTGGCTGCTTCAAGCTGCTCCTTTCCTCCAGAGATGGGTACTTAGAACCATTTACTCAGCCATCCCAAATCATCAACTAGGCTTGATTTCTAGTGATAGCGATGGTATTTGAAGGTCATTATTTTAACAAGTTAAAAAATTAGAGCCATATTAAGATCAAGCCTATGTAACATCCTAGGTGATGTTTATTTTATCTTTGGCAAGGCACAGACTTCTCTCTCCTCCTGAATGCAGAGTGAGTTTCTCTATTCTATTAAACTATCATTCCTGCAGAGACATTATAATATTGAGCAAAGTATTCTCTCTTGCTAATGGCTCAAAATGTAGGGTACTTGGTAAGCATTCCTAATTTCTCATTCATTTCATTTTCTCTAGCCTTCCTCCCATCAGTATTCACCTTGGGTGATAGTACAACCATGCGAATCACATTCTGGGGGAGGCTCTCATACCCCAAAGCTAATAAGCATTCCAAGTCATAAATGTGATCTAGCATTATACTCACATGGATAGCCCAATGGAAATACTTTTTTTTTCAGTGGAAGTTTAAACATGGAATAGGTAATGGTAGTGTATGGTGAGGGACCATTCTTGCCTACAACAGAGAAATAATTCTAATCAGACAATTAGTAATCCCTGAATGTCTAATTTATCCATTCAGCAAACATCTATTTTTTTTTGAGACATTACTATGAATAAGATACTTTCTCGGCTGCCAAGAATGCAACAATGAGAAAAACAGACCAAAATCCCTGGCTTGCAATATTTGACAAAACCTTGCAATACTTATGACTGACTTCATGAAATATATTTATTCGGATACATATTTCATTTTGTATTTCTTTCTCCACTAAATTTAAAAATTTATGAGGGAAGGAAATTATCTGATGTGCTTATACCTATATTTTCAGTGCCTACATTCATGCCTTGCATAGAGTGGACACTCAAGATATATAGGCATTGAAAGAAAGAATAAATAAATGAATAAAAGACAGGTGGGTGAAATTAGACTCTCCTCTAATGTCTGAACATAGACTTAGGAAATGCTGGCTCCCCTAATAATTCACTCCAAACTTTTAGAAGTTTAAAACAATGAAGGTTTATCTTATACATATTAAACCTTTATTCTAAATTGGCTAGGGTCTCTGATCTATATGTCTTTACTCTGTAGTCAAGACTGAAGGTGAAGCACTGTTATTTCTGCCAGCCACTGGGAGAAAAGGAAAGAGAACTATAAAGGGCCTCATACCATTAAGAAAATGCCCCATAACACAAACGATATATGACACTCTTGCTCAAACATTATTATCCAGACCTAGTCACATGTTCCCACACAAATATAAAAGGGCCAGAAAGAGTAATACTTCCATGTGCCCAGAAGATAGAGAGCTAGATGTATTTCATGAGCAGCACAAATTACTACCACATTTGTATTGGCTTATAAAACATCAAATAAACAGAATATATAGATGTATAGATGTTATGGAGTAAAATAGGAAATTTGAGTAGAAAACAATATAAGGCCACTTCAAAGGTTTGAGCAGCAATTAAAATAATATTTCCTATAGATTAACAGATACTTCCTGTTGTGTTTTGTTGACAATGGACTATATGGGGGATAGGGCAAAAATGCAATGAAGCATTCATCCAGGCAAGAGACATAACAGTCTTGGACCACATTGATAGCCATGAAGCAACCAGATCTGGATTCTGGTTATATTTTGAAGATTAAACAACATAATTTTCCAGTGAAAAGTATGTGGGGAAAGAAAGTAAGAAATAAAATAGCAGGATTTTATCCTGGGGAAAAAGAATGCTAGCTTCTCCTATAAGCTCTAACTTTAAATATAGTTACTTGGTCTCTCTATTGCTACTATTTCCACTGTACATCTGTTAACCTAAAAATAAAAAGCCAAAATGAGAGGCAACAAGTGTTTATTTGGTATTGACAAGAATTACAAATTGGGAAGCATAGATTCAAGCAGAAATCCAAATAATGTCCTAATTATAGGATGAAAGCAAGGGGTTTTTAAAGGAAAAGGAAGGGAATGATACATGAACTGAAGAAAGGAATTTCTACTGGGGTTAACAAGCTGAGTTACTGTTTGGTTTTACATGGCTGGTTACTGATTCTATCTTCAGAAAAAAATGTCCTTAATCATCAGTCCTTGTGGTCAAATTGTCTGCTTTTTCTGTTGTGTTTGCAAACCCTTGTTTGTGAGACAATGTTGTTTTGCCCCAATTCAAAACTATTTTGTCCAGGTCATGCACTATGGAGGTTTAAGGAACAAAACATGCAAGAAAGTTCGCTGGGAATGGCTGTTCTGACTCCATTATAAAATGGGTCTCTTTAGTCAACTTTTCCTGCCTGCTTGTCCAGGGAGTCAGCTCACCATCTTTTCGGAACCACTGCAACAGGGTCCATCTGGTATAACTCTTTCCACTGCTTCACTAATAAGTTACTTCTCCAGGTGGTAGCCCAAGTGATTTTTTTAAAGAAAACATTTCCCACGACAGAGACTAAATATCAAACTCTTTGCTTTGAATTTTAGAGGACCCACATGATGTGGTATTTGGTAATCCCTGATCTCATTTATAATCAATCATTTACCTCTGCTCAATCAGCTCCAGTGAGCCAGCATTTTTGCAATATGAACGTAACAAATAGTTCCGCTTCCAGGTCTTTCCCCTGTTATTTCTGTGCCTGGAACTGTTGTTCCCTCAAATATTTGTGAGTTTTTGACTCACCTTATGCAGGTTCTTCTCAAAGGTCATTTCTGTAGGTCGTTTCTGACAGTTCCATCTGTAATGATTTCCCTCACCCACTCATGATACTTTTTCACTTTACTCCTCTTTATTTTCCTTGCAATAATTACAACTGACTTCATGAAATGTGTTGATTTGGGTACATATTTAGTTTTTGTTTTCTTCCCTCACTAAATTTAAGAATATTTTATGAGAATTATCTGACTTGCTCATACCTCTCTCCCCAGCACCTGTATTCATGCCTGGCATAGAGTGGGCACTCAAGATATATTGGTGTTGCATGAAAGAAGAAATACCTGAATAAAGTAACGGTGGGTGAAATTAGAGTCCTCTCCAGTGCTCCACTTTTTGAAGTTTAAGTTAAGCAGTAATCTGGTGAACTGCCAGAAACTAGAGATGTCATAATGTAGCCAGCACCGTGAATGAAAGGGGAAAAAGATTCAATTACTGATACTGTTAATATCTTGACAAAAGCAATTGAGTTCTGCTGACATTCTGAAACAATTTACAGAGTTCAAATATTGTTGTCTAGAAAATAGAATGAGGGTAAAGATAAATCCACAGCATAAGGCTTAAAGAGTATTTATCTACTTTCAGTATGAAAATATGTGCTTGGGCCATGCTGTTAAGTTCTAAAAATGAATGTGAGAAGAAAAAGTTCTTCCAGAACATAATCTTAGGAGAAAATTTAATGAACAGTCTGGGATGGAAAATTGAAACCCTGTAGGCTCACTAATTGCAAATAGTATTTAAAATAGCATTTAAATCAAGAAATGACACTTTCTTTTAATACAAACCTTTAATTTACATTGAGTCAGAATACTGAACATTATGAGTCGGTTTGCTAAAAAGTTCCCCAAGGGTTCTGGCAGTTGCAGCCTTATCAGCTATGTAAATGTAGCCAGATGGTTAAAATATGGAGCTTGGGTGCTTTGATCTTTTGTCCTATGCTAAAGAGAGAGTTGAATTTTCAAATTACTTTTTAAAAGTATATCTATTATGAAATCGTTTTATCATGAGCTAAAGAATGCTTTTAAGTTTCAAAATGTATTTATATTTTCATAAGTGCATTTCAAATGTTGACAAATTAGCTGAATGAAAAGTTGCAAGAGCAAGAGTAATGATTAGAATATTTTGGAAACAACTATTTAATATTGATATGGTTAATAATTTTAGGTGGCAATAATAATAAATAATATAGTTGACAGAAAGAGCAAATTTGATGTGATGTGCTTTAAAAAGTTCAGCATGGAAAGTAAGAACCTTGTGAGTAATGTTTAAGTTCACTTAACAATTTTATTACAACTTAAGTATGATAGTTAATATCATACTTATTATATAAGAATGATATTAAAATTCAATTCAGGAAATGAAGCCTGGTTTACTCTTATTTTATTGACAAGATCACAAGAAGTCAAGGTAAGAACAAGCAGTAGAACAAAGAATATATTTCTTGTTTGTGATTCAATATACTTTAAAGGGATACTGTCAATAATGACAGGGCTCAATATGAAACCAGCATGCATGTACATTGTTGTATTTGGCTCCTTCAATACCCAGGATCCTAGGATTTTTAACCCAATGAACTGGGCTGCAAGCATCTATTAATAGAGAGGCTTATGCATCAAGGAGTTAGAAGAAAAGTGGTATATTTTTTCCCTGTATTCAAATGGCATTCCATAGTCATAGTGACTATGGAACTAAATGTGTGGGAATGTGGAATATATATATATATATACATGTATATGTATATATAGCTTTATATATATTTATACATTTTAATATATTTATACATATATATTTATATATATTTTTATATATAATTACATCTATGCTTGCTATATGTTAGTTTCTGAAGTATATTTTGCTCTCAGTTTCTGATTTCAGAGCGAGATTGAATGTGCACAAAAAAAAAACAGTTTGATCATTATCTCTTTGTTTGACCCATGCTTAGCTGATTAAAATATCCATATTCTTTCCACTATAAAATGCAACCTCTCAAAGCAGAGTAAATTTAATATTTTAGAGAAAACCTGCTTAAAGAAACGTTTTTTCTTTCTAGTTGCCACCTACAATTCCTCCACACCTCCTAAATAAAACCACACACTACAAGATTATACATATATGAAATGTATAAACTCAAGGTGTTTTATTTAATGTTTTTTATTAAATGTTTTATTAAATACTAAGAACTAAATATTAAGAATGCTATAATTCATGAGATTTTTCAGTACTTTATAGATATACAATCTTAAATTACCAGTATTACTTTGATTTAGATTCATAAATTCTAAGGACCTTTAAATTCACATCTTATGTATACTCTTTATATTTGTAACCTGTTGTCACTAAACAATACTGTAGAAAAAGTTAGTTCTAATATTTTATTCAGTTGAACCTATGATTGATTGCATTTTGTTCAGTAAGAATAGATAATATCTAAATATATTTGTGTTTCTTGCTTGTCCCTTGACATTGGAATTACCCTCAATCACTTGGCATGTGTCTCCTTTCAGAATGAGGGCAGCATTTCAATTGCTACTTATTTGTGCCAAATTCTGCCTAAACTATTTAATATACATGGACCTGAAGGAATGGTAGCTGTGGGCTTTGTTTGTTCTTGTCCCTGTAAATCACAGGACAAGACAGGTTTTAGGGCACTGTTTGAATCAGCCCCTGGGGTGCCCCTTAACAAATGGGTGTCACTTTCCATGGCTGGCGATGATGACTTCCTGATTTCAATTGCACTTTTAGAGGGCTAGAAAAGTGACCTATGGCCTTTCGTGTAGGAAGATGGGAAATAGTAATTATAGTGTAATAAAGCACAGGAGGACTCTATTTAAATGGCAGAATTTGCATTTAAATGGAAATTTTAAAATGAAAACATGTAAAAGCTTGAGAGGTACAATATTTAGTATACAGCTCATGCCAGCAGTTAGAGGCGCACTTAAGCATATGTCATGGGTGGGTATGCAGAGGTGGGCTTTTGTGCAAACTCAAAGGGTAGGGCCAGAGGATGCCAGTGAGACTGAAAAGGAAAAGGTAAAACTAGCCATAGATATGACACCTTTAATCGAACTGAATTAATACGCATATTTTGTTGTTTTTTTAAAGAGAAGGGTATGGTTTCTCTGGGGGCACTACAATGTTATGACCTATAGCTAATGAAAATGACTAATTGATTAATACTCAGGGAATGTAGTGGAATTTACTCTCTAATCTGCTCACAGCAATTCTGCATTAAATCCATTCATTGAAAGTGTTTATTGGTAACCTGGATAGAAAATTAAGGTCTATATGTGTTTCAATATATTTGACAATCAGGATATATTTTGAAATTGATATGAAAATCTGTCATGAAAGTGATAATCCTTTTTTAAAATAAAGTAGATGCTAATGAAGATACCTTTGCCAGTTGTAAGAAGATGGATGAACTCACTTTAGTGTAATGCAAGAAATAATTTGGTGAAGGAGAAATTATGTTTAAAAATCATGTGTTAATTTAACTGTAATTTATTTTGCTTAGGTACTGATTTTATTGAATAACTCAACCAATATAGCCTATCTAAAAGGAATTATAAAAGACAATTTTTCAAAGATTCCCAATTTATAAAATGTTCTGTCCGAAGTATGCGTTTTGATTAACTATTTAATGAATAGCTATAGGTCAATTAATTTTCTAATCACAAGGCAAGGTAAAAATTTATACTATTGTGTTTCAAATCTTGGAATATAAAAATAGTATTCTTTGACAGCTGAATGAATAAAATATACCTGGTATCTTGTTTCTTAGGTTTTATATATTTAAACACCTACATCATCTACATCTATCTATCATCTATCTATCTATCTATCTATCTATCTATCTATCTATCTATCATCTATCTATCTACCATCTATCTATCGATCTATCTATTAAAAGTTTGAGATTATCTATGTGAAAACAGTTACCAAAATGTAGAATATGTTCACCAAGTCAATTTAATTCAGTGAAGTAATTAATATATGAGTGTTTCCTGTAATTTCATGTTCTGTTCTTTGTATTTAATAATAAAGCACTAGTGCCACAGTTACCATAGACAGACTTACTTTGTTATTTGGCTTTTCTTTAGCAGGTGTATTTCTAGTATTGAGCAGTTGGGAAGAAAAGTTATAAAACATATAGAGAAATTTCTGCTGTCGAAATATGTTTGTGAACTCATAATTTTAGTGATTACATGAGTTATAGAAGGGAAAAAGATCATACTTGTGATCCAATAGATTTTCAAGGTTTAGGGTGAACCTAATTATAGAGTAAAAGCTTTTAAAATACAACATTGTCCATGTCAAAAAGTAGCAAAGATTATGATGAATTTTAGTTTGATAAACAGTTTCTTGGAATACGCACATTTTTTCATAAGACTTTAACCTTATTTGTAAGATTTGCAGGAGTTCTCAAATACCTGAAGATATGGTTCCAAAGTCTCAAAGACTTTCAGTGATGGTGAGCTGTTTCCTTCTACCTGCAATTATGCCTTCTAATTTTCATTTGATTTTTAACTCCAAAATTGGGCTTAGCAAGGTTCTCTTGCTCTAAAAGTAATGGAACTTAATAAAAAAAATATAAAGAGGGGAACTCTGAAAATTTCATTAATGTGGTTGTTCATTCAACACTTGTTTATTGATCTCTTACTGCATTCCAGGTGCTATTTTAGATACTGAACATACATCAGTAGATATAATAATAAAATCCTCAAACTTAAATTATATTGCTTAATGTAACATAATGCTAAGTAATGAAAGCAAATCAAACATGTTATGACACAAAAAGATGGTAAAATGTGAGAGAAGTATTTTATATAAGGTTGTAAGAGACCTGAATAAATTTAAGCAGCTGACTATGATGGAGGCGACCTGGGCAGCATTTGTGTGGATGATACTAAGTGTCCAGTCTTTACTTTGCTTGATATTTTAGGTAGTACCAGCCCAGATCAAGCTTCATTTTTTTTTCTTATTATTTTTCACCTACTTTGAGTAGAATCTTCTGTTCTTTTACATCTCTGCATTCCTATTTTCCCTAGGTATTTTAGGTCCTTTGAGAAATACTGAAGTAACCTCACCCAACAATTGTAGTAACATCCACTTGAGTTTTGTTCAGTTGCCTGAAATCTTTGATGGTGAGGATGGAAAATAATGAATTCATTTTACCCAAATAAACAGATGCTGTTATTATGTTAGTTGGAATATAATACATTAACCAATTAAAATGCAATCTCCATAGTGATAGCCAAAGGTATATCTCTGAGAGAAGTATCTGTGGGAAGTATGCCAAATTTAATGAATTACTTGAAATTAACTCTCCGTCATATTTTTACCTTGTGATCCCATATCTGAAACACTTGCCTTTACACACTCTCTGTAAGTATTATAAATATTTTCTGAAGTTTTTAAATCCTGTCCCTGATTACTAGCTTGGCAATTGGGGTTATATGAACTGTTGCTTCATCACACTTATTCACCATCTATCTACCTGATGTCTGAAAATTTACTGAGACCTTATTTATTTAATAAATGTTGCTGACATGCAAAGTATATAACAGGCCCTGTGCTTGGCTCAGTGATGCCATATTACATTTTACCTCTGCAATTATAAGAATCCCTATTGTTTTTCTTCACTAAAGCAATCTGTTAAAAATGCTACAAGGAAATTCCTTATTCATTAAATATCTGGCCATTGTACAAATCTCAGAGGGAAGACTGGGGTAGGAGGGTGAATGGGGAGAGATTAACCAAAGAACTTATGTGCATAACCAGTGGACACAGACAATAGTGTAGTGAGGGCCTGAGGGGGGAGCAGAAATGGGATGGAGGGGGTCAATGGTGAATAAAAGGGGACATTTGTAATATTTTCAAATATAAATATATATATATGTAATTAATTTAATTATTTTGAATACCGACTATGGGTCAGTTGCCATTTCAACATTTGAGGATACAAAAATAAATATGCTAATTTTTTCATCCATTCATTTGTGATCCAAATTTTGACATGCCCTTTGTATCATTTTAGGAAGTTTGACTTTTATTCTGAAGACTAGAGGCCCAGTACATGAAATTCATGCACGGGGTGGGGGGCAGGGCAGGGAAGGGGTGTGTGTGTGTCCTTCAGCCCAACCTGCACCCTCTCCAATCTGGGACACCTTGAAGAATGTCCGACTCACAATCCAGGACTGCTGGCTCCAAACCGCTTGCCTGCCTGCCTGCCTGATTGCCCCTAACCGCTTCTGCCTGCCAGCCTGATCACCCCCTAACCACTCCCCTGCCAGCCTGATCGACACCTAACTGCTCCCCTGCAGGCCCGATTGCCCCTAAATACCCTCCCCTGCTGGCCTGGTCACTCCCAACTGCCTTCCCCTGCTGGCCTGGTCACTCCCAACTGCCTTCCCCTGCTGGCCAGGTCACCCCTAACTGCCCTCCCTTACAGGCCTGGTTCCCCCCAACTGCCCTCCCCTGCAGGCCTGGTCACCCCCAACTGCCCTTCCCTGCTGGCCTGGTTGCCCCCAACTGCCCTCCCCTGCTGGCTTGATCAATCGCAACTTCCTTCCCCTGCTGGCCATCTTGTGATGGCCATCTTGTGTCCACATGGGGGTGGCCATCTTTGACCACATGGGGCAGCCATCTTGTGTGTTGGAGTGATGGTCAATTTGCATATTACCTCTTTATTATATAGGACTTTTATATAGGATAATAAGGATTCACTGAAAGTTATTTGGCAGTGGTGAGAAATAATTTTTTGCTTTGCACTTCAGAAAAAATACTACTCTACAATAAAGTGCAGAATAAATTGGAATTAATGAGTGTAGTTGAATTATGGCAATGATACAGGAAGAGATCAGGGTGCTATGAGATAAGATGATAGCGATTGGGTAAGAGAGAAGTGAATGAATTTGAAAAATATTAAAGAAATAAATATGGTCTTTTTTTTTCTATTTGACACTCTAGATTTAATACAATTTTTTTCATCTGTTTTCATGCAGAAATGAATGCCTGCCATTGTTTGAGGAGGTAAATTGATTATTTCATTGTTACATGGAATCTAATAGAGTGAAGTAAAGGGAAGTAGTTGCAGGGAAGTTTTATCAAAATATTTATGACAATTATCTTAGGTACATTATTTTAAAGCTTATATATTAAGCTTCAAAATTCCATTAATAATATTTATAAAATCAGGGAAATTATTTCTTTTTTATACTATGGATTATAATTACCACTTTCTCAATAAGGCCTTCACTAACTCCACTAGAGAAGGTTAGGCACCCTGGTGTATATTCCAATGGTATCTTGCATAATCCTACATTAACATTTTATACTTTATGAATAAGTTGTCTCATATCTCTCTTCTTCATTGGAAACAAGATATACGAACCCAAAAACTGTCCGTTCAAGATTTTTAGATCTCTAGCACCTAGCACATTCCTGGAAAAGTAAATACTGAAAATGTATTTGTGGAATAAATGGATAAATACGAAGGAGACAGTATTGTACATGTAATTTTATACATAATTAAAATTTTTATCAAAATCAGAGGATCCAAAATGGTAGTAGAGTATGTGGATGTTACAGTCACCTCCTCCTAGGACCAAATTAATTACAACTAATATATAGAATATTCAATCTGAATAACCAAGGGATAAAAGGATTATTTTATAACGATAATGGAATTAATCAAAAATACCTAACAATTTTAAATATCTATGCATCTAATATTACCACTTCCATATATCTGCACCAAATATTGATAAAAATACATAGAAAAATAAATATAACCACAATTATAGCCAGACCTAGTGGACACTTTTGGCAGAATGTCCAGAATACCATGTGGCTCAGAACTATTTTGTGATGAATAGGTTAGAAGTGCAACTATGTTTCCTAGTGCTGCCATAGTACAATACCACATGGATGCCTTAATTAACAGAAATTTATTGTTTCATGATTCTGAAGACTAGGAGTCCAAAGTCAAGGTTTTGATAGTGCCATGCTCCCTCTTGAGTCTCAAAGGGAGAATCCTCCCTTCCCTCTCCTAGCTTCTGGTGGTGGCCATTAATCATTGGGATTCCTTGGCTTTCAGCACCGTTATTCCAATCTTATCATCCCCTGGAATTTTTCCTGTGTCTATGTCTCTTTTCTTCTTATAAGAACATGGAATAGGAGCTCACCCTACTCAGGTATGACCTCATCTTAATTACATCTGCAATAACCCTAGTTCTAAAGAACTTCATATTTTGAGGTACTGGAGGTTAGGACTTCAATATATCTTTGATGGGGTGGGGGAGAAGAGGGCACAATTCAGCCACAACAGCAATACTATTTTTTAATAGAGAATATGCATTTAGGCTAAACTGAATTTCAGTTGCCTAAATAATTGTTGGATATGCCAGGAAAAAAGAAAAAAGCCAAAAGTGACTCCAAATCTGAGGCACTAGGAAAAATATAGAACCATTAACAAAAAGAGGGAATAAGGTAGAAACTGTATTCTATTTTAGATATTTTCAATTTGAATTTATAATGGACCATTATTTGCCATTTTTGTTGACTGATTTTCTTTCTGCAGGAAGAGAAAGAGGGGGAAAGAAGTTGACTTAAGCAAAATTCACATTTTCCTAGCTCACTATTGTCAAATTTTCCTTCTCCACCCATTTCAATTAAATCAATCATTTATTGAGTGAATGGTATGCAAATATCCTATAATCCAGTATGTTTTAGGGCTCTGTAATCTGTGTAGTAATACTGTATTATCAAATTCAAAAATGTTAATATAATTTTAAGAAATATTAATCACTCAATTGTTCTAAAAATCATGGGTTTTGGCTTCTAGTCTATATGCTTTTTATTTTTTATAGTTGATAATTGTTATGATTAAAATGTTACATTATTTTTTTAAAAATATATTTTATTGATTTTTTACAGAGAGGAAGAGAGAGGGAGAGAGAGTTAGAAACATGGGAGAGAAACATCAATCAGCTGCCTCCTGCACACCTCCTACTGGGGATGTGCCCGCAACCAAGGTACATGCCCTTGACCGGAATCGAACCTGGGACCTTTCAGCCTGCAGGCTGACACTCTATCCACTGAGCCAAACTGATCAGGGCAAAATGTTACATTATTTTATCAATCTTTTTTTTCCCCCCACACTCCCCCCCTCCTCCCAACCTGCCTATTTTATCAATCTTGTTTTGGTAATTCATCAGTACATATAATTAGAGCTACTGTTTAGTGAGTGCCTACTATTTTCTAGGCAAAAACAAGTCATTGAATCATCACAATAACTATATTAAACAAGTTTATTTTCACTTATATTCAGGAAACCAGTACACAGGAAAGTTGTTATAATCCCAAGGTGACTTGTTATTAAAAAGTGAAGTTGGGATGGGAGCTAAGCAATCTGGTTTTCAGTCCTTATTCATATTTACTATCCTGTGCTGTCTATAATTAAGGCTCAATTTATGTGTCTTCCTGTGATTTATAGGAGTTGTGTAGTAGTATTTCCCTTCTTTTTATTGCCTCCCATGAACTTAAAACATAATATAAAAAGAACATAAACTTAAGGGAACAAAATATGAAGTATGTGTGTGAGAGGGTGTGCTTTTGCTCCTCTTTGCCCTTCTAATGAACCTTAGGTTCAGGCAATAATTCCAGAAGTAAAAATTCTGCTGCATTTTCATATTCTCAGATAACTGAACTATGAACTATCTGAAATAGTCAAGATATTACAAGAGATACTTATAAAGGACAAGCCAGCCAATACTTGACATATATAATGTTAAAGGCCTGAGTACTGCAATGCCTCAGAGGTAACTGAAAGGTTAATGGAATTGGGATTTGTGTAGACATGACTGATTTTTCTCCTGCAGGAAATAAAAGGAAGGGGGAAAGAAGCAGATTTGGACAAAGACCTTTAAGGTCATTGACATCTGCATCTTCCTTTCTTAAGGGCGGCAAAGCACCAGTCTCTTCTACACTAAATCACTCTACTCTCTTAGAGGAATCCAAAGCTTGTCAGAAAAAACACTGCACATATAAGAATAAGCTAAGAGACTAGATAAAGTAGTGTGAGGAGAGCAAAAACCAACACTGTGAATCAAGAGAGTCTGAGTCTGAGCGTTTCTGTTAAGTCAGTGTCTTCCTGGTGGGAAACCTTCATATTTAAGGGTACAACTTCTGGCTCCTGAATATCATATAAGGGTGATTTTGGAGTACATGCCTATAAAATGTCATTAAACCTTTGTTTTAAATAGTATCAAGATGACACCTTATATCAGTTTGCTACTGAAGGAAGTTACTTATTTTTTTCTTACACGCTGAAGAAACACTGCAAATTTTTGTTTGTTTGCCTGTTTGTTTGTTAATCTTTGCTTTAGGAAATCTTTATTCTGCCTTTGGCTCTTTGTGAGAATATAGCTGTTACCTAATAGTGTGGCATGTCCTTACAGGAAAATGGGACCACAGCTATCAGATCTAATCAAGCCAGATTCCAGACCATTTATTCAGCACATTTTTTTAAAAACTGCTTTAGGATCATATGTGTAATATAAAGTTTGGGGACATTAATATGTTTTACAACTTTACAATTTTATGGCTGAATAATTGCCTATGGAAGAGACACAAGGAAAAGTGAGGCTTTAAAATTAAAATGGGAAAATGTGAAAAATAGCTGCCATTTTTGGTATGTTGTATTGTTAATTGCAGATATGGACATATCATGTTTGTTGAAATTATTATTACTAAATGTTGTAATTATAACCCTGATCACAAGGTATATTTTAGATGTATTTCTTTTGTGTATTCCTTTATATTTTTTTAATGTTCATGAAAAGCTTAATTTATTATCACTTAGTTTTGTATGTGTTCTAGGTGGCTTTTCTCCTAACTTTCCAAGTCATAAACTTTTTCTCAAATTGGTCAAAATCATCAATCTGACTGGTACATCTGGGCCTGAAAAATGTATTAGTATAAGACACTGTGAAGTCTATTGTTAAGGATAGATATTAAGGGAAATTGTCAACATAGTCTTATTTGAAACAAAAGTTAGTTGTCACACAGGAGGGATTTTCATTTTATTTTATTTTTATTTTTTATTTTTTGAAGAGGAAAAGGAAAGCATTATTTATTAACAGATAAGGTATATTCCCTAAAAAGTGTTGCCATGGAGAAGAAGCTAAGACTGCTAAACATCCTGGACCAATGTGACAACGATCCTTTTTTTTTTTTTTAATGTCCAATATTATTTTTTATTGTTTTAAGTATTACAAATAGTAGTACATATGTCTCCCTTTTTTTTCCCCATTGACCTCCCCCCGACCTCCCCTACCCCCCAGTACATGCCTTCACCTGCCCATCCTCCCCCCCCGCCCCAGTGTCTTGTATCCATTGGTTGTGCTTATATGCATGCATACAAGTCCTTCTGTTGGTCTCTTACAGCCCCCCTCGCCCAACCTCCCCTGCCTTCCCAATGTAGTTTGACAGTCTGTTCAATGCTTCTTTGCCTCTGTATCTTTTTCCCACCATTTCTTTACTTTAAAAAGTTTTGCCTTTGCAGACTAGAAATAAACATATAATAACAAAACAAAACAAAACAAAAAAAATGTTTGAGTTCCAATTTCAATGTCCAATAGTTCTGAGTCCCTGTTTCAATGTCTAACAGTTCCTATGTGTACCTGTCAGCAATGATATCTGGATGGTGGGCACATGGTGGCAATGCAGGTCCGACCCTCTCTGGTTTGGTCCCAGGTAACCTTCAACGGTGCACAGCTGCTGACTGCTCCCGTGGCAAGGTGTTGTCAGCATCCTCCATCTCTGGACTGTTTTTCCTCTTGTCTTCGTGGTTGGAGCACACCTGTCAATTCCTCTCTGTTTCAAGAATCCACCTGGTCTTGGGGTTGTTTTCTGAAAATATACAAATATATTCTCGACCACAAGTTAATAAAGGAATCTTTTCTATATAATTGATTTGGGATACTTTTTTATTTTTGTTCAAACGATTTTCCTTTGTCTTATTTAGACACCATGTGTGTTTTTTAATGGCCGTCTTGCTGTTAGCATTACAAATGAAAATTAATTTGGTAAAGTAAAAATTTTCTAGATGTAATTTACTTATAGGATATTTTTCCTTACATGATATTGCCCTACTATCGCCCCCCCTTTTTTTTTTATTAATGGAGGTTTTTTGTAAATTTTATAATGCAGTCTTGATTTTCATTTTAATATATTTGTCATTTGAACTTTCCCTCCAGTATAGTTTCTCCAGGTCCTATGGCAAAGAAGGAGAGAAGTGGTTAGGGGAAATGGTGTGGCTAAAAGTGAAAGATTATAACAATAAAATATCTTTAAAACATTGAATCCCATAGGGGTGACCAGGCTTGCAGAGGAGGGCAGTTGTGGGCGACCAGGCCAGCAGGGGCGGGCAGTTATGCCACATGACAAAGAGATCTTGTTTTTCCACAGGGTAGTGTGCCTTGGCACCTCTAGGCCATTACAGGAAGTGGGACCAGCCAGTGTTGCACTGCTGCCCAATAGAGACAATACAAGTGACAAATGGTAATTTGTGTCAGTAATGACAGTACTTTGATGAGGATCAAAGTTAGAGAAAAGAGGAAAATGTTTTCTATGGTAGAGTTCATAACTATGCAATAAACCAAAGGAATGCTTAAACACCTGACAAAGGGCCATCCTATTTAATGAAGAGGTAATATGCAAATTGACCATCACTCCAACACATAAGATGGCCACCCCCATGTGCACACAAGACGGCCACCACAAGAGGGCCGGCAGGGGAGGACAGTTGTGGGTGATCAGGCCTGCAGGGGAGGGCAGTTAGGAGTGACTGGGCTGGCAGAGGAGGGCAGTTGGGGGTGACCATGCCTGCAGGGGAGGACAGTTGTGGGTGACCAGGCCAGCAGGGAAGGGCAGTTGGGGGCAACCAAGCCAGCAGGGGAGGACAGTTAGGGGTGACCAGGCTGGCAGGGGAGGGAAGTTAGGAGAATTGGGCCAACAGGGGAGCAGTTAGGGGTTGATCAGTCTGGTAGGCAGAAGCAGTGAGGGGCAATCAGGCAGGCAGGCAGGCTAGTGGTTGGGAGCCAGCAGTCCCGGATTGTGAGAGGGATCCCAGATTGGAGATGGTGCAGGCTGGGCTGAGGGACACACACTCCCCCCACCCCGTACACGAATTTTGTGCACAGGGCCTCTAGTATACTTATATCCTATACCCCAACATTCTAATATGTGACTAGAGAACTTCCTACCATCTACTGTCATCCTTACCCAACATTCATTCATTTAACTACTTAAGTGCTGTCTAATCCCTAGCATCATAATAGTGTAATTTCTAAACAGTATTGAGACATAGTAGCTGCTCTTGAAAAAGTTTATATAGATGAATCAAAGGCACATACATGCTTGCTGGCTGTGCTGTTTTATCTCAAATAGTTTGAATTTGTCCCAGATCAAATTGTTCATTGATACTTAATATGTGGTAACAACACATTCACCTGATGCATTGTTTTTTCCTGAAAGCTCATTTCTATTTTGAGTAGCATGAGAACTAAGAGACTTAAGATAGTGTCTTGAAATGAATACATTACAATGATTAATACTGAGATAAATATTGTATACATAATTTAAAACTGAGATATTAAAAATGGCCTTAGTTCAATGCAAACTGTCCAAAATTTAAATCAGTCATTGAATTGATCATTTCATGTATAATTACTTCTTTAGAATATTGGCTATTAATTATTTCTAAATCATGCAGATAATATTTCTCATTAAAAAATGATTTTTTTTCAAAATTCATAAAATAACTCAAAATCATACTTTAAAATCTCTTTTATATTGAGTTAGAAATTCAAAATTCAAAATTCAACATTACATAAAATGAACCTTGTTAAATTACATAATCCAGGGGCATTTAGTGTATTCATAGTGTTATATAACTACCAGCTCTATCTAGTTTTAAAGTTTTTCATCATCCAAGATGAACTCTCCATATTATTAATCAATTAATTTCCCTCCCCCCTTCCCCAATCACCTATATAACCACTAATCTGCTGACTGTCTCTATAGATTTGCCTATTACAGATATTTTAATGAAGAATAAGCATACTTTGATTTAGGAGGTTTCATAGCTCTGCCATAATTCAAAATCTGCCTATAAAGGCAGCCTTGAAGAATATCTATGATAAGTGGATAAGCAAAATTATTTAAATCAACCAATTGATAACCAGTTAATACATAAATTAAAAAGAGCCACTGGGATTAAAATAAGACTACAGTTATTGGCAAATCAATTGAGTCTAATGAGATGTTAGCCAACACTTACTATGCATGTTCTTATATTCATTAACCACTATTCCTAACGTATACTAATAGGCAGATGTCTGAGAAGACCATTGAATAATATGTAAAGCTTTGAAACAGCCAGCTCTCAGATGACAAGCACTTCTAATCTATGTTTATGCCAGATGGCTTGCTATTTTATTAGTCCCAGACTAATTATTTTAAAGATAAGTGCCTCTTTCCATTATAATACTTTAAAATATGCATGTGTCTTCAGGAAGTGAAGGACATAATTTCAGACAGGATTTAAAAAATTCATTTTAGAATGACATAAAATATTGTATTATTATAAATTCAAGTGCCAAAATATTTTAATAGGAAGACAGTTCAACCTCAACCTCCAAATAAAAATATAAATAACTAAACAAGTGATATATATTTCTAATAATTTAAGAGTGAACTGAAAAACAGAAATAAAATGGAAAGCAATGGTGTGAGAAGCAGATGACTTCCTTTAGATTCATAATGAGTTATTAACAGTGAGGAGGTAAAATGAATAAAACACCACAGATTCTCTCATCCAGGCCTTAGATGTGGCTGCTCGATCTGCCTGGATGACCGATATCTGGATGGGTTGTTCTTCTGTTCTTTCTGTCTTCCTTCTCAGTGCCACGTTCTAGCTGAGGGCATTTGTGACCAAGCATCTACTAGAACTCTCTCCAGTTTCATTTAACTCCACTATAATTGTCATATATATGAATGATTGTAGTTTATATAAAAATAAACACAAACTTTATTTTTGAATAATTTGAGACAGGAAAGCTCAAAGATAGTAGAGGTTTCATCCAGTTTCCTCTAATGTTATTCACAGTAAGCATTTATTTGTCAAAATTAAGAACTTAACTTTAGTACAATATTATTAACTAACTCAACAATTTTCAATATGTTTCATCTCATGGCACACATAAACTAATTACTAAAATTCTGCAGCACACCAAAAATATATTTAATGACTATATGAAAAAATAGATATATTTTTTATTGCTTTGCATAAAAATGTAGCAATGACCTACCCTTTTTGCTCCAAAGTGACTTTTTAAAAAGTCAGATGCCTATATGTGTATATAAGGATTTCTGGTGCCAAGAATTAACCAATCAGGTGCAACCTTATTATGCAACATGACCAATGAGATGTAACTCCATTATATGATGTATATATTTATGGCTTAACCAAGGCATTACCACCAGAAGGATATTGTTTTGTTGGCTGTTGTTATTTTTTCTTTGACAATCTAAGGGAAAAGAGGTCAGCGTCCCTAATTAATAGTCACAAATTACATGTTTTAAAAATTCTTGCTGTACACTGGTTAAATATTGAAATAGAAGTATTCAGTTTACTCTAGTTTTTCTACTAACATCCCTCTTTTTGTTCCAAGATCCAATCCAGGATACTGACACTTTTAGATACCTTATCTCCTTAGTCCTTCCCATCTCTGATATTGTCTTAGTTTTTCCTTGTTTTTCATGACCTTCACTCAGCCTTTGGAAAGGTTTGGTCAGGCATTAGTTTTGACCTTCAATTTGGGTTACTGATGTTTAGACTAGGCTTATGATGTGGGATAAGGTGGGGGACAGCAGGGGAGAAGACTACAGACATAAAGAGTTATTTTATACCATCATATCAGAGACACATGGTACCAACCTGACTAGCCACTGCTGGCATTAACCTTGAATATGTGGGGAAAGTGATTTCTCACAGATTTATTAATTGTCACTAATTTCCTCTTTCTATGTTCTATTCAAGTTTCTACATCCTGCCCATACTCTAAGGGGAGGGAAATGAGATAATCTCCTCACGAAGGGGAGATTATCTATATTTAAATTTTAAATTATTTTAAAAGGAAAATGTATTTCTTCTACTCCATTGATTCATCCAATCATATATATATATAAAAGCCCAGTGACTGTTATGGTGGAACGACCAGAACAACCAGTTGCTATGACGTGCACTGACCACCAGGGGGAAGATGCTTAATGCAGGAGCTGCCCCCTGGTGGTCAGTGTGCTCCCACAATGGGAGCACCACTCAGCCAGAAGCCAGGTTCACAGCTGGGGAGCGCAGCAGTGGTAGTGGGAGCCTCTCCAGTCTCTTTGGCGGCACTAAAGAGCAGCAAGCCAAGTGGTAAGGAGTGAGCAGAAGGGAGGTAAGGAGTGAGCAAGAGAGTGGTTAGGAGTGAACAAGTGGGTAGTTAGGAGCGAGGGGTCCCAGATTGCGAGAGGGCCTAAACTGGCAATCAGACATCCCCCGAGGGGTCCAAGATTGCAAGAGGGCACAGGCTAGGCTGAGGATCCCCCTTGCACGAATTTTGTGCATTGGGCCTCTATTTTATATATAAATGCCTAAGTGAGTAAACAAACAAACAACCAAGTGACCAATTGCTGTGATGTTCAAAGACCACCAGAGGGCTGATGCTCAACACAGGAGCTGCCCCCTGGTGGTCTGTGTGCTCCCACATTGGGGGTGCTCTCCTAGACGCAGGGCTCATGACTGGTGAGCACCACTGCGGCAGCAAGAGCCTCTTCCAATTGGGAGTGACTGGGTATGAGCCCGCAGCAGGTGCAGCAGGGCTGGGATGAGCAGGAGCGGCAGGCAGGAGCAGCAGGTGGCATTGGACTGCCAGTTTTGGCCTAATCCCCGCAGGCCACGCCGAGGGACCCCATTGGTGCATGCATCCTTGCACCGGGCCTCTAGTTTATTTATATTATTAAGGCCTTAAATATTTATTTATTCTTTAGGTTATAGTAAGATACTATCATTATTTATTTTAATGCTTAAAGTGTTTCACATTTGGAGCACTTTAAAGTTGGCCCCTGTGTCCCTTTGACATACATATTTTCATCAGTTTATAGGTTTACTAGAGGCCTAGTGCACAAAATTTGTGCACAGGGGGGTGTCCCTCTGCCCAGCCTGCACCCTCTCCAATATGAGAACCCTCGAGAGATGTCCGATAGCCGTTTAGGCCTGATCCTCGTAGCATTGGGCCTAAACAGGCAGTCAGACATCCCTCTCACAATCCAGGACTGTGGGTCCCAACTGCTCGCTTGCCTGCCTGATCACCCCCTAACCACTCCCCTGTCAGCCTGATTGCCCCTAACTTCCCTCCCCTGCTGGCCTGGTCACCCTTAACTTCCCTCCTATGCCAGCCTGGTTGCCCCTAACTTCCCTTCCCTGCAGGCCTAGTAACCCCAAACTTCCTCCTCTACAGGCCTGGTCACCCCTAACTGCCCTTCCCTGCAGGTTTGGTTGCCCCAAACTGCCCTCCCCTACAGGCCTGGTTCCCCCCAACTGTCTTCTCTGCTGGCCCGGTCACCCCTAATTGCCTGCCCTCCTCTGCAGGTGTGATGCCCCTCAACTGCCCTCCCTTGCAGGCCTGGTCCCTCCCAACTGCCCTCCTCTGCTGGCCTGATTGCCCACAACTGTCCTCCCCTGCCAGCCATCTTGTGGTGGCCATCTTGTGTCCACATGGGGGCAACCATCTTTGACCACATGGGGTGGCCATCGTGTGTGCTGGAGTAATGGTCAATTTGAATATCACTCATTTATTAGATAGGACTAGAGGCCCGATGCATGAAATTTGTGCACCTGGGGGCGTGTCCCTCAGCCCAACCTGCACCCTCTCCAGTCTGGGACCCCTTGGGGATGTCTGACTGCCTGTTTAGGCCCGATTCGGATCAGGCCTAAATAGGCAGTCGGACATCCCTTTCACAATCCAGGACTGCTGGCTCCCAACTGCTCACCTGCCTGCCTGATTGCCCCTAACTGCTTCTGCTTGCCAGCCTGATCACACCTTAACCACTCCCCTGCCAGCCTGATCGATACCTAACTGCTCCCCTGCAGGTCTGATCATCCCCAACTGCCCTCCCCTGCATAGATAGGGTTTTTTTTTTTTTTATATTGGACAGCCCTAACTGGTTTGGCTCAGTGGATGGAGCATCGGCCTGCAGATTCAAGGGTCCTAGGTTCCATTCCAGTCAAGGGCATGTACCTTGGTTGTGGATACATACCCAGTGGGGAGTGTGCAGGAGGCAGCTGATCAATGTTTCTCTCTCATCGATGTTTCTGACTCTCTATCCCTTTTCCTTCCTCTCTGTAAAAAACCAATAAAATATATTTAAAAAAAACATATTGTACAGTGTACTTGCCATGGTCTTGACAAACCAGTAAAAATTGGGGCAGGGAACTCCCGCCACTGTCTTTGCAGAGCCAACCTCCGGAGTACTCTCTAGTATTGTCACTGCAATGGTCACCCTTTGTCTTCAGAAATTAGTTGTAAATTACTTCCGATGTGAAACCCTACCTCAGACATTTCCTTTGCAGTTTCTAAAGATTTTAAACAAAACACATTTACCTCCCTAACCTGGTCAGAAGGTTCTACCCAATGGGAGAGGTTTGCTGGATAGCATTGCCCAGATACCCCGCCCCCCCATATCCAATCACTTGGCTGGGGGCAAGGGAAGTTCCCAGGAGGATTCCCCTAGCCTGCCAGTGGGGCAGGCCCTTCTGAGGCTGAGACCCTGAGGCTGTAGAGGTGTGTGGGTGTGGGGGGGGGGATTGAGACCCCAGGCTGCTGCTAGGAGGGGATCACTCTGTGGGGGTGCTGGCGCCTCCCAGGCTGACACCCCAGGCTGCTGCTGGCAGCAGATTGCTCCATGGGGGTTGCGGCTGCCTCCCAGGCTGAGACCCCAGGCTGCTGCTGGGAGGATCACTTCGTGGGAAGTGTGGGCACTTCCAAGGCTAAGACCGGAGGCTGCAGGTGTGTGTGTTGGGGATCACTCTGTGGGGAGTGAATTTGTTTTTGTTTTTTATAAAGGGTCAGGAGGGGCTATGGGCTGCATTCCGCCAGGCCACTTATGCTGCCAGCTCTCAGCGGCAGCCCTCCCTGGGACTGGGGGACTGTAGCAGGGCTGAGAGGACTGGGCGCTGCCATCTTGTGGCTATGGGTGCCACCATTTTTTGTCATGGAGTGATGGTTAATTTGAATATTACTCTTTTATTAGATAGAATGTGTGTGTTTGTTTGCTTGTTGGTGTATTTAGCACTTCCATACACCCTAGCAGGCTAAGATATCACCGGCTCATCTTGAATTTCCCCTGCTCCAGATCTAGAATTAACCATTTGTCTGGAGAGCCTGGATCCCTGTATAACTGTTTTAATTGATTACCTTTTATTTCTTTATGTAAGTTCATTGTGAGTAAAATTTTTGTTTTTTCACCTGCTGTATTGTCAGTGCTAAAAACAATACCTGGCATACTGTAAGCATGCAATAATTATGTAAAACAGGTGAATGAACATAAAGAAAATTAAGTTCACGCTACACTTACTTATCATAAACACAGTTTCAAAATGTTTTTCATAATTTTTCCTCAAAGAAAAATCCCTCAAAACAAACAAACAAACAAACAAACAAAAAAACTGACCAGAAAACATGGACCATCATGAAATTACCTTTCTTAGATGGTTTTTATAATAACTAAGACTTTAAAAAATGTGACTAATGTTGCTAAGGTGTTCTTTTGCCTGGTCTTCCTCCCATCACCATCATCACATCATCTAGTTGAGCTTTGAGCATGGCCATAGCTGCAAAAAAATTCTCTATTTTTTTTTTTTTACCTAAACAGACTTTTTAATATTTCTTCACGACTAATATGCTTTCTTGATCTATTATACTTTTTATTGCTTTGATGAAACCAAAGAGGGTATAATAGAATTCATTATTGCACATCTGTTTATGTCAAACATTTGATTCCTTTTCAACATCAAGAGAAAATAGGAGGAAAACAAAAGGAGAGAAATAAAGGGGGAAAAGAAGGCAGGAAAAACTACTAGACCTTAAATCCAAAGAAAGTTTACTTTGTAGTTTGCTAGTGTTACGATGGTTCCAATCTATCAGCCTTGAGTATTCTGATCATTATTCTTTAAATATTTGGTAACCACACCCATTGAACATATGCCAAGTTTCGCACCTCACTCAGAAACTCTACAAAGTTCTAATTGAATGTATTTCAAAGTCATATCAGCCAATGCAGTTTAATCTTTTGAATTATGCAACACTAAGTTTACTGTCAGAAACTCATATAAAAAGTAACTAAAAATTGAGAAATCACTAAAATGGAAATCTTATTTATCAATGCAATTGTTATTCCAGCACAAATCTCCTCACTGCATCAGGTGCTTTCATGCTTTGGAGGGGTTTGTTTTTTGGATGATGGAGATGATATACATGATAGAAATTGAAATAAAGAGATGCATTAGCATGCCAGGAAATGCTGATTCCAAAATTGCTTTTCAATCACAGTTTTCACCTTCTATCCGTAATCTCAATGTGTGATAGAACCTTAGTCATTGTGGTTTAATTTCTTCCAGTAAATACTTGCATTTCTCATAAAACACATGAATTTTGTCAATATTTTAGACTCAGGTTGTGCTATATGGTGATAAATGATTAGCTAACATTAAGAAAATTTGAAATAATTCTAAAATATAACACAATCTTTTAAATTTTGAAATCATTATTCTAAAATAAAAGTATTTATTTTTCATATAGTTACTTATAAATAGCTTAACCTCTGGGTAGAAAAACACACTAACAGGCTCAAAACTGAGGAAAGCCTTACTAAATGTATAAAGCTTTTCTATTCTAAGTAAGTATTGACATTGTTTGTTAGGAAAGTGTCTTTTCTCCCTCCTCTTGTATTAACTGCAACCGGATTCCAGAGTAATTGATTCCGTGGGATCACAATGCAACATCCATCACTGACGGATGGAGTGTGTGAAAAGATTTCACCAGTGCTGTGTACCACATGAATCACTGTGTCCTAAACTTTATAGTGGAGAGTTTATCCAGCCAAGACTTAAGTTATTATGTATTTAAACAGACTTATTTTTCTTTTTGAAAATATGGGGATTCTTGTTCATACCACACTCTACACATAGTATAGCTGCATTTTTGTCTACTTTTTTTGAAGGGTGCTACACAGAAAGTTTCTGACTAATCTATATAGAAATTATTCAAGTGAAGATGAATAAAATATTTATTAGCATTTGAAATAATAGCTGATTTTTACCTTAGTATTTTTATTATTATTCCTGAACAGTAGGAGTGACATACTATTTGCTATGAGATTTGTTGCTCTTATTTTCTTCAATATATTCTGTGCTCAGTATAATTCTGTTTGTTTTTGATGATGTATTTATGTGTGGGAGTATGTATGAGAGTGTTTAATGAGTATTTATTTTCTTACCCTATATTAAATTTTGGTAACTTCATTGCTGACTTAAATATAAAATATAATGATTACGTAGTTGTAAATATCTGTAGCATTCTAAATACCCATCATGTAATGGTATAAAAGCCAAATTAGACTACTAAAAGATTTGTGTTATATTAAAAAAGCTTATAACATGTGAAAGCTTTTAAACATAGCTATACAATACGATAGAAGATAATGTCATATAGAATCTTAGATAATATTATTATTGTACTAACTAGAGGCCCAGTGCATGAAATTCATTCACGGGGGCAGTGGTGTCCCTCAGCCCAACCTGCACCCTCTCCATTCTGGGACATCCCTGTAGGATTGGGCCTAAACGGGCAGTCGGACATCCCTTTCACATCTGGGACTGCTGGCTCCCAAGTGCTCACCTGCCTGCCTGATTGCCCCTAACCGCTTCTACCTGCCAGTCTGATCACCCCCTAACCACTCCCCTGCCAGCCTGATCGACGCCTAACTGCTCCCCTGCCGGCCTGATCTTCCCCAACTGCCCTCCCCTGACAACCCGGTCACCCCCAAATGTCCTCCCCTGCACATTCCCTCTTTATTAGATAGGTTTTTTTCTTTAACATATTAGACAGCCCTAACTGGTTTGGCTCAGTGGATGGAACATTGGCCTGCGGACTCAAGGGTCCCAGGTTCAATTTCGGTCAAGGGCATGTACCTTGGTTGCGGATACATACCCAGTTGGGAGCGTGCAGGAGGCAGCTGATCGATGCTTCTCTCTCATAGATGTTTCTAGCTCTCTATCCCTTTCCCTTCCTCTCTGTAAAAAAATCAGTAAAATATATTTAAAAAGAAATATTGGACAGTGTACCTGCCATGGTCTTGACAAACCAGTAAAAATGTAAACCCAAACTAAAAGTGTCATAAAATAAACTCCTTAAACAGGAATTTAAAAAATATATATATATTTTATTGATTTTTTACAGAGAGGAAGAGAGAGGGATAGAGAGTTAGAAACATCGATGAGAGAGAGACATTGATCAGCTGCATCCTGCACACCCCCCACTGGGGATGTGCCCGCAACCCAGGTACATGCCCGTGACTGGAATCAAACCTGGGACCCTTCAGTCTGCAGGCCAACGCTCCATCCATTGAGCCAAACCAGTTAGGACCTTAAACAGGAATTTTATGAGACCTTGGAAAGGTGATATCATGTGGTTGTTTCTTCCTTTTTTCCTTCTCTTTCTTTTTCTTGATGTTTCATCTTTTGTCCTTTCTTTCTCCTTTTATTCCTTTTCTGTCCTCTCTTTCTCTTAACTTTTCCATTGGTAGAATTGTCAGTACTTGAATCTGTCTTGCTTCCAGAAGACGAAGGAGAGGGAAACACACCGTCATCTGAAGAAAAAGATGATCTATGTTGGGATCCGTGGTGTTTCTGGTTTTGCTCTTTTCCCTGTTGGTTTGTCATTTCTGCTGCCCAGCATCTTCAGGACTTGTGCCTGGGCACTTCTTATTCATGTCTACAAAACCTCCCTGCCTTGGTGAAAACTGTAGGGGAAAAGGCCTTCCTGAGGAATCAGGGTGGGGAGCACCCGCCACTGCCCTTGTAGAGCCAACCTCCAGACCTCGGGGTACTCTCCAGTAATGTAACTGCAGTGTTGCTGTTTGCCTTCAGGAATTAGTTGTAAGTCACTTCCGATGTGAAATCTTACCTCAGACATTTCCTTTGCGGTATCTAAAGATTTTAAACAAAACCCATTTACCTCCCTAACCTGGTCAGAAGTTTCTACCCAACGGGAGAGGTATGCTGGGCAGCATTGCCCAGATACTGCCCCCCCATCTCCAATCACTCAGTTGGGGGCAAGGGAAGGACCAATGTGGACTTCCCTAGACTACTAGTGGGGCAGGATCACTTGCCCTGTCACAGGTGCTTCTGAGGCTGAGACCCTGAGGCTATAGGTGTGTGTGGGCGGGATCGCTCCATGGGGGTGTCGGTGCTTTCGAGGCTGATACCCAAGGCTTCTGCTGGGAGGGGATCGCTCCTTGGGGTGCGGGCACTTCCAAGGCTAAGACCCAAGGCTGCAGGTGTGTGTGTGTATCACTCCATGGGAGTGAATTTGTTTTTGTTTTATATAAAGGGTCAGGAGGGCCTCTGGGCAACATTCCGCCAGGCCGCTTATGCTTCCAGCTCTCAGCAGCAACCCTCCCTGGGACTGGGGGACTATGGCTGGCCTGAGAGGACTGGGCGCCGTCATCTTTGGCTATGGGCACTGCCATTTTGTCACGGAGTGACAGTTAATTTGCATATTACTATTTTATTAGATAGGATGTTAATTTAATGGCTAATATTTTAAATTCTAAAGGTAAATGAATATTGACCATGTAATATAATGTAAAGTGATATGAAGTGGAAACATCAGTAGTTATATTGATACATATATGAAAGTTTAACACATACATATGCGAAACATTTTTTAAAATTTAAATATAGGTAATAACATAGAGAGACTATGCATTTGAAATGGTTAGGAAAAGCTGAACATATTTAAAAAAAGAACAGTTTTTCAGCATTTTTTTTTTTTTTTTAGAATAGAATAAAAATACTTTAGAGGGATACATTCACAGACCTTCATAAATTAAAAAATTAATAACTTCTCCATTGCATGCACTGTCTTTCCTCTCTATACAATATAAAGGGTCAAGGTAGTGGTTCTGTAATAATATGTGCTAAGTGAATACTTGCCTAAAAACAAATGTTAATGCATCTGCTACTTCACACATCATTTTCTCAGAGATTAATTCATGTCAGTCTTCTATAATTCTTTTAGAATTCAATATAATGTTACTGATTCTTTTATGTTGCAATGTAGTTTGCTCTATATATGTCTCTACTATATCTGAGCTTGTGGGAGAGGGAAACAACACTGTACTTGCATTGCACAGGGGCTTAAACATGTGTTCAATATTTCCTTGTATACCGATATCTATAATAATAAAAGTGTCATATGCTAATTAGAGCAGACATCCTTCCGGACGTCATTTCAGAGGACCTGCTGCACGAAGCCGCAGTGGCGGGGGCTGAGGCAGTGGTGGCGGACTGAGCCCCTTGCATGAATTTCATGCATCGGGCCTCTAGTTTTTTATAAGGCATAGAGCTTTGATATAGAAATGATTATTCCCTTATGAACTAAATTGGAGAAAAAAATCTAAGTAAAATAGTGTAAACAAGGGAGAAATAGAAGAGCAGGGAGGAGGGAAGGCACAGGTGGGAAGTCGATTATTGCAGAAACCAGAGTAACAATTTCAAACATCTTCTTAGTGATTTAATGATGTCCTTTTTTTTAGATTTAAAGATTTAACTACTTAAAGCTCTGTGACTAATTTGTTACCAAGTTGAAGGAGGTAGGAACTGTTATAGCTATAGCTGGAAAAGTTCTTTAAAAGGAAGACAGTCACCAACTAAGGCCCCTTTTGCACTTTCCCTTTCCACCTGCTTGCCTGGCTTATCCCTTCCTCATAGTTTTCCCTAACTGTGAAAATAGGAGATGTTAAATGTCCTAAGTTTAAATTTCTTTAACTCTTGACAATTTTTGTTGTTGTTTCTGCAAATCACATGTTTTTTGAAATCATTTTTCACATGTGAAAAATGAGAAGGATTGAACATAATTTCTAGGATGCATTTTTCGGTTTTAGTTATAACTCAGGGAGGTTATAAATGCAGTGAAACCTTTTTGTGTGTCTGTTTTAGCAGAGCCCTTCAGGTGAAGTCTAGTTTGGGTTCCACATTCAAGTAACAGTGCAGTGATATCAGATCATTTTAATCAGTAAGTAGTGGATTGCTCTATCAGCTAGAGCTCAGTTATAGATAAGAGAAACCATTCTAATTCAGAATGGATTTTATTATTTGGAACGAGATACTTACAGCATTGCTCAAAACCTTGGAAGGGCAGATCTTCTGTTGACCTTCTATAATGCCATGGCAGACCTGGTCTAAACAGGGAACTGTGACCTCTCTTGTAATCGTAAAGCTCTTCCAATCAGAACTGTCAAACACACTGTTGGCTCTACGAATAAATCTTAGCTGCAATGTGTAGATTGGGGGTGCGCGCTCAGAATTGTTGGTCTGCACAGTATCTGTCCACTTGCACCATAAATTGATAGCTCCTCACTTTTTCTTACATCTGGATTCAAGTCTTACATAAACACCTTCTAAATGAATTCCAGTCACTAGTACATGAGCAGGAGCCTAGAAATTGCAATTTTGGTTCTCTTGTCAATTCAGTCCAGCAATGTACACTAGAAGTTTTGACAAATATTAGGCAAACTAATTTACCATATTAACTCTTTGATCTAATAGAGTATTTAATAAAATAATAATAATGTTAACTTTAAAATAAAATTTTGTTTTTAGTCTGATTCCTATTTATACCAAAATGAAAAATCTCATCTTTTGAAAATAATGTGCTACCTGTTTGCCTCAATTTCCTGAACTAAAATATTGTGCTTTAGTACATACCAAATGTATAGTAATAAGACTTAGCTCCCAGCCATGACTAGAAGTATTTTTGATGTAATCTTCTGGAAAACAAATTGGTTCCAAACAGCTACGTATAAGTTAGTGGGTTATATGTCAGTCTCCTCTTTGCAAAGCATTCAGAGTGTGCGTGCACCCTATGTGGCAAAAGAAAAATAGAAGGCCTTGGCTGGGTATCTCAGTTGGTTACAGCATTGTCAGAAAAGCCAAGGATGCAGGTTAAATCCCCTGTCAGAATAAACAAATGAATCATAAATAAGTGGAACAACAAATCAATGCCTCTGTCTATCGTCTCTCCCTACGTCCCTCTCCAAAAAATCAACAAATTAAAAATAAAAGAAAAATAGAAGGATTAAAAAAATAAAGACATTAAAATGATAATTTAGAAATATAATTTTTAAAAATATAAAATAAATCATTAACCCCAAATGAAAGAAAACAATCAGCAAAATGACAAAGTCAAAAGAGTTAAAAATATTAAATAGCCATATTTAAATATAAAGACTTATTAAATTAGAAAGAATTTATAATAATGTAAGAGAGTTATTTTCCTCGTTGCTAGTAATGATAAAAATAGAAAGTTTAGGACAAAGCTATCCACAATATGTAATATATTCTGGACAAATACATTTTGAAAGTATGTCAATCTACAAAAGGAACATCTTTGCTGTGACTTATGCATGTGAAAAGATGTACTTTTAAGTTCTTATTGACATAAGTAACCTAAAGAAATGATAAAGTACTCTGTTAACAGCCTTCCTACGACATTGCTTTTATTTTCATGCATCTCAGCAGGAAACTTATAAATCAAAAACGGCAATTCTCTCACTTGAAATAGAGATGTGTAGCAAGCATTTGTGAGGGAGAAGGGTGGGCAGGAATTGTATTCCACCTGGCTTTTCTTAGCGAGGAAACTGTTGCCATGTATTTTTACATGAAATAGTAAAACTCTAAAGGACAAGGACTCTGATTAGTATGAAATCTTAAAGTATTAGTCTCAGGCCTCAAAGCCTAGTACTTGTCTCATGATATATAGAGACAATTGAGTAGAATTTTATCTCTACTTCTGTAACAAAACCAATTCTCTCATTTTAGGGAGAACATATTTAAAACTCATGAAAGAGAGCAGAAGCAGGAGGACCATTTAATTATGTATTTAACCACAGCAAATGTTCATGTGTTAATATAAGAAGAGACATGTTTATGTGGAAGAATGAAGACACTGCTGATGAAGGTAGAGTTATTAATTTGTATGTTTGTTTTTATGAGGTTTGTACCCTTCAAAGTCAGATAAGATGGTAAACATGCTGAATAGAGAGATACTCCAAATTTCTTTTGTTTAAATTCCTTCAAAAAGTATACAACAAGATTTTTTTTTCCTAACAGACAAACAAATCCCAAATCCTCAGTATTTTACAATAGGGAACATATACTAGGTGTACCCGTTAATAATGAAGATTTTGTAATAAAAGAAAACACAATAATTTCAAGAGAAACAACAAAAGTGCTTTATTCAAAGTAATGTCCATCGCTGGCTATACATTTCCCCATCTTTCAGGTAATTTGTGGATACCGTCCCAATAGACCTTTTCTTGTTTTGAGGCAAACCATTCAGAGACCCAATTTTCCACTTCTTCGTATGTTTTGAAGTGCTGCTCAGAAAGTGCGTGTGCCATCGATTGGAACAAGTGGTCATCTGAGGAGCAGGGTCTGGTGAATACAGCGGGTGGGTGAATACTTCCCAGGCAAGATCTTTAAACGTGTCTTTCACTGGTTTTGAAGTGTGTGATGGTGTGTCATCATGAAGCAAAATTACTTTACTTTGTTTTCTGGCACATTCTGGTCCTTTCACGATCAAAGCGTGGTTCAAATTGATTATTTTTTGTCGGGAGCAATCAGTATTAATGGTTTCACCTGGTTTTAGAAGCTCATAATACACCACACCTTCCTGATCCCACAAAATGCAGAGCACTGTCTTCTTTCTGAAGCGATATGGCCTTGCAGTCGATGTTGATGGTTGACCTGGATCAACCCATGATTTTGTGCATTTGGGATTCTCAAATCCACTTTTCATCACCAGTCATAATTTGATGCAAAAAAAGACTTTCTTTTGTGCCATTGAAGCAACATTTTACTGATGACTTTTTGGTTTTTCCATTTGTCTTTCATTTTATTGATAAGCCACCCATTTTTCTTCCTTTAAAATCTTTCCCATTGCTTGCAAATGATCAGAAATATTTTGCTGAGCAACGTTTAATCTTTCTGCAAATTGTTTTTGAGTTTGACATGCATCTTAATCCAATAATGCTTGTAATTGTTGTTCTTCAAACTTTTTCAGTTGACTTGGACATTCTTTGTCTTTCACATCGAAATCATCACTTTTAAAGCGTTTAAACCAGCGTTCATAAATAGCTTGAGATGGAACATGTTCACCATAAGCTTCCCAAAGTATTCAGCAGCACTTTTCTTCAAAATAAAGTAATGAATTATAACTTCCCACAAATGTTCTTTTTTTTGGCACAAAATTCGACATTTTTAAGTGTAAAAATATCCATGATGTTAACACCTTCAGCAATTTTGACATATGAAGTTTTGAAGCTTGTTGTTAATACAACAAAATAGCATACATATCAAATCGCATATATATCAACATATGTGTAACTCCATCTATTGAAAAAACCCGCATTATTAACTGCTACAACTAGTATTATGCTTACATTAAGCCAAGCACATCTCCTTGTTGATGTGTCCGGCATAATGTAAAAATTAACTTAATACTTCTGAAAATCCCATGATAAAATTACATGGTTTCCTCCAATGTACTGTAGCAAAGTTGAGGGAGAGATTGGTCAAGTGCCGGGAAATACTATTAGTGACAGAGCAAGGATTTGACATCCTTGCCTCTGACCATTGAGCTTCTCTCAACCATTGCATTGTATTGCCTCCAGAATATTGATGATCCAAAGTGATCTTTAGAATTATCACCCACAGGAGGTAGAAATCTGAAATTGAAACATTTCTGACTTCTTGGGAATAGATATATTGTTGTCTTTAAATTATGTTTAAACCATTCTTTTGAACTTTCTAGTCTAACATCATTCTCTTAATTACAATAATACTTTTTTTCCAGAGATATGGAGATCTTTTTCCTTTTATACATTTTCAAAAATTTAGAATATTAAAATATATTAGAAATTAAAATATATAGAGGCTTTAAAGTTGATAGTCAAGAGGGAATGCCTCCCCAAATATAAGCATAAGGTAAAATCTGCCAGGATATTACAAATGAGCCATCTACCTAACAAAAGAGGAACATGCTAATTGACTGTACCTTCGCAATGCCCAACAGCCAATCAGGAGTAAGTATGCAAATTAACCCAACAAAAATGGTGGGTTAATTTGCATACACAGGCACTGAGTGGCTGGGGGTGTTCCACACCACCCCAGCCGCTCCTGGCTCCTGGGCAGTGTGGGAAGGCAGCTCCGGCCAGAGCGAAGGTGGTGCCAGCAGCCAGGGGAAGGGAGGCCCATACTTGCATAAATCTTTGTGCATCAGGCCTCTAGTATTATATATGTAATATTTAAGATATAATATGTGTTTTATGTATATTGCATATTATACATTACATATTATATGTGTATAATCTTCATTCAATCATGAGGTTTTTAAAAAATTATAGACTTAGAATATCTGAAGGAAAAGTAGATAATCTTCATTTTAAAAAAATGAATAGCTGTCATTCTGATGCATATTGTTGTTGTAGAGCTACTAATTAAGATTTCATATTAATAATAAAATATTTGTTGACTGTCTACCTTATGTAAGTCTGGTACTAAGCAATGGGCAAGGAATAATGTAATTTACCTTAAGAGGTATTTTATTCTTTTAAAAGAGGAGGAAATGTGAAGTCATAATTATAACAAACACTAGAGGCCCAATGCATGAAGATTCGTCACTAGGGGGTGATCAGGCCAGGATGGGACAGCAGGGGCCATTGGGGGTAAGCAGACCAGCAGGGGGGCCATTGGGGGTGAGCAGGCCAGTGGGGAGGTGGGGGTGAGCAGGCCAGCAAGGGGGCAGTTTGGGTGAGCAGGCTGGCACAAGGACCAGTTGGGGGTGATCAGGCTGGCAGGGGGGCATTTGGGTGTGAGCAGGCTGGCAGGCAGGTGAGTGGCTGGAGCCAGCAGTCCTGGATTGTGAGAGGGATAACTGACTGCCGGTTTAGGCCTGACAAACCGGCAGTAGGACATCCTTTGAGGGGTCCCAGATTGGAGAGGGTGCAGGCCAGGGCTGAGGAATACCCCCCACTTTACGAATTTCGTGCACCAGACCATTAGTAATAATAATAAAGGTCACATTTCACTTGGATTATATACTTAATTAATCAAGCATTACACTTTGTTTAAAGATATTTTTACCTGCTTGTCTCTTTATGTAATTGCATTGGATATATTTTATTACCTCATTTTATAATTTTTTCATAATGAGAAGGTATTAAATAACTGAATAATAAATGAATATTCCTTATATTAAGCAAATATTCTACTATAAATTATTTCCAGGATTAGAAATAAGTAAAAAATAAAAATATTACATGCTAAAACTTAACTGAATATTTGTGTTGTAAACTTACAGATGATTTTGATGTTTATCTTTAATTTCTGAGTTTTTTTTTCTTCTAAAGTAAACTACTTCTGTAAAATAAAATACAAGTTTTCTATTTATCTGAGTCAACTATTCAATACATACTACAAAGAACTAAGAAATATAAAACTTCTATTAAATTTCCAAATTGAAATTTACCTGAAAACCATTAGTTGTGTTTCTTTGGCGAAGATACAAGTGCCAGTTATAATAGGTAAACATGCCTCAACCAAAAAGAAAGAACGGAAAGAAAGGAAAATTCCTTTTGGGATAAGCTCTACTTAAAATTCTGCCTTTACACGTTATTGTGTTTAGCCCATCTTCAATGTCATAAAAGGTGCATCTCCCTGTTAAAGAACACATATGTTATCAGTAAATGCTGTAATTGGAAATGGCAAATTTCAAGGATTCTTTATTTAAATAAGAGTATAGAAAAGAGGGAACTCATGGTTATAGAGGAACTTGACCAATTCATCACATCTTTTTAGAAGTTGTCATAAGATTTATGATAACTTAAACATGGAGGTTTGATCCATGTATTTATTACTGCTTTTTTCTGAAACTAAATACCAGTGACGTTCCAAGATTTCTTCTAAACAACAGGAATACTTTAGCAATTATTCCGCAACCTTTGAAGGTAGTGAGAAAAGGAACAAATGCATTTTGCCAGGTGTGCTGATAGCTTAACTTGGTTCATTAACTAAACCTGAAGCTCTTTATACATATAATGTCATCTGTAAATAGAAATATAGACAATGTATACAAATTACCTGTTGTAACTGAACTCAAAGGCTCATTTTTTTGTTATGTCCCACAATGGGAATAATTTGAATTAATTTAAATTTATATTGTTAACATATTCATTTGCTTGTTACGGAATCATAATACATGCTATTAACTGAAAGGATCTCCTTTGTAAGAAATTTCAGTTTGTTTCTTCATTAAACAGAAGCAAAGAAAGATTTTCTTCCACAGAAGGAGTATGGTAAGATGCATTTTTCTACTAACAACTCTCAGGATCAATCAATCACACAGTAGATTATGAGAGAAAGATACAATAGTAAAGTAATAACAAAATGAGTTAGTTGGGTTTATGTTCTAACCAATTACAAAAACTCTAATAGGAAAATATGAGACAGAGAAAAAGAAAATTAAGAAATAATGTATAGTTAAAAATTAATTTGGACCTAATTAGAAAAGCTAAAACAAGTAAGAATTTCTTGCCTTAGGAGAAAGTAATGTATTCAAAGTGTTAAAGCCTGTTTTCTAAAAGATGCCCAATGCTAAGGAATCTTTTATTTGTTTGGAAGTAAAATGCTTATGTAGAATTTTATATTTTATTATAAACACACATGTATATGGCTGCAGATTAAATGAAGTGATTCAAACAATATATGCAGACATGCAGTTGACAAACACTGATTAAATATCCTCCCTGTTGAAATGTACTGTGTGGATGTTTAGAGTGTACCTATGAACAAGGCAGACAGGTCACTGCCCTTTTGAAGTTTACAACACAGCAGACAAAACATGTTTAAAGACAGCAAATAATCCATTAGAAAGTTATCAGTAAGAGTTGGCATTATGGAGACACTGATCCCATAATGGTGCTATGGGATCCTATAGTGAGAGCTAATCTAATCTGGCAGGGGGTCGGGAACAAAGTCCTGCAAAATTGAAATTTCAGCTGATCTAAAGAGTAAAGAGGGAGAGTGGAATTCCTACGGAGGGGGATTTGCCAGTTGCCGAGTATGTGTATTCCAGTTATGCATCATGTACTTGCAGAAATAATTACAGGATGGGTTTTGGAGACCCACTGGACACACTGTGAAATGGATCTGAGCTAAAACTCCATTGATAACCTGACCTCCATAAGCCCCAACTCTGATGGGTGGACCACAGTAACATTTTGGGAATTAGTGTCAGTTTAGAGCCTGTGCTCAGCAATTCCCAAAAGTTCTGATTATTTTTTTTGCCCCCAACACACAATCACTCTGGTAAAAGACTATAAATCCCTTTGGGAAAGGCTGGGAGAAAGACTAAATTTATTCATTTTAGGAATTTTGTTAGTTTTCTTTGTTCAAAAGATTCTGTGTCTGTTAACTGGGGTTGTGAACCTTCAGGTTTTATGATTTAAATTAGACTTTTATTCACTGTTTTTCCACACATCTCATTTCCTTCATATCTGACTTCAAATAATTGTCTGCCTCCACTACTCTTTTTAAAGTTATCAATGACCTCTGTTGCTGAATTTAATTTTAGTCATCTTATATGATCCCTCAGCAACATTCCACACAATGGAACTCTCTTTGCTTCTTAAAACATTCCACTGAAAACAAGAGGTTTGCAAAAATTTTCCTTCTCAAAACTCTTTGATAGCTTTTTATATCCTTAGGATAAAATTCTAAATTCTAGGAGTCGCTTCATAAGGTCGTCTCTCATTAATTACATTTACTTTTGTTAAAGTATTACATAAACTATGACTTCTTTCAAAATAATCTATAAAAATAAACAAAGTATTAATCTCCAAAACAAAATAGAAATATTTGAAATACATGAAATTTCATATTAAAACAAGCATGTAGAAACATTAATCAAAATCTGACATGGCTCATTGAGAGTACTTAGCAAATAAGAAAAGCAGTTTAGGATAAAACTCAGGGCAACAAAACCAGAAGATAATTTATGAGTGGAGGTGATCATAAGGCCAGAGCTTCAGAGAGAAAAGGCTCCAGGCTCATGAAGTAGAGGCACTTACCCCAAATCAGGGAGAAAGGGGAAAATAATACCTGGAAAAGAAAACAATATTATGAATAAATTCTGGCACAAAATCATGATGTGTCAGTTCCCACTAGATACTTCACTAAAAAATAAAATCTCCTCATCAAATATGTTGCCACCCCCCTATCAGTTCCTCTAAACCCGTGGTTCTCAACCTTTCTAATGTCACGACCCTTTAATACAGTTCCTCATGTTGTGGTGACCCCCAACCATAAAATTATTTTCGTTGCTACTTCATAACTAATTTTGCGACTGTTATGAATTGTAATGTAAATATCTGTGTTTTCCAATGGTCTTAGGCAATCCTGCTAGTGGTTCTCAACCTGTGGGTTGCAACATTTCAAATATCCAGCAATTATATGCAGACACCACAACTGCAATTAATGAAGAATTCATCAGAGGACTCTCATTATGAAACAGAAAATATCAAAAGAAGGGAGAAAATTAGCAGTGTTGAGAGGTTTAAGTAATGGAAATTAGTCCATAATTGAATGCAGAAGAGATGAAGACAATAGATATTGATGATGATCAAGATAAAATAAAAAAGGTGAAAACAAGAGAAAGGAAGAACTGGCAATCAGGACACTGGAGAAAGAAGAACAATACAAAGTAGGATTTTACTTTTATGAAAAGAAATTGCAAGGGGTGTATTTCTTTTCAGTGAGTAGGCAAAAAGCATTCCTTTGATTTATTTATAATATTGAAGTTGCATAGTCTAAGTATTACTTTCATAAATATTTTCTAAAATAGTTGCTTTGTTTATAATCAGAATATTCTGTTGTGTTTATAAACAGAACTACAGGCCTGGTGCACAAAATTCATGCACTGGCGGGGGTTGGGGGGCCCTTAGCTCAGCCTGCTCCCTCTCACAGTCTGGAAGCCCTCAGGGGATGTCATACTGATGGCTTAGGCCCACTCTCTGGGGGGAGTGGGCCAAAACCGCAGTCTGGCCTCCCTCTGTAGGCTGATCAGGGGAAGGCGCCACCCCCATCACCCCGCTGCTGCTGCCACTGCCAGTCACCACAGCCACCAAGGTGTCTTCATCAACACGACTCCAGTCCCTTCACCACAAAAAAATGACAACTTTCTTTAGGCATTTTCAAGATGTCTCTTTCATAGCATATGACATTTCTTTCTTTTTTTTAACCCTCACATGAGGATATGTTTCCATTGATTTGTAGAGAGTGGGGAAGAGAGAGGGAAAGACCGAGAGAAACATCAATGTGAGAGGGACACTTTGATTGGTGGCCTCCTGCATGAGCCCTGATCTGGGCCCCAACCAGGGGGGAGCCTGCAACCTAGGTACATGCCCTTGATCAGAATCAAACTTGGACCCTGCAGTCCATAGGCTGAGTCTCTATCCCCTGAGCCAAATCAGCTAAGGCAGGATATGACATTTCTTAGCCCTCCAGCAGCGGACCTTCATTTTTTCCTCCAGGAGTGTGGTGGAAAAACCCTTTACCACCTTCTTGGATTCTTATTACCCAAGTTACCAAGAACTCTGCCAGTGGTGTACAGGGAGCTTAGCCAATGAGTGGTCAGAAAAGATGTTTCTTCTGCAGCTCACGTGCAGAGGTGGACCTGCTGGGGCACTGTCTCCCAGTGATGGTGGCCTGGGAACCCCCCCCCCTTGTCTCTCCACTCCCGCTCCCGGGCCTGCTGGGGTGCTGTCTCCTGGCAGAGGTGCCTGGGCACGCACCCCTGCCTCTCCGCTCCCAGGGCTGCCGGGGCTGGGAAGCAGTGGAGGCTTGAGTACACCCCCCTGCCTCTCCACTCTGGGGCTGTGCCATCCATGGCTTGTCTCACAGCACAAGCAGTCCCTTCCTGCCCATCTGTGTGCGCAACCTCCTCCTGAGCCAGTAGTAACTGTTATGGCATCCCGGCTAATTCGCATAATACCTCTTTATATATGTGTGTATATATGTATATAGATAGATATAGATATAGATATAGATATAGATATAGATATAGATATAGATATAGATATAGATATAGATAGATATATAGATAGTGCCCTGCCCAGGAGCTAGGTTCCTCCTCTTGACATCTTTGGTCCATTTCATCTAACACCTGATTGCACGCTATTGACAGTCATGCCATCAACTTGCTTTTTCCAGGCATTTAAGGATGTCATGAGGCCTGAGGCTTTTTGTAGCGAGGAAGGATGTATGCTTGGTAATTTTTCTCATGTCATATTTGGCAGCCTTTCTGTGAAATTGCTGCAATATTCTCATTGGCCACATAACAATGAAACTTGAAGGAACTGGATAAGTACTATAGATATTTCAGTGAAACTGGGCTTTAAGACTGAAGAAAAAGGTCCAAACTCACAGACATAACAATTACTTTTAAATTGCTTTCCTTCATGGCATTGAAATATATGAATATGGAAAAGAAAAAGTTAGTATCAGAGATATATTCAGATATATATGTGTGCATATGTACAGAAGTGAAATGAATTAAAAGAAAAATAAGCAATAAAAGAAAACTTTGAAAATTAGGAAAATTTAAAAAGGAAGAAGACAAAGGTAGCAAATAATGAGTAGAGAGACCAGGAAAAATGTATCAAAGCAATTTAGAGAGCCTGCAATGTTCTACCTGAATAAAATAAATTCTGTGTTTATTCATTTAATTTTTATTTTATTTGACTGCATATACTTGAATAAAATGTCTTCTTATATATATGTATTTATATTTATTCTCTATATAATTGGTTCAGGCAATTTCAGGATTTGTATAACTGAATTATGATGAATTATTAGCTACTTAATATATTAGAACCATTTTTTGATGGTGCAACTGAACACAGAGCCCTGAGGTAATAAAATTTATTAGCTCTCTTGATTTATAAAGGCATTTATAAGTTGTATTAGCACACATGTTTTTATCTAATTATCCTGTCAGTCTGGCTAATATACAGGGCAAGTGTTGTATATTAGAGATGAAGAAATTGAAACCTAAAACAAAGCACTACTAAGCAACTGCAATATGAGTAGAAATCTGGTTTTCTTCCTCCCATCTAGGTCCCTTACTGTTTTCACAATGTACCGCCGACCACATTAGGGGAGGCGAAAATGTGTAAGACAAAGAATGTAATAAATGAACAATGAAACAACTAAAGTATTTGAGTAAAAACATATGGATATTATCCAGAAACTTCATTTCAATATTCCTGAATTTTTTAAAGATGTAAATAATGAAAAGGCTATGTGAAACATGAAAAAGGGAGAGTGAGCAATAAGTGTGATGCTCAATTTCATATCACTGTTCTGCTTGGTGAAGCACAATATATTCCTTTACCAAGTCTGTTTTAAGGGTGTATTATTCAAAGTTGTCAAGAGGAATAGAATCAATAGGAGATAAAGATATAATATCTATCATCTATCTATCTATCTATCTATCATCTATCTATCTATCTATCATCATCTATCTATCACCTATCTATCTATTATCCATCTAATATTGATTTATTATTGTAACAAGTAGGCTCACATGATCCTGGGGGCAGGCTAGTACAATAGCTGTAGTATGGTTCTGCAGATAAAGAGTTCTAGGAGCATCCCTAGTGCAGATGAAGTTGAAGGCAGTCTGCTGGAGAATTCTTTCTTGCTGGAATGAGGATAGTCTTTTTATTCTATTTTTGGTGTTAAGTTGTATAAATCTTTATAAATTTTGGATATTAACTCCTTACCTGATGTATCATTGGTGAATATGTCCTTCCATTCAGTGAGTTGTTGTCTTTTCATTTGTTGATCGTTTGCTTTGCTTTGCAAAAACTTTTTAGTTTGATGAAGTGCCATTTGTTTATTTTTTCTTTCATTTCTGTTTTTTTGAGGAAAAATGTTAGCAAAAATGGTGGTATAAGAAATGGCTGAGATTTTGCTGCCTATGTTTTCTTCTAGGATTTTTTTTTAATCATTTTGATTCTTACATTTAAGTCTTTAATCTATTTTGACTTTTTTCTTGTAAATGGTGTAAAAAGGTGGTATAATTTCATTTTTTGCATGGGTTTGTCCAATTTTTCTAATGGTTTATTGAATAGACTCTCTTTACCCTATTGTGTGTTTTGCCTCCTTTGTCAAATAATGAAAAAAGCATTTCCCTTAAGATCAAGAAAAAGAAGGGGATGTCTTCCTTCACCACGCTTATTCAACATATCCACAGCAATTGGACAAGAAAAAGAAAGAAAAGGCATCTCAATTGGAAGAAAGAAATAACATTGTCATTTTTTCAGATGACATGTTACTATAGACAACCCTAAAGATTCCACCAAAAAACTATTAGAAATAAGAAAAGTAGTAGGATATAAAATAAATATTCAGAAATCAGTTGCATTTTTATACACCAATAATGAACCTTCAGAATGGGAAAATAAGAAAACTATCACATTTACAATTGCATCATATAAGATAAAATACCTAGAAATATATTTAATCAAGGATGTAAAAGACTTTTACTTGGAAAATTATGACACTGAAGAGAGAAGCTGAAGAATATATAAATAAGTGGAAGCATTTACCATGTTCATAAATAGGAATGATTTGCATTATTAAAGTGTCCATACTACTCAAAGGAATCTATGTATTCAACACAGTTCCTATCAAGATACAAATGGTATATTTCATAGAACTGGACTATTTTCTTGTAATTGGTATTGGTTCTGACTTTGAAGCATAATTGAACTAGGTACTGTTATGTGGACAGGGCTAAACATATTTACTTAAGGGTAATGGGGGAAGATGTTATATTGTCTCTTATAACAGTATGAATAACAAGCCCTTTGTAAAGACTTTGATTTTTGTCTTTTGAGATGCTTTTTCAACAGAAAGGGGATATGGATTTTTATGTTGAATCAAAGAAAGGGCAATGACCAATGAAAACAGGAATGAATTATTGAAGTGTTCTGAAGCTAAGGCACTCTTGAAATCAGTTTTAGTATTTGCAGTCAGGCCATGCTCCTGAGGGAAAGCTTGAATTGTTGCTTTTGGGTAGGTAGTAGTAGCCAAGAATGTACCCTCAGCATGGGCAAAGAGACTCACACTTGACAGAAAGGTTGTAGGTAATAAATATTTTACACATAAAGGAACATGTTGACACGATTTATATGGAAATCATGTTATACATTGGAATGCACTGTACAAATGCAGGCTTTTTTATCCCTGAAACTTAGTATGTTAATTCATTGGAATGTCTCAGAATTTATAGCTTAAATATATAGAACAGATACACTTTTTACATGGGAGTTGATATCTCATATTTTTCCAACATTAGAATTCCTAATACAACGTATAACAGCAAATTGCAGAAAGATGAAGTTAAGAGGCTCTCTCTAAATTATCAGCCAAGGCAAACCGGTGTAAAGCAGGTAGAATGAACTAAATAAAAGAGGTGGTGACTTCTGTGAGCTCAGAAGAAAAGTAGAAGCCAAGAAGTGAATTGATGCAGGGTTTAAATTAAACGTCATAAAATTTCAGAGTAATAATATCATATATAATCCAAACAGAACACTTGATTTGAATAAGATCTCCAGAATAGTAGGAACAGATCAGCACACCAAGATATTATCTTCACTCTCTTTAATGTTTAAAATACTTTACATTTTATGTACCCAAGGAAATTTGTGACTTATAAGTCCCATTGATAAGTAATTAACACATTTTACGTGATTATTTTACATAAAACAAAATAAAACTTTATGCTTTCTACATCTTACTACATCACTTAATTAAAAAATTGTAGGTCCACTCTCCTCCTCCAAATCGCGCCCTTGCCTGTCTCAGGCACATTACCTTTCCTTTCCCTCTCCTAAGCTCCAAGGGCCCTTCTTTTGCTTCTGTCACTTGTTCACTTCTACTACCTCTGTAACTTTTTAAATTTGAGTTCTTGGCTCTGAAATCTTTCTTTGCCAAACTCAAGAACTGAGATTTCCCCAAGAAATTATATAAAAAGATGGTCTTTAAAATATTAAAATGAATTTTTCTTATTTTTTATTTTCCTAATGAGCAAAAATATTTAGTTTATAAATTTAAAATATTTAGAATTTAATCAATTGAACAAATATATACTTATTACCTCATTTTCCCTTAAAATAGGTACATATTAATATATTATTTTACATTTGTGTGTATATATACTGTATATAACTATATATTGGTGTATATATATGGATAAAAGTAGGCTTACAGTTGTGGTTATGCAAAACACAGTTTATTCATATATTATTATTTTATTAATTATTGTATTATTTCCCATACTGTTAGAATGTACAGGATACTTAAAAATTGCAATTTGTCATCTAATTAGACAGGTTAAAACAACTTTCTGAGCACAAATACCATGTTCAGCATCTTGATGAAGACCAGATCTTGCAGTAAGCAGTAGTTAATAGTTGGAGGATCATTTGATTGAATATATTACACAGTAGCCCTAAAGAGGAATGTGTTTTAGTTTGGTAATGGGGTATGAAGAACTTTGGAAGGTTTTCAAGCAATGTATGCTCATTCCACCACCTGATTCATCTCACCCTCTTTGTTCAATTCGGCAACCACCCTACCTAGAACAGATTAAAAACTTCTTTTCAATATTCTCCTCACTAGCCTCCCCCCCACAGTATCTAGGCAGTGGTTTTCAACCTTTCTAATGCCGCCACCCTTTAACTGTAATTTTGCCACTGTTAATGAATCGTAATGTAAATATCTGTGTTTTCCGATGGTCTTAGGTGACCCTGCTAGCAGTTCTCCACCTGTGGGTCATGACCACAGGTGGAGAACTGCTTCAGTAGAGCCTAAGACCATCGGAAAACACAGATATTTACATTACGATTCATTAACAGTGGCAAAATTACAGTTATGAAGTAGCAACGAAAATAATTTTATGGTTGGGGGTGACCACAACATGAGGAACTGTATTAAAGGGTCGCGGCATTAGAAAAGCTGAGAACCACTGATAGTGGTTCATTTAGAACTTGTAATTGCCTGAGGTGACAAATGGAAATCCTGTGGCATGCCCAGGTATTGCTCAGTGTTTGAAGTGAGCTGATAAACAATCATATCAGAGAGGAAAGGTTTCCACACTTTTGCTAAAGAGTAGACTAGATTCAGCTGCAACACTTGATGGATTTGATGGAAAAGGATTAAAATGCACTGCACTTCCCAGTGCATTCTCTTGACTCCTTACTTAAAATTTACCCAGGTTCTACAGTAAGTCACTTTAAATAGGTTCATTCAATGTGGTCCTTGCATCCAGCAACCCCTAGAACTGGCATCCAATAATTCCTCAGGCATCTATTAATTCTATCATATTATTTTTGTCTCCCAATATTTTTTCACAAGAAACATTATTTGTGTATTTTAATAAGAAAGAAAATAATATGTCCAAAATTTATTCATGCATACACCATTTGCACATAGAAACACACATGTACACAAAGACCAATACCAAGAAAGCAAAACATTTGTCCTTTTCAACAAATGCTAGTAGTAAAATATACTGATAGTCTGAAATGCTATCAGTATGAAGAGACTCTCTACAATAAATTAATTCACTACTAAAGCAGGGAAGTAAAGGAAAATAAAATGGTTACATTTAATTTATTAAAAATTTGAAATGTATATAGTTTACTATTTTCCCAGTTGCTACTATTACACCAAGACTTATTATTTCTTCTGATAAAAATATTGCAAATCTATAATTAATCAATTTTTTAATAAATGCCTGGTGGCAATAAAATAGCTTTCTAGCTCTATAAAATAGTTTAAAATATGAAGTATATATATAAGACATTTAAAGCTACACTCAGTGAGTTATTTTTAAAAGAAATATTCACTTCATAATATTTACTTATGTATGTATGTATATGTGTGTGCAGTTATTACTTATAGTTAATGTAAGGTATATATGAGTATTAGAGTAGAAAGAAATTTATTTTTAGCAATTTGATTAAAGAACTTACAGATAATTTTGAATGTCTATATATTATTATTCAAAAAATAATAAGTACAGATAACATGGTAGTTAGAAAAGGTAACATTATATTAGAAAATTTTAATGTCATAAAATTGAAAGTATTGCTCAGCTGGTGTGGCTCAGTGTTTGAGCATTAATCTATGAACCAGGAAGTCACAGTTTGATTCCTGGTCAGGACACATGCCTGGGTTTTAAACTTGATCCCTCAATGTGCGGAGTGCAGGAGGTAGCCAATCAATGATTCTCTCTCATCATTTATGCTTCTATCTCTCTCTCCTTCTCTCTTCCTCTCTGAAATCAATTAAAATATTTTTTAAAATGTTGAAAACATTGAATTTCTTCTAAGCTACAATATAACTTACAAACTTTCCTCTTATGAATTTCTTATAAATATCCTGTGTAGGAAAAATTAGTATCACTCAAAAATTAATGAAATTAAAAAGATAATCAATACAGGAATTTTTATTACAAGGAAAAGAAAAACAGGGGTGTTGGGGAGAGAAAGAGACAACAAAGAGGGAGACAGAGAGAAAACAGAAAATTGAAAAATTCAAGAATACTCATCAGAAATATATTATGAACAAAATATATGAATATCTATGGTACCATAATGCAAAATAGTTAATTCATTGCTTTTATACACCAAGAGACCAAAGCCTTCTACAAAATGGTGTATATATATATATAATATATATATACACCATTTTGTAGAAGCAACTGTTATGACTGGAATGACTGATCAACCAGTCAGTATGACATGCACTGACCACCAGGGAGCAGATGCTCAATGCACCACTCAGCCAGAAGCCGGCTCATGGCTGGTGAGCACAGCTGTGGTGGCAGGAGCCTCTATCACCTCTGTGACTATGCTACCAAGCAGTGGTGATGGCAGGTGCAGCAGGACTGGGATGAGTGGTGGCGTGGTGCCCAGCCCCGGCTGGGGCTCCTCCCTGGCCACCTGCCACTTTGGCACTGCTACATTCCTCAGGGGATGTCAGACTGCCAGTTTCAGGCTGATCCTGCAGACCAGGCAGAGGGACCCCACCCATGCACAAATCTGTGCACCCGGCCTCTAGTCTCTATATATAAAAGACAAGCAACTGGAACAACCGGAATGACTGGAATGACCAGTCGCTATGACCTGCACTGCGGCAGCCAACTGGCTCCATCAGGGCCCTAATTGGCTTCCCCCTACCGATCACGGTCTCTCCCCCTGGACAGGCCAGGCCCCTCACTCCGATCAGCGGTGGGGCCAGCCAGCCAACCTACCATGTCCCCTCCCCCCCATCAGCCCAGCCCCCATTAGGGCAGGCTGGCAGGATCCCACCTGTGCATGAATTTGTGCACCAGGTCTCTAGTATGTTCATAATTGATAATAGCCCATCTTGCATGAATGCCTATATTTCCTCAGTATCAGAAATAAATAATAAAATTGGGTTTTAAATAAAAAATAACTGCCATTTTGTATCTTTTTGAAATTATTTTCATTTCCCTACTGTATTTTAGAACCTTATATAGTGCCAGTAATACTATGTTCATCTCCCATGGACCACCGTCCCGTGGGCTTGCCTACCGGAGACATCTGCCCCCACCCCTCTGCTCACTTCCCAGGGACCCCTGCCCTGGCCCGCATGGCTGCCACATGGAGTCATGGGGTAGGTGGGGCCCAGGAGGCCGCTCAGCAAATTCATGCCCCACTCAATCTGCACCCACTCTCTCTGCAGGTATATTTAAAAAACCCTCATATGATCTCTGTTTTCAAGGAGTTACAGTCCAATAGAAGTAAGGAGATAATAAATAAGGTAAATATATAAAATATAAAATGATAATAACATACATGAATATTTATATTATTATAATATATAAATGTGTATAATATAAATACAAAATAAATTTAGATAAGTATAAACAGTACCAACTAATATTAAGAATGACAAGTTATGGTGAGGATTTGGAGTAGCTATTTTGCATACAGTGATACAGAGAAGACCTTTTTGAGAAGGACCATAAATGATGCAAATTGGACATGCAAAAATCATTGGGGGAATGTTTCAGTCAGAAGGAATAAAGGCGAAAAGACCATACGTTAAAGCACAACCAATGGATATAAGACACTGGGGCGGGGTGTGGGGGGGGAGGGTGGGCAGGTGAAGGCATGTCCTGGGGGGTAGGGGAGGTCGGGGGGAGATCAAAGGGGGAAAAAAAAAGGAGACATATGTACTACTATTTGTAATACTTAAAACAATAAAAATAAAATTAAATTAAAAATAAATAAATAAATAGTATGAGACTGTGGAGGCAAAGTATAAGAATAAAATGTAGGAGTGGTAGACAAGTGGCAGATTAAGTTGGAGCCCTTATATATGGAACAATTTTAAACAGCAGCATGTATAAAATTTTAATTTTAGAAAATCATATTGACTGAGAATAAAGAGAAAAGACGGAGGCAACGTATTAATGAAACAATTTACTCCAGACAGGGAGTCCTAACCCACAGTGGCTTTGGATGAAAGAAGTAGATAGCATTAGGCTGTAGTGAAACAAAATGTGAACCTAATTTTGAGAATGGTCTTATCAGCTTTGCCTGGCATCTGCCATTCTGTTCTCTAGAGAAAAGAAATGACTAATCCGTGTCTTCTCACTCTTGATATTTATATTTGTTTTTTATTTATTTTTATTGTTTTAAGTATTACAAATAGTAGTACATATGTCTCCTTTTTTTTCCCCATTGATCTCCCCCCTACCTCCCCTACCCCCCAGGACATGCCTTCACCTGCCCGCCCTCCCCCCCCCCCCCGCCCCAGTGTCTTATATCCATTGGTTGTGCTTATATGCATGCGTACAAGTCCTTCGGTTGGTCTCTTACAGCCCCCCTCGCCCAACCTCCCCTGTCTTCCCAATGTAGTTTGACAGTCTGTTCAATGCTTCTTTGCCTCTGTAATATTTATATTTGAAGTTATCCTCATATTCAGTGTTATAAATTTGTCTAGTTCAATTTAAGTTATAGTATATACTTCTGTTTCTCATTCTTTTTTTGCTTTGGGTTTTTCTCCAAAAAACAAAAACAAAAACACACGGAACCTAACAATCTCCACTTAGCCATTTCAGATCCAAATGTCAATAAAACATTGTTTTCTAAGGGTTCCAAATATTTCATTGTTGGGATGCATAATAGTTGTTAAAATAATGGGCTATTCTGTATTTTGTGCAAAAGCTACAGGTGTTGCAATCACCAGGAAAGGAATGAATCAACTTAGCTGGAACTTACCAAAATCTAGTTTGGCACTAGCTAGGAGCAAAACAAACAAAACAAAACCAAGTAAAAATGTCAACAAAATAATTACACAGACATCACTTGCTTGCTGAAAGGAGTCTCTGTGAGTCGAGGAAGAGAGAGATTCTACTTTGTGAAACACCTCTCTAAGTTCTGTTCTCTAGAGAAAAGAAATAACTAATCTAACCTATTCTTGCACAACTCTATGCTATGAAGAATCTTACTATGAAACAAAGAGAATTTCTTCTGGGCTACAACATAACTTCATACTTTCTTCATTTGAATCTCTTACAAATATTCTGTGTAAGAAAAACTAATATCACTCAAAAATTAATGAAATAAGATAATCAACACAGGAATTTTAATTATAAGGAAAAGAAAAACAGGGTGGGAGAGGGGAGAAACACACAAAGAGAGAGACAGAGAAAAGCAGAAAAATAGAAAAATAAAAAATACTCATCAGAAACATATTATGAACAAAAATATGGGTATGTATGGTACCATTATGCAACATGTTAATTAATTAATTGCTTCTATACAACAAGAAACCAAAGCCTTCTACAAAAATGACATGGTGGGACAATAAAAGATAAAATATTACCTTATAATGTCTAGAAAGGGTAAAAAAATAATAGTCTTGCAAATGAATGCCTCTTTGGGAGCAGCAGAAAGGAGAGAAGTCTGTGCTGAACAGAGTTCAGGGCATGGAGAAAAACCTTGAGATGAAAAAGGAAATGAATAATGGTCTAAAAGGTAACTGAGAGAAAATGATTAATTTTAAACTGTTTCAAAATGTTTCACCATATACATAATTGTTATCTCTGTAGGCAAGAGATTAAATAATCAGATAGTAAAAATCCTAATAGTATAATTACATACTCTTTTTCAGACAGAAGGAAAATCGCCAATTTAAACTGAAAAGCTTTCCAGTCCATCAGTTCTACTTCCACAGATTTACATTACATTTATAGTATCACAGTAGCAAAATGGTATATGTAAACTCAGACCCTAAATAGCCACCATCAGTAAGACTTCCTTACTCCAAGCACCAAATAGATTTTTAGAAAACCTGATGGACAAAGAAAAGCAGGAATGTCTTCCACAGAGCTTATATGATGAACAGTCAATCATAGCAGCAGAGACAAATTTCCAGGCAGGTTCTGCTACCAATATGAGTTAATTCACAATATTTTTGGAAAGGCAAAATAGAGTATAATATTAATAAAGTAATAGATTTGATGACAAAACTGCAAAGCTGTAAAGGAGAATAACTGGATTAAACCCAGTATAGTCAGGTTGTCAAAGTCATTGGCTGATTCCCTTGAGATATTCCTATATTGCAGATTCAGTGGTGGTCTTTTTCTGAACTCTTGGAATTTCAGCACAGCAATAGCTAATAAGAATCTATGCTGCTGGGTTCCTAGATAGCCTCTGTACATGCCTCCTTGATCCTTTTTCTGTGATTAGAGTGTAAGTTCCAAAATGGTCGATTGAGAAGCTTGGCTAACATCGACTGGCCAAGTCATTTTGTCTGTGTGGTTGTCCTGTGCTTCATTGTGGTATATGTTTTCTAATAGGCTTTAACATGTGTACTACAAAAGTCTTCTACTATGTACCCACTTTCATATATGTATGCATGTGCTTGTACCACAGATCATCATGTCTCCAGTTGTATTAAGTTTTTATTGCTACTATATTAAATCACCACAAACTCAATAGTGTAAAACAACACTCATTTATTCATTCCTGCAACTTCTCACAATATTGGACCCATCGGGGGATGTTGGAGAGCCAGTTTCAAACCAATTCCCACAGGCAAGGCTGAGGAACCCCACTGGTGTACAAATCTGTGCACCGGGCCTCTAATATGCATATAAGATATTTGGTTAATCTCTTCCTGCCTTCCCCCGCTTCCCTCTGAGATTCATCAGTCTGTTCCATGTTTCCAGGCCTGTGGTTTCCGCTCCTGTGTTGAGCATCTTCCCCCTGGTGGTCAGTGTGCGTCATAGCTACCAGTCAGCCGGTCAGCTGGTCGCTTAGGCTTATATATATATATATATATATATATATATATATATATATATATATATATATAGATGATTTGGTAGGTTAGAAGTCCAACACTGATATCACTAGGCTAGAATAAAAGTCTTGGCAGGGCCAAATTTCTCTTTGGCAGCTCTAGGGGAATGTCTGTTTTCTGTCTTTTTCACTTTCTACATGTTTCCACTTTTCTTAATTGTGGCCTTTTCATTCCATATTCAAAGCCAGCAAGGTTGCATTCCTCTTAGTGTTCTTTCATGGTCATAACTCCCTCTCAGGGTAGACAGAAAAGGTTCTTCTCTTTTAGGAATCTAGGTTCTTACTAGTAGATACCACCCACCCAAATCATATAGAGTCATCACCCATCTCAAAGCCTTGACCTTAATCACATCTGCAAAGTCCCTTTTGTCATGTAATTAATATATTCTCAGGTTCCAAGAATTAGGATATGAACATCTTTGGGGTATAGTGGTATTATTCTTCCTATTACACTGATTTTCTAGTTCTTTTTCTTCCAGACTCCTAAACACACAGATAGGCCATTGGTCTCTGTCTTGGAATCTGCATGAATTCTCACCTTAAGCCAACTTTTCTCTATCCTTCATGGATAACTAGGTAAACTGCGTAGTTATGTCCATGGGGAAGATATTTTATCCCTACCATCGTTCAAGACCACTCCTGCATGTGGTCCTAACGCAGCTGACATTTATTTTTGGTTTTCACCCTGATATAATCTATTTGTAAACCAACCTTTTATCATTTTTTTTTTCTTCTTTAACTGGTCATCAGGGCCCCTCTCCACACTATGGCCACAAGCACAGTGTGGGTACTTGATCATGCAGCTTACTCAGATTTTCATCCTGCTTAGACTCAACATAGGATAAAATCTTTCCAAATTATATTGTCTGCTGCCAGACTAATGAAATTTTGCATTTAGTGCTTCAAAAAAACCTACAATTCTTCATAGTCCAAACTTCATTGGACTCTACTGTAATTGAGAGTGGAAGAGTTAACATAAATGTGAAGCAAAATTATAAATGATATTGTTCATCTCATACGAATGCAAACTGTTTCTCATCTTCTTATCTAATTGGAATGGGAAATATAGTATTTACCAGGGTAATGATTGCATTGCATATACACAGGACTTTATGAATGTGCTCTCTCAGAAACACAATGACCATCAAAGTAGCTGTGATTGGGACCACTGCGTGCTTAAGCCTGTAGTATTTCACAGTCATCTTCAGTAATCATCTGGTTTTTGCAGGAACCAGCCTGGCAAATGAAGTGGAGATATAATAGAGACAATGCGTCATGCATCATTTATGTCTTTACTGATGGCACTAATCTATTTTTATCTTATTTCACAGCCTGAGAACTCAATGTGGGAATAACTCTGTGGCGTACCATTTAAATATATACTTAACTGTATCCATTCTAACTATATACTTGGGGACTGGGGAAATTATTTCTAGGTAGGTTCATGGACTTTGTGGACCCACTAAGAGAAAGGGTTTTAGCCAGGACTTCATTAATTCGTTGGTCCCTGTGAGCTCTCACTCATATTAGGGGAGGCATCATAGCTTTTTGGGTCTCTTAGTTCCAATGTCAAGTCAGATCTTGAGTGCAAGAGTCCTTGAAATAATTGTGTATTTCTCTTCCCCAAGCCTGGGAGAACCATCAGAGTATATACTTTTTATGGTGTTGTATTTTTCTTCATCATGACATAACTACTGCTTCAATCAACTAATTCCAGATCTGAAATCTTGCTGACATCTGGGACTGAGTAAGCCATTTGGGCTTGGGTTGCAGTGAATACCTTTAACCTGCAGGTTTTTATACAAATGGCTAGACCCTAGATTTAATAGAGTTAATTTTTCTGTGGACCAGTATTGACAATCAGAGGCAAAGTCCCTCATTGACTAGGACCACATAATATTGCTGCACTGTGGGTAGGTATGTATAAAACTATACTATATAATAGTTTAGTTCTCACTGGTGTAGGAGCCAACCATTTTTTCTAATGAAACTAAATCTGCTCTGCTTGTCTATGTAACCGATTTCTTTGTTTCTATGGTAACTGTTGGCAATGCAAGTCTTTCTGCATTGTATATATATCTGTATTGATATAACATGGAGGGGTGAAGAGCATGGCGTGAAAGGGAAATTATATATAGGCCACTGTTTCTATAATCTATATTAAAAGGAAGGAGGTAGAAACTCTGGAGGTTAGAGCTTGTCATTAGGAATGTGATCAGAAGGTAAAGGGCTGAAGTCTAGAACACAGTGAGCAATAACAAAAGGGCGATGAGCAGTTTCCATGAAAAAGGGAAGATCTAGAAAGTACATGACAATTGTCTTCCACTGGCTGCAAGTTTGCTATGAGTAACATTTGCACAGGGATTTTCAGCTTACTTTAAAATGATCTTTATGAATTTGCAGATTACTAGGTACCTGCACTGCTGTAGCATTATACCAAAAAGCCTTGCAAGAGCTTCTGCAGCTCTCCAGTTGTGAAAATTAACACCCATGAAATTAAATTCAAATTTATGAAAATCCTTGTGGTCTTCAGACAAAAGTCATGGCTTAAATTCCAAGAAATTAGTGTGTGTGTGTGTATGTGTGTGTGTGTGTGTGTGTATGTGTGCATGCACACACACCAGGAAACACAAAATATAAATTAATGTTTCATTTCTTTCAATATGTGAATAAAATTTAAGTCTTAGAGACTTCAAATAATTCACTTTAAATGCTCTAGAAAAAGATAGCCACCTTGATTCAAAGTATATCTGAATTTTACAGTTTAGTTATATCCTATTTTAAATCTGCCTATAGAATTATACTCATTAGTAGTTAAATAACTATAATTAATAGTAATATAAGTTACATTTATATTTTATCCTTCAAAGTACATTATTTATTTAATCTTAAAAAAAATATCTGTAAAAATAAAAAAGAAATATCCTATATAATAAAAGACTAATATGCAAATTGTCCCCTCTACTGGGAGTTTGACCAGGAGGTAGGGCTGGCCCACCAGCTGCCTGCAGTCCCTCCTCCTGGCCAGCCCTGCTTTATTGGCCCCAATCAGGGCAGGCCGGCCAGACCTTACCTGTGCACAAATTCGTGCACTAGGCCCCTAGTATTATTGTACACAGTTTACATTGAGGAAATGGAGGGCAAAGAAGCAGTAGGTTAACTTCCGAAAGTTACCTGGCTAGTAAGTAATAGGACCAGGATTGGAAAGGTCTTCTCTTCTACCTGGTAGCGCAATCTCTCTTCACAGTTTTATCATTTGCCTAACTCAATTCATGTATTTCAGAGATCAAAGATGGCTTTTAGTCATTATGTCCTTATAGTCACCTTTAAATAATTGGAAATCAATTAATATTCTAATTGAAATGGTATGATTAGTGAGTTATGTAACTGGAAACATAACATTTTTTTTTCACTCATGTAAGTGGCTCTGGAGCCAGATTGCTCGTTGCTTTAATAAGTGTATGAATTCAAGCATGTTTTCTAAAATTTATAAATCTCAATTTCCTCATCCATAAACTAGAGGTAGTAATAGTACCTACTCCATAGTGTTTCAATATGGATTAATCAAATTAATATGTATATAAGGTGACTAACACATTGCCTGGTACTAATAAGATCTAAGGAAACATTGCTATCATTCTGGAATATTTTCACCATGGAAATATAGTGGTTGGCTTATGTAAAAAAAACACACACAAAAAGACAATAGAGCTTCTCAAGACTTCTATGGAGGTCACTTAAATCATATATAACTTCATAGGTACAAATATTGTTTATAGAATCTGTTATAATTTACATTTGAGGAAACTGAGACCTAGAGTGGCTAGAGGCCATCTCAAAGGTAATACCCCTTGGGGATGGCATGTGGTCTGTAACTTTTTATTCTCAGAAATCAATCTCAGAAAGTATTATTTGGAATTCATTTTATTTGTGTTTAGTTAATACAGAAGTTTTTGTGGTTATACATTTTTTATGAAAATAATCAACTCTTTTCCTGCTAATAAAAAGTAAGATTGTATTTCTTTAAAACATTTTTAGCTAATTTTGTATAAATGGGGTGCAATTGTACTTTTCAATTTTAAATATAATGATAAGTAATTATCTTAATTGGATATACACAAATGGTATGATTCATGAAAAAAATGGCTTAATGTTTAATTCAGATCTCCTGATCATTGTAGCCACTCCCTATTAATTATTTTTTGCTCTTGAAAAAAAGTATACTTTCTGAAATATCATAAAACTTAGAATTAGATATGATCTAAGAACTATAGAAGACAAAGAACCATTATTATATTTATTATTAAGTTAATAATAATTGAGAGTTTCAGATTTCAGTGTATTTTTTAGCTTATTTATAATAAAATTTAATTTGGTTAATAAGGGTATAAAAATGATTTTTCTGACCCAATGCTGATTATGTGAATAATGTGAATTGAATATTTAAATTTAGTTTTAAATCTATATTATGTGCACATTATATGAATATAGAAAACTGTTAGATTTATCTTTGAAATGAAATGGACACAGGAGTAAGGAATTACACAAATGAATGTACATATCCATTGTAAGAATTTTATTGTATTTTGTAATATGATAAAATGATTAAAGTATAATATCTTTTTTTCAGGCTTCCATACATGTGTGCAGTTCAAAATATTTTTGCCAATTCATTAAAAATGAACCATGATAATTAATTAACTAATATATAAAAGTTCACTTCTTTAACATGTGAAATCATTTGATTTGTGCATTCTCAAAAATAGACAGTATTTATCCTAACAGAGCTAAAAAGAGTGAATGCTCCAATCAGAATTTCATTTTATTCAACAATGAGGAGATTTCAGTTCAGATGTGTGAAAAATCACATTGACTTATATTTTTAGATATCAGTGCTTGCTTTCCAATGAAAATAATTGCATCTACAGTAGTCCCCTTTTATCCTTGGGGGGTATTTTCTAAGACCCTCCCAGGTGGATGTATGAAACCATGAATAGTACTGAGCCCTATATATACTGCTAGAGGCCCAGTGCAGGAAATTGTGTGCAGGTGTGGTCCCTAGACTTAGCCTGTGATTAGGGCCATCTTCCCCGGCTGCTGGCAGCCGGCTCCGCCCGCCCCACCACCAGTCACCCGGGTTCCCAGTTGGCCACTGGGTTATCAGAGCCTGATGGCTAGGGGGGAGGGACCAAGAGGTCCCTCCCACTCATGGCCCTGCCCCGGCCGCAGGTCACTCTCTGTGTGTGGGATGACCAGCAGGGTGGGGGGATGCTGCCTGCATCCCTCACCACCCAACTCAGTTCCCCATTCACCATCAGGCCTGGCAGCTGGGGAAAGGGACTGAGAGGTGGTCAGTGCACCTCATAGTGTCCGGTTGAGTGGTCATTTTGGTCATTCTGCTGTTATGGTTGCTGGGCTTTTATTATATAAGATGTGTTTTTTTCCCTATAAATACATACTCTGGTAAAGTTTAATTTATGAAGTTGGCACAGTACAAAATTAACAACTAATAATAAAAATAGAACAATTATAATCATGTAAGATAATAAAACTTATGAATATGTGGTCTCTTTCTCCCTCTTTCTCTCTCCTTCTCTTTTTCTCTTTATGCAATAGCTATTATATTTTTCAGGCCAAACATAAGCTGAATATATGTAACCATCCCTTACTTGCAGTAAATGGCTTGTTGTCATTCATTTCAGGGGAACCCTTGCTGAAGTCGTCATATAGGTTAAGTACTTTCTGTGCAACAAATTGCTGTCAATCAAAACATGCTTTCTGTTCATGTTTTCTACACATAAACTTAATACCTTATCCATTTTAGCTAAACACTAATCATATACTGTGGCTGGAACTTTGCAGTTTGAGATGTGACTGCAAAATTAGCATGAATTTCTTTTTCTTTCCTTTATTCATAATTTCCTAGATATAATATTTGTTCTTACTGTAACTCTTAGCAACCCTAGCATACAATTTTTTCTTTTCTTATTAACTTGATAACTTTCTCCTTCTTAAAGGAAGCAATTTACAGCTTATCTTTGGAATAACCAAATTGCCAGTATCACTACTCTTGCATTTTCTAGATGTTATTAATTAAAATAAGAGTTACTTAAACACAAGCACTGTGATACCTCAATACTTGATCAGATAACTGAAATGCCTACTAAGTGACTAATGTGGGGCTGGAGCATATACAGTGTGGACACTAGATAAGTGGGAAGAGACTGGAACGGTGTGAGCTGTCATCAAGTTACTCAGAATGACCCTTCATTTATTTTTATTTTGGGGTTGATGTCTATCAAGGCACATTAAAATTTCTGAATTGTTTATTACTGGATTTTCCCACTTACTATTTTGGAAAGCAGTTGACCACAGGTAACAGAAACAGTGGAAAGCAAAACCAAGGCTAAGGTGACACTACTGTACTCACATTTGCTGTCATTTAAGTTCCTTTTCAGATGGTCACAGCTATTTGGTTGAATGCAAATTAGGTTTCCAGGGTCAGAAAACTTAGAAGTAAGCAGCATATTTAACAGTGAATCGAAATAGTACTCACATTCTTTCATAGTATTGGGCAAAGGAAATAGTAGTAACTAAGCAGAGGGCAGCCCTATTACAGATCTGCAATATCAGAAACAGTCCTTTCCATTTTCTTGAGTTGCACATATTAGAATATCTCAGATACAAAGCTGGATAGTGTGATTGCCAATAAAAGTCTAAAAATGTGCAGTTCCTGTAGTTCAAGAGACATAACCTTCTGAAAGCAATAAGAAAACACTTGCTCTTGATTTTCCTGGGGTTTGTCATTGTAAATGAGCCAGAAGCTGGTTTGATATTATTCTGACAGTTGCTCTGGCCTGTGAACTCTTCCCAGTTGTGATGAGCAGATTGTCATTGGTACTCATGGGGGGATGTTTTGTTAGCAGGACATTACAGATAAAAAGAAAGTGAGAAGGTTGTCAAATATTTTTGTTTAAATTTAAAATGGAAACAGAGCACCAAAGTACATTCTACAACATAACAGCTCCTCAAACAACAGATGTGTGTGTTGTTCTGTATATACAGTATCTGGCATTGTCAGATGGGATTAGTTTTCTTTCAAACATAAACCAGATGAGTTTTTAAGCAATTCCTGTTTACAGATTCTACTCTTTACTCTGAATAGAAATATACTGAGGTCACAATGTATATAGATTTTACAGAATAATTTACACAACCGGTATTCTTCCCACAGAAAGATACATTTAAAAAAAAAACACCAAAAACAAAAACTAGACTCTAGTACTGGAGCTCCAGTTACTAATATTTACTTGGCACAGATGCTATAAAATATTACAGCATTTTTTGTGTCTAATATCCCATCTTAGTTATATTTGACTATAACTTGCACTATTACATTTTTCTAATAATTTTTCTCAATTAGATTTCAAGTTTTTACCTGCCATTTCCCCCCCCCCCAAAAAATACATACTTAGAAATCATTGAGGTTTATTTGTTGTTATTTTCTAATTTTTGTATTTTAATTTTAGTGCTATCTAAACACACACATACACACATGTCCATTACATGCTAAATGTATGTATGTGTTGGACTGTCTGCATCAGCATTTTGTATTCAATTAAAAACTATGCCATTGTATCTTCTTTGCATATTCATGTACAATTACATTGGCAGTAACAGTTTAACTCCAAACTGTACTGACAAAAGAAGAGACAGACTCATTATTTTGATACATTTATATTAACTAAAGGCCCAATGATGCCAAGCCTGCAACAACAGAGTGTGTTGTATTCTGGGCATGTAGGAAGTGATAGAAGTTTTGAATTACCCCAAGACACATAGTTCTAGAGATGCTCTGGATTTAATGAAACCAGTGCTCTGGCATACAGTATAATACCTCTTTCTACATAATCCATTTATAAACCTCATCTGCTCTTAATTATTATTAAGAGTTTTTTTATGTTATATTACAAAATTTGCTTATTTTGATTTCTTTACATGAGCTAGTAGTTTACACCTAATTTTGTTGTTTCTATATATTTGAATAGCATTATATTAAGAATAATCTAAACCACCATCAGGAATTCATGAAAATAAGTTTACCCTTTCAAATAACATTTCCTATTACATAAGCTTGAACAATACAGGGTGAGACAAATGTAACTTAACAGTTGTTTGTAGGAAAATAATACAGTAATTAATAAAGAGTAAACTTGGTGTTTCTCATACTCACACTTTTAAACCTGCTTCTGCTTCATCCTGTATTGTGTTATGGCATTCCTGTATTAACTGGTAAAATAAATATATTGTAACTTTCTCTATTTTACTAAATAATAAGATTTTTCACTATCATTTAAGAGAAGCTCTCTGTTCAACTATATTCCCCATTAAAATATATCTTTGCTTCTGGGCAGCTACTTTGCAATATTCATATATCTTCATTATTGTGGAAGTAGCAGGAAGCAAACATATCAATGGCTGTCCAGGTTTCCTTTGCCAAAATTTAATGCTGAATGTCCCTACTATTCACATAATAAGCCTTTGGCTCTATTGATAGAATAGTCAACACCATCCAAAGACTGTATTTCTTTAAGTCAGTGGGATAAGTTCACCGGGAGCATTTTATTCTCATATGAAGTAAGTTGTTTCGGTTTACTCATTATTGATATAATAAATTCAGTGCTAAAAGCAGTATTCCCAGATAGTCTCTTTTATTGCCTGTCCAGTTCTCATTTTAGCACATGGAAGACATCATCGTCTTGTACATTCAGGATCCTTAAGGCTTCCTGTCACTGAAAATAGTCTTTTGATATGGCTTGTTTAAAGGTCTTTGTGAACTGATAGATACCACTTGATTTGTTGTTTCTTTCCAGTCACTTTGTGAAGGGGAAAGAGCTATTGCTGTATGCCACAAATGACATAGTGCAAACTTCTTGCGCTGCTTATTTTGAAATGTGCGTAGGAACCAGCCCCTAAAATAGCCGTCACTGCTCCTTGCCTCTTGGTGTTCACATGCTTGCCTATTTTCCTCACACGATGAAATGGGTTGACGTGGGTTGTCTTAGTCAATTAAGGTTGCTTTAAGAAAACACTATATATAGTCTGGGTAGTTTAAACACTCATATCTGACAGTTCTGGAGGCTAAGAGTTCCAAGAGCAAGATGCCAGTAGGTTACAAGTACTCTTTGTAGTTTGCCATCTTCTTGGTGTATCTTCATGTGGCAAAAGAAATGGCTGTTCTCTTCCTCTTTTTATAAAGGTAGTAATGTCCTTATGGGGACTCCACTCTATGACCCCATCTAAACTTAATTACCTCCCAAAGGCCACACCTCCAAATGCTATCACATGGGGGATTGGAGTTTAACATATGAATTTTGGAGAGACATAAACATGTAGTCCATAGCAAGAACCAATAAGTTATCGCAGGTATTATTGGTGTGACTTCTGAAGTAGTTCATAAAAGATGTTGCAGCTTTTTTACGGCCTGTGTTTTGGGATCAGTTTTTCTGGGGCAAGCAAACGGAGATGTAACGAGGACATTTAACATGGTGAAACACTGAGGCCATCTGTCAACAGCCACATATCTGAGTCACTCTGGAAGCAGATCCTCTAATCCCAGTCAAGCCTTCCTGTGCAGCTCCAACCCACATCTTGACTGCAACATTATTAGAGACACTGAGCCCTATCCCTCCTCATATCCCACTCCCAAATTCATAACCTACAGAGATCCCAGATAACATCTGTTCATTGTTTTAAGCTGCTACATTTCAGGGATAGTTGTTACACAGCAATAGGCAACAGATACATATGTACCACTTAGACATTTGCTGCTATGATTTTTCTGATTGGCTTTGAGAAAGCTAAAATCTCCTGACACTAGGAAAATTTCCAGACACTAATATCTAGGCCTTGGCTTTGTTAGAAGTTGGCCTGGAATTCCAAGTTAGGCTGTGGTGTTCTCTTTTTTAACATAAGCAATCTCACAAGACAACCTGTGTCCATGATGAAATTAAAAAACAAACAAACAAGCAACCAAGGCCACTCTATAATCTTATCTAAGCACAAAAATCAAGGTTACTGTGTAAAGTGCAGAAGTACCAAACTTTCCCCTCTCCTGGCTAATATGAGTGACCACTGCTTCTCTGCCAGTAGCAGACTTCATTTTTTTTTCATCCATTCTATCTTATAGAAAATGTATTAAGATATCAACTCATGGAATCGTCCCCTGCTCCCTGATAGCATCTGATCCAGAGTAAAGACCACATACTCAAATCACCTATCCTAATCACCTATTATAATGCCAAAATCCTGGAGAATGCTTTTCTAACACCCTCATAATAAAATTGAAATGTGGGGTTCAGGGTGCAGACTTTTCTTCCTGTGGGTTCTTGTCCTCAGGAAGTTTGAAGAATAAACTCATGGACAAAAAAGACTTCTTTAATAAAAAATGAAGAAGTTTATTGGAAGTAGATACAAGCTCCATCTGGGCAGGAGGGTCCCCAAAGGGGATCCCCTGGGAAGGGTCCCCAATGGGAAAAGCTTGCTCTCTCTCTCTCTAATGGGAAAATCAATCTAAAAAAAATGTGTCCTGTGTCCCTTTATCTCTGGTTTATTTATGCTGCAGTTCTTTGTCTGAACCTGACCCTTCCTAATTGGTCCCTTTCCTTAATTTGGAACAGAGATATCTCTGTCCTTGGTTTATGGCTATTTTAATTGCACAGGCCAGAAATGTTTCCATCTGCCAGGACCCCCTCTTCGTGTGGCATTCCTCTACCTTTTGTATAAATAAGATCAGCATTTTGGCATCTTCACGTCTCCATCTCCCATGGACTCTCTTTATCTCTAAGACTCCCTAATCCTGCCTGTTTTGTCCCTAGAATTCCTTCCAAAATGATCCACGGTCACCCTCAGTATATGGTCCTCTTCATTGAAACAAGTAATAAATCAACTTTGTTTGACCACAGGTGTATATCTGATGGTCTTTTTCCTGGAGGTCATTTATAAAGTCTTAAAAACATCCATATGTTCATTAATATTTAAAATGTACCTTTATTCATTACATTGATAGGTAACATGGATTCTTAAGACCAGACTAATATTCTATGAATAAAATATTAGTGATACATTTTGAACAATGGGTATAGAGTTTAGATGTTCCTTTTTAAAGTAATTTTTTTGATAGACAGAAAAATCAAAACATTTTGATATGGAAAACACATCAAAATTTATAGAAATAACTGTTAAATATCCAAGTTAAAGAAGACATTTTTGTCAGTGAAATATTTTTAACTGCTGTTAACTCTATTCAAAAATGTTTTCTTATAAAGAAGTCTTCAGCAAAATATCAGTTTATCCTTTTAAAATTTATTAGTCATTGGCTAGTCCAGTGGTCAACAAACTGCAGCTCGCAAGCCATATGTGGCTCTTTGGCCCCTTGAGTGTGGCTCTTCCACAAAATACCACGGCCTGGGTGAGTTTAGTTTGAAGAAGTTGCGTTAGAAGAAGTTTAAGTTTCAAAAATTTGGCTTTCAAAAGAAATTTCAATTGTTGTACTGTTGATATTTGGCTCTGTTGACTAATGAGTTTGCCGACCACTGGGCTAGTCTATCCTTTTTACTACTATTTAGCATTTAAGAGTAATCCTATCTTTTTTTGTTGTTGTTAAAATTCCATTGCTAATAATTATTTTAATAATTATATCTGTTGGCTGTTTCTATGTGCTAGACACCATTCTGAATACCAGTTTCACTGTTTCAGAAATGTTATGAAGCATTATGATTTCTGTTTTACAGTTAATTAAAATGAAACATGAGATTTGAGCAAACTGTCTGAGAGCATGAAGATGTAAGAGTCAGAATTTCAACCCAGGCAAGCCAGCTTTATTGACTTGTTCACTTTAGTCGTTAGATACTACATAGCTTCTTCCTGGCTCCTAGTTTTTCTAAAATTGTACCATTGTTTCTCTGCCGTGTAATTTACTTTAATAGTTTGTGAATCTATTCTTTCCTCTAGTTCAGATAACTCTAAATTACTTTTTAAAAGGTTATGTATAATATACTTCTGTCTATAATTATTTATAACTCAACCAGACATTCAAAGTCTAATAAAAGTTTGGTGAATATTACAACTTTCTATTACAAAAATAGTTAAGCATTTATAATATTTTTACTTACTCGATTAGAACAAAACAAATGTGTATGAAAGTTAAGAGATTGGCTTATATGGGAACTACTTTTAGAAAAAGAATATGCCAAGTTCCTAACTTTTTTTATTGCAACCTGTTCAAAAGTTGCCTATTTAGTCTATAAAGTAGAGAGCATAGACCCATCTCCAAAAATGTGTTTTGGGCATACTTTTTTTATTGTCACCCTTTCCATGGAAGATTTGTGGAAACACATTGGTAACTTGCATATTCTAATAATTTGGTACTCTTCAAACTAATATTGTTTTAAATTAGAGGGTTTTTAAAATATATATTTTATTGATTTTTTTACACAAGAGAAGAAGGGAGAGGGAGAGAGTTAGAAACATCGATGAGTGAGAAACATCAATCAGCTGCCTCCTGCACACCTCCTACTGGGGATGTGCCCGCAACCAAGGTGCATGCCCTTGACCAGAATCGAACCTGGGACCCTTGAGTCTCCAGGCCGACGCTCTACTCACTGAGCCAAACCAGTTATGGCAAAATTATAGTTTTTAATATTTGTTTATTTTCTATGAGATACTGAGAATAAGGAAAGGCCTTAGAGAACTGTTGGTGGCCTCATTCAGAAATATTTAAATTCTTTGAAAATTTCAGGGATGGCTTCAAAATATCATAGCTCATTCAACACAAATATTTTATATTCATTACAATTTAAGTTGGCAATTGGGGAGGGAGACAGTTCACCCCTTATTACTAAAATATTGCTGGAGTGCTCAACAGAATACACTAACGAATCAGTACTTTTGTGGAAAAAAACAAACTTAGAAGCTTTCTTTCTTTTACTCATTCTTCTTAACTGTCTTACCCAAGAGCCTGAGCTACCTAACAGTTTTAGCATTTTTAAGAATGGATGTAGATTTTTTAAAAAATATATCTCTTGTTTCTCCCTAAACCTTTTTGTTCATTTTTTGTTGTTGTTTGTGTTTTTCCTCTTTGTCTTTCAATCGCTTAACTCCAGAAGCTAAAGTAGGGTTTGGAACTTAGACAGACCTTCCTAGAATCCAACCTACAGCTAGCGTGTGGTCTTGAGCCAATTATGTTACCTCTCATTATCTCTGATTCTTCTTTTTTAAAATTCTGACATTATAGTACTTATCTTAGATTATTATTATATGCATTAAACACAATTCACATGAAGTCCTTATAGCATTTGGTGAGCGCTCAATAAAAACTTAGATTTTTTTGTCCTCTTTTTAAAAAAAGAAAAATTTATTGTGATGACCTTAAAGATACACCTTGCAGACCTCCATCTGTAGGGAGTATTATGGATCCAGGGCCGCAGCTGCTCGGTTCTGAAACCCACAGCCATGTTAGCACTGAGAGCATGCTTCCTGAAGGCCGCGCCCAGCCAAAGACTGGTGTGGGTGGTATTCTTGCCAAGAGGAGGCATTCCCAGAAGACACAGGACTCTTAAAACCTTCTTCAAAAGCTTCTGAAGACCTTACCAAACCTTCCTTAGCCTGCATGGGGGTGCAGCACATTTCTACCAACCTCCCCTCCCTCTCTTGTTCCCTCAGGGCCAGACTGCATAATGATTTCTCTCTCAGATTTCCCACATTCCTTTACATAGACCAGCAGTTTTCAACCTTTTTCATCTCATGGTACACAAAAACTATTTACTAAAACTTTTTGGCACACCAAAAAATATATTTTTGCTCATCTGACAAAAAATAGATATAATTTTGATTCATTCACACCAGACGAGTATTGTGTTGGCTGTTGTCATTTTTTTTTTTTTTTAATTTGCCAATCTAGAAGGGGTGGGGAACCTTTCTTCTGCCAAGGACCATTTGGATTTTTATCACCTCATTAGCGGGCCATACAAAATTATCAACTTAAAAATCAGCCTGGTATATTTGGTCAAACATTTAATTAACTCGCCGCTAATGCCTTTGCTGGGTCAGACCAAATGATTTCATGTGCCTGACACAGCCTCTGGCCAGACATTCCTCACCCCTGAAAGGGAAAAGAAGTCAGTGCCCTTGACTAAAGAGTCAGGTATTGCATGTTTTAAAAATTCTCGTGGCACACCACTTGAACATAGCTGGCACAGATAGTTATCTTATTAAAATCTTTGCAGCTCTATGCTCATCTTAGTGTCTGATTCTTAAAGAGTCCACACTTTACACAAGTAATTATCTTTAGAAGAACTAGCCCTTTGCCATCAACTCCACTTGGACTGCTAGCATATATGCATCTTACATTTACCCTTACCCATATTTTCCTGCCTGAATTCCCTCTCCTGCAGTATATTGCCAATTAAGCCTGGAATCAATAAATAAAATGCACAAAGGGCCACTTTATAAAATTTAAGGTCTTGCTTCTCAAGAGCTAAATTGCACTGCCCAGTATTGCCCTTAGGGATACATCCTGAAAATATCAAACTCATAATAAATGGATACCTTAGCCCAGTTTAATCATTATTAGAGAATGAATAAAAATTCTCTTGATCATTTTTGTAGTGAAATGGAAAGCAATACTTGCCACATCCTTGGGTGTCAGTCAGTTAAGAAGTTGTGAGTACATTTCACCAAAATGTAATTCAGATTATAGCAATGACCACATATATTCGTGTACTATCTCTACCTGGATCTATATGTAAGGATATTTGCCACAGTTTTTATAACAAGACTTTGCTTTTCTGTGCTTTATACTTAGAAGATGAATCTTCAGATGGGAAGGGACACGTCATTAATCAATCCAATTACCTCTCAGAGTGAATCATCTCTCTTGAGCACTTTGATTCCTGGTACTCTGACATGAAGACACACCAGAAGTACATTAGTTTTACTTTTGAGGTTTGATATCAATGTATATCCCAATTCTACTTTTAGTTCAATTTGAGCTTAGCACAGGCAGCCTGTAAATGCAAATAAATAAATAAACACAAAATACATGATTTAATAAAAATTAAGAAAGAGCAATAAAAGAAGCAAAGAGAATGTAAGAATATAAATATAGACTGGCTTAAAGAGGACACGTGTGTTGTACTAGCAGAGAGCTGGTCTCAGGGCTGAAAGCGCGCTGCTCCATTTGCTATTGGGGGACACAATAAGTTTGTTGCTGCCTCAAAGAGCTGAACCGGCTTTGTAGGTCTCATTTTAAGATTTCCTTTTGCCTAGCTGTTGCCCCATATCTTTACCGCCTTCGTCCTTGATGCTTTTGTGGTACAGATACAAAGACAGAGCTTACCTGAATGCAGCCCAACTACACTGTCCCTCTAACAGGCCTGCCTCTTTTCCAAGCAATCAGTGCACAGTGAATGTTCTCACCACGCCCGGTAAGATCCTGTTGCTACACCAAGTGGTGTAACTTGAACTCCATTTTAACTCCAAAATTATAGCTCTAATATAATACATCAAAGCTTTCATTGAATGTTTATCAGAAAGTAAACAAACACTGGATTGTGGATCCATGAAGGAAGTGGAACATTATACCTCTCACAGGAGCTTCAATTTATGTGAACCTCAGTGTCATGTTGAGATGAAATGTTTAATCTTTCACTTTCCAAACACTGGGTGTCTGAAAGGTTCAATAGTGCCCGGGGTTTCCTCTGCACTGCTGGCCCAGGTGTTAATTAGCAGTGACTCAGAACCAGCCACTGCTCAGTACTTGCCATGCAGTGCAGGGCCCTTTTCATTTCTTCATTTCTGCATGGCCCCAATTTGAAAAGAGCATGGGATAAGGGAAACCAGTAAATCAGGTAAGAAATAAAAAGACACACAATAGTCTCAGCTCTCAGTTTGAAACCAGCTTCTCTTAAAATGCAATTTTCATGTAGATTGTCTTTTTTATATCTCAATGGTGACTCTAGCTCAAATGTAATTATTAACAGTAATGAGAACTAAACGAGACATTTCAAGAGGCAAATGATTTCTTTTCTTTTACAGATTGCAAAGAGTTAGGTATTATCAACCGCTATTTTGTTCTGGATTTCATTGTAACGAATTGAGATTGACGTATTCTCTCCAGATCTGTTCATTCATGTACCCAACAGTTATTTCCAGAGTTTGTGCAGTGTGCCAGCCTCTGAGACAGGTACTAAAGTCACAACGATGTAAAAGATATAATGAAGACTTAAACAATAAACACAATTTTCACTCAGTGCAGCAAATACCAAGTTCCAGAGATCAACATAGAGCCAGAAAAGGTCCCTCTCACAAAAATACAATGGTGTCTGTGGTACAGCAAGAGGTCTAACTAATATCCAGCTCTGAAAAAGAATGTGAAGGCGGGATGTAGGTACTGAAGAAGTTTTTTCTGGCTTAAAAAAGAAAACAAAACAGTACTAAGACCCTAAAGACAAGAAAGAGCATGACCAAAACAAAACTGTACGGATACTAGTTATGATGGCAAAGGGCTAAGGGTCACATTCTTCCCACCTCACACACACACCAAGTTAGTATTATACTTTTATGAAAATAGAAGTAAACCTTGATGTAACTCTACATACCGAGCAGACTTTGATGTAACTGAAGTAAGCAAAATCTTTCTGTTTTTTATTTACTGCTCTTACAGTGAGTGATAGCTCTTTGCTTTCAATTTACCTAAAAAGGTAATTCTTTTATTTATAAAACTAGAAAAAAATCATAAAATAAAACCCACCACATTTTTACTTTTTCTTCCTATTAAATAATTTCTATGGCTCTTAGGGACTGATATACAATGGTCTAGAAAAATTCTATAGTAAATATGTTTTCAAGTACCAGCTCAGAGTAGATTCATTTCTCATTGCTATGTGTATGTTTCTTGACCCTGCCCCTTAAGAACAATATACTGAATCAGGAGTGGACATCTGACTCAACCTAACCCAATCAGATTCTTTATCCTGGGAATTTGGATTCAGTGACATGAATCAGGTTACCATTATTTGATTTCTTAAAATGAAACTTAGAGTCCGTGAATCCTTATGCACCAAAGAAAAAGATACATATTTAAGACCTATTTTATTTTATTTTAGTAAGCACATTTGCTTACTGTGCATCAGTCAATATTGTTAGTATGTAGAGAATCCTATCTAATAAAAGAGTAATTGCAAATTGACCATCACTCCAAGACACAAGTAGGCTGCCCCCATGTGATCAAAGATGGCTGCCCCAATGTGGACACAAGATGGCCAGCAGAGGAGGGCAGTTAGGGGTAATTGGGCTGGCAGAGGAGGGCAGTTGGGAGGGACCAGGCCAGCAGGGGAGGGAAGTTGGGGGGGACCCAGGCCTGCAGGGGAAGGAAGTTGGAGGTGATCAGGCCTGCAGGGGAGGGCAGTCAGAGGTGACTGGGCCAGCAGAGGAGGGCAGTTGGGGGCAACCAGGCTGGCAAGGGAGGGCAGTTATGGGCAATCGGGCCAGCAGCAGAACAGTTAGGCATCTATCAGGCTGGCAAGGGATGGTTAGGGGGTGATCAGGCTGGCAGGCAGAAGCAGTTAGAAGCAATCAGGCAGCCAGGCAAGTGAGCAGTTGGGAGCCAGCAGTCCTGGATTGTGAGAGGGATGTCCGACTGCCTGTTTAAACGGGCAGTTGGACATCCCTCAAGGGGTCCCAGATTGGAGAGGGTGCAGGCTGGGTTGAGGGACACCCCCCCCCCCCCCGCCATGCACAAATTTCATGCACCAGGCCTATAGTAAAGATATAAGTATACATAACAGTACAGGGAAAAATAGATAAATGACATGAACAGTTGTTTGGGTTCTTAAAATATTTCAATTTTAGTGTCTACTTTTTCCTGGGGCCTCAGTGCACTAAATAAAGTTTCTGCAATTTTTTTTTTTGTGAACTATGTCTTTACATTTGTACTAAAGCTCCCTGATAAGCATCTAACTTTTTCAATTATTTATCTACTTTATTTAAGCAGGTTTCACTTATTAAATAAAGCACTGTCTAAAACTAACCCTAAAATGGGACCAGGCAGATGGTACAACTGTCCTCAAAGTGCAATAATTTTGTAAATTGAATAATATGCGAACAACCTATTAGTATATATATAAAAGTCTTTGTGACCATTCGACCAGTAGCTATGACGTGTAATGGCCACCAGGGGGCAGAGCTCAGTGCACAAGCATGGAAATGTGGAACAGACTGATGGGGAAGCGGGGAGGGAGTGGGTGAGAAGAGATTAACCAAAGATCTTATATGCATACCAGAGGCCCAGTGCATGGATTCTTGCACCAGTGGGGTCCCTCGGCCTGGCCTGCAGGGATCAGGCTGAATTCATTTACTAGGCCTCCAACATCCCCTGAGGGGTCTCAGATTGTGAGAGGGTGCACACCAGGCTGAGGGACCCTATCAGTGTTCACCTAGTTACAATATAAACAATGATGTATACTTATTAAATAATTTAATTCGACAAATTATCTATATATATAAAAGCCTAAGCGACTGACCAACCATTAGCTATGATGTGCATTAACCACTGGGGGGCAGATGCTCAACACAGGCATGGAAACATGGAACAGACTGATGAATCTCAGAAGGAAAGGGGGAGGAGGGAGGGTGGGAAGAGATTAACCAGAGATCGTGTATGCATCCTAGAGTCCCAGTGCACGGATTCGTGCACTGGTGGGGTCCCTCGGTGTGGCCTGCGGGGATTGGGATGAAACTGACTCTCCGACATCCTCTGAGGGGTCCTGGGTTGTGAGAGGGTGCAGGCCAGGCTGAGGGACCCCACAAATCCATGCACCGGGCCTCTAGTTAAAGAATAATTTGCACATCATTTAATATTTACTTAGTAATATGAATTTTCTCAACCAAATCTTTTTGAAGACATCATTTTAAAAAAGTGATATGAATAGCATTTGGGAATTATAAATGTTATTCTTAATTAACATTCATATGCCCCTTATTATGCCTTGACAATGTGAGAATGCTACTTTTCAATCTATAAAAAGTAGTCCATAATTACTACCTTAACTATTACACCACAATTTTATAGTAATAAAAATTGAATTGAAATGAATTTATAATCTGGCAATGAATATTCTCTGGGGGAAATGATTTTTAAAAAGTGGCTAAGTGTGGGGATTTTTAAATTTAGTTTCCACTAACAAGTTTTCAGGTTATCTTATGTATCAAAAGCTTTTCATATTCTGTTTAAAATCTTCATAATTTTCTTCACTTTACAGAAGAGCAAACCAAAGGCAAGAAAGTCTAAGTGACTACCCTAATAAGTCCATTTAGAATTAAATTCAAGTTATTCAGATTTCATAGTAAAAATGTTTCTTCATTGGGTCATCCTGGCACAAATAGAATTCTGGTTGTTTTCCAGGAAAACAATATATTTTTTTGTTTTATATTTAATTTTTTTTATTGTTTTAAGTATTACAAATAGTAGTACATATGTCTCCTTTTTTTCCCCCCATTGATCTCCCCCCGACCTCCCCTACCCCCCAGTACATGCCTTCACCTGCCCACCCTCCTCCCCTCCACCCCAGTGTCTTATATCCATTGGTTGTGCTTATATGCATGCGTACAAGTCCTTCGGTTAGTCTCTTACAGCCCCCCTCACCCAACCTCCCCTGTCTTCCAAATGTAGTTTGACGGTCTGTTCAATGCTTCTTTGCCTCTGTATCTTTTTCCCACCATAGCCAAGATTTGGAAACAACCTAAATGCCCATCAGCAGATGAATGGATTAAAAAACTGTGTTATATTAAAGGAAAAAACATATTTAATAAGAGAACAATATTTCTATAACCACTTATAGTTTAAAGAAATATAATGGTAACATTTTCCTATTGAAAATAATTTTAATATACTTATTCATTGAATAGGAGTTTTTCTGCTCTGGAACATGTAATAACTAAGGAGCAGTGGGACTCAAAGTGCATCCATTAGGTCCTACCTACAGGGCCAGATTCTGAAAACCCAGTGGAAAACCCACTATAGGCTAGGGAAGGCACCTGAACGTCAGAGACCTTGCAGAAAGGGCCATGAAAACTGGCTTCTCCACTTCATAGGTGTTGGTTTGCTATTAAGAAAGAAGGTGGAAGGAAGCTCTTATAAATATGTTGCTTCCTCTTTTTATGGATTAGGGGATATTTTAGAGTTAAAAGAAAAATAATTAATATAAAATACTGTTGAAATTTAATATAATATTATTAATTTTTATTGACCAAACATTAAGAAAACTATAACAGTAACAAAAGGTATTTTAAATTGTAGGTACTTTAGCTGGAAATATACTTTAACAATTAAGAATCATAGACCAAAAAAAAAAAAAAAGTTACATCATACTTCTACAGAGGATTCTCTCAGGCATTCTCTTTGGCAATCTACATGTGTTCTGGTACATCATACAGGCACTACTTCAGAGGAGGTTGGTTCTCCTGTTTATTGTGATCAATACCAGTGATTTAACTCATCCTAAACACTGACCAAATTCATTAATATCTTATGCTTTCTGATAGATTTATCTCTACCCCCATCTGGATAAAATTCACCAGCACCTCCCTTTAAAACACTCCTTTTTTAGGATTTGCTCTTATTTTTTTTTTTTTATAGACATTTCTATTTTTAATCATTACTTATGTTTGCAACATTTCATTTTTCTACTCCATTGTATTCCATTTATATTTCATTATGCTCTCCATCTGTCTATCACACCTTCATGTAATGTATACTGTTTTCTATAATAGTTTCCTTCTTCCCTTTATTGAAGTGGCAGTTTTATGCTTCCTACTTTAATCAATATCTATTTAGAAATGATTTACTTTTCTTCAATGAGTGGCTTTAGTGTATAGCACTTTTGTCTTTTATTACATCAAACTCTGATTGCACATATCTATTTTTCTTGATGTCAGCCTTCTATCAATGTTTCTAAAAGCATCTTATTTTACATCTATCCAGATAGTAATTTTAAATGTAATATGTCTGTCTTCCTAGAATATATCATTTCAACAGTCAGCATATATTAAAAGGTTTTTTTTTTCTCCCAAATTAAAAAGTTTGAATAAATTTCTGAAGTCACTCTAGAGGAGAAAATGCATCTTAGGAATTAATCTTGTTTAAAAAGAATTGTCAAGAGAATATATTTATTTATGAAAAATGTTATGCTTTGTCAAATAATATCATTTATAGCACTTGAAAAAATACTATATTAGTAATTAATTAAAACACCACTATGCATTAATTACATAGAGAGAATTTTATTCATTTTCTTTAATAATTTAGTGTTTAGATAAATTCAATATTTTCTAATACTTTAGCTGATCATAAGTTTTTATGGAGTTCAGTACAAAAGTGGCATGTAAAAACATTAAACTATGTGTCATTCCCTTCTCTTATTCCCCTCTTATTATCATCTCTTTCAATGTTGAATTTTACCCATCCATAAGTTACTCATAAATTATACCATCTAGATAAACTACATAAGTTAACCCTCGGGTCTACCATGTCAATCTTTGCGAATTTATGATATTGACATTGATAATCTTAACAAGTTTGAGAAAAACCTAAAATCCTTCCAAGTAATATTTTTTTCCTGTCATTTCCTGAATAAACTAATTCTCACAAAAGGCATCTGGGAATAATAGAGAACATGTTTGTTTTAGGATCCGAGGGACCTAAATGTGCAGTTTGGAGCATTCTCTTACTAGATGTGTGACTTGGATCATGTTATATGATCTTGATGAACATGTGTTTTTTTCACCTACAAACTAGTTTCATCTATTACTTAATATCCTGTCTCACAGGTTATTTGTAAAATTAAAGGATCTAATGCTTGCCATATGCTTCACGTAGAACTTGGCACATATTCACTTATTAAATCATTGTTGTCCTTACAATTAAAGAAATGGAAAGAGATCCACAGTGGTAGTGAGGAGTAGGGGGGGCAGTGAAATACTTTTCTTTCACTGGAAAATCAATATAAAGAGCAGAAAAGAATTTTGCCTACTGCTCCAGTGACCAGCGGGTGGGAGAAAGAAAGAAGTCATATTGCAGTCTCTCTTCCCTCTTCTCAGCTACTTATAGAGTGGCTTTAAATAATAGATACACAAAGTGTTAACGTAGAATAATTTTGATATTCCCATGAGCTTAAAATGGGTTATTAATTTTTTAATTATCTCTAAAAATATTCTGGTGTGTTGGGAAATTCTGTAGACAACAACTAAAACTGAAATAATGTTTAAAACTAACATTGTAATTTATTAAAATGTAGGGTGCTTCCCATAATCAAATCAACCTAATATCAAAATGCAAACTTTTAAGGAAATTCCTGGCATTACTCCAGATGTGTGCAGGTGAGTATTATAGGACTCTATACTCTCTGGAGGGTAAGTATTGAGTCTACATATATCAAAAGGCAATCAATGTACTATACTACACACATTAAACTAAGTCAAGGCTATAAAACTCCCTGTTTTTATAGTCAGTTGTCTGGATTGCTCTACATTTGGAAAACTGATGAAAGCTCCAGGATTGGTGCATTTTGGACAGTTTATGCAGTCCACTTATATTCATGAAACAATAGCTAGATTTAAAAGGTTTAAGTTAAGGGAATATTGGAAAAGAAAAAAATTACATCTGACTTTTGTTGTTCTTTTTAATATGAATGGCAACCTGGATAAAGAATCAGAACATTCGTTTAAAAACATACTGTTAAAATACCATTGAATTTATGAAAATTCAGAAAATACATTTATCCAAGTAAAATTATGAATTAGATGTCAATTACATCTCAATAAAACTGAATATTTTTAAAAATATGAATTATATAATACTGAAAAGATAACTATAATACTGTGAAAAAACATTGAAACTTTTTAATATACCTAATTTATTAAGTCAGAAATTATGGAAGACATATTTAACTCTTCTTTTACTCGTCCCCTATCTGATAAACCACCAGGTTATAGATTCTACCTCTAGATACCTTCTCAATTCACTGTTTTCTACCAAGTTGACTCGGGGGTGTTCAGCACCCAGAGAAATAGTTACTGTGAACTCCCTATTTATATAACCAGTCTGATTTAAAAAACATTTATCAACTGATGACAAGTTAGTGACTTGCAAATTAAAATTTAGAATAGTTGATGGAGAAGATGCACTAGATCTACTGACATTTATTAATTTCCTCACCAGTTCATGAGAAACTTATTCATGGTTAGGCACCTTATTTTCCTGTTCAGGTCCAGGAACCATCTCGGTATGTTCTTTATTGGCAAATGTGTTATTCCTGGCTAATGTCTTATCTCCCCCTATGAGGAAATGCTATCAACTCCATCATGGCAGGGGAGCTTTAGAATATGTTTGTCTTGAAACAGTACAGGCCTTCTTGCCTTTGCAGTTTCCTCATAGCAATTATTTAATGCTGGCGTGACATTATGACTCAGGATCATACATTGCCTCCCTCCACCACTTCCAAAATCCTGGCTTCGAATGCTTTTCTCAATGGTTGTTACTGTACTCCATTGATGATGACCATGAATGCAAGCCTTACCCAGAGTATGCAGGAAAATCTGAGCGTTTATGCATTTTCTGAACAAGTTGATGTGCCACTTAAATATTTTAAGAAAATATAGAACAAAACATTTCTGTCTTTTTTCTTCAATGAATTAGTCTATGTCATTGCATTCCTAGAATGTAATGTCTTTTAAGATTAATTGCACCCTTACCCTTCACATACATAGTCACTGAGGACAATATGCAAAAGTTCTGTAGGCAGAATGAGAATAGCATTTGCACAAGGAACATCTGCTCCTAATCTGACATGGTTTAAGACTGACAATGTCACCACATTGGCTAGACAAGTGCATTAGCATTGCAGAGCAATAGTGTAGAAAGCCCTCAGGCAAAGTAGATGTAGCCATAACCAAAGACTGACTGGCCTGGTACATGAAGCCAGCATTACAGGGTAACTTTCCTGGGTGCCATGGGTAAGTGGGTACGCTGGGCAAAAGACACTGTCACCACCCAGACTGAGGTGCTGCAGGACAGTGGGTCCCATCAGGGTTGATTTTGTCACCCAGGGAACATTTGTAATGTCTGAAGATCACATCATTTTAAGTGGCAACAGCAAGGAGAGGGAAGCAAGGTTTTTACTGGTGTCTAGTACAAAGTGGTTAAGGACACCTAGAATTCACAGACCATTCCCCTATCCCACTCCCAACACCATAAATTATTCAGCTTGAAATGTTAATAGTGCCAAAGTGGAAGACTCTGCTGTACACCCAGGTCTGTCTGCATTGAGGTAGAAATTCAGAGGCATGAAAGCTGAGGATGATTAAACTTAAGTGTCTTCAGTGCCCTGTTCCAGATTCCTGAAATTACCCTGAGTCCGATGTGGGCATCCTCCCAAATCAACATGCCAGCATCATACAGGCACCAAACTCACGAGGTCCTGAAACGAAATACTGACCAGTGGTAGCAATCCACTCGTAGGAGTGCCATCCTGAACCTGGACACAGGGCCCTTGGCAGTCGTATAGTACAGATCTACAGCTTTTTAAAAAATCCTGTCAACCCCATTAATGCAGAACAGCGATTTTTCAAGCTTTTTCATCTCATGACACACATAAACCAATTACTAATATTTTCTGGCATACCAAAAAATATATTTTTTGCTGATCTGACCAAAAAATAGGTAAAGTTTTGATTTATTTACACCAGATGGTTATTGTTGTGTTGACTGTTGTCATTTTTTTTTTTTTAATCTGACAATCTTAGGCAAAAGAGGTCAGGGTCCCTGACTAAATAGTCAGGTATTGCATGTTTTAAAAGTCCTTGTAGAGCACCAATTGACAATCGGTAGAGAACTGAGAATTGAAGGGAGTCCTGAAGGGAAGAAATGGGTCCTGAGGCCCAGGTGGGCCATGCTGCAAACTTAGGATGCCCTGCCTAAATGGCACTGCCATCCTGGCCAGCCAGGCACCAGAGGGAGCGTTAGAACATTTCAGATCAAGCATTTCAAGCTTGGGCCCCAGAAGTGTGCACCTTGGTCCCACTTCTTTCTACTTCCTGCAACAGCATCATCTCTCGATATCTCCAGTTTCTCCCTCCTAATTGTTCTCTCAAAGTCACACATACCAATTCAATAAGAATGAGCTCTCTGAAATAAACACTCATTCAGTTCTACTTAAGGCCATTCAACTTTTTTACTTTGCTCAGAATAAAATCTAAAATCTTTATACTGACCTGTAAGAACCTCAGCTGTTGTCTAAAATTCCAGTCTTATTAATTCCTTCTCTTCTTCTCCCTCTTAGTTTGCCCACTATACTCCATACCACCACCTACTGTTTTACCTTTTCCTGCCCTTGATATTTCTTCTTACAGATACTTCTTTCTAGAAGTTGTATTTCCTCTTAGGCTAGGTTAGGTTCAACTGTTACTTACCCTTTTAGCATCTCACAATTTACTCATACTCCTTACAATTACTTAGGCAGTCTCTCTCCTCCCCTTTGTACTATATGTTCCATGAGAGTCAGGGCTGGATCAGATCTGCTCACCACATTACTCTCATAGGTTGATAGTCAATGAATAGTAGTTGGCTAAATAGATGAATAAAAACTAAATTTCCTATTTAATTTATTACCAAGTTTACTCTTTCTTTATATTGCTTTTTAATATTAAAATACTTCATACATGCATAAATACAGAAAGAAATGATGAAAGTTGAATTCCCACCACCAAGATCTAAAGATTGCCACCATGTAGGGGAGCCCCTCATGAATTTAATGCCCTTAAAATTCTTACTTATGATATAGGTGTAGGATTTAACTTAGCTTGTACTCAAAGATTGAGCAGTATGCTGTACATGTTCTGAAGGACTATAGAATATGTTCCAGAAGAAATTTTTAAAAATATGGATAAACATGAAACAATGATAGTTTAAACAATAGCAATAGTTACAGGATATCTAATTTCTGCCTTTTGCTTCAAAGATAACATCACTGGCTCACAATTATGAGATATTTTGCAGAATCTTGGTTCTTCAACCCAGCATCCTTTGTCCTCCCAATATAATTTTGTGTTGCTGATGTACTATTCTTTTGTCAATTAAGAACAGATAACTCCAAGGCCACAAAGGAGTCCGATACAAAAAAAAAGTGTTATCTATTACTAAAGAAACACAGACTCCTCTTTCAGTTTCCTAAAACAAATCCTCCTTGACTCCCTAGCCAAATCAAAGCTCCCTACTTGTGCTTTTTAGAGAGACAGACTTGAGAGATCTTTCTCTCCTATCCTCTTGCTTTGGCCAAACTGAACAAATCTTTCTGTCTCGAAGCACTAGTGCCTTAATACTTTGGCCTCCTAATGCATCCAGTACATGAACCTGGATTTCAGGAGGTGATTTTGTAATAACCGTCCTATATTTACTTCATCTATTTTGCTCTAATATTTAAAAATAACTTTGTTATCTACACCAAAATACTTTAGTATGAATACCTAAAAACAAAAACGTTCTTTTATATAACCTAATCAGAATATTTCATATAAGAAAACAACAAAAAAGAATTCCTTGATATCATCTAACTCCCAGAGTACTTGCTTATTTCTCCAGATTATCCATAAATATCTTCTTTAGCTTCTTCAAACCAGTAACTGATCATATCTATACATTGCATTTGACTATTATGTTTCTTAAATCCCTTTGACATAAATGGTGTCAGCTTATCATAGACAGCAATTGTTCTGTAGAAAATTCCACTTTCTGAATTTGATTCCTCATATATGTTTTAATGTGTATTATTCCATTATATTTAAAGTCACTGGAAGTTAGCTCAAACAAGTTGATTATATTCAATTTAAGCGTTTTTTTTTCAAGAATACTTCACAGGTGATGTATATTTGACACTTCAATATGTCATGACCTAATTAATGTCTAACTGTGCTATTACTCTTGGTACTAAGATATATCAATGTATGCTTCCAATGTTCATACCCTGTCATTGAGGAACCTTAAAACATTAGGATAAAGTATACAACTTAATTAAAATAACTTAATCAACTTCTTGAGTAGTCACTATATACATTTTGCTTAGTTTTCTTATTTTCCTTCTCAAGTCTTTCTAATTTAAGCCAATGACTCACCCAGATTACCTCTTATAGTAAACTTTGGAAATTTTGATAAAACTGATTAAGGTTGAGGGAGGAATTTTAAAATCCATAATATATAAAATGTAATTTCAACAAGTAAATGGGCAAATCTCCTGTAAAACAAACAAACACGATGAGAATACTCACATATCTGACAATATATTTCTAGTCAATCACTGACTACAAACTATGGATTTAGGCATACAATTAAGGTTCATTACTACACCAATGGATTAGAGATCTCTACAAACTAACAAAGCTGTAACAGGTTTATAATCTAATTCGTTAGTGCTCTTAAAATTGTCCCATGCTGATCAAGCACTTTCGCCTTTGCTTTTTATTTCCCTTATACTCAATTCAGAAATAAAACTTGAATTCCAACAAATTAATTAACCCTCTTACTTACTTGGTTGTTTCAGCTCCATTAAGCTAAAGTAATCAAATCACCTCACTCCTAAAAGCCTTGAGAAGATAAATTTAGAAGCCTTCAACTGTGAAAGGACAGCAACAAAGCTCACTAGAGAGATAAGATCTGAATAGTCAAATAATTTTGAATAGGCATTAGGTACTTGGGAGTTTCCACATGAACAAGTGATTCTTGGTTAGTCTTATAAATTCATTGTAAATATAATGTAGTATATCATCCTTAAGAAGAATAAGTGTTTTTAGGGACTCTCTTGGCATATATAAAGGAAAATGTTTGCTACCAGTGCTTGCTCATTTACTCTTTTGGACTCAAAGACCAGTTTCCTCTTTCTCCTAACTCAGTGGTCGGCAAACTGCAGCTCGCGAGCCACATGCAGCTCTTTGGCCCCTTGAATGTAGCTCTTCCACAAAATACCACAGCCTGGGCAAGTCTATTTTGAAGAAGTGGCGTTAGAAGAAGTTTAAGTTTAAAAAATTTGGCTCTCAAAAGAAATTTCAATCGTTGTACTGTTGATATTTGGCTCTGTTGACTGAGTTTGCCGGCCACTGTCCTAACTCATCTTTTTTCCCTCCTGCACTTTTGAAACAAAAACAAATGAACACACAAATAAACAGCAACCGAAAACACCTTTTAGCTAGATCTGTAATGTGGAATTCATGTGTATTTTTGTCTTAAAAGGCTTTGTCATAAATACTAGTAATAATTACTAGTATTCATAGTATACAGATAAGGAAACTGAAACAGTAAAAATCTTATCAATGTGACCTCACAATGATGTTGCTACTGTTGATGCCGCTGGACCTAGGCTCCCAACTGAGGGAAGCTGTCACCATTTATGTCAAAGGGATTTAAGAAACATAATAGTCAAATGCAATGTATAGATATGATCAGTTACTGGTTTGAAGAAGCTGAAAAAGATATTTAGGGATAATCTGGAGAAATAAGCATGAGGGAAACAAAATGGTCCAGTCTTTTCTCCCAATGCACATTAAAGGAAAAACACAACAGTGTGTTGTCTTTCAACCAATCATGCATTTTTATTATGTTGTCTTTCAGTGGCTGAAAGACAGCACACTGAACCTGGGTAAATGCACAGGTTCATTATTTCATTGTGATAAATACAAATAATATGTTACATGTAAATTTTGAATCCTGTGCTATCTTCCAAACATATCCTTTATTAAATAAATTCTCTCAAGATCCGACCTTAATAAATGTTAGATATTTAGGGAATCTTAATATATAAGACTACTATCCATATATAAATTTGGAATTATTTTATTTTATACTAGAGGCTCGTTGCACGAAGATTCCTGCAATAGGGCTTCCTGTGGTGGTCTGCTTCCCTCCCTTCTCCCCCGCCCCGCTTGCTTGCTTCTCTGCAGCTTTGCTCCCTTTTGCAGCGCTTTGCTTCCTTCTATGCTCTGTGCCTGGGTATGTAAATTAACCACCATCTTGGTCAAGTTAATTTGCATACTTGCTCCTGATTGGCTTGTGAGCGTGGTTTGCGGGCATGGCTTGTGGGCATAGCGGAGGTACGGTCAATTTGTATGTTACTCTTTTATTAGATAGGATAGGCCATCAATATTTTACACTTTTGCCACCCTAAATATATTGTTATCTACTCTTATTGCATAAGTTTGGAAACTGAGTTATTAAAAAAAGAAAGAAAACAAAAAAATAACCTCTCAAAGAGCAAATATTTTTAAAGGAGATGAAAACTAGATAGTACCACCCTAAAAATGAACACACTTTAATTAGAAAGCTAGAAACCCTTAGTCAAGGCATTCAAAAGAACAGCACGTTAGCTTCATACTTAGTTAAAATCATTAACTAGTAGAAAATTCCCATGATGATTTTCTGAGTTGACTTTTAATTTATACAATATCATGCCCTGGTAGGAAAGGTGGTTGTGCTTTAAGGAGACCAAGGCTGTCATTGGAAGCAGGGTTCCCCATGTGACTAACTTTGTAGGCTTGAATGAGTGAAATAAATTTCTTGAAACTCAGTAAGCTCATGTCTAAAATACAAATATGAAACCCTACCTCATAGTGTTCTTGTATGCAAGTTGATATAACAAGAGTGTAATAAACATAAGTTGAACCTGGAATATTAATAAAGAGCATTTGGTAGATTTGTATGCATTAATGTACTTGAATATAGAAGACTTTTCAAGGGTGGTTATATTTTGGGAGGTTCTAATGGAAAGAATTTAGCCTTTATTTTATAAATTTCTTTTTTTAACAATTTCCAGTTACCACAATTAAACACATATAATAACTAATAGTCATGCATATCTCAAGCAAGTCCCATAATCACATAACCTGTCACACCATATCTTGAACCCCATTTCTAAGACCCTGCTTAATATAAATTTCTGCCATAGTGAGCAGATTTAATTTCTAAGGCTGTTTGCCCACTACTATATGCCTGGAGTAGCTAGCTTTTGGGATTCCTGAAAATTATTTTATTTCATTCTTCCTTGATATATTTATTATCTCATAAGATTTTCATATTCTATTTCTCCCTTTTGTGAATTTGATATTTCTGAACTTCTCATCTTCTGAGGACATAACACTACTAGAATAATGTGGTGTTTAGTATTAAGAACCAATGGAGTAGATACAGTATGTGTAGAGACCTGGGGGCCATATAGAATATGTTTTGTTTATTTTTTTTTGTGGTTGTTTTTCTAACATCTGTGATAGACAGAATTCTTAGAAAGTCTGTAGTATTTCTGTTCCCTAGCACATACTTATTGTATAATTTGTTTTCCTTGATTATAGATGAAACCTGTGAATATGATGATTGAGTAAATCCCTTGATTCAGTAACATTATATAGTATTCTCAATGCTTATCTTATTTGTACAGAAAATAGAGAAATGCCACAGAGAGGGAGGTGTCCAGGCAGATGGAAATATTTCTGGCCTGGGCAATAAAACAGCCATAAACCAAGGACAGACAGGGATATTTCTGACCTGAGCAATTCAAGTGACCATAAGTTAGATCAAAAGTAGCCCTCACACATTTTGGTGTCTTCAAATCTACATCTGCACATTTCTCTCCCATGGACCCTCTGTATTCTCAAACCTTCCTAATTAAGCTACCTAGTTACCCTTATCAATAGGAAACATAGATGTTTTGTTCAGATGGGAAAAGGCTCTGGTAAACTGCTTGGCCCTGGAGAGTAGGACTTTGTTATGGAGAATTATCTGATTATATTTCTCTCCCCTTAACCAGGAGCCTGGGCCAGGAATCTATCTCTACTGGATCTTCACCATGAGAACATCATTGGGTTACTGGAGGTTAAAAACCCCCAGAGGAATTGGGATCTTCCTAAGACTGTCATCCCCAGGTTTCTCACTTTCACACTAGTCTACACTCACTCCCTAGCAAATCATAAAGGTAAACAAAATTATTTATTTTTCATATGCTTAGAAACTATCTCAGTTTTCAACACATAAGAAATAATTAAGATTTGTTAGGTGATGGCAAAAAGAAAGAAATATTAGCCAAAGCACTTAAACAAGAAATACATAAATAAATGAAGGGAATCCAAATTCAAAAAGAAGGTAAACTATTTACAGGCCATAACCTTATATGTAGAAACTTTTAAGGAATCTGCCAAAAAACAAAAGAAAATAAATTACATGATTTCACAAGTTATTGCACTGCATAAGTTAAATATGTAAAATTAATGACATTTCTATGTACTACAATGAACAATGTGAAAATGACTGAAATTAAGGAAACCATTTCTTTTATAACATAAAAAGAACAAAATAGTAAGAAATAAATTTAACTAAGAAGACTTCTATGTTAAATATATCATTAATCTACAGAATCAGTTCAATCTCTATAAAAATTTCAGCTACTTTCTTTGTGGAAATTGGCATTCTGATCCTAAAATTCACATAAAAATGTAAAGACCAATTTTGGATAGGCAAAAGTCTGTTAAAAAGAACAAGTTTATTAGATTAGAAATTCCTAATTTTAGAGTTAATATTTATCTCCATGTTAAAACAAATTTGAGTCATTAAAATCCTATCTAATTAAAGAGTAATATGCAGATTGACTGTCACTCCAAGACACAAGATGGCTGCCCCCATGTGGACACAAGATGGCCACTACAAGATGGCCTGCAGGGGAGGGCAGTTGTAGCCAGTTAGGGGTTACCAGGCCAGTAGAGGAGGGCAGTTGGGGGTGACCAGGCCAGCAGAGGAGGCAGTTGAGGGAGACCAGGCCAGCAAAGGAAGGCAGGTGGGGGGAACCCAGGCCTGCAAGGGAGGGCAGTTGTAGGCAATCAGGCAAGCAGGGAGGGCAGTTAGGGGTGACCAGGCCAGCAGAGGAGGGTAGTGGGGGGGACCAGGCCTGCAGGGGATGGCAGTTGTGGGGGAACCAGGCCTGCAAGGGAGGACAGTTAGGGGTGACCAGGCCTGCAGGGGATGGCAGTTGCAGGGGACCAGGCCTTCAGGGGAGGGCAGTTAGGGGCAATCAGGCCTGCCAGGGAGCATTTAGGCGTCAATCAGGCTGGCAGGGGAGTGGTTAGGGAGTGATCAGGCTGTCAGGCAGAAGCAGTTAGGGGCAATCAGGCAGAGGCAGGCGAGTGTTTGGGAGCCAGCAGTCCTGGATTGTGAGAGGGATGTCCAACTGCCCAGTGGGATCAGGCCTAAACAGGCAGTTGGACATCCCTCAAGGGGTCCCAGGTTGGAGAGGGTGCAGGCTGGGCTGAGGGACAACCCCTCCCCCATGCACAAATTTCATGCACCGGGCCTCTAATGTTTTAATAAATAAGATAAAAATTGGGAAAGAAGAGAGGAACGATTAGATCAGTTGGTTAAAGTATCCTATATAATAAAGAGGTATGATGCAAATTGACCCTCACACCCTCACACAAGATGGTTACCCCCATGTGGTCAAAGATGGCCACCACAAGATGGCCGGCAAGGGAATGCAGTGTGGGCAATCAGGCCGGCAAGGAAGGGCAGTTGGGGCCGATCAGGCCTGCAGGGGAGGGCAGTAGGGGCTGACCAGGCTGACAGGGGAGCAGTTAAGCATTGATCAGGCTGGCAGGGGAGTGGTTAGGGGGTGATCAGGCTGGCAGGCATGTGAGCAGTTGGGAGCCAGCACTCCAGAATTGTGAGAAGGATGTTTAGCAGTCGACATCCCCCAAGGGGTCCCAGATTGGAGAGGGTGCAGGCTGGGCATCCCTCCCCCTCAGTGCACAAATTTCATGCACCAGGCCTCTAGTAATATATATATTCAAGCATTACATTGATTGGCAGAATGCACAATGATCATTTTGTCTGGTTTATCCTTAATAAAAAGTAACCAGGTATTTTCTGGCACTACTTGAACTCTTGCTGATTCTAAAAATTATAATTATCAAGAAATAACTATTTCAAATTCAGAAACATGCTGATGGTGGACAAACAGCCTTCCCTGAACCAGACAAGACCTTGAAAACATCATTCTAACTTATTTTGTAAGATTAAAAAATACAGAATATTGGTCAATTTAATTTTTCTGCCTCAAAATTTTATTTCTAATTTATTCTTTGAAAATTAAATAAATTAAAATACTGTTTCTTAGAAAAGCATATGAATAAAAAGAGATACTACCATTAATATACCAGGTGTTAAATAATTAGAGGCTGAAATTTCTGAGTATTTCATTGACTCTGTCTTCAAAATTATTTTTATTACTATTCACTTTTTATCTTAATATATCCTCTACAACCTATTAAAGAAAATAATTTAAAAGAAATATATAAATTGCTTCACATAATTTAAAACTCAACTATAGTATTTTACTTTATTAAAACATAGAGGTCTTTAAAATTCAAGTGCTAGGACTTGATTAGATTAACAAGGAGTTAATTTAAGGGAACATCTGTTTTTTTGTAACTGCCTAGGGTGGTAAAAAGGAATCCAGATGCTTATATAATTTATCCTCCCCAGTTTAGAATAAAAATATCTTTGCAGTAGATATAGTAAGCAAAAATTCAGTCTTTTAAGGCTCCCATATGCCTAACAGAAATATATGTTTGTTTGTTTTCCAAAATGGTGTGTGAACAACCTACTGCATACATATGTATGTATTCCTATTACATCTCTAAGAATCAGTTATTGCAGCTACTTTGGCCACTATAGAACAGATACATGTGGTAGACAGAATTCTAAGATGGGCCCCAAGGTCTCACCCTCTGGTATGCATAATGTACTAATATATTATCCCCTCCTCTCAAATGTGAAAGTGAACTGTGAATATGATAGGCATCACTTCTATGATATGTTACATTATATGATATATATAAAGGAATTTTGTAAAAATAAAGCTAGTCAGCTACTTTAATTCAGTCAAAGGGAGATGATTCTGAGTGGGTCCGATCTAATCTGCTGAACCCTTTATAAAATCTTAAAAGCAGCAGAGAAGCTATCCTACTGCCTTGAAGGAACAAGCTGTCAGTAGTTATTCAGCTACAAAAATGAATTCTGCTTACAAGATGTGAGCTGAGATGAGAACTCTGAGCCTCTGCTGAGAGCACAGGCCAGGCTGATACCTTGGTTGCATCCATGTCAGATTCTGAGCATAAGGCACACGTAAGCTGTGCTTTGACTCTTGGTCCTTGGTAACTGTGAAATAATACATGCACTGTTTCAAGCTACTAAATGTGTTTTCTCTCCTGACATTTGCAAAAATTCATTAGTAGAAACTTTTTAAGTGTGGCCTCCACAGGCAAATCTCGAGCATAGTTGTTCCCAGCTACAATTGACTTAAGCTATATCCTATAATTTAAAAGATGCCATTCCAAAGACAGACTGTGTAAGAAAGAGGATTATTGTAATGCATTGAAAAATAAAAGAGATTTACAGTATAACCAATGGAAGTTTAGCTTCTAATGCTAGGAATATTTTCCAAGTTGATTGGGTTTGTAAGGCAGAGGTGAAAAGTGGTGTACAACATAAACAGATATTCTTTTTCTTTTCATTAATTTAAATAGTTTATTGTTTAAAGTATTACATATGTCTCCTTTTTACCCCATTGACCTTTCCCAGGATGTTCCCACCCTCCAGCACATGCCCTCAGCCCCCTACTGTCTGTATCCATGTGTTATGCTTATATGCATGCATACAAGTCCTTTTTCAAGACACAATTGCAGAGGGAGATCTAGCAGTAGTAAGTGTACAAGGATGTATTCTTCAATAAGCATTATTTGGCTTTGCAATAATACTTAGGAAATTCATAAACTTTTTTAAGGGAGGAATGGAAGAAACTGTGGACGAAAGGGGCCACATTGTAATCTGACAAGCTCAGGGGAGGCCTGCATGGCAGTCTTGCAAACTCAGAGACCTAAAGTAACCACAAAGTATGGTGAGAAATTAAACTTTAATTAAACGCAGTTATGGTGGGTAGTTATATCCTAGACTGGTATCTTCACTGACAAGGTCAACCTTTACCTTAACTGAGCCTATCTGTCTTTTTACATCTATGATAACATACCCTTGAAATGTCTGGGTAACTTGTAACTTCCCTTTATCTGGACCAATTGGGGCATAACCTAATGTGCCTGGGCACCAGGAAAGATACCACAAATTCCTTCATTGTTATCATGTTAATTGTTCCTGCACCCACCTAAGTATGTGTCTATCATTTTATTTTTTATCCAATCCTAGGGGTTTTCCCACTTTGTTTTCTCCTGCCTCTCTAGTCTATCACCAATGGATGTCATGTAACCAACCTATGTCCATCCTTTGATTGCAATCTATATATATAAAGCCAAGCAACAGGAATGACCCGAACGACCAGTTGCTATGACACACACTGTGGCCGGCCAACTGGCCCGATTGGGGGCGGGGCCCGCTGGCCAACCTCCCATGGCCCCTTCCCCAAATCAGCCCTCGCCTGGCCCCAAATCAGCCCCAATAGGGGCGGGCCAGCTGGACTCCATCCATGCACGAATTCATGCACCTGGCCTCTAGTGTATAAATATAGATGTAACCCGCCATTCTCCAGAGTGTTATCTCAATTCATTGAGGTTCTGTTTCCCAGCCTTTGTTGACAGTTTGGCTCAAATAAACTCACAAAAATTCTTTACAGGTTTGAATGTTTTTATGTTAACAAAACAAAAGAAGCTTTATTTCAATGTGTTCTTTTTTGTTTATTTTTATATTGAATTTATTGAGGTAACATTGGTTAATAAAATTATACATTTTTCAGGTCTATAATCCTGCAGCACATTGTCTGTATGTTGTATCCTGTGTTTGCTACCCCAAATCAAGTCTCCTTTCATCACCATTTATTACCCCTTTTCATTCTTCTACTTCTCCTCATTCCTCTGGCAATCACCATACTGTTGTCTGTGTCCACGAGTCTTTCTATTTTTAATTTGCTTAATCCCTTCACCCTTCTCACCCGGTCCCCCACCCCAATGACTGTCAGTCTGTTTTCTGTCATTAGTCTATCTCCTCTTTGTTAGTTTATTTTATTCATAGATTCCACATATAAGTGAAATCATATGGCACTTGCCTTTTTTTTGTATGGATTAGAAATACAATAGTAAATGGGCAAGAATTTATTTTTTTTCATTAAAATTAGATGTATAGGATGACAAAAAAGAATATCCCAAAAAACATTTAACTTCTTTACATGAAAAGAATCATGGTCATAGAAACAGCAAGTATTCAGAAGACCAATTACAGCAGAAACAAGGGGCAGAATAAATTATCTGAGAACAGCTTAGAAGCATCCATCCCCAGTAGTAAAATAAAGGGCAAGATACAGGCTAGACAGCCATCACTTTTATATAATTGGAAAACAAATAGAGGAGTCATGTTATACCCATTAACTATTACAAATTGTTTTGGAACATTTAAGAAGTGCAATGAATAACCAATGAGTGTATTATGCTCATCATTGCCACAGTGAGTGCTTTACTAATATGAAATTTATGAAATGGAGTTTGCATTTTATTTTCCTAAGTCTCTTTATTTATGATTTTGTCTGAACTTTGATGAAGAGTTGAATTTTATATATGTCCTTACACGAAATTACCAATTTTTTCTATCCCTCTACCTAATTAATACATATTTTAACATTCCAGGAAATAAGCTACTGACATACATCAACCATGTATTTAATCTATTTGTTTAATCAAAATAGCTTGGTAGACAAAAACATAATATAAATAAAAATAGGAAACTCAGTAAAATCTGTCAGATTTCTTTGGTAGGGGGTAAAATGTTAATACCTGTATTTTATTACATTTTTTTTCATTAAGGATTTCAAGTCAGCCTTAAGACTATAAGTATAGAAAGTTATAAATTTTCAGAAAAGTGCTTAGTTTCCTGCTGATATGGTTCTTTATTTCTGCACCTTTCCTTGGTCTTAATTCCACAGATTTTATGTGCAATTTCCTCAGGATAAAAGAAGTCCTTGCATACTATCCTTTGATTACTATTTCTCCTTGAAACTCATTCTGATTATTTTATATCAATCTTTCTGAAGTGTTCCTTCCAAATATGTCCAACTATTTGTTCTATCAGTCTTGATTCTTAAGGATTGATTCCCAGCTGATATAACCATAAACACCCTATCTTCAATTTTAAGAGAATATTTCTTTTTCCCCTCAAGACACTGGTTCCCTTTGGTGAGAGTTTTTAAATCAGCTCCCTGAGATTTTATTCATATTTTTATTAGGTTATTTCAGGGTCCAATTTCCCTTTCTGTTCTAGTAACAATAATAGAATATCTCCTTTTCTAATAATTTAAGGTCAGAAACAGAGACTTTTCTTATTTATTTCATTTTAATATCATTTTATCTTAAAAATATTACCCTCTCCCTCTTGTTTTATCACCCTACACCTCTTCATTTTGTTTTCATTCTTGTAGTACTCCTTTGCTTGTAATAATTGTGAAACTTAAAGGTTTCTAAAGTATTTCCTAAAATAAAGCATATAGCCCAAATGTTCTGTTGAAAGTCCTGATAATCATATTTTTCAATTTTAGGCATGCTCATTTTAATTGCTTATTTCTCTAAATCCATCCCAATTTATGACCTAGTCTCTTTAAAAATATGAACCCCATTTTCTTTATCTGTTTTTTTTTTAAAAATAAAATATATTATACCTCTTTGGGGAAAGCCACATTTTGTGTCTCTGAAATCTAAAGTAATAACAGAACTCATGTGATTAATGAAGCTAACTCCTGACATTGCTCAGTGCAAGGGATAGAGACAGGAATTGAATATGGTGTGACTATCTATACCACTAGAACACAGCTATCTCTGCAGTTTCAAATCCTAATCTATAACTTAAGTAAACAAACATAGTAAAGGTGACCAAAGGGGGGTGGTGTTCCTTTCTGCCTAGTGCATACAATGATTTTCCTCCGTTAAAATGTTTACTTTGGTATATCTACACAATGGAATACTACGCTGTGGTAAAAAAGAAGGCGTTCTTACCATTTGGAACAGCATGATGGACCTGGAGAGCATTATGCTAAATGAAATAAGCCAGTCAGAGAAAGATAAATATCATGTGATCTCACTCATTTGTGGAATATAATGAACAGCATAAACTGATGAACAAAAACAGATCCAGAGACAGAGAATCATTGATCAGACCATCAAACCTCGGAGGGAAGGTAGGGGAGGGTGGGGGTAAGGGGGAGAGATCAACCAAAGGACTTGTATGTATGCATATGGGCCTAACCAATGGACACAGACACCAGGGGGTTGAGGGCATAAGTGGGGGTTGGGGCCAATAGGGGGATAAGGACACATATGTAATACCTTAATCGATAAAGAAGAAAAAGGAAAATAAAACATGCCTGTCTACCCTCCATCCTGCTTTGGCACAGAGGATGGCAACCTATATACTAAATTACACCACAGCATGGTATTTAACTGGGTCTCTCATTAGAGACCATCTTTGTCGACAAGATTTAGAAATTTGAGCCGAATGCTGGTACCATTAGTAAGCACTAGATGGCTTTCCTCAAAGTGCTGTGATTAATAGATGACTATCAACCTGAAGGAAGGTTTTTATATTGTGCCATAGAACAATTTGTCCTTGGCCTGCTCTGCTAAAAATGTGCATGACTTAGATGAGGACAGTGATGGCATGTTTATTAAATCAGTGGATGCCAGGACACTAGGAGAGATAGATAATAGATTTCAGGCCCCAAATCTTCTCCGTCTGAGACAATGGGCCATTTTTATAAATTTCCAGTGTGAAGATCTGCCTTCACCATATTAACAAACACCCACTTTAGCTCCTTGAAAGACCAGATGGGGTGAAGCCAGGAAAACTTTGCCTGAGTAATTAAAACCCAGCTCCCACCATTTTCCATGATCAGACCACTAGAAACAATTTGCCTTCCAGCCTCTTGACCTGTTTTATTTTGTGGTCAGTAGAATACGTACACTATCTCATCTCATCCGTTGGTTCTTGTTTGGACTGACCCCCAGGATGACTCCTCAGTCTCTTGTCTTGGTGCCCTGCTCCCCAGGAAGAAGTTTCAAAGTTCAGCCTACAGTTACAGCCCACAGTGCTTTCTTCCCTTCCTGGTGAGGAACTCTCTAAACTGACTCTTGCTATTTGCCTTGTGATGGGGCTGAAGAAGGCTCTGTCCTGGGTGACCACCCTGGCTTGTGTGGAGTTGCACTATGTTCTGTTCAGCAGGCTCTGCTGGATCTGTGATGTCATCTAAAAGCCTCAGGCAACAGAGCCATCGAAGCATGGAACATACTGACGGATTTCAGAGGGAAGGTGGAGGGGGGAGAGTGATTAACCAGGGAACTTATATGCATATATGCATAACCCATGGACACAGACAATAGAGTTGTGAAGGCCTGGGAGGGGCAGGTGTGGGATGAGAGGGACAATGGGGAGGAAAAACAAAACACGAACAAAGGGGACATCAGTCATACTTTCAACAATAAAGATAAATTTTTAAAAATAAGAAAGATTAAAAAAAAAGTTTCCTTTAGTCAGCTTAACAGCCTGTCTAGCAAAGCAATCTGCCTGTCTTTGTTAAGGCCTACAGTGGCCACCCATCATTTGTACAGGGTGGCCTGCCTTTTGTCTGCTCAGATCACTTTCTGTGGTTCTGCCTCTGTTTGCAGTAGGCTCCATGCTCAGAAGGTTTCTGTGCTTAGTATATTTCTCTGCTTTCACTATCTTGACATTCATAATAATTCTTAGCAAAGGGGTCACATTTTCAGTTTGTATTGGGCACTACAAATTATGTAGCTGGTCTGGGCAGTCATAGCTGCCTTTTACCATAATTAAGTGCCATGGTCACAATTCCGTGTAACTGAGTTTTAAAATTAGTCACCCAGGTTACCTCAGTTTAACGCCAATGCATAAATATAAAAACAAAAAAACAGCAAAAGAGAATATATTATAATCTGATAATCTGACATGATTGAGAAATTCCAATGCTCATGTTTACTACAACACCCCTAACTAAATCTCATAGCCACCACTTCTAGCTGCTCAAGGTGTGTCTGTCAGTCCTTGTGTATTGCCTCATTGAATTTCACCCTGTGCCTATTCTCCATCTTCCAAGCCACATGTACTAGTTGTTTTATAGATGAGAAGAACCCAATACATAGAACCCTTTTATTCTATCTAGGTTCAAAACTAATTGAAATATAGACAAGAACCAAATTTTTGGAGATCAAAATATCAACCTTATTTACTGATAAAGTGAAATGGGAAAGCTTGGCCAATTTTGGTTCAAGGTCATGTTAGCATTCCTGTAGCTGAAATTGTCTTTCCAAGCTACCCCTACAGATCTTGCCCCACTAAGCCTAATATTTGACTAAAAGAACTTAGGAATGAATGCCAGCAGCTGTCCTTATAGCCAAGAATAGAAAAAAAAACATAAAAGCAGAGCCATGCATGCCCCATTACTTCTCCCAAATGTTATAATCAAATGATTGAACCTTTCTCCATTGAGGAAGAAGTGAATGAAGAGACATGTCTATAAATAATAAACTCTACTCACACAGATGACCAACGGAAGGGGTGCTTATACTACAGGGAAGGGGTCAAGACTAGGGATTAAGACAAGGTAATATACCTCATTATACATACCTTTAGTCTGTCAAAGAGAAGTACTTAAAGTTTGAATGTTTTTGAAGAAAATCAAAGACCCTTCTCTACAAAAACTTATCCAAAGGATAATTAAGAAACACAAATTTTTGGAATAAAGTTTAAATGTTTTAATGTGTACCTAGAAATTTGAGAATAAAATTAAACTAGTGATTCTATTTGTGAAATAACAGAAATTTAAGGCTAAACTTAAGTATTTCAGATTCAACTTAATATTATTTTTTATTTTTACAATTTTAAAATATGATTACTGTACTTTTAATTTGCTGCTATAATTTAATTTATATTATAGATTATAAATAGAGAGTTTTCTGATATTCCATTTAATTTTGAACAGTGAAGTCTTCAGATACAGTGAAAAGGCCATTATGTTCTCATATTCCTGATTTCTCAATTAGAAATAGAAATGTGTTTTCCTAGGTACTTAGGAGTGTTTGTCTCCCACCTCCATAATTTCCCAAGACTACAATCTACTGAATAAAGGGGAGCCATTAAGCTTACCAGGATAACCCACTGTAGTGTCTGACATCACAAAAAAGAAGCCAAGGACTAATTTTGTAGGGATTAAATTTAAGGCTGTTAAAATGTTCCACTTTGCCCTCCTTTTCCCTACTCTGTGCTCCCCATGTGTTTCCAGATCTACTCTTCCCTTTTCTTCACTCTGTTCTCTGCCCTAGGACAATGACCTGCTTAGATTACATGAGCAAGCCCCCTGCCTTCTGGCTTCAGATGACGGTGGGCCAATGGTGAGCCCAGGGAGAGGGAGAGCAGGGAAACTAGGGTGTTTAATTGTCCCACCTTCAGCACTGAGAGGATGCCTGGTGTGTCTCTCCTGAAGGTCACTCCTCTTCAAGATTATCTTCTGTATGGGACGCTTTCCTTTCTGTTTCTAGGAGCAACCACGTGTGTCACCTCGCCCCCCCCTCCCCATTACGCTATTATTTTTTGTGGTTTCCTTACACCCAACCACACCTTTCGAAAAGCTCCTAGGACTATCCAAATTCTAATGTATCATGTGTTGTATCTACACTCCAAGCTATATACAACCTACAGTGGGAAGGTCTATCTAAAAGCATCTAACCACTTAGTGTCTACCAGAGCCAGAGTGCTTTTTGGTTTTAGCAAACGCAACAGATTTAGTGACAGGTTAGTAGGGAAAAGTGCTCAGCTATTTTATTTGGATCCATTACTTTTTAAATAAAGGTATCTTTTACCATGTTCATGCAACTGTTTTGGAACCTTTGTTATTGAAGCTTCCCTCATGGACAAGCATTTAAAGAACTCCAAGAGGGGATGTTTTCACATCCATCTCCATACCTGCCAAGGAAAGACCTTTTTTCCTGAGAGCATTATGATTATGTACGGGATGTTGTATGATCAATATATTTCTACTTAAGGATGCCAGATACTTAAAGTGATGATCTTCCAGATTATACAATATTAGAATTTATTCCAGAGCCCTGGTGCCTTTTTAATAAAGAAAATCATTTACAAAATAACAATTCGAAGTGCAAGTTAAAAAAAAAGATTCTGAATTAGTCAACGGGTATATGGCAGTGACACTGCTCTCATGAAAAATAAAATCAAGTTGCATTTCTAACCTGTGGTACTCACAGCCTGTTTTTAAACTTTGTAAACTCACATGGATGAATACAAAATCACACAGCAGGAAAGCATTGAAAAATATGTCTTAAAAATGAAATAGCTAAGTACATCATGAATTTTTTGATACCTACTGGTAGTTTTCCTATTTTTTTCTCTTAACCAAGAAAAGTCTCTTGAGGGAGCATTTGAAGAAGCTATACATTTTGAAATATAAATGAAACAATATCCCTTTTACACAACGATCTTCCCATAATGTGTACATGTATGCAGTCTGTGTATCTTCTTGATTTCCTAAATTTGTTCTGTCTACCTTAGGAAACTTGTGATAATAATGAGTGGAGACATTCATGTGGCTCCCTTAAATACTGCCTTATAAATAAATCCGATTAAATTGTGAACAAACATAGTATTTCCTAAGCTTCTCTTCAGAGTGGAATGTTGACCTAGAACAGTGGTCGGGAGCCACAGTTTGCCGCTCTGTTGGTAATGAGTTTGCCAACGACTGCCTTAGGGAAAAACACTTAAAAAATGTTTTAATAATGTACTAATGTCTTTAAAAAGAAGTCAAAACTTCTGGGTAAGGGTAGTATTCTAGGTCCTAGAATACTAAGAAAATAAAAAGGGAATATGTACTGGTATGATTTTGTTCCTCTAGGAATCTGGCTTCAAACTGGAGCCTTGATAATAAGTCACTAGGAAAAATCCTGGCCAGAAAAGAAACGTATGAGCTTAAAAAGAAACAATGTTTGGTCTCACGGTTTTTCCTTGTTGGCAACAAAGCATCAAAGGACATCAAGAAGGCAGTTAGTGAAACTCAGTTTAAAAATACTGGTGATAGATTTATTTCTCTGTGCTTCCCAGACTTCATTGAATGCTTATTCAATGTGTCTAATTATGAAAATAATTGGAATAAACACAAGATAGGGAAATATTATGTACATATGAGTCAACAGTTTGAAATGGATTATTAATGAAGTAAATTTCAAGCCATCTGGTTTTCCAGTCTTGATTAAATTAGAGTGTAATCAGTCTGAATGAATCAGCTGTGGGTCATACAAAAATTGTTATATATAAATGTATAATGTATATATATTTAAAATAATATCTTTATGTACTGAATCACTAGAAAATATACATATAATCAGATATCTACTCCCTTGGTTCTTCAATGCAAATTACCATTAGACATATTCCATCATTTTACATTTGTAGATATGTTTACTTCTTTTTTATTATTATTATTATCCAACCCACAAACTTTATTCGGATTTCACCCATAGACCTACTTGTCTTCTGTAGTAAGAATTTTTCAGGATAGAGGGAATCCAAGATGGCGGCATAGGTAAACACCTAAACTGCTGCCTCCCACAACAATTTAAACTGCAACTAAAAGACAAAACGTCTATCTCCCAGAACCACGGGAAAGCTGGCTGAGTGGAAGTTCTACAACTAGAAGGAAAGAGAAAAGAGCATTGAGATGTGCACGAGCGCTGAAAAGCTGAGGTACGGAGGCGCATGATCCGGGCTGGCGGCGGGCGACTGGGTGCCTTGCTTTTTTCAACCTGAACGGAGACAAGCCCCCGATTACTCTGAAATCCAGTCTCTGGGGAGACGCGGGGGACCCAAACTCCTACAGGGAGAAGATGGACTGTCTGCCAGTGAGAGTGGCTTGCTTGCAGAGCTGCACGCAGGAATAATTGTTTACGGCACTGGGGCACAGGACTCCAGGATGTGGTCGGGGACACAGAGCCAGCTAACTAGCAGCCACTGCTGTTTGCCACGCCCTAACCTAGTGACGCCCTGAGACCCCGCCCCACACAACCTACAAACCCACCCAAGCTCCAAGCAGCTCAATTAGCATAAGAAAGCCTGCCCTATCGCAGCTTAACCTAGAAAACTTGCAGCCCGGGTCAGACAGCTCCAAAACCTCCAAACCCCAAGCAAAGAGGAGAAAACTGCAGCTCTCACTGTAGCTCCTGCTGAGTGGCCTCAGACAGTAGCTGACCTGCAGCCCACTGGAGATCCAGAAGCCAGTGTACCTAGTGGTCAGTGTGAGACACCAGATTTCAACTCCTCACATCCATAAGTGACACATTCAAGAGGCAGACTCAGTGAGCACCAAAGCCCCACTGAAACAAGTCCTGCCCCATAAGCATGTCTTCAGCGCAGCACTTCTTCCATTATAGACACAGCGAGTGCTCACAGCTAATTGGCCTGGAGGTCAATTCCTCCCAGTGTACCAACAGCAATTCAGGCTTAACTACACCAAGACTTTGCACTCAGCCCACAAAGGGGTATACCAAGAGCATCCACATCAGGTGATTGGGGAGGCTGAGCTACTGCCCCCTGTAGGTCACCTACCACACAAAGCCACTCCATCAACACAGGGAAGCAGCCAAAATGGAGAAACAAAGAAACATGTCACGAATGAAAGAAATGGAGGAAAGCAAACTACTGGATGACATAGAGTTCAGAATCACATTTATAAGGTTACTCAAGAATCTTCTAAAAACCGCCGAGAAACTTGATGACACTTCTGAGGAGCTTAGTGAGACCTTCAAGGACCTTAATGAGAATGCCAAAAAAATGGAAAAGGATCAGTCAGAAATGAAGCATACACTGTCTGAAATAAAGAATATACAGAAACTCAACTGTAGATCAACATACCCCAAGAATCAAACCAAAGATCTGAAATATGTGGAAACAAAAAACATCCAACCAGAAAAACAAAAAGAAATAAGAATCCAAAACTATGAGGATAATGTAAGGAGCCTCTGGGACAACTTTAAGCGAAACAACATCCGAATTTTTGGGGTGCCAGAAGAAGGGAGAGAGCAAAATATTGAAAACTTATTAGAAGAAATAATGACAGAAAACTTTCCCTACCTGGTGAAAGAAATAGACTTACAAGTTCAGGAAGCACACAGAACCCCATACAAGAGGAACCCAAAGAGGACCACACCAAGACACATCATAATTAAAATGCCAAGGGCAAAAGACAAAGAGAGAATATTAAAAGCAGCAAGAGAAAAACAGTTAATTACCTACAAGGGAGTACCCATACGACTGTCAGCTGATTTCTCGGCAGAAACTATGCAGGCCAGAAGGGAGTGGCAAGAAATATTCAAAGTGATGAACAGCAAGAACCTACAACCAAGATTACTCTACCCAGCAAAGCTATCATTCAGAGTTGAAGGTCAGATAAAGAGCTTCACAGACAAGAAAAAGCTAAAGGAGTTCATCACCACCAAACCAGGATTACATGAAATGCTGAAGGGTATTCTTTAAGAAGAAGAAGAAGAAGAAAAAGGTAAAGATAAAAATTATGAACAACAAAATGACATCAAATACATACCTACCAACAAGCGAATCTAAAAATCAAGTGAATAAAAAATCTGAAGAACAGAATGGACTGGTGAATATAATAGAATCAGGGACATAGAAAGGGAGTGGACTGACGATTCTCAGGGGAAGCAAGTGTGAGGGGTGCGGGAAGAGATTGGACAAAAATCTTACTCCTATGGATGAAGACAGTGGCGGGGGGTAAGGGCATGGGATGGGGTGGGGAATCAGGTGGAGGGGAGCTATGGGGGGGAAAAAAGTGGAACACATGTAATAATCTGAACAATAAAGATTTAATTAAGAAAAAAAAAAAGAATTTTTCAGGTCTAGGATCCAATCCAAGATCACCTGTTGCATTTCAGTTATCATAACTCCTTAGCATTCCTTCACCTGGATCTGTCTTAGTCATTCTTTGTCCTCTCAACTGAAATTTTGAAGAGATGGGGTTGATTATTTTATAGAAAGTCCCTCTACTTGGAATTGGCTGATACTTCATTAGATTCAGGTTATGAGTAGGTGGCAGGAATACCTCAGAAGTGACGCTGTGTTCTCATTGCTCCTACCAGGTGGCAGGAGATTGTGACTTACTCCTATTTTTGTGATGTTAACTTTGACCACCAAGTCCTGGGCATGTCGTCTAAGTTTCTCTACTGCAAAGTTACTATTTTCCCCTTTGTAATAATAAATAACTAATCTATGGGAATATTATTTGAAGTTATGTGAATATCCTGTTCCTTATAGCACATTGATGGCTCTTGCCAGAATCAAACTGTTATAATAATTGCCAGATAGTGATTTTTAAACTCTATTATTCCTTCTGCATTTATTAGTTAGCATTTTTTGTGTGTGTTTCCTTCTCCCTTATTTATTTTCTTCTGAGAATATAGATCCGTGGATTCTGATTTTATTCAATGATTTGTCATCCATTACCATCATGACTTATTTTGATGCTCAGATTATCCCAGATTTGACCGTGGAAGCTCCTTTAAGCTGGCTCTGTGCCTGTCATTCTTTGAGCACATTTTTACTTCCAGCACAAGATGGTCTAGGCTTACTCTCCCAGCCCCAGCCCTGGATACATCTATTTTGATAAGGGCCCCTAATTCTTTTTATTTTATTATTATTTATTTATTTAAATATATATATTTTATTGATTTTTTTACAGAGAGGAAGGGAGAGAGATAGAGAGCTAGAAACATTGATGAGAGAGAAACATCGATCAGCTGCCTCCTGCACGTCCCTCACTGGAATGTGCCCGCAACCCAGGTACATGCTTTGACCGAAATCGAACCCGGGACTCTTCAGTCCACAGGCTGACATTCTATCCACTGAGCCAAACCGGTTTTGGCCCCTAATTTTTTTTAGTGGGGAGTGATATTAGAACCTGAGATCTGAAAACTAGGATGCTCATTGCCAATGTGGTGTCATTGCTCATGTCCTTTCAGTGGACAGAGTGGGGAAAATAGCCATTGTATATCATTCTTACCTTTTACCATTTTATATTTGTAGCTCAGTTCTCTTGCTGTGAGAAGCCTGGCCCCCAAGAAAATCAATATATTTACTGCTTTACTTAATTCTACAATACACATAAACTTGTTTCAGAATTACTGTTTGAGTTTTTAATGATCAAGCACAATCTTAATTTGTACTCTTTACTCACTGTGAGACAAAGTAAGAAAAGAATGAGTTAGAGATCCTGTTCTCAAATAGCTTGTAAGCCTCCTGCAGAAGAAAATAGCCACCTGTGAAATATGGGTGAACACTGCAAAACAATTCCAAAACTGCTTCCAGGAATTTGGTACTGATTAATGCCCTGTATAATTTACAGAGTTAACTGATTTTTCATGCACAAAATTTAATAAAGGGTGTGCACAGAGCTGCTGTTTTCTGTGAATAGTTAAAAGTATACAGGTATGACTCTAGATAAGAGTCTACATTTTATTTAATTTTTAAAAATTTGAATACCAGCAACTAGAACGTGTGAGGCAAATTATAGGTTTGCAATCAATGTTTATTCAATGAGAAAATAAGGGAGTATAAGTCCCTCCCAACTGAGTAGACATTCTCCCATCCATCATTTCACTCCTACTTCTGCAGGCATCTGGAGTCCTCCTTTTCTAGTTGCCATGGTTGCTTATTACTTAAGCTGTAATACTATTAACACTTTCAGCATTAGTAGTAATAGTGTTTGTTCTTCAGTCATAATCAATCTCACTGTCAGAAGCCTCCAACATCTCAATGGAAGAGTGGGCAATGTGAGGGCTTTCCAGAGATCCAGTCCCACCAGGGTTGCTCCGCCCAACATTATGCTTCTGTTTGTGCTGCTGGAAATGTGTCTCCGCCTTTTCTTTCCTGAAACACCTCCCCATCTACTCTGCCTCCTGATTGCTTTCATTTCTGGACCAGTGTCTGGGCTCATGCTGGCTGTTAGAGCCCTGTTCAGGTCCTGGAATCTTTCCTTTGAAATCCTTTCTCTTGTCCCCTGCTTGGTGCCATGTATTAAACCATTTCTGATTATTTCTCTTTTTTGTTTACTTAATCTTAACAGTTGACTGTGTTGTGAATTTACTTTACGTGAACTGTTTTCTGGCCTTGTAGCTTCCTCAATATATATCTTTGGATTCCAAACATATCTCAAGAAAGTCCTTAGCTGGGCTAAAACTTAATCATAATGAGAGATAAGAGTGAGGGGGAAATATTGGTGAAAACCCCTCTAACTTAGGAACTAAGGTGTCCTTCATGGAGCAGAACATTTCCTAAGAAATAATAGGACGCAAGAATTCAGAATTAAGGAGTTCTCTGTAATTAATACAAGTGGTTATCAAATAATAACCCAGTATCCTGGAATCAGTTTGGGATCAGGAGCGTGCAAACCTTCTCTTTTTTATTTTCTCTTGCCTTTACTACTATCTACTCAATAGCAAAGAGATTCTCTGTAAATACTTATAACATAAAATAGGTATAAATATGTTTATTTTAATGGCCTAGAATATAAGTCTTTTATATTATTTTTACTTACGTCATTTTTGTTTTGGGGATTTTATATTTCATCTACCTTCACTAACATCTCTTCCTAAGATATAAATGAGTTGTTAATGAAAAAGCACCGGCATCAAATCTGTATCATGATTGTCAATGGCTTATAAGGGAATCCCAGAGAGAGTAACAAGACACTCCTTCGAAAAATGCTGTTATTGCTAGGATATTAATAGTTTAGAAGAAAAGATGAACAATGATGATTGTGTCAATCATTCAGTCAAAAGTGTTGGAGTCTGAATTAAAACATTTTTAGGTATAGCTCAATCAATTATAGCTTAACCAATTATACATTTATATTCCTTTTTATGCATATTCACTAATGATATTTAATTTCAAAATTCTAGGTCTACATATGTCTAAAATAGTTCATAAAAATCAAGTAAAATTATAACTAAGAGTATTTGTCATTGATTAATAAGAATCCCTTTAAATATTATGTGAAATAATGGTACATTTTAATATTGATAGAACTTAGGGTCAATGAAGTAAGGTAAATAGGTAACACCTAATGAATTAACCTTTTTTTTCAGCTACCTATCTTAGTTTGAACTCCCAAGGAAAGAATCTGAGCTGGTGATGAGTGTGTGGGAAATTTTTTAAAGAGTACCTCAGGATTAAAAAAGGAAAGTGAAAAATGTAGGATTGTGTAAGGAAGTTAAACTGAAGTGGAATATAACAAAAATATCAACCAATCAAATGGGGGTTCTTTCCAGAAGATTGGACAGTACTTCAGAATATGTGCACTGACCACCAGGGAGAAGCTCCCGCACTGAGTGTCTGCCCGCTGGTGGTCAGTGCGTGTCATAGGGGCTGGTCAACTGCTCCTTTCAGTCATTCAGGTCATTTGGTCATAAAGGTCACTTAGGCTTTTGTATATATAGATGCTGTCATTAGATGTAAGCTGCCCTCAGGTAAATGGCTGGACCAGGTGGTTTTATTGGCTAAGAACATTCCCAGAGAAGGACTCACCTAAGATCCATTTATTATCCCCAATCCTACCAGCTGGGAGTTTCTCAGTCCTACAGGGGACTCCTGGGTGCCATACTTTACATCCATTAAAACTTTCCCAACTTAGATTCAGTTGCTTCATGGAAAAGCTCAAATTTTCTGGTCATTTTCTTGTGGAAACTAAAAATAGAAAATACCTTAGGGGAAGCTGCTGCTGCAGTTTGTTTTAAGGTAACCACTGATTTTCATGTCCACCTCACTCTGTTATCCTTTATGGCTACTCCCTACACCCAAATAGCACCTCTGCTGGTCTAGTACCTCCTCTTAAGGGTTGACTCAAACCTCATCTCTGAGAGCTCTAAATTTCTGGTCAACATAATATTCCTAGACTGTGAATTCTATACTTGCTCCTTTATCATTCAAAACTGGGTAAGGGTAGACCAAGAACCATACCAATAAATCACAGAAGTCTCAAACATTCTTTCCTGGCCCCATAATGGGACAACAGATCTCTCTCCTCTGGATGATCAGGGTCAATTATTCCTGGAAGGTATTTTTGTTTTGTTTTGTTTTTCTTCTAATTGATAGGACTCACAGTATAAGGACCCAAAGTGACTGAATTCTACTGCATTAGGACTCTTGCTTGGTTTCCTTATGAAAGCATCTTCCCTCCTACAACAAACATCTCAATCAGAATAGCCTAGAATTGTGAAGACAAGATGAAACCCTCCACAAATGGATCTCTGGGAGTGATTCTGAACATCCTCATGGCCACTGCTTCCACTCCTTGATTTCTGGACCATGTATTCTATCCACTGGGAATACAACATAATTAACATTGATTAATTTAGGAGGTTTATGTATATATGTATTTGTAAGTAATATAATACATGTCATACTTACAGAATTTATAAATACATTTATAATTTATAAGTATAATTATAATTTATAAATACAATATTTATAAAGCATATATATTTCTCCCTTTTCATCTTATAGGATAGTTTCTCATCTTTGCAGAGTATCATCTAACTTGGACCCTTGATTAAACCTTAATGAGGACATCCCACCTGCAATCACACCTTAAGGACTGCAGCTACCAAATGGTAAGTTATACAGTGCAATAATTGGATCCTATGCCATATCTATTTGTCTTTTAAGTGGTTTTCTTTGTTAATCAGATGGTATGCAAGATCCTATGTTGGTGCACCAGACTCTGACTTAGATAGTGTTGTTGTCTAAGGTACAAAGATAAATATACATCCACTTCCAAAATATATGTCAAGTCTACTTACAAATAATTGATGTTCTATACATGTTGGAAGAGGTCCAACATAATCTCCTTGCCATCAAGTGGCTTATTTATCTAAAGGGAGAGTATCATACAATAATGTTGGTGACAGGTTAGACAATGTATACTTGTTATAAAGTTGGGTCTTTCCTCTGAGGATCAAGTCTCCTCTTTCTTCAGTGGTTTCTAGGTCTAAAATCTGGCTCAAGTCCAAAAATTAAGTTAAGAGAGTGATTTTCAAGGGGATTGTTTTGTCAGTTTTTTGACCAGATAAGCCTATTATGTAGATTATATAGATTGACTAATATCCTTATTTTCTGGCCAGCTGTCTCGTCATTGTAGATGCATATTCTCCTTATTACTCTCAAAACTATCTGTAGATCAAACTCTTTTAGCTGCCAGGCCAACTGCTGTCCATTATAATATGCATGTCCACCTTTTTTTCCTGACACTTAGGCTCTGATATCTGGCTTCTGGGATGTCAGGATTCTATCATCATCATTGCTCTCAGAAAATTCATTTGTATTGCAGTGTCCCCTACCATTACCCTGACCTACAAGAGTACAATCATTCTTGAAATTCACAAAGGTACCCACAATGCTACTATCACCGACATATGTTTTATCACTGTATGAAATGGGATGTCATCTGGGCTTCTCTGTGGAGCATAAGCAGTTGGCAGGTTTTCTAAATTCACTAAGTAGAGCTACTCAATCACTTTTATTACTCTAAGCCTTTTGACCCCTCTCCCACTGTTTGTTATGGTAGTCAGTGACATATATGCTTTACTTACTGTGGTGCATTGCATTTTCCAGGATTCCAAAAAGCATGTTAAAGTGTTAGCATCCCAAAGTTTTGAATCCTGGCTATTTAATATCATTTCCCAGTGTATTGAATGCTGTATATGGAGAAAATACTCTTAAATCAATTATTTTTCCCCTTTTCATTCTTATTTTCCACCTGTATTACCACAGCTCCTTTGGAATTTAGTAATGTATAGCCTTTCAGAGATTTTTCCAATATGTGTAAATAGGTCTTGCCGCTCCTTTGGAATATAGACCCTTTTCTTCCTTAGCAGGCCCAGGACTTCACTAAGTGAACTGCATTGTACAGTGACCATAGTTAACAACTCAGTGGTCAGAAGATGAGTTGGGGTTAGATCCTTATGTCTTTGCCATTTTCAATCGAGAAATGCTAGCTACTAGGAGAAACGAGGGAGCTACTTATATATATATATATAGCTAGTAGGTTCAGGGATATACACAATTTTAAGGTTTCCAAGAACACTAAGTTCATACTTAGTGTTTCCCATTCAAGTCCACATCCATCTCGGTCCCACTTCTCTACCAGAGCCCTGATGGTGGTGGAACAGAGACCAGATGAGAAATAATCTCTGGTGCTCTGCTACTCCTATAATCTTCTTTTGCAGGGGATAAGTATCTCTGTATATGCTGCCAATGAGTCACTTTGACTTTTAGCCAATATTGCTAAAGCAGCTATAAATGATAATTAATCACCCTCAGTATTTCATTTTCCTCCTCCAAAGCATTGATGGCAATCAACATAGCTGTCTAATTTCATTGTCCTTATAATTAGTATCTTAAACCTCTTTAAGGCCTGAAATATTGAGACCACTAGTACAATACATTCCGCTGGTGCCCTATATCAATTTTCCACCAATAAATGTTTTAACAGTTGTACTGCTACAGCATGTCAAGGGTTTTTAGGGCTTTACCAACTATGAATGAAGAGGTTCTTGTCATTAGCTATATGCTTAGAGACCAATTCATTAGATAATTCTTGGCATCAAATATATTAGCTCAGGTTCCTTGGAAAACAGACTTTGAGATGGAGATATGCATGCAGGATTATCACAAGGAGGAGGAGTATTTGAAAACACTCTTAGCCTCAACACTTAGTGGATGAATAAAGAGGTAGGACTGAGCAAAGGGAGGAGTTGAACTGTGATATGGTCACAAGGGGCTTAGCCAATCCTATGGGGAGTTGGAGGTCCCTCTAGATCAGATCGACTCACCTTGAGGCAAGATTGACATCGTCCTCCCACCTCCATCTTCACTTCAAAGAACGATGCTGATTTCCTAGTCCCAGTCTTTGGATGTTGACTCCCCTGGAGGAGGAAGCATGAATTACATGGATGATTTGGTTTCTTGGCCTGAGAATTATTCGGAGGCGCTCAGTGGAGGGTTCTTAGCCACTCAACATGGGGTGGGTGGACAATGCCCTACTCAATCCACTGAACTCCCTAAGACTTTTCATTTCCATCTTCCTGCTCCTTTGCTAGTTTCCATTTTGCCCACAGCAATAATCACCCAGCTGCAATTATTCACACCCCCACCCCCTATCCTCTTGCTCCTGGATGGCATAGTACTGTTACAGCAGATGTAAAATAATGCAGACTTGTCCCGGTACAAATTCATGCTGTGCCACTGCAGTTACATTTTCACAATTATAAGCACAAACATATGAAATCACCTCAGGCAATGCTTTGACAGCTCCCTAGGGTATTGCTCAATTCAGAAGAACACTATAAAATAGCTTTAAAAAATATGCTTGACTACCCGGCAGCAGAATACATGGACAGAACTGAGCCAGGCCTCGAGAAAAGTAAATTCCTTCTCCAGCCACTTGACAGTGCTATGAAATGATAATGAAAGTTATGCATAACTAACAACTTCAAATTCAACCCTATTGAACTATTTTCTGATGTATAAAATAACATTGAATTCATTGTGTGAAACTACATGAACAAAGACTATATCCCTATCTCTCTTTAACCTTGGAAATACTTCAGACAAGATGAATATGAGAAAATATAATTCAGTCAGGAAATGCTATTTAATACCTACTATGTGCTAGGCACAATTTTAGGTATTGGAGAAATATCAGTGAAAAATAATAACGGTAAGAAAACTCCTAACTTTGTTGAAATTGCAATATTTTTCACTTACTCAATTGCTCCTTTGTCCTATCTCCTTGCCTCTGCTCCTGAATGGCAGAGTACTGATGTGGCTGCAAAGTTCAACTTGCCAAGCCTAGTTAAGCTCAAGCATAACTTTATCTTTCCTTCTTCCTCTTCCTCCTGTAGTAAACTACCTTTTATATTTCTTCTTTCTCATTTTCCCACCTCTTGTTTATACTAGTTTTTAAATTCCCCAATGACCAGAACAATCAGATTCTTCTTTGTATCTCAAGCATACAAACACAGTGCATTTTGACATGTGTATCTAGAATATGTGAAAGAATCCATATACATTGATAATCTATGAGGAAGAAAATATGAACTGATGTGCTAATAATTACAGTTATGTATCAGTTTTGGTAATTTCTCAAGAGGAAAGAAAATTGATCCATCTATAATAAGAATAGAAAATATATATTATCTCAGTTGCCATTTTCAATAAATTAGTAATGATTTTCTGGAGTATCAACTTGAAAATAAATCACAGCTGTGTTCAGGCTTAGAAGGAAGGAGCAACATGACCCATTATCTCAGCCTGATATAAGCTCCTGAGGAGGAATACTGCCATTTGTAATATCATCCTCTCTTCCTCTCTCCCTTTCTTGCATTCTCTCTCTCCCTCACCCTCTCCCTCTTCCTTTTCTTCTTTTTTGCTCATCTACTTTTTTATTATAGTAGCAAGAGAGAGAGAGAGAGAGAGAGAGAGAGAGAGAGAGAGAGAGAGAGAGAGAGAGAGAGAAACAATGTTTGTACAATGTAGTGCTTTCTTTCTTTGAATAAAGTAAAAAAAAAATCAACTGAGAATACCTTGAGTATACCCTGGAATTTGAATATAAAAAATTAAGAATTTGACTCTTGGCTGGGGGGTGTGGCTCAGTGGTTTAGCATAAACCTATGAACCAGGAGGTCTTGGTTTGATTCCCTGTCAGGGCACATGCCCAGGTTGTGGGCTCGATTCCCAGTAGTGGGTGTGTAGAAGGCAGCTGATCTCTCTCATCATTGATGTTTCTCTCTTTCTCTCCTTTTCGCTCTGGAATTAATATATACCCTTGTGTTTCTCCAGAGGAAATTAATAATGTGGCTAAAACTGCCAAATGATGGAAATAATTAAAGAAACATAGAATATAAGTGAAGAAAGTACCCATTAATGTTTCAAAATGCAATACCGCTATTGTCTTCTAAAACTTAATTACCAGCAGGTCTGACATATATTCCCAGTTCTGGCTTTTTTTTTCCAAAACTTAAGAAACATTTTAGTGCACAGAGATCAATTTCCGAACATGCATATCATGTGGTATTACATGTCATTTGAAAAGGGAGTTATTGACTTGAAAATCACTTTTTGTCATGCTGAGAGTAATCATACTGACTTTACATGAACACTTGTCAGTGTTCCTTAATTATGTTGCCAGCAAGACACCCAAAATGAACATTTACAAAATAGGTATGTGTGTGTGTATATACATAATATGATATTAACTCCTTGATTTCTCTACTCTGAAAAACAGTAATACATGTATCATTTTGGTTATCTCTTACTGTATACCACCTGAAAAACTAATAGCTTAAAACAAGAACCACTTTCTTATTCCTCATTGATTTTGTAGGATTGTCCCCGTGAATCTATTGATACAAATGTCATGTAAGCTATACTTATTTGGAACTCAACTGGACTCAGCTATCCGAAATGGCTCATATGACCCTTGTCTGGAAGCTCACCTGCAGGAGTTAAGTATAGTACTTTAAATATGCTGCATTTGGCCTCTTCATTTGACTTGGGCTTCTTAGGGCATGAAGGCTAGATTAAAAGAAACAGGAAGTAAAATCTGACAGTCATCCTAAGGTCTAAGCTTGGCAGTTTCAGAACATCACTTTCACTACAGTCTAGTAACTAAATCCGTTCCGATTCTAAAAAGAGGATGGACTTCTGTGGCCATCTTCAGAGATTGCAACCACATATTTTAAATGCACATGCACTAGAGAGTAGTTGTACTCTTGAAAAATTAAACTCTATAGCATTTTATTTTTATATAAATACTTTTCCCCCAAAAGTCATGTAATCTTGCTTGAATGTGTCTTTCTTTGCATTTATGCCTCTTTCATGACACTGTAAATGCTTGAAGTTAGATATAGTGACATGGTTTCTGATTGCAAGTTAAGATTCGTAATGTTTATTAAACTCTGGGGTGTTGAATCATATAAATGGAGATATGACCTCCCTCTGCTTTATTCTAATTCAAAAGATATTTGGTTGTTTTTAGTTTTTTTTGTATAGTTTTTATTAATTTCAGAGAGGAAGGGAGATGAAGAGATAGAAACATCAGTGATGAGAATCAATGATCAGTTGCCTCCTGCATGCCCCCTACTGGGGATCAAGCCTGTAACCTGGGCGTGTACCCTTGACCGGAATCAAACCCGGGACTTTTCAGTCCAAAGGTCTATGCCATGTCCACTGAGCCAAACTGACTAGGCTGTTTTTCGTTTTGAGGTACCATAAATAAACTCTCATGCATTGTTATTGGGAGTGTAATTTTATAAAACAACCCAAAAAATGGTTGACAATATCTACAATAGCTAAACATATGCATGTCCTAGGACCCAGAATTTCAGTCTTGGATATACCCAATATAAATGGGATGATTTTTTTTTTTCACTTTCAAAATATTAAACATGCAAAAAACAAGTCAAATTTTTATTTTTGGCTTGTGAGCTATCAATTTAAGGCAGTCTCAATAAAAAATAATGAAATGTTTTAGAAAGGGTACATCAAATGCTTCTATCATTACAGTAAATTCTTCTCTTTGGGAGAGTAATACCTTCTTTCAGTACACATACATTACCTCTGCTTTATATTAAAAGAAAGAATAGAAATTTAGTCATGATAATGTTAATAATTGTGAAGGTAAGTGTAATTGTACACTACTTGTGAGCTCACAAATCATCTTTCTACAGTTTCTTTTCTACAGTTTTGGTGATATTGGCACAGGTGAAAGACTCCTGGGTCAGAGACAAAAAGAACTTATTACTAATAGCACATTTTGCATTGGTTCTCCTTGACTTCTAAGTCCCAGAGGGTGAAAGGAAGAGACCCAGGAGAATCTGTGCATATAGTAGGTTTGCCTCATCACTGAGGAAGCCCGAACTCAGAAAACCCAATTTTTTAAAAATATGTTTTTATTGATTTCAGAGAGGAAGGGAACATGATAGAGAGATAGAAACATCAATGATGAGAGAGAATCACTGATAGGCAGCCTCTCACAGGTCCCCTACTGGGGATGGAGCCTGCAATCCGGGCATGTGCACCTGACTGGAATTGAACTGGGAACCCTTCAGTCCTCAGGCCAACGCTCCATCCACTGAGCCAAATCAGCTCAGGCAGAAAACAGCTTAGGCAGAAAATCTTTTATAATGAACTTGAAGAAAACCTGCCATTCTTTGCTCCAGGGGAGACATCATTTTTAGTATACTGGACCGTCAACAAACTTGCCATGTGCTCCAGGGTGGGACAATACAAACAACCCTAACAGAAAAGCCCAAACAAAGACCATCAGAGCCTCTGCTGGAAGGATATACAGAAACAAGAGATCATTGGAACATGAAGTTAAGTTTTATGGAATTACTTTATTTACTGAATAACCCCATTGATTAATATCACTTAAAGTCATATGCAGAATGTACAAGGTATTCTTGCAGTGTATGGCAAGTAGTACCTTACAAAAGAGCTGTGTTAATTATATCAAAAACATTTAATATACTTTCAGGCTTATGAACAGGAACATATATGTTTTTATTAGTTTGACTTAGAGTGCTTTGGAAAATATTTTAAAAGAGAGGTGGAAAACCACTAAATATGGAGTGAAAAAAACAAGTTTTTGCATGCCACTACCACTACGAGTTTTCTAATCCTTACACTTTATTTTGCAAACTAGATGGGGCATGATAAGATAAGGATCCTGTGTGTGGGATCTGGAGTAAGTTGCCAAGAATAGAATTTGATTCAGTCACAACTGCTAATAAATTGGCTTAGATAAGCTCCTCAGTCTCATTTTTTGCATTATTTTTAATCTTGTTAAAATAGCAAAATTTTTCTGAAAAGTACTTCTTGAATAAACATCAGCTAGCTGTTATTTGAAATGCTTATTTCAAACCTATAAGATTTACTTTATAGTATTTTAAAATAGTTAAAGTATGGGAATTTGGAGAATATTTTAGATTATACAGAAAGTGCATAATAAAAATTGATCAGTTTATCTTTCTGTATTAGCAGTTCATAAGAACTATGTAAATAATAACACAAAAGTAAATAACTTTTGTGTTATTATTTACTTTTTGGTTATTTTCATGCTGTCTTGTATATATGGGCAATCTTAAAACTAGAGGAGCAAGTTGTATGAACTTACAGCTATCAGTGTCCATTCTAAAAATGTCAAAATTAACTCATAAGGCCATTTAAGATTTTTCAAGAAATTATGGTGCAATATTAATGCAAAATATGATATGTTTAAAATTGAAAAAAATGTGTAATGGCAGTGTTATATTACCTTAATTTACTTTGGAATGATTCAGTATACAAAGTTCAACATTAATGTGTACTTTCATGAACTGCCTTTAATCTACACCTCTGAGAGAGGCTAAATGTAATAGACACAGAAATGCACACTCTGAAAATAGTTGCTTGTTATTTGAGCCATTCTGATTCCAAATCCATGCTCGCTCTTAGTCTCACTTATTCACTGCTGGCAGGTTGGTGAGAGTGAGAGGTTGGGGGTGTCAGAAGAAGAACAGAGACTGAGGCTGCAGGGAAGACCTCCTATATCTTTTTCTCTTTTGTGTTAACACATACACATGAACTTACACAAACACAAGATGCTAGGAATGGGGGCCATAGCAGCAGCCCGGATTGAAGCAGTGAAATGCATGGAAAGTGAGTTAGAGAGGTAGAATCACCAATGACAACTGCTGAACAGTATCAAATGTCCAAGGGTCTAAGATTGAACACACGGATTTACCAATCACAGCCAAAGCACTTTCCAGAACTTTGGGAGAGTGATTTGTGGAGGAGAAAAACTTGCCCTCTTTCTTGCCAATCCTGACTCTTTTTTTTTCCTCCTTTTAGAAAAGAAGGGAGAGAGGGAAACATTTTGTTCCACTTATTTGTGCATTCATTGCTTGATTCTTGTATGTATCCTGACTGGGGATTAAACCTGCAACCTTGTCCTATCAGGATGATGCTTTAACCAGCTGAGCTACCTGCTAGGGCCAATCCTGACTTTTAAAAACTACTTTTGTTTTCCCAATGAAGTAAAAAAAAAAACACAAAAAAACAAAGAATGAAAGTCCATAAAGGTGTCATTGCAGTATGTGGCACTGAAACTGAAGATGATGACACATGAACCTTTGGCTAGACAGTTCTTCACCAGGCTGGAGCAAAAGCAAGAAGAGGGGACCCTTATCAAGGAAACTGTTTAGTCTCCTGGGATTAGCTGCAGGTGCACCAATACAGAATTTATCCCTAAAACCAAGGGGGCAAAAACACAAACCTCTAGTGTGTCATTACATCTACCTATGTTAGAGAATGGTAACTGGCTTGTCAATATTTCATTGTATTCTTCTCTGATGCTCTAGGTAAGTAAACAAAGATTCAAATCAGTTCGCAGTTTTCCACAGAGGGGCTGACATTGATGAACTAGCCCTGTGGAGTTAGCAATGATATCAACAACTTCACGCTTGGTCTAGACCAGTGGTCGGCAAACTCATTAGTCAACAGAGCCAAATATCAACAGTACAACGATCGAAATTTATTTTGAGAGCCAAATTTTTTAAACTTAAAACTTCTTCTGATGCCACTTCTTCAAAATAGACTCACCCAGGCTGTGGTATTTTGTGGAAGAGCCACACTCAAGGGGCCAAAGAGCCGCATGTGGCTCGCGAGCCGCAGTTTGCCGACCACTGGTCTAGGTTTCACTGTATTTTTATCCAGATAGACACACTGTTCCCAAGGGTGCCACCTTTCCTTAAGCTCTTTTCATGAGAATCAGTTTTGGCTCATCCATCAATGATCTGCCACTTCATTGAGATTGGTAAAAGTGACTGTCTTGTGACATGTGCCTTTCCCAATGATGTGAAACAACACATAGAGATATGACAGATACCAGCTAGCAACCTTACAGCCACCTCCCTGACATATCCTCAGAGGGCACATGTAAATTTGGACAGAATACTGACACAGTGAATGGTCTTTTTAAACTCCCCCCCCACCCCACCTCACTGGATCACAACCATAATTTTGTTTGACTTCTACTTCTTCGTGAATGTTGCATACAAAAAAAGCTGCAGAGATGGAGATGTAGGCAAAACTTACCACTTAATCTTTTCTCAAGCAAAATGATTGTCAGTAATATTGTCATGATTGCTGGGTTGACGGCAAGAGAGTAACTGTATCAGCATAAGAAATGTTAGAAATAATTCAACGTCACTGTTCTAGATATGAATCGGCACTAAATATTGTTCAAGAACTTTAGCCCTTGTATGAACAGAAATATAACAATATATATCCCTTGCATTGGAGCTCTGTGAACGGGATATCCATTTGATTCCATTTTTTTTGCCACATAATGGAGACTTTTGTAATGAGATTTCAATGAAAGGTTAGCTGGCTCCTGCTGCTGAAATATCATTGCATGTGCCTTGAATCAATCATCAAAAAGTGCTTAGGAATGTCTGTAAATTTGCTGAGCTCACAAGAATAAGTTGTATGACTTAATTTTTGCCTGCTTGTTGGTCCAGAACTCATTCAGAGACTTGTTCTCATCTGGTAACTCCACCTAGAAGAAAGATTGTGAGAAAGGCAAATTAAAGCCTTCGTCTCTAATTTCTGAAGCCTATGGATGGACTGTCTACCAAATTGACTTAGTTTAGTTCTCAAAAGCTGAGGGTCATGAAGGAAAAATGTCTGACTGATTGACGTAATTGAATGTCTCTGTCAAGGCACCTCTCAACATGGAAGATTCCCATTTAATTAAACATATTCCAGAAATTTCACTGAAGCTTCTAATCATGAAAACATTAATTTTTTTTGTTATTTTCTTTTTTCCCCCCTAAAACTAAAATTCTAAATGATTCTCAGGTGGAGAAATCATACTACTCACAAAACAGTATTAAAATTCAAACAGAATTATAGTCCAGTAATTTGCAATGAGAAAAGCAACTGTCCAGTAGTTTAAAATGTTTAATAAGATCTCAGTGCAATCTCTGCCCAGAGGAAAGCTTCGTGGTCAAACAAATTATAATCAGAAGCTGAAAACAGAATTAGAGCAACAGAAGTTATGGGCAATAGTCATACTATAACCCATGTAGGGACCAAAGCATTCATATTTCCAGTCCAGGTCACTTGTCTTTTGAAAATACATGAATGAGCCCAAGGAAATCTCTGGGTGGTATGCATAGTACTTCCCTAACTATGGTTAATGTCAATGATCATATTTGTTACAATTAATTATAATCACTCTGAAGTACAATAATTACTTCAAATTACAATGTCAAACTATAGTTTCATATAACATTCTTGGTGTAGTAGGTATTTACTTAGAAAGATCTCAGGGAGACAATTTGGCTAAATTTCATTCTATCCCCACCATCCATCCATATATATATATATATATATATATATATATATATATATATATATATACATACACATACATACACATAAAATCAGCGACCAGAATGCTGTAATGACCAAAACAGCCAATCGCTATGATGCCCACTACAGCCAGCAAACCACCCAATTGGAGCAAACCACCCAATTGGGAAGAGGGGTGGGGCTGGCCAGCCAACCTCCTGCAGCCCCTCCCCCCATTGGCCTCTCCCACCCCAATCAAGGGCAGGGTGGCCATGAAACCCTGGCAGCCCTTCCCCCTACCACCCCACCCCCCCTCGGCTCGCCCTACCCCAATTAGCCTGCAGCCCTTCTCCCTAGCCAGCCATGCCCCTGATTGCCCCTCTTACCCCAATAGGGGGCAGGGCCAGCTGGTCAACCTCCTGAAGCCCCTCCGCACACCTGGCCACATCCAAGATTAGCCTCCACCACCCGATCAGCCTATAGTGCCTCCCCCTGGCCAGCCCCATCCCTGATCACCCCTGATCAGGGGCAGGGCTGGCCAACCACCCATAGCCCCTCCCCCAGGCTGTTGGACCCTGATTATCCCTCCTCAGCCCCACTCCATGTCCAGCCCCACTCCCAAGTAGGCCCCACTACCTTGATCAGCCCTCAACCCCTCCCCCAGCCAGCTCTGCCCCTGATCAGCACCCCCCACAGCAATCAGGGGTAGGGTTGGCCGGCCAACCTCCCCTGGTCCCTCCCCTGGCTGCTGACCTCTATCGGCTCCCCCCATCCAATCCCCCCCCTCACTGACAGCCAATAACCCATGGCCCCTCCCCCGAGCCAGCCCAGTTCTGATCGAGGAGGGCCAGCCAGCCAACCTCCCACCATCTCTTCCTCCCAACAGGTCCAGCTGGCCGGATCCCACCTGTGCATGAATTCATGCCCTGGGTCTCTAGTCTATACTAATAAAAGGGTAATATGCTAATTAGACCAGGTCGACCAGACATCTTCCAGTCATCTGGTCCTCCTTCCAAACAAAGCCATGGTGGTGAGGACTGAGGCAGAGGCGGTTAGGGGCGATCAGGCTAGCAGAGGAGCAGTTAGGGGCGATCAGGTCAGCAAGGGGAGGGTGATTAGGGGTGATCAGGCCAGCAGGGGAGGGCAGTTAGGAGCAATCAGGCTGGCAGGCAGAGGCGGTTAGGGGTGATCAGGCAGTCAATAAGATGAGAAGTTAGAAGCCAGCAGTCCCAGATTGTGAGAGGGATGCCAGCAGTTGGACATCCCCCAAGGGGTCCCAGATTGGAGAGGGTGCAGGCAGGGCTGAGGGACCCCCTCCCCTGTGTATGAATTTCATGCACCAGGCCTCTATTTGCTTATAACTGAATGTATATGTAAATTTGGACCATTTAAATCTTAAAACCACTATATCTTTTACAGTCTCAGAGGACTGCATACTGTTTCACATAGCTAATCATATGTTTTAGAGTACACGAGTAGATGATCAATTTATGTTTTTCTTATCTTGTAGTTCATTCTCATTTTTAAATCTTCTACCCATTTTCTTTTCTTCTTATAATTTCTTCAGAAACTATTTGAAGATAAGATGTACTAATTAGTGTGAATAATCATATAATTTATAAGATACAAAAATGAAGGGAAAAACATTGTCATCACTTCCCTTTTTGTGCTTCTACTAGAAAGAATGAACATAAAATTGAACTTTTAAAAAATTTCTTACAATTTCATTTATGGCTTATTTTTAATATATTTACCATGTTGGTCATTACTAATATATATTTTCACAAGTTAGTTACACAAGGCTTTGACCATGTCTGGAACTATGAAAATAACGGAGTGGTCTCATCCTGATCCTCTAGGAATACCACACACTGCTCAGAGTTTACACTGTCTTGCTTTCAATCCTCATGCTGCCAAGACTGTTTTTAATGTTTCATTAAAGTGTAGGAGTCTTACGATTGTTAAATCTGCACCCAGGTAGAGTCTGAGACCAGCATTTCCTGACAGGCCTCCTACGGAGGATGACACAAATGATGGCAGAGACACCCATGTTCACAGCAACATGGCAGCTGCCAGAGGGAAGCAAATAATAAGCTCTAAAAATGCCAATTTTAACTTAAAAAGAAATCAATAATTCTCACAAGGTAAGAACCCTGCCTCACCACAGAATTTCCTGAAACATGTACTGAGGAGTATGGATTCATATGCCCTTGAAAGCAGGTCTGAATAAGTCTGATTCAGAAACCGAGATCATTTAAAACCCTCTTTTGTTTTGGCCTCTAAGCTCTAATCAGACAAAAAGCAACACATTTTGGAGAGGCAGTTTGCTTTGAACCAATTACCAATATCAATTCTGTGGGGAACGGACTTTTGCAAAAAATTTTTCAAACAACTCAACAACTCATAGGGTGTCTTATGTTTATTCCCTGCCAGCCAGAGCCTCAGTAAAGTACAGGATGTTTAGAATGTTCAGGACTCACATAAAAGAATATCCCCATAATGCTATGGACGGCTCTGTCAACTGGGGCTCATTAATTCTGATCACAACTATATTTTAAATCCTTAAAGCGGAAAGTTACTATAAAAAATGTAACCATGTTTTTAGACAAATCTCCCATGTTGCACAAAGTATTAAGTATCTTACCCAAGAGTTTCAGATTGTATATTTCTATGGGCTTATCATTTTAATAAATCTTTCATATTTGTTTTCCTTTAGTTTTTTTAAAGAGGCTTTACAAAACCACATTAAAATATATATGTATGTGCATTTTCTTTAGGCAATCTTCCTGGATCTCATTAGATTTGCTAATGGATCACCAAGAGTCCAAAATTAATAAATGCTGCAGGGAAATATCCTTTGTATTGTATACTTAAACACTATTGTTATTTCTACTGTTCATATTCAGTAAGATATCTTATTTTTCCTGGTATTATTTTTGGATAGTTGTGTAATGCAATCATGCTTAAAAATGAATATAGTTTGTGCAGTCTGATTATCTGGCTTTGAACCCTGTTTTGCCACCATATGACGTGTAGCTTAAAAAATAACTCACATTTTTTGATTTACAGATTTTTCATGTATAAGCTGAGGTTTACAGCAGTACATATTTTCATGTGCTAATTGTGAGGATTAAATGAAGTGACATATGCAAAGCACTGAGCTCAATGTCTGACATTAGTAGAATTTGATTACTGAAAGTGTTGAGATAAAGTTTTCAACAATACTAAAACATATGGTAGAGATTTAAAATGAAAAAAAAATGGATTTATCATATTTCTGTAATACTTTTCCTTAGCATTTAAAATGAAAAAAATTATTATATTTTGTAATGCTTTATATTTAATCTCTGCAAGTATAAATGATGTTTATCGTTAATTTTCATCTTCCACCCTTTCCCATAATACCACCTTAGACATTGCCAACAACCAGAATGGCAGTGTTTCATAATAATAAATTCAACCATTTTGCTATGTGACTTTAACTTAAATTCTTTCCAGCCATCTCCCTCATTTATTCAACTGTAACCGTTCCTCAAACTCAGGAAAACCAACTTCTTGAATCCTACTATATATTTGTTTTTTGTTTTTTTCTTTTTCTCTTTTTTGCTTTCTGGCTGCCAACTTTATTGCACTTTTGTTACATGTGTGTATAAGACATAAGTTTACATGGGAATTTCTAAATGTTGCTATAAAAATAGAAAAAATGCATATACACTTGCAAATGCACCCACAAAGTTAATAAAACCTGCTTAAAATAATATTTTACTTAAATACTGTTTTTTACGACTTTTTGTATTTAGACAACTCAGAAATTCTTTATTCTTTTTTTGTTGTTCTTTAAATAAAACATTGTATCTTTTCTTTTTCTTTTTTTCTTTTCATTTTATTTTTAAAAAATATTTATTGTTGAAAGTATTACATATATCCCCTCTTTTCCCCCACTAACCCCTTATAGCCCACTCCTGCTCCCCACTCTAGGCCTTCACCACCCTATTGTCTGTGTCCATGTATTATGCATCTATGCGTACAAATTCTCTGTTTGATCTCTTCCCACTCATGGACCCACCCCACCTTCCCTCTGAGATTCCATAGTCTGTGTTTCTCATTATATTCTTTGTTCCAGTTTGATTTTGCAATAATTGTTGGTTGCAAAAAAAAAAAGTGCATGCATTGAATGCATTTTAGCGTGTGGCACAGTCATTTCAAACACTGGAGAGATAACCAAGTTCTATAGGAACCTGGCAATTTTCATTTTATGTCATGTTCAAGAACATAGCCAAGGATATCTAAATTTTAATATTTAAAAAGACAAATTAGATGAATATATATTCTATTTTGTAGTTTATTTAATACTTTACTCATAAAGTAATATAGGATTAACTTAGTATATAACATTGATATAGGTAAAAATGAATCCTTCCCAACATCTTTATTAAAGGAAAATGTCTAAATTCTATAATTCTGTGAATTTGAATCTAGATCTCCCCGCTGGTCTGTACTCCATTGTTTTTCAATAGCAATTCTCACTTCTTAATTGTTAATCAGTGGTTGCAAACTTAGTTGTGTTTCTTCATGTTTGGGATTTTCAACATTTATAGATTTTTAAAAAATTAATTGTGGAAAACCATGAAGATGTAACTCAGTGACAGTTAAAAACTTTTTAAAAATAATTTATATATTAGAGACAATTATTTTTAATGTGCTTAAGTTTTCATTGAAGAATTATATCAGACTAGTGATATTAAATTATAACTTTAATTTATTAGATTTTTAAAAAGACGTTTTTATAATAAATCTTTCAAATATCTCAGTGCAAAAATACAAAGGAAGTATATATATATCACTACAAATTAAATGTCACATTAATCAAAACTCTTAATGTTCAAACCAATATATACATTTTAAATGCCTCCTGATATATTTGCTCACTTATATGTGAAATAAAAGCAACAAACAAAAGAAAAAACAAATTAAAAAAGCTAAATTCATAGAAACAGAGAATGAATTGATGATTGCTAGTGATGGGGGATAAAATAAATATGTAAAGGTTATTAAAGGGTACAGACTTCCAGTTATAAATGAATAAGTTCTCAGAATGTAATGTGCAAGATAGTGACTATAGTCAACAATACTGAATTGTATACTTCAAAGTTGCTCAGTGTGTAGAGTTCTTACAACAAAATTCTTACAACAAAGAAAAAAAAGGTCACTGTGTGAGGTGATGGGCATGTTAATTAACCTGATTATAGTAATCATTTTACAATATATATGTATATCAAGTCCTAGACTCATATAACTTAAACTTACACAATGCTATATGTCAAGTATGTCTCAATAAAGCTGGAAAAATATATATAGTTGCAAATAACCATATAATTCTCCCAAGAAGACTTTCTATCCGGTCACAATAGTGAAATGCATTAATTTAAAATTTCTACTCAATTGGCCAAAATGAGGCTTTGTTAAAGAGCAAATTTGCACTGATATGAATGGAATATTGTGCATCTCTAAATATTGCAAGTTATAAACATTTTTTAAATATGCTAGTATATCCATTCTTTGTAATGAATGGATATACGTGTTTTTGTGGTACCTTCTAGGAGCTTTAGTATTTTTTAATGTAATTTTATTTTGATATCCATTGTTCAAGACAACATGAACAAATGATAGTGTTCTAACCTATAATAAACCAATGGGATGAAACTGAGGGGTTATTGGCATGTTGCTTCTGTGCTCATTTTGAATTTGAATTCAATTCATAACCTTATTATACTGATTTAGATGATTGATAGCTCTCCTTTGCTTACTAGTAAAAAAAAAAAAAAGTTACCCAAAATATTATGTTATCTTTAACTTTCATTGTACATAAGACTGATGCTAAATTTTTGAAGTTCAAGTGACAAGCAGATAAAAATTTTATATTAGTATTTCATATTGACTCTAATGTGAATAAAACACGTTAGCTCATTCAAACTCACCACACCCATCTTCCTGAAAGGCTCATTTCTGTATATTTGGTTACTCTTCTTGCTGGTGTGTTTTTTGTTTGTTTGTTTCCTTTTTCTATCCATTAAATATTAAAATTCTTGTGTAGAGCACCCAGAGCAAGGTTTTGGGCTTCTTGTTGGAATTCAGTATATATTCTTTTTTTAAAATGTATTTTATTGATTTTTTTTACAGAGAGGAAGGGAGAAGGAGAGAGTTAGAAACATCAATCAGCTGCCTCCTGCTCACTCCCCACTGGGGATGTGCCCGCAACCAAGGTACATGCCCTTGACCAGAATCGAACCTGGGACCCTTGAGTCCACAGGCCGATGCTCTATCCACTGAGCCAAACTGGTTAGGGCTGTATTATGTTTTATTCATCCAATGATTACATTAGTTCATGCCCAGTTTAGCTACTCACTACACATTTTTCATAAATAGGTGAACAGCCTTACACATTGACACAAGTACAATTTTTGCATCCTTTCTTTCTTTTTATTCCTCCCTCCCTTCTTTCCTTCCATCACTTTATCATATTAGGTGTTTTAAGTGTTTTTTTTTTTTTTTCATTAAAAAAATGCTTCACTGCCCAGCTATGTGGCTCAATGGTTGAGCGTTTACCCAATAACCAAGAAGTCATGGTTTGATTCCCATTCAGGGCATGTGCCCAGGTTGAGGGCTCAATACCCAATAGGGGGTGTGCAGAAGGCAGCTGATCAATGATGTCTCATCGATGTTACTGTCTCTTTATCTCCCATCCTCTCTCTCTACATATCAATAAAAACATTAAAAAATGTTTACACATACTCTCTGTTATATTATTTGCATTATTTTATTCAGAGCACGGCTCACTCTTCTAAATTATTTTATTTTGATTCACATTCTTATTTAATATCTGCTTCTCGCATTAAAAAAAAATGAAAGCTTTATGGATTTTTACCCAGCCCCCAGCCCCTTCCCCTGTGACAGCTGTCCTATCTTATTTATGTCTATATTCTTAATACCTTGAACAGTTTCAGATTTCCTGTATAAATAAATTAATAATACATGGGAGATAACATATAGATCCTGGCCTTAAGAGATTATTGTTTTACAGTACATAAAGAGGCTAGCAATTAGGTACACAAAATTACTGTGAAGATTGAAATGTACTTAACTTATGTCTTGATGGTATAACCTGGAGGACTTTGCTATACTTGACATTTGAATGAGTCCAAGAAGATAGATTGAACTTGTCTAGGTATAGCTAAAGGTGAAAAGGAATACCAAACAGAAATATTAGCATGAACATGTTGTTGAACTGAAGCAGGAAGCCACAAATATTTAATGGATTTGACAGAGGAAATAGGATGCTGGCAGGTGAGTGATGAAGAATGAGATTGGAAATAATTTGAGGCAAGACCTTGGAGAATTTTGAATCATAACCAAGGAAACTGTATTTATTCCTCAAATGCTGAAGGAGCTTGGCACTTTGATCAGATAATAATGACTTATTTATTATTCTGGTTATTAACAGATATTTTCAGTATTGGTTTTCTAGAAGAAAATATCTGTTAGCAATATATAGGATAATAATGCAATTATCAGGGACTTACTAAAAAGCAATTGTTAGAATCAAGATGAAAGGTAATGAAAGTGTGAACTAGGAGTGAGGGGATGGAACAAATATGAAAATATGAGGGACTGTGTGAAAATATTATTGTGAAAAGATAAAATATAACTGACAACAAATTATAGTGACAAGCAAGGAAGACACTGAAGTTGTGAGCTTAGGTGACTGAGCAGATGCAGGTATCATGACAGGAAATAAGGAAAATAGGAAACTAAACATGTTTTAGATAAAAGATATATCATATTTTGTAGGGTTCATAAGATATCTGGAGTTATCCAGAAGCAGAGACTGAAAATTCAGGACTGGAAAATAGCGAAGTCAAGGCTTGAAATAAACATTTGGCAGTCAAGCACATAGAGGTGAAAATTAAATTCAGATCTGCTGAGACGGTCCATATTTAACATGCAGAGAGTGAAACATAACAGATCTATGGGGAATATACACTCGTTAGTATTCTTTGTAGAGTAAGAGTAAGGTAAGAAAAATATTTTTAGAGTAATTATAATCATAAAATAACTAGAGGCCCGGTGTATGAATTTGTGCACAGGTGAGGTCCCTCTGGGTGGCCTGCAGGGAATGGGCTGAAACCCGCAGTCCAACGCTGCCTGCAGCTCCTACCTGCCGCTCCCGCTCATCCTGGCCCCACTGTGCCTGCTGCGGGCTTGCGCCCAATCAGTCCCAATTGGTAGAGGCTTGCTCTGCCACAATAGCACTCACCAGCCATGAGCCCTGTGTCTGGCGCTCTCCCAAGGGGTGTGGCCTTCAGGATCAGGTTGAAACCAGCTCTCCAACATCCCCCAAGGGGTCCCGGATTGCGAGAGGGTGCAGGCCAGGCTGAGAGACCCCACAGGTGCACGATAGGGCCAGGGAGGGACCCCGGGGGGGCTCCAGGGCATGTCCAACCCATCTTGCTCAGTCCCGATCAGCTGGACCCCAGCAGCAAGCGAACCTACGGGTCAGAGCATCTGCTCCCTCGTGGTCAGTGCACGACATAGTAAGTGGTTGAGCAGCCTTATCATATATATCATTAGCATATTATGCTTTGATTGGTTGTTCAGTTGTTCTGCCATTTGGTCTATTTGTATATTACCCTTTTATTATATAGGATTGTATTATAGAAATAACCCAATATAATATACTGGTAGATAGATTTGTCTGTATATTATTTCTTCCAAAGCAACTTGCCTTTTTGAAAAGTTGACATTTTTTTAAAATTGCTGTAAATTCTTTATTCCACAATGTAAACTGGATGGCTCCCTTCTAAGCACTCTATACTAGATTGGCAATTATTTATACTCCAACCACATACCTCCACCAGCATCACCATGATTAAAATAACTTGCAGAGCTAATTGTTAGGCTACCAAAGGAGGATGCTGGAAATTAATATTAGAATGTAATATAATTCACATTTTTAGGTTTTCTTAATTTTCTATGGAAAATTAATTCATTTGCTCAATCAGCAAACAAATAATGATTATCATTGATATACCAGACTAGACTTACCATTTGGAGGAAATATACACAGTTGGGTTTCAGATACTGGTTTTCTTCAAGGTTAATGGAATAGTTATTTATATATTTACTAGAGGCCCAGTGCACAGATTTGTGCATAGGGGGGAGGCCCTCAGCCTGGCCTGCGCCCTCTCACAATCCAGGACCCCTCGGGGGATGTCCTACTGCCTGTGTAGGCCTGATCTCTGCAGGGCCTAAACTGGCAGTTGGACAGATGTAGCAGTGCACCAAGCAGCAGGCAGCCAGGGAGGAGCCCAAGCTGGTGCCATGCCACTTGCACTCATCCCAACCCGCTGGGCCTGCTGCTGCTGCTCAGAAGCTCTGCCACAGAGTCAGGAGAGGCTCCCGCCGCCACAACTGCGCTCGCCAGCCATGAGCCTGACTTCTGGCTGAGCAGCACTCCCCCTGTGGGAGCACCCTGACCACAAAGGGGCAGCTCCTGCATTGAGTGTCTTCCCCCTGGAGATCAGTGCATAGCAGTCGTTCCAGTTGTCTGGTCATAATGGTCGCTTAGGCTTTTATACATATACATTTTGGGGGGTGACACTGATTAATAAAATTATATAGGTTTTAGATATACAATTCTATAATACATCATCTGTATATTGTATATTGTGTGTTCAGTACCTCAATTCAAGTTTTCTTCCATCTCCATGATTCCCCCCTTTACCACTTCTAACTCCCCTCAACCCCTTTTCCCTCTGGTAATCACCATACTGTTGTCTATGTCTATGAGTTGTTTTGTGTGTGGGTTGTTTTTTTTTTTTTTTAATTCTTTGCTTAATCCCTTTATCTTTTTCACTCAGCCCCACCCCTTTCCATTCTGACAGCTGTCAGTCTGTTCTCTATATCTATGAATAGTCTCTTTCTATTGGACCTGGAGAGTATTATGCTAAGTGAAATAAACCTGTCAGAGAAAGACACATTACCATATGATTTCACTCACATGTGAAATCTAATGAACAAAAGAAATAAAATAAAAATTAAGTCATTTTTTAAAAATATATTTTTATTGATTTTTACAGAGAGGAAGGGCGAGGGACAGAGAGTTAGAAACATCCATGAGAGAGAAACATCGATCAGCTGACTCCTGCACACTCCCTACTGGGAATGTGCCTGCAACCAAGGTATAGGCCCTTGACTGGAATCAAACCTGGGACCTTTCCGTCCGCAGGCCGACGCTCTATCCACTGAGCTAAACCGGTTAGGGCAAAATGAAGTCATTCTTAATGAAAACTAGTCAACTGTAGTTTGGGGATATATTGAAATTTGTTTTGAGGGTATAATGTCGAGTTATTTAGCATAAGATTGTGGCACACATATGAAATAAAAGTTGCAAAAAATCTTTAGAGGAAGAAATTTCTAATATAATATGTAAAAAGCATTTTGATATTATTTTTGTGCAGCTAAAGAAGTGTAGAGAAGTTTAATATTAAAAGACATATTTTCTTTGTGATGTTTAATTTTTTTCCCTTTTTACTCCATAGAAGTCTTTTCTTAATGAAAATAACTGATCTACAATTCTGTAGGAATTACATCATAATTCATTCATGTTATTGCCAAAGTTATCCTTGTCACTTAGTTGTCTTTCATTTCACATGACTATATAGCTATTTTCTAACCATAATTCAAATGGGAAAATTTTAAAACTTGCAGAATAAATACTTAAGCCATATGAGCCCAGCTGCTCTGAGAACCCAAAAGTGGCTTAAAGGAAAAAAAAAAAATCAGAGTTATTAGTGGTTAGTGATTTACATAAAATTTTTAAGTATATTAAATGTAAATCTTAATTTCAAGTTCCATATAATGTGTGATGAGTTTATATATCTTTCAAATATATTAAACATTAATATCATTGTTTTTCCTATTAATTGAGAACTCTTTTACAATTAAATTCTAGCATTTATAACAGTTTTTAAATATTACATGTAATATATGCCAAAACACCAATATTGTCATTTGATCATATGTCATAGTCCTTTGATTAGATATATGTAAATTTGTCTTATTAGTTTTCAAATCATATAGTCTTTTATAAATGTAATATTTACCTTCCACTCAGTCTGATTTCAGACATATTTCACAAATGCAAATATTTACATTAGTTCAGACTGAAGTGTAAAAGTTTGCATCTCATAGGAATACTTGAACTTTAAATGAGATTATTTAGGAAGGTCAAGGCTAATTTTCTATACTAGTGACATCTTACAAACTTTATTATGTATGCATGCTTGGCCAAGAATTTTCAATGAATGAAAAACTCCCCACTCTCCATTAAGTTATATTTTGTAGGAAATATCTGCTAATATGTTTATACTTAAAGATGATATTAAACTTTATTCAAGAAGAGAGATATTTAATGAAACATCATTATTGATACTCAATAAATTATTGTGGCTTATTCTGTTCCTCAGACACATCTTGATTCTTTTAGTAGAGTCACCTTCATTTAATACCCATAAAGTGAGAACCACAAGGTTTTGGGATTCATTTAATGCTAATCAAGCTGAAAAATGGAATTCATCCTAAAGAAATACTTTTCAAATGCGGAGTATTTACTCTTCGTTTAGTCTTCAAGTAACTAAAACACTACCTTCCCCACTCCTTCTAATCATCCATCTATCACCCCAATGGATGATTTTCCCAAGTTTACAAAATATATTTCCATTAAAGAGGCTAATGGAAAGATCCACATTGACTTTACAAGCATATACCTGTTTACCCATGATGTAAAAAGAAAGCCTACAACTGCTTTTAAAAAATGAATTTGACACTTGAAGAGGTTTAGTAACAGATAGTTGGTGCATTGGCTTCAAAATGAAGGACTCAGAACATAGTTTTTAGGGAATTCTTTCCCAGAATAGTTTCTTACTTTCATCTGAGGTGCAGCTGGTCATAACAAAGGCAACTGCAACCAAGACTCTGTGGTTACCTTTCCCTGCCGTCACAATTCACACCCTGCTGAATGGAATATCAAGGCCCTGAACCATGTCAGGGCAATGAGCATAATGACAGGGACTCAGTGGTATAAATGAGGTTAATAACTTGTGAGAAAGTAGAGCTTTGTTCCTAGATCCTTTGCGTTTCCTTCTCGGCACAGTGCAGCTCTTTAGAAATATTGCCTGTCTGTGGAGAGCTAATGGCTCTCGTCATAAAGCTAATACACTGTGCTTCAGTAGTCTTGGAACTCATTTCTGAAGTCACACTAATCTGCCTTTCCTCTGCCATGTTTTGCTTTTGCTCCTGAAAGATTTTCTTATTCCCCAAGACTTCAAGCTGAGCAGAAAGCTTTTTGGCGCTTTTTATGCCATTTCCAATCAGGGGTGACACTTTAGTTTTCACAAACTGGTGTTTTTTGTTTGTTTGTTTGTTTTTTCTCATTTAAAATTTTAATACACAAAGAGGCATCTTGTAAAAGAAATAAAGTGTGTTTTGAAAATGACACATCCCTGCTTTAATCCTGCTGCTATGTCCTCCACAGTCCACTCCCCCTCCTTCTTTACTCTCTCACCATTTTCCTATGTCAGGGGGATGGTCCCTGTCTGCTGCTCTTGCTTACCCCTGCATTCTGTCTCTCTTACAAGCCAGTTTGAGGATATTGAGTTTCATAATAGGCAAGAAAACCATATTGTTTTTATTTGCCATGGACTATCAAAGGGCAACTGGATCCATTTGATTGTTCTTTGCACAAATATGTTTCTTGTAATCAGCGTTGATGATTTCTTTGGCTCATGTCCATCTTTTGGCATTTCTTTCCTACTCCTGCATTCTGGAGGTCTGTAAGTTTTTAGAGAATAAAACTAAATAAGCCATTCTTAAGGGAAATCAAATCACAAAGGATGAAAAAGAATATATACTTCTAACATCCATCATAATGACTGAAAGAGGATCAGACATGAGCAGAATTATTCAAGTCTGTCTTTGAGTTTGTACCCCTCCCTTTTGGTATGACATTGGTATTTTTGTTTCTCAATATGCTTGTAGTAATACTATAATAGTAGATAAAATATTATATCATGTGTTTAATGTGCCAGGCACTGCTGTTATATATAGTAACTCCTGAGAAGAAGATAGTATTACTAGCTTTATTTTATAAAAGAGAACAAATAATCTGTCTCAGACTACTTCAAGACTTAGCACAGATTGATCATGTAATTTGCTTATGGTTGTACAGCTAACAAGTCACAGACTTGTGGATCAAAATCCAGCTCTAGAGATCACATTCCCAAGGACTACACCATGCATAGTGAAACAGCTCTATATAGAATTTAGGAGCAGAAGCAAGAACATTCATGTTAGGTCAGCTAACTCTGGTTTGAAGGACAGTTCTCATACTTGATAAAACTTCTGATGGTGGGACTAATAAGTTGCTTCTTGAGCTTAATCTTCTTTATTGGTGAAATGAAACTAATAACCTTGTTCTAATTATGATTTGGTAATGATTAAATATAAAAAATATAGAGATACTTGCCCTAATTTTCTGCTGAGAAAAATAGTATATGTAGAGATTATATATACTAGAAACTAGAGTTTGGAAAGAGTGAAGCTGGTACCTGAGTAATGTTTTTTGCTATGTCTATCGACCTATGCCCTTGGCCAATTAAATTTACTTTCCTAACTAACCCATCCTTTGCCCTTCTATGTAGTGTCTGCTCTGCTCTTGGGATCCATTGATTTGAGCATTCTGTTATTCTCACTTGTATTGAAATTTGGCTATTAGATTCCTCTAGAGGCCCAGTGCCCAAATTAGTACACAGGTGGGGTCCCTTGCCCTGGCTGGTGATCAGGGCCAATAGCGGCCAGCCGGTGGTGGAGGGAGGGACTATAGAGTTTGAACAGCTATGGGAGGTTGGCTGTGGGAGTGCACTGACCACCAGGGACTAGCTCCTGCATTGAGTGCCTGCCCCCTGGTGATCAGTGAGCATCATAGTGACCAGTCATTCAGTTGCTTAGGCTTTTATATATATATAATGACTGCATCATTTTATATTTTCTCCAATAGATTACAAGGGTTCCAAAAGTATATAAGTATTTCTGTATATCCTTGCCAAGCCATTTTTTTTGAAAAAAAAAATAATAGCCATCCTAACAGGTGTGAAGTAATATCTCATTATGGTTTTACATTTTCCAGACAATTAGTCATTTTGAACATCTTTTCATATACCTATTAAATATATATCTTCTTTGGGGAAATGTCTATCAAATCCTTAGTCCATTTTTTAATCAAGTTATTTTTCTGTTTGTTTTTGTTATTAAGTTGTAGTAGTTCCTTAGAGATTTCAGATATTAACCCCTTATCAGATAGATGTTTTGAAAATATTTTTCCCATTCCATAGGTTGCCTTTCATTCAGTTGATTGTTTCCTTCTCTGTGAAGAAGCTTTTAAGCTTGAGGTAGTCCCTTGACTATTTTTGCTTTTGTTGCTTGCACTTTTGGTGTTATATCTAAGAAATCATTGTCAAGACCAAAGTCATTTGGTTCCCACCTGTACTCTTCTAGGAGTTTTACAGCTTCAAGTCTTATATTTAAGCTTAAATTCATTTTGAGTTGATGTTTTCATATGCTATAAAATAAGAGTTCTATTTCATTCTTTTAAAAATGTACATACAGTTTTCCAAACACAATTTACACGCCATTGTATATTTTTGGCATCCTTGTCAACCATCAGTTGACCATATGTATGTGGATTTACTTCTGGCCTCTCTATTCCATTCCATTGCTCTACAAAACTGTTTTTATGCCAAAACCATATTGTTTTAATATGTAACTTTGTAATATATTTTGATGTCTGGAAGTTTGATGCCTCTAGCTTTGTTCTTCTTTCTCAAGATTGTTTTAGCTATTTAAGGTCTATTGTGGTTTTATTTTTTTCACTTTTCTACAAAAATATGCCATTGGAATTTTGATAAGGATTGTATTGAATCTCTAGGTCACTTTGAGTAGCACAGATATTTTTGCAGCATCACGTCTTCTGATCTGTTAGCATAGGATGTCTGTGGAGTTGTCATATATGATGGATGGAAGTTTTTGTTTCTGTGCCTGGTTTTTTAAAGAGTTTTCGTCATGAAACATGAAATGGTGTTGAATTTTTTCAAATGCTTTTTCCTTCCCCAAAACCAACCAAAAACCCATCATTACTATATTACCCACTCTTCTGAGAATATAGACAAAAGAATTGAAATCAGGATCTGGAAGAGATATTTGCACTCCCATGTTCATTGCAACATTATTCATGATAGCCAAGATGGGAAAACAACATAATGTAAATCAATTAATGTTAAAAATAAAAAATGTGATATGTACATACAATGGGCTATTATTATTCAGTCTTTTAAAAAAGGAAATCATGCCATATGATATAACATGAATGAACCTAGAGGACATTATACTAAGTGAAATAAGATAGTCATAGACTGACATACATTGCATAATTTTACTTATATGAGGTATCTAAGACAGTCAAGTACATAGAAACAGAAAGTAGAGTGGTTGTTACCAGAAGTTAGATGGATAGAAAATGTTAAATTTTTAATGGGTACAAAATTTTTGTTATAAAAGGTGAATAAGTTCTAGGGATTTACCATAAGTCCTAGGGATGTGCCTATAGTTGACAATACTATATGATGTACTTTAAAATGTATTGGGGTAGAACTCATGTTAAATATTTACCACAATAAGAAAATAAAATAAAATAACTTGCTATTCTGTATCTAGTACCCTAAGAAATAGCTTGGTTTCTTTCATACCCAAGTTTCTCAAGTTAATCTAAGCATTAAAGATTTGCTAAAAGTGAGGAATGTAAGGGGTTGCAGGACTTCCTAAATAACTATAAATTTTAATAGTATTAATTGACAATGCCATTGAGATTTGGTGTCATAATATATAAGTAAGAACTTCTAACCTGGCAAGGAAGACTCACTGGGCCAGAAAAAACTTACTACATGTCTCACTGCTCACTACATTAATTGACTCTTGCCTTGTCTACATGAAATTTCTGGCACTGACCTTCATCATTGCTTTCAAAATGAGTATGAAGGAAATAAATTGGTCAATCTGTTCTTTTCTCAAAGAACTTTGGAAGATTTGGCCAGGCACTTAAGAAGTGACTATTTTCTTACATTTTCATGATAAAAGTCCTCTTTCATGATCTCTTTGAGTTTGTTTTTGCTGTTGTTAATCCTCACCCCAGGATATTTTCCATTGATTTTTAGAGAGAGTGGAAGGCAGGGGGAGAGACCAAAAGACAGAAACTTCAATTTGAGACAAACACACAGTTTAGTTGCCTTCCCCATGTACCTGGGCCAGGGATCAAGCCTGCAAATGAGGTACAGCTATGTGTCCTTGACAGAAATCAAACCCAAGATCCTTGAGTCCATGGGATGATGCCTTAGTCACTGAGCAAAACTGATTAGTCTTTTTGAATTTTATAATTCAACGTGATCAACATGTTAGAAAGATAGAAAGAGAGAGAGAGAGAGAGAGAGAGAGAAATAGATAGAGATAGATAGGGAAAATTCTGAACCTATTTGGGTTACTAATTAGCCCAATTGGCAATTACATATTTTGCTGCTTCTTCCTAATCTATAAATAATCCCTGTGTAAATTTAACATACCCTGAATTATACTTGAAAATTACTTTCAAGCAAGAAGTTCCCCAAATAGATTTATTTCATACTCTTCTTTTTTCCACTTGAACTTTGAAAATCCCTAGATTATGGAGTACTTGTTATATCATATTGTTACTTTGTTTTTATTAATCTAGTTGAGATCTTATAACAATCAAATATTTGATAAGAAATTACTTGGCATCCCACACAACATTTAGTTTAGTGGGGAATTTACAGTCTGAAATAGCCCAAAGGGGCTTATAGTCTGTTTGGGAGAGGGGCAATATATAATCTATATATCTATATATATATCTATATATATATAAAAGCCCAGCGATCAGAACAGTGGAACAACCAGAATGAGCAGAATGACCAGTGGCTATGATGCACACGGTGGCAACCAACCAGCCTGATCTGGGCCTCGATTGGGATCCCAACCCCTGCTGGCCCAGCCCCCAATTGGCCCCCAACACCCTGATGGGGGCGGGGCCGGCCAGCCAACTGTGCATGGCCTATCCCCTCCTGCTGGCCCAGCCCGATAGTCCCCCATCAGGGCAGGCTGGCTGGACCCCACCCATGCACAAATTCATGCACCAGCCCTCTAGCATCTATACTAATAGTAGCCTAGGTGGCATCACACCATCAGGTCATCAGAAGATGGCCATCACAAGATGGACATTACATCATGGCTGTCACAAGAGGCAGGGTCCGGTGGCTGCTCTGTACAGTGAGGCCTGGGGCTCCTGAGGCTCTGCATGGCATGGAGGAGGCTGGTCCCAATGTCTCCACTGCCTCATGCAGAGGAGGCGGGTCCCAGTGGAGGAGGTGGGTCACTGCAGGGGAGGGCAGTTGGGAGTGATCAGGCCATCAGGGGAGCAGTTAGGTGTCAATCAGGCCAGCAGGGGAATGGTTAGGGGGCAATCAGGTTGGCAGGCAGAAGTGTTTAGGAGCAATCAGACATGCAGGCAGGCAAGTGGTTAGGAGCCAGGGGTCCTGGATTCTGAGTTGGACATTCACTGAGGGATCCCTTATATATATGCCTAAGTGACCATCACTATGATGCATACTGATCACTAGGGGACAGATGCTCAACACAAGAACTGCCCCCTTGTGGTCAGTGTGCTCCCACAGGGGGAGTGCTGCTCAGCCAGAAACCAGCTGGTGAGCACAGCTGCGGCGAGAGCCTCTCCCGGCTCTGCCTCAGCACTACTGAGCAGCGGCAGGTGCAGTGGGCCAGGATGAGCAGGAGCAGTGTGGTTCCCGAACTCGGCTTGGGCTCCTCTCTGTGGCTTGGCGCACTGCTATTTCCCCCATGGGGTCCCAGATTGTGAGAGGGCACAGGCCAGGCTAAGGGGATCCTCCCACTCCATGCACGAATCAGTGCACTGGGCCTCTAGTCATAAAATAATATACAAACTATATATAACAGAATAGCCAATCTATCAAATCCAACATGCTGTCACTGATTTCTATGGAAACTTTTCTGTCATTGCAGAAATTATGAAGAATAGTAAAATATTGTATGAGGTCCTAAAATATTAGGAGATTTTTAAAAAGTTCTCTTTATAAGGTGTCATGCATGAATTATGGGTAGAAATAAGTCAAGATCCCTCATTTGATGAAGCTCACTATGAAGCAAGGATAACAGAATGAGAAACAAAACACTTTCTCATGGTCAATGTAACAGTAAAGGCACACACCCAGTGCAGGCTGTGAACACAGAGGAGGGAAATTTGGCCCTCCCAGTTTAGGAGGTCAGAAGGAAGATCCTCAGGAAGATAACTGCCTCATAGACACAGACAGCAGCAGCATGAGCAAAGACACAGAAGTGAAATATGAAGTTCTCTTTGAGCTGCAAGCGAATTCCAACTGGAGTATAAAAGGCAAAGCTAGCATGACACGATATAAAGCCAGGGATATAGAATGGGAAGAAATTCCTCACAGAATAAATAAATGCAAGTTAGTCTATCAACTCAGACCTTGCACATAAAGGTCAATTAGGAGACTCCCTAAATCACTGACACTCATAGAAAGAAATATTGATGGTAATTTTGTGATCACTTTTATAAGCTATAAAAAAAAACACACACTTATATTTATCCAACATGTACCTCCCAAGTATGTTATAATCTGCAGTTCCCTACCTACTTCCTGATTAATGTGGGAAGAAGGATGACATTATAAGCAAATGGACGCACCCTTAAGGATCTGGACATTTCATCCAACTGATGTCTTTCCTTCCTTCAATTGTGAGACGGACTGTTTGCAATGAACCTTTAGAAGCAATCCTTTACATCAGAGCTGCGAATTAGGGGAGTGCTGTGGCTTGAGTTAGTGCTCAAACATTTGTTGCCTGCTGCATGATTGTGAATAGACATTCAGAAAAATTATTTCGCATATTTTGGTTTACTAGTTGAAACTATAATTGTGCTTTTACTATAAACCAAAATATTTCCTTTTGCATTTTTTCATACTTCGTATTTCTCAGGTTTTGTTCTATTCATAAGTTTATGTCTTTATATTAGTAACTTGTTATTAACTACAGGTTTTATAATATGCATTACAAAGTTTACAACATTTTGGTTTTACATTTAAAGAAATAATATCAAAACATATCAATTTTATTTTGTCAGCAGATGGCAGTGTTTCTGAGTTGGTGGGTGCAACTTCCTGTTACCTATCAAGTTTGAAGCTTTAGCTTTGAAATACAGGTTTCTGATATTCAGAATTCTAATTCCATAGAGTTAGGTTGAGAAATGTTTTTGAAAAGATTGACAACAGTGAATCTGGGAAATGCTTCCTCATGATTCTGATCCACACTTGTTCCTAGCAGTCTTTCCCTCCCCTCTTCCTCCCTTCTTTCCAGTTCCCTTTAGCCATTCCTCACTTTCTCATTTCCTGCTTCTTCCTATATTTTTCTGCTCTTCTTTAATTATTTTTGCTATCCTGTTTAAAACTATTATTTAAAAAAACTTATTTGCCGCCCTGGCTGATTTGGCTCTGTGGATAGAGCATCGGCCTGCAGACAGAAAGGCCCCAGGTTCGATTCAGGTCAGGGGCGCATATCCAGGTTGCAGGCTCAATCCCCAGTGGGGGGCATGCAGGAGGCAGCTAATCAATGATTCTCTCTCATCATTGATGTTTCTATCTCTCTCTTCCTCTCCCTTCCTCTCTGAAATCAATAAAAATACATTTAAGAAAAAACAACTTATTTGCCAACATAAAAATGAATATAAGTGAAAAGCATTTAATTTAAAATCAGTTGTACAAAAGAGAGGGATTTTAGTGGAAGCCACCTGCGGGAGTGTGTATGCACAAATGTTTACGCTGAGAATAATGCTTGTCAAGTCAAACTAATTGATAGATCGTTTGCTGACTTATTTAAATAGTCCAAATTATCTCATTTTAGTGTATGAAAAATTGAGTTATTTTTGAAATCCACATGGCGGTTTCAACTGTTTTGATGTATAAAGTGGTAACTAAAGCTTTGAAGATGCTTGGCTTTATCATGTTTTTGAGAGTTGGCAGTGGATTTATGTAGTGTGAGAAGTAATGTGGCCCTGTTAGGGAAATACTGTTTTTGTTGTTGTTGTTTTTAATTTTGTTTGGTGCCAAATTATATTATTTGTTTGTCTAAAGTAAAGTCTACTAAATAAAAATTTTACATAGGATTCTGCAGAGCTTGTTTTTGAATTTTGTCATAGTATTTCCTAGCTAATGACTGAATAACAGATAATGTTTGAAGCAAAACAAATGGTGAACTATTTAATGAATAGGGGTTCTGTCTTCCTTCTGAAAGCTTCTGTTGTGTATAAGGAAAGGGCACTGATCAATTACATTGCATTGGAATTTTAAAAGTATGTTTAACTTTTAGAACTTGTGTGCTTCTTATTAAGAGGCTAAACTCAGCGAACACCTTTCTTCAGACAGAGCGTTGTGGGATATAACCCTCAGGCTGTTGTCCCTGCGGAAGTTGTTGCCTGGAATGGGGATTTCCTATGGCCTGCAAACAGGGCGCTCTCCCATGAAAGCTTCAGTTGTGTCTGAGGGAGAATAACATCCTGCCTGAGTCCAGTCTTTGCCTGCTGTAATTCAGCATCCCTCTGGTACACCTTCACTGAAGTGTCCAAGGAGACCCATGAAAACATGTCTGGACATATTCCAAGGTTGTAGAAAATTCTGATCCTGGTAGCCTAGAGAAAAACCTGAGCAGACCACAAATACCTGGGCAGAAAAATAGAGAGAAATACTATAAAATTTAAACTTTAGGTCAAAGCTAATTGTTTTTGCTTAAATTTAAACTCCAATGCACAGTATGTTGCTATTTTAAATGTACATAATAAAGATACCTAACACATTAAACACTTACTATATATCAACAACCCTAAGTACTAAATGAGCTCTCATTATTTTTATGGTATAGCTGAAGGGATTGAGGGTTAGGGAACACATATAGTCAGATACTGGTTTATTCTTTAGGAAAAAGGGGGACATTAAAAGTCTTAAAAGAAAATAACCAACCAACAAGCACATGAACACACAATGGGATGGCATCACTAAAGATGGACTGTACAGAAGTACCTCTGAGGGCATGGTAGGAGAATCTTGGTGGGGAGAGAACACAGAGGCTCTTGAGTGGTCCAAACAGTAGAGGTAATTCAGGTCTGAACAGTGGCAGTAGTACAGACAATTGAGAAGGAAGTATAGATACAAGGGGCATCTAAAGTTGAACTTGATATAATTCATTTCTTTTGTTGAGAGCAAAAGAATATATAGTTCACTTACCTCTACAATGAACTCTCTGAAGTTCTATCCTGGGGTCAGAAAAGGGTCAGGGGACTCAATAAATAAAATATGACGTGCACTTGCTTTTAGAGGCACAGAATTCATGAAATCAGGCATTGGAAGGATAAAACCATTTTTTCCTCTGACTGCAAGGAACATATTGAGAAAAGTAATGCCAAAGCTTTGGGAATAAAAGGTTATTCACATTGGAGTAATCAAAATGAAAATCTCTCTCTCTTTTTTTTTAATGCCATGAATAAAATAAGGAAAAAGAGAAAAAGTATGCCATGGACACAAACTATTAATCTCAAGAGTAAAAAAATAAAACAAAAAAGCATATTTAGTTAGTAAGAAGAAGACAGATTTGAGTTCAAAACATCTAACTATGGTCTATTACCTACCCAAGTTCATCTCTCTCTTCATTGGTGAGTGCTCTTGGACAGCTTCCATTATCCATGTAGAATTCACTCAAGTGGGCAATTGTGGATAGGAGACCTGGGGAAAGAAAAAGATATATTCCTGTGTCAAAAAAGAGGGTGCTCTATGATAATTATATTATACTAGAGGCCCAGTGCACAGAATTCATGCACTGGTAGGGTCCCTAGTGGCTTGTGGCAGCCAGCTGGGTACTCCCTCCCTTCCCCCAGACACCTGCCACCGCCAGGGCCTTCCCCCCTTCCCCCAGCTGCCTCCTGTGGGCCAGAGACTCCCTCCCTTCCCCTGGCTGGCCCCACCCCCTGGTAGAACTCCTGGAAGAACTACTGGTTGAAGGGACAATTTGCATATTATGCTTTTATTATATAGGATTAGTAGGTAAAATGTTTCATTGGAATGTATATTTATTGGAGTGTATAAGTTCCATAAATTTTGCACATGCACAGAAAAGGAAAATATAGGCAGGTGGGATAAAAGATGATATACTGAATTCTTACTGTGTACAAGATACTTTAGATTTTTCCCCACTCCATGGCCTTTTATTATCCTCCTTTTAAGGTGATAAAATTAAGGATGAAAGGAGTTAAATAAATGTGTAAAAGTTCAACCTCCAAACACTCTACCTTTAGAACCTGCTTTTATAATTACTTTGCTCTATTGTCACCTTGGATATTTCACTCCTAATAAATGCTAAATTAAAATATTAATATTTCATGTTTAATATTTAAGATGAATTTCCTGAGGGCATTAATATACAATGTTTTCTTGATTAAAAGCAGTTATGACATTATTAAAAATATCTAAAGATATATTTGTACACTTCAGAGTGATTACAGAAGGGGAAATTAAAACAGCATTATAGAAGACAGCTCATTTTCTACCTTCATCTTTATTTTGTGTGTGTTGTTGTTGTTTTTTTAATACTTTTGCATGTTTATAAAAATTAAAATGCAAATAAATTCCCAGATGGTCATTGATATCTGCACGTCTCTAGATATTCATTATACGTTAAATGGCTGGAAGATAATTAGTTTTGAAAATATAAATGGCAGGCTGAAAATTATTATAATGTATATATTATAGGCCAAGTGAGAATTACTGCTCAACTGCTTAATGACTAATCTGGCTTTATTTTAGTGAATATTTATAAGGTCTGTGTATGTGTGTGTATATATATATGTATATGTATATTTATATATATATTAAAAATCAAGTTTTAAATAAATTTTCAAGAACTCTTCTGTACTCAAGCATACAGAAAGTTTTTGTTATTTTGTATTTTTTTTATAATTGTATTTTAGAATAATTTTAAAATGGCATGAAGTTTGTGGAAAAGTTGCACCTACAAAGATGTTTCACTGGAACTTTCCCATATACTTCAGCCAGATTCCCTAGTTGATATTTTACTACATTTTCTCAATCATCACTTTTTTACTGCATGCAAATATCAAGAATTATGAAGGGTCTTTATGAAGAGATTTTTATCCAGCTTGCAGGCTAACAAGTTACCTTGTCAGAATCTCATGGATGCTAGCAGAAACCAAGAGAATTTGGGGCCAGAGACTTTATTGTTAGTCATTAAGACTTTACTCAAGACACAGCAGACAGCATTAACATCATGTTCCCACTGGTTCCATTGCCAGTACAATGGGGATGAGGATAGGAATGATTAGAAGGAAGGGTCAAATGGTTGCTGCATGCACAATGGGTCTTTCTTACAAGTGAGTAATTGCAAATTTACAAAAGCCTCCATTTATTACTAAGGGGCTGCAACTATATCTGCCCCACTCTTACCACAAAGGGGACATTAATTTTATTATTGTTTTCACACAAAAGACCTTCCCTCTGCCCAGTGGAAGGAGACTACATCTTTCACATCTATATGCTATATAAGCATCCTTGCAAAGATAGCAGGGGATGTTATCATAATTTTTTTCTCAAGATATGTGGGAATGAAAAGACCCATAGTGTTCACTGTTCTCCCTACAGTGAGCACTAATCATTCTTCCCTTTTTGAGCCATTAAAACAGTTTCAGACAGGATGTCCCAGCATTTTTTAATACTACAATATATATATTACAAAAACAAGACATTCCCCTACATAACCATAGCACAATCATGCAAACCTGGAAATTAATGCAATATTACAATGCAATCCACAGATTTCATTCAAATTTTGCTAATAGTACAACAATATATCTTTTTTTACTCTTTCTTGTCCAAGGTGTTATCTAGAGTTATGATTTGAATTTTCATTCTTTTATAATCTGTAATGTTTTTCCAGGCTTACACTGTCTCATATGACCTAGACTCTTTTAGGGAACGTAAGACTTACCATCTGAAGGATTTCCCTCAATCTGTTTCCATGAATGTTTCCTCAAATACAGAGTCAGTTCATGACTTTGTAGGGGGAGCTGATGCAATGTCCTTCAGTTTATTAGATCATTAGGATAGAATAACTTACATTCCCCACTGAAGCTAAGCCCCTGATCAGCTGGCCAAGTTTTCTGCAAATTTTCTCTACTGGAGAGTCATGTTTTTTTCTTGTGTAACTTTTTTATATTTTGAGTATTTGGGGGAAATTACTATGAATTTACCTTAATATTCTATCACTACGTTTCTGTCCACCAATTTTACATCATATACCTCCCTTCCTCAAATATCCACTAAATGCTTTAATTTATATTTATCTCATTAATTCTATCTGTATTGTGATTCCAACATAAATATGAGATTTTCCTTTATCCTATCTAATAAAAGAGTAATAAGCAAATTGATCATCACTCCAACACACAAGATGGCTGCCCCCATGTGGACACAAGATGGCTGCCACAAGATGGCCAGCAGGGGAGGGCAGTTGGGGGTGACCAGGCCTGCAGGAAGGGCAGTTGGGGGGACCCAGGTCTGCGGGGGAGGGCAGTTTGGGGGGATCAGACCAGCAGGGGAGAGCAGTTAGGGGTGATGAGGCTGGCAGGGGAGGGCAGTTAGTGGTGACCGGGTCGGCAGGGAAGGGCAGTTAGGGGTGACCAGGCTAGCAGGGTAGGGCAGTTAGGGGCAATCAGGCTGGCAGGGGAGCAGTTAGGCGTCAATCAGGCAGGGGAGTGTTTAGGGGGTGATCAGGCTGGCAGGCAGAAGCTGTTAGGGGCAATCAGGAAGGCAGGCAGGCAAGCAGTTGGGAGCCAGCAGTCCTGAATTGTGAGAGAGATGTCTGACATCCCTTGAGGGGTCCCAGATTGGAGAGGGTGCAGGCTGGGCTGAGGGACAGTTCCCCCTCCCCCCAGTGCAAAAAATTCGTGCCTCTAGTCCTTATATAATTACCAATTTATTCATTAATATTCATATGGAGTTACAAATTATGATGTTATCCAATCCTATATAATAAAAGGCTAATATGCAAATTGTCCCCAGGATTTTGACAGAGTTCAATCGGGAGTTTGACCAGGGGTCAGACTGGTCAGCCAACTACCCACAGTCCCTTCCCCCCTGGCCAACCTGGCCCAATTGACCCTGATCAGGGTGTGCTGGCCAGATCCCACCCGTGCACGAATTCATACACTGGGCCTCTAGTATGATATAAGCCATTACAATTGGTATTTTTGATGCACATACTTTTCTAGTTTTAGTAAGAGCCCCTTTAAACTATTTTTTTTTCCTTTTGACATCTCAATACTTCTTTGACAACTTTCGTTTCTGTGACAGAAATGTGTTCTAGTTTCATGTTATAATTTTCCTGCTTGAAGTTAGCCATTAAGCCATTTCTTGAAGGAGTCTTGGTTCCTTTTAGTAGATGATTGTGTTTAGAGACCAGGATCCATGTACTTGCTGTCCTCATTGCTACAAAGGTATCATAGAATCCAAATACTCTAGATAACAAAGCTAAATATGTACTTTTCATATATATAACATTATGAACATATATATGTAATTTCATATATAATATGCTAAAATGAATAATATTATATATAATATATAATAAAATACTAGTACATTAATATTATATATACACTAGAGGCCCAGTACACAGATTCATGCACAGGTGGGGTCCCTCAGCCTGGCCAGTAATCAGGGCCAATCGGGGCCTGTCTCTGATCAGGCTGCTTGAGGCTGGTAGGTTGGCTGGCTGAGGGGAGGGACCATGGGAAGTTGGCCAGCTGGCTGGGGGGAGGGACTGCGGGAAGGTGGTTGGCCGCAGGAGGTTGGCTGTGGGAGCACACCGACCACCAAGGGGCAGCTCCTGTATTGAGCGTCTGCCCCCTGTTGGTCAATGCGTGTCATAGCAACTGGTCAACCCGTCATTTGGTTGACCAGTCATAATGGTCAATTAGGCTTTTATATATATAGATAAAGGTATTTATTTCTAAGCATAAATATGTAGAGATCTATTCACAACAATACCACCAAGTCCAATTTAATACCTTTTTCTATCTTCTTTGATAGTGAGAATCATGATTCCTAATATCTCAGTATATTAACTTAGTTGCTCAATCCCCCTAGACACATACCCAATCTCTTGACTGGCAGTCACTTTTTCAACTGCTGATCACATAGTGATCTCATTGTCTTTACTACTGCTCAGCCCTAGTCCCACCATCAACTCCTTGGCACTACACTGTCTCAACCTCCTCAGATCCTTGGCTCTGTTGCAGTCTCTTCCTCAGTTCTGCCTAGTTGGCCCCTTCAAGGGAAGGGAAGTGGAAGAAAGGAGAAAATTGATTTTAATTATTATCTTTAAAATTAGCTTTATTGTTTACATTAACCAGATACAATTTTTGTTGTTAGACAAATGGCTTTGAAAAATAGCCTAGAAACAATAAAATTTGGGGGGATATGTCATGATACCCTACCTTGCCTAAAATTGTCTTAATATGATTGTATACACATTTTAGTATTAAGACATAATTTATTGAACTGTGGCTGACCTATTTTATTTATTTATTTATTTATTTATTTATTTATTTTAAAATATTTTTTTACTGAAAGGAAGGGCGAGGGATAGAGAGTTAGAAACATTGATGAGAGAGAAACGTTGATCAGCTGCCTCCTGCACACTCCCTACTGGGTATGTGCCTGCAACCAAGGTACATGCCCTTGACCAGAATCAAGCCTGGGACCCTTCAGTCCAAAGGCCGACGCTCTGTCCACTGAGCCAAACCGGTTAGGACTACTATTTTAGTATTAAAGTTTTGTTACAGTAGGGATGACATTCTATAAAATTAATGAAATGCTGTTCAGTATAGTCCCAGTGGTATGGGGTTTCTGAGAAAAAGCAGAAACTAGTGACTTATCAGAGATAGTATCCTTGAACCATTACAGTCCATCATATACCTTCAATAGCACTGGGACATTTGGATCCCAAGAGTTAAAGAGAAAACTCTGAGTAACTTAGATGCTATAGAAAATAAATATTGGAAGTGTCTTGTTATCTCTTCAATATTCCACTATGATTTTCTAAATATATATATACTAAAAAGGAAGACTGCATCACTTCTGAAATGAATGTGAATCTTTTATCAAACCTAATTCAACATGAGAAATTATGAAATGAGAACTGGATTTCTTAAATACAAGGCTAGTATTCTTCTGAGTGAAAAACTAAGAATTGGCTAAGGAATCAGTGAAATGAGGTAGGGAGTTGGGTCAATCTCTAGATTTTGAAGTCTTATATAAAGCCTGCTGGTAAAGTTGGTGTAGGATGACAAAAGGTTCCTTCAGTCATACAGCCGGCATCAGTATAGGATCTAAGTGGATTATGACAGTCAAATTTACTTTGTGATAGTATGTATTGTGCAGAAACAAACCATACTTCACCTGATTTCTTGGCTACATGCTATAATAGTTTTCTTCATCAGTATCTCTGTCACTTTTTAATGCTTTCTCTGGAAACAAAACAAAACAAAACAAAACAGTTTCTGCTTTTGTCTGGTTTAGAATGATTGGCCTATTACCAATAAAGAATGAGGGATAAAATAACCAAATGGTGGTTAACTAGTAAAAAAAAACAAAACAAAAAAACTTCATTTAAATTAATCATATGTTTATTATTAGAATTCAGACTTAAATGATAGACTAGAATGGAGCTAAGAAATTGCTGGTTGTTTACTAAGGAGATTAGTAGTATGAAAATAAAAAATAAATGCTGTGAGATGAGCATATGCCTAATTAATAAAGATACTGTTCTGTTTGCCTTTGTCTAATTGTTTAACAATTTTTATTAAATTATCTAAATCAAAATAAAGCAATTTTTAAAATATATTTTATTGATTTTTACAGAGAGGAAGGGAGAGGGATAGAAAATTAGAAACATCAATGACAGAGAAACATCAATCAGCTGCCTCCTGCACACCCCCTACTGGGGATGTGCCCGCAACCAAGGTACATGCCCTTGACCAGAATGGAACCTACGACCCTTCAGTCAGCAGGCTGACGCTCTGTCCACTGAGCCAAACTGGTTAGGGCATAAAGCAATGTTTTAAGAACATTTTGGATGTTATCTCCAATATATTCATATATTTTTTCAGATGTTATTAATGCTAGTTATTCAGTGATTATTATTGTCCCTGTGCACTCATTTGTCTACTAATCTTGAAAGACACTAAATTAGTTTGGTTCATAGCACTACAAATCTTTAAAACAGCATCTTGAATTAATATAAGATAGGTTCGTATCCTCCCTCTCACCTACTAGACATTGAAGATGTTATTTTACCTTCCTGTCCAAATAACTTAATATTTGTGAGTCCCAATGTTGCTCTCTGTGAAATTTTACAAGATTAAATGAGTTAAGATCTGCACTATATTAAGCACATTTAAAATGATCAATAACTTAGATTTCTTGTAAAGGTCATCATCACCATCATTATCATATATAAATATTCTTTCTAGGTATTCCCAAAGAGGCACATGATATCTTGGTTTAAAAAAATGTTTACACACCTATTTCTAATGGAATGAGTTAAATTCTAATGTTAACATATTGTATTCATCTAAATTCATTCTGCATTGTCAAATATGTATGCAATTGATCTTCATTTCCTGACCTAAGTTGCTCTGGAGTAACCACGTTCATCAATAAACAGCTCTTATACAGGATAAGTATGGTGGGTGGAAAGTCTGCAATAGTTTGTATATTATGTTTGCATCCATCAACATGAAAGTGGAAAACTGCAAAACACATTTTATTTCCTGACAAGCACCATGAAGTGCCTACCACTACTGTATATAAAAACCATATTTTATTAACACAGGTTAACAGAAGAGAGCAACCTTTTCAGTACAGCTTGAATTTTTAAGTATGCAGGCTCTCTTTGTGCACATATTTATAATCTTAATTTAAGACTCTTAGACATTATGGAAACTCTATAGTATTTCATTTTAAACAGCTTATAAGCATTCATTAGTACAGTAAACACTTACTGAAAATTAATGGTATGTCTAGGAATTAGATCCTGGATACCCTCAAGAAAGTATACATGTTTCCTAATCTCCAAAATCTCACAAGCTAAGGAAACAATTATCAGAATAACTATATTGTCTGCAGTTAGATTACATCTATATCCTATTTAGTGCAATTACACTCATGGGCCAAAAGCACCCCTCTGCCTCTGTTTTTGTACCTGAGTGTGTCTGTTGCGGGTGGAGTGGTGGCGGTGACCAGGTTTAGGAGGGAGAATTACAGAAAAGTTCACAAAGTAGGTGTCACAGTGGAAACTATATTCATAAATACATACACATAGGTGTGTTTTAGAAAGAATTTTGGAAAGCATACAGTTCAGCAGAGGCTGAAGATGGAGAAATGACAGCAATGAAAGTGGAATATTCTTTTCAAATTCTATCCTGACACTTTTGGCTTTATTTTTCAGTTGTGTAAAGTGACAAAAAGATTTCTGAAAATTCATCCATCCATCCATCCATCCATCGTCATTCATTCAAAAGCTATTTCCCAAATACCTAATGAGTTTCAGGCACTGTTTAAATGGTAAGAATACAATGTTAAGCAAATATGCATGCACATGTTGCACTCTTGGAGTTTCTAATCTAATGGAGGAATTAGAGATAAATTAAATCACCTTATTAATATATACATATAAATATATAATTTAAAAAGAGAGAAGTGTCTGAAGCAAATGAAGGAAGTGCTATGACCATGTATATGAGAATAAATAAACAGTGGAAGAAGCCACCATATATGAGGACCCCTTTCACCCCTCACCCCCTTCCCTCTGGCAACCACCACACTGCTATTTGTGTCCCTGAGTTTCAATTTTATATCCCACACTAGAGGTCCAATGCATGAACTGTGCACAGGTGGAGTCCAGCAGGCCCACCCTGATGGGGGCCCATTAGGGGCAGGGGCGGCCAGGGAGAGGAGCTGCAGGCAGTTGGCTGATCAGCCCCGCCCCCGATCGGGATGTTGGGGGCTGATTGGGAGTGGGGCTGGCCAGGAGGAGGGACCACAGGAGTGCTCCAGGGCATGTCTGATCTGTCTCGCTCAGTCCAGATCAGCCGGACCCCAGCAGTAAGCTAACCTACCAGTCAGAACGCCTGCCCTCTGGTGGTCAGTGCACGTCATAGTGATGGTAAAGCGGCCTTAGCATATAATTAGCAATTATTATACTTTGATTGGTTGACCGGACGACAAAATAGATGGATTTTGAGAATATTATGCTAAGTGAAATAAGTCAGTCAGAAAAAACAAAGAACCATATTATTTCACTCATATCCTAAGGCTTTTATTATATAGCCTTTTATTATATAGGATATGAGTGAAATAATATGGTTCTTAGTTTTTTCTGACTGACTTATTTCACTTAGCATAATATTCTCAAAGTCCATCTATTTTGTTGCAAATGGCAGTATTTCATTCTTTCTTATGGCAGAGTAGTATTTTATTATGTATATGTACCACATCTTTATTCAGTTCTCTATTGCAGGACACTTTGGTTGTTTCACATTAACAAAAGAAAAGAAAAAGATCACATGATCTCATTTATAGATGCAGAAAAAATTGATAAGATACAACATCCATTCATGATTAAAACACTCAATTAAATAGGAATAGAAGGAAAGAACCTCAACATAATGAAGGCCATATATGATAAACCCTCAACTAATATCATACTCAGTGGTGAAAAACTGAAAGCTTTTCTTCTAAGATGAGGAACAAGACCAGGATTTCCACTTTCATGACTCTTATTCAACATAGTTCTGAAAGTCTTAGCCAGAGCAATAAGACAAGAGAAAGAAATAAAAGGCATCCAAATAGGGAAAGAAGAAGAAAAACTGTCATTTTTTTGTGGACAACATAATTCTGAAAATTACAAAGCATTTTCCTCTTAATACCACAAATATCAAATGAAATTTGGGGCATTATTTAAAAGAGAAAATGTATACACTTTTGAAATACTATTTTAAAAGTATTTGCCACTGATTTCAAAAGAGGTCCTTAGCTGGAGAGCAATACTAGGGATGAAGAAATAGTAGCTAATAGGTCCATTAGTACAATATGAAGAAAATAATGGTAATTTGCCTTAAATTATGCATATGGAAATATTTGTTCTCATATCTAAGACAATAAGCACTAAATCTTAGAGGCAATTTTCAATATATGTTTTTCTATTATTACTCCACTAGAGGCCCAGTGCATGAAATTTGTGGATGGGGGGGGGTGTCCCTCAGGCCAGCCTCCCCCTCTCCAATCTGGGACCCCTTGAGGGCAGTTGCACATCCCTCTCACAATCCAGGACTGCTAGCTCCCAACCGCTCTCCTGCTTGCCTTCCTGACTGCCCCTAACCGCTTCTGCCTGCCAGCCTGATCACCCCCTAACAACTCCCCTGCCAGCCTGATTGATGTCTACCTGCTCCCCTCCCTGCCAGCCTGTTTGCCCCCAACTTCCTTCTCTGCCGGCCTGGTCACCCCTAACTGCCCTCCCCTGCAGGCTTGATCACCCCCAACTGCCCTCCCTTGCAGGCCTGGTCCCTCTTACCTGCCCTCCCCTGCTGGCCATCTTGTGTCCACATGGGGGCAGGAGCTTTGACCACGTGGGGGCAGCCATCTTGTGTGTTGGAATGATGGTCAATCTGCATATTACTCTTTTATTAAATAGGATAGAGGCCTGGTGCATGGGCATGGGCCAGCTGGTTTGCCCTGAAGGGTGTCCCGGATCAGGGTGGGGGTTCCCTTGGGGCTTGGGGAGACCTTGGGAGGGGCCTGTGGTGGTTTGCAGGCCGGCCATGCCCCCTAGTAACCCAAGCAGAGGCCCTGGGATCTGGGATTTATTTATCTTCTAATTGAAACTTTGTAGCCTGGAGTGGAGCCAAGACTTCTGCTCCCTCTGTGGTGGCAGCCATTTCTGTTGGGATTTATTTATCTTCTATAATTGAAACTTTGTAGCCTTAAGCAGAGGCCTGGGCTGGCCAGGGTGTGTGGAAAGCTTGGCTTCCTCCATCGCCGGGGAAACCCAAGCCTTCCTCTTGCTCTCTCTGTGGCTGTAACCATCTTGGTTTGGTTAATTTGCATACTTGCTCCTGATTGGCTTGTGGGCATGACTTGTGGGTGTAGGGGAGTGATGGTTAATTTGCATGTCACTCTTTTATTAGAAAGGATTAAGCTGAGAGAGAAAATTGCAATTAAACAATGATTACATGAAGGAGTCAAAGTATAAGAAATAATAGATGAATAAGATACCTAAAAATATTTCACATTTCATTTATCCATAATATAGGTGTCCCCAACATTTTTATACATACTTTCATATCTGATAGCTCAATTATGAAAAGTATGTATACATTTTTGGGGACACCCTATAGTTCATTCAGGGTTATTCACACAATCAGTCTAATGTAATAGAATGTAGTGGAACACTTCCTACTTTGAGCCCACTGTATGGCAATCCAAGGGCCAAGTCTACTTTCCTGGAAGCATACAGGACCTTTCCTAAGTCAATACTACTCCTTTAGCAAACCTCCCTCTACACTTCATAAGAAATAAACCTTTCTTTAGCAAACCTCCCTCTACACTTCATAAGAAATAAACCTTCTCTCCAATTATCGTATTTCCTTTCTTGGTAAACATGTAGTTGCTGATTAGGTGAAAACATGATCTGCTGTATACTTGTTTGGGAATATTAGGTTTGTGGCAACTTCCTTTGAATAACCATGATTAAAGTTTGTCTTTCCTTTCATCTTAGGTGGTCTATGCTAATAAATATGAGTTGGGATTCCATTTGTATTCATTTCAATGGTTTTTGGACCTATAGCCTAGTACCTTAATTCTAGCCACACTAGATATTGTGCTTGGGACCTCAGGTAACATACATAGTGAGATATTACCCATTTTAAAAATCATATAGGCATAAAAATTAGCTTTGTAAAAAATATTTTCATTTGAACACTTAGGACCATAAAAACATTAATCCAAACTAATAATCCATTAAACCAAAAATTTGTTTCCACATTTCTAATGAAGCTGACAAGTTGATAGACTATTTGATGTGACTTTTTTTTTTAGCTTACTGCTTTTTTTTTAACTTGCATTTCAATCAGTTGCTTAAAAGGTCATGTTTAATGTCACATTAGCACTTTCCCAGAAAGATTTATTTTTATTTAGATTTAGTATGATAAAATAAAAACTTTCTGGGTGTTAATTATAAATGGAACTTTCTAAAAGTTCCATTCAAGATTTTGTATAGTTTCATTAAGGTGTCCATCTTTAGTCAGTGACATCTAACTGCTATAAAATTTTATAACAGTGATATTTATTCAATATGCCTTCCTCATTTTCTATACAGTGATATTTATTCAACAAATCTTCCTTTTGTGCTTTTTTTATTTTATATACTAATAGGTAGAAAACAGATATGACTATAGTTACAGATATCATAACTATAAAATGGTTTTAGGCATAAAACATTATTCATATTATTTTCTCTTACACTAGATTAAAATTAAGAAAATCAATGGGTCTTTTAAAAATTTTTGAACATCTAAGTAACTTCATTCTTTTGCCTACTTTTACCTTCCACTGGCCAATAGCTTCTTCAATTATAAGCACCAAAAAGATATATTTTTAGGCCAAGAATAACCAATAAAGTCCCCATTCTCACAATGAAAGTAAGGATACAATTAGGAAATTCTGGATTTTTTCCCAACATTTTTTATGAGACTTTAAGTTCTGATTCCAGATAATCCTTGTAAATTATTTGACACCAAATAATAAACTACATCATATTGGTATTATCTATTTTCACATGAATCTATAAAATATGAAGAACATATATATTTTTATTTTTATATCCTACACAACACATGGAAGAGCACTATATATCTTGATAGGAGGAGAAAAAGTACTGAATGACTTAGTTTATGACTATCACTACATTTTTTATATATAGAGATGAGTATATCAATTAGATTATATTATGCATGCCACCTTATAATAAAAATGATGAAACTGTTAAAATAAATTATGATTAATTTTTTATTTAACTTAGGAGAAATAAACTGTGATGAGATGGTAGAAACTTCTATACTCTAAATACATGTCATTAACCAAAAGATATTGATTCTTATAATTTCAAACATTAAAAAATAAATTTTAGAAAATTAAGATTTAGAGACATTATTCTGCACTTAAAATAATTCAAGCAGTTATAATTTATTTCACACTATAAAACATGTTATTTGCATTCATAAATCACAAATTGACATCTATCTGTTTTATCCCTAGTATTATTTTATGAAATCATTGTATTACTAGTTATTTTATTATAGCTTTTCTGCCCATATGTTTAAAGTTTTATTCATCTTTCACCAATAAATTTATTTTGTTTGTTTTCCAAAGGAAAAGTCACAATTAAAAATGTGTTACCTTTCCACTTCCTAGCTAATAAAATATTAATATGCAGATTGACCATCACTACAACACACAAGGTGGCTGCCCCCATGTGGTCAAAGATGACTGCCCCCATGTGGACACAAGTTGGCCACCACAAGATGGCCAGCAGGGGAGGGCAGTTGAGAGGGACCAGGCCTGCAAGGGAGGGCAGTTGGGGGTGATCAATCCTGCAGGGGAGGGCAGTTAGGCATGACCAGGCTGGCAGAGGAGGGAAGTTGGGGGCAACCAGGCCTGCAGGGAAGGGCAGTTAGAGGGGACTAGGCCTGCAGGGGAGGGCAGATAGGGGTGACCAGTCCTGCAGGGGAGGGCAGTTAGGGGCAAACAGGCTGGTAGGGGAGCAGTTAGGCATCAATCATGTTGGCAGGGGAGTGGTTAGGGGATGATCAGGCTGGCAGGCAGAAGCGGTTAGCAGTGGTTCTCAACCTTTTTAATGCCATGACCCTTTATTACAGTTCCTCATGTTGTGGTGACCCCCAACCATAACTTTATTTTTGTTGCTACTTCATAACTGTAATTTTGCTACTGTTATGAATTGTAATTTAAATATCAGTGTTTTCTGATGGTCTTAGGTTCTACAGCAGTGGTTCTCAAGCTGTGGGTGATGAAATTACAGTTAGGCCCAATAGGATCGGGCCTAAACGGGCAGTCGGACATCCCTTGAGGGGTCCCAGATTGAAGAGGGTGCAGGCTGGGCTGAGGGACACCCCCACCATGCACGAATTTCATGCACCAGGCCTCTAGTATATGACATAATGGCTTAAAAAATAATCATGGTTTATCTATTATTTGCTATGATTAATTATTAACATGCTGAATTCTGAGGTTTCTTTCACTTTTTGTTTATATATTTTTTTTTTCTATCTGCATCCCTGGAAAATTTGTTTGTGATACTTAAAATTCAGTAAATAAACAAGGTATGTCTGTATCTCTATCAGAGTTTCTTATAATATATGCCCATTCAACTTATAGATCTTGCACATCCTCAAACTTATTTATACAGACACTTACCTAGCTCAGTTGTTTACTGCTCACTACTCTCCACATTGTTTTATTATGGCCTCTGAAAATTGTCATTGTATTCCTATAACCACAAATTTATCTCTGAAAGTTTCATTCTCTCTCTCTCTCTCTTCCTCTCTCTCTCTCTTCAATCTTTCACCTCCCTGCCCACTTCAGTTATTGTATATGTGGTGAGTGTATCCCCCACCATCCTGGGCTTTACCTGATTTGAAAGAGATCTAAGTGCTCTACTTGCTCCTCATTGTAATTTTCATTTATTTCCTCCCTTTACCTTCAAGACCACCACATTCTTAAAGTTTGGGGGCCAGTCTGCACAAATGTCTATAATATTATTGCCAGTTATAATATTCCAGTCATCCATTTCTTTCTTTTTTTTTTTTAACTGAAGACTTAAGCTTCACTTGGTCACTCTATTTCTCTATCCTTTTATTTCTTTCATCCCTTTTGTTGACATTGGAACTCAAATAAAAATCTTGGCCTCATTTTTGTTTTGACCTCTTAAAGTCCCAAGATCTTTTAAACAACCAATCTCAACTACTTACTTTATAGGAAGCCTTTTAATCCCCAACTCCAAAAGCCTCAGTTTAGTCATTTGATTCTATTAGGAAGTTGAAATTACTAACTTTATCATTTATTTCCTAACTCATTCACCATTCTATTCATGTTCTTTGTTTTTATATTTTACCTATTTTAAATTCTATGTCCTAGAAATCTATTCAATTCTTTTTCATGTTCTTAATAACACTATCTTTTCCTCTATCTGCCAAAACCCCAACCTTGGATAACCTCCAAAACAAGCATATTTAATGTTCAGCCTGCACATGTACAAGTGGATGTCACAATAAAAATATTACACAGCTGTGTTGCTGCATTTTATTTTAAAGTTTGAGGCCAAACCTCAGATGAATATACCCTACCTTTTATCTATATGGTTGTATTCCCAAGCAAATATGCTTTCTCTCTCTCTCCAAAACAATCATTTTATAACTACTCTTTCCTCAAATCTCTAATATCCCATTTTTATCTAGTAATATATTTGAGTTATATTTGTTAAGAAATTTTATGAGAAATACCTGGTTATTCCACCACCAAACCTATAAACCTGTTTTACTACAAATGTGCTCTTCTTTCTTTCTGTAGTAAAAGCACTATGGGAACCAGTCTGGGTACATTATGTGTAGCTATCAAGAAAAATTAGAAGCCAACCAAAAGGGAAGTAAGTTGAAAAGAGAGTAAGCATCTGTACCAGACATGACAGGGATGCTGGAATTACTAGACTGGAAATTTAAAACTATTATGATTATTATACTAAAGAATCCAATGAAAAAAGTAGAGAACCAACCAAAACAGATGAGTAATGTAAGCAGAGATATATAAATCTTAGTAAAGAATAAAAAATACTAGATATAAAATTCTATAACAGAAAAGAATGCCTTTGATAGGCTGATTAGTAGACTGGACACAGCCGAGGAAAGAATCTTTGTGCTTGAGGATATGATATATCAAAAGAATCCTTGAAAACCAAAGAGAACAAAGGCTGGAAAAAATCCAAACAAACAGAATATCCAACTACTGTGGAACAACAAAAAGCATAACATGTTTGTAATGGGAATACCCAGAAAGGAAAGAAAGAAGCAATAGGAAAGAAAACAATTCAAAAAAAAAAAATGGGCAAAAAACTTAACAGACACCTCAACAAAGAAGATATACAGATGACAAATAAGCATATGAAAAGATACTCTATGTCATATGTCATCAGAAGAATGTAAATTAAAACAACTATGAGATATTCACTGCATGCCTATTAGAATGGCCAAAATCCAGAACACAACATTAAGTGCTGCTGAGATGTGTAGCAAAAGGGACTTTCATTCATGGCTGGTAGAAATGCAAATGCTATGACCAATTTAGAAGACAGTTTGGTGATTTCTTTTTTTTTTTTTTTTTTTTGCAAAGCTAAGCTAATTACTTGCTCCATATGATCCAGAAATTATACTCCTTGGAATTTACCCAAAGGAGTTAAAATCTTATGTCTGCACACCTGGATGTTTATAACATCTTTATTTATAATTTTAAAAACTTGGAAGCAACCCAGATGTCCTTCAGGAGGTGATTGGATAAATAAACTGTGGTACATCCAGACACTGGAATATTATGCAATACTAAAATGAAATGAACTATCAAGCCTGAGAAGACATGGGCATATTGTTAAGTGAAAGAAGCCAGCATGAAAGCCTACATATTGTAAGATTTTAACTCTATGACATTAGGCAAAAGGCAAAACTATCTGTATATAGAAAAACCTAAGCAACCGAATGATAAACGACTTGTTGACCAGTTGCTATGATGTTCACTGACCACTAGAGGGCAGATGCTCAACACAGGAGCTGCCCCCCTGGTGGTCAGTGCGCTCCCACAGCCAACCTCTCATAGCCAGCCAACCTCCCGTGGTCCCTCCCCAAGACCGGCCAATCTCCATTGGTCCCTCCCAGCAGCCAGCCAACCTCCTGCAGTCCCTCCTCCAGTTGGGCCAGCCTCTGGCAATCCCTCCCCGCAGCCAGCCGGCCAAACTCCTGTGGTCTCCCTCCCTGTCTGGCTAATCTGCTGAGGTCCCTCCCACCAGCTGGCCGCCCCTCACCCCAATCGGCCCCGATTGCCCGCTAGGATGAAGGACCCCACCTATGCATGAATTTCATGCACTGGGCCTCTCGTAGTATAATAAAATAGGACATATTGTAGAAAAGATATACTGTTATAAATATTACAGTCTGCCTCAAAGGTATATTAGATTTCTGTGTTTATAACATTGTCTAACACTAAAAAGAATTCAAGAAGCATAATCAATGAGCATTCCTTAAAAAATAAAACACAATAAAATGTGAGGCTATGTTAGAAATGCTAGCATGCAGAATGTGCTGATTTTTGAGGTATATTTTTCACTAAATTCTTGAGTATCTTTTATGTCTTTTACAGATCTATATTTTAAATTAATGACAGAAGTCGAATTTGTTCATATTTTCAAATATATCCAACATTTAAATGAAAACCAATTAAATTTTTGTTTTTTCAACTAGATGGCTTATGTCATGTCCATGCAAGCATAGAGATTAAGTGCCTTGTAAAGCCCATCACATTTATTTATATATTACAATGTGTGGGTATTAGATTTTTGCCAATAATTTCTATATGAATATTTTAAGAATACATTTTTAAAAATGTCTATATTCTAACTTGTACTTAAATTGGAGAACCAAGGAATTGAATTTTCATGCTAAACATATACCACACACACACACACACACACACACAAAAGATTGCTATAACATGAGCTCAATAAGGCATCAGGAAATCTTATATATTTTAATATTGACAATTTTAAAAGGTATAAATGCTAAGGTGGTTCAGTTCACTTCCTGACATATATGTGGTATATAAAAATGAATTTATAGTTAATTTGTGAAAATGAAATTTCTAAATTTTCTCATTATTTTTAAACTGAGAATATTCTTAAGAGAAAGAAGGCCACAGAACACTGAGGAAAATTACTTTCATAATTAATTGGTTAAGAATATGACCTTGTCTCATGACATACTAAATGTACAATTTTACCTTGGTTGTAAGATGATGTTACTGGAAAATGCACCATTAATTTAATATCGGAAAATAAGGTTAACCACAATATTCTTCATGATAGTATCATTTTGTTCTAATATGTTAGTTAGTTGATGTGTTTAAACTGTAATTTGCCTTTAAAATCACTGAAATTCTAACACGTATATAATGTAGTTATATAGTTACTTAATCTTGATATTGGGATTAATGAGGGAAGTAGCCTAGATCTAAGGGATATCTCACAAGATGCTTTTATCTTTATTTAAAATTAAAACAAAGGATATGCCTATTCTTCACAAATAATCAAACTTACATGTTTGAACTAAAAGCATATTATAAATAAAATAGCTATGATGGCCAATATGTCTTTCCTAGGGAAGAGAAATTTTATTATTAATTGCTCTAGAGGCCTGGTGCACAAAATTCATGCATGGGAGGGGGCTGTCCCTCAGCTCAGCCTGCACCCTCTTACAATCCGGGACCCCTCGGGGGATGTCCGACTGCCAGATTAGGATCTGGGCCTAAACTGGAAGTCAGACATTCCTCTCACAGTCCAGGACTGCTGGATCCTAACCGCTCTCCTGCCTGCCTGCCTGATTGCCTCTAACCACTCTGCCTGCCTGCATGATCGCCCCTAACTGCTCGCCTGTCTGCCTGATTGCCCCAACTTACTCTGCCTCGGCCCCCGCCAACGTGGCTTCATCCAGAAAAACATCCAGAATGATGTCTGGAAGATCGTTCAGCTGTCCAGTCTAATTAGCACATTATGCTTTTATTATTATAGATATCTCAAAAAAATAAACTAATTGAGCTACTAGTAGTTGGACGATCCTCCCCTCCCTATTGTATTTGCCAATCCAAGAATGAAATGGAACTATCATATCTAATAAAAGAGTAATATGCAAATTTACATCACTCCGCTACATCCACAAGCCACGCTCACCAGGCAATCAGGAGTGAATATGCAAATTAACCCAACCAAGATGGCTATGGCTACAGAACAAGCAGGAGGCTTGGTTTTCCCCAGCAATGGAGGAAGCCAAGCTTTCCACACATCCTGGCTGGCCCAGGCTTCCACTCAAGACTACAAAGTTTCAACTATAGAAGATAAATAAATCCCAGATACCAGGGCCTCTGCTTGGGTCGCCAGGGGGCGTGGCCAGCATGCAAACCACGACAGGCCCCTAGCCCAGGCCTTCCCATGCCCCATGGGAACCCCCACCCTGATCCAGGACACTCTTCAGGGTAAACCAATCGGCCCCCACCCGTGCACCAGGCCTCTATCTTATCTAATAAAAGAGTAATATGCAAATTGACTGTCACTCCAACACACAAGATGGCTGCCCCCATGTGGATACAAGATGGCTGCCCCCATGTGGACACCACATGGCCACCACAAGATGGCCAGCAGGGAAGGGCAGTTGGGAGGGACCAAGCCTGCAGGGAAGGGCAGTTAGGGGCAAAAAGGCTGGTAGGGGAGCAGTGAGGCATCAATCAGGCTGGCAGGGGAATGGTTAGGGGGTGATCAGGCTGGCAGGCAGAAGCAGTTAGGGGCAATCAGGATGGCAGGCAGGTGAGCAGTTGGGAGCCAGCAGTCCTGGATTGTGAGAGGGATGTCAGTTTAATCTGGCAGTTGGACATCCCCCGAGGAGTCCCAGATTGGAGTGGGTGCAGGCTGGGCTGAGGGACACACACCCACGTGCACGAATTTCGTGCACCAGGCCTCTAGTGGGAAATATGATGTAATTGGGAAGGAGTGGAGTTATAAAAGATCTGAGTTTCTGTTATAGGATTTTCTTGATGTGATTGCCCTATAATTATTTCTTTATAACACCCTGATATAAAATCTCAATCTGTTTGTTTGTTTTTACAGTTTCTTTTGAGCAAGAACTTTCAAAGATCCTTCGTCTAAGAAGATTCATTAACATGGTGTCCTACCAAAAGCCTTGTATCCTAGAACAAGAGACATAAAATCTTATTCAAAATGTTTTGGGGGAATTGGTTATTTCTGCCTTCATGTTGGTAACACATTTAATACATAGTTTGCCTTTCCTTTTATTTAATACATCAGTGATACAGTGCTTAATTTAAAATATGTGAAGAGTAACGCCAGCAAGATGGCAGAGTAGGGATCCCCAAGCTCACATTCTCCCACAGAAACATAAACAAAACAGACAGTGTAGGAGGTCTCGAAAACAAAGGTTTATAACAATGAAACAAAGGCCTGATCAAGAAAAAAATCAATCTTCAAAACATCAGAATATTTTACCATGTTTTTACTCACCCTTGCCCCTTCCCAGTTGCAATGATGGCCTTATTCTCAAGTGGCTGAGACTATGTTCCCAGTTCCCCTCTTCGAACTGAAGAGAGCAGAGCAGACTTCATTTGCAAATTACCATGATTGTTTCTTCTAACCTGTCTGGAGGGTATGGGAAAAGCTATCTTACTTGTCTTTGTCTGGCATAACAAGAAACACAGATGGAAAAAGCAGTGTGTACTATTGCAATTTACCCAAATGTAATAAAAAATGAGTGGATAAGCAAAATGTAGTATATACATACAATGGAATATAATTAAGCCTTAAAAAGGAATGAAGTTCTGATACTTGTTACAGTATGAATGAACTTTGAAAACAATATGCTAGGTTAAATAAGCCAAACACAAAATGACAAATATTGTATGATTCCTCTTATAGGTGGTATCTAGCATAGGCAAATTCATGGATACAGAAAGTCTAGAAGTTAACAGGAACTGGGGAGAGTTAGCTTTTGGTTACGAATTAAAAATAAATAAATAAGGTAAAAGCATCAGGTGCTTTTTGGATATTATATTTTTGTTTTAAATAAATAATTCTCAGTGAAGGATTTACTGTCTGCATGTAAGCATGAAGAATTTGTAGATCTGTTTGTGAGCAAAATGGTTAAAAAGACAAGCACTCTAAAATCTCTGGAAATGTTTCTAAGAGTACACATAAAAGAGGACACAGTCATTGAACAAAATCTAGTAAAACTTGGTTAGAATAGTGGGAGTCTGTGGCATTTGAACCAAAACCCAGTTCCTTTCTACCAAAACCCACCCCACCCCTAACTGAGCCTCAGGGAAACTCTACTCCACATTCTCTAACTGTGATCCAACTATCAGTCAACTATATAATTGTCCTATATAATAAAGAGGTGATATGCAAATTGACCATCACACCCTCACACAAGATGGCCACCCCCATGTGGTCACAAGATGGCTGCCCCCATGTGGCCACAAGATGGCAGGCAGGCGAGGGCAGTTGTGGGCGATCAGGCTGGCAGGGGAGCAGTTAGGCATCAAGCAGGCTGGCAGGGGAGTGGTTAGGGGGTGATCAAGCTGGCAGGCAGAAGCAATTAGGGGCAATCAGGCAGGCAGACAGGTGAGCAGTTGGAAGACAGCAGTTCCGGATTGTGAGAGGGATGTCCGACTGCAGGTTTAGGCCTGATCCCACAGAAATCAGGCCTAAACCTGCAGTCGGAAATCCCCCGAGGGGTCCCAGATTGGATAGGGTGCAGGCTGGGCTGAGGGACAACCCCCTTCCCCCGTGCACAAATTTCTAGTCAATAATAATAAAAGGGTAATATGATAATTAGACCATTCAGCCAAATGACCTTCTGGACATCATTTCAGACATCTTTCTGGATGAAGCCGCTGTGGTGGGAGCTGAGGCAGAGGCAGTTGTGGTGATCAGGCAGGCCAGCAGAGTGGTTAGGGGCAATCAGGCAGGCAGGCAAGTAGTTAAGAGCGATTAGGCAGGCAGGCAGATTGGTTAGGGGTGATGAGGCAGGCAGGCGAGTCGTTAGGGGTGATGAGGCAGGAAGGCACAGTGGTTAGGGGCGATGAGGCAGGCAGGCAGGTGAGTGGTTAGAAGCCAGTGGTTCCCAGATTGCAAGAGGGATGTCTAACTGCTAGTTTAGGCCCAATCCACAGGGATCCCTGCGGAATCAGGCCTAAACTGGCAGTAGGACATACCCCAAGGGGTCCCAGATTGTGAGAGGGTGTAGGCTGGGCTGAGAAACCCCCACCTTCCCCCCCCCCACACACACACACCCCTGTGCATGAATTTCGTGCACCTGGCCTCTAGTATATATATATTTGAGCAGTTTATAAACCAAATCAACCAAAGTCTGCAGTGGTACCTAATGTAATCAGTCTATTTACCCATAATGTTTTGTTTATTGGCTTTATTTCACCATCTCAGGTTTCTAATTTGGGCTGTTTAACTTGCAAATTTTGTATCAAAGTGAAACATTATTCCCCCTAAGGTCTGAATACCTAAATCAAGGTAGGAGGCTCTTTTTAACTTATACCAGACACATCTGTATCATGAACTCATCTGTTTTCACTTGATATTCTCAAACCATTGTTTTAAAGTGGTTCTCTACTCAACTCTTTCATTTTTCTGAGTATTTTTTCTAAGTACAAATTATTTGAAAAGGTAATATAGTTGACACTCTTATAAAAGGTATATGCCATACTTTCATGTTTGTTTTTCTCTGTATGAATTTCCTTCAAATTATTAGTGTCCCTTTAAAATATGAGCTTACTGGAGAGCTTCATTAATAGCCCCATTGGCTTCTTTAGACACATATTTCATTGTCACTGAGGATACTTTTAATAATGTCATTTGATAATTTATCTTGATAATTTCAAGTTCAGAGTTTATACATCATTTCTATTAAGTCTTTAAAAAAAATCTTCCTTGCTGAATTTTTGGCATGCAATATATACTCACTATCGTCTTTTGTGGCCAATGTTAAATACAGAAACACTTATTTACTTTTCATGGAACTGTTATACCCTCCTTTTCCATGTGGCCCAGTTTAGAACATTCAAGGAGCTCTTCTTTGCTCCATAGGGTGTATTTTATATAAAAATTCATAACAGGTACCCTCTTCCAAGTTAACTCTAAATTTTTTTTTAATCCATTCCTACTTTACTTCATCATTGCTTTTTTTTTTTTTTTTTTTTTTTGGTCTCCTGGTTTTACACCTTCTTGATTTTTCTACTGTTTTCATTCTTCTCTCATTTTGCCCATTCCTAAGTAATATTCAGTTTTCCTGACTGTGATCAATTGTCTTATTATAATTAGCAATAATAATAACAGTAAAAGTTATTGACCTTATATTGTGTCAGATATTGAGAGAAAATATTTACATACATACACAGTAACATGGTTATTAAATGCATTGGTTAATACACACCAGGATTTCTCAGGCTCTGAAGACCTTCTACCTATAAAATGCCTTTGTAATTCTATCTCACTCTCAAATAAACATTTATGTAATCAAGGCTGTTAGTTCATCAGTCAAGACATTCCTGTCATTAAGAATTAGTTCCAGGGAACGGAGCAACTGGCCTTATCACAGTTTAATCCCTAGGAGGTAGGATTGGTTTTCTGGAATTCATTTTTATATACTACTATATCAAACCTCTACCAAATATTCTTAAATAATCTTTTGGTTATGGAACAAAGTGAAGCAAATGTAAGAAAAATATGTTGTTTTTATTGTTTGTTTAAAACTTAATAATGATAGTTATATTTAGTTATATTTTAGGGGGTTTTTTTGTTTGTTTATTTGTTTTGTTGTTTTTTTTTTTTGTCCCTCAAATGAGCCCAGGAAAGTTTAGGAGTAATATAATAAAGAAAGCATGAAATGAAGCAATTGATTCTTCTACTGGAGCCCACACTCTCTGAGTTACGTGCCAGTAGAGAAATTGACATTTTGCCAGCTTCTGTCTGCTGATCACAAAAACTTAGGGCTTTCCAGATAGGTATGCATTCACATCACTATGTCCCTGAAACTTTTTCTGTCCCAAGGGTGAAGGGACAGAAGTGATTTTGTACTTTGTAGAATTAAACCTTACCCAAACACAGTTTTATATATTCTGTCTTCTAGAAGAATAAAAAATGTTTTTAAATATTTTTATGAGCCCAGGTAATAAGTCATTTAGCTATTCTTCTATTTATTCTTATCATATATTGAGTAATGATCATATTCCCTAGTCGTTTGGCTTTGAGAAAATTGCTTAACCACTCTAAGATATAGTTTTCCTTATCTTTACAATGAAAATAGTGATAATAGTTTTGATTGTTCAGCTGTGAGGATATAATTAGGTGAGCGCAAATTATTTGGCAAGTCTCTCTCTTTCTCTCTCTTTTTTTAATCCTCACTGAAGGATATGCTTATAGATTTTTATTTTGAGAGAGACAGACAGACAGACAGACATGGATGTCAGAGAGAAATATTGATCGGTTGCCTCCCGTACATGCCCCAACCAGGGAATTGAACATGCAACCTAGGTATGTATCCTGACTAGAATTTAACCCATAAAAACCTTTTTTATGTACAGGATGATACTCCAACAAACTGAACCACGCAGATGGGTCCAAGTCTCTTTTTAAATATAAGTTAATTATTCAAAATCTAGATAATAACAATTGGTAATTACTGTCTTTATTGTTCAAATACACCCATTAGTTATTTCTAATAACATACCCTTTTATAGTTATAAATACAAGCATGAGAAGAAGCTCAAGATCTATTTAAATCTTTAGGTCACCTAGGAGGCTCCTTACAAAGTGTTAGTTATTCATATGATACTAGAAATAACTATGCTTCCCAAACAGGGCACCCTACTTAGTAAATACAGGAATTCCAATTCCCTCTGTTCTGAGGATAGCAAGACAGCATATTGCAAGGAAGCCTTAGTTCCCCATTGAAAAGATAATAAATGTTTGAATTGTCCACCTAGACAGATTTTCTTTGAGGAGAAAGTGCAGGGGTCATTGGAAAAGTCACTTGATACTATGCTAGAAAGAGAATAGCCTTTCTCTTGGTTGGCTGTCAATAGATGAAACAGCTTTTTCTCTCACCTTGCCTCATCCCCCACCCTCATCACTAATGCCCTTTATAATATTTGACAAAAACATTACTCAACTGCATCTTGTCTGACAGTGAAGGTACATAAAATGCCTATTTTGTTTAAATGAATGGCAGTAACCTTTTTGCTACACTAACTACTACTGCACCATAGGAAACAGTGGGGGCTCTGCTTGTATCTCTATCTTTTTGTTTAAATGAGTGGCAGTAACCTTTTTGCTACACTAACTACTACTGCACCACAGGAAACAGCGTGGGCTCTGCTTGCATCTCTCTTTCAGCTTACGGTGTTTTACAGGTGATATAAATCACAATCCCCTTTAATCTGGTAATCATTTCACATGAGATCCCTGTGCTGTATTCAATTAGGTTCTTTACTTACAGGAGACACCTGATGTTTCTAAAGTTGTATGCTAACTACATGTTTTCTTAAGGAAGCAAAACTGACCCATAGCATAGTCTCAAATCCTGTAGCACTATCCTGTGTCTAGAAACAGTTTCAACGGCAACTTCATCTTTTACTCTCAGATGTACTTTTTCAAAATAATTAGTAAATCATATTAAGTACCAGTCTCATACTAAGTGCTGGGATTTAATAGTGAGCAAAAAATCATCACCTATTACTTTAGTTCTTCATTTCCCTTAAGGTACAAAAAACTCATATTTATACATGTATGTTTACTATATATGTTTTACATATATTTATTATTTATTTCATTTTAAATTTAAGGTTTTTTTCCATTAGCTTTTATTCCCCCCAATACTCTCTTCCACCTCCACCCACCCAACCCCCACAATCACCATACTGTTTACCATTTTTGAACTAGTAAAAAAAAATCAAATCATATAAACCCTCTTTCCTAGAAAATGTATGCCACTATTTTATTGCTAAATCACATACATACTCAAGATGTACATAGTGGCCAGGGGAAGTATTTAAATATCAAAACTGACAATACAGAAACACTATATGAGAAGAGTTAGACAATTTAATTAACTTACAATGCCAAGCATCATACAGGAAAGGATCAAATTGGTAACATTATGCAATCACCAATTTAACATCTATTTTAGCTTGGATTTACCCAGAGGCATATCCTGAGACAAGTATTGCAGTGCATTGTGTTTAGGAGGGGCCCCAGGAAATACATGGAGGGGGGTGTGGAAAGGAAACTGCAAGGAGACAGACAATGAAGTGTTAACAGCCAAGCCAGGGTTGGTGTGGATAAAAGGCTTAATCTGGTGGGGAACTCGAGTCTGGCATGCAATGTACAACATCTGATTCAGAATCATCTCACCTGAGTGGCCAGGGGCTGAAGATAGAAATACCTCCATTTGCTCCGTGGTTGAGAGCAGCACCTCAGGGACACCAGGTCCGTGGTGTGTCCAGCTTACAGAAATGGTGGATAAGACAGCTCCAGAAGCCAAATGAATGTGTGTACTGGCAATTGGACGTCTGCCCAGCATGTGCTGAAGAGGTCAAGGGGTCATGGGAAAGACACCTACAATTTCTAATACGGAGTCATAATTCAATAATCAGTTTAGTAGATAAAACAGCGGGGAACAACAACAAAAACTAAAGGCAGTGGTTGATACTAGTGACCCATAACTGGATTAGTATCCCACATATACTGAGAAGTTATGAGTTTTCTCATTGTCCCTTAACCCCCCAGGCTATATTCAGTGCTCTTTCTGTGAACTCCCAGAATACTTTTTGCTACTTTATTTATAACCCATCACCTCTATTTCAATTTAATTTTTACTCTAATTGTCTACATCGTTTCCTAGAAAATAAGCTCTATGAACACAAGGACATTATGCATCTTGCTTAATGTCACATCTCAGTAACTAGCCGAATGCCTACCCCATTGTAGATTCCTTGTAAATAGCTGATGAATAATAGGTCAATAATACTACATATGTTTTGCAATGCCACATAGAAAATTGGGAAGATATGTTTTTAAAATGAAACATAATGGAGTATAAATTTAGCGACTGCATTTTATTAAATGACTTTAAATAATATTCATATGCTGTAATAACTCAACTGAAATAGCATTTGTTGCACTTTCCCCCTCCCCCTGTGTGTAGCCCATGCTCATTTGGTGGAAATAATTGTAGACCTTTGTAATTTCATTTCAAATGTTCAGTTTACTGGTATTTTTAAAAACGACTAATGGTTTCTCAGGGTGAGTTCAGAATTTGATTGGTGTTACGGTCTGATAGTATTTTTGTCTACGTTTCTCTTCAAGCTCAGATAAGAATGTTTCTGAACTAGCAAGAATGAAAGCACTAAACAGCAAATGTGTCATGATATTCAGCTGATAGTAGTTTGAAGAAAGAACACACCCTCAGGAAAGGGAAAAGGAATCTGTGAGCACTTAATTAGCAGGTAGCCAAACCTTTCTAAAAGAATGTTTAATCGCCTAGGCCCTAGGGGCTTAATCACAAGGAACAGCAACAGCCTGTAATTATTGCAATGTAGGTCAGTGGTCAGCAAACTCATTAGTCAACAGCGGCAAACGGCGTTCGCGAGCCGCAGTTTGCCGACCACTGGCCTAGCCCTAAATTATATGTAACATTGATTCTTTTCTGAAAGTTTTTAAGGTGCTTAGACTTGGTAAATAAGTGCTTTCACATTTAGGAAAAGAAGGTGTGCACTCCCTGGGTTATATTGCATATTGTATTTTTTATGTGGTAGCTCTTTGAATTTGTGAGCAGCGGATTACTTTGCTTATTTGTAAGAAGGAGTAGACATATGGAGGGGAGAAGAAAACTCGGGCTTTAAGTTACCTCTAAGTACATAAACATTGCGTTTCTCTTGAGAAACTGTGGATTTGCCTTTGAGAAAGTGGAGGTACTTAGTATTCTTAACTAAATTTGGTAATTAAATAGATAACTATTGAAAGTAATAGTACGTTTCTCATCATGTACACTAAAGTAAAAAAGCTGATATTTTAGACAACGGTTGTATTTCCATAGTTCTAGAGATTTTATATTTCTAAAATGGAGCATTACGATGTAAGGTAATGTTCAGTGTCATAAGACAATATAGCTGATTCAAAACTTAACCCCTCTTCCAGCAGCCCTGTAACATGAATCTGTGTTCTGTAGATGAGCCAAACTGTTTACTAGTGTGTTATAATCCAAGCCTGGAAGATCCAGCACAGCAACATGAGAAACTAAACCTCCACTTGTGTAGCATTTTCATTTCAATGCCTCATTGGCAACTGAACATATTCCATAATGTTCATCATTTCCCTTTAAGCCTATTTTTTTCTTATGTTCAGGGTCCCACTAAAAAGTCTCACCATCTACACAGTTGTGCCAAAACTGAACTTGGGACTCTCCCCATCCCACATTAATTTCCATAGTTGTTTCTATTGCATGTATCTCTCACATTTCCCCTGAAACTGACTGTTTTTCTTCATTCTGTGGCAAAACACTAAAAGAAGCCAAATGACTTAGAGAACTGTAATGTAGGAAGAGCAGTATATGAAGGAAAACAACCTGGGTATTTTGCGGATTTTTATTATCTTCCCACACCATTTTTAATAACATCCAGATCAAGGTTTAAAAGTCTTACATTATAGTTTTATAGGTATTATATTTTATTATAAACACTTAGATCCATTTGTATTTACTTTATATTTACATACAATATAGTGTTATTCAAATTAATGAACCGTTACGGTTTTAAAACATTCATATTTATATACAATATATAGTTTTACATACATTTATATGTACATATAAATATACCCTTATTTAAGCTCCTTACCTTTTAATGAAAATATACCTTTTTAATAATAATTCAGAATTGAGAAATTGTACAATTTAGGAAATTCTCAGAGCACCTCAAAATAAGCTTGTCTGTCTTATGAGATCATTGACTAAAATGTACTTTTGACTAGACCACGAGTGAATGACAGGTTAAACTCCCTTTGGCTCCCTCATTGGAGATTTGATTGTTCACCTTTGTAGCTGCTGTAGATCATTGATTAAAAGGGATCAAAATGGTTGCTAACTCTGGGATATCAAAGTGCAGAGATTAATCAAACTCTACAAACTCACAGAGACAGTCAGAAGACCAATGACTTTTCTCTGGATTATAAGGGATAGACTTACTCCGGATGAATTCAATTGATGAGTTTAGGGAGAAGGAGGATGCTGTTAAATACATTCAGGGAGGTTTTACTAAAGTCTCAATGAAAATCAACTCCTCTAAGTCAAAGCTGAAACATTTTAGCTTTTAAATGTCTATGTTGGCTGACTCATGACCATCCTGACTTATCATAGATCAGTTATTTCAATAATCCCTCAATCAGCAGTGACAATTACTGCAAAGTGAAGCCTATAATTGTAGATTAGTGTCACTACTGCAGCAAAAGGAAAATTACAATTTACAAACTGCTATAAATATATATATGCACACATATATACATATATACATATATACATGGTTCTCATATTATAGTTTTAAAGTTTTACCTTCACTTTTTAATAAAAGTGTTAAATAATTTAATGGCTAAGTGCTTAGGACTAGGATTAGCATCAGTATTCAGATGTACAGATATCTGTAGCTTGTACATGAGCATACACATGTACTAATAGTTTATAATGTTATTTTAAACAAAAATTACTTTTAAATATGCATTCTCACATATTACATAAACACACATAATTAGGAGAAAAGGATATCTCTGTATAGTATACATACAGTGGATATATTTTTGTTTGTTTGGTTTTGAATGTATAAACATAACTTAATCATTAGTAGTGTTGATAACATTCATAATTTATTTTCCTGTAGTACAAAAAATACCTTCTTCTGTGTTCCTTGAATTTAGAACTCATTCTTTTACTTTAAAAACTAAGACTCTACTGTACATGTTATATTATAATTTGTTTTTTTCCTGAAGTTATTAGATATTCTTCTCACAGACACCACCCACTAGTCCCTGATTAAAAACAAAATGAAAGACAGAAGAAAATTTCAACTGACAAGAGACATTCTTATTTCATAGTTTCATTTTCTCCCATATGTTACCTCCTCTAAGATTCTTGTACAGAAATCCTAATGGAAAATGGAGAAAGGTCAAGAGGCGTATCTTGATCTCATCTGGCTTTGGTGAACTTAAAAAACACAGTAGTTCAAAATATGTTTTGTTTCTACTTTAGCTTTATGCTTGAGTCATTTTATTCCATGTGCATATAACCTTCTACTTAACAGTACTCCCTCAGACCCAAACATAGTTCTTTATTATAACAATACATATGCTTAGCTCTGAGGATAATTTAATAGGATAATAAGGTTACAGATGTAAGACTACTGTAATCTAGCTGATTACAGAAATTAAATACTTTGAGGTAAAACCTAAGTATAAGAAATAAAACTTGCAATTAGCTTGTTTTGAAATTATAAGCTTCCATGAAGTAATATAAATTTATTATTAGATATAAAAATTTATCAGAATCATAACTTCAGAAATTTTGAAATTCTTAACCCATTTATTCACTACATAGTTATTGGGCACTTACTGTTTGTTAATGTGCTAAGTTGGGAGGTGTAAAGGTGAACAAGGCTTTTCCTAGTAGAGTCCAGTGTATTTGATATAGAAAAATAGGTGATTATAATACAGTTTTACAGTGGTCATAGCCTTTCTTATTGCAATAAGACTGTATGCATGGTCATATGACACAAGTAAGAGCAATCGGATTTTTCCCCAGAGATATTTCTAATTGGAGTTATTTTAGAGGAAATTTGTTTTGCTTCTCAGGTTATGCAGCTTAACTAATTGCCCCTAATCTATCACTGGCCCTACTTACCATGAAAAGGCATCCAGAAGGAAGATCCAGTGTTGGTGGAACACCTTGATTTTTTTTACTTCTCTTTGATTTGAAGTCTTTAAATATACCATCCATCACCATGAAGCTTATTTACATTGTATCAGGGGTCGATATGACTAATGACTATGACTATGATTAGTCAATAGGACTAATATACCTACCTAATCACTTGCATAGCAGTGTCACTATTATACAATGAGGTGACTTTTCTCTAGGAGGGCTTATATAGACATTTAGATGGAAAACATTTTGATTAATCTCATATTGGAATTCTGGTTGGTTGGGGATGAGAGTGAAGGAAAATAATGAAATCTAGTTAAAGGTATTAGCAAACGAATGAGAAACAACGTTAGATCATATGTCATAGATTCTTCTATACTAATTTATGCACCTACTGCTCCCATTCTGCCAAGTTGAATCATTAGGCTATTTAGAACTTTACAATAGGGTTAAAATTTTGCATTTTTGTTTCTGTTAGTTTTTTGTTGTTGTTTTCTCAAGAATGTTTCCTAATGTTTTTTTCTACCTCATTGTTTCATCAAAAACCTCATTCTACCCCAGGGAAATAGTTCCCCTAAAAGCCTTTCACGTGGATGAAGATCATTTTGTAAAAATAAAGGGGGGTCATGTGTTATTTTTAATACTAGATTTGTGCAGCAATGGAGTACCTTGGCCTGGCCTGCACCCTCTTGCAATCCGGGACCCCTCGGGATGTCAGACTGCTGGTTTTGGCCCAGTCCCTGCAGGCCAGGCCTAGGGACTCTACCTGTGCACAAATCCGTGCACCGGGCCTCTAGTATGCATATAAGATCTTTGGTTAATTTCTTGCCGCCCTCCCCACTCTTCCCTTCTCTTTGAGATTCATCAGCCTGTTCCATGCTTCAATGCCTGTGCATTGAGTGCCTGCCCCCTGGTGGTCAGTGAGCATCAAAGCTACTAGTTGAATGGTCACTTAGGCTTTTATATCTATAACTAGAGGCCTGGTGCATGAAAATTCATGCACTAGAGGGGGGCGGTGGTCCCTCAGCCCAGCCTGCCCCATCTCACAACCCAGGAGCCTTCAGGGTCGGGAGGTGACCCGGCGATCAGGGGTAGGCGATGCCCCATCACATCTCTGCTGCTGCCACTGCCAGCAGAGTAAGCCTCAGCCAGCCCTTGTTACCTGAGCCTTGGGCGGCCCTGGGCGGCTGGGGGACTGAGAGGACTGGGGGACTCCGGAGGCAGGCATGCTGGCAGGGTTGAGGGGACTGGGCACTGCCATCTTGTGGCTGTGGGTGCCACCATCTTTGAGGGTGTGGCAGTCAATTAGCATATTCCCTCTTTATTAGATAGGATAATAAAAGGATAATATGCTAATTAGACCAGACAGCCAAACGATCTTCCAGATGTCCTTCTGGACATCCTTTCAGATGACCTTTCAGATGAAGCCACAGCTGCGAGGGCTGTGGCAAGCCACCACAGCTGTGAGGGCCAAGGCAAGCCGCCACAGCTGCGAGGGCCGAGATTCTTGCATGAATTTCATTCATCGGGCCTTTAGTATATAGATAACGTATCAATTAAAAAATAAACATGACTAAACCGCAAATAGATAACTTTGATGGAATGCTTCATTCCTGCTAGGCACTGTTGTATATTCCTGTCATGCATTATCTACTTTAATGTTAAAAGTAGAAAAAGTTGAGGTAGGCCCTTGTTTCATTTGCATTTTAGACCTAATAAATAGTGGGTCTTGTGTGTTTATTTCACTTCATTAAAGTGACACAGCTAGAACAGCTTTTCACAAACTATTGACTTCTGCATCAGAATTTATGTGAATAATTTAAAAATGGTGATACATGAGAATGCATCCATCACTTGCTCAGCAAGATTGTGGGATTGTGGGACTCAAGAATCAAGAGTTCTCCATATTATACTATTGCATCTTAAGTTTGAGAACCAGTGAGCTTAGTAAATGTAAAAGGAAGGATTTTAATCTAGGTACTCAAAAAATCTGAAATCATGTGTATCCTTGCTACTATTATAATCCTAATATATAAAAAGCCAGGGGCTGTCATGATGAAAATGACCAGAAGAATGACCGAACATCAGGCTGCGTGGAGCGACCAGACTAGCAGGAGGGTTAATGAGGGACGACCAAACGACTGAACAGCAGGCTGCGTGAGGTGACCTGGCCAGCAGGGGGGACAGTTGGGGGCAACCAGGCTGGCAGAGGGGGGCAGTTGAGGGCAACCAGGCTGGCAGGAAGGGCAGTTGGGGATGACCAGGATGGCAGGGATTGCATTTGGGGGTGACCAGGCCACCAGGGGTGCAGTTAGGGGTGATCAGGCCAGCAGGCAGAGGTGGTTAGGGGTGATCAGGCTGGCAGGGGAGCAGTTAGGGACAATCAGGCAGGCAGGCAGGCAGGTGAGCAGTTAGGAGCCAGCGGATTGTGAGAGGGATGTCTGACTGCCGGTTTAGGCCCGAACCCAAGGGGTCCCAGAATGGAGAGGGTGCAGGCTGGGTTTGAGCTCCCCTCTCCCCCCCATGCATGAATTTTATGCACCGGGCCTCTACTACATAATAACAATTTTTAATTGTGTTATGGGTTTGGTTGATTTGGTCTCAAGGAAGTTCATTCAGGTATTTTGTTATATTTATTGTTTTTATATGTTAAAGATAATTTAACCAAAAACATACCTTATGATGTGCATAATTTTTACATTTTACCTTCAGTTGCCATTAAATTTCTGTTCTACTCAATATATGTTATTTCTCTAGAATATTTAATGGCAAGCTTTCTTAAATATAACTTAAATATTATTAAAGTTAAGTAAAATATGAAAATAAGTTGTAAGTTCTTGAGCAAAATATTGATTCTATACATAGGGATGACTTCTTATTGAAATATTTAAATCATTTCATACATTTAATAGTGTCCTCAAAAATATTTCATTCATTTAAAAAAAGTCTCATTTATTTCCATAACAGATGAGTTTTGAATGTTCATAAGTTTTTTAAAAAGTTAATGTTTGGTCATTGATCTAATCTTTTGCAATTGTTCATTGTAGGCTATAAAAATTATACTTGGCTATACTTAATTGTATTCCCAAAATAACTGTGCATTTTCTATATAACATTATCTTATATGTTTAAGAATATTATTTTTTTTCAAACCATATTGATATAAATGTGTTTCTATTTTTTAACATTTTATTTTTTTTCCATCATCATTTATCTCCTCTATCCCTCTTCCACTTCCACCCACCCCTCCCACCCTCCCACCCCACAATCACCACACTGTTGTCCATGTCCATGAGTTCATTCTCTCTCTCTCTCTCTCTCTCTCTCTCTCTCTCTCTATATATATATATATATATATATATATATATATATATATATATATATATAATCATCTCTCCACCTCCTTCCCCAACACCTCCCTGCCTACTCTCTTTCTCTGAGTCTGTCTCTATTTTGCTTGGTAGTTCAGTAGTTAGTTCATTAAATTCTGAGGGGATAGAGACTAGGCAGTTAGGGACTGGACCCAGAAAGGGGAAGCTACATGGAGAAGTCTAGGAGTGACATGAGACAGCTTCCTGGTTACTGCTGGCTGCTCCTAGTTCCAGAAAAAAAAATATCTGGAACAAACAGGATGACCAAGGGCTGAATCCAGTGGAGCAGGGAGGACAGAGTCTGGCTGAGAAGGGACAGTAAATTAACCTTAACACTGGAGTTATAATCCCAAATCTGGTTCATCCTGCCATTGGGAATGTAAGTTCTGAAATGATTGGATATTGCACAGAATACCTTGGAAAGACCAATCAAAAGCTGGCAAGATATATATACACTGAGTGGCCAGATTATTATGATTTCTGAATAAGTAAATAAATAAATACACACACACACACACACACACATATATACATACATACATACATACATACATACATACACTAGAGGCCTGGTGCATGAAAATTCATGCACTGGAGGGGGGTTCCCTCAGCCTGGCCTGCCCCCTCTCACAGTCTGGGAGCCCTCAGGGGCAGGAGGTGACCTGACAATCAGGGGAAGATGACATCCCCATCACACCTCTGCTGCTGCCACTGCCAACACTGCATGCCTTGGCCAGCCCTGGTTATCTGAGCCTTGGGTGGCCCTGGGAGGCTGGGCAGCTGCTATCTGAGTCTTGCCTATGCCTTGGGCTGGCCTGGGCAGCAGAGGCTGAGGGGACCCTGTAGGCAGGTGTGTGGCAAGACCGGGCCTGCCTGCTACCCCAGTGGGGCTGAGGGGACTGGGTGCTGCCATCTTGTGGCTGTGGGCACTGTCATCTTTGAGGGCATGGCAGTCAATTAGCATATTCCCTTTTATTGGCTGTGGGCACCGCCATCATTGCAATGGTGTGAGGGTCAATTAGCATAATCCCTCTTTATTAGATAGGATATATATTAGAGGCCTGGTGCATGAATTCATGCATGGGTGGAGTCTGGCCAGCCTGGCCTGGGGGAGGGGTCATGGGCATCATAATAATCTGGCCACTCAATGTATATATCCCTAGACAAAGAGCTTCAGTGATAATCTGCTTTGGGCCCCCTTCCTTCCTGCTTCCCTTGTTTTGGGGAGTCTGTCTCTCAATAAAGCTTCTTCTGCTTGTCATCATTGTTTGTAAATTCATTCATTGATTTTGTGAGACAAAGAATTCAGACCACTGCATTGTGGTTTTAATTCCACATGGGAATGAAAACATATGGTATTTGTCTTTCTCTGACTGGCTTATTTCACTTAGCATAATGTTCTTCAGTTCCAAAGGCTAAAATTTTCTTCCTTTTTATGGCAGAGTAGTGAAGAGTTTTATTTTGTTTTTATGGTTTATAGACATTTTGATGGGCATCAACATTTTGAACTATGTGACACAATAATTTCCTAGAGCTATTGTTATAACCAGGACAAAAACAATGCCCCATCTAATGTGTCTCTTTTATACTGTTATAGAAAAAAATACAGAAAATCAATTTTCTCGCATCATTCTCTAAAATAACAGTAAAAAATCAGATTAAATTTATTTTATAAATTATGTTAATAAATCCAGGATACACACATGCCTTGAGTTTTATCTCTGATATGTTAATTTGTTTTGTTGTTATTTCTCAATTCCTGCCTGTAGTTAGCAGATTGGGAGTAATAACTTGGTTAATAGTAATAGTAACAAACATTGGCAAGCTTTCAGGGGGAGCCTTTGATTGTCAAGATGAGACAATACTAACTAATAAAGCATAATTTGTTAGTCATAATTCACTTTATTTATTCTTATATTCCTACCAGCACATACATCTTTTATCCCTTTTTCTTATGTTGAAAGAAGAGAATTGAAACATCATATACCAACCTTTCCTCATAGGCTTAAAATTTTTAATTCCTTGTCCTCTAGTAAATGCTGATGACAAACTGTCAGAAACTCTAGGGAAATTATCCCAGGTGGCAGCTCTAGCAAGAGGAAGGGACATTGCTCTTGGGGAGTGGATTGATTCTGAGAGAATGCCCTGTATTAGATGATCCCCAGTCTCAGCAGGAATTTCAAAAGAGATTATTGACTTGCTGCCCCCATGTCTCAGACCAACAACCTGTAAACTGTATGAAAGAAACTACAGGAAGTTTCTCTTTGGACAGAAAGCAAAAGACCTCAGATTTCCTTTACAAAGATTAAGTCAAATTATTGACTTTTGACAAAATGAATAGAGGTTTCTCATGTTCTATTCAGGCCAAACTTCTGGTGGCTGAAAATTTTCTTACCCATTAAAATTCAAATGGTATCACAGAATCTATTGTTAGTTTTCACCTCACAAAGTTAAACCTGGATTTGCCTTTATTTGATTTTAATCATTATTACTTACGTTATTTTTGAGGGGAAGCAAAAACAAGTTTTGCTTATGAATACATTCAAGAACATTTTGCCAGTATTTTCCTGACATCCAAATCACAGTTTTATTAAAACTTATTTTTACTGAACTCAATTTTCTACTTGTTTTGTGAGATATTTTGGCATTTATAACTGAAAAAGATGTATATCTAGTATTATAAGTTATTTGGTAATTTGATAGTCTATTGCTTAATTTTGAGTTGTTTGTGGTAGGTAAATACAGTTGTAAATATGACAAATACTTATCTACCTTATGGCTGCTTGTCTCTCCCATCTTGAGGTATAGCCCCTCCAAATCTTTTTATTCTATGTACCTTGATTTACATTTTTTACCATTAATGCCCAATTATCAATAATCTGAGAGATACAACAAACAAGTTTTCCTACTGTGGCATGCATTGAAAGGAGATCAGTTATAGGCACAGAAAAATATCACTGTAAATCCTTTGCCATTTCCACCTAGAATCTGTAGTTGGGTTGTATTTACTCATGAAGCAGGTGACTTCTCTTTGCCTTACAATGTCCATTTCCTCTTTCCAATATCCAGTGGTCCATTGTAAATTTTTTCAATTTCTTCTTCCTCCTTTCCCAGTTCTTAAATCTTCTAGTTCTTTATCTTAGCTATCAAGATTTGGTATATTTTAAATTGATTTATTTATATCAGATGAGATACATAAACATTGAAAATATATTTAATTTTATGACATTTTTATGTTAATGACATTAAACTTATTACTGAGTGGTCTTTTACTTGCTTAATTTGACAAATCATAAATAAACAATAAACAACCTTTTCCCTACTTCATATTTTATATACCAATTTTATTACTGCTAATTTTCTCCTTTCTAAAGAAAAAAAGTGGCAATGAGACATTGCTAATAAACAAAAGAAGTTAAATGCATGATCTACTAGTCTCATAATGCATAATGTATTCCACTTAGAGCATGCTTACCAATGAACCCTTCATTTTTTGTATTGCTTTATAGAATCCAAAACATTATATAGTCAAAAAGAAGAATATATTATTTATATACACAAACATATACACACTTATTATACAAATATTTGATTCAATTGTACATTCTGTTATGGAAGTTCACAATACTATTTTAAACTGAATCAATTAACATTTAAAACTCTGCTGACTTTTACATAAAATTTAGATTTCATCTTGTCTCAGACATTAGAAAATCTAGGTATTCCAGGCACATATTTTGGTGTGGCATTAGCTTCATATGCTAAAGGTTGTTGACTCTCTGCTTGGTTCACTACTGTCACTTCCTGATGAAGCACATTCACTTACTGATCTGCTTGTACCTCCATTCATATAACCATGACCACTTCCAGCTATAACCATAGATCAAGTTTAATTCATCCCATTTCAGGATTCCTTCCTAACATATCCAAAAATAATTTCAATGAAAATAATTTGTTTCCTCAGAATGCCATTCCTTTCGTACTTTGGCTGTTTTCTTAGAGCCATGCCTTTAATTAAGTCCATGCCCTATCTGAATAAGAAAATACGATGGCTTTTCTATACACCAATGATGAACTCACAGAAAAAGAAATTAAAAAACTTACCATTGCAAAAAAAAAATTAAGATGCCTAGGAATAAACTTAACTAAGGAGATAAAGGACCTGTATTCAGAAAATTTCAGGATGCTGAAAAGTTAGAGGGAGACATGAACAAATGGAAGAATATCCATGTTCATGGATTGGTAGAATCAGCATCATTAAAATGTCCACACTACCTAAAGCAATCTATAAATTCAATGCAATCTCCATTAAAAACCAATGGCATACTTCAAAGACCTAGAACAAATTCTCCAAGAATTCATCTGGAATAAAAAAAGACCCCAAATAGCTGCAGCAATCATGAGAAAGAACAATGTTGGAGGGATCACAATACCAGATATAAAGCTATACTACAAAGCCATCATTCTCAAAACTGCCTGGTACTGGCACAAGAACAGACATATAGACCAGTGGAACATAACAGAGAACCCAGAAATCGACACATGACATTATGCTCACTTAATATTTGACAAAGGAGGCAAGACCATACAATGGAGTCAAGACAGTCTCCTCAGTAAATGGTGTTGTGAAAACTGGACAGATACTTGCAAAGGATGAAACTAGACCACCAATTTACACCATACACAAAAATAAACTCAAAGTAGATAAAGGACGTAAATGTAAGCTTCTACACAGCAAAAGATACCATCAGCAAAACAAGAAAGCCCACTGCTTAAGAGAACCTATTTGCCAGTGTTATCTTCAATAAGAGTTTAATCTCCAACATTTACAGGGAACCCATAAAACTTAACAAAAGGAAAATAAACAATGCAATAAAAAAATGGGCAAAGGACCTAAATAGACACTTTTGGATAGAGGACATTCAGAAAACCAAGAGATATATGAAATCATGCTCAAAGTCACTAATTTTCTGAGAGATGGAAATCAAAACAACAATGAGGTACCATCTCACACCTGTCAGAATGGCTATCAGCAACAAATCAACAAATGACAAGTGCTGGCGAGGATGTGGAGAAAAAGGAACCCTGCTGCACTGCTGGTGGGAATGCAGACTGGTGCAGCCACTGTGGAGAACAGTATGGAGTTTCCTCAAAAAACTAAAAATGGAACTCCCATTTGACCCAGTAATCCCATGTCTAGAACTATATCCCAAAAAACCAGAAACACCAATCAGAAAGGATATATTCAGTTAGGTTTTGATATATAACGAATGACTCCAAAATTATTGGCTGTAAACATTTTACTTAGCTCACTGAACAGTGAGTTGGCTGTATAGTTCATCTGATCTGCAGCAACATAGCAGATCTCTATGAGGATAATTAATGTAGCCTATTATCTGGTGGTCAGTAGGCTACTAACAGGGCTGCTTTTGCTACTTGTCTCTTGGCTTCTCCACAAGCTCTAAAAGAAGGAAGATAGGAAGGTGCAAGATCTCTTGAGCCTGGGCTTGAAACTTGGTGCAGTGTCACAATCTAATTTCCAAGAGTAGCTCTAATTCAAGGGGTAGATTCTATTTCTGGTGAGCTGAAAACTGTTATTTTTTCAAGTAGACATGAATATCCTATCTAATAAAAGAGTAATATGCAAATTGACCATCACTGCAACACACAAGATGGCCGTCCCCATGTGGTCAAAGATGGCTGCCCCCATGTGGACACAAGATGGCCTGCAGGGGAGGGCAGTTGTGGGCAATCAGGCCAGCAGGGGAGAGCAGTTGGGGAGGGGGGGACCAGGCCCGCAAGAGCAAGCAGTTAGGGGTGACCGGGCTGGCAGGGGAGGATAGTTGGGGGGGACCAGGCCTGTAAGGGAGGGCAGTTAGGCATCGATCAGGCTGGCAGGGGAGTGGTTAGGGGGTCATCAGGCTGACAGAAGCGGTTAAGGGCAATCAGTCAGGCAGGCAGGCGAGAGGTTGGGAGCCGGCAGCCCTGGATTGTGAGAGGGATGTCCGACTGCCCAAGCAGGGGTCCCAGTTTGGAGAGGGTGCAGGCTGGGCTGAGGGATACACACACCCCACTGTGCATGAATTTCATGCACCTGGCCTCTAGTTTACCATAAAAAGTACCTCTCACCAGTAGATACAACACCTGGGAAAATGTTTCCTCCACTAAATTCACTTGTGCATGTATGGTTAGCAACATCTATTTTGCCAAAACTTATTTTCATAACTATTTCCTTGAATTTTAAGTGATTTTCCAATTATGTGTTTTTATTAAAAAATCTATCACATTTACTATTTCTGGTGAAATAATATACAAATGGAAATATTGCAAATACATAGAATCTATCTACCATGACTGAGTCTAGAACCAGGCTTTTTTATCTTCCATTCTGAGTCTTTTCCTATTGAAGTCAAGAGTTTTTTGTAACAGATTTTTTAAAAATTTTGCCACTGATACATTTACCCAATCCATGCAGCATTTTTTTTCCTTTTTTCATGAATTTATTGGGGTGACCTTGGTTAATATAATTATATAGGTTTCATATGTACAATTCTACAGGACATCATCTATATATTGTATTGTGTGTTCACCACACCAAGTCAAGTCTTCTTCCATCATCATTTGTCCCTCCTAAACCCACTTCAACCTCTCCCCACCCACTTCTCCCTCTGGTAATCACTCTACTGTTGTGTGTTTCTATGAGTTTTATTTATTATACTCTTCACCTTTTTCACCTAGCTCCTCAACCCCCTCTCCTCTGACAGCTATCAGTCTATTCTCTATCTGTGAATCTGTTTCTGTTTTGTTAGTTTATTTTGTTCACTAGATTCCACATATGAGTGAAAGCATGTGGTACTTATCTTTCTCTGACTGGCTCATTTCACTTAGCATAATGTTCTCCAGGTCCATCCATGCTGTTGCAAAGGGTAACATTTTCGTCCTTTTTATGGCAGAGTAGTATTCCATTGTGTAAAAGTAACAAAGCTTATTTTGGTTGTTATTTTATTTTTAATTAATATTTAAATTTTTCAATTAAAGTTGACATACAATATTATTAGTTTCAGGTGTACAACATAGTGATTAGATATTTATATAACTTAAGTGATTATCCCATAAGTCTAGTACCCATCTGATACCATACATAATTATTATAAAATTGTTGATTATATTCCCTATGCTGCACTTTAATCCTTTTGACTGTTTTTATAACTAGTAATTTGTATATATATTCCCCACTGTATTGTAATGGTGACTTTGTCAAATATCAGGTATGTGTAGTTCTGTTTCTATTTCAATTAAATTGTCATCTAACCCAGAATCAATAGCATAATGTTCAATTTCTTATAGCTTTTTAATAAGCTTAGATATTTTGTAGATTATCTCCATAAGATTTTTAATTTTTTTGATCTGTTTAAAAATTTTATTTTTGTTATTTAAAGTATTATAGATATCCCCCTTTTTTCACTATTGACCCTCCCCTCCCATCCCTTTCCAGGCTTTCACCCCACTATTGTATGTGTCCATGGTATATGCATATATGCATGTAAGTTCTTTGGTTGATCTTTTCCTTTTCCCTCCCACCCCCTGCTTCCCTCTGAGGATCCTCAGTCTGTTGTGTGCTTCCATGACTCCATGATTCTAGATCTATTTTGTCAGTTTATTTTTTTCATTAGATTCCACATATAAGTGAGATCATGTGATGCATATCAATGATACCACTAATAAGAGGTTAGATTTAATAATTCAAAATATATAAAGTAATCATACAAATCAACTAGAGTAGTACAAACAACCCAATCAAAAAATGGGAAGAAGACCTAAATAGACACTTCTACAAAGCAGACATACAAATGGCCAAGAGACATCTGGGAAAATAAAGTCACTAATCATCAGAGAGATAAAAATTAAAATGGCAATGAGGTATCACCTCACACCTGCCAGAATGGCTGCCATCAATAGATCAACAAACAAGTGCTGGCAAGGATATGGAGAAAAGAAAACCCTATTACACTGCAGTGGGAATGCAGACTGGTACAGCCATTCAGGAGAACAGTATGGAGTTTCCTCAAAAATTAAAAAATGGAACTTCCATTTGACCTAGTGATCCCACTTTTAGGAATATATCCTAAGAAACCTGAAACACCAATAAGAAAGAATATATGCACCCCTATGTTCATAGTAGTGTTATTTACAATAGCTAAGATCTGGAAGCAGCCCAAGTGCCCATCAATAGATTAGTGGATTAAAAAAAGCTGTGGTACATTTACACAGCAGAATACAGTGCAGCTGCAAAAAAGACGGAGCTCTTACTTCTTGAGACATTATGGAGGGACCTAGAGAATATTATGCTAAGTGAAATAAGTCAGTCAGAGATAGCACAGCTTTTTTTTTAATCCACTCATCTACTGATGGACAGTTGGGCTGCTTCTAAATCTTGGCTATTGTAAATAATACCATGAATATAGGGATGCATGTATTCTTTCAAATTAGTGGTTTTTGTTTCTTTGTATAACTTTCTAGAAGTTAAATTGCTGGGTTATAAGGCAGTACCATTTTTAATTTTTTGAGCAATCTCCATAATACTTTCCACAGTGACTCCACCAATCTGCATTCCTACCAACAATAGATGAGGATTCCCTTTTCTTTGAATTCATGTCAACACTTATTTTTTGTTGCTTTATAAATGATAGCCATCTGACAGATGTGACTTGCTATCTCATTGTGGTTTTAATTTGCATTTCTTGGTGATTAGTGACATTGAGCATCTTTTCATATACCAATTAGCCATCTATATGTCCTCTTTGGGGAAGTGTTTATTTGGGTCATTTGCCCATTTTTTAATTGGATTGTTTGGATATATGTGTGTGTGTGTGTGTGTGTTGAGTTGTATGAATTCTTTATAAAGATTATATGTTAACTCCCTATCAGATGTATAATTGCCAAATATGTTCTCCCACTTAGTGGTTTGTCTTTTCATTTTGTGTTTTTATTGATTTTAGAAAGAGGAAGGGAGAGGAATAGAGAGAAAGATATACAGATGAGAGAGAAACCTTGATTGGCTGCCTCCTGTATGCCACCTACTTGGGATCATACCTGCAACCCAGGCATGTGCCCTGACCAGGAATTGAACCAGTGCCCTCTTTGTTCGTGGGTCAACACTCATATTGGCCAGGATGTTTTTTCATTTTGTTGATGATTTCCTTTGCTGTGCAAAGACTTTTTCGTTTGATGTAGTCCCATATATATTTTTTTAATTTATTTCCCCTTGTCCTGTTGTAGAATTCTGCATGTTTTAGGTGGTAATTTAAAATGAATCTCTGTACTACAGTGACTCAACTATAAATGAGGAAGCAAATATGTATACATTCTTTCATAGGAAAATTGAGGATTTATTTGTTAATTGGCTTTGAGGTCCTAGGATTAAAGGTTTTAAGTACTATCTTTACTAAGGATAAAAACTAATTAAAATTTTAATCTCAAATAATTTTAGGATTAAAGGATGTCTTACATTTATGTAATGGTTAATTGAGATAAACTGCTTATCTCCATGGTAAAGGAGATAAACTGCTTCTTTATGGTCACACTCCCCTCTCCTTTCACCTCTCTTCCATGATGTTCATTCTAATTTCTGTTATAGGTCAGTAGCACAATCCTTTTCTTATTATGTTAGTGACATATCAAAAATAAAGTTTCTTATATTTGGATAAATATTGACTGTAGTCTACCCTCTGTGGAGACAGCTTGCCTGTGTTGTAAAAATTCTTCAATCTAGACTCAAATTCCTAGTCTAATGAGTAATTAAAGTTTGGAGGAGAAAGTATTTGTGCACCCTCTCATTAAAGAAATTTCTAAGCACATTTAGGAAAGTATTGTTGATAAAGGGAATAAAAACAATTTATGAAGTCTCTGGTTTGTCATTACACTGTTGTTTATTCTATGAGAGTTTGGGTGGTGACACTTATTTGGTACTGGCCTTGATCTGCACGAAAAAGTTAAAATCCATAAACTAGGCTTTTTCCTTCTCTCAAAGAAATCAGCTGATCATGGAAAAGCACAGGAACTATTCTCTAGACAGGAACTATTTTACTTAATGTATTACACAGTTACAGAAGTCTAAAATCAATGATGTCTTTCCAATGCATTTTTATTAAATAAGGTAATAAGTAAAGAAAATATAGATATTACCAAAGCAAATATTCAAGTATTCTCTCTCTCTCTCTCTCTCCAAATACATATATTTGTAGGGAAAAAAGAACTATTAAGCAATTTTGTTTTCTTCTGATAAAAATGGAGTTCCAAATAAAAACATGTAAACAAACATTTATGAAGATAAGGTATCTATATTTGGTAATATTATAGAAACAACCCAAAAAGAAACATGACCCCTTCTTCCAGTGTTATTATCTACTTTGGGAAAGTATGAAATAAATGTCTAAACTCTTCTACAAAGTTTGTTTGTTTGCTTTTTGTTTTTAAGTAAAGGCTTCACCCTGTGGTGTTCTATAAATTCCCTTTTATCTATGGGGAAAGGGAATTTGAGCTTGAGCTTTTAAGACTGGATAGGAATTTGGATACTACTTCTCATTCTAGTCCTGACTTAAAGTCTTCCTTTAGAAATGTGTTAATGGATTCATAGAACTTCTGTACTGTAAGCTACCTCAGCTCTAGGTGGCATTCCTCTTCCTATGTTGTACCCTTAACATGTGTTTACTGAATGCTTAATTCTCTACCTCACTTTTTCTCTCAGAACTTCAAATCAATAAAGGGTTCTCTTCTATTTAGAAAATATATTTCACTGAATATGCTGCACAAAAGGTATGTGTATGAACCACTAGGACATCTGGCCAACATGGTAGCACATGGACAAGGGGCAAGTTAGGGAGTAAAGTAAATTAGTATGAACTACCATTCCATAATGGATGAGGCCAGGGCAGCTGTGGAAACCCATAGGGAAAAGTAGGGCAAGTTAGCCTGTCTCTCTGTCTTCTTAAACCTTATTTCCTAATGAGATATTTATAAATATGCATATGTAAATTCACACATATGTAAGTTAAAAATTAATTTTTATTTCTTTAAAATGAATTATTTGAAAGGATAGTCCTTCCTTTAAGGCTAAATATTAAAATAAAGGGTTGTTTTTCAGCCCATATTTTTTCTAAATTGATGACAGTTCGTATTCAATTGGAATAGAGTCTAGGCCTTTCCCATATCCCCAATACAATAGAACTAATCTAATTCCCTTAATTCACTTCTTTATATCTCTGTGTTGATGAATTTCTCTACATGCAATTATAACTATTTACACTCAAATGCTGATCATCCCAAACAAATGGTGCCCTTTATTACAAAAGATCATTTAATGAGTAGATGTTAACTGTGTTCCTGACTCACAAGACTTCTCAAGAAAGAGTGATTCTGCTGTTCTTAACCACTAAAGTCATTTTTTTTTGTCTAAGAAATTAACAGGACCCTATCTAAATTAAGGTGGCTGCTTTAAAAATTTTTATTTGGCTGATGAGTATAAATTACATCATTTAACATGTAAAACTTCAGGCATGTATTGACATATTGATACAATTAGTAGTAGTCTGTTTCTCTCACATACCATGTTTATGGAAGTGTCTTTAAATGGGTATGCAAAAGCATTTTTAATTTATTTTTTCTCTTTATTTTTTCCCTATCACCATTTATTCCCCCCATACCCTCTTCAATCTCCACCCACCTCTCTAACACTTATCACCACACTGTTGTCTGTTTCCATGAGTTCTTTCTCTTTTTATTTTCTTGTTTGCTCAATTCCCCCATCACCCACGCCCCATTTTATATATGGAATGTCAAAGCAAGTGCAGTCATTATTTAAAGTGCTATAATTCTAAAAATTTCTAATTCTTTTAAAGTGTAGTATAAGTACAGACACACATTTATGTGAAATATGGCTTTCTTAAGTAAGCTGCAATGAAGCGTCATTAAGAATTAAACATTATAGTATAGCGAAAGAGTTTATAAAGCACAGCCTCAATATGTACTCTTGACTCTTTATGTTTGAGGATTCAGAAATATACTTTTTTTAAAAAATTGCTGTAATGATGCTTTAGCTAAAACAATTCATGAAATATAATACATACATCATGATATGAATTAAATATGGTTTGCAAAACAAACAAACCAAAAAACACCACCAATGTGTTTTGGGTATATAGCAAAATGAGAAGTAGATAGATAAATAGATGACATAATCTTAATAACTACTCACCAAGAGATTGCTTCAACAGTTAAAATAAATTTGTGTTCCAGTTTCATATTTGAGTCTTTACTTATTATGATATTTCTATTACCTGCTCATTCTTCTGAGAGAATCACACTGCCCCATATTCCTTGCCCACTTAAGTTGGAAGGGATGTTTTATTAAATCAGGTTTTATAATTATTGGAAATCTTACAGTGCCATGTTTCAAAGTTCAAGCTTCGGGTAAAACTTTATTATCTGTATATTGAAATCTATAGCTACATTTCTTGGAGGTACCAAAAGTTAGCATCAGACTGCAATTCTAGGAAGTTCATCTCTTCTACAATGTTTTTTGTGTCCACTTTGTATACTGTGAAAGGTTTGCTTTATTTTTCCCTCCTCTTTGGGGTGAAATCTGCAGTGTGTAATTAATGGAGATATTTTCATAATGGGACAATTGTTAAGATTCAATATCTATAATGTGGAATACATTTCCTGATAGGCTGGAGTGACATCTGGTTTTACATAACCCAATAGTCATTAATATTGCAAGGTGATATTTTTCTGTTTACTATTGTAGGTGGAGAAGAACTGAAAACCATAATATAACATTTGAATCTTTACTAAATTAATCCAGTCCCCTCAGAGTACAGACTGGTATTCTGCTACATTTTTTTTCTTTCTATTCTAGTGAAGCATAGAGTGGAACATTTAGTACTTTCTTTCTCTCCACAGATTTACCTTTTCTATAAATGTAACTCTGTGAATGTTTCCTCTTTAATATTTAAGGCCCCAACATTCCAGAATCTTGATTTTCCAACAGTTAATGACATCTCTGCAGGATGTAAGCATAAAAGTTTTGCATTCTAGACCTAGACTATAACACTAAGAAAGTTAGGAAATACATGATTAACTAAAAAATTAGGACAAATTCCAGGGACTGAAGATCAAAAGTAGGTTGACCTGAATTTTTTATGGGAGAGAAAAATGCATAAAAAGAAGATTCTGTGGTTAGCAGGGACTGTTCAGAAGCTGTTGATTTTTTAAAATATATGTTTATTGATTTTCAGAGAGAGAAGGAGACGGAGAGTAGAAATACCAATGATGAGAATCATTGATCAGCTGCCTCCAGCACACTCCCTACTGGGGATCAAGCTCACAACCCAGCAGGTGCCCTTGACCTGGGTCAAACCAGGGACCCTTCAGTCTGCATGCCGACGCTTTATCCACTGAACCAAACGAGCTAGGGCAGAAGCTGATGATTTCAATATGTCAATTCCTAGTAATGACTGAATACCTGGAATAACTTTGTGAGTGGCTAGACAGAAATGGAGATAAAGCTTGAGTTCAAATTGTCAAGGAACTATGAGGTGAGGACAATATAGTGACCCTCAAAGAAATTATAGGCACTACTAATTTGGAGAGATGTGATTAAAATTCTACGTTAATGTAAGTAATGAGAATGAAAGGGTAGGTGCTAAGTTCATAGAAGGAATGGGGTAAAAGTGAGAAATAATAACTGTGCAATCTAGTTTTGATTTCTCATTTGAATGCTCTGTTTTGTTGATCTGAGGTCACTTTCAGTCAACTCTTAAGTGGTACTTAATCAAATATGAAAACATTAGAAATCATATACCTTAATTATTCATTATTTTTGCAAAAAAGCAAATTGTAGCCTGCTTTTGGTTTCTCACTGGATTCTTTTTGAAAGAAATCACTATAGTGATGACTGTTTTCTGATAAATTACTGAACATATACTAATCTTAAGGTTCCTATCTGAAAAGTAACAAAAATGTCTATAATTATTCAAGGAGATAACAAAGGATATGCAATGTGCATATATGTGTATGTATATACTGTATATATCATAGAATAATAAACAACAGAGGAAAATTTAAGTAGATTATAGTGAGGAAATATCAATTTAGTAACCTATTCTATATTCATACATACTTTATAAATTAATTTTTGAAGAGAATCCTATTTATAAATTCCAAAACAAGAATAAAAGTATTAATGCTAAAAAATATGGGTGATTGTAGGTGAACATATCTCTACTTCACTCCCCAAAATAAACACCTTTGCATAAATCAATAATCCAAAATTTAAATGTCAAGCATTGAGTTTTGCAGTACCATATTTCTTTAGGCAATATATTGTGATCTAACATTTTAGGTAAAGAAAGCTTGACTTAAGACTGACCATTGCCCTAACCGGTTTGGCTCAGTGGATAGAGCATCGGCCTGTGGACTGAAAGGTCCCCCAGGTTCAATTCCGGTCAAGGGCATGTACCTTGGTTGCAAGCACATCCCTAGTGGGAGGTGTGCAGGAGGCAGCTGATCAATGTTTGTTTCTCTCTCATCGATGTTTCTAACTCTCTATCCCTCTCCCTTCCTCTCTGTAAAAAAAACAATAAAATATATATTTTTTAAAAAAGACTGATCATTACTTCTGACCAATATTATAGGCCCCTTGCGTAGCAGAGAGTTCTTTTGCTATAGTCCTTGAACACCAAAGGATGTTGTTCAGTGTATCTTTAAAATTGGATGGGGAAAATACACCTATATTATGACTGTTCTTGCACTAAAATTTAGCATTTCCATCAGATAATGTATGTGTGCAATACTATAATATTCCTGGAATGTGTTATAGCAGTCCCTGGAATTTTGCCAGCGATATGATTTACGGACTTTTTTCAGAGCATATTTTAGTTCACTATACTTTGAAATAAATGTAGGCTCATCATCACTTAAAAATTGTTGTTAGGTACTATCCTACATTATTTCTTAAATGGGTTAGTAACATGATGATTCATTGATAACTTAATGATAAGTTAATTAACATTCTAGTTGGCTTACCTGGAGGCAGATATTAAAAGATAATTAAAAATGGGGAAAAAAATCAGGAGGGAAGCTTGTGAAGGGTAAAGAGCAGAGGGAGCATGAGTAGGCATTGTCAGATTGTAATGCTGATCTCAGAGCTCTGAGAGGAGTCAGGAATAAAGGAGGAAGGTTCTGAGGAAGCCTCAGACTGCAGTGCACCTCCAAGAAGGTCTTGGCCAGACCCCAGGAGAAGCCACAGTGCACAGACCATTTGTTAGATGAAGCCCATGTTAGTTGGGATTGCTAAGGTGTATAACTCTGCTGAGCTTAGTCATTGCCCAGGTAGAAAAAGGTCTTGGTGTGAAAGCGGAGTAGAACCTGAAAGCTGAAAGAACTGGAGATTATGAGTCAACTGTGCTCCCCACAGAAGGTTCTCTCCATTCATATCTGAGTGGTACACTAAGGTACCTTCCACAGTAAATATGTCATTGATATATTTCCCATATTTTTATAAATGTTTATATATTTGCTTCCTTTATAATCCCTTTGTATTGTTTTCTTTTTAATTTAAAAATGTTATTCTGAGATTTCCACAGGCTTTCCCAGACAAATGCCAAATGGTCCATGGTTGAAAAAAATATCCTGAGCCCTTAACCTAGAGAACACATTAAGTGGGTGGCATATCAGACCAAATTTTATATTAGGATATCAAGTTTCCCTAATCATTTACTCATGTATGAAGCTTAAAAAGGAACTCACTAGGTTGAATTGAATAATCTGCCTGAATTACTTGTCTTGAAGTACTTCCATGAAATTCTCTGTTGTCTTCTTATATCTGTGGCCTGGATGTCTGACAAGAATGCTTTCTGTGAGGTTTCAGGAAAATTTGTATTAGGCTTCAGAGAAAATTATTTCAAATATGGGCATTTACCAAAACTATTTCCTCTCATTTAACTCATCTCTCAGACCTAGTCAACTAGCAGAAAGACAGGAGGCAAAATGTGTTTAAAAGCCTTCAGATAAATATATATATATATATATATATATATATATATATATATATATATATATATATATTTGAATTTGTAATTAAATAAGGTTATTGATTGTATGAGGGAAATATAATTTTTTAAATGTCTCAATTTAAAATTTAACTCAATAAATACTTCACTGAGAGGTTCATATTTTAGGTTCTAAACAGAGGAAAACTATTAAATCTGAGACAGATGTTCTTCCTGTGGCTAGTGGAAAATAAAAATCTTGCCAGAGTCTGATATGGTCTTTTCTTATCTGAAATGCTTTATATTGTTTCCTCCTATATTTGATCAGTCTAACCTCAATATCCTTATGTTTACATTTCAGATAATTAGTTTATATCAGAATATGCTTCTCTAGAGCCCCATCTCTGTTGCCTATTTCTATAAATTATTTGTTAACATAGATGATGATTTATCACATACAATAGGTCACCATATAAAACACAATTTCAAATACTTTTTCTGAATTTTAGTTTTATGTGTTATCTTGACTGGGCCACAAAGTACTCAGATATTTGTTTGAACATTATTGTGAGTGTGTCTATGAGGATGTTTCTAGATAAGATTAACAATTACATTGGTAGATTGAGTAAAGCAGTCTGTCCTTTCTAATGTGGGTGGGTCTCATCTAATCTCTTATAAGTCTAAATAATAGATGGGGAATAGAGTCTGGCCCCATGGCCCTGTAAGGCCAGCAAAATCATGTGGTCTGGCCCTGCCAGGACATTAGGGGTGAGTTAATTAAATGTTTGACCAAATATAGCAGGCTAATTTTACACTGATAATTTTGTATGGCCAGCAAATGATACTATAAATATCCAAATGGCCTCAGCAGAAAAAAGGTTCTCCTCCCCTGGACTCTAAGCAGAGCAAAAAGGTGGATGAAGGAATATTTACTCTCTGCCTGTCTTCAGGCTAAGATATCAGTCTTCTCTTTCAATTGGACTTGGCCTTGGCCTGCAGCTAACAGCATAAGCTCTCCTGCTTCTCTGACTTTCAGACCCAGACAGACTAGAACCATACCATTGGCTCTCCTGGGTCATCTCCTGCTTGCTGAGTACAGATCTTGGAACTCCTCAGCCTCCATAATTATATGTCAATTAAAATAAATTTGTTCCTCTTTTTATATATAAATTGTTGTGGAATTATATATTAAATCTGTTTGTTTTTTAATCTAGAGAGAGAGAGAGAAATGGATCCTATTGGTTCTGCATGTCTGGGGAGTCATGACTAATACACTTTCTTTCACTCAGTGAGTAATAACATTTGGTGGAAAGTTCCTCTATGGGACTTAGTAAACAGTCTATTACATGATAGATTTGATAAAAGACTAGGAAGGGCATAATGGTTTCAATGTGAGGAAAGAAGTCAGGTTTCTCATCAACCATAATTCACACATTTTGACCTGAGGAGTTAAAAGGACTAAAAGAACTCAAGACTTGATCTTTGTTTAAAACAGATCAGAGTTTCCTGATTTACTGACCCAATTTTCCATAGATTCTAGCAACATCTATTTTGTCAGTGTGGAAGAAAAAAAGGCTTGAGTGCCGAAAAGTTTTGTGCTAAGGATGTGATGAATGGAATACTCAAAGGCTAGCCCTGTCACCAGTAAAATAGATTTCTCTACAAACAGTGATATTTAGGATTTGGGTTTTCTTAGGGAGAAATTTGTTTGGTAAGTAGAAATTCTCATTTTCAACATCTATCTCTCAGCTGGTTTTTCAGGGAGAATGTACAAAGTCATTTCATAGAAGGAGAAAAGCAATCATTTGACCTACTATGAAGTTTAAAAACAGGACAGGACTATAGAAAACACAGAAATGAAGATATAAAGCAAGTTCTGCTTGCATGAGTATCTTTGTGTGTGTTTTCTTCTGATGTTTATAATAAGTAAGGAGGGATACATAAGATTTTGCAAATGATCCTTGGAAATGCCTGGGCAGCTGCTATTCATTAAAATGAATATCTAGCTCCTTGGCTGTGGACACATGGCTCTGGAAGTCAGCATAGTTGTAGGTGTACATAACTGAAATGGAGTGGATGATTAATCTGTTTCAGTTTGGAATAGTCTCAATGCAGCATTTCTGACAGATTTCTAGGGAAGAAGCATATTGCATCTGAACCCTGCCCTTTCATTATCTACTTATTTATTTATTCACCACTCTTCTAATCTCTGGAGATATAGAGAAACAAGCATCTTGCCACTGTGGAACTTACATAGTCCAGGGACAGGTAGACTTAAAGTAAATAGTCATAAAAAGAAGCAAAATAATAAAAGGTATTGATAAAAACTGAAGAAAATGCATAGGTAACAAAATAAATGATAAATTGGGTGGGAAATGCCTAGTTTGAGTGGTCAAAAATGGCTCAAGAGGTAAAATTTTAGAAGAAGTGAAGGAAAAAATGGTTTCCTTCACCATTAAAGAAACTGGGGCAAATTACTCTAAATAAAATGTCAGATAATTGCTAAGTAGGGGGAAAATTATTGCCTGTTTTAAGAAACAGAAAAGAGAACAGTATTGCTAGGGAACACTGAGTGAGTGGGAAAATAGTAAGTGAACATGTTGAATGGATTTGAAAGATCGGAATTTTCAGAGCATTATATATAACGTTGTAAATATTTTAGATTTTTCTCTAAAAGCAATGGGAAACTACTGAAGTATTTTAGGTATTGGAGTAACTGGAGCAAGTTAATTTTAAAAGATTACTCTGATTCTGCATGGAATCTAGAAAACTAACACCCATTACGGTATTAAACAAAGACAAGAAGCTCAATATTCATTTTTGAATGAGTAAACTGTTATGAATAAATGAATGATATAATAGCAGATTGAGATAGAATACTTAGCTTGCCCAGAAACTATGTCCTAGCTAGATATTGGGCATATCATTTTGGCAATATGCCTCAACCACTTTCTATGTACCTTACCTTGAGAATGCTACAGTAACTTGAAGATAGACACAGGGAAAGAAGATAATCATCTGGCTGGGAAATACTTCCATTACATTTTATTGTTTTACTGCATTGCTATTGAAAACCATTCCAAAAGCAGGCAAATAAGGACACTCCTGAACTTTTGAAGGAGGAACAGCCTCCATGTTTTTGCCCAACCTGATGCCCATTTTAACCTAACATCATAATCCGTTAGTTCTTGGATACAACAAAACCATGTGTAGCCCTAGTCAGTTTGGCTTAGTGGATAGAGTGTTGGCCTGTGGACTGAAGGGTCCTGGGTTCAATTCCAGTCAAGGGCACATGCCTGGGTTACAGGCGAGATCCCCCAGTAGGGGGCGTGTAGGAGGCAGCCAATCAATGATTCTCTCTCATCAGTGATGTTTCAATCTCTCCTTCCCTCTCCATTCCTCCCTGAAATCAATAAAAATATATTAAAAACCAACAAACATGTGCATACAGAGACATCAAGAATAAGTTGGAACAAACCCAGAGAGGCAGTAAGATTTGGAAACTAGAGGCACAATATCAATGTAAGCTGAGAAGCATAGAATTATCTTTGCAGAAACTAAGGGTTTTCATTATTTTCCCTGTGAAAGCAACTAAAAGAAAAACATTTATATCACAATTCTACTCCTTACATCTTCTGTCAATGTCAGCTGTATAATAAAATTAGTGTATTTACTCATAATTTGATTTTGCCAATATCAATAATTTTTATTCTTATAAACTGCCAAATTAAAGAATCCCCAACCATTCTTGTTTCATGATTCTATTTGTCCATTCAACAAATATGTGTAGCATGATGATACATGCCAAATATGGGTATCGGGTAAACTAGTGAATAGTTGTAGATGCTACGTCTACCATCAACAGACTTTACAATATAAAGGTTTATACGTTGTAAGGTACAATTTCGATAATGATGTGATCAATACTGTGATGGAATAGTTATAGAGAATTATGCCTTCATAGGAAAGTGTTTTATTCAAAACATGTAGAATCAAATTATTCTTCCCAGTAGAAATGACATCCAACTAAACCCGAAAAGTTGCAGATGTAGCCAAATGAAAATAAAGGGTGAGCACTTTTGACATAAATAACTTGCAAAGAGCTGCACTATAAACAAATAACATGAAAAAACTAGAAAACTAGTGTCTCACAAGTATGAATAATTATGTCTGGATAGAAAATGATATGTAATATGTGGTATGCAATGGTGGTAGAGTGAGCTGTGTGGAGTAAAGGATAATCCAAGTAAAGAGAAAAAGAAGCTTGAAGAATAGGAAGCCCTGATATTTAGGGCTTGTAAACCACATTGACATGCTTGTCCTTTGAATGTGTGCTTTGTAAAGCCACTTTTAATCAGAAATGGCACATAAATATAATTTTTTTATGATTACTCTGTATGCAATGTGGAGAATTTATTGAAGAAGAAAGAGTACAAAAAGAAAAGATATTTGGATTCAGTAATTGTTCTTTTGTTGTATTGTTGTGGTGGTGGTGTTTTGTTTTGTTTTGTTTTTGTTTTGACTATTCCAGTTGATTGTATATCACCAAGAGAGACTACATCCAAACAAAATGCTGATGCTGCAGCACCTGATAAAAAATACTAGTTGAACAAAGCATATTTATGGTGGAGTTTCTTTTTTACTATAAAGCTCTATTTTTAGCAAATACGTTTTGAGGACTCCTGAGAATGGTTAAGGCCTGGGTCCTCCATAAAGGAACAATGCATATTTGCAATGGTGTGTATAAATGTTAAGAAAAGTTTTATGAAGAAAACTTAAGACCTCAAAATTGTGTAAAGTGTGCCAAGAAACATGTTCTTGTCTTTACTATCCAAATGGCAGGCTCTATGATTCTCCTGCAGTTATGTCCTTGCGAGATGGAACAAGAAGCGCCACTGACTCTCCCTCATGGTGTTACTTTTATCTGGTCCCTGAATCTACTATTTTAGGAAACATTTCACTATGCTTTTTTCTTTGAATCTCATATCAGTTTGGTTTCAAAGTTCCATCCCATAAATAGCAATACATTTTGTTTTTGTTTTTTAAATATATTTTATTGAGTTTTTACAGAGAGGAAGGGTGAAGGATAGTTAGAAACATCGATGAGAGAGAAACATTGATCAGCTGCCTCCTAAACACCCCTACTGGGGATGTGCCCACAACCAAGGTACATGCCCTTGACTGGAATCGAACCTGGGACCCTTCAGTCTGCAGGTCAATGCTCTATCCACTGAGCCAAACCAGTTAGGGCAATAGCAATACATTTTTAAAAATTTCTTTATTGATTAAGTTATTACATATGTGTCCTTATCTTCCCATTATTCCCCCATCCCCCGACTCATGCCCTCACCCCCCTGTTATCTGTGTCCATTGGTTAGGCCTATTTGCATGCATACAAGTCCTTTGGTTGATCTCTCCCTGTTACCCCACCCTCCCCTACCTTCCCTCTGAGGTTTGAGGGTCTGATCAATGTTTCTTTGTCTATGGATCTGTTTTTGTTCATCAGTTTATGTTGTTCATTATATTCCATAAATGAGTGAGATCATGTGATATTTCTCTTTCTCTGACTGGCTTATTTCACTTAGCATAAAAGCAATACATTTTGAAAGCAACTTTTCATTATATGTGATGGGCCTTTATCATAGTTGTATGCTTGACCCAGTCTTCCTATTTCTAGGAGTTTTTTCTAAAAGGAATACAAATATGGTTTTATCAAGGTATGCAGTAATGTTTGCTGCATAGTTATTAGTAAAAAACAAGGAGAAATTAAATATTCAAATGTAAAGAAGTATTAAATATATTAACATACCACTGTATGATGGACTATAAGAAAGTTTTGAAAAGTGAACATTTGAAATAATACCGATGAAATCAAATATGATATGAATTGAAAAAGCAAAATAAAAGATTTATATGAGTTTAATCTTAATTTTAAAAAAATGTACATGCTAGTTTTAAATGCCAAAATATTAAAGCACATGTTTGTATTAAGAATGAAACACACACACACACACACACACGCACACACACACTCATACACTCATATAATTTGAACCTTATTCTATTAACTATCCTAATAATTTTTGAACTCTACAGACTAAGCCAAAACTGTTCTCAGCACACTTTGATAATGGTTCCACACCATAGTGAATTTGGGTAGTGAACACCCAATGCAAACTACAGAAGGTATGTTAAGAGAATTATATACTTGGAACCTACATAATTGTTACCAATTCCAACTCAATTCAATATTTCTCCTAAATATATAATACTTAGAAAGTTATTGTAAACTCTCCATGCTTTACTCATGTATTAATTTATTTTTAAGAAGCATATAGACATTTTCATCCCACTTTCCAAGCCTACATAGGTCAACATTTATTAAAATGTGACATCACCTTATTCTATATTCTTTTCTGCTCCATGCATGCCTCTCCTCTTCCTTATGAATATCTATCCCTTCTTCAGTTGTTTCAATAAGTCATCTTTTCTATGTCTACTATCATGTATGTTCTATCAGAATGTTCAATATTTAATTTGAGGTATAAATAACAGCATTATATTAATTGCAGATATACAACATAATAATTCAAAACTTATGTATATTGTGAAATGATCACCACAATAAGTCTAGTTAAAGTCTGTCAACATACATAGTTATAATAATTTTCTTAAGCTTTACTCTTAGCAACTTTTGAATATGTGATAAAGTATTATTAAATTTTATTTACCCTGCTGTAGATTTCATTCTTAAAATAAATTTTATTAGAATTATAGAGTCAGATCTAAAAATCCTATCTAGTCAAGAAATATAAAACCAAAGTATAATAAAGAAGACATTATTTTAGCGACATATCAGTTGATAACATTCAAATCAATATTATTTGGATACTGTAGAGAACTTACCTGATTCCATGATTATGTTGCTCTTCTTGATTTCTGCTTTCTATTAAAATAATATACAAAGAAACATTATTTGAAAGGGAAATTCTTATTTGTAGCAGATTAGGAACATCTAATAATTTTTTTTGCTGTGTCACCAAATTCTCATCATATAAAACAATTCAGGTACAAAATGTCATTATACTTAACACCTAAAATGTATCTGTACATGTATAGATAAGATAAATTACTTGAAAATTAGATGAATTGGAAGCATGCTTCTAAAAGCTAACACTTTTATTTCTTCTGAACTCTTTCACTTAAAATGACATTTCACTATTTATCTTCCCTAATGCATTTGAATTTCTAAATCACTCTGTGAACTCTCAACCAACCACTTAAAATAGAAAAGTATAGAAATTAACAGATATTATAATCAAGCAACCAGTGTCTGGGTGAGATGACTTAATCTGTTTTTATTTTGTATTCCTAAGATGGTACATATCCTAATTTTAATGTGAGCTAAATTTGCTAAGTTTTCAAATGGTGGGATAATTAGTGTTGAGGGTGGTATGTATGAGAACATGCTAGATAAAGCCTATATGCTTTTTTAAAAAAAGAAAATTATGCATGTTGAAGTTAATTTCATATATCCAAACACACATTTAAAGCAGCCTTACCCAATTATCTGTATGTCCCTCACTTGAAGTAGAGGTATTGATGCTGTCTGTCTTTTTTATATTATTTCTAAATTATAAGAACCTTGGAGGCATTGTGCGTCTGTTACATCTTTAAAAAACTCAATTGCACTCTTTTCATTCTTTCATAAGTTTTTTTGTCTTGTATTCTGATTAGAGGCCTGGTGTATGAAAATTCATGCACTCTGGGCCGGGGGCGGGGGTGGTGGTCCTTCAGCCCATCCTGCTCCCGCTCCCAGTCTGGGAGCCTTCAGGGGATGTCCAACTGATGTCCAACTGATGTCCAACTGTTGCAGTCTGGCCTCCCTCTGCAGTAGGCAACCAGCAGGGTGAGCAGCTGGTCTGGCTCTGGTCACCGCCGCCCCCCCACCCCACCAGTCACCATACCCTCCCTCTGCCTGCTGGCACCCACCTTGGCTGGCCTGGCTCTGCCCACCTCTGTTCGGTCAATTTGCATATTAGTCTTTTATTATATAGGACTAGAGGCCCAGTGTATGAAATTTGTGCATTGGGGGGGTCCCCTCAGCTCAGCCTGCACCTGATCCCAGGGATCGGGCCTAAACTGGCAGATGGACATCCCTCTCACAATCCTGGACCACTGGCTCCTAATCACTCACCTGCCTGCCTGCCTGGTCACTCCTAACTGACCCCCTACCGGCCTGGTCACCCCTTACTGTCCCCCCACTGCCCCTATAGGCCTGGTTACCCCATGCAGCCTGCTTGTTCAGTCATTTGGTTGTCCCTCATTAACCCCCCTGCCAGCCTGGTCGCCCCACGCAGCCTGCTTGTTCAGTCATTTGGTGGTCCCTCACTAACCCCCCCTGCTGGCCTGGTCATAGGTAGCTATCTTGTGAGGGCATGAGGATCAATTTGCATATCACCTCTTTATTATATTGGATTATATAGCATTGTGCCACTTTTGATTATTACTGCTTTTGATATTATCTCAAAATTCTTGGATATAATGTTCTATATTTAAATTCTTTTTTTTTCTCTTTGTGTTTCTGTTTGGACATTGCTATTGACCTACCTTAAAGTTCACTGATTTTTTTTTCCTTGTTTGCTTCAGGTCTGCTGATGAGCCTATCAAAGATATTCTTCATTTGTGTAACTTTCCATTTATTATTTTTTTAAACCATATTCTTTTTTTAAAAAAATATTTTTACTGATTTCAGAGAGGAAGAGAGCGATAGAAACATCAATGAGAGAGACTCATTGATTGGTTGCCTCCTGCACTCCCCCTAACTAGGGATTGAGCCTGCAACCTGGGCATGTACCCTTGACTGGACTAGAACCTGGACCCTTTGGTCCACAGGCTGATGTTCTATCCACTGAGCCAAACTGGTTAGGGCTCTATTTATTCTTTCTCATACTTTTCATCTTTATGCTGACATTACCCATCTGATTTTCACATTGTCTACTTTTTTTCCATTAGGGCCTGTGTTGGGATTCCTAAGACCAGTTCCAATTTGATAATTTATTAGAAGGACTCACAGAACCTAGAAAAACCCCTTTGTTCATGATTACTATTTATTACAGTGAAAGAACATAGATTAAAATCAGCAAAGGGAAAAGCCACGTGGGGAGAAGTCCAGGGAAAACCAGGCACAAGCTTCCCATTAACGTCATCCAGTGGAGTTGTACAAACATGCTTAATTCTTCTGCAATGATGTGTAAGAACACGTGCAAAGTATGGCTAATCAGGGGTTCACCCAAGCCTTGGTGTCCACAGTTGTAGGCATGTAGAACCTGTTTGATTGATCTCAGCTATTCAGGCTCTAACATTCACAAACAAAAACAACCATTCACCATATTGACCATCTGATCAAAATATCAAACTAAGCCCAAGGCCTGAGGTATACAAAAACATTGCTCTCGGGCAGAATCATCCAAGGACTCAGAGCTCATCTCTCAGGAGACAGCCAAGGGTCAATTCTAAAGCAGTTCTTTCTTGGAATTGTACAGACTTTGAGCAACCCAGACCTGTTATTTTTGTTTGTTTGTTTTTGTCATTTTTTTTTTCTCTACAGAAAGTATTTAACATTATTTATAATCATTTTAATACTAGAGGCCTGGTGCATGATGCACTGGAGAGGGGGGTCCCTCAGTCTGGCCGGCCCCCTCTCACAGTACAAGTGCCCTCAGGGGCAGGAGGCAACCTGGCGATCAGGGGAAGGTGACGCCGCATCATACCTATGCTGCTGCCCCTGTTGGAAGTGCAAGCCTCAGCTGGCCCTGGTTACTTGAGCCTCGGCCGGCCCTGGGCAGCTGGGCAGCCAACATATGAGGCTTGCCTGTGCCTTGGGCGTTGCTGGGCAGCTACCATCCGAGGCTTGCCTGTGCCTCGGGCCAGCCCTGGGTGGCGGGGGTGCTGAGGGGACTGGGGTACTCTGGAGGCAGGTGCGCGGAGTAGCCGGGCCCACCTGCAGACAGGCCTGGCCTTGCCGCATGCCTGCCGTCCTGTTGGAGCTAAGGCAACTGGGCGCCGCCATCTTGTGGCTGTGAGCGCCACCATCTTTGAGGGTGGGGCAGTCAATTAGCATATCCCCTCCTTATTGGCTGCAGGCACTGCCATATTTAAGGGTGGGATAGTCAATTAGCATATTCTCTCCTTATTGGCTGTGGGTGCCGCCATCTTTGAGGGCGGGAAAGTTAATTAGCATATTCCCTCCTTATTGGCTGTGGGCGCCACCATCTTTGCAATAGTGTGAGGTTCAATTAGCGTATTCTCTCTTTATTAGATAGGATACTTGCCTAATAGTCCCAAGATCTGGTTCATATCTGATTCTACTCACTACTTTGTTTAGTCTGTGGTTTGTTTTTTTTCCTTGCCTTTTTGCCATGCCTTGTAATATTTGTATCTCTCTGCATATGCCTAATTCATTTAGGGGGATATCAGTTTGCCCCCAAATTACATTTCTCTGTGGGTTAAAAACCCACATTGATATTTAGTTATTACATGTTTTCTTGTTTTAAGGATAAGAATAACAGTCTTTAAACTTTTTACATGTTTTAAATGAATCCAGAAATCTCTTCATTAACTTCTTATAGAATCAATTATAATGTCAATCCCAGAAATACAGACTGTAGGTTACTTAAATTGTTAAGTATAAAACAGTGGTGAAAGGAGAATTTATAAATGTTGATAAACTGGAAGAGAGGTAGATATGCAACATTGGAAGTGGAATGATTCTTCTATAAGTAATTTTTAAAGATTTACTGTCTTAGTTGAAAGAAAGCCTAATCAGCAAATTCAAATCTGAAAGTAGCCTATACAACTTAATCATTTATTAGAGCATATGAAGTTCCCCAAGAACCAATTGACTCCAATCATATTTGTGTAAAGTGGAAATAGATTTTTAAAAGTTATATTTTAACCCCTTATTTTTTCACTTCTACACACACTAAATGTTAACATATTTGTTAATTCTACTTAAAAAAATGACTTAAGGAGGAAATAATTCCTTTTTGTTCCCACCAGTGTTGAGGGGACAGTATTATGTATGGTGTGGACCTGAAAAGTGCTCTGCCATTTCTTGAACTCTTCATTGGATTAGACAGCTGTTTTCATTGTTGTTTTTCACTTTTCTTTTTATTTTGTGATGCCTGAATCATCTAAGTTCATATTAGAAAGAGTGTTAGTTTTCTTGCGCCTGTGGCTCTAGGCAAGATTAAGAATCACTACAAAGTTATCTCCTTAGCAAATATGTTTTGAGCATATTTCCTGATAATAATTAAGGACCATGTTCTCTATAAAAGAACAATTACCTATTCACATGAATTAAAATGTTAGTATTGAAACAAGGAGATGACAAATGCATCTTCCTTTGCCTCTTTGTTTGAACAATCAAGGTGGCTACTGAGAAAGTCTCTGTGCCCCGTACAAAAGGTTAAGGCAAGAGCTTAATGAGGAATTGTGCAATGACCATAGTGCAACTAAAAATATATATGTGTATATATATATATATATATATATATATATATATATATATGTGTGTGTGTGTGTGTGTGTGTGTGTGTGTGTGTGTGTGTATTGCCTTTGTTTCCCATTCTCTCCTACATAGACCAAAATGTATCCTTCAAGTATCCGGTCAGTATTGGGATAAAACTTGAGCTGATGAATTATGCATAGAGCTCAGAAATTTCACACCTTCTTTTTTCCTTTTAAGTATAATTTGTATTCTAATGTACAGAACTGACATTTTAAAAATGTCATATAACTGAGAACTTTTATATCCGTGAACTGTAACAGTCACTATTATAATGTATAATAGGTAATGTGAGGGGTATTACCCTAAAAAAATAAAATAAAATAAAACATGTAAGTGCAATTAAGCAGATGCATGTTAAAGAACTAGTTTATAAAACATTATTAGAAATCGGACATGAGTAAAACAAGCCAACCAATAGCATGCCCTTCTTATGGAGATGGAACACATTAGAAATAAGTTGTCCTTTTGCATATATGAATTTCTAGTCAGAACTAATGGTAAAGCTTAGACTCCTAGACATAGCTAGAATTTTAAAATCTGACATTTTCATGCCAGGATCTATAAGTTTCATCTTATAAAAAGTGCTCTGTAACTGTACTTTTGAGCAAATTTGGTTTTCAAATACATTATTTTCTATGTTGTTAAACACACAAGGACATTATTTCAATTTCTCCAGAAGACTTGCATTCAGGAATTGCCAAATTATTTCAATTCACGGAACCAAATATTATAAACCCTGTTAACTATTCTGTGGTAGTCACACCTTTTTTTCTCTTTTTTATTTCTTTGTTCATTAAGTTGAACTGCAGAATGATCCATTTTAGATAATCAGAAATGAGTACTAAATGTCAAAACTTGGTTGGGTCCTGAAGTAAAGCAAAAGGAAAAAATCAGTGATAAACTCCTAAAGTCGTTACCTTAGAAAATCAATTATCTACTGTGAGGTAACAACAGTGAACAGCTTTGTGGAAAGAGGAGAGAGAAGCAGTAAAAGAGGATTAATGGAGCAGTTAGCACAGTATTGATTAGACCTCAAACCAGAAAATTTAAGTCTGGATCTTGCTATAAAGGAACAAAAGTCAATTTGCCCAAATAATAGTTTAATAACTATTTGATGAGAAAAACTTTGAGACATTGCATCATATTATGTGGTGTAGAACTGTATAAGCTGGATAAATCAGACACACAAGGACATATGCATGTACACTGACAAGAATTATAAGTGATAGATGTTCTATGCCATCATTTAATTTTACTTTTCAGATTTTTGTCTTCTCTTGATAATATGCTAAGTATAGGAAGGATATTTACAAGTTATAATATTCACTTTTAGAAGCCTAAACAGTACAACCAGGACAAATAGAGTTTTATACAGATTTTAAGGTAGTGCAACTTTGAGACCTATGATAGGAAGGTTATTTCCATGTGAATAAAACAAATGATAAACTTTAAAAACAGAAAATTACATTCAGTTGAACATTTTAGTCTACTAAAAATTTTTCTGACGGCTTTCTTGCATTTAAGGGATATATATATATATATATATATATATATATATATATATATATATATATATCTTCCTGCAATGGGCCTCTAGGAAGATTCCTGCAAGAACAGGGCTTCCTGCAGCCAGAGCAAAGCAGAGAAGGGAGCAAAGCCTGCCCACCGAGGCAGGCTTCACTTCCGTCTCCGCTGCCCGCTTGCTTCTCTGCAGCTTCCCTCCCTTCTGCAGCACTTGGCTTCCTTCTCCACTGTCTTCAGTCTTTACTCCATGCTTGCCTATGCAAGTTAACCACCATCTTCGTTGGCTTAATTTGCATACTTGCTCTGATTGGCTGGTGGGCATAGTGGAGGGATGGTCAATTTGCATGTTTCTCTTTTATTAGTGTGTGTGTGTATATATATTATATACATATATATATTTGTATATGGTTTTATATTGATTATCTGACACAGTCCTCATTAGACAAAATATCAAGAATGATATTATTAACTAAATAAAATTTTGATATATCAGTAAGTTCCTAAAATACTAAAACTGAAAGGAAATGATTTTAAAAATTTGTATCTGTAGGCGTATGTGTGTGTCTGTGGGTGCTATTTGCAATATACGTGATAGACAAAAATCATGTAATGAACATAAAGTCATTTGAATAGAACATATACATACACATAAATACTTAGGAAGCTATGATTATCAAATGTTTGGAGAGAGACTAGGGTTTATGTTTCAATAAACTTTTAGGCACAACTTTTTGTCTTATGTTTTTTTTATTTTAATTTGAAATTATTTAGTCTAAAATGAAAATTATGATCTTAGTTTTCAAAGTTTAAAAAGTTAAATTTTCTTATTTTAAAAATTAATTTTTCTTAAATGTGTTTTTATTGATTTTAGAGAGAGCGGAAGAGAGAGAGAGAGGGAGAGGGAGAGAGAAACATCAATGTAAGAGAGAAACATTGATTGGTTGCCTCCCCTATGCACCCTAAGAATTGAACCAGCATCCTGGACATGTGCCCTGACCAGGAATTAAACCAGTGAAGTTTCAGTGCACAGAATGATACTCAACTAACTAAGCCACACCAGCCAGGGCTTCGTTATTTAATTTTAATCATTTTATTTTATTTTTCAATTATAGTTGACATACAATATTATATTAGTTTCAGGTGTACACCCAGTGATTAGCCATTATAAAATTTATTAAGTGAGCTTCCCAAAAAATATCATAGTCATCTGACACCATTCTTAGTTATTAAAATACTAGAGGCCCAGTGCACAAAATTCGTGCATGGGAGGGTGTCTTGGCCCAGCTTGCACCCTCTTGCAATCTGGGACCCTTTGGGGTTGTCTAATTGCCAGTTTAGGCCCAATCCTACAGGACCCCTGGCCACTCTGCCTGCCTGCCTAATCGTTCCTAACTGCTTGCCTGATCACCCCTAACTGCCTCTGTCTCAGCCCCCACTGCCGCAGCTTTGTCTGGAAGGACGTCCAGAATGACATCTGGATGGGTCGTTCAGCTGTCCAGTCTAATCAGCATATTATGATTTTATTATTATAGATTATTGACTATATTTCCTATGCTGTACTTTACACCCCATGGCTACACTATAATTTGTACTGCTAAATCCCTTCACATTTTTCACTCACCACCCACATCTGATGGACATCAGGATGTCCCTATCTATGAGTCTGTTTCTGTTCTGCTTGTTTGTTTGATTTTATTTTTAGATTCAATTTTTGATAGATATGTATTTACTGTCATTGTATTGTTCATATTTTTTATCTTTTTTTCCTTTTTCTTCAAGAAGACCCTTTAACATTTCACGTAATATTGGTTTGATAATAATAAACTCCGTTTAGCTTTTTCTTATTTGGGAAGCTTTCTATCTGACCTTCAATTCTTTCCTGGGTAATCTTGGTTGTAGGTCCTTTTGTCTGGAGAAAGCTGCCCCCCACCCCAAGCTCTTGCACTGATGTCAAATCACTTCCTTTTGTGTATGTCCCTGGTTCCTTCTAAGCTACTGCCCCATCACTGCAGCTCAGAGTGGGTGAGTCCGAGTAAGTCTGTGTGTGGGCCCTTTAAGAGGACCTGCCTGGCACTCCAGCAGCCTCCATGTCACTCAGCCACAACCCCCACTGGTCTTTACAGTCTGAAGTTATGGGCACTTCTCTTTCTAGAACCCTGGGCTGAAGGCTCTGGTGTGAGTCTTGGACCTCTCACTCCTCAGGAGGAACATCCTCATCCAAGATATCCCTCCTGATTAAAAATGACAACACTCGGGTATGGGACCAGCCTGTTGCATGCCTCCTCAACTCTTTAATTCCCTATGTGTAGGACTTCCATTCAGTTAGATTTCAGGCAGTTATGAATGATGGTTATTCTGTGGTTTTGTTGTAATTTTGATGTGCTTGTGGGAAGAGTTGAGCACCATGTTTATGCCATCATCTTCCTCCAACCTTCAAACATTTTTTTTTTTTTACTTTAATTTATTGGGGTGACATCGGTTTGCAAAACCATACTGGTTTCAAGTATGCAACAGAGTAAAACATCATCTGCATACTGCATAGTGCATTCATTGCCCCAAGCAAAGTCTTTTCCCATTCCCATTTTCCACCCATTTGTCCACCTCCACCTAGTCACCCCCTTTCCCTTTCCTATCACCACACTGTTGTTTGTATCTATGTGTTACATGCTGTTTTTTTTTTTTTGCCAATCCCTTCACCTTCTTTCATCCAGTACCCCTTCCCCCTCCCCCTTCCTTCTGACAGCTGTTAGTCTGTTCCATGTATCCATGTATTTGTATCTATGCTTCTTTCGTCAAGCTTCACTTCCAAAATCATACTCCCATGACTTGCAAGTAGAAACAAACAAAAATAATTATCAAGTTTGACTGAAGGCAAATGGTTGCATTTCACATTATATTAACCTAGTGCTGGATAGATATGGTATTTATTTAAAAATAATATACTACCACTGATAGTCATGTATCAGCTTGATAAATGAGTTGTATAGGACATCTCATGCCTTCCAGCATTCTACTTGGACTTGGTTTTATCTGGGATTTTTTTGGCAATCAATAATTTTCACTCTAGCATTGTAGTTACACATTATTAAATTAAAAAAAAAAACAACTAAAGCCTTCTGGATAGATATACTGCAAGGGATTAGTATTATATTTGTATATATGCATGTAGAACTTTAAGAAGCAAATTACTGTTTAATATTTTAACTATTACCTCTTTACTGACAACATGATAAAGCTTCATATAAGCTAGGGCTATGACAAATAGTCACTCCACAAACATTAGCTGTTTTCAGATTGTTTTTCAAATAAACCATCTTGTTATGTGCTTTTCAAGTCTCCCAAGTAGAAAATATCATAACAAATCGAGGAATAAAGAATTGTATGGAGTATGTTTTGTGAGTTTATAAATACTTATTTGCATAACTTAGTTTAAACTAAACAATTTCCATTTTTGTCTCAGCCTTAAACGAATAATGATCAGAGACATGTACAATTTTAAAAATTATTATTTAAGTATAGTTGATGTGCAGTATTATAGTAGTTTCAGGTGTACAACATAGTACCTTGTCATTTATATACCTTACTAGTGGCCCGATGCATGAAATTCGTGCACATTAAAAGGGAATTAATTAGAGGAAATATGTTAATATTGCTCTTTGCCTTTCTTTATAATAGAAGTATGAGAGATGAAAGGAAATGAGTAAAATGTATATGAAAGTAATATATGAATTTATTAATAAATAACAAAATTATATAAGAACAACAAAGACATATAAAAATAACAAAAACATCATATGAAAGCAGCAAAAATATGATATAAAAACAATAAAAACATGATATAAAAATAATATTGATGCAAACAGTGACTGATAAAGTGATTAAACTTATTCTAATATTTCCCTTTATACCACAGTAAGAGTGAAAACTCTTTCAGAGGGCTTGACTAACTTCCCTTGGGATGAAATATTTACAACTTTAACTTTAACGTCACATGCTCTTCGAACTCGAGAGAAAGCAACATGTAACTGACCATGTCCAAAAACGGGTTCAGGTAGGAATATTCCTACTCTCTCTAGAGTTTGTCCTTGTGATTTATTAATAATCATTGCAAATGCTGGCATCACAGGAAACTGTCATCGAATTCATTTAAATGAGAGGCCAGTGTCAGATGGGGACAAACCAATTCTTGGAATCAGAACAACCTCTCCCTCTGCAGATCCTGTTAATACTTCAGCTTTGATTATGTTAGGTCGCAATCTTTTGATAATAAATCTGGGACCATTACAAAGACCCCATTTACTATTAAGATTTCTCAATAGCATGATGATTGCACCCACTTTCAATTTTAATTTATGACATGGATCCCGCCTCTCCCCTTGGTACCTGTGACTCCTGGCTGGGCCCATAGGCCTGAACACTCGAGCCTTGCTGCTTAGCCCCAGACACACCAGAGGTGGCAGAGCAGTGAGGCATGATCATCTATCGGAGTGGGCAGATCCCGGGTGACCCCTGGCCAGGCCAAGAGGCCCAAACACTCCAGTGGCAGGGCTGAGGGGACTGGGCGCCGCCATCTTGTGGTTATGGGGGCCGCCATTTTGTCACGGAGTGATGGTTAATTTGCATATTACTCTTTTATTAGATAGGATGATGTGATCACCATAATAAATCTAGGCAAAATGATGGCAAGTTCTTTGGTGTTTTTATATTAAACAACTATGCGTTCAGATGAATATATGAATCAGGTTGCTCCATCCATGATTCAGTTGCTTAATAAAAAAACTGATTAGTATTTAATTTGGTCATGTTTGATCACTAATTACAGTAGAATTATTTTCTTATGAATGATTTAACTTATAAATTTACCTATTATCAAAAAGGATTGCACAGGTAAATGAATTATGAAATGTAATAAAAATTATAAAATAAACTTCAATATAAGGCAATGGCATCTCTTATTAAAAAAACATTAGCAGCCCTGCCTGGCTAGTGTGGCTCAGTTGGTTGGGTTTCATCTCCCGCAACAAAGGTTGCTGGTTTGATTCTTGGTCAGGATATATGCAATCCCTGGTAGGGGACCTGTAAGAGCTAGCCAATCTATGTTTCTCTCTCTCTCTCCCTCTCCCTACTCTCTCTAAAAATCAATTTAAAAAGTTTAAACATAAAATTTTAATGAAATAGAAGAATAATTCAACACTTGGGTCATACTGCTGGAATAACACAATATAAAACAATTCAGATTTTTTTTACAAGCAAAATTCTTTTTAATGGCTGTGTCACAAAGAGGAGAGAACATGGAGGTTTTCCATTTTATTGATATTGCTCCTTCTTTTTGTTTTTAATTGAATTTATTGGGCTGACATTGGTTCACAAAACCATATATATTTCCAGTGTACAACTCAGCAAAATATCATCAGCACACTGCATTCAGTGTCCTTAATACAAGACTATTAGTCCTTTTGAACGTAATTGCTAAGAATTCTCAAGATGTATTTTGAGTGATGCTCAGGACTCAAGGATAAGCTGTGTTTTGTTTTGTTTTTTCTTATTTTCTTCAGTGTTTGCTCACTTATTCAACACCTATATACTGTGCTGACCCTGCATGGAAATAGTGTCATAATATTTTATTATATAATTTTAAGAAGAAAATAAATGCCAAACTGATAACCAAAATTTATAATCTCAATAGGAATTTTTGGAACTAGCAATGAAGCAAAATTCCTTTATAGTGTTCATTTAGGAGCTAACTAAAAATAAAAATAAAAATAAAAATAAAAAGAGTATGAAGAGTGATTTCAAAACATCTAGTTTTAAAACACATTAATGTATTAAAATGAATATGAAAGTAGGTTTAGAGGGAGAGGACTGTGATATGAAATAAAATTTAAACATAATGAGTTCAAGGTGATAGTGAAGGAATAAAAAAGAAGTAGCATGAAATAGTTGAAATGAAACTTTTTACAAAATATTATCTATTATAGGATATTTCCTGTATGAAGAATGAATGCTATACCTTATATAAGCAAATATTCATTTTGTTAGTGTTTGAAGTAGACTGGAAATTTACCAGTTGTAGAACAGAAAATACATTTTTCAATCAAATATATCTGTGCAATTGTATTTCTATCAAGCAGATAAAATGCAAAACTGTTCTTGTTAATGGAGTATTGGACCTGTGTTCCCATATACTTTAGTTTCACCACTCATTCATGCAATTCCATCTGGGTATCTATAAAATAGGGCTAAATATATTCTATTAAGACAGATGGCTGGCCAAAATAACCTTATGAGTTCTCTAGATTTGTAACTATTTCTCCATGACAGCAGCAACATGAATACATAGGAAATATTTATTTCCCATAAGGTATTTGCTAGCTTTTACTAACTTCAGTATTTAAGAAAATAATAAGAGTAAAACTTGATTTATTTAGGTGAAATATTGTATCTGCAATTAAAACCATCGAGAGTAACAATCAAATTTGACAAATATTCATGTGTTAAATTATAATTGGACTCTCACAGATGCTCCATCAGTAGAGCATCTATTAACACCAGCATTTTTGCATTTTGAGAGCATGAAATAAAATATGCATATAATACAGCATTCAGTGTTTCATGAAGTGTCAAAACAAAGGTTTATATTTATAGGCCATCCGGGAGTACCTTGAACTGCTAACTTTCAGGATTTTAATTAGAAATGCAAAGCAGACAGTTCATTTTTCTTATTTCATAGCAAACACTAGTATATTTAGCATTGGGAAAAATCTCAAAGAGGCTATAAATTAAATTGAATGAGAGAGAAATATATGTTTACAAAAATAAAAATAATACCTAATAATCCATTTCTATAGCAAGTTTATAACTTATATTACATCACATAAATGAGTCCCAAGAATAATAATCCCATAAAAACTTTTGTAACCATAAGATGATTCCTGATTTTTAAAATAGCAATTTTGAAGAATATTGAATTATTTCATATATGAGATCGCTTTCTGAAAATGTTAATACTTTGCATTCAAAAGCTTCTAACTTAATACATATTTTAAAAGTATTTTAATTAAGTATTTTGATTTGATTTATTGAGCCTAAACAAAGAATGGGGTTAACATTCATGTACATGTTTTAATATTAATGCTCATTCTCCACTTTTTTTGGGATCTTAACATGTCTTCTTAGAAGATATCACAAATTCTCTAGTCAGAAGTTCAAATTTGTTATTATTTGAATCTTAAACGTTTAATAAACAATTGTCTAAAAGGATATGCATGTGATTGTAGTGGTACTCTACTGTATTAAAAAGTTAAATGTGTGTTATCGAATATTATACAGCTAGGAAATGAAAAATAGGCTTTTACTGATAGTTTTTTTAAGTTGTAAAAATGAAACAAAAATATCTGGCATTGTTGAAAGGGATAAAGCATTTGCTCATAGGGCTTTGACTCAAATGAATGGCAACTTGGAATATTTATGTATTTAGAATAAAAGGTCTGCTAGTATTTATAAAAGCTATGTGATAATATTTTGCCAAGCCAAAAATTCAAAGAAGCATGCTTATATTCATATGAAGTGAGATGCCAAGAAGGGCAAACTGAAGCAGAGTCGTGAGGGAATTGGAATTACAAAGGGCAAAAATGTGAACCAAGAGAAAAAAGGAAGCTGCTATCAGGAATGAGGTGAAGCATGCATAAAGAAGAAGGTATGAAGCCAATATTACAGGAATAATAGAGCAAAAGCTGCTTCTCAGGGAAAGTGAATCAGACCTTGAACCACATTTTTTTTTTGTTTCGTTAAAATATTTGTTTTGCTTCAACAGTCATTGGCACAATATCCTCTCATTCTTATGCTGTAAGATTCAATGGAAACTTCTCATTACTATGCTTCTTATGTATGTATTAATCAAAAAGTCACACCTGTATCATCTTGTGATAGAATTGTGACTATCAAAGTCTAGGAGTTCTTTAGGTAGGCCTATAATTTGCCCAGAGACACTCATCATTATGAGGGAGAAACATATTGTTGTTTTTAAAGATTCTACTTGTGAGATCAAACCTTTCTTCTTCTGACTTCACTTACCGTCATGTCCTCAAAGTTTATCCATGTTGTTGCAAATGGCAAGATTTCATTGTTTCCCCCGTGGCTGATTAATATTCCATTGCATATGTTTATCACGTTTTCCCGTCTCAGTACTGTGAATAATGTTCCAATAAATACGGAGGCATATACACCTTTTCCAGTTATTGTTGTCCTGTTTTTTTTTTACATTTTGAGGCGAGCTATTCTAACAGGTATGTAGTGATACTTCATGTGGACTTGCTTTGCATTTCCCTGATGATTAGTGATGTTGTGAATCATTTCAGTACCTGTTGGCCATGTGTATGCTGTCTTTGGAAAAATATCTATTTAGATCCTCTGCCCATTTTTTAACTATACATTTTTTTGCTACTGAGTGACATTATTAGATATAGGATTTGCAAATATTTTCTCCCATTTCATTTTGTTGATGGATTTCTTTGTTCTAAATAAGCTTTTTATTTTGATGTAATCTCACTTTTTACTTTTTGCCTTTGCTTATGGTGTCAAATCCAAAGTCATCACCAAGACCAATGCCAGGAAACTTACCCTTTGTTTTATTCCAGGAGTTGTATGTTGTCAAGTTCTATATTCAAGTCTTTAATCCATTTTAGGTTACTTTTACTGTATGGTGTATACTATCAGTCCAGTTTCACTGCTTTGCATTTGGTTGTCCAGTTGTCCCAAAACCATTTATTAAAGACAATATCCTTTCCTCATTGTATATTCTTGGTTCCTTAATTATAATTGATATACATGGGTTTTATTTCTGGGCTCTCTATTCTGCTCCATTAATCTATATGTCTTTTTATGAAAAGATCTTACTGTCTTGATTACTGTATATTTATAATATAGTTTGAAACCAGGAAGCCTTCAATTTTCTCCCACTTTCTCAACATTGCTTTGGCTACTGGGGCTTTTATGTAGCTCTATACAAATTTAGAATTTTAAAAAATATTTATATTTGATGCAATTGAAATGTAATTTTTTTCTTATTTTTCTGATAGTTTTTATTAGTGCATAAAACTGCAATAGATTTCTATATATTGGTTTTGTATCCTGAAACATTACTGCATTTATTGATGAGTTCTAACATGTTTTCTGGTGGAGAACATGGATGCTGAATTTTGTTAAATGCTTTTACTGCATCTATTTAGATCATATAATATTATCCTTCATTTTGCTGATGTGGTATATCACATTGTTTGATTTGTGGATGTTGACCCATCCTTGCATTCCTCTAATAAACCCCACCTGATCATGTTGTATGATCATTTTACTGTATTGCTAAATTCAGTTTTCTAGTATTTTGCTGAAGATCTTTACATCTATGTTTATCAAAGATTGGCCTGTATTTTTCTTTTCTTGTGATGTCCTTGACTGGTTTTGATATCAGGGTAACATTGGCCTCAAAAAATAAGTATAAAAGCTCCCGTCCAGAAGAAAAATGGTTATGGAGCATGACAGAGTATGAAGATGGCACCCACAGGCTAAGAAAAAAAAAGAAAAAGATGGCACCCACAGGCTTTAGAACGTTAGATGGAAAGCATGAAAATGGAACCCATTTAGGACTTCTGTCACTAGAGAGTATCCCAACAGTACCCTTCCCCTCCCAGCTGGGCTTCAGGGCAAGTGAGACTGTGTGTGACCCCTTTAAGAGAGGTTTCTCCGTTTGCTACGGTCCTTTGAGTCTTGACTCAATCCCTGTTGGGTTGCAAACCCAGTTGTTTTGGGGGCTTATCTCTGATAAGTCTTAAAAGTTGGGGTGCCTGATTTGTGCATAAACCCTCCTTAAGGAGAAGCACTGGGCTTTGTAAGTGTCTTCCCAATTGTGGGTCATGGGTCACTGTACTGGGGGCAGGGGTCTTGGTGAAAGTGCATCTCAGCCTTTCTTACTTTTATAACGAGACCATTTTTTTTTTCATATGCTGATGTGAAGGAGCTATTCAGCTAGTTTTCAGGGTAATTTTTTCCTTACGTAGATGTAGATTCAGTATTTCCCTGGGAGTAGGTGAGTCCAGAATCTGTCTAAATCACCATTTTGGATTGTATGTCTCCATTTATTTTTATTACACTTAGGGCAGGAACTCCATAGCAGAATTTATTTATTTTTTTATTTTATTTTTCTATTGATTTCTTTACAGAGAGGAAGGGAGATGGATAGAGAGTTAGAAACATCAATCAGAGAAATATCAATCAGCTGCCTCCTGCACACCCCCTACTGGGGATGTGCCCGCAACCAAGGTACATGCCCTTGACCGGAATTGAACCTGGGACCTTTTAGTCCGCAGGCCGACGCACTGAGCCAAACCGGTTAGGACCCATAGCAGAATTTAAATGCCAAACAAAGCAATATCAGAAGATTGTGTCCAGAAATTTGTTTAGAGTCCAAATCTCAGATTTGAAAAAGTAATAAACTTTCTCCATGGAAATACGAAACTTGCATATAAGAGAATGGCACTATCATGTAGGAAGTTGTATTTCTCCTATAGTCTGAGCTATATACTATGGTCAGGTTTATAAACATCACACAATTTCCTCCCTCAGTGTCTTACAGTCTGGTTGACTGTAAGACACTGTGGTCAACCATCCTGTTGCCTCACAGTAAGAAAATTAGAGAAGAATCTGGCTTTTATGTGCTTACATTAGCCATGTTTCAGATTGAAGTACATTGCTTGCATTTATTGGCCAGGCTTTTAAGTAAGTGTTTTATTTTGTAATTTGCCATTCTATTCTCTTTTGTGATTTGCCATTCATGAGCTATAGGAACCCACTCTTTGTCCACAGTCTTACATTTTCTGGTTGTAGTTTGTATGAATAAATAAACATTTCATAGTCTCCATTAGCAGATTTGATTAGATATAATTCTTGTTTCTTGATGAATAACTTCACAGGAGATGATAACAGTGGAAACTACTAGGTGTACAAGTTAATAATGTGGATTTTTTTCAATAGATGGAGTTACATATATGTTGATATATACAATCTGATATGTATGATATTTTGTTGTATTGACAGCAAGTATCAAAACTTCATATGTCAAATTTTCTGAAGGTATTAACATCATAGATGTCTTTACGCTTAAAAATGTCAAATTTCATGCCCAAAAAAAGAGCATTTGTGGGAGGTTTTAATTCATTATTTTGAAGAAAGTGCTGCTGAAAGTTATCATATACTTCAGGAAGCTTATGGTGAAAATGCTCCATCTCAAGATACTTGTGAACGCTGGTTTAAATGCTTTAAAAGTGATTATTTTGATGTAAAAGACAAAGAATGTCCAGGTCAACCGAAAAAGTTTGAAGACAAATAATTACAAGCATTATTAAATGTAGATTTGTGTCAAACTTAAAAACAACTTGCAGAAGGATTAAACGTTGCTCAGCAAAATATTTCTGATCATTTGCAAGCAATGGGAAAGATTTTAAAGGAAGAAAAATGGGTGCCACATCAACTGAATGAAAGACAAATGGAAAACCAAAAAGTCATCAGTTAAATGTTGCTTCAGCGATACGAAAGTCTTTTTTGCATCGAATTGTGACTGGCGATGAAAAGTGGATTTATTTTGAGAATCCCAAATGCACAAAATCATGGGTTGATCCAGGTCAACCATCAACATCGACTGCAAGGCCAGATCACTTTGGAAAGAAGACAGTGCTCTGCGTTTTGTAGGATCAGAAAGTGTGGTGTATTATGAGCTTCTAAAACCAGGTAAAACCATTAATACTGATTGCTACCAACAACAAGTAATCAATTTGAACCATGCTTTGATCATGCAACGACCAGAATGTGCCAGAATACATGGCAAAGTAATTTTGCTTCATGATGACGCACCATCACACACTTCAAAACTAGTTAAAGACAAGTTAAAAGATCTTGCCTGGGAAGTATTAGCCCACCTGCCGTGTTCACCAGAACTTGCTCCTTCAGATTACCACTTGTTCTGATTGATGGCACATGCACTTTCTGAGGAGCACTTCAAAAAGTATGAAGAAGTAGAAAATTGGGTCTCTGAATGGTTTACTCCAAAACAAGAAAGTTCTATTGGGACGGTATCCACAAATTACCTGAAAGATGGGGAAATGTTTAGCTAGTGATGGGCATTACTTTGAATAAAGCACTTTTGATGTTTCTCTTGAAATTATCATGTTTTCTTTGATTACAAAATCCACATTATTAACTGGTACACCTGGTAAACTGGCTTACAGTCACACGTGTACACAAATTTTGAATGGTTTCAAACACTTAGTCCATGTTCCTGTAAATGAGAATAAAAATGGGGAGTTTAGAATTTTTTTGTTCTTCAAAAAATGGATGAGCAAGTCCTTGAGAGATAATTGTCTTAATTAGATGGAAATATTAGCATGAGACAAGATAGGAAGTATTCTCTATCTTGTTTATTATTATGTTTATAGTTCTTAGGATACTCTTTTCTCATAGTTAGGGCTTGTAAGTTATTATTTAATGGTTGACTAAATAATGAAAGTCCCACACATTGATTTGGGTAGGAATTTCATCTGGGGGATAAGAGTCATAGTTTTCACAGTATGGGCTGGGAAGATAAGAATTGGGAATCCTGTCAAGCAGTTTATGTCAATGAGATCGTAAGGGATGAAAACACAGCAGAGTTCCAGAGTGCAATGACAAAGGGGTGCTCTGAACAGGCTATGGAAAAGATCTAGATAGGTCTTCAGATATCATCAAGGTCTTATAAGGTTTAGACCTTCCAGCAAGTGGTAATACAGAAAAAAGTTTAGAATCAGAATTTTAGTTTGTTAGAGGTTTTGTGAGTATAGTTTCTGGAGTAAGAAATGGCCAATTTTGCCACTTTCGGGCAGTACAACTCTGGATACCTTATATAATCTGCAAGATCAAACTAATAAAGCATTCATTGTAATATGATGTGGATTAAATAAATAATATATCAATATAAAAATTCCTAGTAAATATAAGGTGTTTATTAGTGACATTATGAGAAGATGAAAGAGGATGAAAAGAAACAAGATAATAAGGTCAAGCTGGGAGTCAGTGATGATGAAATTGAATGCTGGACTTATTACCATTGTAATGATTTTTATTCAGAACCATAAAAAGGATCCAATAATTATGGTAGCAGATGTAATCATATTGGTTACAAGAGCCAGACAGAAGTTTATATGTTAGAGTTTGGCCAAGATATCAAAGCTGGAAATACCATCAATTTTGACTTGTTTGCTTCAGGATTTTTCTAAGTTGGGGCGTTGGGGGGAAAGCTGTAGTAAACACCAGCTATGGGTACTGAGGACCTCATTAGTGGACATCTAGGCAAAGTATGCAAACAGGAATATTAACTAGGCTTCAGAAAGACATGTATAGTTTAGTTTTGACCTCCAGGAGTTTTATATTCTCCATAAAGTAGCTTTCTTTGCTCCAGATAGTACTCTTGTAAAAATTCTACTGGGTAAGCCAATCACTGGAGTAGCAGCAGATAATTTAATAGAACTTAGAAGTTGAGGCAGGTTTTATCAGCAAGAGCTGATTTTATTGTCATTCAGAATATCATGAGTGTATTCTGTACTTGCCAATAACTCCCTGAAACTCTATTGCATGGCCTTTGTATTTGTGATGGTCTGTAAGGTTTACCTTCAGTGACAGATTTTCAAATGTGTATGTATTTAATATATTATCATTCTACAAAACTCATAATCTTTATTTAAAACCTAGAGGCCCAGTGCACAAAATTTGTGCCCAGGGGCAGAGAGGGGGTGTCCATCAGCCCAGCCTGCACCCTCTCTAATCTGGGACCTCTAGAGGGATGTACGACTGTCCCACTGGGATTGGGCCTAAATGGGCAGTTGAACATCCCTCTCACAATCCAGGAATGCTGGTTCCCAACTGCTCACCTGCCTGTGTGCCTGATTGCTCCTAACTGCTTCTGCCTATCAGCCTGATCACCCCCAACCACTCCCCTGCCAGCCTAATTGATGCCTAACTGCTCCCCTGCTGGCCAGATTTCCCCTAACTGCCCTTCCCTGCTAGCCTGGTCACCCTTAACTGCCCTCCCCTGCAGGCCTGGTCCCCCCCAACAGCCCTCCTTTGCAGGCCTGGTCCCTCCCAACTGCCCTACCCTGCTGGCCATCTTGTGGTGGCCATCTTGTGTCCACATGGGGGCAGCCATCTTGTGTGTTGGAGTGATGGTCAATTTGCATATTACTCTTTTATTAGATAAGATGCCATATGCTCTGTTCTTATGCTTTATTTTGATATAACAAAGCAGGTCTCCTCTCAAATCTTTTGTTAGTTTTATCACAGGGGTATTTGCAAGCATATTAAAGTGATTCAGTAATGGACAATACATACACTGGAGATCAGGTCATGTCTCTTATGTTAGATGCTGTTTTGACTTAAGTGGGATGCAATTTTGGCCACTCGTGAAAAAATGATATTGCGTTCTTCAATCAATCTGTTTCTTCAAGTTTCTCTTCATTAGTGATCACATTTATATATCTAATACAGAGATTATATACTTTTTAAATTTACCATATAAATATATTTAACTACTGATAGATTTATTCATTATATAAATAAGAGATAATAACAGGGATATTGCAGCCATATTGATTTGTGTAACAATCCTGGCTTGGTTACTAATTAGTCCAGAAATCAATTTTTCTCATATCTAAAATTAACATAATGCTGAATTTTTTAGACTGTTATGAAGAATGAATACAATAAAGCCTATGTACTTTCTAGTTTACTGCCTAGTAAATAATATGCAGTCAATAAGCAATATAGATATGTGTGTGTGTATACACACACACACACACACACACACACACACAGGGAACCTCAAGAAATGTATATATATTTTAGCAGCTGATAATTCAGTTTTGAAAATGAAATACATTTTAATAAACACTGCCTTTATAGTTACTCAAAGTATTCTATATAATATCCTATATAATAAAAGGGTAATATGCAAATTGACCCTAACAGCTGAACAACCAGGAATGACCGGTTGCTATGATGCACACTGACCACCAGAGGGCAGATGCTCAATGAAGGAGCTGCCCCCTGGTGGTCAGTGCACTCCCACAGGGAAGCTCCATTCAGCCACAAGCCTAGCTGACTGCTGTGAATGCAGCAGCAGTGGTGGGAGCCTCTCCCACCTCTGCAGCATTAAGGATGTCTGACTGTGGCTTAGGCCCACTCCTGGTGGGGAGGGGAGTGGGCCTATGTGACAGTCAGACATCCCTCCAGGGCTCCCAAGCTGCCAGAGGGGTGTGGTACTGCCAGCTTAGGCCTGATTCCCTGAGGAACAGGCTTAGGCTGGCAGGTGGACATCCCCCAAGGGGTTCCTGACTGTGAGAGGGTGCAGACTGGGCAGAGGAACCCCCCAAGTGCATGAATTTTTGTGCACCAGGCCTCTAGTATATATATGTTAGACATTTATGGGGTACAACCTATATTTACATACTATATAAATTATAAAGATGTGGATGGATAGATAGATAGATAGATAGATAGATAGATAGATAGATAGATAGATAGATTTAGCTTCATTAGAATTGGGGTAGTAAACCAAACTTCTGACTTAAGCTTCAGACAACTGCTCTACAATTTAGTTAAAACAAGTTTCACACTGCAGTTGATTACTTCTTGATACTTAATTTACATGTATACCAGAGTTGAGCTTCATTAGAGATAATCTATCACTCAGTATCAGATTGATTTTTCCCTTTGGAATTCTAAATAAATGTGTATGTTAATCATATTTATGGAAATATTGTGTGTTGTCAATTATAAAGTGGTTACACAGGTTATATCCTGTTTAATCAATGTAATCTCACTATTATGAAGATGTTTTATTGGGACTATAGTGATTATCTTTAATTTTAAGACATATTAATATTCCAGATATAACTTATATTGAAAAATACCTTTATATTGTTTACATATTCACTTCCATTAGTAGTTTATATATACATATAAAATATACATATATCTATAAAATTGAATATAAATGTTCATAATAAAAATTGTTCATTTTGTGCAAAATTCAATATAAAATCTCAAGTATATTCAAAATTTAAAGTAGATTGATAGCATTATTAAAACCAAATGATCCATATATATTGATAAGAAAATTATCCCTGAGTCTGCAAATCTAAAGATGACAGTGACCATAATATAGTATAACTTAAATTTTATATAGTTGTTTGGAATATTAGCATTCATACATCAGTAACCCTTGAAAGTGATTCATTAACTTACATATTTCCATAAAAGCTCTAAGTATTTAAAAATAATCTATTTGGAAACTGTCCGAATCTTATAAGAATGTTAACTTTTTGATATACTCATGAGTTGAAAATCCCATTATTAATCACACATACAAACAAGAATAATAGGTAGAAAAAAAAGTTATGAAAATGTTTTCCAAACTACATTTTATTGTTGCTAATTAAATTTCAAACAATATATTTTTAAATGCTTAATCCAAAAAATATTTTCTTTGGAGATATTTGAAGATCAAAATTTAACTTTTCAAGTAATTTACCAGAAACTGCCAATTATTTTCAGCAGCTGAAGAGGATTTTCAATATTTGCCTAAGTTATGGACCCTAGGAGAGTTAATTTAAAAAAAATATGTTACTAAAACATTTCCTTTAATGACATGTTGCTATATCCCAAAAGGTATTTAAATCATTAAATGTTTTATTTTTGCTTTATTCATCAGACACCTAGACCCAAAGAACTTAATAGATTCTATTTCAAGTCTGACAGCATTTTTAATAATTGCTTTTATTTTACTTGCTTGCCATGAGATGTTGGGGCATAACATAGCAAAATCATGGTGAATCTGATTGAGTAAATATTAATAGGATGGGAAATCACTGAATATAATACTTATGGAAGTGCCAGTAGCAATGGAACAAATATGGTGGTAGTTAAAATTTATCAAGGAATTATAAGGCTAATATACTTCAGTATACTTCAATTGAATATTTAGGATGGAATTATAGCAGAGCAAAATATAAGCAAATTCTTGACTATATGCAAAAAAAAAAATAGTGTGTCACTCTCATTATCCTTATTCAATGAACTTTAAAATTCCTTACCAAGTACATTTACAAGTTATTTTAAATTTTTATTAAAATTTTTAATGTTGACATTATTACAGCTGACCCTATTTGCCTACCTCCACCCACCCCACCTCACCCATCCTTGACCTTTACCAAACTATTGTTCATGTCCATGGGGTATGCATATATTTACAATTTTTAAAAAAGCTGAAGAAATAACTAATACGTTAAAGCATGCTATATCAAAGAATGTCGCTATAATGAAAGGTGAGGAGATCAATACTAAGTAGCAAGATTGTACCAATAGCTAATTCTTTAAGTTATTGATCATGACTACCATTATTGTCAGTAAATAAGAGAGACTTTTGTGATTAACCCAAAGGGTTTGTTTGCCAGAATACTTGAAGAAATGGTTGCAGTTCTGGGCTTTGAAAGTAAGAATAATTCTTACTTGCTATAAAAATCCTCTTTTCATTTCTCCTACTAGAAAATGATGACAATAAAACTTCAGAGATTGTCATTATTTTGAATATTAGAAATACACTTTATAGGCACATTTCTAGATCCAAGATTTAACAGCATATTTTTGTCATATGATTATATAAAGAAATGGGTGTAAAATATGATAAAAATATGACTTAGGGTAGAAATCTTAGTCTGCTTGAGAAATAGTCAAATTCATATTCTTTTAGCATTCTTTTGTACCTCAGTGAACTAGAATATCATCATCATCAAATCTTCAAGCCTAGGGATTGAAGAGGAAATTAGTTTTTAGCTTAGTTGCTATTAGAGAAGATAAATGTAATAAAGTGTTACCAGCACCTTTCAGCAAAATATTTTACATGATAAAATCTGCCAAACTATGCTTGTTCTTTCACCAACAGCCAATAAAACTGAACAACTCTTTATAGCATAAACTAGTGGTCCAGCATGCAAAATCATGCGCAGTAGGCTGCTCACCACTTCCCACCTGCGCATGCCTGCTACACATGCAGCCTCCTGCTGATCAGTTGTTGTGTGTGAGGGTGTGACAAGCATTTGCATATTAGCCTTTTATTATATAGGATATATAGGATGTGCAGTATAATGTCCAATGAAAGAATCTAGAATATTTCTGTGCTGAAAAACTATTATTCCTGTGCAATAAGTTCAAACTTTATAAGTCTATTGAACAATTTTTTAGTAAAAAAATTGCAATATTAATTATCTCAAATTAAAATTTAGATTTATTCTTATAGTCCACTAATTCAATCTACACTGTTAACATATAAACAGTGATAGAAATGAAAGTTAATTGTCTAAAGTAAAATTTTTCTAGATGTAATTTACTTACAGGATATTTTTCCTTACATGATATTCTTCTACTATCCCCCCTTTTTTTATTTAAATATTAGGAGGCTTTTGGAAATTTTATAATGTAGTCTTTATAGCTTTTAAATTTTAATTTTTTGCACTAAAATATGACTGTTTTAGGTTCATTACATGTTATGCAATTTTACCATGAGATGAACTACCAATAAAATTTTAGTTAACACTTTAGGAACAGCTTTTTGTCCAGTATCATTAATTTTTCTAGAATATTCATTTATTTCAATTAGCCAATTTAAATTAGTCTGAGAACTTGACTACTATTTTACTGTCAAATTTAATACTCTAACAACAATCTTATTTTACTCGGTAAATATTAGTGGAAAGAATTATTTGCCTTCTTGAGTAGGCCCTGAGCATTAACTTTTAATTGTAATGCTAACAGCAAGACACCCATGAAAAACACACATGGTGTCAAAACAAGCCAAAGGAAAATCATTTGGGCAAAAAATGAAAAAGGATCCTAAATCAAATTTATAGAAAATTTTCCTTTATTAACTTTTGGTCGAGAATATGTTTGTATATTTTCAGAAAAAAACTCCAAGACCATGTGGATTTCTGCAACAGAGGGGAATTGACAGGACTGCTCCAGCCATGAAGACAGAAGAGAAACAGTCCAGAGATGGAAGATGCTGACGACGCCTTGCCACACTAGCAGTCAGCAGCTGTGCATCGCTGCAGGTTGCCCAGGACCAAACCAGAGAAGGTCGGACCTGTATTACCACCATTTGTCCACCATCCAGAACTGAAATATCATTGCTGACATGTACACATAAGGAACTGTTTGACATTGAAATTGGGACTCAAAAGAACTATTGGCCCAGAAAGAAATTCACTACAGACTGATTCATTTGCCTCTCAGCATAACCAATATTGCTTATCTCATTTTCAGTTCGTATAAGTGTATTTCTAGTATCACATGATCTCACTCATCTAGGGAAAATAATGAACAATATAAACTGATGAACAAAAACAGACCTGGAGACAGAGAAGCATCGATCAGACTGTCAAACCTCAGAGGGAAGGTAGGGGAGGGTGGGGGCAAGGGGGAGAAATCAACCAAAGGACTTGTATGCATGCATATAAGCCTAACCAGTGGTCACGGACAACAGGGGGTTGGGGGTATGGGTGGGGAGGGGTTTGGGATGGGAATGGGGGAATGAGGACAAATATGTGATACTTTAATCAATAAAGAAATTAAAAAACAAACAGTGATAGATGCCTGACTTTAACTTCAAACACTTAGCATTTGGTCATAATGTGTATTTGGCTCTCTTCTCCAAGTGTGACATTTTATTAAAATCTCCACACCAGTTGTCCTCAAGTACTACACCTCTCCTCCACTGATTGGTAAGACCTGTATAACACTTGTTATCAGGATGATTTATTTGTAATGGGGAAGTGGAAATGGTCATACATGAAAATATCTAGAAAAGCTGAGATCCTTTTGTGTAGAATGGGAAAAACATTACAACATACCCAGAACTGAAAAAAGAAAGATAATTTTCTTAGATTTTAAACCAATCATAAAGTGAAACATGTGCTGGTAATTTCACTGTTTTCAAAGTACCAAAGGCTTAAGAACATGTATAATTGTTTACCACTTAGCTAGAAATTATGAAGTTTTTACCAGGTGACCTTGAAAAACATCTTAAAATGTTTGATCCAAGTAATTGCTCATGAATAAAACTGAGAACATTTACAATTGGATTTGTTTGTTTTATGTCTCAACTTTCTCACTAATGTTCAGGAAGAATAATTATAAAATCCATTAATAGTTAACATTGATGAGGTCTGCTAAATACTAATGTCTGAATTTAGTGGTGGATTGCAAGTTGTCTCAAATTTGATAAGCCCATAGAATATATAATAGAGGAATTATTCATACACTTCATTCCTGGGTAAATTGAATGGTACTTATTGGATGTTCTAGCATAAAAAAAGGCTATGTGGCTTATTTTATTATTCACAGCAATAAATTAATTATTCACAGCAATAAATTAAATTTTAATATATCAAATATTTTAAAGAATAAATAGTGTTTATCTGGGAAATAAAAATCCAATATTAAAATACTTTTACAATTTAGCAAAAGAATACTAATAAAACAAAATCACCAAGTATTTTATTACAAATAGATATGTTCATGCTTCTTTCATGTTTTATGGGTTGGTCAAGTCCTTTTTTGACCTGTAATCATCTGTTTTGACAGGCTTTGCTTCCTTCCTATGTATTATTTGCATTATCTTCAGTGATTAGACACACACACACACACACACACACACACACACACACACACACACAGATAACTTCATTTTCAGAGAATCTCTAAAACGGCAAACTATCCCTATTTTTAAGTCATTTTAATTATTGTAATAATAGCAGTAGATGTATTATTACAAATTAAGTAGGAAACATAAGAAGGAGCCAGAAAGAAAAAAAATAGCTAATAGTAACTTTATGACAAGAGTAGAGTACTGTTTGCTTTGCACTTTTTATATTTTTAATGCAACTTAGAATATAGAAACATGTAAAGGACAAAGAAAGGAGATATCTATATCCATCTATCTTCTATCTATCTATCTACTATCTATCATCTATCTATCATCTACCTATATATCATCTATGGATTTTGCCTGTGCAATCCATTGTGTCCTAAAATGGAGTTACTGGGGTGATTTAGGTAATGGAACTAAACTTTTCTAGTCTTAATTATCAGCAGAAGTGTTAGTACTTGTGCATATGTGAAAGTTGAAGGGTTGATTCTGCCAGCATTCTAGGAATGGCATTTAGTTGTTTTGGTTATATCTTTCGTAACCAAGTGATTTTTCATCTGTGGGAACAGAACTCTATTAATTGGACATGATAAAAAATCTACAATAGGTTTCCGAAAATTATATAGGTATCTATTTGTGCTTCAGGATTATAGGCATTTTTCCTTGCAGTGTTTCAAGTTTGATACTAACATTCTTAATTACAAATGTCCTTCTATTTATGGTATTTAATTTTGTTAAATACTTTAATATATTATTCAGGTTGTATCCTCTGTAGATGGAAAACTTTCAATATGCAATGTGAATGCCACCTTCTTTTCTCTATGCATTTCAGAAATTGGTACCGCTATCTAACCGGTTGTTCAAGTAAAAGAAATAGTACCACTATCTAACCTGTTGTTGAAGTAAAAGGAAGGTCAGATACGGGGACATGAATTTCAAAATTAAAAATTTTAATGTAATTTTTTAATTTCAAAATTCATGTCCCCGTATCTGACCTTTCTCCCATCTCTAAAGCAGTGCATCCATTTGGAAAATCTGCAAAGGCAGATGTGTTCTCTGTCTATATTTTCCAATATGGTAGCTATAGTCCCAGGTACCTATTTAAGCTCTGGAAATGCAGCTAGTGTAAATGAGGAACTGGAGTTTAAGTTTAATTAAAGCAAATTTAAATAACTACATGTGGCTAGTGGTAATCATATGTGACAGTGGAGTTCTAGACATATGTAACCAACTACCTAATTTTTACCTTTTCTTAAATATGCTACAAGAATTTCAAACTTAATATCCACTAGATTCTGTGCTCTTGATGTTTCAGGCAACCTGCCAACTGGGTTCCCTTCACTTTTCTTATATAAGGTTTGTCATTACCACTCTTTGTTTGTTTACATTATTAAAATTTGATGGCAATATCACTATTATTTGATACTCTAGTGGGTTATGTATATTTGCTCTGTTTTCTTTATTGTGAAAGAAGGGATCTTAATTATTTTTATTGCCACTCTAACCACAGAGTGTAGAACAGTGTTATAGCAATTATTTAACATCTCATGAATGAATGAATAACGTGCATTTTACTAAATCTATTGGGGTAATATTGGTGAATAAGAGCATATAAGTTTCAAGTGGACATTTCCATGATACATGGTCTGTATATCGCATTGCATTGTGTGCCCACCATCCAAAGTCAAATCATCTTCCTTCACTATGTATTTTCCCCCTTTACTACTTTGCACCCCTTTCCCTTGGCAGCCATGATAGTATTTTTTGTGTCTATAAGTTTCTGTTTTATATCCCTCAGATGAGTAAAATCATATGATTCTTAGCTATTTTTGACTGACTTAGTTGCTTGCATAATATTATCAAGGTCCACCCATGTTGTTGCAAATGGCATTATTTCATTTTTCTTATGGCTAAGTAGTATCCCATAGAGTGTGTGTGTGTGTGTGTGTGTGTGTGTGTGTGTGTGTGTGTGTGTACATATTTATCACACCTTCTTTATCCAATACTTTATCAAAGAACACTTTGGTGCATTTTTTTAATTCTCACCTGAGGATATGCTTATCTATTTTAGAGAGGGGAGGGAGGGAGGGAGAGAAAGAGAGAGAGAGAGAGAGAGAGAGAGAGAGAGAGAGAGAGAGAGAGAGAGAGAGAGAGAGAGAAATTGGTTGCCTTTCTACAATGCCCTGACCGAGTATCAAACCCTCAACCTTTTGGCATATGGGATGATAACTCTAACCAACTGAGCCACACTTTTGTGCATTTTTCAAATAAGAGCCACAACACTGTAGTCATAGACCAACAGTACTGACATTAAAGGCAAGATGCTTATAGCTAAACACTAATTGTATTAGACCTGACTTTTATGAGTAATCTATCCTCAGGGTTCTTTCCTATGTATCAATACAGTTTTCCCTCAATATGCATGGGAGATTTGTTCTAGGACCATGAACTCCACAGATACTCAAATCCCTCAGATGGGTCCTCCGTGTCCTTGGGTTCTGCATCCTTGTATTCAAACAATTGCAGATCAAAGATACTTTCCATCCATAGGTGCAGAACCTATGGAAGAGGATGCCCGATGGTAGATTATAAAAATACCTACTTTATCAGTTATTTCCTGCCCGAATGATATTAAGCTTGTATAGGGCATATAGTCAATAAATGTGGGCCATTATAAGACTAGTAATCATAATTACTGTTTCAGTTTTAACTGTGGATCTGTTCATTCATCTACTTCATGGAATGAACAATTAGATGTTTTAATCTCTGATTTTATTTTTTTCACTTAAGAGTGACTTTGATGCCATATATATATGCATATATATATATATATATATATCAGTTTTTAAATTATTTTTATTTACTAGAGAGGAAGGAAGAGAAAGAGAGAGATAGAAACATCAATGATGAGAGAGGGGGATTGATTGGCTGCCTCATGTAAGCCCCTTACTGGTGATCGAGCCCACAACCCAGGCATATGCCCTTGACCTGAATCAAACCCTGGACCCTCCAGTCCACAGGTTGATGAGAGCATCAACCCAGGACCTTTCAGTCTGCAGGCGGACACTCTATCCATTGAGCCAAACCAGGTAGGGATGATGCAGTAAATATTAAATTTTAGTGCATCTCAGTCCTTGAGTACACATATTTTAATAGTCTGTATGACAAAATGGAAAGTACACATAAAGCACCTTTGTAGCCCTCGCCGGTTTGGCTCAGTGGATAGAGTGTCAACCTACAGACTGAAAGGTCCCGGGTTTGATTCTGGTCAAGGGCTCATGCCCAGGTTGCTGGCTCCATCCCCAGTAGGGGGTGTGTGGGAGGTAGCCCATCAATGATTCTCATCATTGATGTTTCTATATCTCTCTCCCTCTCCCTTCCTCTCTGAAATCAATAAAAATATATATTTTTTAAAAAGCACCTTTGTGTAGCAAAGTATGCTGGTTTGTCTCTAGGAAAAGCATTTGTATGATTTTAAATGAGTTAGAACTGGGACCTTTATTCATGAAATGCCAAATTTACTTAAAAGAATGTTTGACAAGCAAACTATGTGTATTCAAATGTGAGTGTGTCAGGCTTTTTTTTTTCTTTTTTTTTAGTAAGCCTGAACTTGTAACTTGCAATTTGTTGCCAGGGATAAAAATCTGAGTTTTCAATTTTGGAAAACTTGTTTGCCACAGTGAATTTGACAACATACTAATACTTTCCTCAAGTTATGGGTAGTAATATTAATAAATGTGATTGTTTGAGATCATACATCAACGTTTGAAAAATCTACTTAACAATGAATTAATCATTATCTTCCAAATGACCAAAGTATAATGTTATGTAGTCATGTATGGGTAAGATAAGTGCAAAAAATAACCAATGGCTATTAATGTAACGATGTAAAATAAGTTCATGAATATGATTTCATATTCTTTATTGTAACTAACCTTTAAGAAACCATGACTTATGGAGCTCTGGTATAGTATCAGAGAAGAAGAATATCTACAGTTATCTGAAAATATTATTAAGTACTCCTCTCTTTCCAACTATATACTTGAGCAGGGCCATTTTTTTTTTCATCTACTTGGACCTAAACAACACACCACAACAGATTGAAGGCAAATGTAAATGCGTGGACCTAGATGTAGATGTGAGGACCTATGTGTCTCCTATTGAGGTAGGCATGGAAGAGATTGCAAAAATGCAAAATTGCCACTTAGCACACTATTTTATTTTGGAATATGTATTTTTTGGCAAATTATGTTATATATGTTAAGTTATAATGAGTTTAGTTTATTATTGGTTCTGCTTTTTAAATCTCTGATTTTAGAGCCAGCAAACTTCCACAGTTCTGAATATTATTTCATTCTTTAGTGCATCTTTCAAATGAATTAAAATTATGCTTAATATGAACAATAGAATACATTCCCCATTTTGTGTCTTTGATCAGTATTTTAGAAAATTTATTCTTTCTCTAATGACTCAAGGAATCACAATGCTAACCATTTAAAATAACCAATTACTAAATACTAGTATGTTCACTTTACCGAGTTCAAATTTTAGACTGTTGGCATTATCCAGTTTTCATTTAGACTTTATCATTATTTTTTTGGAGAGTGTTTGTCTGCTTCACAGATTTGACTTGGAAAAGAAAAAGGCAGGAAGACAATGGTATCTGTGTTTAATTTGTATGTGATTTTCATGTTAGTTAGTTCTTTAACTGGCATTTTTATACTTAGCACAACAATGCGAATAGATCAAAATAAAAATGACCTGGAATTCTGATGCGCCATATGTGTTACATTTAGAAAGCAATAAAAGGAAAGTAAATTGGAAGGAAGACAGTGACTTTGCCTTAGACTAAGTAGAAGAAACCCTATCTGCTGCACATGTCCATTAATCATTAAATTACAGTAACAGGATCTGTTCGTTGGGAAGAATGGACTATTTACATTAAAATCTGTCAATTTAAATTTAATAAAAGAAAAAAATCAATAATCATTTAAATTCAAATAGTCATCACAGCGATGCAATAGCAATCAGTTATATTTACCAAGACCACGCATGTAATAATCCTCCTGATCCCCATATAATTACTAGCTTTGACTCTTGAATTATCAACAGCTCTCCTGGCTTACTGCCTCATACTTGCTTAGTAAGCATCTGCAATCAATAATCTTGCCACAGAGTAAGAGGCAACCAGCCAGCCAGGCCCAGGGTGCAATGCTGCAGAAGTGATCATTACATCGGTGTGAATGACAAGGAGGTGGCTGTGCTAATGGGATAGGCATGCAGTAAAGAGATAATTTTGAAAAGCTGCTTACTGAAATGTGTGGCCCTTACCATCGTTGGTGGTGTCTAATTATGGGGAACAGTCAGTCACCCTTAAAAACATTTCACATCCTTCCCAGAGTTGCTTTTATGGTGATTATCATTTCTAGCAGCTGTCTTCTAGATCTTACGATCAACACAACACATTCAGTTTGCCTGAAATGCTGTTTATCCAACCAGAAAAGCAAACAGTTAATTTCTTCATTCACATGGTATATGCTGGAGAACAGAAATTTATATGCAAATTTGAGTATTAGTGGCATTTTGATGATAAGAGCTTAAGGACCAATTATAGTTGTCAAAAATGTTTGAAAACTTCTATTAATGCCATTCACATGGAAAATAAAATTGAAAATTCCAATAGAGCAAATGTGTTGCATGGATAGCAACATCATATTGTTTATTTTATTCAGTCTGTTGAATTACAAAGATTCCCATGTTTTTACAAAAGGGGCATTTAAAAACTCCATCATCAGGAAAATGTCATTTAATTTTTAATCTGTAACTATTAGCTATGCTCATTATTTCTATTATTTAACATTCACCTTTTATTCACAACTTAGGAGACTTCACAGAATATATTTAAAAAACACTGCTTTTGTTCCCACAGTATTTGTATTGAATAGATAACAGGAAAGTAATCATTTATAAACTAAGGCGCAGGCATATTAATTTATATCAATTAAGTGAAATTACAGGTACACTGAATTACATTTTAAATGGATGTTAACACAGTTCAATATTGTAAAATATGATGCCTGTACAGTATTAGAAGGGGCTCTCAGGTCTTGGGTGGAGTTTCCTTTAGGGACTTTTGCCCATCAGAGGAGAGGTCCCTCACTGGCCTACATTAAAGATCTCCTCAGGCCCCTACTGGAGCCTTCACCAAGGAAGGGACTGAGCTTGATAACCTGTCCATGTGGTTGGGAATTGTAGAGTGAAAGAGCCCTAGCCGGTTTGGCTCAGTGGATAGAGTGCCAGCCTACAGACTAAAGGGTCCCAGGTTCAATAAAGGTCCAGGGCACATGCCTGGGTTGTGGGCTTCATCCCCAGTAAGGGGCATGCAGGAGGCAGCCAATCAATGATCTATCTCATCATTGATGTTTTTCTCTTTCTCCCCCCTCCCTTCCTCTTTGAAATCAATAAAAACATATTAACATAAAAGAGTGGAAAAGTGTTGCCAAGCTCCACCAACAGGAATAAAACTAACAATACAAGAAAATTCGGGCAAGTGGTTATTATCACAGAGCACTATCAGAGCTATGAAATTTATTTAGTGAACAAGATTCCCAGTTTCTAGAATGGTAATATTTTTCAAAATTTACCTTTATACCTTTTTATAATTCTTTGTAGTGCTCACTAGTATTTTATTTTAGGAACTTTAGGGAAGCAAAAAAAAAAACACGGAAATGAGTAAAACTATAAAGCTGAGGCTTGTGGGGAAGAGAAGACTCAGGTATAGGGTAGATAGAATCAGTGGAAAGGGAAATAATTCTTTGGGGTCAGTTATAGGAAGAGAAGAGCTAATAAAATGTGTCTGTTAGATTAGAAAAGGAGATATTCACATGTACTTTAGAAATGGATTAGAGCTAGAATAGAAATATATTTTTTCATTGCTTGCAATAATTAGCTCCTTATGTTTCATTTATATGGCATATTTATTTTTAAGTTATGTAAAATATGTTTGTGTTGACTTTTAGAAAGAGAGGAAGGGAGGGGGAGAGAGAGAAACATCCATCAGTTGCCTCCTGTACACACTCCAACTGGGGATCGAACCAGCAACCTGTGTGTGTGCCCTGACTGGGAACTGAACAGGTGATCCTTTGATGCACAGGAGGATGCTCAACCAACTGAGCCACACAGGCAAGGGCAGGGCATCTTCATTTTAATATTTTAACATTTCACTAATATCTCATGTTCAAAATACCTAGTACTAAATTCATCAACTTCTTTCTTTCATTTTCTTATCCTATATAATAAAAGCCTAATATGCTAAGTGTCCAGTTGTCCAGTCATCTGTTCAACCAATCAAAGCGTAATATTCTAATGATATGCTAAGGCTGCTCAACCGCTCGCTATGATGTGCACTGACCACCAGGGGGCAGATGCTCTGACCTGTAGGTTAGCTTGCTGCTGGGGTCCAGCTGATCAGGACTAAGCGACACAGGCTGGACATGCCCTGGAGCCCTCCAGCAGTCTCTCCCTGGCTGGCCAACCTCCCGTGTCCCTCCCCAGCCCTGATCGTGCACCAGTGGGGTCCTTCTGCCTGGCCTGTGCCTTCTCCCAATCTGGAACCCCTTGGGGGATATCAGAGAGCTGATTTCAGCCCGATCCTGAAGGCCAGGCTGAGGGACCCCACTGGTGCAAGAATTCATGCACCAGGCCTCTAGTTTTCAAATATTAGGACAGATCCTTCTGTAAGGAAAATATCACAGTATGACCTTGACAATTTTATTGTCTAAATAACTAATTAAAATATATCTAAAAGTATATAATTACAAAGCTTTATTTGTTCAAACAGGTTCGTGATGATACTTTTAGCTTTATTTGTTCAATCTGAGGTTTGTGATGATACTTTTGAAAGTCTGTTAGATCTCTGATTTTTAAAATTTTAATGTCATAATGAACTATAAGAAAAAGTTAATTTAAGTATAGTTAGGATTATCTGTATTATCATTTTTTTAACCAATACTGGGGGAAATTCTTACTGATATATATGACTAATAATGTTGACACTAATTCATGCTACTTTAATTTTCCTAAGCTTATAATAAAAAGCATTGAGCTAAATATTATACCTACATGATATATTCTGTCACAGTGAAGAAACAGTAATGTCCTGTACAAAATGTGTGAACAATGTATTAGTTCAGATGTAGAATATATGTTGGAAAATTGAGATGTGATGTATCACATAGCATAGAAGCTTCCCGAATTAAAAGAGCCCATGGTATCATGTCAGCAGCTGTGATTTTCAAATGGCACTCCTCATATGAAATGAATGCTATTAATTTGAATACATAATTACCATTTTGTTCATATTTAACATATGTATTTGACTAGATATACTATACCATAAAAGCTATAAGCATTAAATGTTAATTTGTACATATCCAAATAATATAAGAAAATAGTCAACACTAGAGATTCACATGTTACATTGGGTTGAAAAATACTGTTATAGTACTATTGAATATATAAAAATGTGTAAGTATTAATTCTTAATAAAATCCTAAAGTTTTTCAAAAAGTAGAACCAATCTATCTTGACAAAATTTTTGGCCATTAGGAGGACATTTCATGAGAACTTTAACTCATCCAGAGTCATTGTTTGTCTAACACATCAGGTATATTTTCTGCCTTTGCATCTATAATCACTGCTTATCTCCTTGACAGGAATTCCCCTCTGTTCCCATCACTGACTTTATTAAACTATTTAATTATATAGTGAACTCTACAAGTCAGGAGTAGACAGTAGAGTGTCTATCTATTCCTGACTTATCTAATATGTAGTATTAGGTAAAAATTATTTGTAAAAAGCCGAAACCGGTTTGGCTCAGTGGATAGAGCATCGGCCTGCATACTGAAGGGTCCCGGGTTCGATTCTGGTCAAGGGCATGTACCTGGGTTGCCGGCACATCCCCAGTTAGGGGGTGTGCAGGAGGCAGCTGATCGATGTTTCTCTCTCATCGATGTTTCTAACTCTCTATCCCTCTTCCTTTCTCTCTGTAAAAAATCAATAAAATATATTTTGAAAAAATTATTTGCTACTTGACACACCTTATTTTACCACTCACATATTATTATATATCATTCATATATTGACTCTTTTTCCTGTGTATGGGACATAATTTCTTGAATGACATAATTTTCTGTTGAAAATGAGATTTGGCAGTTTTCCTTAAATAAGTAAGCCTTGCATTGGTTCAAGTCACTAGTTAATTTCCAGAATTCTGAAAAAGTTATTTGAAAAATGTCTTTCCAAGGTTCTTATTGCTTTTACAGATAACAAGAATATTTGAGGTTCTTAATTTGCTATTATGTTCACTGACATAATTCCAAAATATTATTATAACTTAATTTAAATTTCTTTAGTCAGGTTTCATAAGTGAAATTCCCACTAATTCCTATGGTCTTGTGCTTGGCATTTTACTATTTTATATTACTTTGTCATCCTGTGAGAAGTTTGAGTGTGTAGCCCTTCATGGAAATTAATGGATTCAAATTCCTAGGTCAAATATGGAATTATTATTCTGTTGATTTATAATCCAAAGAATTATGAAGGTGCCCACCTAATAACATACCTATAAAAATTTAATACTATATTATTTTTACATCTTTACTAATTTGAAAATTTAAAAATGTTCTCATGCTTGCTCAAATTTGCATTTATTTCAAGGAAGATTGAATTTTATCTGTTAATTTGTAATCTGTATTTCTGTTTGTTAATTGCTTTATCATAGTTTTCCCTTTTCTTCCCTAATCTTTTATTTTTTTTATATTCTGTTAAATTGCAAAAAGGAAATTTCATTAATTAAATAAGATTTATTAAATGACTACAAAGAGAAATGTTTGATAAGCTAAATTTCTTGAGAAAATGAATTTTTTTGTATTTGGCATTTTATGGAGGATCTTTGAATATGAAAGTGTAACTTCTCAACAGTTCCTTAGATATCTCTATTCATGACCTAGTTCTTCCACTATTTAGTACTTTATCAATATTTTTTCTTCTTATTATTCTATTATTTACTCAGTGTCTCTAGTACTCATTCATATTTCACAGCTTCTACTTCTTCATGGACTCTATTGATCTCTTTCCCTTAGCGTCATTCTCTGTGACTGTTCATTTATTCCATGTAGTTGATATTCAAACTCACCAAGAGATATATTTTAAATGAACAAGCCTGTAACAACTCATTATGAATCCTGTCTGTTGCATAAAGCTTTCATACTTGTCCACCTCTTAATTTATGGGACATTATAGACAGCTGGGTTTGTTACTCCCTGCTAGTTTTTGTTAAGTTGCTATTGTAAAGTTAGGTTTAAAAAAGCAAAAGGAAAATGTTGTGTGAGTAATAAGGACACTGATAAAATAAGATCTTTATCTTACTATTGCATATTTTATAGCACTTCTAATGTAATGCTTTATTTGATTAATAATTTATACATATACACACTCAAATCAATACTCCTATATATTGTATTCATATTCTTTTGGTGAATAGCAAATTACCACAAATGTAGTGGTCTAAAACAATATTATTTATTTCACAGTGTCTGTGGGCCAAGAGTCTGAGTATGGGTTAGCTGGATCCTCTTCTAAGGGTCTCACCAGTCTGATATCTAGATGTTAGCTGAACCTTCACATCTGAGGTCCTCTTCCAAGCTCACTAAACGTTTTTATAATTATGTGGGTTTTTTATATAGTTTCAGTATTGAAATCTTCTCTTGCAAGCATTGGCAAAGGACCACCCTCTCTTTGCCACATGCCCACACCCTGCCAATATAACATGATAGCTTACATCTCATAACATGATAGCTTACATGTTTAAGGCCAGCCAAATTACTTTTGTTACTTTGCTATAACAGAGTTTTATATATCATAACTTAATTATAGAAGTGCCTATCTTATTACTTTTGTCAATTAATGTTAGCTAATAAGTGGAGTGAATATACCTTTAGAGTCACAGGGCCCACCGAAACTCAAGCGTAAGGGGTTATTACAAAACATACATACCAGGCAACAGGAATCCTGAGGGAGTACCTTAGAATTCAGCCTACCGCATCTATGTTTTATCTCTCATAAGTTATTTTATATACAAGTTTAGATCATTCTTTACTTCACAGTATCTTAATCCTATTTAGAAGGCCTCACCACCTCTCCTACATGTTTCATCTGTCACCAAAACAAGTAGAAGCTTTAAGTCTGATCTTAACTGTAGTTCTTATATGCAGATTGTCATGTCCTCCTAGGGCAAAATAAAATATGTGGGATAGGACAGTTATAAAGAAAAAGTTGAAAGTTAATATTGCTATTTTTTATCCCCTCTCTGTTGATACGTTAAAAAACTTATGAAGAACAAATATGAATAAGTACATAAACCAAAAGTATGGGATGAAATCAGTCTTCAAAAAATGAACACATCTATATAATCACTGACTAAATAAATATTACCGAGTATATTTACCAACCCATCCTACTACTATATTACCCAAAAGTAGGCACTATTCTGGATTTAAAAAACCACAGTTTATTTACTGTATATAATTTGTGTAAATGGAGTACATGCTTCTACATGTCTGTTTTCTTATGCTCAACATTATGCTTATAAGAATCTTCCATGAGGTTGTACAGTTTGCTATTATACTAGACCAGTGGTCGGCAAACTCATTAGTCAACAGAGCAAAATATCAACAGTATAACAATTGAAATTTATTTTGAGAGCCAAATTTTTTAAACTTAAACTTCTTCTACCGCCACTTCTTCAAAATAGACTCGCCCAGGCCATGGTATTTTGTGGAAGAGCCACACTCAAGGGGCCAAAGAGCCACATGTGGCTCGTGAGCCGCAGTTTGCTGACCATGGTACTAGAGGCCTGATGCACAAATTCGTGCAAGGGGCTCAGCCCTCACAGCCCCAGCAGCTGCCTCGGCCTTCGCAGCCTTGGTGGAAGGTCATCCAGAAGGTGTCCGGAAGGTCATTCAGCTGTCCAGTCTAATTAGCATATTATGTTTTTATTATTATAGATAAGAAAGTATTCTATTGAAAGAATATACTACAACTTGTTTATTTTATTTTTTTTTCCTGTGGATGCTTTTGAATTGCATATTTTTTCTTAGTTTTACTAATAACATGGCCTTTTTCTTTCTTCCCTTTCTACCCTCTTTTCTCTCTTATTTACTTTTTTCCTTTGTTTTTGTATCCCTCTTGTTGGAGCATTCAGAACTTGGTTCTCTCTGCTAATGCCTTTTTATTGTTTGTTTTCAAAAACTGCTGGCCTTATTTCTCATATATTGTTTCTACTCCACCACTTCTTTCCTTGCCATACAGGACTAAAATTATAAATATAGTTAACATTTTTATTGTGTCTGTTTTTCTTTTATACTCTTCCTATGTCTGTAATCATTTTTTTTCTCTCCATAGAATTTTATTCTATTGACCTGTCTTCAAATTGACTAACCCTATCTTCTAACTGGAAAGATTCCTTGCATATTTGTGTTCCTCTTCTCTCACAGAAATATTCTTCCTTTACTTAGTCAAAGTTTTGTTGTTTTCAAGCTGGGCAGTTGGACTTATGGAGAGAAGTCTCTCTTACTTTGGTTTTGACTCAGACTTAGTTCTTATTTTCTTTGAGTTTATTTTAATCTAGCTTTTGCAATCACAACCACTTCCCCAAATGACTCTTAATACCTCCATTTAATAAATCTAGTAGTTAATTGTCAGTCCTAATCTTGCTTAAAATACAAGCTGCTCTAGATTGTTTAAAAACCTCTACACTAATAAAAGAGAAATATGCAAATTGGCCATTCCTCCACGACACCCACCAGCCAATCAGGAGTGAGTATGAAAATTAACCCAGCAATGATGGTGCGTTAATTTGCATATGCAGGTGCAGATCAGGTGGGTGGAGCAGGACGCCTGCTATAAGGAGGATGGCAGGGGGTAGAGGGAGCTACAGGAGTGGTACTCCAGCTCTGGCCAGCTGGAGTGATGAAAGAAGGCGGTGGCCAGTGCAAAGGCCTAGGTCCTGGGTGCCGTAGGAAAACCAGGGCTGGCCGCCAGGGGAAGGAAGGCCTATTGCACAAATCTTCATGCAATGGGCCTCTAGTCTTATATACTCTGCACTGCTTAAAACTTACTTTTAAAAGTGCCTGAGATTATATATAGGATTTCTAAGAAATAATGGAAGGGGATTTTATTTTCTACACTTTATTTCTTAGTTCTAGATCTCTCATCTGTATTTTAATCTGCAATGGTAGTTAGATTTTATAGAGACGACCAAAAAATCCTGTTGTATTTTGTGTCAGACATAGGTAAGCAGTGTTGGAACAGCTGCTTGAAATCATATTCCTTACATGATATGTTAATTTGTAATTGTGTAGGAAATGGTGAAATAATTATGAAATTTATGTGCTTACCCTTAGTCCATTAACCCTCCCTGTGATCTTACTATATCAGAGAGACATAGGGTGGTTCCCCAATAGAAAAACCATGCACTTTATTGATAAAATGAATTTGTGTCATATTATAAAGAAAATATGCTGCCCTAATTGGTCAAGATTGAAAAAGAAGACATAAAGATTGTCTCAATTTTAAAATTTAAATTAACCCCATAAATTTAAAAAATCAAGCCTATTTTTTTTTTCAGAGATGGATTTTGCCCAGAAAATCTATATTATTTCTCTCAATACCAAAACAGGGGTAGTTAATATATTTTTTACTTCTCAATTTTTCTCTAAAGAAATTTTACTGTCCCTCTTAAATTTTATCTCTAGTAAATATACCTTCTGTGGAGTTCCAGCCTCATAGATCAATAAATATTTGTTGTGTATGTTAGACAAAGGACATGTTACATACAATTTTTTATTTCTGTACTTCTTAGCTAGTTTAATATTCACTAACTTGACTGTGATATAAACAAGCCCAAATGATCCACAATAATTATATTTATTTTCAATTTATAAGATTTTATAGGGTGTTATCCTTTTCTGATTATTTTCTAAGATGTAAGTCATAAGCAGACCTAGTCAGCTCTGCTGTGCATTCCAGTTTCCACAAGGCAACCACATCACAGAAGAATTTTGGTGGCTGAGGGACACTGGCTTACTTGAATGTCAGTATCCAATCCACAACACTTTAAAGTAGATCATCATGTTTTTCAACAAGCAGAGATTTGGCTTAAGATCTTTGTCAGGTGTTTTTGGGAATGACCCCAAACCTGTGAGTGACTATGCAGTAGTGGCAGATAAAAGTCCAAGATAACCAATCTAAAAAGACCTTGATTAATTTCATTAGTATTACTGATCTACATTATTCTTCATGGATGTTGTTAAACCTAATACATTTTCTCTTATTTAAGTACAATAAAACAAGGAGGGGCTACTTTCCTTTCAAGCAATCTCAATAGTCAGTCAAATTCTATTAGCCAACTAGCTGTACACGGCCACACGTTGCTGTGTCTCAGTCTGGTTAAATGGAAATGAAAGAAAAGAGAAAGCGCACGTTTGTAATATGTTTAATTTCACAATGCTTGTGGGTATACAATATTTTTGTTGTTCCATTGTCTGTGCAGATATAGAGATTGTCTGGTTTGCCGACTCTAGAACATGCAACATATAATTGTCCATGTGAGAAGCAATCCATGTCTAGATCTAAACCGCACAATTCTAAAGATTGGCCCTGAGCTTTGTTGATGGTGATTGCAAACGCCAATCAAATTGGGAATTGCAATCTCTTAAATTGAAATGGCATATCCATTGGAATCATAGGAATGCGAGGAATGAGGACATCTTCACCTTTAAAAGGTCCTGTCAAGATTGTTGCTTCTACGACGTTGCTCATTAATTTTTTTACTGCAAGTTGTGTGCCGTTGCAAAGGTTTGGCTGGTTGATACTTCGCAACATGATAATTGGCGCGCCAATTTTCAATTGCAGTATGTGCGGTGGCATCCCTGGCAGATAGAGTGAATTCAAAAATTCTGTTGGATAATTAACCGCTTCATCTGCTTCCACAACAGTGTTGACGGACTTGTATGTGACGGCCTCGCTTTGAATGTTAGACTGAATAATATTGTTAAGTTCGTAGACGTCTTTGTTCTTGGCCGCAAGAATAGCTCGTTCACTCAGCCAATCATGATTCTTATAATTGGTTTGAATATTGGGAAATACTTTTTCAACCAATTCTTCTTTTGACGTCACTAAACTGCAGAAGTTATGAGGCAATGAAATTCATCCTGAGGTCAGATCAACCCACACATTTCCATTCCCAATTTCCAGCAATTGATGTGAGAATATCTCAGCTGATTGATCATTTTGCAGCTGGACATGCATATTTGTAGTTAATTTTAATGTCTTTATGTGTTGCCACAAATTAGAGTATTTCAGGCAAGCATTTATTTCGTCCGCTGGTGTCAATCGAGGAATCACAGGTAATGTTTGCCTGAAATCTCCTGCAAGCAATATTAAAGCATTCCCAAATGGTCTGATGTTTCCATGCAAATCTTGCAATGATCAATGAAGAGCCTCGAGCGATTTTTTGTGTGCCAGTATGCATTTATCCCAAACAATAAGTTTGCATTTCTGCCATGCCGGATGCTTTGGAAATGTTGCATATGGGAGTTTCAGTGAATTGCATGTTCAATGGCAATTTCAAAGCAGAATGAGCAGTTCTTCCACCTGGTAGCAATGTCACAGCTTTTTCGGACGACGCAAGAGCTAAGGCTATGTCATTTTGGGATTGAATTGCTCCCAGAATCAATCTAATTAGGAATGTTTTACCAGTTCCTCCTGGCGCATCTAAGAAGATTTCTCCAACCCCGTTATTGACAGTTTGCATTATTTGATCGTAAATGCCTTTTTGCTCAAGCGTTAGCTTAGGAATATCTAATTGCACATACGACAAAAGATTACCCGTGTTGTAATTTTATTCACGACGCAATTCTACATCGAACGAAGCAGCAGCAGATCGATTCGGTGATGGCATTCCCAATTGATTGAGAACTTTGTTCGCAATTTCTAAGCACAAATCTTCAATCATTATCAACGTTTCATTGTAGATTTCTGCTGTGAAATCCATGTTCATATTTGAATTTTCCTTGCGTATTCGACAGAAAATATCTTCAGCCATGTGTGATTTATATTTCTCCCATAATTCTGTTGGAGATGAAGGAGAGCAGGCGGTCAATATGACTGCAAACAATGCACGAATTTGATTTGGATGTGACATGTTGCACGCGTCTTTAATGCATACATCCCAGTGTCGGTCGTTCTCCAATAAATTCAGAGCTTGACATGCACTGTGGAAAGTGGCATGTGTAACGCCATGGACAATTCTCAATTGCTGGAAAGACATTGGACCGGGCACATTTACCAGCAGATGGCGCTGTTTTTCAAAAACATGTTTTTACCTGTCACAGGTGTGACATCTATATAATAGTAGGTATAAGGTATATAAAAACACGCGCGTATTTGAATGCAACATAATGTCAAAATTTCAAAGCAATCGGTGAAGAACTTTTGGAGATTTAAGATTTTGAACAAATGAACATTTACATTTTTATTTATATAGATTGATGCAGCAACTCCTAAAATAGAGACTTGTCATCACCATTCCATGATATACTAGTAAATGCCCAAGAAGCCTTCCTCATCTTACTTTTTTCTAAATGTGGGCTACATTACTTCAAATTACCTTTCAGATTTTAACTTCTCTTCTATTCCAACCATAACCATTATTGTCCTTAATGCACAGTTATTAAGGGGCCACTCTGTATAAAGTATTGTAGTCTACCATGTCATTTGACTTCCCTTTTTTATAGGGGGAAAGTTTCATTATAAAACAAGTCAACTTTCTTTCATTTCATCTTCCAGGCAGTTCCACATCCCACCATCTCTATATACAAATTTTAATTCTTCCCCCTTATCTCTTCATGTTATGACAGTTCATCATGTATTAGAGCTCCATGGAGATGTTTCATATATTTGTTCTTCTGACTCCTGTCACTTGTTTGATGCAGCATTTCTAAATAAAAAATGTACACTGCATATTAGTGTTTCTCGCAGAGATTTTTGGTATTTTGGGTGAGACAATTCATCTTTCTCTAGAAACATCTCTCTTATTATAAAAAAGATTACTACTCCTGATACTGACCAGAAAATTTCATTATATATGACTTTAAGTGCAACATCCAATAAAATACCTTCATTCTTTTCCAAAAGCCCTTTATGGGAGTGATGACATCCTTGCGTGAGAGCTACTGCATCTGAACATAAACTAAATGACAAGCCATGTTCTATTTGTATACCAAAGATAGATATGGTCCAAAATTTATAAATAGACTGCCCCCCCCTCCAAAATGTGTATACATTTTAACCTCTGATAGCTCAACTGTGAAAATAAAATGTATTTTTAATATAAACACTGCCTTTTAAATATTCAAAGTATGCGTTTACATTTTTGGGACATCCTATATTGCTATTTAACGGATCCTGCAGAAAATATTTCTACTAACATCAGAAAAAATGGCTGTTATATTTTGCAAAAAAAAAATAGAAATACTGTTTGATTGGATTCTTACTCATCCAGATTTTAAACATAAGATTGTTTCTCCTTGAGAATCTGGATACAAGGGAGTAATGTTACCAAAATTAGGAAAGGAGCACCTATTCCAACTGAAGGTATATTTGTTAAATTTAACTTTTATACTTCAACTTATTAGATCTAATTTAAAAATTGTAAAAGATGATGGTGGGGTGGCTATGTTAAAATTTTGGTTCAGTTTTGTTGGTATTACTTAGCAAAACATTTGATAATTTGGATTTCTTCTCCCTTTTTTACAATTTCTGGGTTATTTGAAGGATTATTTTTTAAAGTGTATTCTCCTTTTAGTCTATGCTGTTAACATTTTTGCAAATTAGTTTTGGGCACTAATAAATTGAAAGGGGAATTAAAATAATTCATAAGTAAGTTTCCTCAAAATCCAAACAATTCATCATTATTAATTGTTTTACATTTTTAAAATGTAAGACAAGTAATAGTGATAGAGGAATATACAACTCGAGTGTACCATAAACACAACATTAGCTTGCAGCCAAATGCATTTCTAGTTAGGGAGAAAGACTACAGATTTTTAAGCTCAGTAGAATTCTGGGTTTGTATTTTGTGGTTATATTTTTATATCTACAGTAGAATAGCCTTACCATTATTCTAGAAGCAGTTACATAAATAGTCATGCAAAGAAAACATTTTAGAAGACCTCTAAATTAAAGAAAAAAAAGCAGAATAGAGAGATAACTTCATGTTTTTAACTACAACTTATTTAACACTACTATGTCCCAGACATTATTTACTTACTACTCCTTTATGTTTATTTCTATTATGTCTAAAAGTTTTGAATTTATTCCTTATTACAACTTTTTAATTTTCTTAATTTTCAAGAAAAACAGTTTTAACTATAATAACGTTGCATGGACTAAACATCTTATTACAATTTTTAAAGGCATCCATTCTGTCTCCATGGAGAAAATAAAGGCTTAGAAGAATTAACTTTCTAAATTTCACACAAATAGTAAGCTAAGAGCCAATGTTTGTATGTATAAATTTATAAGTATCTTATTTTATTTTAAACAACATCTACTATAAAATGTATATATACAATTAACAAGCAAAATAAGAAGATAGTTGTATCAAAATTTGAAGTTTTCAGTTAAAAAAACACACAAATTTGCCTTAGTTACTTGTGTGGCATAGTTATTTCATGTAGATACTAATGGAAATGTTTTGTTTCCTTTCTTTGTGGTTTTCTTATTTACACAGCCTCAGAATTCCCTGTATCAAGAAAAAAAGAGTATCTGTTATTTAAGAAATCAATTTCTAGTGGTTTTATTATAATGTATGTATGGTTATTGTGAAGTATTTGTAAAAAACTGATTTTTAAAAAAGTATAAGGTCAAAATTCCCTAATGTCATTCAGCTATACTCCTTGTATATATGTTGAACTAAGTTATAAAACCGGGCACCTTTGACAGAATCTGTAGAACTGCTATTTTGGGGTGGGGAGGGGGGAGGGGAGGAATAAAATATTTTCATAACATCAGAATGTTAAAGTGTTTGATATCATATTTGCATCATAGTGAGCTATAATAAATATCTTAAAACTTTAATGCACATGAGTAAAAAGTTTTGAAGCTAGTCTTTTGTAAAACATACAGATTTGGTTCATTATGTTGAAACTCATAGCTAGAACCTCATTTAATTGAGGTATTTCTATTGCACAGTTTAAACTTTTCTTTTTTTCTGACATGACCAAACAAAACAAGTATTATGTCTCAACAGCCATCTCTAGAAATTCTAAATAGAAGACTGCCTATGTAGTATAGTATAGTAAAAACTTTAAAATATTTTGAAATTTAAATACAGTAGATATAAGCTTTAAGTTTCAAAAGTCAAAAATATCCCAGCAAACATTTATTCCAGTATATACAGTCAATCAAAAATAGCTTTTAAAGCAACACTAAAGGTTCTTTATCCATAGATTTTTCTAAATTTTTCTAAATGTTTCATGTAACAACTTTTGAAAAAAACCTGTGATATGCTTACAGATTATTAGTATTTTCTATTCTCACTGAATTGAACAGAATAAAAACATATAATTAGGAAAATAATTATATATCCTAATACTTCTTAATATATCTGAATGACTATTATACTGAAAATTATTTTATACAATTATTTTTTGAAATACTCATTAACTTATTGTGTGTTTTTTTTTTCTTTTGGGCCAATTTTGTGTTATCTTAATTTGATATTAAGAGAGCTTTATAAATACAAATGTTCATAATCAATCTACTTCTAAGTCTCTAGCCATTTTGCCTATGTCTTAGCCTCCCAAATAGTTATATACAGGGTATCTTCAAAAAATGTACACACACTTTAACAGCTGATAGTTCATTTTTGAAAATAAAATGTATTTTAATAAACACTGCCTTTATAATTATTCAAAGTATATGTGTACATTTTGAGGGGACACTATATGAAATATCACTAGGCTCTTTGTCATTTATGTTGAATTTGTTAATTTTCATTCAACAAAAGATGTTGACTATAAAGAATATTATAAGAAAAGTCAACACATTATAATGCATAACATAATCCTATTATAAAATTATATACAAAATATATTTACTTGATTTTCAAGTTTTTGCTAAAAGTGACTTATTTGCTTATGCATCCAATTTTTTTTCAAATTATGATATACATGTTTATCAAATTGGTTGAATTTTTAAATTTTAAATAAAAAGCTGGTATCATCTAAAAGATAGTTTTATTTAAAACATTTTAAAAGTAATGTCACTTCTCCTAGTTAGTAGGAGCTAGTTATTAGTGGCTAAAATTTTCATTAAAAATAAAATATTTCATCAGCTATAGTATTGATTTTAATATCCTGTTAGTTTTGCTAACTCTCTTAGTAGAATGAATTGGACTAGATGTAGCATGCAAACTAAAGGGTAACATGACAAGGTGTGTAACATAGATCTAATTATGAAGTAGTTTAAAAGCAATCGTTAGTACCTGTATGAGTTAATATACCACATGTTAGTGCGGTTTCATATTTTTTTCTAAAGCTTAGAATTTTATAAAAATCAAACTTAAAACAGCACATTCTTAAATTTATTCCTCAAAAAAAAAAAAGACTGCCCTAACCGTTTTGGCTCAGAGCATTATCCTGCGGACTGAAAGGTCCCAGATTTGATTCCAGTCAAGGGCATGTACCTTGGTTGCAGGCACATCCCCAGTGGGGGGTGTGCAGGAGGCAGCTGATTGATGTTTCTCTCTCAGAGATGTTTCTAACTCTCTATCCCTCTCCCTTCCTCTCTGTAAAAAAATCAATAAAAAATATTTTTTAAAAAAGACTAATAAGTGAAGTTGACCTTTTGTTTTGTTGGTGTCTGCAGTAGTAGATACTGTTGTTTAGAAAATCTGAATTATCTATGACAAATTCTACTGAGGCATTAATATGCCAAATATTTTAGTGTATGGAAAGATGGATTTGTATTTCTCTGTTTCTATTGTTTTTTTTATATATTCTAACTTTTATATTAAAAATTGTATCAGAAAATTGCAAAAATATTGGTAAAATTTTAATGAAGACAGATTTGAAAATTGTATCATATCAATGATAAATTCCTGACTTTGATGATTTTGTTCATAAGTGCACACTATTATTTAGGGATAAACACAATATTGTAATCTACTCTCAAATTGTTTGAAAGGAGAGAGTTTACTAAAGCAAGCAATTAGAGTAAACGTGAACAGTTTTTGAATCTGGAAAAGTACTGAGAAGTTCCCTATAGTAACATTCTCCCTTATGGTATTGTGGTAGCTTCTAAATTATTCTTTATGCTTGAAATAATAACCACCCAAAAAGTTTTAAAATATATAGATAAAGAAAAACAGCCTGGTGAGCTAGGGATTGTGCCTTTTTGGTAGGATATAACACCAAGTTTTAGGTACTCCCCAAGCTGATTATTTACAGGAACAAGGTTATCTATCTACTTTATGACACTCAGAACAATTACAGATTTATTAACAAGGTGCAGATGAAAAGTTTTGAAGTTACCAAATTAATATTTTAAAGTCCAAATTAATATTTGAAAGGCCAATGATAATAGATGATGTTAAATAGCTAAGGAAAATATCCATCTTTGTGTTTGCAATAAGAGGTATTAAAGCAGTGCATTGTAGGTTGGTGTTTAAGAACAAATTGGAAACTATACTACCTGAGTTCTAATTTATGTTTTGGTTCTCAGAAGCCCTCTTCCCACAGGTAAGTTACCTAAAACTTCTTTCAATTTTCATATCTCTATAATATGTGCAATAAAACAAACAACAAAAACTATCTCTGGTTGTTATGAGGGGTAAGTGAGTAACTTATGTAAAATACTTACCAATGTAACTACAGATCCTACATGATACTAGTAATTATCTTTGTATAACTTGAAAATCCACACACATAAATACCTAAAATAAAGTATATGGTGATGTAAATATTCATTTTGTTCAATAAATTTAAGAAGGTGTGTGACTGGTTTAGGAAAGAATTAATAGAGAAGACCTATTTAAGGGGTATTGTAAAGGATAGGGGGTTCATGAATTGAGATGGTCTAGGAAAGCATTCCACATTAAATTATTTTCATAAAAATAGGTATCCAGCTGAAAACATGCTGAACAGATTCTCAAAACCACAACAGCACTAAAAAGTTTACTTTTGTTTTATAAGCTATATTTTATCCTATCTTTATTGTCTTCTCAAAAGATTATTCTGCTCTTTATTTATTTTTTAATTTCTTTATTGATTAAGGTATTATATATGTGTCCTTATCCCCCATTACCCCCTCCCATCCACTCCACTCATGCCCTCACCCCCCTGTTGTCTGTGTCCATTGGTTAGGCTTATATGCATGCATACAAGTCCTTTGGTTGATTTCCCCCCCCTTACCTCCACCCTCCCCTACCTTCCCTCTGGGCAAGGGACCTAAATAGATACTTTTCTTCTGCTCTTTAGATTTGTATTGATTTTCATTGTGAATACCAGATCTTTAACATAGAAGTCTCAAGATTAAACTATGAAGACTCATTTAATGTCCAGAAGACCAGTGAAAGGTGGTTCCAGTTTGAGATATAACCATTAGGCAGGAAAGATCCCAACAGTAAAATAAACAATAGAAAAGAGTTTGGCTACAGGAACTACAAAGTATTAAAGAATAGATTAACATGGAACATAACCTCTATTAAGAATGCTATAAAAGTTTATTGACATAAAAGGAAATTTGAATAAAAGGAGAGATATATCATGTCCCTGGAAAAGAAATTGCATAATGCAAAAATGGCTAACTACTAGGTTTGGAGTATTTTAAGACAACTGTCAAGGGAATTTATCTCTAAGATTCTCCAAAATTATTCCAAAGATTATCTAAAAAAAAAAAAATGAAACCACTATTTATCCTGAACAAATGATATAGTATTTTTAGTATTTCTATCAGATATAAATCTTTAAATTCAACCAAAATTTAAAAATGTAGTATTAAGGCATGAAGAAACAGCATGCACACAGGAAGAAATAGATACTATTATTTCTATGATTATAATTTAGGAATATTATAATTTAGGGAAAATTACGAAGAGGTATTTCAATAAGAACAGCAACACTGAAAAAATGACTAGGCAAACACGTTGCATATATATATATATATATATATATAAATGTTCTTTAAAGAATAAACCATAAGCAATATTAGAAAATAAAAATATTGCTAATTTGTAGAGATAATTAGTCTAAGACAAAACAGTATGATAACATAGAAATAATAATTATAATTACACAATAATTTTACTTTGGTGCATATATCCAAAAATATACAGGTGACTGAGAAAATATACATATTTAATCCTATATAATAAAGGGCTGATATGCTAATTAGGCCAGATGGCAGGACGACCTTCCAGAATGACCAGTGGGCGGGGGTTTGGCCGCAAGGCAGCCAGGGCTGCTACAAGGGCTGAGCCCCTTGCACAAATTTCATGCATCAGGCCTCTAGTGATTTATAACATATTAATAATAGCACAATAAATAAGCAAAAATATGAACTCATAAAAGAAAACGAACAATGGAAGAATATCATTCCACTGCCTATTAACTTAACCATACTTAAAAACTTAAAATAACAAATGTTGGTGGAATTTTACTGAAACTGTTACTTTAAAAAAGTTGGCATTGTAAGGGTAAAATATGTCCATACCCCTTAACCCACTCTTCTCACTTTTGAGATCTTATTATAAAGAGTCTAAAAATTGGTAAAAAGTATATTGTGATAATAATCACTCTAATATGAGACATTCTCAAATTATAAGAATGCTATAGTGTAACAATAAGATTTGTTCTTTTAAAAATACATGTAATCAGTCACATGAGTTTCAAAAACAATGAATAATGTCTATAAGACACTAAGTGTTATAAGAAACTGTTATAATACTCAAGCTATTGTTTATATTTTAAATATTTATTTAAAGGATTATAGTATCCATGATTTCAAAATATTATAATAAAATCAATGCAATAAAAATTTAATGTATATCACATAATGTCATTCATTAAGATTTCTATTCATAACACAACTCAAACTATCTTCAGCTTGCTTATAGAATTCTATCTAAGTAAAGCATGAATTTGCCTTAAATACAAGCAGAGTAATTCAGTCACCAATTTATTACACTCATAAAATGAAAGACCATAATGGCATATCTCAGGACATTTATGTCAATGTCAGTAAATGAATGAATTAATATATATATATATATATATCAATCATAAAGGTAAAGAGAAAAGTAATAACCAAATTAATAATCCAGTTCAAGTATTCATCCGTAGAGATGAAATAAAATAATTATTGATGCTGGGTTGAATCCAGACACTTTTTAAATTTGACAATTTTATTAGCATATAAATTCAGTCATTATTTACTATAAACAAGTTTCTATATATGTCTATGAAACCTCTCAATTTCAATGCAGACACTGTAAGTATGCATGTCTGTTGGACAACCTTGAGATCTGCATTAGCTAATTAATTCCTAGTTTAGCCCAGTTCTTTTCTGGAAATAATAATCAAGATATACAATGTTATGTATCAACTCAGAAAGAACAAACATATTTTAAAAGTATGGAAATAGAACTGTATTAAGGCACAGAGATTGTAATCACCTTACCTATACTGAAAAAACATGGGCTTTTATTAGCTAACTAGAGGCCTGGTGCATGAAAATTCATGCACTCGAGGGGGTCCCTCAGCCTGGCCTGCTCCCTCTCCCAGTCTGGGAGCCCTCAGGGGCAGGAGGTGACCTGGTGATCGGGGGAAGGCGACGCCCCATCATACATCTGCTGCTGCCACTGCTGGCAGCTCAAGCCTTGGCTGTCCCTCATTACCTGAGCCTCAAGTGGCCCTGGCGGCTAGGCAGCCACCATCCAAGGCTTGCCTGCACCTTGGGCTGGCCCTAGGTGGCTGGGCAGCCAGCATCCGAGGCTTTCCTGTGCCTCGGGCTGGCTCTGGGCGGCTGGGCAGATGCCATCTGATGCTTGCCTGTGCCTCTCACTGGCCCTGGGTAGCTGGGAGGCTGAGGGGACTGGGGGACTCTGGAGGCAGGCATGTGGCAAGGCCGGGTCTGCCTGCTGCCCCAGCGGGGCTGGAGGGACTGGGTGCCACCATCTTGTGGCTGTGGGTGCTGTCATCTTTGAGGGTGTGGCAGTCAACTAGCATGTTCTCTCCTTATTGGCTGTGGGTGCTGCCATCTTTATGATGGCGTGAGGGTAAATTAGCATATTCCCACTTTATAAGATAGGATTAAATATCCTATATAATAAAGAGCTAATATGCAAATGGTCATCACACCCTCACACCATCACGCAGTAACAGCTCAGACACTCAACACTGGCAAGAGAGGAATGGGGATGAGCCAGGCACAAATGAGCTCACGAGAGAGGAATGGGAACCAGCCAGGCTGCAGACCAGGCAAAGCTGCCCACCCACGGTCTCCTGTAGCTGCAGCCAGCCTGGGTCATGGGTGCCTGCGGCTGGCCATAGGAGGGAATCCTGGGTCCTCAGTGCAGGGTGAGGCAGAGGCGGTTAGGGGTGATCAGGCCAGCAGAGGAGCAGTTAGGAGCAGGCAGGCAGAGGGGTTAGGGGTGATCAGGCAGGCAGGTGAGTGGTTAGGAGCCAGCGGTCATGGATTGTAAGAGGCAGTCGAACATCCCCCAAGGGGTCCCAGATTGGAGAGGGTGCAGGCTGGGCTGAGGGGACCCCCTCCATCCAAGAATTTCATGCACCGGGCTTCTAGAATATGTATAATGGAGAAATGTGTGTGTGTGTGTGTGTGTGTGTGTGTGTGTGTGTGTGTGTGTGTGTATTAGAAAGACAATTATTTTATTTTGGTTTTTCTGATTGAGTTTTCCCTCCACTTCTCTTTCTCCATCCAACACTACTAGGCACTACCCTCCACCTCAGTTTTCCACATTAAAAATTTTTAATACATCCAATTTATTCATGCTACATATTCATATTAACATAATTTAGACACATATACACACTTGTACCTACATGTGTTCTGTTTCTGTAGCTAGGTTTTCCCTCAATAATATCTGTGAAAATCATGCAAAACAGGAAGTACAATAGTAGTATATTTTTGTTTTTGTTACAGACTTCCTAGTCATCCAGGCCACCAAGAAGAGTCCCCATACCATCTGGCTGTGAAAAACAGTGGGGGATATGTCCCAGAGAGCCAAAGTGCTGAGGGAGACAAGGTGCTACAGGTTTTTAGAGGCCCACACGCAGACTCACTCATTCTCGGCTCCAACAAAGGGACAGCAACTCAACAAATGCCATGGGAATATGAGGAGGTACTAAATTGACTAACCTCAAGGTAGGGGCTAGAAGAGAATGGGTCAGAGCAGCTCTCTCCAGGGACAAAAATGCTGGCAGTTGCCAGTGTTTGTTCAGACCCCCCGGCAACCCATCCAGCAGGCACAGGTGGGCTCTAAATCTCTGCTCAATATTAACTAGGCTAATATGGTTACCCCACCCAAACTGTGAGCCCAGCCAGAATTCTTTTCATGGTTTTTCTACACAAGGGGCTTACCTCACTCATGCTGTGAACTTTCCTAAAATCTCTCAAGGTCCACAAACCCCACATGAGCAGAAACAGGCCTATACCTCTTGTTAAGTGACCCCCAAGTTAGGCACAAGCAGCTACCAGTATATCTCAGGTAGCCCCAAATCTGGCATAAGCTATAGCTAGTGTTGGCATAGAACATAGCTTCAACAAAGCCACAGGTCAATACAAGTAGTGGCTTGCCTCTGCCTACCAAAGGGTCCTAAGCCTGGCACTAGCTGTGGTCAGCCTTGGTTTGCAGCAAAGACTCTCACAAGCACCTCAAAGCCCAGCACAAGTAGTAACCACTTTGTAGCTTCCACCAGGCAGCCCCAACCTGGGCACAAAGAATGGCTGACCTTTTCCTGCACTGGAGCCTCTCCTAAGAGGCTCTCCTAAGAGGCTCCAGGAAAAGCCCAGCCAGTGGCAAGATTCAGGCCAAAGCACCACCCAAACAGATCTACAAATAACCTGAAAAGGGAGGGCTCAGGTGGCACCAGAGCCCCACCAAAGCAACTCTTGCCTCAGTCAACGCTCATACAACATAGTTTCTGTTATAGTCACAGCCATCCCTTGTAGCCATTCAGGCTGAGGGTGCATCCCATTTACTGACTACAGGAAGAGGGCACACACAACCCACACAAGGGATGCCCTGAAGCATCCAGCACAGGAGACCAGGGGAACTGCCACTGGGTCTCTTAGGATACCTATTACATAAGGCCCTTCTGCCAAGACTAGGAGAAAGTCTACCTAATACATAGAAACAAAGACAGGAATTCAGCTGACATGAGCATTCAAAGAAGCATGTCCCAAATGAAAGAACAGGACAAAACCCCAGAAAAAGAACTAAACAAAATGAGGACAAGCAGTTGACCAGATACAGAGTTCTAAACAATGGCTGTAAGGGTACTTGAACTTGGGAGAAGAATAAATGAATTCAGTGAGAACCTCAACAAAGAAATAGAAACCATAAAAAAGAACCAGTCAGAAATGAAGAATTCAATAACTGAAATTATAGAGTAGCTGCAACAGCACATTATGTTAGAGGGTATAGTATCTAACAGATGTAGATGAAGCAGAGGATTGATTGAGCAATGTAGAAGACAATCTAGAGGAAATCACACAATCAGAACAGCAAAAAGAAAAAAATTGTAATTGAGAATAGTTTAAGGCAGTGGTTGGCAAACTCATTAGTCAACAGAGCCAAATATCAACAGTACAACGATTGAAATTTCTTTTGAGAGCCAAATTTTTTAAACTTAAACTTCTTCTTATGCCACTTCTTCAAAATAGACTGGCCCAAGGCAGTGGTATTTTGTGGAAGAGCCACACTCAAGGGGCCAAAGAGCCACATGTGGCTTGCGAGCCGCAGTTTGCCGACCACTGGTTTAAAGGGACCTTGGGGACAGCATCAAGTATACTATCATTTGCACTATAGAGGTATCAGAAGGAGAATACAGATACTAAGGGATTGAAAACCTATTTTCTTTACTTGGCAAAGGAAATAGACATATAAATCTAGGAAGGGCAGATTCTCTATTAAGATGAACCCAAATAGACATAAAACAAGACACATCATAATTAATATGCTAAAGGTTAAAGACAAAGAATCTTAAAAGTGGCAAGAGAAAGAAAGTAGTTACTAGTATACATAAGGTAGCTCCCATAAGACTATCAATTGGTTTCTCAACAGACATTTTACATGACAGAAGAGATAGGCACAAAATATTCAAAGTGAAGGAAAGGAAAGACCTATACCAGAACTACTATCCACAGCAAGGATAGCATTTACAATAAAAAATAAAATAGTTTTCTAGTCTACACTACCCAAAGCAATTTGTATATTCAATGTAATCCCTATCAAAATACCAATGGCATTTTTCACAGAAGTAGAACAAATAATCTTAAAATTCACATGGAACCACAAAGATCCTGAATATTATTAAATTGGGCAGCAGGGACCCAGGACTGACTTCCACTGTGCCTGTGGGGACCTCAGCCTGGTATCCATCTGGATTTTTAGGTCATGACGGACCCTGGCTCTTTATATATTAGGATAAGAGTGGTGAAAGTGGACACCCCTGTCTTGTTACCAATCTTAAGATAAATACTTATAGTCTTTGCCAATTGAGTAGACTGTGGGTTTGTCTTATATGACCTTTATTATGTTGAGGTATGTTTCCTTCATTCCCACTTTATCAAGAGTTTTTATCACAAGTGGATGCTGAATTTTACCAAATACTTTTTCTGCATCTATTGATATGATCATGTCATTTTTATTTTTCATTTTGTTATGTGGTGTATCACATTTATTGATTTGCAGGTATTGTACAACCTTGCATTCCCAGAATAAATCACACTTGATCATGTTAGATGATCTTTTTAATATACTGCTAAATCCAGCTTGCTAATATTTTGTTGAGGATTTTAGCATCTATGTTCATCAGGGATTGACCTATAATTTTCTTTCTTTGTAGTGTCTTTATCTGGTCTTGGAATTAGGATAATGCTGGCCTCATAAAATGAGCTTGGGAATCATTTCTCCTCTTGATATTTTCGGAATTGTTTGAGAAGAACAGAGATTTCTACTTTCACTACTCTTATTTAACATAGTATTTGGAGTCTTAGCCACAACTATTAGATAAGTAGAAGAAATAAAAGGCATCTAAATTGGAATGGAATAAGTAAGACTGTCATCATTTGAAGATGTAATAAAGAGAACCCTAAAGATCCCACCAGAAACTACTAAAACTGATAAATGAATTCAGTAAAATAGTGAGATGCAAAAGAATTATCCAGACATCAGCTGCATAGTTATATACCAATAATGAACAATTATAAAGGGAAACAAAACAATCCCACTTACAATTGCATCAAAAAATAAAATACCTAGGAGTAAATGTAACTAAGGAGGTAAAATACATTTATTATATTTTGTTCTTTATTGATTAAGGTATCACATATTTGTCCTCATACCCCCATTCCCATCCCAAACCCCTCCCCATGCAAGACCCCTACCCCCCCGTTGTCCGTGACCACTGGTTAGGCTTACATGCATGCCTACAAGTCCTTTGGTTGATCTCTCCCCCTTACGCCCACCCTCCCCTACCTTCCCTCTGAGGTTTGACAGTCTGATCGATGCTTCCCTGTCTCCGGGTCTATTTTTGTTCATCAGTTTAGGTTGCTCATTATTTCCCCTAGATGAGTGAGATCATGTGATACTAGAAATACACTTATAAGAACCGAAAATGAGACAAGCAATAATGGTTATGCTGAGAGGCAAATGAATCAGTCTGTAGTGAGTTTCTTTCTGGGCCAACAGTTCTTTTGAGTCCCAATTTTCAATGTCAAACAGTTCCTTATATGTACATGTCAAAACACAGAAGTAAAAAATTAAAGTTACAAATAAGAGGAAGCATATATCATGTTCATGGATAGGAAGAATTAACCTCATTAAAATCTCCATACTACCTGAAACAATCTATAGATTCAATGAAATTCCTATAAAAATACCAATGGCATATTTTATAGAACTAGAAAAAATATTCCAAAACTCATATGGGTCCACAAAAGATCCCAAATAGCCAAAGAAATCTTGAAAAATAAAAACAAAAAAACTTGGAGGAATCACTCTAACTGATACCAAACTATAAGGCCATTGTAATCAAAACAGCATGGTACTGGCTTAAGAACTGACATATAAATCAATGGAAGAGAATAGAGAGCCCAGAAATAAATCCATATCGTTTTGGTCCATTAACATTTGAAAAAGGTAGCAAGTACTTAGAATAGGGTAAATATAAACTATTCAATATATGGTGTTGGATGTTGGAAAAATTAGACATATGTTTAAGAAAATGAAACTAGACCACCTTCTTACACCATATGCAAGAATAAACTCAAAATAGATTAAAGACTTAAATGTTAGACTTGAAACCATAAAAATCCTAGAACAAAACATAGGCAGTAAAATACAGGACGCATTTATATCAATATTTTTTCTGGTATATCTCCTCAGACAAGAAAAACAAAAGAAAAAATAAAAGGGATTATCTAACTGAAAAATTACACAGCACAGGAAACCAACAAAATAAAAACCTATGGAGTAGAACATATTCACCAATGTTACAGTTTATCAGATTAATATCAGGTTAATATCCAAAATTTATAAAGAACTTATAAAACTCACCACGAAAAAAAAACAAAAAAACAGAAAATGGGCAAAGGACCTATTTTGTCCTCCAGAGAGGACCTACAGATGGCCAACAGACATATGAAAATAGTCATCAGAAAAAAATGAAACTTAAAACCATAATGAGATATCACCTCACACTTGTCAGAATGGCTATCATCAATAAGTCAAAAAACAAGTGTTGGTGAGGATGTGGAGAAAAGAGAACTTTCTTACACTTCTGGTGGGAACCCAGATTGGTGCAGCCACTGTAGAAAGCAGCATGGATTTACTGGTGGGCTAGAGGAGGTCAATTGGGGAAGAATGGGGACAGGTGTAATACTTTCAACAATAAAGATTTTTTTAAAAAAGGAAAATTAAAACTGGAACTGCCTTATGACACAGCAATTCCACTTCTGAGAATTTATCTGAAAAAACTCGAAACACTAATTTGAAGGAATATATGCACCCCTATGTTCATTATAGCATTATTTAAGATAGCCGGAATTTGGAAGCAGTCTGTTTCCATTAGTTGATGAGTGGATAAAAAAGCTGTGATACATTTAAACAAGGAAATACTACTCAGCAGTAAAAATGGAAGGGGATCTTACCTTTTGTAACAACATGGATGGACCTAGAGGGTGTTATAAGTGAAATAAGCCAGCCAGAGAAAGACAAGTACCACATGGTTTCACGCATATGTGCTATCTAATGAACAAAATAAACAAAAGAGAAACAGATCCATAGATACAGAGAGCAGACTGAGAACTATCAGAGGGGAGAGGGTTGCAGGACTGGGTGAAAAAGATAAAGCAATTAAGAAAACATAAGGGAAATGGGGAAGGTAGAATAGGGAGGAAGGAGACTGAGTTCTTGATTTGGGGTTGTGAACATACAATACAATTTACAGATAATTTGTTTTAGAATTTTATACTGAAACCTATATAATTTTATCAACCAATTTCACCCCAATAAATTCAATAAAAGTAAAAAAAGAAAAATATACATACCTAGCATATATATGTAGTATTTATGAGTACTTCAAATCCTTTTTAAATAGTATTTATACTACTAACTTGGTGTATGTATGTATTTAACAAACATTAAAAAAACATTTAAACATATACAGAGAGAGAAACTTTGAATAGTATTATACTCATATAAAGTGCATTAATACATTTCTTTTTCATTCCATTCATATTCTCTGATATTTTCATATATAGTTTTGGAAAAACAATGTAATTTAAATATATATTATTATGCTGGTAATTGTAAAACATAGCATTTTGATACTTAAGATAAACTTGATTTTAATGAATTTTGCTTGTTTCTAAAGAGATGATTCACATTTTAAATAGATTAAGAAAAAATTCTCATTGGTGAAAGAAATTCAGATAGATGATTTTGAAAAGAGTGTATAATGTAGGATATGTAATTCTAAAGGAAACAATCCCAACTAATGAGTAATCAGCTGCAACATAGCAGTATGAATATCTATCTATACTTAAATTTTACTTCGAATTGTATACATTATGTATATTACATACTTCAAATTAAATTGTATGCTCTTATACAATTTAGCCTTAGTTGAAATGTGTATTAAAGATTGTACCTTCTGCCCAAGCTGTTCAGTGATTGTTTTATATCTGTATTTTCAGGCACCTCAGTTGGCTTTGATACCATACCAATGCTGAAATGTTCCAGAGGATTATGAACACACTCTGTCAAGCTTGTTTATCAATTCCAGAAATCCCGATTTTTAACTTGTGTAATAGAGGAAATGTTTCAGTTTGAACAAATGTACAAGTGAAAAAACCTTAACTGCTCTGTGCTCTAAACCTAGAACATAGTTCTTTGCTGGTTATTATATGTTCTCAACAAATATTTAATAAAACAATTAATAGACTTCAAAAATTAGCATGTTTTGTGGCTGACACACCTAATTTCACTGGTAACATGTTAAAAATACATATATGTATATTTCCCAGAAATAGTATAATATTTACCTCTATGTAAACTGCTTCTTTCAGTTAACATAAAATGTCCATCTCCATAATTTTCATCATTTTGTACATGATACAAAATACTATATGCATATAACATGTACAATATGAAATATACTAAGAATATATTCACCTCTTCTCAGCATATTAGATATAATAATGAGAAATTATACATACATTATTTACTATTTTCATGTGAAGACTCAGTATTTTACAAGGTCTTAATGTTGCCATTGTATCAAGTCTAAATCCCTCCACTTACCCTTTAAATCCATCTAAAACATTTTTTATGGATTTGTATTGTATCCACGTATATAAGCTTTGGAAAACGTGTGTCAAAAATTCTCCTCACTTGGTACTTCCAGGTTAGTGTGGATCACAGGAGATACTTAGTGAATAATGTAAAAAACTGAAGTACAGCTGCAAACTTTTATGCCTGCTATTCTTTACTGCTATTCTGGTTGGTACAGAACAGCAGATGGATCCACAAGTCTTCCTGTTCCCCAGCATCTTCCTGCAGCTTCTTTAGTAACTAAGCCAGCTGAATGTTAAACTCCTTAACAAAGAATGTGAGCTTCTCCAACAGAACCACCCAGCATATATGTTGGAGTCTTGGAGGAACTGAAACATCAACTCTGTTTGCAGTCCATTCTCTTTGGTTCAGAATCAACCTTGCTATGTCCAGATTATTCTCTCTTCCTAGTTCCTTTGTATCAACCCTTTTCAATTGCTTATCCTGAAAACTGCTAGTTCTAGCAGTAGACACATACAATGGCCTCACAGAAACTATTTTACCAGTTTCCAAATTAGTTAGGATTAATTCCTAGTGGTGTGGTTTGATTGGATGCTGAAAGATACACTGAGTTATTGCACTTCATCCCTTTAGGTACAAGGTCTACTCCAGTGAAACCAGGTTACAAATTCATCATATTTGAATTTGCCTATATATCCCTGCTGCTTACAGGCCAGTCTGTTTACAGGGAATCAAATTATTCTGCTTCCTGTGAAGGAATCCACATTGTTTTCAAGAACAATGCACACTTCCTCCTTGAAACAATAATAATTGCAATTGTATTATTTTTTAAACTAGAGGCCTGGTGCATGAAATTCATACATGGTGGGGGAGGAGGGAGGGTCCCTCAGCCCGGACTGCACCCTCTCTGACCTGGGACCCTCAGGACTGCTGGCTCCTAACCGTTCACCTGCCTGCTGGCCTGATCCCCCTAACTGCTCTCCCCTAATGAACTGATCCTCCTAAATGCTCTCTCCTGCCTGCCTGATTGCCTCTAATGGCCTCTGCCTCAGCCCCGCCACCATGGCTTTGTCCAGAAAGTCATCTGGAAGATGTTCATTCTAATTAGCATATTACCCTTTTATTAGTATAGATAATAAACCTGACATTCAGCTTAAACTATTTGAGATTTGAGTATATGCTACTTTATACAGTTCCTCTTGTCTTTGAAATGTGGTGAAAAGAAAAAAAAAACACCTTTTATAATTATTTTATTTCTGAAACACTATTGGACACATAGTATGTAAGTTAATCATACTCATTTGAGTATTAATGCATAAAACAAGAATATCTACTCCAGAAAAAAAAAATCCCATTTTCTATTCCAGAAAACAAAAAAAACAACAACACAGGGATATTCATATAGGAAAGACCAGGCATCCGAATTTGGGAGGAACAAACATGAAAGGTGGTCTTGAAATTATTGTAGAAAAAATAACATTTGAGGAAAAACACATTAGGTTCCTCTTTAGAAAGAATCTGATTGTAAAAATCTATTACAAAAAATATGTCCAGCTGGTGGTAGTATTTAGAAATTAATTCAAGGAATTTAAAGTATTATCCAGCTGTTCTGTTTGCCACTGGATATATCACTGTCTATAGGCAAAAAACTGTGAAAAAATAAGCATTCATGTGTAAATATAAAATGGAAATCCATTTTATATGGTTTAACAATATTTATTAATAAAAAATACTAAAGTTTAATAAAAATAGTTTTACTATTCCCTAAATTTAGTACTAATAATATAATTCCTATTAATTCAGCCAGGCCTTTTTTCTTTACAAAAATATTAAACACATTTCTACATTCTGGTTGATCATATAGAGAGTAAGAAACATATTCTCAGACAGGCTTATGTGTATAATCAATTACAGAGTTCTGTGAAAATATCTGACATTTATTTATTAGTTTGTCATTGATTGATGAAAGGTAACAACATACAATAATAGCTATGTCTTAGAGCAAAGACAAAAGATGAAGATATAGTCAGAATTCAGCAGGGGGAAAATAAGGATTTTAAAATAGAAATTTAGAATTTATATATGAGCTAAAGCAAAATAAATAAGTGTAATGTCCTTGGCACTTACATTTTTATGCCTAAAGTCTCTCAACTACTCATATGCCTATTTTCCATTTTAGGTGCTGAATTCAGATTTATGTTGTTGGACTGATTAAGAGGAGTCATTCTTCTCTTTCCAATCACAGGGCTGGCAGTTCACCAATAGCTTATTCATTAATTAATGTTTTCATTTTATTTTTATCTTCAAAGTCACTCACTTCCATAGACCAGAGTAGAAATTAAATACTTTTCTCCATGAAGTAAAATTGGTGGCAAGATGAAACTTAAAACAAATTAATAAATGACTCACATGTTGGTTTTTGGATTTAAGTCTACTTAAGGTAAATATCTAAAAAAGATTAAATGCTTGAAAGGAATCAAATTAGAAGGATGCAGCAAAGGAATAAGAAAAGCTTTTTAAAATATAGTGTTAAAAGACAAAAATAAACTAAAATTATCATCAGATGTAATCATATCATCCCTGGACCATGGCAAACAACTGCTAGCTAATCTTCTAAAATTACTCTTGCCTTTTAAAATCAATTCATGCACTAATGTTTAAGGCAAACTTAATGATGCCACTCTCCTGCTTAAAAATCATCCAGTGACTTGCCTTTTCTCATGGGATACAGTCCAAAATCCTTTACGTGGCAGGTAAGTCCTTGGTGATCTAGGTAGGCGCTATCTTATTTCTCTTCCTTCAGTGATAATCTGTTCTTACGGTTACTAAATTTGTTCCCATTTTAGGGAACTCACAGAGGACTTCCTTCTGCTCTGAAACTTTCCCACCACCTTCCCTCTCTTCTGCCCATGTAGAATATGTATTCCTGAGCTCCAGCTTAAAATTCACCTCAGAGGCATTCTCCTGGACTTCTCAGATTTCATTAGAACCCTGCCTATGTGCCCTCAAGCCAGGTTGTATTTTTTTCCTAAAGCAATGTTTTCTTTCTTACTATCCTCAGTGTCGATGCTATTTGTACTGATATCTTTTCAAGATTTAATATAAAGCATGAAACATAGAATGTAATCAATTCAAAAATACACTACCTAAGCACTATTTGATATTCATTGTAAAACTTATGGTTCTACTTTAAGTTCAAATAAACAGTTCTTTATAAAGGGATCATCAAATATTATTTATTTGAAGCCACTGCTAATCACTGGTAGGTTCCTATGTAAAACTCTTTTAGATATGGTCTTTGGTTAGAGTATATTATAAAGATTACTAACAAATTTCTAACTCTCTCACTCTACCTATCTGAACCGACCAACTAACAACTTCATTGGATAAGCTTTATCTTATTTATCTTGTCTTTGATATTGACCCTCATTACATTCCTTGATAGCCAACTTAGGGTTATACTACCAGTCTGATGTCCACTTGAACTCATCCTAGCAGATGGTGAGTTTTAGACACTTTATAGAAAATCAGGTCAACAAAGAGATGGCATTCTTAAAAAGAACAGATTGGTTTAAGAATAAGACAGAAGGGAAGATAAGATACAAGGAAAAATTACCAATTTAGTGTGGGAGTCCAAACTTGAATATTTATACTAGGACCAGAGAAGAATTGAAATAAAGAAAAATTAAAATAGGGTAAACATTTTCATTGAGAGTAAAGATGTGTAAAGGATTTAAGAAGAATCTGCAGTTTATACACAAGGGCAAATTTATTTTCAAAACAGTGCAGGAATACTGGTTTCACCTGCTATCAAAGAGTAAAGCATTCCTATGAAAGATTTTGTAAGCCAAAATGTCATAAAATGAAGTGTGTCCACTGCTTTTTTTGCCTCATGTCACTCCACTTTTATGAAAGACCTACATTATTACATGATTCTTCTCATAAAAGTCAAAATTTGCTTAGCAAAAACAGGTGCTAACGAAAGCCTTCCGTAAAAGTGGAGCGGCGTAACATGGACTTTTAGAATGTAGGGGATACCTGCACAAGAAGGATTTGAGAATAGTAGACTATCACTTAGTAGATAATGCAAAACTTATAAACATAGAAAATGTGTTCAAGCTCACTAATAACAAATGGGACATGCAGCTTAAAACAGAACTGAAAGGTTCTAGTCCAAAATGGTGTCATAAAAGGATCCTCCTCTGATGAACACACTGAGTCTACAGATACACGTGGAAAAACATCCTCTGAAAACCCTCAGAACTGGCTGAGTGATCCTATGGGTGGGAGAATGAGAGAAGACCCACAGCAGATTGGTAGAAGAGGCTGGGACACAATCTCTCTTCAAGCCCCACCCCTGGCACAGTGAAGCGCAGACTAAAGGAAGTTAGAACCACAGCTTCTCCCTGAGGAGCAGAAAGTAAGACCCTAGAGGCATGTACCCCAACTTTTAAGAACTTCACCTGAGAAATGAGCCCCCAAAACATTTGGCTTTGGAAACCAAACTTGCTTGTGTCCATGGGACCCACAAGACTAGAAAGAGCTGAGAAAGGGCTCAAATGCTGGGACTCACCAGCTCCAGGGCCGAGTGCAGAAGTAACTGACCGAGGGGGTGCCCAGACTTTGAGTAGAAGAGGTCCCTTTGCTTGTATTAGAGCATCAGCCTGCAGGGCACACACCTGATTTGACATACATATGGGAGACTGCTGGGGTGCTCTGCTGGATGGCGGCTGGCAGAGCCATTTCTGCTTCCCTCTACCTTGATCCAGCATGTGTAAGCCATCTTTTTAAATAATTTTTTAAAACTCTGGATTTATTTTTTTTCCTCTTCTCTTTCCTGTTGGGTGCCATCTCTACACCCTCTCTGCCACACTCCAGCTGGTGAACACCATCTACATGCCCTCTCTCTGGCAGGTTCAAGAGTGTCAGTAACTCTTAAAGGGCAGCTTTATCGTTAATATGTTTTCATTGTTTTCAAAGAGGACGGGAGAGGGAGAGAAAGAGAAACACTAATTATGAGAGAGAATCATCGATCAGCTGCCTCCTGCATGCGCCCACTGAGGATCAAGCCACAACCCAGATATGTGCCCTGACTGGGAATTGAACTTTGACCTCCTGGTTCATAGGTTGACACTCAACCACTGAGCCTGCTGGCCAGGCTGAAAGGGAGCTTTTATACACATCTATTGCCACAGTGTTTGAGGCTGCAGCCAGGGGGCACCTCTACATTGCCTGGTTCTGGGGGCAGGCACAGCTGGGGCTCCTGGTCCCACTGGACTGTAAATAATGGAGAAAGTGTTCTTAAATGGTGACCCCCTGCATGGCACAGCCAAAGGAAACAGACCGGGAGCGCAGTCTTCATGTGAAAGAGGCTCATCAATTTATCACCATAACTATAGCCTCAGGGGCAGGCATCTAATTGAATATGCATCTAAGCAATGGCTATAATTATTTCCAGAGAGCTCAGCAGGTAGGCTTCTTCATGGTTGCCCTCTCCTCCCATCCAGAGCTCCATATCTCACAGAAGGGAGGTTTTGCATGTGTCTGATACCCTTATTTTTACTTCTGGTTCCCTGCTTAAGGCTGCCATCCAGGGAATGTCTCTTGATCTTATGACTCTGGTGGTCAAGAGCCTTGTGTTCCTGGGTGCCAGGGCAGTCTGCCACCCCCAGGCACTGAACAGACAGACTGAATTTACAGACCCAGTATTTCCATGAAAGAGCCCTGTTTTCTTTTCCTGGACCTTCATCCTAGAGAAGCTGGAGAAAGGCTCCAGGTCTGGCATACATCTTGTCACGAGGATGTGCTCCCTGGGAACATAGCCCTGTTCATATCTTCTCTGTAGTTTCCCTCTGCCTCACTACCATGTGCCAGTGCCTCACACAGGAACCTACACAACTTATCTGGAGCCTCGATTTTTGCAACTGCCACCCAGAGGACACTTACAGACCTGCTGGCACTGGTAGTGAGCAGGGCTTGTGCCTGTGATCCCATGAGATGTGTACTGTGCATACTTTAAAAATTGGCTGCATCGGAGTCTGGCTTCCAGAGTTGGGCTCCAATCTGCCTGAATCTCGGTGTTGACTGGGATCCTTCGCTCGGTGTTGACTGAGATCCTTCGCTTGGGACATGCACAGGTCTTGGCACACCCTCAGCTACCGGGAGCCACAACAAATAAAATTGGCTGCTTGGACAATTGCAAAAGTTTGAAACGGAGATAAATAATTTACCTGTCACAGAGTTTAGAGTAGTGGTCCTAAAAATACTCACCAAACTCAGGAGAAGAATGAATGGAAAAAATGGGAAGTTCAACAGAACGATGGAAAAATTAAGTAAGTACCAAACAGAGCTAAAGAATAAATACAATAACTGCATTGAAAAATACATGGGAGGGATTTGAAAACATAATGGATGAAGCAGAAGGATCAGTGAACTTGAAGACAGGGAAGTAGAACTCATCCAATCAGAACAACAAAAAGAAAAGAAAGGCACAAACTGAAAACAAAAAAAGCATATGAAAGTGTAAATCTCACTGATGAAGGTAATGCATAGTGATAGTAGAATAATCACTTACAGCTTGTATGAAGGTTACAAGACAAAAGTAGTAAAAGTGTAACTACAATAATTTGTTAAGAGATACAAAAGGTAAAAAAAAATGTAAAATATCAAAAAATAAAACATGGGGGAGAATAAAAATGTAGAGCTTTAGAAGCTTAAGTTGTTATCAACTTATAATAGACTGTTACAAACAAAGTTGTTATGTGCAAGCCTCATGGTACCAACAAAGCAAAAACCTATAGCAGACACACTAACTAAGAAGAAATAGATCTAAGCATACCACTAAAGAAAGTCGTCAAAGTACAAAGTAAGGGAGCAAGCAGAGAATAAAGGGAGAAACTACAAAACATCCAAAAAATTTATCAAATGACATAAGTACATATCAATAATTATTTTTTAATGTAAGAGTACTAACATTTTGCTCTCAAAGAATATAGAATGGTTTAACAAATTAAAAAACAACAAGCAAACAAACACAAGAAGAAACCAAGACCCATGTATATGCTGCCTATAAGAGTTTCACTTCAGGTACAAGAACACACAGACTAAAAGTGAAGGAATGGAACATGATATTCCATGCAATTAGAAACTAAAGGAAAGTAAGATGGGTATGCCTACAGCTTACAAAATATATGTTATTTTTTATTGATTTTTAGAGAGAGAGGAAGGGAAAGGGAGAGAGAAAAAGAAACATGGATGTGAGAAGGAAACATCAATGGGCTGCCTCCTGCATGCCACCTTCTGGGGATCGGTCCTGGGAACCTGGCATATGCTCTGACTGGGAATTGAATCAAAAACCCTTCAGTGCATAGGACAATGCGCGCCCCCCCCGTCCCCCTCCAACTGAGACACACCGGCCAGGGCACAAAATAGACTTTAAAACAAAGACTGAAATAAGAGATAAAAAGGTCAGTACATAAGTCAGATCTTCCCAATTATTTAAATTAACACAAGAAATGATAAATGAGTTAGGTTATCTAAATTTCCATTTCTAATAAGTAGTTCCATCATATAACATAATCTTATGACTCATGTTGTTTTCTGCCCATGACATTATAAATCTTTGCCTCCAGAACCTGATGAGTTTGTCCCTAAAATACAAAGCACTGCTAAATATCACCCTACTTGCCATACATAAAACCTCTCCCTTCCACCTTCAACTAAGCAATAATTACCTCAGAGAAACTGTAACACTGTTTTGCTTCTGCCTCTTTTTTTTTTTTTTTAATTTCCTCTACATTTGATTCAAAATATTACTCTTGGTACTATTAGTTTCTTTTCCTAAGACTACGCTATTTAATTCATTAAAATCTAAAAACCAACAATATAGAAGGTAAGATTCAAATTTTAGTACTACTTTAAGAGCATGGAGGTAGTCTTTATGAGGCTCCCCTAGGAACACATGGTTACCTTTTGTATGGAATTGGGTTCACTTGATGTCTGCTCTCAGAAATTTTAGCTAAATCATTTTCTCTGTAAAATAGTTTGGGCCCCAGTCTATTTTCTGAGGATGATAGAGTCCATTATACATATTTTGGGGAATGTTCTCATTAGACTTTCCTTTCACTGGCTTCTAGCCTGTACTCTGCGGTAAGGCTTATGCCTGTCTGAGATCACAAGGCTTTTCCTTTGGCCTCAGGTAAATATGAGATGGGTTATAGCTAAGAAACCCAGAAGAAGTGCAAAGAAAGGATTTTTCTCCCTTTTGTATTAATAGCTATATAAATATATACTCACAAACCCACATACGCACTATATTTAGTTTTTTTTTTCCCCTGTGCTTGCTCTCTTATCTATTTTTGAGGGTTTCCAGAAATATAGGAATGAAATAGGCAATTGTGATTTGCTGTGTTTTGTTGAAAGCTTGTCATACTATTTTCAATCACATACACTTTCCTTCAACTTCTAGTACTCAGAAAATAAATTCTTCTTCTTACGGCCCCAGCCCCGGTGAAAACTCGTCTAACCCGTTGCAATGTTTCTCTGGTTCTGGGGGTGGTTATTTAAAAGCTAAAGTTGGTCCAGTGCATTACTCTCTATGTTGTTTTTCTTTTCATTTTTATAGCACTCAATACATCAGAGATTAGTTTGACTTTCCCATAATTGTTGATTAATTTATATTTGACTTTCTTAAGGTTTCATACCCTTCTAAAATTAAAGAATGAATCCTGTTAACCTGATAGTCAATGAAACTGAAAAGAGTTCTACTGGTTTTATCAATTTATCATGGACGCTGTCGTTGTGACTCTATTTTTAAAAACAATATTAGTGTTAGTAGTCACTATTCAATCTTACAGTCAAATATGTAGTATCCTCAGAAATCTTTCAATAGCCTTATGAAATAGGTTAAAGCAATTGTGATCAATTCGTTTATTTTTCAAATGATAAAATGGCTTGAGGAGTTTGGTTCTTGGTTGAAAACCTGTATGGGTTTTCTCAGACCTAATATACTAGGTAATTACTAAGGCTTTATGTGACAGGACTCTCTGGGGAAAACTGTCCTCCCCGAACCAGACTGGGTCCACAGCCTGAAGTCTGGGTACACTCAAGTGATTTAAATGAGAGGGAAAAGCAAAGCAAGAGATGTGCCTGAATGAAATTTAAAGAAGCCAAGTATTTCAACCCTTTAAATGGGCGAGGGGGAACTGGAGAGGAGGGTAGAGGTGTCAGGTATCCAGATTATAGTTAAAATAAGTTTCATTTTATAATCCAATTTATGCTCTATTTCAGGAACAGTAGTTTCCTCTATAGACTGGTCAAAAAAGTGAAAACGTTTGTCTCTTGAGTAGAACATTTGAATGCAACTTAACATGACTTTCAACATTAGAAAATGTGTAGCTCAGGGTCTATGGAAAGAAAAATCCTTAAGCAAAAACCCCTGTGGTACTTATATTTAATTTGGCATTTTCCACCTGGTTTGGTAAAATTATTACCTACCCTAAGATATGGTTCATCAGCTTCTGCAAGTCTCAAAGTGCTTTTTAAAAAGTTGTTTTAAAAATTATTGTAATTTTACAGAGCATCTCCTGTGGTTACTTGGCTTGGAAATCCAGAGGCAGGAGTTTTACTGGATCCATCTTTCAAACATGCATAATGCAGTCCAACTTTTTCCATGGCTCGTTATTGCATGGCTGAAAGACACTGATTTTTCCCTTATTCAACTCAGAGTATGTATTATTTTGTTTATAATTTGTTCTCTTTATTTTATATCTACTACTGTCATAGGTCGCTTCTTGCATTCGTGGTCTTTGTGGCCAGATGCACCTCATGGGGAGTCAGTCAACCTTATTATTAGCCACTAGAGCAGGGATGGGGAACCCCCGGCTCTTGGGCAGTATAGGGCCCGAGAAGTAATTTGGTCTGACCCTGCCCAGGCATTAGGCATGAGTTAGTTAAATGCTTGACTAAATATAGCAGGCTAATTTTTTAAAACATATTTTTTATTGATTTCAGAGAGGAAGGGAGAGGGAGAGATAGAAACATCAATGAGAGTGAACCATTGATCAGCTGCTTCCTGCACGCCCCCTAGTGGGGAATGAGCAAGCAACCTGGGCATGTGGCCTTGACTGTAATCAAACCCGGGACCCTTCTGTCCATAGGCCAAAGCTCTGTCCACTGAACCAAATCAGCTAGGGCCAGGCTAATTTTTAAGTTGATAATTTTGTATGGTTGGAGAATGATATTATAAATATCCAAATGGCCCTTGGCAGAAAAAGGTTCCTCACCCCTGCACTAGAGGAAGAATCAGTTACAGCTAGGAGGAAACACAGTGCTCAGAGATTCTGATTGGTAACAGCTTATAAAATGAAAGAGAAAAACTTAAAAATAATGTTTCAAAATAAAGCACTTTAATAATATAATTTAATAAAAAAATATTTTTTTCTTTCGGGTAAACTAAAAAAAATTCCATAGGGTTTCTCTCTTTCTCGCTTTTTCATATCTTTGTTTATATAATACTAGAAGCCCGATGCATGTAGATTCATGCAAGAATAGGCCTTCCTTCCCCTGGCTGCCAGCATGCAGCAGGCTCTCTCCTGCAGCCTGTGCAGCAGCGGTGGTGGCAAGCCCTGCACCACTTCTTCCTCACCCTCCTTCTCTGGAGAGTTCCTCTGTGCAGTGCTGGCGCTCCCAGGGAGGCACGGAGGGGAAGAGGTGGGGGAGTGAGGCAGGTGGAGAGGACTGGAGAGGTTGGGTGCACTAGTGCATTTCACTTTCCCATTGTGAAAGTGGGAGGCAACTGCCCCCCTTCCTTATCCTCTTCCTCCTTCGCCCTCTGCCTCCTGCCCACCTGCCCTCCCTCCATGCCCATCGCCCCTCCCCTCTTGATTTGGTAAGATAGGGGGGAGAGAGATCTGATAATTTGGGTTACTGTATAGGTAACCTCTTTCATCTATTCAAAACAAAGCTGAGCCGCCTGCTGCTGCCACCATGGCCACCACTATCGCCCCTTGGCTGGCCCAGGGTTCCCGGGGTGTGCTAACTGTGCACGAGTGACCTCCTGCATGAGTCCACACCCGCGGGGCAGCTCCAATGCTAGGGTTTTATTTACCAGAGCAACGGAGCAGGGGTGGGGTAGAGGGAGATGCCAGACACCGGGAGCTACAACCTCAGGCACCAGAGGGTTGCCTCTGAGGCCAGGGACTAGGCCACAGGGAGGCTGCAAGGATGGTTGACAGGTGTGGAGCATGGCAGGCAGGCTCTGAGGAGGCACGCTGCCATTGGCCCAGAGAGGCTGGGGGCGGGGCCACCTCCAACTTTGTTGGGTTAATTTGCATACTCACTCCTGATTGGCTGTGGGCGTCACAAAGTGACGGTCAATTTATATATTTCCCTTTTATTAGTAAGATATATATATTATATATCTATAATAATAAAAGTGTATATGCTAATTAGACTAGACAGCTAAACAACATTCCTGACATCCTTCTGGATGTGCTCGGATGACCTTCTGGACTAAGCTGGGGCTGCGAGCGCTGAGGCAAGCCACTGTGGTTGTGAGGGCTGAACCCCTTGCACCAATTTTGTGCATTGGGCCTCTCCTCTCTCTCTCTCTCTCTCTCTCTCTCTCTCTATTTATATATATATATATATATATATATATATATATATATATACATCTCTATATCTATATAGATGTATATATATATATATGGATAGATATAGATATATTTCTCCTATCTAATAAAAGAGTAATATGCAAATTGACCATCATGCTAAGACACAAGAAGGCTTCCCCCATGTGGTCAAAGATGGCCACCACAAGATGGCCTGCAGGGGATGGCAGTTGTGGGCAGTTAGGGGTGACCAGGCCAGCAGAGGAGGGCAGTTGGGGGGAACCAGGCCTGGAGGGGAGGGCAGTTGGTGGGGGACCAGGCCTGCAGGGGGGGGGCAGTTGGAGGGGATCTGACCTGCAGGGGAGGGCAGTTGGGGGGAACACCAGGCCTGCAAGGGAGTGCAGTTGTGGATGATCAGGCAAGCAGGAAGAGAAATTAGGGGTGACTGGGCTGGCAGAGGAGGGCAGTTGGGGGAGAACAGACCAGCAGGGGAGGGCAGTTGGGTAGGACCAGGAGAGCAGGGGAGGGCAGTTGGGGGGGGGCAGGCCTGAAGGAGAGGGCAGTTAGAGGTGACCAAGCCAGCAGCGGAGGGCAGTTGGGGGGGACCAGGCCTGCAGGGGCAGACAGGGGCAATTGGGCCAGCCATGGAGTAGTTAGGAATCGATCAGGCTGGCAGGGGAGTGGTTAGGGGGTGATCAGGCTGGCAGGCAGAAGTGGTTAGGGGCAATCAGGCAGAGGCAGGTGAGCGGTTGGGAGCCGGCAGTCCTGGATTGTGAGAGGGATGTCCAACTGTCATTTAGGCCCAATACCAGTGGGATTGGGGCTAAACACATGGTCGGACATCCCTCAATGGGTCCCAGATTGGAGAGGGTGCCGGCTGGGCTGAGGGACACCCCCCTCCATGCACGAATTTCGTGCACTGGGCCTTCAGATTTTACAAAGTAATATTTACTTATCTCCCATAAGACAAAGAGTAGTGATAAGGCCTATAAAAAAAGAATACAATTTTCTTATTCTATATAAACTTCAGTTAAAATTGCATAAGCACATTAATCATCCATTTCCTTTTAATTCTTAAAGCTCTCTCCAATTCTTTGGAATTAGTATTGTATCTCATCCCTGCACCTTATTCCACCTCTTTCAAAATTATATAGTTAATAAATCTCAACCTTTTTATATTCTATGGCAATAACTATTTTTATATCATATAATTGTGATTTTATTTTTATAGCTTTACTTGTAACCTTTTGTGGAGAAGTTTTCATAAAAATCAAGACTACACCTCCTTCCTGAAAGGTGGAATTTTTATATGGATTAATTACATGTTTGCATGATATATGTTTTTAGAAGAAAGTACCTAATCTGGGTTGATTTATATTTAACATTATAATATTAAGATAAAACAGGTATTTAATTAGACTGCCTTTATTTTATTTAAATAATTTTCATTATTGTAAAATAGCAGAGAAGCCAATAACAAATCTATATTGTTCTTAGTTACAAAATTTGAAGTATTACAATGAACTAACACTAGCTATGTATTGCTTGATTTTTTGTGAACAATTTTATATATTCTCTTTAAATTTCATTAAACCAAAGCATGTTCAAAGTGGTTAAGTGCTAGCCAGTCACTTAGCTAATGTTCTATTAAATCCATCAATCTTTTAAACATCCATATTTTTCACTTGAATTAAAGTAGAGGTTCTCTGGATCATTTTCTGGATTTTCTGGCAATGAGCTCGCAGAGAATATCCTAATTGGCTCTGCTTAGTATTGCTTTGTGTGGGATTGTCTGGTCTTCATTCCAAATGCTTAATTTTCTCAAGCAGAGAAGCTCCAATCCATGGGAAATGACCAATTAACTAGTACTAAAACTTAGAAATATGTGCCTCTATGAGAATCATACATGAAAATCAGAAATTACTGTAAGATTCTCTATCTTTCCTTAATTTACTTTAGCACATTAAGTCAACCAAGTCAGTAGTGAGTGAAATTCTTTGTAAACTATTCTAGGTCATTTTCACATTTTTGAATACTTAAACTGATAGTTTCAAAAATTCTTAACTGTCCTTTCTAAATTCACTGAAGGTTGCAGCATCAAAACTCCAAATACCACAGACTGTTGGCAATGTGGTACAAAGAGTTGAGGAATGAGTGCATGATCCTAAGTTTACAATTGACCCTTAAAAAGTGTGGGATTAAAGATGCTGACCATCCATGCAGTAGAAAATTTACAAACAACTTTTGACCCCCTGAGAACTTAGCCTACTGTTGACAAAAAGCCTTACCAATAACATAAAAAGTCAATTAGCTCATATTTTGTATGTAATATGTATTATATACTGTATTGTTATAATAAAGGAAGAAAGAGAAAATGAAATGGTATTAGGAAAATTATAAGGAAAAGAAAATGCATTTAGAACATCTATACTAATAAAAACTTAGGTGGCCCTCATGCATGATGTCATCACAAGATGGCCACCACAAGATGGCCACCATAAGATGGCCACCACAAAGACGGATGCCACAAGATGACCATGCACACAGTGGAGGTGGGGCCCGGTAGCTGCTCTGCATGGTGAGGTCTGGGGGTCCCACAGCTCCGCACAGCATGGAGGAGGCTGGTCCAGGCATCTCCACTGCCTCACACGGAGGAGGTGGGTCCCAGCAAAGGAGGCAAGTCCTGGCAGGGGAGGGCAGTTATGGGTGATCAGGCCAGCAGGGGAGTGATTAGGGGACAATCAGGCTGGCAGGCAAAAGCAGTTAGGGGCAATCAGGCAGGCAGGCAGGTGAGCGGTTAGGAGCCAGTGATCCCAGATTGTGAGAGGGATGTCTGACTGCTGGTTTAGGCCCAATCACTGTGGGATCAGGCCTAAACCAGCAGTAAGACATCTCCCAAGGTGTCCCAGATTGGAGAGGGTGCAGGCCAGGCTGAGGGACTTCCTCCCCCCACCATGAACAAATTTCGTGCACCAGGCCACTAGTTGTACTATATTTATCAAAACTGTAAATTTACATCATCTGTTTACAAAATAAATCACCTTTCTGACAGTGCCTATATCAATATTGTCTTATATAATACAAAACACTGTAGATGCTATACATTTACTAATACAACATATAAAAAATAATATGAAAAAAATGTGAAGTAGCAATATAAGTATTTTATGGTAGCCCAGTGTAATTGATAAGATTTCTTTCTGGGAGCCCAGCCTATACACTAACAAATAAATTTTTATACAATTTTATGACATACAGTATTATAGTTATATTCATAATACAATATTGGAAATATTGTTATATTCACTTACCTGTAATAATAAGATGATATGCACTTTCTCTAATTATGAGAGACAGGCATACTGAAATATTCTAAAAAGAAATGTATAAAACAATAAGAAAACACATTTTTAAATTTTATGTAAAACTAGAGGCCCGGTGCATGAAATTTTTACATGGGTGTGGTCCCTAGGTCTGGCCAGTGATTGAAACATGAGCATCTGGCATGGAAGGGCAGGTCCCAGCTGACCTCTGGGCCCTGGGCAGTACCTGGGCCCCCACATGCCTCCCTCTGCCTGAGTCATGGCGCCCGAGTCCCCATGCTGAGATGTGGTGAGTGTGGCTGGACATCGTGGGCTGGGGTGCAGTGTGGGCCTCTGTGCCATGCAGCAGAGTCACCTGACTGCAGCACCCTCTCTCCCAGCCTCACAGACAGGCTCCTGCATGAACCTATGTGGAGCCCGACTGGTCCTTGCAGTCCTGGGGCTGTGGCTGGGCTCACCCAGAAGACACCGTGCACTAGGATGCAGGGCAAGCTCCTTGTGGGCCCCTGGCACCTGAGCATGGGGGCTTCCCCAGCACATGAGCCCTGGTGTCCTGGGGGAGGGTAGCAGGGGGAGTGAGAGTGAGCTCGGCAGACACCCCACATTCTCACTGCACCTCTGTCCCCGTCACCCCCACCCCTAGGTAGCCAGCGAGAGGTTGCAGCAAGTCGCCAACACCCGCCATGTTCCACGCTGCCCCCTGGTGGTCAGCACATGTCATAGTGAATGGTTGAACTCCCAGTTGAACTCCAGGTGGAGGGACAATTTGCATATTAGCCTTTTATTATATAGGATATCACTCATCTTATTCCTATGTAAGGATAGGTTAGCCACTTCAGTATAAGTCTTGAACCTGGTGTTCTACACAGTGAATACTTAGGCAATGATGTTGATGATGGCACAAAAATGCTTTAAATGAGTTAGCTCACATTCATACACAACAGATAAGTTTATTAACTGCATAGCATGATGACTACTTCCTGTCCGTTAAGTGGAAGCGGATCACCATAAAGATCTTCATCCTCTTTGTCTTCACTCTGAAAAGGTAGAGGAGGAGGAGAAGGAGGTGGGTTGGTCTTGCTGCCTGGGGTTGGCAGATGTAAAAGAGGTGGAGAAGGAACAAAGGGAGGCAGGAGAGCAGGCACCCTTGGTATAACTATATGGATATTACATCATAATTTTGCCTGATTTTTACGCCTTTTCATTTCTCTAAAATTGTTTTTGTGTGGTGCGAACCCTTTTCTCACTATTTGATTTGGTTTCAGTGCTGGTATTATCAATTCTTCTTAGCATATATGGCAATGTTCCACCCCAATTTCTTCATGGTAAAATTGGCTAGAAGTGAAATATTTTTCCACTATAAACAGAGTATGTGGGTTTCCATTCAGGCCACACCAATCCCACTATGTGCATGCATGCCTCTTCTTTCATGTTCTTTATATATCCAGATTCTCTAGACACATAATATTTTGCACTTCTAAAGTCAACTTACACTGTGGTCAAAACAAAAACAATATAGGATTCTTTGTCAACCACAGGTCCTTCCACCTCTGTACTTAATTGAAAAATATTATTATTATTGTATACAATGCTATTACTTAACTCCTCATTTAGCAGAAAACATCTTAATTTATTGTTCTCTTCCTTTATAATTTTTTTTCTGTAACCAGGCCTCTTCCATCTGTGCAAGATGTCTTTCCTTTCTGTCCCTTTAATGTGCTGTGCATTCCTCTATCATTGTGCCCACAGAGTTAAACTGCCTTTTTGTTTCATAGCTGCCTCGCCTGCCATGCATTGAACTTGATAAGAATAGAGAATGTCCTCTCTTCTACTTCAAAGTAACCGTGTCTTCTCTTTCTCTACTTTGGAGGAGTAATTGGCTCATACAAATGCTCACTCTGACTGAATAAATTCTATTGAAAGTAAAATGTGATGGAAGAAATAATCTTTGCCTCTGTTTAATCCATATAATTTTGAAATAAGTACTTGATCATACCAAATGAACTCCCAAGAACAGACCTATAGACTAATGGAACAGAACAGAGGACTCAGAAATTGACCCAAGTCACTATGCTCAATTAATATTTGACAAAGGAGACAAGAGCATACAATGGAGTCAAGATAGTCTCTTCAATAAATGGTGTTGGGAAAATTGGACAGATACATACAAAAAAATGAAACTAGACCACCAACTTACACCATATAAAAAACAAACTCAAAATGGATAAAAGACTTAAACGTAAGTTGGGAAACCATAAAAATACTAGAGGAATCCACAGGCAGCAAAATCTCAGACATATGCCAAAGCAAAATCTTCACAGATACAGCTCCTAGGGCAAGGAAAACTAAAGAAAAAATAAACAAATGGGACTACACCTCACACTTTTCACATTTTATAATTTTATAATATCTCCACTGCAGAGAAAAGGTGGAAGAAGAAAAAATATTAAACCATCAATACAAAGGCACAGCACCCATCTTTCAGAATGATGGTGTAAACAACCACTATGTTCAAAGTGGTTAATGAAAAAAAAATCCATACAGACATCATTCAGTATATTTCATACTGCTAGCAATGACAAAATATAAGATTTATTGTAGATGTTCTAATAGGAAAAAATTTCAGTATCTTACTGTTGGCCTGGCACATTTATTGTAAATTCATCTCGGTTTTTCCTGATTTGGTGTTTTGCCCTCTGTAGAGATTGACTTTGTAAATACCAGTTTCTCTGAGTGAGCATGCTCTGATTAAGCCTGTCTCCTTCAGTTCAAGAAACTCTCAGGATCAGAAAACTCCCCTCTCACATTTGGAAAAAGGATATACTAAGTGGAAAGTTTTGCAGAAGTCAAGAGATTTCTGAGTGTTAATTTTCTATACTGTCATTTGACTCAGCGATCCCATTTCTAGGAATCTATCCTAAGGAACCTGAAACTCCAATCAGGAAGAATACATGCACCCCTATATTCATAGCAGCTCAATTTACAAAAGCCAAGATCTGGAAACAGTCCAAGTGGCCATCACTAAATGGGTGGATAAAAAAGCTGTGGTACATTTACACCATCGAATACTATGCAACTATAAAAAAGAAGGATCTCTTATCCTTTGAGACAGCATGGATAGACCTGGAGAGCATTAGCTAAGTGAAATAAGCCAGTCAGAAAAAGACAAGTATCACATGATCTCACTCATTTGTGAAACCTAATGCACAAAATAAAGTGATGAACAAAATAGATCCAGAGACACAAAAGCATGGAATAGACTGTGGAATCTCAGGGAAGGTGGGATAGTGGGGAGGGGGGCAGAGATTAACTTGAGAATTTATATGCATGTATGCATAGCCCATGGACACAGACAATAGTGCGGTAAAGGTTTGGGGAAGGAAGTGCAGGGTGTAGGGGGTCAATAGGAAAAAGGGGGGCATCTGTAATACTTCCAACAATGAAAATAAATTTTAAAAAATGAAAAGAAGAGCCTATGACGGCAGCCTCCTCTAGCTCTCAGATAAGGGGCCCCACGCATTAGGAATGCCCCTCTGGCTGCAGGTGCTCCTTCTACTGTTGATCATTACTGTGTTTCCCAATGAAATGCTCAGGTTTTAGCCTCCATGATGAAGTGGGCTCTTCCACTGCTGGAAGTTGGATGCAGTGGTGCACTGGTAAATTTTAACAGAGGGCTCTCCTGGGAATGAAAAGGACCTGGTCTGTAGTTTTTGCTGATGGCCATGGTGTAAATACTGCTACCATGTCTGGGTTTCAACTACTGACTTGCTGTTATGGAGCTGGGTCAGGGCTCACAAATGACAATTTTTTTTATCAAGACTTTAATCAAAACCTAGAATGTCAGAGTAAAATCATATAACATTTTTTCACTTTTTTTTTATTGTTTGAAGTATTACAAATATTAGTACATATGTATCCTTTTTTTTCCCCCCATTGACCTCCCCCGGCCTCCCCTACCCCCCAGTACATGCCTTCACCTGCCCGGCTCCCCAACCCACCCCCAGTGTCTTGTATCCATTGATTATGCTTATATGCATGCATACAAGTCCTTCGGTTGATCTCTTACAGCACCCCCTACCCCGCCCCACCGCCCAACCTCCCCTGCCTTCCCAATATAGTTTGACAGTCTGTTCAATGCTTCTTTGCCTCTATATCTATTTTTCCCCCGTTTCTTTCCTTTAAAAAATTTTGCTTCTGCAGAATAGAAATAAAAATATAATAACAAAAAAAAAATGTTTGAGTCCCAATTTCAATGTCCAACAGTTCTAAGTCTTGTTTCAATGTCCAACAGTTCCTTATGTGTACATTTATGCAATGAAATCTGGATGGTGGGCACATGGTGGCAATGCAAGTCCGACCCTCTCTGATTTAGTCCTAGGCAACCTGCAGCAGTGCACAGCTGCTGACTGCTAGCGTGGCAAGGCGTTGTCAGCATCTTTCATCTTTGGACTGTTTTTCCTCTTGTCTTCATGGTTGGAGCAGACCTGTCAATTCCTCTCTGTTGCAGGAATCCACATGGTCTTGGAGTTGTTTTCTGAAAATACACAAACATATTCTCAACCAAAAGTTAATAAAGGAATCTTTTCTATATAATTGATTTGGGATCATTTTTATTTATGCCCAAACAATTTTCCTTTGTCTTATTTAGACACCATGTGTGTTTTTCATGGGTGTCTTGCTGTTAGCATTACAAATGAAAATTAATTTTGTAAAGTAAAAATTTTCTAGAGGTAATTTACTTATAGGATATTTTTCCTTACATGATATTACCCTACTATCTACCCCCCCTTTTTTTTTTTTTATTAATGGAGGCTTTTGTAAATTTTATAATGCAGTCTTCATAACTTTAAATTTTAATTTTTTTGCCCAAAAATATGACTGCTTTAGGTTCGTAGCATGTTCAGGAATTTTACCATGAGATGAAATACCAATAGAAATTTTAGTTATTATTTTAGGAACAGCTTTTTGTCCATTACAATTAAAATTACTTGAATATTCATTTATTTCAATTAGCCAATTTAAATTAATCTGAAAACTTAATTACTATTTTACTGTCAAATTTGATACTCTACCAACAATCTTAGTTTACCCTGTAAATATTAGTGGAAAGGATTATTTGCATTCTTGAGTAGGCCTTGAGAATTCCTGATGCTAGGCTGGATTTAGATATAGGGCAGCTGCTGTCGGCCAAGTTTCTTGTCTGTTACCTGGGTCCCAATCTGAGCTGGGCCAAGTCTCTGTCTGTCACCTGTATCCCAATCTGAGCTGGACATGGGAAGCAAAGCAGCCATGGGGTCAGGAAACCTCCCTCAAAAGGGGTGAGGGTTCAGTCCCCTTCAGGGTTGGGGGGTGAGGGTCTGTGCCCCACCTCTGTTGACCCCTAAGTTCTCTCCTGATGGCCCCTCTGCGACTGTGCCTGTCTTTGGTTGTTCCTTCCCTGAGGAATCTTACCTGTCTCTTGCTAACCAGCCATCCTCTGGGGCCAAGCAGGGTGATGTGAGGTTCAGTTCTGTCTCCTTGTTAGCCTAGGCCCCCATGGCCTCCACACCCAGCACTGCCTTGGGATCCCCTGGCCTGCTGGCAGGGTCCCAGAGCTGATCACATATCTCGGGGAACCCGGGTCTCTTCTTCAGGGAGGGCCCAGCTCACATGATTGGGCATGAGACAGATCCATGATACAAGCCACCATGAGGCTTCAAGCTCAGCATGAACAGAAAGCTCAGGCAACAGCTGAGGGCAATTGGATTGTGAAAAGAAGGTCCCTCTTGGCAAAAAAGGCAAGAGGGGCCAACATAGGATGCTCAAGTGCCTTCCCAGTGCCTTAATTCCTTCTGAAAGGGATTAAATCATTTCATGTCTTTTTTTTTTTTAATTGCTGCCAAACATTCAAAGAATTAGTTTGTAAGTTTGTTTGGGATATTTTTACAATAAGCTGTTGTAAAATATCTAAAATTATAATGACATTGTAGAATAATATCATGTAAGGATAGTCTTTGCTCTAGGCCATGGAAATTCCATTTCAAACTGGCTATCAATTTATTTTTGTAACTTTATATAAATTTTGTCAGGGAGGCAAAAACACAAATTACTTACTTCAGTTCAAGTGGCCAAATATATTGACTTTCAATTACAATCCTTATGACTTTTGAAGAAAACTTTTCTTTGTTTCCTTCCAAAATAATTTTCCGGCTACAGAGAGTTTCATTTAAAAATCTTTGTCCCATGAAATAATTTCTCTTAAGGTTATGATGACCACTAGTATGGATTAGATTTAATATTTTATTTTTATTTTATAATTTTTAAATTATTTTTTAATTTTTATTTTTTTCATATGTGTCCTTATTCCCCTATAATCCCCCACCACCCACTTATGCACCGCCCCCTTGTTGTCTGTGTCCATTGATTAGGTTCATATGCATGCATGCAAGTCCCTGGTTGATCTCTCCACCTTACCCCCACCCTCCCCTACCTTACCTGAGGTATGACATTCTGACCGACGTTTCTCAGCCTCTGGATCTGTTCTTGTTCATCAGTCTATGCCGTTCATTATATTCCACAAATGAATGAGATCATGTGATATTTATCTTTGTCTACCTGGCTTATTTCACTTAACATAATATTCTCCAACTCCATCCATATTATTGCAAATGGTAGGAACTCCTTCTTTTTTACCACAGTGTAGTATTCCATTGTGTAGATATACCACAGTTTTTTAATCCACTCATCTGTTCTTGGGCATTTAGGCTGTTTCCAAAACTTAGCTATGGTGAATTTGCTGCTATGAACACAGGGGGGCATATATCCTTTCTGATTCGTGTTTCCAGTTTCTTTGGATATATTCCTAGAAGTGGGATCACTGGGTCAAATGGGAGTTTCATTTTTTTTTTTTTGAGGAAGCTCCATACTGTTCTCCACAGTGGCTGCACCAGTCTGCATTCCCACCAGCAGTGCAAAAGAGTTCCTTTTTCTCCATATCCTCGCCAACACTAGTAGTTCGTTGATTTGTTGATGATAGCCATTCTGACAGGTGTGAGATGGTACTGCATTGTTGTTTTGATTTGCATCTCTCTGATGAATTGTGACTGTGAGCATGTTTTCATGTGTCTCTTGGCCTACCTTCTGTCTTCTTTCAAAAAGTGTCTATTTAGATCAGTTGCCTATTTTTTGATTGGGTTTTATCTTCTTTTTGTTAAGTTGTATGAGTTCTCTGTATATGTTGGAGATTAAACCCTTATCATTGATATCATTTTCAAATATGTTCTCCCATGCAGTGGGCTTTCTTGTTGTTTTACTGATGGTTTTCTTTGCTGTGCAAAAGCTTTTTATTTTGATGTAGTCCCATTTGTTTGTTTTCTCTTTAGCTTCCATTTCCCTAGGAGTAGTATCAGTGAAGAAGTTCTTTTGGCATATGTCTGAGATTTTGCTGCCTGTGGATTCCTCTAGTATTTTTATGGTTTCCAGTCTTATGTTTAAGTCCTGTAATCATTTTGAGTTTATTTTTGTGTATGATCTAGTTGGTGATCTAGCTTCATTTTTTTGCATGTATCTGTCCAATTTTCCCAACACCATTTGTTGAAGAGACTGTCTTGAATCCATTGTATTTTCATGCCTCCTTTGTCAAATATTAATTGAGCATATCGATTTGGGTCAATTTCTGGGTTCTCTATTCTATTCTATTGATCTTTATGTCTGTTCTTGAGCCAGTACCGGGCTGTTTTGAGAACAGTGGCTTTGTAATACAGCTTGAAATCTGGTATTGAGATACCTCCTACTTTGTTCTTTCTCAGGATTGCTGTAGCTATTTGGGTTCTTTTTTTATTCCAGATAAATTTTTGGAAAGTTTGTTCTAGGTCTGTGAAATATGTCATTGGTATTTTAATGGGAAGTGCATTGAATTTATAGATTGCTTTGGATAGTATGGACATTTTGATGATGTTGATTCTACCAATCCATGAACATTGTATGTTCTTCCATCTGTTTACGTCTACCTCTATCTCTTTTTTCAGTGTCGTGTAGTTTTCCACATATAAGTCTTTTACCTCTTTAGTTAAGTTTATTCCTAGGTATCTTAATTTTTTGGTGCAATGGTAAATGGGATTGCTTTTTTAGTCTCTCTTTCTGTAAGTTCATTATTGGTGTATAGAAATGCCATAGATTTCTTGGTGTTAATTTTGTATCCTGCTACATTACTGAATTCATTTATTAAGTCTAGTAATTTTTTTATGAAGTCTTTAGTGTTTTCTATGTACAGTATCATGTCATCTGCGAATAAGGACAGCTTTGCTTCTTCTTTTCCAATGTGGATGCCTTTTATTTCTTCCTCTTGTCTGATTGCAATGCTAGTACTTCCAGCACAATGTTGAACAGGAGTGGTGAGAGTGGGCATCCCTGTCTCCTTCCTGTCCTTAGGGGAAATGATTTTAGTTTTTGCCCATTGAGTATGATGTTGGCTGTGGGTTTGTCATGTATAGCTTTTTTTATGTTGAGGTATGATCTTCTAGGCCCACCTTGCTGAGAGTTTTTATCAAGAAAGGGTGTTGGATTTTGTCAAATGTTTTTCTGAATCAATTGATATGACTGTGATTTTTATCTCTTAATTTGTTTATGTGATGTATCACGTTTATTGATTTGTGAATATTGTACCATCCTTGCATCCCCGGGGATAAATCCTACTTGATCATGGTGTATGATCTTTCTGATGTACTTCTGGATTTGATTTGCTAGAATTTTGTTGAGGATTTTGGCATCTATGTTCATGAGGGATATTGGCCTGTAATTCTCTTTCATTGTGTTATCTTTATCTGGTTTTGGTATTAGGGTGATGCTGGCTTCATAGAAGGAGCTTGGAAGTGTTCTTTCCTCTTGAATTTTCTGGAATAGTCTGAGGAGGATAGGTTTTAGTTCTTCCTTAAATGTTTGCTAAAACTCTCCTGTGAAGCCGTCTGGCCCCAGGCTTTTGTTTGCTGGCAGCTTTTTGATGACTGCTTCAATTTCTTCCATAGTTATCACCCTATTGAGATTTTTAGAATCTTCCTGATTGAGTTTTGGAAGTTTGTATTTTTCTAGGAATGTGTCCATTTCCTCCAGGTTGTGTAGTTTGTTAGAATAGAGTTGTTTATAGTATTTTTTAACAATCCTTTGTATTTCTGTGGGGTCTGTTGTTATGTCACCTCTTTCATTTCTGATTTTGTTTATTTGGGTCCTCTCTCTTTGCTTCTTGGTGATCCTGGCTAGAGGTTCATCAATCTTGTTTATCCTTTAAAGAACCAGCTCTCAGTTTTCTTGATCCTTTGTATTGTTTTTTGGTCTCTGTGTCATTCATTTCTGCTCTGATCTTTATTATGTCCTTCCTTCTGTTCACTGTGGGCTTTTCTTGTTGCTCTCTTCTAATTCTTTGAGTTTTGAGTTAGATGATTTATTACCATTTTTTCTTGTTTTTTGAGGTAGGCCTGTAGAGCTATAAACTTCCCTCTCAGGACTGCTTTCATTGTGTCCCATAGCATTCTCATTGTTGTGTTTTTATTGTCATTATTCTCCACGATGTTTTTAATTTCTTCTTTGATCTCATTGATCACTCAATCATTGTTTAATAGCATGCTACTCAGTTTCCAAGTGTTTGAATTTTTTGTAATGTTTTTATTATAGTTTATTTCTAATATTATGCCATTGTGGTCTTAGAAAATGCTTGATATGATTTCAATCTTTTTGAATTTAGGGAGGCTTTGCTTGTGACACAATATGTGGTCTATTTTTGAAAATGTTCCATGTGCACTTGACAAGAACATATATTCTGTGGCTTTGGGGTGAAATGCTCTGAAGATGTCAATTAGGTCCATTTGATCTAGTGCATCATTTAGAATTGCTGTTTCTTTGCTGATTTTTTGTCTAGAGGATTTATCCAGTGATGTCAGTGGTTTATTATAGTCTCCTACTATGATTGTATTATTGTGGATCTCTCCCTTGATATCTTCCAGGAGTTTTTTTTATGTATTTGGGTGCTCCTGCGTTGGGTGCATATATGTTTACCAGAGTTATATCTTCTTGTTGAATTGTTCCCTTTAGTATTATGTAGTGGCCTTCCTTATCTCTTGTTATGGCCTTTACTTTGAGGTCTATTTTATCAGATATAAGTATCACAACCCTAGCTTTTTTCTCATTTCCATTTGCCTGAAAAATGTTTTTCCATCCCTTCACTCTTAGTCTGTGTGAATCCTGTGCTCTGACATGGGTCTCTTGTAGACAGAAAATATATGGGTCACGTTTTTTATCCATTTAGCCACCCTATGTCTTTTGATTGGTGCATTTAATCCATTTACATTTAATGTTATTATTGACAAGTACATGTTTTTTGTCATAATTTTCCTTAGTGTTTGTGTTTCTTTTTGCCTTTCTCTTTCTTCTTTTTATAGCAGTCCCTTTAGCATTTCTTGCATTGCTGGCTTGGTAGTGATGAACTCTCTTAGCCCTTTTTTGTCTGTGAAGCTCCTGATTCCACCTTCAATTTTGAATGATAGCCTTGCTGGGTATAGTATTCTTGGATTCAGTCCCTTGCTTTGCATCACTTTGTGTATTTCATTCCATTCCCTTCTGGCCTAGTGTGTTTCTGTTGAGAAATCAGTTGATATTCTAATAGGAGATCCCTTGTAGGTAACTTTCTGTCTCTCTCTGGCAGCCTTTAAAATTCTTACTTTGTCGTTAGTGTTCGCCAATTTAATTATGATGTGTCTTGGTGTCAGTCTTTTGGTGTTCAACTTGTTTGGGACTCTATGTTCTTCTTGGACTTTGCATAGTTTTTTTCTTGCCAATATCAGGGAGGCTTTCTTTCATTATTTCTTCAAACAGGTTTTCTATTCCTTGCTTTTCTTCCTCTCCTTCTGGTATCCCTATTATTCGAATATTGTTTCGTTTTGTGTTGTCCCAAAGCTCCCTTAGGCTCTCCTCTTGCTTTTTAAGTCTTCTTTCCAGTTGCTGCTGTGTTTTTGTGTGTGTTTTTCCTACCTTGTCTTCTAATTCGCTGATGCGGTCCTCAGCCTCTTCTAGTCTATTGTTTAAGCCTTCCAATGTGTTCTTTATTGCAGCTATGTCATTCTTCATCTCCTCTTGGTTTCTTTTCATGTTGGTGACATTTTCATTCAGCTCCTTATAGTTCTCATTGAGTTGTGTGTATTTGTCATCCATCCGTTTAAACATCCTTATAACCATTACTCTGAATCCTTTCTCTGTTAAGCTGCTAACCTCAATTTCATTTAATTCCCTTTCTGATGACTCCTCTTTTTTTTCCTTTGTGTATTGCTTTTTGGTCTCCCCATGTTTTCCTGTAATGTTTTAATTGGAGATCCAATTGCTTTGCTACCCAGGTTCTTTTGGTGATGGTGCTACTGGTATAATCTCTCAGTTCTCCTGGGCTTGGTAATCTAGTGTAGCTCCCTACTTGAGCTATTTGGGTTCTCTTCATGTAGGCCTGCAAACTTTAGAGGCACAACTGTGGTGTCTAGAAGTCAGCAGCCGTGGAAAGGAGTGTCCCAATTTTTGCTGTCTTGCACCCTTAATTGAAATCACGTGTGCCTAGTGGGGGCTCACAATGGCACCAAGGAACTGTCTGTTGGGGTGATGTGGCTCAGGGGGCCTACACTCTGGAAAGGGGTAACTGTGGTGCTCAGAGTTCTGTAGTTGTGGGGTGGACAGACTCAACTTTCATTGCTGCGCCTGTGGCGGATAGGTGCTTTCTCCTGGTGGCAGCTCACAGGAGCACCCATGGTAAGTTTGCCAGTGAGGCACACTGAAACACTCTGAATGGCCCTGGTAGTGTAACCATGTAATTGAGGTGCCTAGCTTCTAAAGATTTCTCTTTAGAGTAGATCCTATGGCCTCAGGAAGTATTCAGATTCCATGGTGTTAATCAGGGTGGAATCTGGGTGTGGCTATATTGGTTGCCTGGAGACTGGAGGGAGGGGCTATCTCTCAGGAGAAAATGGCTATTGGGGCTTAGGTGTGACTCAGCACTAGACTTGCTACCACCTCTCCTGGATTGTCCGCTGCCTACTCTCCTCAGATTCCACAACTCCACTCCTTCTCCAGCACTTCAGCCACAGGTAAGTGTCTGTCTCTGAAAGGTCCAATGAACTAGGTTCAGTGGGGAAAGGCACAGGCCCCAGCATGAGGAAGGACCGCATCTCTGCAAGTTCCTCTCTTGCCGGCACTGTGTGGTCTGGCAGCTCTTTAGGGCTGCCTTTGAGCTCAGGTCCCAAATCCAGACTCCAAGGTCTAAAATCCACTACCTCCCGCAGTCCCGTTCACCCTTTTTTTTTTTTTTTTTTTTTAGTCAGACGCTTTGCCTGTCCTCAGGGATGTGGCTTGGCGCTGTGTAGTTTCTCCCTGACCTTCTGGGCACAGAGGTCTGGCAGATTCTACTGCCTAGATCTTTGATTTTACCTTTATTTGGGGGATCTCTGTCCTTCCCGGCTGCAAACTGTCTCACCAGCTGCGCCTCCTTTGCCAATTCGGGCTGGATTCCACTTGTTTCAGCTGCTCCCTCTATTTGCTCTGGGACAAGGCTCAGGACACGTCCTTCTATTCCACTGCTATTTTCTCTCCTCTCATCATATAACATTTTTTAACTTAACAGTTGAAATACATTTTAAACATTCCAAATTTAATAAATCGCACTTAAAAAAAACACAAATATCCTCATCCTTTATAATACATAAATAAAAATAAATTACCATTTAAATTAATGAATACAACAAATGTGCATAAAATATATTGTAATGCAACCTATAAAGTGTCATTACCTAATCTATAAATATATGTTATACAGCAACTGAGTAACTTAGTTCAGGTAAAAGACATTGAGGGATTAGTCCTATACTATGAAAGTATTTGCAAAGGTAATGTCCTGAGATCTTTGTTAGGTGCATTGACAGTGACAGTAAGAGTAATAAAAGGGACCCAGGAATCTGTATATAAGTAAAAGTAGTAACAGGTAACATTATCAGGTACTATCTATACTCTAACTCCTTTTGTCCTCACACAAATCAATAATGTAAACTATGGTTGCCCCCCTTTAAACAAAAAGATGTATGTTAAAGTGAAATTAAGTAACTTATCTAAATTCACACAGCCAAGAAGTGTGATTGTGGCTGCATAGCACACTTCTAAAACTACTTGGTACTATACTGAAATGTGATAGACTGAGACTAATTCATTATTCAGGATTAGATTTAAAAAGTAACAAACATTGGGGTGGAGTATTTAATAAAAGAATATAATTAAGAAATATTTTAAATGTTTTGAAGCACAGTTGTTGGTTTTGGAAAAATAATCAGGGTGTCAACACTTTCACACTTGATAGCGCAATTTTGAAAATGAAATGTATTTTAATAAATACTGCCTTTATAATTATTCAGTGTGTGTATACATTTTTGGGACATCTATAGATATAACTAGAAATTATTTGTTGCTGATAACTTCTCTTATGTATGAAATCATGATTTTTCTTAATGACACAGTTTATTTCAACGAATGTACAACTTTTAAACATTAATTAATATCTTTATTACCTGTTATGCAATGGGATTGGCACACAGTCATGTATTATGTTGTCTAATATTATGCATTTATATGCTAAAGAGAATTAAGTTTATTTACTTAGAAATTAGAGAGTAATTTACTTACATCAAAAATTAGAAGCAGAGGTAAAGTATTACATTTACTTTTACACTTTAATAGTTAAATAAAATATTTGGCATATAAAACCAGTGTATTACAGAAAAATGGAAAATAATACAGATATTTTAGTGGCATCTATTTTATTAAAGGTGGGAGACTTTAGGAGGTGCTTAAGGTCCACAAAATCAATTTATTTAAAGTTTACATTTAGGTAGTTTTTAGTATATTTGCATAGTCATTTAAGCTGCAGCACAATAGAATTTTGGGATATTTTTTTCATCCCTAAAATAAGCCACATGTCCATTAGCAGTCCACTCCCATCTGCCTGTCCTAGGCAACAAGCAATCTACTTTTTGTCCTTATAAATGTGCCTCTATTGTACATTTCTACCCCTTCACAGTCTTGGAAATAGGACCTCTTTCTTGATCGTTATATTTCACATAGATGGCTCCCAAGTCTTTAAAACAGACATCCCTACATTGTAAAACTAGGAGGAGGCTGGGAGATTTACCTTCCAAAGTGGCAGAGAAAGAATTTACAACTGATAGTTCTCTAAGGGAAATGCTAGAAGAAAAAGGAAGTCTGGGAATAGAGTCAGGAAGAAATCTGTCTCAACTACAGTCAAGCTGAGGAGAGCATTAAGGCTATCTCTATCAATACACATATATACAGGTGTACACATCTATACTAATCCTATCTAATAAAAGAATAATATGCAAATTGACCATCACTCCAACACACAAGATTACCGCCCCCATGTGGTCAAAGATGGCTACCCCCATGTGGACACAAGATGGCTGCCACAAAATGGCCTGAAGGGGAGGGCAATTTGGAGGAACCAGGATTGTAAGGGACGGCAGTTGGGGCGATCAGGCCAGCAGGGGAGGGCGGTTGGAAGGGACCAGGCCTGCAACGGAGGGCAGTTGGAGGGGACCAGGCCTGCAGGGGAGAGCAGTTGGGGGGAGATCAGGCCCGCAGGGGAGGGTAGTTAGGGGTGACCAGTCCTGCAGAAGAGGGCAGTTAGGGGCAATCGGGTCAGCAGGGGAGCAGTTAGGCATTAATCAGACTGGCAGGGGAGTGGTTATGGGGTGATCAGGCTGGCAGTCAGAAGTGGTTAGGGACAATCAGGCAGGTAGGCAGGCAAACGATTGGAAGCCAGCAGTCGTAGATTGTGAGAGGGATGTCCGACTGCCCACTTAGGCCCGATCCCAGTGGCCCTAAATGGACAGTTGGACATCCCTTGAGGGGTCCCAGATTGGAGAGGGTGAGCTGAGGGACACCCCCCCTGTGCACAAATTTTGTGCACTTGGCCTCTAGTCTATACTAATAAAAGGGTAATATGCTAGTTAGACCAGGAGACCTTCTGGAAGTCCTTCTGGACAAAGCCATGGTGACGGGGCTGAGGCAGAGGTGGTTAGAGGAGAACAGGCTGGCAGGGGGGCCAGTTAGAGGCAAACAGACTTGGAGGGGGGGCAGTTGGGGACCAGCAGGCTGGCAGGGAGGAGTTGGGGGAGATCAGGCCAGCAGGGGGTGGCAGTTGGGGGCAATCAGGCCAGCAGGGAGGCAGTTAAGGGTGATCCGACCAGAAGGGAGGGCAGTTGTGGGTGATCAGGACAGCAGGCAAAGTGGTTAGGGGCCTTCAGGCAGACAGGAATGTGTACGCCTATGTATATCAATACACATATACACAGGCGTACACATCTATACGCCTGTGTATATGTGTACACATCTATACACCTATGTATATGGCCCCTAACCACTTTGCCCAGCGGTCCCACAGGGATTGGGCCTAAACCAGCAGTTGGACATCCCCCAAGGGGTCTCAGATTAGAGAGGGTGCAGGCTAGGCTGAGGGACACCCACCTTTTGCACGAATTTCTTGCACCGGGCCACTGTACTACATAATAATATGTGCGTATGTGACATAATATAAAGACAAAATACCATTTTCAGGCCAAATTCAGGACTATCCAACTTTTATTTAATCTCACAGATCTTATAATTGTCACAAGAGGCCTGGTGCACAAAATTCGTGTACTGGAGGAGGGTCCCTTAGCCTGGCCTGCACCCTCTAGCAGTCCAGGACCCACTGGGGGATGTCTGCCTGCCACCTTAGGCCCACTTCCAGATGGCAGTTGGACATCTTCTCACAGTCCGGGACCCCTCACTCCTTACTGCCCGCCTGCTTGCTGCTTCTTACCACTCGGCTCGCTGCTCCTTAGCACTGCTGTGAAGGGCGGGAGAGGCTCCTGCCACCACCACTGTGTTCGCGAGCTGTGAGTCCAGCTTCTGGCTGACCGGCGCTCCCTCTGCAAGAGTGCACTGACCACCAGAGGGCAGCTCCTGCATTGAGCATCTGCCCCCTGGTGGTCAGTGCACATCATAGCGACCAGTTGTTCTGCCATAATGGTTGGTTAGGCTTTTATTATATAGACTAGAGGCCCGGTGCATGAAATTCATGCACGGGGGGTTGGGGGTGTCCCTCAGCCCAGCCTGCAGATCTCCAATCAGGGCATTCCTCTCACAATCCAGGACTGCTGGCTCCCAACTGCTCACCTGCCTGCATGCCTGATTGCCTCCAACCACTTCTGCCTGCCAGCCTGATCATCCCTTAACAACTTCCCTGCCAGCCTGATTGATGCCTAACTGCTCCCTTGCCAGCCTGATTGCCCCTAACTGTCTTCCCCTGCTGGCCCAGTCATCTCTAACTGCCCTCCCTTGCCAGCCTGGTCGCCCCTAATTGCCCTCCCCTGTCAGCCAAATTGCCCCTAACTGCCCTCTCCTGCTGTCCTGGTCACCCCTAACTGCCCTCCCCTGTGGCCAAGTCACTCCTGATTGCCCTCCCCTGCAGGCCTTGTGTCCCCAACTGCCCTTCCCTGCTGGCCTAATCACCCACAACTGCCCTCCCTGCCATCTTTGGTGGCCATCTTGTGTCCACATGGGGGCGGCCATCTTGTGTGTTGGAGTGAAAGTCAATTTGCATATCACTTCTTTATTAGATAGGGTTTTTCCCATTTAATACAAATCCTAGCACACAATAACCACCCATTTATTTTTTTCAAAATGCACATACAACTGCCTCAGAATAATAATCACAGAACTATCACTAATGACAAAAATTCTAAAAACATGTTAGTTTTGCAGTTCTTTTCATCCTTAATTCATATCACCCTGGATATACAGTTAACTTACTGTACTTCAAAGTTACTTGAAAGAGTTTTTCTCTGTGGTATACAAACTCAATCTAAAGTTAGGTTGGTTTGTTTTAGTTTACTTTTTTATTTTTGAAGAAAACCTTCTTAATGTAAAATATTTTCTTGGACCTAAAATCAAAACTATAAAATGATATATTTCTATCTCTGTGCCTTTCCATGCTATACTTTATTCTTTCCCTTTCTATACATAATAATAATTACCCCGTTACAGTTTATTGTTCTATTGCTTTTTTAGCATATAATTAAATATGCATAACAATGTGTGTTTGCATATATATTTAGCTCCCTCCCTGCTACAGACTGAATATTTGTGTCCCCTCAAAATTCATGTGTTAAAACATAATCCCTAATGTGATGGTATTAGGAGGTGGGGCCTTTAGGAGGTGCTTAGTTCATGAGAGTGGAGCCCTCATGAATGGGATTAGTGCTTTTATCAGAGACCCCACAAAGCCCCCTCATGCCTTCCGCGATGTGAGATTACAGTGAGAAAACAGCTGTCAGTGAAGAAGCAGGCTCTCAGAAGACACCAAAACTGCTAGCACCATAAATTTGGGCTTTGCAACTGTTTGTTGTTTATATCCTATCCAGTATATAGTATTTTCGTTATAGCCATCCTAATAAATGAAGACACTCCATGTTCACATTGTGTTAGATATACACAGTTTTCCCCACTTGATTTTAAAATAATAGTAAATGTAGCTCACTCCATAGTAGCATGTAGAGAGAGAATTTATCATTTTTTTAAGTTGAAATAGTATTTGCATAGTACTCTGCTATGTGAATATAATATACTAGAGGCCCGATGCATGAAGATTCATGGAAGAATGGGCCTTCCTTCCCCCTGGCTGCTGGCACTGCCTTTGCTCCAGGCTGGAGCTACCTTTCTGCCTTTGCTCCGGCCCAGAGGCGCCTTTCTGCCTTCCCGTGCTGTCCAGAGGCACGGAGCTGCTGGGGCAGTGCAGAACTCCTGAGTCATCACCATGGTGATGACGCAAGCATCCCACCACACCCCTGGCTGCTTGGTGCCTGCATATGCAAATTAACCCGCCATCTTTGTTGGGTTAATTTGCATACGCACTCCTGATTGGCTGGTGGGCATTGCAAAGGTACAGTTAATTTGTATCTTTCTCTCTCTCTCTCTTTTTTGCCTTAAATACCTAATTTCTTTTTTCTTCTTTTTTTTTCCATTTTTTTTATTAAGGTGTTATATGTGTACATATCTTACCATTGCCCTCCCCCACCCCACTCCCATACATGTCCTCACCTCCCGACATTTTGATCCATTGGTTATTCTTATATGCATGCATATAAATCCTTCGGTTGATCTCTTATTTCCCCACCTCTCCCTAACCTTCCAGCTGTAATTTGACAGTCTGTTTGATGCTTTATTGCCTCTATCATTTTGTTCATCAGTTTATAATGTGATTTTTATTATCCACAAATGAGTGAGATCATGTGGTATTTTTCTTTCATTGACTGGCTTATTTCACTTAACATAATGTTGGCCAATTCCATCCAGGTTGCTTCAAATGGTATGAATTCCTTCTTTTTTATGGCAGCATAGTATTCCATTGTGTAGATGTACCATAGTTTTAAGATCCAGTCATCTGCTGACGGGCACCTAAGCTGTTTCCAAATCTTAGCTATTGTAAATTGTGCTGCTATGAACATAGGGGTGCATATATCCTTTCTGATTGGTGTTTCTACTTTCTTTGGATATATTCCTAGGAGTGGGATTACTGGGTCAAATGGGATTTCCATTTTCAGTTTTTTCAGGAAACTCCATACTGTTCTCCACAGTGGCTGCACCAGTCTGCATTCCCACCAGCAGTGCACAAGGGTTCCTTTTCCTCCACATCCTCACCAGCACTTGTCGTTTGTTGATTTGTTGATGATAGCCATTCTGACAGGTGTGAGATGGTACTGCATTGTTGTTTTGATTTGCATCTCTCTCATAATTAGTGACTTTGAGCATGTTTTCATGTGTTTCTTGGCCTGCCTTCTGTCTTCTTTCAAAAAGTGTCTATTTAGGTCCGTACCCATTTTTTTATTGGATCATTTATCTTCCTTTTATTAAGTTGTATAAGCTGCCTATAGATGTTGGAGATTAAAACTTTATCAGTGATAATATTTGCAAATATGTTCTCCCATACAGTGGGGTTTCTTGTTGTTTTATTGATGGTTTCTTTTGCTGTGAAAAAGCTTTTTATTTTGATGTAGTCCCATTTGTTTATTTTCTCTTTAGCTTCCATTGCCCTAGGGTTAGTATCAGTGAAGAAGTTCTTTCGGCATATGTCTGAGATTTTGCTGCCTGTGGATTCCTCTAGTATTTTTATGGTTTCTTGTCTTATGTTTAAGTCCTATATCCATTTTGAGTTTATTTTTGTGTATGGTTTAAGTTGGTGATCTAGTTTCATTTTTTTGCATGTATCTGTCCAATTTTCCCAACACCATTTATTGAACAGACTATCTTGACTCCATTGTATGTTCATGCCTTCTTTGTCAAATATTAATTGAGCAGAGTGGTTTGGGTTGATTTCTGGGTTCTCTATTCTATTCCATTGGTCTATATGTCTGTTCTTGTGCCAGTACCAGGCTGTTTTGAGAACAGTGGCTTTGTAATACAGCTTGAAATCTGGTATTGAGATCCCTCCTACTTTATTATTCTTTCTCAGGATTGCTGTGGCTATTCACGGTCTTTTTTTAAATTCCAGATGAATTTTTGAAGAGTTCTTTCTAGGTATGTGAAATATGCCATTGATATTTTAACGGGGAGTGCATTGAATTTATAGATTGCTTTGGGTAGTATGGACATTTTGATGATGTTGATTCTACCAATCCATGAACATGGTATATTCTTCCATCTGTTTATGTCTTCCTCTATCTCTTTTTTTCAGTGTTGTGTAGTTTTCCACGTACAGGTCTTTTACTTCCTTGGTTAAGTTTGTCCCTAGGTATCTTAATTTTTTTGGTGCTATGGTAAATGGGATTGCTTTTTTAGTCTCTCTTTCTGTAAGTTCATTATTGGTGTATAGAAATGCCATAGATTTCTTGGCATTAATTTTGTACCCTGCTACATTGCCAAATTCATTTATTGAGTCTGTTAGTTTTTTGATGGAGTCATTCGGGATTTTTATGTACAATATCATGTCATTTGCAAATAAGGACAGCTTTACTTCTTCTTCTCCAATTTGGATGCCTTTTATTTCTTCTTCTTGTCTACTTACCAGGGCTAATACTTCCAGTACTATGTTGAACAGGAGTGGTGAAAGTGGGCAACCCTGTCTTGTTCCTGTTCCTATGGGAAATGGTTTTAGTTTTTGCCCATTGAGTATGATGTTGGCTATGGGTTTGTCATATATGGCTTTTATTATGTTGAGGTATGATCCTTCTATTCCCACCTTGCTGAGAGTTTTTATCAAGAAAGGGTGTTGGATTTTATCAAATGCTTTTTCTGCATCAATTGATATGACTATTTGATTTTACCTCTCAATTTGTTTATGTGATGTATCACGTTTATTGATTTGCCAATATTGTACCATCCTTGCATTCATGGGATAAATCCTGCTTGATCATGGTGTATGATCTTTCTGATGTACTGCTGGATTCGATTTGCTAGAATTTTGTTGAGGATTTTGGCATCTATGTTCATGAGGGATAATGGCCTGTAATTCTCTTTCATTGTGTTGTCTTTATCTGGTTTTGGTATTAGGGTGATGCTGGTTTCATAGAAGGAGCTTGGAAGTGTTCCTTCCTCTTAAATTTTATGGAATAGTGTGAGGAGGATAGGTTTTAGTTCTTCCTTGAATGTTTGGTAAAACTCCCCTATGAAGCCGTCTGGCCCCGGGCTTTTGTTTGCTGGCAGCTTTTTGATGACTACTTCAATTTCTTCCATAGTTACTGGCATATTGTGCTATTTAGATGCTTCCTGATTGAGTTTTGGAAGGTTATATTTTTCCAGGAATATGTCCATTTCCTCCAGGTTGTCCAGTTTGTTGGAATAGAGTTGTTCGTAGTATTTTTTAAACAATCCTTTGTTTCGGCAGGATCTGTTGTTATTTCACCTCTTTCATTTCTGATTTTGTTTATTTGGGTCCTCTCTCTTTGCTTCTTGGTGAGCCTGGGTAGAGGTTCATCAATCTTGTTTATCCTTTCAAAGAACCAGCTTTTGGTTTTGTTGATCTTTTGTTTTGTTTCTTTGGTCTCAATGTCATTTATCTCTGCTCTGATCTTTATTATTTCCTTACTTCTGCGTACACTGAGCTTTTCTTGTTGCTCTTTTTCTAACTCTTTCAGTTGTAGGGTTAGGTAATTTATTACCATTGTTTCCTGTTTTTTCCAGCATGCTTGTAGAGCTATGAACTTCCCTCTCAAGACTGCTTTCGCTGTGTCTCATAGATTTTGGATTGTTGTGTTTTCATTGTCATTTGTTGCCATGATCTTTTTTATTTCTTCTTTGATCTCTCTGGTAACCCAGTCATTGTTTAATAGCATGCTGTTTAGTCTCCATGTGTTTGATTTCTTTGGATTATTTTTATTGATTTCCAGTTTTATGCCACTGTGGTCTGAGAAGATGCTTGATATGATTTCTTTCTTCTTGAATTTGAAGAGACTTTGCCTATGTCCCAACATATGGTCTATCTTTGAAAATGACCTATGTGCACTTGAGAAGAATGTATATTCTGTGGCTTTGGGGTGAAATGTTTGAAGATGTCAATTAATTCCACCTGGTCTTGTGAGTCATTAAGGATTGACCTTTCTTTGCTGATTTTTTGTTTAGAGGATTTGTCCAATGGTGACAGTGGGGTATTAAAGTGTCCTACTATTATTGTATTGTTGTTGATCTCTCCCTTGATATCCTCCAGGAGTTTTTTTATGTATTTGGGTGCTCCTGTATTGGGTGCATATATGTTTACCACAGTTATTTCTCCTTGTTGGATTGTTCCCTTTAGTATTATGAAGTGGCCTTCCTTATCTCTTGTTATGTCCTTCACCCTGAGATTTAATTTGTCAGATATAAGTATTGCTATCCCAGCTTTTTTTTTTTTTTTCATTTCCATTCTCTTGGAAAACCTTTTTCCATCCCTTCACCCTCAGTCTATGTGTGTCTTTTTTTTCTGAGGTGGGTTTCTTGTAGACAGCAGATATATGAGTAATGTTTTCTTATCCAGTCTGTTACCCTATGTCTTTTGATTGGGGCATTTAATCCATTTACATTTAAAGTTATTATTGATAGGTACTTATTTGTTGCCATTTTTATTCTTCACCCCTGTGTTCCTTCTTCACTTCATATATATATATATATATATATATATATATATATATATATATATATATATATATATTTTTTTTTTTTTTTTTTTTTTTTTTTTTACAGCAGACCCTTTAGCATTTCTTGCATTGCTGGTTTGGTTGTAATTAATTCCCTTAGTCCTTTTTTGTCTGTGATGCTCCTGATTTCACCTTCAATTTTGATTGATAGCCTTGCTGGGTACAGTATTCTTGGATTCAGACCCTTTCTTTGCATGACTTTGTATATTTCATTCCATTCTCTTCTGGCCTGATGAGTTTCTGTTGGGAAATCAGTTGCTAGTCTGATGGGGGTTCCTTTGTATGTAACTTTCTGTCTCTCTCTGGCCTCTTTTAAGATTCTTACTTTGTCATTGGTGTTTGCCAATTTAATTATAATGTGCCTTGGCATTGGTCTTTTAGGGCTCATTTTGCTTGGGGCTCTGTGAGCCTCTTGGATTTGTGTGGGTTTTTTCTTCCCTATATCAGGGAAGTTTTCTGTCATTATTTCTTCAAACAGGTTTTCTATTCCTTCCTCACTTTCCTCTCCTTCTATAACCCTATTATGTGGATATTATTTTGTTTCATGTTGTCCCAAAGTTCCCTTAGGCTCTACTCCTGCTTTTTAACTTTTTTTTCTAGAAGCTACTCTACCTGGGTATTTTTTCCCACCTTGTCTTCTACCTCACTGATGCGGTCCTCTGCTTCTTCTAGTCTACTCTTGATGCTTTCTACTGAGTTCTTTACAGCAGCGATGTCATTTTTCATTTTTTCTTGATTCTTCTTTATTTCCGCTTGGTTCTTACTCATATTGTCGAATTTGTCTTCCATTCTTTTCAGCCACCTTATGACCATTTCTCTGAATTCTTTCTCTGACAGGTTGCTTGCCTCCATTTTGTTTACTTCCTTTTCTGGTGATGCCTGCTTTTCTTTCATATGCGGGCTGTTTCTTTGTCTAGCCATGGTCTCTCTTCTCCGGGTATCTGGTTATGTAGTTCTCTCTCTCCTGCGTTAATTTAAAAGCACAAAATACAACACAACCAGGTACAACACACGAGGCACTGAACAGAAATGTATTCATAATGTTAATAACCCCCAATAAAGGTGACGCCAGAGAAAGGCAAACTAGGGGATAGTAGAGAAAGAAGAAGAGGAAAAAGAAAGAAAGAAAAAGTAGTGTCAAAATGAAATTGGGAAAAGAAAAAAAAAGAGAGAGACAAGAAAGAGACTAAGAGAGAAAAGGGGAACAAACTATATATATGGGGAGAAAAATCCAATAGAGTAACCACTAATCCCAGCAAATGCCAGCAACAAGTACCTGGGGATTAATACAAACTACAACACCAACTAATATCAAGCAAGGTAAGGGAAAACAGAAGAGAAAACAAAACAAAGATAAAGCAAACAAAAAAAAAGGAAACAAAAAAAAGAATAAGCAAAACAATCTCACAAAAAAGCATAAAAATTCGATATAATCATCATTCAAGCAAACAAGATCAAAAGGACAGAGAGAAAAAGAATTTTTTTGGGTAGTTAATACAGTGAAGAGAGAGGTGTGTATGGACTTGGATCAGGGGATTGAAAATTAGATATATATGTAGGGTGAAATTTTAACAGGGGGTAAACAGAAAGAATAGGCAAAATCTAAAGCAGGAAAGGGGTAAGATAAATAGGACACCAAAAGGGAAAAGGTTAGGAAGAGAGTGATGGCATAAAGGTAGAGTTGAGATAGAGTAAAACGATGCTAAAGGAAAGATGAAAATAGAATGTAGAACACTAGTCCCAAAGTAAAATAAAGAGAAAATAAAATGAAACTTTAAAAAAAATGGTAAAATAGTAGTAGTAATAATACTGATTGTAAATAAAAATGTAATAATTAAAAAGGTAAAATCAAGTGAGGAAAAAAATAGTTTCTTAAGTAAAAGATGTAAAAAATGAAAATAAAAAAATATATATATATAATGTGCAGTAGTGAAGGTCATTCACTTCCTCTATTGTTCTGTTTGGCATGCCTGTTTCTCAGTCCAGACAGTATTGCAGTTCCCTGCATTCTACTGTTCCTCAGTGCCAGTCCTGATTTTTAAGCAGGCAGTGTCTTAATTTTTCATATTCCTTTATTTTTGATTACACAAGAGTCAATTTATGATTCAGCCCCTGGGTGGCTGTGTTTCTGGATTGACTTCCGGGTCTATTTATGGCCTCTCTAGCCTGTGTTTATCCCTGTGACACTCAATACCGGTTTGTGGGAGTGGGCTGCCTTAGAGCTGGCTCTCCAATGGTTACTCCCCGCTCCGACCCCCAGGTTCCAGAAAAACAACTTTCCCCTGCAGTCTCCCAGGGTGTCCCCAACTGGGTGATCCTATGTATTGGGCTCAGTAATCAGAAGCAAGGATTTGAAGAGGAAAAAGTCCAAGTGTGCGAATAATGGGTCTGTGAGCAAGTCTAAGCAGCCGGCACACCTTTGAAATTTTTAGGCTGTCCCGCACATCAGATCGAAATGGGTTGCTTTTTAGAGATCCCTTCTGTTAGCAGCTCTGAGGACCCACTTCCACATTCACCGATCACGCCAGCCTCAACAGCCATGGATTTTTCTAGGCACAGACTTCCCTGGTCCTCCAGCTTCTGCAAAACGCGGGTTTCTCTCTCCTGCCAGGACCAGAGACCTCACCTTATCCCAGGCAAAATCTGACTTTTCTGTGGTGGAATGAAGAGCTCCATTGAATCCGCGAGTTTGCGCCAATTGGGGACCGGTGTTCTGGGGCTCGCAACTGTTTGGTGGTTTCTGCAGTTGTGGATTTTCTGGCTTCCAATAAACTCCACTTTCCCTATCAAGATGGCATGGTCTCCACGTCTGAGCCCATAGCTCCGGGAGGGGACCCAGCCGCAGTGGGGGCTGCCCAGTCAGGGGAACCCCATCTAGCAGTCCCTCACCTTCTCCTGGAGTTTAGCTGTTCCTTAACTTGCCAACAACTGTATCTTTCTCTTTTATTAGTGTAGATTATAATTGATCAGGTCTCCTGCTTATGAATATTTGGTCATTATTATGGGAGACAATTATAATCACAATATTTTTGAGACTGTATGTTTTCTTGAACTATTAGAAGAGGAGATTGGCATTAGAAAAGCAGAAACTCTTACCCTTTGAGACAGCAAGGAAGGACCTGAATAGTATCATGATCAGTCAGTCAGAGAAAGATAAGTATCACATGATTGCACTCATATGTGGAATCTAAGTAATAAAATAAACTGATGAATGGAGTGGATCCAGAGAAATGGAAGCATGGAACAGAGTGCAGAATCTCAGAGGGTGGGGTTAGGGGTGGGGTGGGTGAGTGGAAGGTAATCAATCAAAGACCTTGTATGTATATATGCATAACCCATGGACACAGACAATAGGGTGCTGAAAGCCTGGGGCAGAGGAGTGGGGGGGGGGGGGCGCAGGAGGGGGTCAATGTAATACTTTGGGGAAAAAGGGGGACACATGTAATACTTTCAATAATAAAAAATTATTAAAAAGAATAAAACAATATCTCTAATAATAATAATTCAAAATAGAGGAGAGTGGGCTAAATCAGTTCTCTCATTTTTATCATCTAGAGGTGTTTTTCCTATAGTTTCTCCCAAGTGTTAAAAATATTTGCTTCATCCCACCCCAACTTCTTTCTAGCCTCTCTTTTAATTTGCTCCTATTGAATCTGTCAGTTTAATTTAGATTTATTTTCAGGACTCTTCCTCAGGTCAGGGCTTTGTACTTTCTGGACAAAGGGAGTTATAGTTAATTCATTTTGATAGTCCCTACTGTGCTCCTATTGTATCCTAGAAAACTCCCTCCCCATTTTATGTGCTGCTCTCAAATTAGCTTGCTGAGATTTCTGCCAAGTAGCTTGTGGAATCTGGGTTTTCTCTGCACCTTTTGAAGTTACTTTGCTATTCTCTGAAGTTTTCTTTTAATTATAAGAACAACAGCCACATGTCTACTACTATGATAATTACTTTATTGGTATGGCACTTAATATTTTTCAAACTATTTCAGTTCTTAATAATTTGAAAAATATTTCAGTTAATTTCATTTTTACAATCCTAATGGCCCTAATTCTATATCACATAGTTTAAGATATCTGCCATCCATGTCAAAAAGATTTTGTATTTGGTAGAGCCAGAATGGAACCCAGCTTCCAACTTGAAGCCAAAAGCATATTCCACACCATCATGGCTTACTGGGATGCTGGGTGTAAACAATTATATCAATCAGATAGAGTTTCTCCATGTTTTCAAGACTTAAGGGAAATAGTTCAAGAATATCCTAAACCAGTAATATTCATTATCTCAAGTTGTAGTTCCAAAAACTCAATGAGTAAATGAGTGACAGAGCAAGTCACTGTCACCACTGAGAAGAGATGATGCATTAAGTCTCCTGTCTCCTCATCTAGAATCCTATATAGTAATTAAATCGAAAAATTCCCAGAAGGAAAGAATGAATTCTCTGCTCTTTTACCTCATTAAAACATTGTTCTTTTAAGTGAAAACAGCCAATTGCCTTTAGGAAAAACTGCCTTCTGAATTTGAAAATACTCTTTCTTTCACTCTTCACTACCTGACATAATATATAGAGGATAAAAATAAGTGAATCTCACTGGCTCACTCATTAGTTTGCAGTAATAATGAAGTAAAAGTAAATGTCCTATTTCTAAGTGTCCTTGGTAGGTTCTGGTGGCAAGGGGTTTATGCAAATTTTCTCACTGTCAGAAAATCATAGACTGTTATGAAGCTTTAATTATTCTTTTAACCTCTGATACTAATTCCTTGAATTGTGAGCCAGAAGGCAATATTTTTCAATATAAAGGATTGCATGTAAAATAAAAATAAAGGTTATATAATATGCTTTGATAAAATTTTGGGTCATGTATGTATCAACAAACCTGCTATACTGAGGGACAGTGTACTGGCTGACATGGCATAACTTTTAAAGTATATTCCCATGTTGCTGTCAATTTAACTATAGTAATTTTGGTTCAAACGAGAAATAGAAATCACACAGCAGTTAAACAGTGGAAATTTAAAATAAGAATAATTAGCTTTAATAAAAGAATAACTGTAAGATCTAAGAAAATTCTATATGGTACTCTAAGACAAAGGAAAGTACTTAAAGATTAAGGTTAATGTTTCTGATCTCAGTGAAAACAATAGAGTACATTTGGAGCTGAAAAGCAATAAATATAAACTGATGACTGACAAAGTAACTAAGCAAATTGCTAGGTCACATGAATAACAAATAACAAGATGTTGAGGCCATAACAGGGCTGGAAAAATCTTTTAAATAAGTTAATGACAATCATTGTGCATTTGTGGTTCTTCTCTGTTTTAATATGCAAGCTGCTTAATACATAATCTAAAGTCTTTCATATTCTATATAATTTTCTACCACAGCTCAGACATTTTTCCCACTACTAAATGCTGCATGGGTAATTACATATGTGCAATTAATGATTAATGATAATAAATACAGGTAAATTCAGATAAAATATTAATACACACACACACACCACACACGAGAGTTAGAGACTACTTATAGTACAATGACTTAATTCATTTTACCTGAGGTGAAAGTATAAATTTTAGTTAAGAGTTAAGCTTTAGAATCATACTTTATAAGTTGAACTTCTAAATTTCTACTAATAACTTTGTGGTTTGGGTGAGTTAAGTAAGTTCTCTATCCCTCAGGTTACTGAATTAAAAAATAAAAGGGAATAATATTAAAATCTACCTTACAAAGTGGGATGTAACCATTTAATTGATAATTATAAATATATAGAAAAAAGCAGAAAAATAATAAATACTCAACAAACATGACTATGATTACAACTATCAGTACTATGGATTGACCCAGGAGAACTGGCTTATGAACTTGGAGTGATTTGATGAAAACAGTAAGTATAATATTCTTGTCATGGTAAGAAATATCTAAACTTTAAATTTTTCTTAATATCAGATATTAAACTTTAGCTGTCTAGAAAAGATAAAGTATTTTAACAATGTTATTGAAGCATGTTTTTCTGGGTGACACTTAGGAGAAAATAATTCCCATTGATAGATACACCAGTGGGGAACTGGTTCTGAGGAGAAGAGGTAAGGCTATAAGTAAAATCCCAATCCTCAGATATAGGGTGGGCCATTGCAACCTATGTCCAACAAAAGCAGATTGTGCCATAATAGCCAACTTAATTATTGTTTGTTATCTTTAAACAAAAGGCACAGAGATAGAGCACCCAGAGGCAAATTCAAATACTTCAGAAAATGATATATTCCACAATAAGATACCACTTCACATTCATTAGGATGATTATTATTAAAAAGGAAATACATGTTGAGGAGATGGAGAAATCAGAACCCTCATGCATTGGAGTTAGGAATGTAAAATGATAAAGTTGCTGTCAAAACCTCATGTTGTTTCTTCAAAAAGTTAAACATAGAATCAGCATAAGATCCAGCAATTCCACTTCTAGTAGATATATAGAAGGAATTCAAAGTAAGGGCTCAAACAGATACTAGTATGTTTATACCAATGTTCATAATAGGGTTATTCATAATAGCCAAAAAGTGGAAACACCCCAAAAATTCACAGAAAGATGAATGGATAAACATAATATATTGTCTTTGTTCTAATTCAACTTGATCTATAATTTACTTTGATCTTACATTTGTCATTGCTGCCAATTGCAAAAGGAATAGGTCTTAATAAAAATGCAAGTTTAATGTCTATGTTATGAATTAAAAAAGTCTGTAAGTCATTGAAAAAGAAAAGAGGAATGTAAGAGGAATCAGACACATCTTATACTTCTATCTGGAAATTTTCCAGGCTCACATAAGGAACAAGCGTGTGAACAACCAAAGTGGCCCTGTGTTAGTCTTTTATATGAATAGGGTTTATTAGAACTACATTATTTCTCATTATTACTGATATTGAATTTTTGAGCTGGAATGTTTCCAAAAAGCTTGGAATTTACTAAAAATAAGTCATAAGAAAACTGTCAGAAGATCCATAATTGAAATGTAAAGCACTTATCTGGGTAAGTACACTTAGTACCTTATTAGAGAGTCTATTCTGGGACCTCATAGTACTTTAAGTTGGTTAGAGGAGGGATGGGAATGTTTCTCTGTACAATTTGACATTATGCAAAAGAGAAAAGGAGTTGCTGAAGATTTTATCATGAGTATTAAGCATATCAAATGGACTAGTTCTTCTGAAACATAAAATTATCCTCTTTGTGGACAGAGTGACAGGAAAGTAGTGGTGAAGGTTAAAGAATCAGACTTGCTAAACTCCAAACCTCAAACACAAGATAATGACCAGGAAATGATACCAAAGCCACAACATTCTTGATGGAGAAATGTAGTCAGAAAATGAGCATGAAATCTAGAATTAACCTTGCCCCTGCCACCTATGAAAACAATGTTTAAAAAAAGGGGTGGAGGAAAGACTGAAAATACTATTTGAGGCAATAAGGAAGTATCTACCTATCTGCTTCTTGAAATGGCAATAGAAAGGGAGGTAGCCATTCTGGAAAATCAGGCTAAACTGTCCCCAGAAATAAGAAGTGTAGATCTTGGAGAGAACTAAGATGGCAGCATAGGTAAATACCTGTACTTGCTGCCTCTCACAACCACATCAAAATTATTACTAAAAGACAGAACAACTATCATTCAGAACCATGGGAAAGCTTGCTGAGTTGAAGTACTTCCACCAGAGAGGTAAGGAAGAAAGCTGTTTGAGACTGGTAAGAGGTGCAGAGGCACGCTGTTTTATTAATCAGGAGGGAGATACAAGCTCCTGGTTGCTCTGAACTCCAGTTCCAGGCGAGACTCTGGGGGACCCAGACACATACGGGGAGAAACTGGACTGTCTGGCATCAGGGCAGACACACGAGGGTGGCTTTCTTTCAGACAGAGGTGCTTGCAGCAGTCATTGTTCCTGTGCTAGGACCTCTCTGGTGCAAGGCTGACTGGCAGCCATTGCTGTTTGCTCCACCCTGGTGATTCCCTGAGACCCCACCCCACCCAATTTACAACCCCACCCAAGCAGTGTGCATATGAATGGCCTGTCCTTTCTCAGCCTAAAACCTGTCAAACAAGCAGCAACTGGGTCAGGGAGCCCCAAAGCTATCAAAAGAAGGCCCAAGGCCAGAAGCACCAGGCTGCCTTGCTTCATATCTGGGCCTCATCTGGGCACTTCCAAACTTGATACAGAGAGGAGGAATCTTTAGATTTCTCTGTAGCTCCTGCTGGGTGGTCCCAGGCAGTGGCTAACTTTGCACCTCCTTGGAGAGCCAAGAGTGAGTGTATACAATGGTCAGGGTGAGACCATACCAGATTACAACTCTTCACATCCATAAGTGACACACTCAAGGGGCAGACTCAGTGAGCACCAAAGACCCACTTAAGCAAGTCCTGTCCCATAAGGGTGTCTCCTGTACAGCAGTTCTTCCATTGTAGACACAGCTGGTCCTCACAAACAATTGGCCTGGAGGTCAATTCCTCCAAGTGATATCAACAGAAATCAAGGGTTAACTACAACAAGACTGTGCACACAGCCCACAAAGGGGTGCACCAAGAGTGTCCACCTCAGGTGATGGGGAGGCAAAGCCACTAGGCTCTGTAGGACACCTACCACACAAGGCCACTCTATCAACTCAAGGAGACTTAGAAGCTACCCAATACATAGAAACAAACAGGGAAGCAGCCAAAATGTGGAGACAAAGAAACATGTCACAAATGAAAGAAATGGAAGAAAGCAAAGTACTGGATATAGAGTTCAAAACCACAGTTATAAGGTTACTCAAGAATCTTCTAGAAACCTCAGAGGAACTTAGCGAGACCTTCAAGGATCTGTGAGAATGCAAAAAAAAAAAAAAAAAAAGGAAAAGGACCAGTCAGAAATTAAGCATACACTGACTGAAATAAAGAATAATATGCAGAGATTCAATAGTAGACTAGAGGGTCCCAAGAATCAAGTCAAATATTTGAAATATGAGGAAGCAAAAAAAGCCCAACTAAAAAAGCACAAAGAAAAAAGAATCCAAAAATATGAAGATAGAGTAAGGAGCCTCTGGGACAACTTCAAGCATACCAACATCTGAATTATGGGGTGCCAGAAGAAGAGAGAGAGCAAGATATTGAAAACCTATTTGAAGAAATAATGACTGAAAACTTTTCCTACCTGGTGAAAGAAATAGACTTACAAGTCCAGAAAGCACAGAGAATCACAAAGAAGAGGAATCAAAAGAGCACCACACTGAGACACATCATAATTAAAATGCTAAGGGCAAAAGACAAAGAGAGAATCTTAAAAGCAGCAAGAGAAAAACAGTTACCTACAAGGGAGCACCCATACAATTGTCAGCTGATTTCTCAACAGAAACTATGTAGGCCAAAAGGGAGTGGCAAGAAATATTCAAAGTGATGAATAGCAAGAACCTACAACCAATATTACTCCATCCAGCAAAGCTATCATTTAGACTTGAAGGTCAGATAAAGAGCTTCACAGATAAGAGAAAGCTAAAGGAGTTTATCACCACTAAACCAGTATTATATGAAATGCTGAAGGGTGTTCTTTAAGAAGAGGAATAAGAAGAAAATGGTAAAGATAAAAACATAATGAACAACAAATACATATCTATCAACAAGTGAATCTAAAAGTCAAATGAATAAAATATCTGATGAAAAGAATAAACTGGTGAATGTAATAGAATCATGGGCATGGAAAGGGAGCAGACTGACAATTCTCAGGAGGAAGGGAGTGTGGGGGTTGTGGGAAGAGATTGGACAAAGATCTTACACCTATGGACGAGGACGGGGGCAGGGCAGGGGCGAGGGCCTGGGGTGGGGTGGGAACCGGGTAGAGTGGAGCAATGGGGAGGGGGAAAGAGGAACATCTGTAATAATCTGAACAATAAAGATTTTTAAAAACACACACAAAAAAACCTTCAGCTCCTCACTCTCCCCACCCCCCCCCCCCAAAAAAATGTAGATCTTTGGAATCATATCACCTTGCAACAACTCTAATGTCTAATGCCTGCTCAGAGACCCAGGTGAGGCAAAAGAAGATAAATCTACCTCCACAGAACAGATAATTTTTGGAAAGGAAAAACTGAACACCAAAACACATGTACACACACACCACCACCTCTACTACCACCACCCATTTACAAGGAAAACTAATACTTTAAAGTTAGTTAACAAAGGATAAGATATACTGAATCATATTTAAATCATTATTACTAGTAGCCCTGCACAGGAATCTGTGCATCAATAGCTCGCCAGTAGCTTGCTGCTACCCTCCAGTAGCTCTCTGCCCACTGCCCCACCCTCCTGAAGCTTCCCCCACCCCCTCCCTTCCCCTCTCCCTCTATCTCCCCCTCATAGCTTGCTGCCCTGCCTCCTCCTGTAGCTCTCCGATGCCTGCTTGTAGCTCACTGCCCCACCCTTCTGCTGATCAGTGATCCAGTAGTTACATGGTCCATTTACATATTCTATCTTTATCACATAGGATTTATCATTGAGTAATACTGACTCCTCTCAAAAGCCTATGGTTTGGGTGGGAGCATGGGTGGGGAGTGATTAACCTGGGAACTTATATGAATGTATGCATAGCCCATGGACACAACAATAGATTGGTGAAGGACTGGGAGGGGTGGGTGCAGGATGGAGGGGGTAACAAATAAACAAGCAAAGGGGACATCTGTAATACTTCCAATAGTAAAGATAAATAAAATTTTAAAAAGCCTATGGTGACTTCTCATTTTTAGAAAAAAATCCAAATTCCTTACTACTATTTCCAAATTTTTATCTGTTCTCAGTGTACCTTTCAAATTTCAGTCTCTTTGCCCCCATTTCCTTCTCATCAGCCAGCCTGGTAATTTTTCTATTGAAGGAATAAGCTAGGCTTATTCCAGAAGCTTTGTTGCTGTTCTTCATGCCCCAAATATTCTTGCTCTAGACCTGTTCTGTGTAGTAAGGTAGCTACTCAGTCACATGCAGCTATTCAACTTTGAAATGAACTTAATTAAAATTAATGCCCGGCCAGAGTGGCTCCGTTGGTTGGAGCATCGTCCCATTCATGGAAAAGTTGCTGGTTCAATTCCTGGTTAGGGCATATACCTGGGTTTCAGGTTTGATTCTTGGTAGGGTTCATATGGAAGGCAACTGATGGATGTTTCTCTCTCTCTTTCCCTCTCCCTTCCTCTCTCTAAGCATGTCCTTGTGTGAGGATAATAATAATACTACTAATAATAATTAATACTAACAATGAAATGAATTTCTAAAAAATAAAATTAAGTAAATAAAATTAAAACTTCAAGTCCTTAGTCACACAAGTCATATTCCAGATGCTTCTCTGTCACAGGTGGCTAACACTTAACTGGACAGTGTGGAAAACATTGCTATCCTACTTAGTTCAACTGGGCAGCACTGCATGGACCAGACGGCAAACTTTCCCTGTAAAGGGCAGATAGTAAATATTTTGTGCCATATGGCCTCTGTCATAATTATTTGACTTTTCTGTTGTAGTATTAAAATAGCCACAGACAGTGCCAACAGATGGTCAGCGCTGTGTTTCAGTAAATCTGTGTTTAAGGAAAATGTTGGATTTGGCCCACAGGCTATAGTTTGTTGTTCCCTGTTTTCCATATTTCTGTGGCTTCCTCTTTAATTTTATGCCTGTAAACAACACTGTAAATGGTGCCATTTCAAAGTTTTTAAAAAATATTTGACTATTATCTGCCCATAGGCATCCTTAATGGACCACGTTATTTTAGTGAAGAGATTTGGCCACCCCAAAACATGTCTTTTTTGCATAATGTTTATTTTAAGTTCATTATTTTTAAGAAACCACAGACCTAGGTAAAGTTCTAAACCTGAGTAGAAGTTACCCTATCATGAAAAAATTCACTTGCATGAGGAAAATCTCCATTTGTAAGGGGCCTCCCTTGCTGTACTAGAAAGAGGGGGTTGACCTTATCTCTAGAAACTCTTATCAATGCAGAAGACAATGAGTTAAATCTATGCAACAGCCTTACCCTGGTTTACTGGGCTTTTCCTGGTAACCTCCCATGATAAACTCTCTTACAACCAAAACATACCCTTTGGTCTTTAAGTGAGAATAGTAGCTATTTTGGGGAGTTACTGAATTTTACTGGATCTCTCCCATGTGTACATGTTACTAAACTTTTGTGTTTTTCTTTTTCTTATTAATTTGTCATATGCCAATTTAATTATTAGGCCTGTGACTTAGGACAGCGCCAGTGTCTTTTTATTCTTCTTATTCTCTCCCTCCCCTACATTGTTTTGTGTCTTTAATATCATTTAATGACATAGGTAAGTTGTGTTTAATTTCAAATAGTTGACCTGAATGAATATACATGGAAATTCCTGGTTCCATTGAAGGTTCCCTGCTGTGTGTATCTATAACTACAGAAAGCACAAAAGGACACTCTCTCAGTCTTTGTAGAAACTACATTAATTTAACATGTTCTTCCTCTCCTAGTTTTTAATGGTAATTACAATATATATATATATATGCCTAAGCGACCATCACAACCAAATGGACAACCGAACAGTCTGCTTGGGGCAACCAGGCTGACAGGGGGGTTAGTGAGGGGCAACCAAACAACTGAGCAGCAGGCTGTGAGGGGTGGCCAGGCCAGCAGGGGAGGCAGTTGGAAGCAACTACAGAAAGCACAAAAGGGGGGCAGTTAGGTGCGATCAGGCAGGCAGGCAGGCAGGTGAGCAATTAGGAGCCAGTAGTCCCTGATTGTGAGAGGTATGTCACAATGCCTGTGGATTGGGCCTAAACCAGCACTCAGACATCCCCTTAGGGGTCCTGGATTGGAGAGGGTGAAGGTTGGGCTGAGGGGACCCCCCCTGTGCATGAATTTCATGCACTGGGCCTCTAGTAGCTTTTATAAACCCACTAGAGGCCCAGTGCATGAAATTAGTGCACAGGGGGGATGTTCTTCAGCCCAACCTGCACCCTCTCTAATCCAGGAGCAGTCAGGGAATGTCCTGCTGATGGCTTAGGCCCATTCCCTGTGTTTCTCTGCTCTCTGTGAGGCCTGGCTGCTTTGCCGCCGCCGTGCAGATGAAGCCGTCATGCCCTGCCATCCACTCTCTGTCTGTGGGGCCTAGGGGCTTTGCCATTGCCACGACAATGAAGCCGCCATGCCCCGCTGTCCACTCTCTACCTACAGGGTCTCGGGGTTTCACCATTGCCAGCGCCACACACACAAAGCCACTACACCCTGCTGTCTGAAATCTGTCTGCTGTGTCTGGGGGCTCCACTGCTATTGCCTCATGAAGGAAGCTGCCACGCCTTGCTGTTCGCTCTCTGTCTGCCAGACCTAGGGGCTTCGCCACCACCATGGCGACAAAGCCCCCATGTCCCACTGTCTGCTCTCAGCGGTGGGGCTGAGAGAACTGGGGGACTTCAGCGGGGCTGACAGGACTGGGTGCCACCATCTTTGTGATGGAGTGATAGTTAATTTTCATATTACCCTTTTATTAGATAGGATTTTCCTTTTGATTAGGAAATCAGAGATCTGGAGAAATAAGCAGAGGAACAGACACCAACCTCTTATATTCTACCTGATATGAACTTAAGAAACATCTAAGCCTGTAGAGAATTTTTATAAGAAGTTATTTTAGCTAAAATGATGACAATGCCAGGAAGCTAGATCTTAAATGCTCCTGAGAATAACAGTTTTCTATTTTTTTAAATATATTTTTATTGATTTCAGAGAGGAAGGGAAAGAGAGAGAGAGATAGGAAGGGAATAGGAGAGAGATAGAAACATCAGTGATGAAAGAAAATAATTGACTGGCTGCCTCCTTCACACTTTGCACTGGGGATTGAGCTCACAACCCAGGCATGTGCCCTTGACTAGAATCAAACCCAGGACCCTTCAGGCCACAAGCTGATGCACTACCCTCTGAGTCAAACTGGCCAGGGCTTCCATTTTGTTTTAATGCATTTGGAATTAAGGAGACAATGTAAATAAAACTATATGAAGGTGGGGAAAAAGTCCAGGTAGAGGTTAGTTTTGAGAATAGTTAAGATCATGTGTTTTCTTGAGGGTACTTTAGCTTCACAGGGGTCTGAAAAATAGGCGTTTCAAAGATGTCAACCTACATGCACATAAACAATGGACAGCGCTTGCTTAAGGCAAATATAAGTCTTGGCTAAAAAGAATTATATGTCTGGGGCTTGACTATTCACCTGTGACCTGCCCAGTTAGGAAATTATGATCAGATCACCCTGTGAGGTTACTTTGAGTTCATTTTATTATAGCACACCTTTTTCATTCATTCTGATCAAATTGGCCAAGAAATTATCATGCCAGTGATTGATAAATTAGATGTCAGGTTATTCCTATGTCTTCAATCAGATATTGGGGATCTTCTTTCTGAAATAATACAAAGAAGATACTATATTTGAGTGAACTAGAACTCAACAGATTTTCTAATTTTAAATGTGGTATTTATCCATTTTTTTCAAGTTTATGCCTAGTAGGCCTTCCTGCTCTATTAATTAATTATGTTTTGTGAGTCCTCTCCTGACCTTTAGGTAGTGTGTCACTCAGGATTCTCTACTTGTAGTCATGATGCCATTGATAACCTCATTATTATTTACAGGAAAGGAGTAAAGAGATGCTTAGATAATGTAGGCACGCATGTTATTTATACAGCTTTGCCAGAAAGCTACAGTTTAACATTCTCCAAGTCTATTCCCCGAAAATCAATGGGGAAAAGGACTGGATGAATGCAGTTTAGAAGTATGCACAATTAGGTCTGGGTGAGGTGGTAAGATCTTTACCTGTCAGTTACACCTGGGGTCAAGTAAGTGGCCAGAATTGGTGTAGCCACTATAAGCAAGGGAATAATTGATATTTAAACTCCTGAACAAAGGGTGTTCCCTCTCTCTTATGCCCTTGGGCTCTTGGCCCTCTTGCTCTCTTGGGACTCCTGCTTCAGGTGGCATGCTCCCTGATATTTGCCCATGTAGCTCATGGCCATGTGGAACCCACACAATGGACCAATGGAACCCACCCAATGGACTGATGGATTAAATCTATTCTAATGCTATACTGGACTCAGCTCCACCATGGAACAGAAACTCTGGACACTGGCTTTGTTCTGGCCCTGCTGAATCCCCAGCTGTAACTTTACCCAGACAGGTTTAAAGACAATAGGACTTTAGAAACCCCTGGATGTAACTCCATGAAAATAAAGCCTTTTATCACATCTCATTCTCCTGTGGGGGCCTCCTGATGTGCTCATTCCAGTTAGTGGCACCCCAAGAACCCCATTCCCACTAGTGACAGAGGAATCGCACCAACCCAATCCTCCTGCAACAGTCACACTGTATTTCTTCAAGTTCTTGAAAAGCATTTGCAACACTTTTCTGTCCTTGACCCCTGGGTCATTTCAATTTAACATTTGGGCTAAACTTGCATATGACACCTTCTGGAAATCTTCCATGTTCTCCTTCTGTTTATTCTCTTCTTTCACTATTACCTTCATGTAGATTAATTTACAATGCAACTTTCATTGGGCAAAAAATAATAGAAATCATGTCCTTTGATTAAAACCAGTATTGCATACTAGTTAGAAGCATGTTTCTTAAAAAAAAATCATACTTAAAAATCAAGATGTACGTTTCCATATAGAAAATTTCACCCTTTTTAGCACACAGGTCTTCAATTTTGGACAAATGCATACAGTCCTCATATTACATCCATAATCAATGTGAATAACTCCATCACCTCAAATAAATTTCTACTGCTCTTGTTATAGAAAAATTCCATGGGACAGAGTTGAACTGGCAAGGAAAAGCTTATTACGACAATACAATACAGGTCAACACTGTTGCAATAGGGAAATAATTGAACATAACTTTACTGAAACAAAAGGCAAGAGAGTATTTAAAGCTGGAGTGAACCAGTGGAAAAGAACAACAGAACACCAGAGGTGAGCTTGTCAACATGAATAGACCATCTGAGTTTGCTAATTGGGGCTTATCAAAGTTATGCCCTTCCCCTTTCATAGAGACTTGGTAATAGGGGCTCTTTCTTGGGTTACATTTCAAATGGATGGCTCCCAGGTCCTTGAGGATGCATCACATGGGTTATTAAACTGGCAAGAATCTGGGTGAAGATTTACATCTCAGAAGGGAAGAGAAAAATTTACAACTGAACATTTTCTGAAGTAAATGCTCTATGAAAAGGGAAGTCTGAGATATACAGTCGAAGAAAACTTCTTAAGTTTAACCAGGCTGAGGGGAATTTTAAGGCCTTAGTCATCCTTTGATAATCAACCAGCCCTTTTACTCCAGGACTTTGGAAATGACTTGACTTTTTTTCTGTCTTGAGTTTTGCTGTTACAAGAATCCTTTATCTTTAATATATAAAGAGCCAGGGGCCATCACGACCCAAACAACTGGATGGACGACCTGTCACCATGAGGTGGCATTGACTGGTGAGCAGGCTGACCTGCTGACCTCTCGGTCCCTCCCCCCGGCTCCCGTGGGCAGTGGAGGTGGCTCCCTTCTGCCTCCTGTGGGCGCAGGCGGCACCCTCCCACCTCCCACAGGTTCAGGTGGCTCCCACTTGCCTCCTGCGGGGGGCAGCAGCTTGCTCCTGCCTCTTGCTCCCACTTCCTGTGGGTGCTGGCAGAACCCACAGGCCTCCAGTGAACCACCACCGCAGCCCACTGTAGCCAGCAAACCAGCCCAATCAGGGGGTGAGGCTGAACAACCTCATAGCACCTCCCCCTGCCGGCCTGCCCCTGATGGGACTCTCCCATCCCAATCAAGAGCGGGCTGCACAGAGCCTGGACCCTTTCTGGCAGCCCCAAATCCCTGGGGTTGAGAATTCTAATGGCCATACCCAGAGAGTAGAGGCAACTGACAGGCAGGGACAGGGATCACAGACCTCCAGGGAGCACTGCAAAGTTGGCAAGGAGAGGAGAGGGCCTGTGGAGTGGGGAGAAGGTGAATCCAGTGGACATCAGCCCAGAATCCAGCCTTTCCCCCTGAAGGCAGTGGACCCCCAACCCAGAACCCCAGTCCAAATTGGAAGAGCCCGAGGCAGGCTTCAGGAAGCTCTATGCAGAGACTTCGTGAGGCCCCGACTGAGAGCACGATGCTGTTGGGCACAGCTCAAGGTGGAGCTGGAGTGTGCCATGGAGAGGCAGGAGTGCTTTGCAGAAGGCCGGCTCTCCTGTAGCTGGAGAGATTTGAGTGCAGGGCCCTGGAGCAAGAACAAGGCCACTGAGCTGAAAGAGGAGCTGAAGGGCCTGTCCAAGCTCTGGGCTGACAACCAGCAACTCAAGGATGAGAACGTGGCCCTGATCTGTGTCATCAGCGATCTCTCCAAGTGACCCCAGAGGACTTGCCCCTGTACCCGCATTTATACAGCTGCTTCTGCCACACGCACCCCTTCCTGTGTAAACATGAATGACAGGGTTGACAGGGAGTCTCTGAGAAACCATAACCTCCCCTTGGGACCTCCAGGCTGGGGAATAGGACAGAGCCCCCAGGAGCCAAGGGCGCCATCTGAGGCCAGGATGGAGAGGGGAGGCTGAGCCAGGTAGGGGGACCAGGGCTGCAGGCAGGACCAGGAAGAAACCGAAGACCAGGAAGTGCCAGGACCAGTAGCCAGGACCAGAGTTGCCACTCGGAGGTCCCCTCTCACATGTGCTGCCAGTCACCCCTCCCACCCCTGAGCAGGGATCCAAGAATGTGCCAAGCATCCTGCCAGACTGAGTTAGGTGGGCCTGTATATAGGGTACGTGTGCAATAGGGAGGGATGTTTTCTATTTTGTGCTGCCCCCTCCCCGACACTGGGGGGAAAGGTATTTTTGAGCAGTTGGGGGCAATCAGGCTGGCAGGGCAGTGGTTAGGCATCAATCAGGCTGGCAGGGTAGCAGTAAGGAGGTGATCAGGCTGGCAGGCAGAAGCAGTTAGGGGCAATCAGGCAGGCATGCAGGCAAGCGGTTAGGAGCCAGTGGTCCTGGCAGTTGGACATCCCCAGAGGGGGTCCCAGATTGGATAGGGTACAGGCCGGGCTAAGGGACAACCCCCCCACTTCATGAATTTCATGCACTGGGCCTCTAGTATCCTATATAATAATTGAGGGATATGCTAATTAGCCCAGATGCCTTAGCAGTCACGACTAGTCAGGTGCGTCCCCGGAGGGGCCCCTGATGGAAGTGGCCACTGCCGAGGGTGCGTGCATGCCTGCAGAGCTGCCCAGCCCAGAGGCTGCCTGGCCAGGCATTGTGAGTAGGCCCGCAGAATCCCTGCCCTGTGCTGAGGTGGAGTGGCCCCCAGTGGTAGTGGCCACCGATGGAGGCGCAAGCAGGAATGCCGCTCCACCCGGCCGGGAGGATGCCTGGCTGAAAGAGTCACTGGAGATGTTGGTTAAATTCAATACTTAAAATCACTATGCTCTGTGAGAGCTGACATCCTCAAACACTCAGGACCCTCATACAAATTAATAGGAAACAATTGCATAATGCTTTGACCTAATTGTACATACTTTAGTATCATTTGAAAATTATTCTACATCCATCAAGTGAATTCAGCAGCTGACTGAGGAGAACCAGTGCTGAGAAGTATGTGGCCCAGGCTCTGCTATCTTGAGTTTGTGGTTTCCAAGGAAACAGCTAGAAGGGATGATAAACCCTCCACAAACGTCTCAGCCAATGCCTATCTAAGTGGCAGCAAGTGGTGGCTCGGGCTTGTTTTAAATCGAGCCTTTCTGGTAGTGAATGACTCCAGTCCTCCCTGGATCAGGCAGGTTCCTGTGGATTGCAATCTCCACACAATACAACAGGGGGCCCAGTTTCGTCCCTGGCGATTTCATGTGCATTAGCTCGAGGCAGCGGGGAAGGAAGGTAAAAGGTGTCACATGGGGCAGCTCTGGTGAGCAAGAAGAAGGATACCATGTCTGGCAGACACTCCCCTGCCACCCCCTTCAACGTGTAAGAAGAATCAAATAAAGCAATACAAACACCCCTCCCCAACCCCAGAGAGATCCAGGACTGAGGGGCGTCCCACCCAGGTGTTGCATCCCTGCTTCCCACCCCCTTTATCCAAATGGACAGGTTAGGGAGTTAAGGGGAGGAAGAGGAGGATCCTCACAGGAAGGGGATTCCCTGGGACCGCACCCCTGCTCTCCCTCCAGACCTGACCCTTCGGAGCACAGGGCCTGACCTCACCCCCAGCAAATATGCATATCCCAGACCCTCCAGTATTTCCAGGCACTGGGCATTCCTGTGTCTTTCCTGCCTCCCAGCCACTGACCCTCACTGTCTCCTACCCCAGAAGAACTCTGTCCTCCCCAACTTTCAGTCTTTATAGCCTAAATGCATGGTGGGTTAAGTTGCTTCTCCATGGATTTTATTTGATAAGAACCCAGTGAAGTCACTTAGCAACTGAACTGCTCAGACTTCATCAGGGACAATGAATGACACACCTTATTTGGCTTTGATAGCAAAGCAATCTTATTCTTTATTTTTTTAAATAGATTTTTATTGATTTCAGAGAGGAAGGGAAAGGAAGAGAGATAGAAACATTAATAATGAGAGAGAGTCATTGATTGGCTGCCTCCTGCATGCGCCCTACTGGGAATCGAGCCCAAAACCTAGGCATGTGCCCTTGACCAGAATCAAACCTGGGACCCTTCTGTCCTCAGGCTGAAGCTCTAGCCACTGAGCCAAACCAGCTAGGGCAAGCAATCCTATTCTTAAAGACTTGATTTTTGTCATAAGCAAGTAGATTTGAATCATATCAAACCAATATGTATTTTTTAATGAAATTCTCTTCACTTCTACTAATGCCATTCTACCTCAAAACTTATGTTGTATAATCCTATATAATAAAGAGGCAATGTGCCAATTGACCATCACTGCAACACACAAGATAGCCACCCCCATGTGGACACAAGATGGCCACCACAAGATGGCCTGCAGGGGAAGACAGTTGTGGGCTATCAGGCCAGCAGGGAAGGGCAGTTGGGGGAGACAAGGGCTGCAGGGGAGGGCAGTTGGGAGGGACCAGGCCTGCAAGAGAGGGCAGTTGAGGACAACCAGGCCAGAAGGGGAGGGCAGTTGGGGGAGACAAGGCTGGCAAGGGAGGGCAGTAAGGGGCAATTGGGCTGGCAGGTGAGCAGTTAGGCATCGATCAGGCTGGCAAGGGAGTGGTTAGAGGGTGATCAGGCTGGCAGGCAGAAGCAGTTAGGGGCAATCAGGCAGGCAGGCAGGCAAGCAGTTGGGAGTCAGCAGTCCTGGATTGTGAGAGGGATCCCAGATTGGAGAGTGCAGGCTGGGCTGAGGTACACACACCCCACCCCCATGCACGAATTTCGTGCACCAGGCCTCTGGTCTATACTAATAAAAGGGTAATATGCTAATTAGACCAGCCATCTTCTGGACATCCATCTGAATGTCCTTCTGCACAAAGCCATGGTGGCGGGGGCTGAGGTAGTGGCAGTTAGCGTGACCAGGCCGGCAGGGGAGGGCAGTTAGGGGAAATCAGGCCAGCAGGTAGGTGAGCTGTTAGGAGCCAGCAGTCCCAGATTGCAAGAGGGATGTCCGACTGATGATCACTATGGGATTGGGCCTAAACCATCAGGTAAATATCCCCTGAGGGGGTCCTGGATTGGAGAGGATGAAGGCCGTGCTGAGGGACCACCGCCCCTGTGCATTAATTTCATGCACTGGGCTTCTAGTCATACAATAAAAACATGTAATTTATATTATTTTGAGTCTGGCTTATCAAACTCTATATAAATCATTTCATATTCATTGTCATGAGGGAGCATCCCTCAAAGGAGTCACACACATATCTGTGTCTTTCCACAATGCTAGGTTTATTACAAAAAACCTCCCCAACAAGCCAATAGAGTCATGCACAAGTTAAGTCATACACAGAGAGGGGGAGCTTACACAATAGAAGTAGCAGAGCCAGTGTCCAGGATGAAGTCTCAATCACTGGCAGTGTCCACAAAAAGAGAGGTGGGCATTGGTTGCAAGCCAGGCAGCTAGGGTGGCAGCACATGTCCAGTGGAGTGAAATTCCAACAGGACTTCGAGTATGACCCATGGTACAGTCAAACTCCAGTATTGGGGGTGATGGGGCACTGAGTTCTTATAGCCCTTAAGGGGTGGATGTTGCATTCATATTGGTCAGTGTCCAGATGGAGTCCTTATCCACGTGTCCAGGCTTGTGGTTTGGGGCGTTCCGGCCCCTCTTAAGGATGTTTCCCTATACCTAATCACCTCAGTGTTGACACAGCACTTGCCATAACTGCCATGGCTAATTGTGTCTCCATATGAGATTGTTCAAGTGCTCAAAAGCCTGCTCTGCTCTTGCTCTATACATCCATGCTCTTGAGTCCATCAGTAGTTCATTGTTTTTATTGTTGCGTAGAATTCCATTGCTCAGGTTTAATGAACTGTATTTTCCCATTCCCCATTTAATAGACATTTGGGTTTTTTCCAGATGTATACAATTATAAATGAAGCTGCTAAAAAAAATCACATACAACTTTTTATGAGAACATAGATATTTTTAATTGGGCAAATATCTAGTAGTAGAAATGTTGGATGATACAATAAATTTATGTTTAAGTAAATAAGAGAAAATAAAACTGTTTTTTTTCAAAATACTAGTATGTTTTGTATTCCCACTGTTGCTATAGGATTGGGTGGGTAAAATTCCTCTGTTGCTAGTGGGAGTGGGGTTCTTAGGATACCATTGGGATAAGAATTTCCAGAGGACCCCATGGGAGGATGAGATCTGGTAAAAGGAGTTATTATTTTCATGGAGTTACATCCCTCTGTATGCAAACTCCCATTATTTTAAACCAGTCCTGGAAAATGTGCAGCTGGGAGTTTATTAGAACTAAAGCAGGGTCAGTGTCCAGAGATTCCCTTCCATGATGGAGATGGGAACAGTGTAGCATCAAGCTAGTTAAAGTGCCCTAGTCCATTTTGCGGAGTTCACAAGGCTGGGGGCCACGTGGGAAAATGCAGGGGAGAGTGACCCCTGCAACAGGAGTCCAGGAGAGCAAAGGGCCCAAGAGCTCAAGAGCCAAGAGAGGGAACACCCATTTTTTAGGAGTTTAAATATAAAATCTCTGGCACTTGCTGTGGCCATGCCTCCTATACATCTATTTTGGAGAATGCCCTGTTCCCAGGTGTGACTGTCAAGTAAGTACTTTCCCATATCACCTAGAGTTTACTTGGCACGTTTCTCTTGTCCAGTCCCTTCCCTCAGTGATTTGCATGGAATAGGTTTGGAGAATATTAACTGCAGCTTCATGGCAAAGCTGTATAAATATTGCATGTCTGTGTCATTTAGTCTTTCCTTTGCTTCCTTCCTTTAAGAATAACCAGGTTATTAACAGTATCACTGCCAGAAATATATCACAGTTACAGTTGCTATACACCTTGCTGGAACTTAGTATTGTCAGGTTTTCAGTTTAATTATTCAATTAGTTAATTTATTGCAGTTGCATTAATTAGTGTGTAGTAATGACACATTGTGGTATAAATGTGCAATTCTCCAATGATTAATGATGTTTAGCATATTTTCATTTGTTTAATAACAATCTGCATATTTTCTTTTGTAAAGTGTCTCTTGGAATCTTTTGCCAATCTGTATTTTGTGTTGCTTGTTTCCTTAGACTTTTTTGAGAAATCTTTATATAATCTAAAAATGTTCTTTTTTTTAAATATATGTTTTATTGATTTTTTACAGAGAGGAAGGGAGGAGGATAGAGAGTTAGAAACATCGATGAGAGAGAAACATTGATCAGCTGCCTCCTGCACACTCCCCACTGGGGATGTGCATGCAACCAAGGTCCATGCCCTTGACCAGAATTGAACCTGGGAAACCGTCTAGGGCTAAAAATGTTCTTTATCAGATACGTGATTTGCTAATATTTTCTCTCAAATGTTACCTGTATTTTCATTTTCTAAAACATGTCTTTATGAATAGAATCTCTCATTTTTGAAGTGTCTATTTTTAACAAACTCTGATCAATTTGATATACTTTTAATAAATTTTAATAAATATTTGTTATTTTAAAATTTCTGATTATACTTTTATTGTATTTTGTAAGAAATCTCTAACCAAGATCAAAATTATTTTCTCCTGAGTTAGGATTTTTGTATAATTAAGTCTTATATTTATGAATCTTTTTGAATTTATATTTAGATAGGAAATACAGTATGAATCTAGATGAACTTTTTTGCATATAGATACTCAACTGTTCTAAAACCATCTTCTAGAAAGGATATTCTTTCTTTACTAAGGTTTCATATAATTTTTGTTGAATATTAATTTTATCACATGTATAGGTCAATTTCTGATTGTCTATTTAGCTCCATTAATCTCTACACCTCTTTCAAATGCCACTATTTTCTTCATTACTACTACTTTTAAATGAGTCTTTTCTTTCCAAATGTATTGAAATATTAATGACATTAACATGTCTAATTTTAGGTGTACAACATGATGATTTGATGTAAGTGTATATTGTGACATGATTATCACAATAAGTTTAGTTAACAACTCTAGCCTCTCACATAATTACCTTTTGGATGTGTGGTGATACCATTGAAGATTTAGTCTCTTAACAACTTTCAAGTATTTAACAGAATATTGTTCATTTTAGTCACCAAGTTCTATATCAGATTTACAGAATTTATTCATCTTATTGCTGAAATATTGTACCTTTTGACCAATATCTTCCCATTTCCTCAAACCCCCAGTTAGACTCTCTATTTTAATAGTTTGGCTTTTTGAGATTGCACACAAGTGAGAACATACAGTACTTGTCTTTCTTTGACTTATTCATTTGCATAATGCTCTGAAGGTCTATCGATGTGATTGCTAAAAGAAGGGTTTCCTTCTTTCTTATGGCTGAATAATATTCCATTGTGTGTGTGTGTGTGTGTGTGTGTGTGTGTGTAATGAAACATTATCCATTAATGTGTTGATAAACATTTTTTTCACGTCTTGACTGTTGTGAATAATGCTGTAATGAACACGGTGGTGTAGACATCTCTTCCAGATAGTATTTAACATCTTTTTGACATGTACTCAGAAGTGGAATTGCTATATCATATGGTAGTTCTATTTTTAATTTTTTTGAGAATCCTCTATACTGTTTTCATAGAGGCTGTATCAATTTACATTCCCACTAACAGAGTACAAGGGTTCTCTTTTTTTTCTACATCCTCATTAACAATGTTTGTCCTTTTGGAAATAGCATAGGTGAGAGGTGATATGTCATTGGGATTTTCATTTGAATTTCCCTCATGATTAGTCATGTTGATTATGTACCTATCAGCCATTTGTATGTCTTCTTTAAAAAAAATAAAGTCCTTTGCCTGTTTTGTTTGTTATCGAGTTGTACAATATTTTTTTTACATATTTTGGATATTAACCCCATATCAAATAAATGGTTTGTTATTTTTTTATTCCATTATGTAGGTTGCCTTTTTATTATACTGACTAGAGGCCTGGTGCACAAAATTCGTCCACTGGGGGGTGTCCCTTAGCCCCACTTGCACCTACTCCAATCTGAGACCCCTCGGGGGATGTCTGACTGCTGGTTTAGGGCCGATCCCTGTGGCCTAAACTGGCAGTTGGACATCCCTCTCATAATCTGGGACTGCTGGTTTCTAACAGCTCTCCTGCCTGGCAGCCTGATCACCTCCTGCCAGCCTGATTGGTTACTAACTGCTCCCCTGCTAGCCCAATCACCCCCAAATGCCCTCCCCTGCTGGCCTGGTTGCTCCCAACTTCCCTCCCCTGCTGGCCATCTTGTGGTGGCCATCTTTGAACACATGGGTGTGGACATCTTGTGCAAGAGCATGAGGGTCAATTTGCATATTACTTCTTTATTATATAGAATTATGTTTGTATGTCTGTGAAGCTTTTTCATTTGATGTAGACTGATTTGTTTATTTTTGCTTTCATTGCTTATGCTTTTGGAGTTATATCCCCAAAAAAATCATTGCCTATATGAATGTCAAGGAGGTTGTTTCTTTCCCCTAATGTTTCTTCTAGTAGTTTTATAATTTTGCATCTTACATTTAAGTCTTTAATCCATTTGAGTTCATTTTTCTGAGTGGTATAAGATAGTGGATATCAATATCCACTATCAATATCCATTTCCAAACACCATTTATTGGAGAGAAATATTGAATCCTTAAATCAGGTAGTGCAAGTCTTCCCCCTTTGTTCTTCTTCTTGAAATCATATTGAATATTTTATTTATCTTATGTTCTGTGTAAATTTTAGAATCAGTTTGTCAATATCTATAAAATTCCTACTAGTATATTAATCAAAATTCTGAGTACATAGATTTGTATGAATAAAATTGACATGTTCATATTATTGAATTTTCAAATATCAATTATGGTGCATTCGTTGGTTTGATAGAGTTGTCATAACCTAGTACCCCAGACTGGGAGGCTTAAACAACAAAGCTTTATTTTCTCACAATTCTGGAGTCTATACTCTAAGATCACAGGGTTGATTTCTGCTGAGGATACTCTCTGTCTTGTAGTGGGTGGCCTTTTCACTGTATCTTCACATGTTTTTTTTCCCTCTGTTTGTGTCCGAGTCTTAATCTTCTCTTTTTATAAGGACACCAGTTATGTGGTATGAGGGCCCAACTCAATGACCTCATTTTAACTTATTTATATCTTTAAAGGCTCCTTCACGAAATATAGTCACATTCTGAGGTACTCTGGGTTAGGACTTCAACATAGATATTTTGGAGGGAACACAATTGACACAGTATAATTCTCTATTTATTTAGGTTTTTATTATTTTTACCCCTGTTTGTAATTTTTAAATGGATATGTTTCAGGTATTTTAATATCTTGCATAACTTTGATGTAATTATCTATTTAATCAGACATGTTATTCACCATTTTCAACATTTAATGTATTAACCATTAACTAGAGTTCCAGCATCTGGTTCATTGTGTGTCTGGTTCTGTTGACCTCTTTTGCTCTTTACACCTTTGGTATCTCTTGATTTTTTTTCTTATCTTATATTATTTTTTTTGTTTTGTTATTAAAAGTTTGTGATTGTGTAGGACAGTAGAAACTGAGGTATACAGGTTTGTTTGTTTTTATGAATAGAAAGGGGTATGTCTTTCTTTCTGCTAGGCTTTAGTGTGGCTGAGATTTGTTGTGCATATGTTTATCCTCAGTACATCACAGGCTTTAGATTCCCCTGTTGATAACTTATGCTTATAATAGGGGCTTATTATCACTTATCACTGAAGACTTTTCTCAGTGTCTGTACAGCTTCAGCTCTAGGACTTGCTTTCTGCCTCACAGAGTATCTTTTCCATGTTATTATTCTCTTCCAACATGTGATCACTGTGACTTGTTGGCCAACACTTGTTAGCCTGGTGGGAAGTTAGTGAGATGTTCCCTGTTGTTCTGACTATGCCTCTTAGGGACATACTGTGTTGCTGGTTTTAAATTCAGGGCTTTCTCAGTGATCTTACCTTGATATCAGCAGTAGGTCTAGAGCTCCCTTATGTAGTTATTTTTCTGCTCAGCTAGAGATAGAGAATCTTTTCTTGTCATACCTCCCTGCTGCAGTGGATACCCACCATAGTCCTAAAAGTATTATAACATTTTTTTTCACTTTCTCCAGAGGTTTGAGGCATTTATTCTTTTGTCGAGACAGGCGAAAACATTCCAGGTAGGACTTGTGTTTTTCCTAAGGAAGCTACATTTCTCTTCCTCTGTCTGCATAATGGGAGACACATTCCTAATTCTCCTGTCATCCTCCAAACAATTTATGGGCACTCAGTGAAGTATGTGGAGAAAAGTATGAGAGTGGCTACAAAGTCCCAATGTGTCTGCAACTTCCTGGGTTCCGTATACTCTCAATATCCTGCACTCATCCTATTGAGCTGACCTCATCTTACTGCTGCCTGGTGGCACTTAACATATTTAAACAAATGCTTGCTTCCTTGGAGGTTCCTGGATTTGTCCACACTTGGGTTAGTTGATTGCCTTACACTTACCTGATAGGTTAAAGGTTAAAGTGAATTTTTGTTATCTGCCAATTGCTTAGGGAACTGTTATTACTAGTGTAAATATGAGAGTGATGTTATTTTCAGCTTCCTACATAGTTAGCAGAATTTGGAGTCTCAAGATCACTGGCTTTTTAGTGAAATATTTCAAGGGACATTTTATATTATTAGCTATGTATTTTAATATAGGCTATTTAATTTCCTGTGCCTCAGTTTCTTCAACAATCAGAGAAAACATTTACAAGTACTACATTCAAGCATTATATTTATATGGTCAAAATGGCATATATGCTTTCCTCCTTCCAGGACTCAATCAAAATTGCAACTGAATAATAGAACAATCATTGAGAACAACCTGAAGAAAAGTTGAACAAAATTCTTATAGCTTAGAATGTAAAGAAGAAGCCACAATGAGATGGATAGGAGAGGGAGATGCAGAATGGGCAAGGCCCACACATGTGGCATCGCAATTAGGAATCTTAGGAATTGCAAGGGATATCTCAGGTGGGGATATCCCCTTTGAATGATGGGTCCCCATCCCAGAGCAGCAGTGCTGGGAATAGGAGTCACCAAAACACCCAGCTATGAAACTTACTGAATGGAAGAAGCTATCTACCGATGATACATCTGATAAGGAGTTCCAAAATATATAAGGAACTCATACAACTTAACACAGAGAACACATACAAAATAATCAAATTAAAAAGTGGAGTGAAAGCCTGAACAGACCTTTCTCCAAAGAGGACAAAGAGATGGCTGGTAAGCATAAGAAAAGACACTCAACATCACCAATCATCAGGGAAATAAAAATAGAAACCGTGATGTGATATCACCTCACACCTGTCAGAATGGCTATCATCAATAAATCAACAAACAACAAGTGTTGGCGTGGTTGGGGATTCAAGGGAACACTTGTGTACTGTTAGGTGATCATAAATTGGTGCAGTCACTATGGAAAACAGTATACATTTCCCTCTAAAATTTAAAATAGAAACACCCTGTAACCCAGCATTTTTACTTCTGAGTATTTATCTAAAGAAATACAGAGAAACCAAGGTGGCAGCATAGGTAAATACCTAAACTACTGCCTTGCACAGCAATTTCAAAACTACAACTAAAAGACAAAACGGACATCATCCAGAACCACAGTAAGGCTGGCTGAGTGGAAATTCTATAACTAGAAGGAAAGAAAAAAGCACACTGAGACTCAGAGGAGCTGCAGGAGGCAGGGGTACTGAGATGTGCGAGCAGAGAGGACTGGCAACTGAGTGCACAGCTGGCTTTCTCAAGCGGGAGGGAGACAAAAGCTCCCAACTGCACTGAACTCCAGTTCTGGGCAAGACTCTGGGGACCCAGACTTATTTGGGGAGAAACTGGACTGTCTGGCAGTGGGCAGAACTCGAGGGTGGCTTTCTCTCAGAGGTGCTTACAGCGATTACCACGGGACACTGAGACACAGGGGTCTATTAGGTCAGGGCTTACAGGAAACCAATGCTGTCTGCTCCGCCCTGAGACTGTGCCCCATCCAAGCTGAGCACAGAGGCTTTTGCGAGTCTTGGCTCATAAGGGTGTCTCCAGCACAGAAGTTCTCCCATTGTAGATACAGCTAATCCTCACAGCCAATTGGCCTGGAAGTCAATTCCTCCCAGTGGTACCAACAACAATCAAGGCTTAACTACAACAAGACTGTGCACACAGCCCACAAAAGGGTGCACCAAGAATGTCCACCTCAGGTAACTGGGGAGGCTGAGCTATTGGGCTCTATAGGACACCTAGCCCACAAAGCCACTCTATCAACTCAGGGAAGCAGACAAAATGTGGAGACAAAGAAAGAGGTCACAAATGAAAGAAATGAAGGAAAGCAAATGACTGGATATAGAGTTCAAAACCACAGTAATAAGGTTTTTCAGGAATTTTCTAGAAAAAGCCAATAAATTTAGTGAGACCCTCGAGGATATGAAAAAGGACCAACTAGAAATTAAGCATACACTGACTGAAATAAAAAATATTATACAGAGATCTAACAGCAGACTAGAAGATCACAAGATCAAGTCAAAGATTTGAAATACAAAGAAGCAAAAAACACGCAGCCAGAAAAGCAAAAAGAAAACAGAATCCAAAAATATGAAGATAGTGTAAGGAGCCTCTGGGACAATTTCAAGTGTACCAACATCAGAATTATGGGGGTGTCAGAAGAAGAGAGAGAGCAAGATACTGAAAACCTATTTGAAGAAATAATGACTGAAAACTTCCCCACCTGGTGAAAGAAATAGACTTACAAGTCCAAGAAGCACAGAGAACCCCAAACAAAAGAAATCCAAAGAGGACCACACCAAGACACATCATAATTAAAATGCCAAGAGCAAAAGACAAAGAGAGAATCTTAAAAGCAGCAAGAGAAAAACAGATAGCTACCTACAAGGGAGTACCCATACGACTGTCAGCTGATTTCTCAACAGAAACTATGCAGGCCAGATGGGAGTGGCAAGAAATATTCAAAGTGATGAATAGCAAGAACCTACAACCAAGATTACTCTACCCAGCAAAGCCATCATTCAGAATGGAAGGTCAGATAAAGAGCTTCACAGATAAGAAAAAGCTAAAGGAGTTTATCACCACCAAACCAGTATTATATGAAATGCTAAAAGGTATTCTTTAAGAAGAGGAAGAAGAAGAAAAAGGTAAAGATAAAAATTATGAACAACAAATACATATCTATCAACAAGTGAATCTAAAAATCAAGTGAATAAAAAAATCTGATGAACAGAATAAACTGGTGAATATAATAGAATCAGGGGCATGGAAAGGGAGTGGACTGACAGTTCTCGGGGGAAAAGGGGTGTGGGGGATGCAGGAAGAGATTGGACAAAAATCATACACCTATGGATGAGGAGAGTGGGGTGGGGGTAAGGGCAGAGGGTGGGGTGGGAACCAAGTGGAGGGGAGCTATGGGGGAAAAAAGAGGAACAATTGTAATAATTTGAACAATAGAGATTTATTAAATTAAAAAAAAAGAAATACAAAATCCTAATTTAAAAAGATATATGTTCCCCTATATTATTGCAGCATTATTTTCAATAGGAAAGATATGGAAGCAACAATTGTCTATCAGTAAATGAGTAAAGAAGTGGTGCATATATACAATTGAATATTACTCAGCCATGAAAAAAATGAAATCTTACTGTTTGCAAAAACATGTACAGTACTATAGTATAATCATACTAAGTGAAATTAGTCAGAAAAATAAATTTCATGATTTCTTTTTCTTAATATTTATTTTTTATTGATTTCAGAGAGGAAGTGAGAGGGGAAGAGAGAGAAAAATCAATGATGAGAGAAAAATCATTGATTGGCTGCCTCCTGCATACCTCCCACTGGGGACTGAGTCCACAACCTAGCTATGTGCCCTTGACTGGATTCGAACTTGAGACTCCGTCCATAGGCCTACACTCTATCCACTGAGCCAAACCAGCTAGGGCTTCCATGATTTCTTTTATATGTGGAATCTACAAAACAAAATAAACAAACTTAACAGAAACAAAGTCATACATACAAGAACAAATTGTCTTCAGATGGGAAGAGTTTGGGGGGATGGGTTAAAATGGTGAAAGGGATTAAGAAGTACAAATTGTAAGTTTATAAAATGTTACAGGTATATAAAATACAACATAAGGAATATGGTCAATAATATTGTAATAACTATATATGGTATTAGAAGGGTACTAGACTTATTTGGGTGAAACCTTCTGAAGGTATATGTCTAATCACTATGTTGTACTCCTGAAACTAATACATTACACATCAACTGTAATTAAAAAATAAATTTAAAAAAGGAAAGAAATTCTGGCCCATGCTACAACATGGATGACCCTTGAGGGCATATGCTGAGGAATATAATCCAAATAATATAATTCCACTAATATGAGGTACTTAGAGTAGTTATATTCATAGAGACATAAAGTAAAATGATTGTTGTAGGAACAGAGGGGAGTGGTCAATAGGATGTTATTAATTAATAAATATAGAGTTTCTGTTTTGCAAGATAAAAGAATTCTGGAGATGCATGTTGGTGATGGTTGCACAGCAATGTGAATGTACTTATTACACTGAACTATATACTTAAAAAAAGGTTAAAATGTTAAATTTTATGTTATGTGTATTTTACTACAATAAAAATAATTAAAACTATATTTTTATGACATTGATATGGAGATGGAACCATGGGCATAAGACTTGAGTTTTAATTTAATTTTAGATCTGCAACTCTTTCTTCCCATTCCCGTAAGTGTTCTCAGAGTCCTTTCCCTTCTGCAAAATGAGAACATTCCACTAAATTGTATCCACATTGCTTCTGTACCATAATCTGAAACTATTATAAATCATAGTTCCATCTTAGAACACACAATTTTTTATTCATTAGGTCATACTTATCTACCTCTTGCAGATGCTGTGGTTATGTGGGCATGTGTATGATTGTGTGAACTATTGCTCATGTTGGAATACTAACATTTTAACATTGAATAACATAATTATACAATTTGTGAACTAGGTTTCTTCTTTTAATGATGCCATCATCTCTTATTCTGTAGAATACTAGAATGCTACTTAGAGTTAAAATCAGAATGTAGTTTGGTCAATCTTTAAACATAAGAAGTATATATAGTTAAAATCAGAGTGCTCCATTTGAACAAGTTTTTAAAATAACATGTTTATTTGGAAGCACCAATAAACATTAAATGCAAAATATATTTCTTAAAATAAGTTTATTTACTTCAGCAATTGTGTTAAGGATGTAACTTAATTTATATAATTTGTTATTTGTTCATTGTATACAGTATGCTTGCATGTGTTGTACATTAGGTATGCATGGTCCCTCACTCAGCAAGAAGAGGAAGTTCCTGGAACTTTATTTTTAAAAAAGTAGAAATTAGCTTCTAAGGATGCATTTACATTAAGTGTCATGATATTTAAGATATTTTCTTTTTCACTAGATAATTCTATAAAAAATTCAAGTCCATTATTGAATTTCAGAAATAGGAGGGGGAAAAAGTTAAAATGAAAACAATACAAATCATTTACTTGTGTCCTTTTATTCTGCTAAAATTTTATTGCACTCTTAAACACTTTTTACAAGGCTTTACGCAATCTGCCTTTGCCTGATGGATCACTTAGATGTCTCATTCTAAAGGCTTATCCTAGTATTATAATTACCACAAAATTATTTTAAAAACCACTAAAATACTTAAAAGTAGAATAGTGGGTGTGAGGGCATCCTATTTGGCAGTGCATTTCTGCTTTTCTAGGACATATTTTGTAGTAACTTAAGAAGTGAAGATATTTATAAAATTAAACTACTGCTGACTCCAGCAGGTTTGAGAACTTAAGGCCTAGTACAATTTTTAAAGGCATTTGCATCATTTGACATTATAGGCAATCTGGTGGATAGTCCTCAGCTTCTCTTTCAAATGAAGCAGTAGGACATGGGAAAGAATAAAATAATTGCTGCTGCTCAGCCCCATCGCATAACACAGGGAAATTCACGTTCTCCAAGATTAAACATCCCGTGGTTGGCCCAGTGGTCATATTTCAGCAAGAATATATTTCATTTCAGGGGAAGATATAAGGTTGCTGGGTGAAGATACTTAAATGATTTGTACTTTGGAAATCCAGCAGTGACCGGGTATACTGCACCAACCAAATGCAAAAGTAAACATTTCTGTTTTATATCAAGACATTTCACTTATTGATCAGCAAGTGGGATTCCTTAGGAAGTAATAAATTATCTAAACTATACTTAAGAATATGCAGTTTGAGTCCATTTTTATAATCACTCCTTAATATCAGAATCCTAATTGTTTATTTCTTATTGGTCTTATGAGATTTTGAATTATTGATCCTCCCTTTTAATATTGAATTGCCTTGTGCTTAAGATGTTTAAAAATATGAGAAAATAATGAAATGATAGCATAACATATTAATTCAAAATATTAATTTTATTTTCATTTTTCACATCAGCAATCCAATTACAATTGTGGATGCTAGGCTAAAGGAAAAAAGAAAGCTTCTTACTACTTACTACCTTGTAACAAAATCCTGTCTTTCATGTTTATAACTATAATAATAAAAGTGTAATATGCTAATTAGAACAGACAGCCTAACGACCTTCCAGACATCCTTCTGGAGGAGGGCAGGGCTGTGAGGGCCAGCTGCCAGGCCCGAGCCCCTTGCACAAATTTTGTGCATTGGGCCTCTAGTGTCTTCATAAAAGCTGACTATGGCAGTGACAAAACTTTAAGATTCCAGATCATATAATGGAGTTTGGAGCAACAGTTCTAGATATCAGGGATGAACTATTGTGAATAATTTTATGAAACCAGATTCTTTTTAAAAGGCTTTAGGCAAATGTCTAAAGACATTTCTAGATAATGCTTAAGCTAAACAATATGAATTAATAAATTATTGTGAAGATGATGATTACATTTGCTTTGGCAATGCTAGTGATTTACTTTAACTAAATCTGCCTTCACTAGGCATATTTTAACTATTAGTAAGAAATAATGCACTGAAATTTTACACACATGTCAATTTTATGGATTACTCCATACTAAGAATTTTAGACACAAATTCTTTGACATGTTACTATTTAAACATACACATACACACACACATCCATCAATCACTACCTAATGTACAAATGACTAAATGGCTATTTTTCACTAAAAATAGGATACAATAATTTAAACTGTCAATTATTCTTCTTTATCATAAATGTTTGTCTCTGTGTGATAATTAATGGAAGAAAGACCAGTATTAAATTATAAGCATTTGGAAACAGCTATATTTAATAAACAACACATAAGCAAGGCCCTAGCCCAATCTTACTGCTAAGACTGAGCTATAAAATCCTGCTATACAGTGCTCTATTTATGTTAACTCTAAGAGAAAAATCAGTGGGATATATTGCCCTTAAACACACACACACACACACACACACACACACACACACACACACACTAATGAGAGTCATTGCCTCCAGGCTCTTTTTTTATCTAATGTGAGAGAGAAGAAAAGAATGGCCACCAATATAGTTGGGTTAGCCATTGGAAAATTAGATTCACACCTCTTCTTTATACCAGTAATCCCCATAGGATCTGTTATAAATTTGGTTTAGATGCCCAAAATCTTAAATGAATTTGAGTTAACACTGTGAAGTCTTCATTTGTCAAATTAATGGCCCACCAACTTAGCAATCAGAACATGGCCTAAGGAAAATAGGGCCCACAAGAAACAAGTTTTCCTTAGTGGCAACGAATGGAAATTCTGAAAGAAGACAGTTTGGGTTCTGGAAGAACACTGGAGTAATGGTGCCTGAGAAGTTGGTAGTAAAGTGACTAGACTATGTGGGAGGAAAGCAGAGTGGTGGAATAGAATCCATGATGAGTACACTTTGTCTTGGATCATGTCAAAATCTAATTTGAGAGGACCTGTTTATTCTGCTTCTCCCTATAGGTCTTCAATAACCTTTACCACTTGCCTAACCTAGATTCATCTAAATCTCTTTAGATCTAATTACATGGTTGTATCACAGAATAAGTTAAAAAAATTATACTTGGTCTTATTTAAAAACAAACATACTTGAAGATGTATATATGATGGCAACATAATTCTGGCTTAACTAATCCCCTTAGTGCTTTATGGTGCTGGAATTCATGAGTTTTCATCTTGAACAGATTCAGAATTCAGACTTTGGAAAGTTCTGAACCTGGCTTTGGTTTTCCTTTCCCTGCCTTACATAGTGAAGAATCTTAGCTCCCAATGGTGACAAGAATATAAGTCATATCATAAACTATTTGTACATTTACTTTAATTTTAAATTTTATTTTATTAAGTTTCTTTAGAGAGAAAAAGAAAAGGAGGAAGAGAGGAAGAGAGAGAACATCAATTTGTTGTTCGACCTATCCATCCATTCACTGGTTGATTCTTGAATGTGCCTTTATTGGAGGTCAAACTAGCAACCTTGGCATATCCAGACAACCATCTAACCAATGAACTACCTGGCCAGGGTTGCAAATTTAATTTTTAATCAATACACAGTCTCGTGTGAGACAACTATAGCTAAAATAAATGAAAGTTATCAATTTTATGGGCATAAACCTTAGTGATAATTTTTTTAAATGTTTAAGTTGAACTGGCTGAAGTTTCAGATAAAACTCAGGGTCTTTCCATCTAGTCTATTCCAACCACAACCACACATATGACATGAGTGTTCTCTTAAATAGTAACATTATATTTGGCATCAATAAGCTTGAATCTTTAGTTGTATAACACCAGCCAAAAATTTAACTGAAACACCAGTTATTGCAAAGGGCTAGCCTATGGTATAGGTACATTCACTTGTTCAAATAATCAGGATAAATGATCTTACCTGTATTAGCCTTTTTCAGATCACTCAACTATCTGAGTGTGCCCTGAGCCAGAACTGTCAACCAGTACACATAGTACACTAGGTGAGCTCCTTGTACAAGAGGAAGAATAATAAAAAATGTATAGTCCAATCTGAGACCTAATCAAGATTCAAAATAATATTAAAATTGAAATTCATCACTGTTGAAATATGAACTGATGCATTTTGTTTTATTAGATGTATTTCCAATATAAAATTATGTCATAAATAAAAATACACCACTATGTATATTTAAGCAAGAAAACGTCTCTGTATTGATTACTGAAATATAAAAATAGTATCATGATTCTAGGAACTTATTATGTATTTTAATTTCTAGGTCATATCTCTCCTTATAACATTTTGATAGCATTTTTAAAAAAAGTTATTTTCCATATATCATCAGCATTATATATTTTATTTACTGGGCTTATTTATGAGTTGCATTTTCTGGTATACACAGGGTTGGAAAAAGTGGGTATAAAGGAGAAAATTGATATTTCTTTAAGCTTTTGGTAATATTGATTAAATTCAATCATTTAAAAAAATTAAAAGGGCACAAGAAGTATCAAATTCAGTTTAACACATGCCTTGCACAAATTAGAATGTCTGGTACACATTAGGATAATATAGAGTAGCCTGAAGCTGCAATTTTAAACCATTCATAGGACTATAGATTTTGTTTCTGGTTTCTCAAACATATAAATATAAACTATGAATAGCCACAAGGGGAATTTCTCAGGCTGTAGAAATTCCATTGTAAATTTTTCAGTCATTGCTTATATGATTAGTGACAAACTCTTATTTATATTATGAAAATCCTTGATTTTTTTAAAACATATTTTTATTGATTTCAGAGAGGAAGAGAGAAGAGAGAGATAGAAACATCAATGATGAGAGAGAATCATTGATTGGCTGCCTCCTGCACACCCCACACTGGGGAAGGAGCCCACAACCCAGGCATGTGCCCTTGACCTGAATTGAACCTGGGACCCTTCAGGTCACAGGCCATTGATTCAAACTGGCTAGAGCCTTAAGCATTTTTAAAGTTTTTTTGTTTATTTGTTTGTTTGTTTTTATTCTTGCCACTGCTAATCAAAATGAAAATTTTAAGTCTATGTTTTTGTAATTAATTACCTGCTGCAATTTACATTATGTGACCATTTTATGACTCAAATTGAATTAAATGTATGCATATAAAATGAATAGGGCCAGGTTTCCTTCAAAAGCTCTTTGTATTTTTATTTCCTTTATGTTAATGTTTTCTCCTTTGCAATCAAATCTCACAGAATTTGGCAAGAGCTAAAAGCTCTGTACTATGTTCTTGCAACCTTTTATTTATTAAAATACTCTGGGTACAGAATAATTTACTTTGAAAATATTTATTGTTGTTTCATGTGGCTTGAAATGGGAACTGAAGGCATTTTGATAAATGAATCGGGAGGTTGTCTGGCTTCTCTATACCTTCTGGAATTACTTTTATCCCTTACTAAATGATATCTTGCATTTTTCTGTTAGTGTGTTCTTAGAGAAACTATAACTGCTAATTCCTATGAATTCTATTGCTGTATCAACAGCTTTATTATTATTATTATTATTATCATTATTATTATTATTATTTTAATTTGCTCTCCGCCAGTGGAGGTCCATTGTTGTAAACGAACAAAACAAAGTAACATTTTGGTCCTTTTTAAAAAAAATATCATGGCTTTTGGTCATATGATCATGTATTACAGATCAAAATGAATGAGGTTGGACTGTGACTAGTGAGGGGAATGGGTCTTTAATCAGTCAGACACTGTCACAGGATAGTTCTTTGCAGGTATTATGGTGCTAGCCACTTCTTTTAAGGATACTCCATTTATCACAGCACTTCCTTAGCTGTGTATGATTCTGACAACTACATGGACCTATTTTTCTGTAAAGATATTGGTTTTATACACAAAGCTCTCTCTTTTGTCAGTATAAAGTAAAAATATTTAGTTCAGCTTCAAATCATACTTGAAAAATATACAAATGCAATGGGTTATATGTGCCACTGTTAGTCCAGGTGACACAGTTGACAGTGGAAGTCTTCTATGGGATAATACAGAGTCCAGTTAAAGGGGAAAATGCTAGTTGACCAGGTGAAGTCATGCATTTTCCTAACAAGTCCACCAAATCCACTGGCTGGCTTCACTATCAAGGGAAGCTTTGTCCAACAGCTGCCTGCTTCTCTCTATTACAAATTCTACCATGTTAATTTATGCTTTTAATTAACATACATTTATTGATTACTAGAAGCCCAGTACATGAAATTCATGTACTGGGGGGGTGTCCCTCAGCCTACCCTTCCCCCTCTCACAATCCGTGAGCTCTCAGGGGATGTCCTACTGATGGCTTAGGCCTGCTCCTCTACGGGAGGCAACCGGGCTGATCAGGGGAAGATGCCACCCCCATCACCCCACTGCTGCTGCCACTGCCACAGCCACCAAAGTGTTTTCATCAACACGGACAACTTTTTTTTAGGCATTTTCAAGATGTCTCTTTCATAGGATATGACATTTCTTTCTTTATTTTTTTTAATCCTCACATGAGGATATTTTCCCATTGATTTTTAGAGAGCATGAAAGAGAGAGGTAAAGACAGAGAGAAACCTCAGTGTGAGAGGCACATTTTGATTGGTTGCCTCCTGCATGAGCCCTGACCTGGACCCCCAGTCAGGGAGGAGCCTAAAACCTAGGTACATGCCCTTGATCAGAGTCAAACCCGGCCCCCCTGAGGGTTTGTGTCTCTGCTCCAGCCCCAGCAGCTCAGTGCCATGGCCATGGGGCTGGGGTTGGAGGCCGGCCCCCCTGAGGGTTTGTGTCTCTGCTCCGGCCCTAGCAGCTCAGTGCCATGGCTGTGGGGCTGGGGCTGCAGGCTGGCCCCCCTGCGTGTTGTTTTCTCCAGCTCCAGGGCTGTCCTGTCTGTTGTTCTCTCAGGCTCTGGGCCTGCACCAGGCACCTCCTCCTGAGCTGGTCGTGACAGTTATGGTGTCCCTGCCTAATTTGCATATTACATCTTTATATGTATAGATATTAAAAATGTTTATTTTTTGCTTTTACTGGTATAATATAATCAATGAACACCAAAGAGGGAGAGCAAGAAATATTTGAAAAGTTTGTATATAAATTTTCATAATGGTAAGCCATCCTTGTTTATGTTCCTATAAAATAATAAGAAAAAATTTCCTCAGGGTCCAAATGAGTTTAAACTTATTACACACTAGAGGCTCATTGTACAAAGATTCATGCAATAGGCCTTCCTTTCCCTGGTTGGCGGCACCGGGGACCCAGGCCTTCGCTCTGGCCAGAGTGGAGAAGCCAAGCCTTGAGGCTAGGCTTCTCTGTTCTGGCTGCAATGCAGAAGCCAAACCTTGAGGCTAGGCTTCTCTGCTCCAGCCACAGCAAAACGTGGCTTCTCCACTCAGGCCACAGTGGAGAAGCCAAGCCTCTTCAGTCTTCAGTCTTTGCTCAGGCTGGAGCCTTCAGTCTTTGCTCCACACCTATGTATGCAAATTAGCCTGCTAGCTTTGTTGGGTTAATTTACATACTCACTCCTGATTGGCTGGTGGGTGTCACAGAGGTACGGTCAATTTGCATCTTTCTCTTTTATTAGTGTAGATGTTATTGTGGCTCAGAATCTCCATCATGGGATAAGTCATAGAAAAGGATAAAACTTACATCCCTTCCCTCTCCAGCTAAACAGCAACCCCATCTCCCATCAGCTGAAGTGATCAGTAAATATTTCCACAGTGGCTTGGTTCTGAGCTGCTGGCAAAACATCAAGGTTTCATCTAATTTTCAAGTCTCAGAAACTTTGAGTTATCAAGAAATACCACCTTCAATACAAAGTGACAATTGTTGTGGGAGAAGCTGCTAGTTTTCACTCAGTATGTGTTACCCTGTTTTCCTGTAGAAAATGGAAATTGGAGTTTGGCACGTAGCATTCTTCAACCTTCCTTGTAACTAAGTGTGGTCACATAAAATGCTGGCTCATGTAATATGAGATATACTGGTGAGTAGAAATTTCAGGATTTATTCCTAAGAGAACAGCTCCACCATCCTTTCCCTTCTTTATCTTTCTTTAAGAGTACAGATATGACCAGTGTGGCTCAGTTGGCTGAGCATCATCCCATGTTCAACCAAGAGGTCACAGGTTCGATTTCCAGTGAGGTCACGGGTTTGATTCCCAGTGCCCAGGTTGTAGACACCATCCCAGTTTTGGAAGTGTCGGAGGCAGCCTATGTATCTCTCATAGATGTTTTCTCTCTCTCTCTCTCTTACCATCTCTGAAAACCAATAAACATATTTTTGTAAAAAATAGAATGTAGGTATGGCAACAAATAGCCTTAGACCACATAAATGAGGGCTGTGTCATAGAGCAGGCAGAGACACAAAGCAAATGTCTGTGTCGATAACTCCATGATACTAGCCCATTATTCTTGGATAGTTTACTCTCACATCTCATTAAAAAAAAATCATCTTGCATCTTATTTGTGCCATATGTACTATGGATCGTTGCTATAATGCAATGTGTTTAATATCTTAAAAGTAAAAACTAGTGGGCTTTCTTTTTTAAAGTCACTTAATCATCTATTTATTATACTTAATTTCATTAGTCAACATTCTAAACTATATTTTAATAAATTGGGCAATAGAACAAATTGCATAACATTAAATTTAGTGGAGTTTTAAATATATGCATCTATCCTTTCCATAAAAACAACTACAACCATAAACAAGCAGAAGCTCAAACACTACTGCATCTTTAAAATCCAGGTCAAGAAAACTTTACTATCTTCGTGATATTATAAAATCACCTTTTCAAGATGAAAAACCTGTTCAGTTTTCTAAGGTGTGGCTACATTCTGTATTAAATAAAAAAAGAAAAAGAAGCATATATAGACACCATCTTCTGTAAACTCCATATGTAAATGGGTCACAACCAATCATATATTTTCCTTCACCAACCTGTATTTAGGATCTGTAATTGTGTCAGAGACTTGACTTTGGTTTGACTCAAACTGTTGGCTATTTTTGTCTGATGAAGTTTTTTATAAAGGAAGAGTTCTTTGTTCTTGTTTTTTTCTCCCCCTTTAATCTTTTAAGTATGGTTCTAAGTTTTAGCAGGGTTCATAGAACTGTAAAAAAAGTAGTAATTTTAAAAATGTTCTAAAACTTTCCAAAGGTAATGCTGTTATTCCAGTTTACTGGGCATGATTCTACAACCCCTTGATTGCTGTCAGTGACAATACTGTGCAATGTGCCTTATTGATCTTAATTTCATCTTCAGTTATTTGGACCTGTCAGCAATTTATAACCTCTGGTTTTCTTTCTTTTCCTAATCAATACATCTACACACACACACACACACACACACACACACACACACACTATTAATCTCACCCTGCTTTTTATAGTATGTATATGTAGATGTGTAGTTGCAACTGTGAGAATCTGGATGCTGTGTGCTGTTTTTTGTTTGTTTGTTTGTTTTTATGCTCAGGTTCTACAGTATTTGACAGAGTAAATTCAATAACCTTTTGTTAAATTTAATTATAATTAGACTGGCAAGACTTCAGTTAAAAAGTAAATAAAAATAAATCTCCACATTATTTTGACTGAATTTTGGAGTAATGTTCAAGCAGATGAATTAATTTTATGTATCAAAATGCATTCTTTCAGACACAAAAATCCTAAAGGTCAAATTATTCACATATGAAGACATCATCATCTAGGATCATCTTGTTGATTAATCATCGTTTAAAGATATGGGTTATGGACAGATAACCAGGTGTACACAGATACTAAGTGTGTTGAATGGTATGCCTTTAGGGAAAGTGAAAGTTACTTTATATGATGACTAATTATTTTGAGCTCCATGCATAATTTACAAGTATTCACCATAAAATGTTTATATATTCCATACTAGTGGCCCGGTGTGCAAAATTCATACACATTAAAAGGGAATTAGACGAAATATTTTAATACTGCTATTTGCCCTTTCTCTATAATAGAAGTGTCAGAGATGAAAGAAAATTAGTAAAATGTATATAAAATATCCCTCCTGTCAGAGTCTGGGGTGCACCGCTGGACTTATAGTCAAGGCCCCGCCCATCACTCACAAGCACTTTAAAAACGCAGGAGACCCAGGCCTGGCCAGCCCCATCCCCATCAAGCCCCTCCAGGCAGGGGGCACAGCCTCAGGTCCCCGGGCCAGCGCTGGGGTGGGGTGCAGACTGAGGTCCCCTGTCAAGTCCTGTTGGGTGGGGGGCACGGCCTGAGATCTCCCGGCCCGGCGCTGGGGCAGAGGTGCGGTCTGAGGTGTCACAGCCTGATGCTGGGCTGAGGTTGTAGTCTGAGGTCCCCCGTCAAGCCCCGCTGGGTGAGGGGCGTAGCCTGAGGTCCCCATCAAGCCCCACGGGGCGGGGGACGCAGCCTGAGGTCTCCTGGACTGGTGTTGAGGTGGGGGCACGGCCTGAAGTCCCCTGTCAACCCCAGCCTCCCCTGTAGTGTCATGTCAGCGCTGGGCAGGGACACAGGCTGGCAGCGTGACATTAGCGCTGGGGTGGAAGTCCCCGCCCCAGTCCCCAGCCACAGACTAGTGGTGACTGGGACACTGTAATGGACAAATTAGCATATTACCTCTTTATATGTATAGATTCTCACATAGATTGAGGAGAACTGTCATAGCTTAATTCATTGAAAAAATTAAAATAACCTTTCTGCACATAAGTCTATAAACACCATAATGGTGTCATAATAAAATTTATGATTTTGGAGGAAACAATGAGATCCATTCTTCTAATCATATTAATGAGAAAATTAAGACAGAAAGAATCACTGATTGTCTATTTGTAAATATATACATAGATGCAAGTCAAAAGTTTTAAAAAATTAGCTCTCATTTATTGAGCATGTCCTATATACCGGCTACCACTCTACATAGGGAGACAGTTTACTGTTGTGGTATTAAGCTATTGAGTTATTAAGCAAGGGCTCTGCAGCAGAACTGAGGGTTTGTTTTTTTTAAGCTTTGAAATGATACTATTTATTTTTTAAAATATGTTTTTTATTGATTTCAGAGAGAGGAAGGGAGAGGGAGAGAGAGACACAAACATCAATGATGAGAGAGAATCATTAATCAGCTGCCTCTTTATGCCCCCTACTAGGGATTGATTACACAACCTGGGCATATGCTCTGACCGAGAATCAAACTGCGACCTCCTGGTTTATAGGTCAAAGTTCAAATAGTGAGCCACACTGGACGGGCAAAACTGAGTGTCTTAATCCTGTGTCTTCCATCTAATAACTGTGTGGCATTGGACACATTACTTCTCTGTTTATGTCTCACTTGTCTCCTCTGTAAAATCAGGTATATATTAACATTTTACTCACTGTGACATTATGGGGATTAAATGAGTGAATATATGTGTTAGAGTACTCATTCGTTGAATCCTGCTCCACTACACTAACTGTTGTGTCCGAGTTCCTCTGCCAGGGGCTGGACTTCCTTGGATGCTGGCTCTTAGAAGACAGAGAAGACATGAGAAGTTGTAGGCTTTATAGGGGAGTCTTTATTGCAGACCAAGTCGCCATTGCTATTAAGGAGCCCTTGGACAAAGCAGTCTAGCAAAGCAACCCTTGCTAATACATTAGCAAACACAGGAGCCATTCTAGCAAAAACAGCCAGCACCAGCTAGTCAGTAATACATCTTCCCTACAATGCAACCCTCAACATAGGAGCTATACAGAAGCCAGCCACTCTGGCTGGTCAGTAACATACTTTATACTAACTTAGACAAAAGAGGCTTCTAGCCAAACAGTGACATCAATCTTTTGGTTTATAAAAGGGCATGCTTGTGAAGTGCATACAGTGAAACTGCTGTGTCCTTGCACCTGTCTATGGCAACTTGGCCTTGAACATCCTGATTGGGATTCCCACATTCAGATTGGCCTTGAGCATCCAGTGTACTCTGAACAGGGCCCCCACAATATGTGTTACACTTAGAATAAAGTACTCAAAAATTAGTAAGTTAAAAATATCTAGGTAAATTTGTAGAATGATGATATGTTATTGTAAAAGGAATCTTCAGGACAAAATAGATTGAGATATCTATTATGTTGTCAAATGCAAATTACTTTGGATTTCAAGGTAATTTATAAAGCAGTCTCAGGTTTTGTTTTTTTTTTTAATCCAGTTTAACTGCTTCCCTTTCCAATAAACCTCCTTCGGGTGCAGACTTAGCTCAGTCTCATTGCTATCTCATAGAGTTTTCTGCTGGGGTAGGCAGAATCATTGCCCTCAAATTCTGCAGACTTGATTTTCAATCTCTGATATTTCTAGATGTTATTTTATGTGGAAAAAATGTATCCTTGCATATTTGATTAAGGATCTTGAGATGAAAAGGTTATTCTGGACTATAAGAGATGGGCAGAGGGAGATTGAAGAGAAACAGAAGAGGAATCAATGAGACCATGGAGGAAGAGATTATAGGGATTCGGCTTCCAATCCAGGATGCCTGTAGAACCTTGGTTTGCTACAAGAGGCAAGAAATGGATTGTCCCTTTAGAGCCTCTGAAGGGTAGGCAGTCCTACTGTCACCTTTAGGCTCAGTGATACCAATTTCAGACTTCTGGCCACAAGAAGGATGGGAGAATAAGTTTCTGTTGTTTTAAACCATCTGGTTTGTGGTAATTTGTTATAGCAGCCACATGAAATAAATACATATGCTTACTACTGTTTCTTTTTCCTCTCACCACAGATCCATTCCATCTCTCCTTAACCTAGTCCATGTAGCTGCTGTACAAGTATCATTCATTCTGGTTTCAGCATTCACCGTAAACTTTCTCCTGCCACACCAGCTCTCATGATCTCTTTAGCCCCTAATTTTTAAAAACTCTTTGCCAGGCAAATTAGCCATTAGTTCACAGTCTTGTAATTGATTGTTCAATTGATTAATTATAAAATGACTTGCTCAAATTTATTGCATTTATCTTTAGCTTATATCTGTGATTTCTATAGTGATCATGGTTTCTATAATGTTAACTTCATACACAGTATGCTATATATTACATCTTAATCAAAAGGCTTTCTAACTTTGCGTGATTCTTTTCTCCATACATATATCTCTCTTTGTCTTATCCTTTAATCCGTTTAAATGTCAATCTTGATATTTTTTAATAAAAATATTTTTGTGGGTTTTGAATGCCAGTTTGAATCCAAACTCTCAATATTGGCAAGCATCTGCATTATATTGAAAATGCATATTCAATAGAACACAGACTTGGATAGTTACCCAGTCTGTTTTGATTGCCAACATATAGCTGGCATTTAGGAGATTGTCTGAAGCTGTGGACACATAACAATATTATTTGTAAGTGAACTACAGGCTTTATTTCCAATTGGCTCTTTTGTGTACACAGACATGGCTAGAGACAAAAGGATCAGTTTGAGCACGGCCCCAAACACATGTTCTCATTGGTTAAATCATGAAGGAATCAGTCATCCTGACTACTTTGAAGCTTCAGTTTCTAAGATATGTACACTGAAGGAAATTAAATGGGGATGTTTGTTAAATATAATTACTCCTGACAAAGGAAGCTAATGCTGTTCTAAGGGAGAAATACTACTAATTAATCAGATCTTTGAGATAAATGAACAGAGCCCTTTGAATAAGTTTAATGGTCCCGTAGACCAGTTGATCAGAGAGAAAAAAATAATTAATTTGACTAACATCATTTTGTCAAGAGACAGAAATTTTGTCTCTAGATATTATATAGCAAACTTATTTGGAAGATTTTTCTCCATATCTCATAGTGTGTTTGGTATCATATTGGCATAACCATAGAGCAACCACACACATGTATATGCATACACATACACACGCTTTATCCACACGACATGCAGCTTGTAAAGAAATGATCACATAACCAGTTGTATAAAACTTAATAATTGCTCGATAGTTAGGGCATAAGAGTTTATCTCTCTCTTCCTTAATAATTTCCCATTGTTTAACCTATAGGAAAAGTATTTAGTAATATAAGTTATACGGAAGAGAAGAGCAAGCAGAAAAGAAATCTTGTAAAAAAAGAGTCAGGGAAAGCAATAGCTAGAAGCCCTTGTTGCCGAGCAGGGCATGTTGTGGAGGATATAAATAAAAATCTTGAGAGAAAGAATCACACACTTTTATAGCATTTGCATTTTACCTAGAGAAAATGGAATGCATAGTAGCAGTGTGGTAAGTCAAAAAAGTCAAAGACTTAGAAAAATATTTCAAATATCACAAACATGAATGGTACACATGCTGCAAAATTAATGCTTCTCTCCACAAACCTTATCTTGATACCTCTCTACCAGAACCCTTGCTCCCTATTTTTGTCAGGTTTTCAGAACTTCTCATCTGTTCTTTTCCGTTTTTAAATCATTTGCAATTTTCTGCTGCAATGGCTTTATTCACAACGTTAAAAAGTAAAATACATTTACTGAAAATTTCATATTTAAGTGCACACTAGAACTATTGATTTACAATTCATTATGCAGCCACCAGAAAAGATCATTTAGCACAGTATGGTGTTCTGACTTCAGAAATAATTTTCCTCCTTTTAGCCTCTCTATCTTTTTCTATTTGTTTTCATCGTTGCTGCAAATGCATAGAAACTTCTTGTTTATTTCGTTAGGAAGTTTGGTAGTTCTGGTTGTCAGCAGCTGACCCATCCATCTCTCCCACTTTTGTAAATGAGTGTTTCGGCCACAAGCCTGCTCTGAGCATCAACTACGCTTCACTGAACACACTGTCGAGTCTCACAAACCCTGGGTTCTTGCTGCTTTTGCTAAGCAATACATATGTTATCTCTCCTATTTCAGACCCCTTGCTTCTGCATATCAAGGCCTAGAACTCATCTTATCTGAGAAGTCAACAAGGAAGTGGAAAATGCAGTTTAAATAGTAGGGGAAACACAATTTTCATTTCTAAATGAAATTCATGAGGTTGGCTTTGCTAGTCATAAAAATGTAAAATCTCTCTCTTCATTCATGTTAGATATCTCCAAGTAAGATATCTGGAGCTAAATTTGGCATGTGTGAGTTTCCTAAATTGAAAGAAAAATTTGTTTGTGGTCTCAGATGAGGTGTAGAAAGTTACAACAAGTTATGACTTACCCTTTCAAGACTAAGTTACCATTCTGTTTCTACAGATATTCAGATGGTAAATGAAGCAACAAACGAAAAAAGATTTCAAGCTATCATTATTATTATTATTTTTTTTTTTTTTTTTTTTTTTTTTTACTGTTTTGGTGAAGACAGAATGCAATTGAAAATCTCCCCTTTCTGGGGCAATTGATCAGTTTTCTAACTTGATGTATGAACTTTATGAACAGAAAACAGAGTCTGAAATTGGAAGATTAAGATGCTCATGTACTTCACCTTATTATTTTCTGGGATATTCACAAGTTTCCTTCTCCTCCTATGTGAAATCCTCTCTGTGACTTCAGAGTACAGTATTTTAACTTTCGACTAGATGTTCTTAAATAAAATATTAAGCAAGTTACTGCTTTGTTTTAGCTCCTTCCACAACTCCTTTAACTCCCTCAGCCTCACCAGGTAGGGATAGTAAGTGGTGGAATAAAGGAGGGTGGGATGGGCAATTCCCATGATGGTCACGTCTCTACACATTACCCCCCGAAAGATAGAGAAGAGATTTTTATTACACAGTATTTCATTCTAAATTCCTTATGCTATATCCCTTCCTGAGTTTTAATTCTCTCAACTCATTCTCTGCATAGTCTTTCAATCTTGTCAAACTCACTCCAGGTTACCTCGGTAGACCTCAGACCACATTCTGGGTTCCAGGAAGGTTTTTTTAATGCCCCATTATTTGCAGTTATTTTTTTGTTGTCAGGCATTTCCATTTTAAGAATTCCAATCTATGATCTAATTTTGTCTTTAATAATGCAAAGAGTTTTGTTCTAATGATTTCCATATCATCCAAGTATTATTAGAATATATTATCCCCATTAAAAGTGTGACATTTTATCATGGTTGTTGTTGTTTTATCAATACCAATGATGGTTAGTGAGAGGGAAAGGAAAAATATATAAACTAATATTTCTATTAATGTGACCTTGGGGAAAATAAAATGAGTCAAGGTTCACTGAGCCTTCAGGGTTTCATTCTTCCCAGTAAGAATGATGTATCTGAGATGTGTGAGGTAAAAGGTAACAGAGGTAAAGTTATATATGTGTGTACTACAGAGGAAATTGGCAAAACAGTCCTAGTGAATATTTAGTTTTCCTGTTTAAACCTTCCTAAGTATTTTGTGTAAAAGTAATTTGAAGCTTCTCCTACAATATTTAACTATCTAATATGTAAGTGTCTAATATTTAAGCTTATCTTAAAATATTGAAGTATCCACAAAGTTGGAAGGAATTACAGAATGAGACAGGTAATTTTTTGGCAATGTTACCCAATATGGATAAATGCACCTGATATAAGAAATAAGCATGAAGTAAATAAGAAGTCCTCAGTAGGCTAATACATCATAAAGATAATATTGTGTATTCTAATTTTAGAAAATTATGTAATTATAATAATTTCTATCTATTCTTTATAATAAAGACAGTAAAACATGTTTGTATTCCTCTTTTTAAGTTGATAATTCATTTATTATTCATGATTATGAAAATATTTTAAAATTCACTTTTCCTCTTCCTATTAGACAAACATTAGCTATGCACATGGTTCAGTTTCAACTTAGAATGAATGGACTTTAATTTAGACATAACATGTTTCACTTTGGTGTAATCTCCTATCACTGGATAACACTGTTGAAGACTCCACAAATTATTAAATTTAATGATTTAATTTTTCTACTGGTGTATGGCTACAGAATTAACTGTTTGTAAATTATTTGATTATACACCTTCATGCAATATGTGTGTGTATGTGTATGTGTTTACACACACAGACAGCCAATCACAGTAGGAAAATGAAATACATTTATAATTAAAAGTAAAAGCATGTATATTTTTAAAAAATCACAAATAAGGCATATATTAATTCACCACGTATTTAAAGTAGTGCTCTTAAAAGATTTCTCTCAGTATTTGAATAAAAAAAAGGCTTGGGGTAGAAATACAAAGAATAAGCAGATCTGGAACTGAGATTTACCACATTTCTTTTGAACAGATTTTCTATACATAAGATAATCCATACAATTATACAAACAAATCTTCAAGAGAGATGTAGGTTTTTGTTTCTGTTCTTGGAGACCATGACTCCTTTGTAATTTTTCAATATAGCATTTTATACTGTTAGCATATGTTGTTTAGCATCTTTCTGCCCCTCCCCACCCCTCCACATTGCTGATGGCAGTATGGGAGATGACTCAAGCAGTTTGCTGTTCACCATGTACTTTGGAATGATCTTTTAAATGAAAGTGTTCTTTGGCCAGTCACCTTCTTATTAACCTATTAATTTAAGAATCTCCATACAAGCTTTTCAGAATTTCCTACAATCTATTTGAGACCTATAAAGATACTCACAGTACCACTATTCGTTATATGGTACTACTATAGAAATTTTCATATTCAGTTGTTAGTTAATCAAGAATTAAAATATCCTTTATTAATACCATTTCATTTTCCAAGTAATTTGCAAAGTTCATCCAGTTATTTTCTCCACAAAATAGATGCTTGTAAGTTTTTCTTGCGCCTTTATTATCATTTTATCTTCTAAAACTGCATGCCATAATTAGAAATTTAGCTGTCATGTGTGTTTCACTGAGCTATATATGTGAGAAACAAGTAGAATTAAAATAAATGACATGAAAATAGTTATGCTTGAAACATAGTTTAATATGCTTAACATATATTAAAACTTTTTAAAATTTATTGATCAGAGATGGGGGGGGAGGGAAAAAGAGAGCAAGAGATAGAGAGAAAAAACATCCGTTTGTTGTTCCACTTATTTATGCATTCATTGGCTGATTCTTGTATGTGCCCTGACCCACTAAGATACCTGGCCAGAGCTAACATATTCTATTTTAACTATTATTAAAGACTACTTAGTCTGTAAGATTTTAATCAGTGCTATTTATATGTGATAAATTCCATAAAATAAACTGGATAGATGTAAGCAAATATAATGTAATCATATATGTACATATATATGTTTGTCAACCTATTCAAGATCCGAAATGTATAGAAAAATATAATCAATGCCCAATCATCCCAGAAAGGTTTGTGGAATGCATATACTGTCAATCCATCAGTCTCTTCTTCCCAGTAAACTATTAACATAATTTTTATTACCTTAGCTTAATTTTATTTTTCTAGAACTTCCTTTAAATGAAACTGGACGGTATATAATTTTTTATTTTGTCCTTTTTTTTCAACACAATTTGAAATTCCGCCATGTTGTTGTTTTTCCTTTTGTATTGTTGAGTGGTTTTCCACATTTAGAATACACAACATTTTCTTTATACTTTCATTTCTTAATAGACATCTGGATTTTTCTAGCTTTTGGTTATTAGCAATAAAAGTTATATAAACATGTGTTCTATAAAAAAATTTATTAATATATATATTCACCTCTCCTGGGTAAATATCTGGATATGGAAATGTTAAATCACAAAGTTGGTATAAGTAGAACTTTATTATAAAAAAACTGCCAAATTGCTTTCCAACATGTTTTTACTATTTTAAACACCCATTAGCTATATATGAGTGTTCTAATTTTTCAACATCCTTATCAATGATTGTTAGTTTCAGCAATTTTAGTGGGTATGGAAGATATTTCATGATTCGTTTGTTTGTAACTAATCATGTTGAACAACATTTCGAATGCATATTGGCCATCTTCTGCATTCTTTTATGAAGAGTCTGCTCAAGGCTTTGCCCATATTTTTTCCATTGGGTTGTGTTACATCTGGTTTCCAAAAATGGTTCCCAATGAACTACTTCTCCTGGTATGCATGCTTGCATAGTCCCCTCTCACATTATAGTCCAAGTAGCCCTCTGACACATCTCAACCAATGGAAGGTCATAGAAGTAAACCTGTCACTTCTATACAAAATAATGATTCCCCGTCATTTCCAACCCACAGTTTTATTACACACTTGATTATAAAGGGGGACAGGTATTAGGTGTGTGCTGTTGTATACTGTTACCAATGGTATGCTAACTCTTGGATTCCAATATTTTTCAAAATAGGGTGTCCCAAAAGTGTGTACATACACCTTGAATAATTATAAAGGCTTAATAATTAAAGTGCTTAATAAAATAGATTTCTTTAAATTTGAGCTATCAGCTCTTAACCACCATCATTTGGTTGCCTTATTGTGTCTTTCTTAATTCAAGTAAATATTCATGTTGGAAAATTTTCAACTAGACACTATTCCTTGAAGTAGTAAGCCATTCCATCAATTAACCTTTTAACAACCTATGTAATGATAATTGTAAAAGGAATGGTGAGCAAAACTGCCACAATCCCTACTTTAAATATTTTACTAGAAAACATGATAGAAAATAATTATAATTATATACATAACTAGAGGCCTGGTGCATGAAAAAGCATGCACTGGAGGGGAGGTCCATCAGCCAGGCCTGCCCCCTTTCACAGTCTGGGAGCCCTCAGGGGCGGGAGGCGACCAGGTGATCAGAGGAAGGCTATGCCTCCATCACAACTCTGCTGCTGCCACTGCTGGAAGCTCAAGCCTCGGCCGGCCCTGGTTACCTGAGCCTTGGGCGGCCCTGGGTGGCTAGGCAGCTGCCATCCTAGGCTTGCCTGTGCCTTGGGCCAGCCTTGGGCAGCTGGGGGGCTGAGGGGAGTGGGGGACTCTGGAGGCTGCCCTGGCAGAGCTGAGGGGATTGGATGCTGCCATCTTGTGGCTGTGGGCACTGCCATCTTTGAGGGTGTGACAGTCAATTAGCATATTCCCTCTTTATTAGATAGAATTACTTATATGCATGTTCTCTAAATAGTGTATGTGCAGGATTTTGTGTAAGTCTAAACCCTGGAAAGCTAGCTTATCCCTAAGGTGTAAAAGTCAATGAAAAGAGTTCCTTAAAAAGATGATTTTTAAGACAAGACCGAATAAGAAAAGTTTAACAAAGTAGAGAGAAAAAAAGACAGATATTTCAGATATGTGAACCTCAGAGTTTATTAAAAGCATGATGGGTTTTAGATACTGAAGGAAGCAATCATGGTGAGTTTTGGGTATTGCACGAAGTCTGAAATGGCTTGAGAAAAGAATGTAAGTGAAGGACTTGAACTTGGTGAGTTTCCTATATTAGAAGAATTCAGATCATGCTAGAATTCCAAGGACCTGTTAAGTGTTTTCACTTAACACCAGATATCTATAAAAGAATACAGAGCTGAGGCATGAAATGAAAAGGTGTATATTTTAGCAAGTCCACATTGGGGTGAAAGAGTGAGTAAAAATCAATTGTAATACTACTGATATAGCCTGGTCTAAAGTGCTATGGTAGTAATGAATTTTCAGAGACTTCCTACCTGAGCCCAGCTGGTGTGGCTCAGTGGTTGAGCATCAACTTGTGAACCAGGAAGTCTTGGTTCACTTCCTGGTCAGGGCACATGCCCCGGCAATGGAGGAAGCCAAGCTTTCCACACACCCTGGTGGGCCCAGGCCTCCACTCAAGGCTATAAAGTCTCAATTATGGAAGATAAATAAATCCCAACAAAAATGGCTGCAGCCACAGAGCAAGCAGGAGGCTTGACCCGCTCAAGGCTACAAAGTTTCAATTATAGAAGATAAATAATTCCCAGATACCAGGGCTTCCACTTAGGTCACCGGGGGGCATGGCAGCCTGCAAAAAACCACAGGTCCCCCACCCAGGCTGCCCTATGCCCCAAGGGAACCCCCACCCTGATCCGGGACACCCTTCAGGGCAAACCAGCCAGCCCCCTTCTGTGCACCAGGACTCTATCCTATCTAATAAAAGAGTAATTGCAGATTGTCCATCACTCCAACACACAAGATGGCTGCCCCATGTGGTCAAAGATCCTGCCCCCATGTGGTCAAAGATGGTTGCCCCTATGTGGACACAAGATGGCCACCACAAGATGGCCAGTAGGGGAGGGCAGTTGGGAGGGACCAGGCTGGCCAGGGAGGGCAGTTATGGGCAATCAGGCCAGCAGGGGAGGACAGTTGGGAGGGACCAAGCCTGCATGCAAGTGAGGGCAGTTGAGGGCATCAAGCTTGCAGGGGAGGGCAGTCAGGGATGCCAGGCTAGCAGAGGAGGGAAGTTGGGGGTGATCGGGCCTGCAGGGAAGGGCAGTTGGGGGAGACCCAGGACTGCAGGGGAGAGCAGTTGGGGGGACCAGGCCTGCAGGGGAGGACAGTTAGGGGTGACCAGGCCTGCAGGGGAGGGCAGTTAGGGGTGACCAGGCTGGCAGGGAAGCAGCTAGGCATCAATCAGGCTGGCAGGGGAGTGGTTAGGGGGTGATCAGGCTGGCAGGCAGAAGCAGTTAGGGGCAATCAGGAAGGCAGGCAAGCGAGCAGTTGGGAGCCAGCAGTCCTGGATTGTGAGAGGGATGTCCGACTGCCCTGGTAGGATCATGCCTAAATGGGTAGTCGGACATCCCTCGAGGGGTCCCAGATTGGTGAGGGTGTAGGCTGGGCTGAGGGACACCTGCTCCATGCACGAATTTTGTGCACAAATTTCTTGCACCAGACTTCTAGTTACCTATAAAGTCCTATATCTAGCTTATATAAAGTATTATTTTAAAGCAATAAACTATTAAGAATCCAATTAAAAAGGCAGAGAGACATAAAGAGAAACTTCATAGCTAAATAATTCTAAATAGCTTATAAATACATAAAGGTGATTAATTCTTATATAATCACAGGAATGCCAATATATACTCAACTGAATGGCCACTAATAAAACAGAAAGAAAGAAAAATACTATAACAAAGTGTTGAAGAAATTATGGAACAGCAGGAATGCCCACATGTTCCTCAAAGAAATACAAATTATTGGCTTGGCCTGAGTGGCTCAGATTGTTGGAGCGTCATCCCTTACACCCAAAAATTGTGGCTTAGTTCCCTGTCAGGGTACTTAAGGAAGGAAACCATTTTTCTCTCATATTGATCTTTCTCCCTCCTCTCCTCTCTCTGTGAATTCAATGAAGAATATCCTCAGGTAAGGATTAAAAATAAATGAAATATCTATATTGTTAAAATTTCCTTTTAAAAATTATTTGGCAGTATTTACTAAAGTTAAACATCCAAATACTTCATGAAACAGCATTTTCCCCTTCTAGGTTTATGCTCAGCTGACATTCATGTGTACATGCACCAAGATTCTTATAGCTGAATATTCATGGGACATAATAATAGTGAAGAGATTGAAAACAACAGAAATATCCAACAAGAGTAGATTGCATAGACTGCTGTTAATTGATACAATAGAATAAGTACTATGCAGCAATGAAAACAGCATAGGCACGCTACCTCATCCAGGATGCTTTCGCTAACTACTGTCTCACTTACCAGGTTACCATAACGGTTTCCATGGCTCTATATCCTTATATGCATTTGCACTATAGCATTGCAGCAACTATATTTTATTGTAAATTTCTGTTTGCATGGCCTCTCCACAGCTAAATAGTTACTATCTTAGTTCTTTGGATTAGTTATCTTCATATTCCCAATTTCTAGCTCAGTAACTCACATCACTGAAACCCTCATGTTATATTTATTAATATAATGAATGAATGAATGACTATGATATTTCATTTTAATCTAAGTCATTCTGATAATTAATAGAGCAGCTAATGGCAGAGCAGGGCTTTTGCTTATTACTAAACATACACAAAGGATAATAGTAAGGAGAATAAAGTCAACAGATTTCTGCCTTCATTTTTCCACTTGGTAATAGTCACTATATCATGCTATAGTCGAAAGCTAGTGAACATGCCACATCTCTTAAAAGTTTCCTGAGAAATAAAGGCAGACTGGCAAGTGTGTTTGAAAATTTAAGATTGGGACAAGTGTAAAGTCAGGTTTGGGAATGTCTGTGTTAATCCTGTTAGATGACATTAAAGGTGTCATCATCTCCCAGCACTCCTCTTTAAAGCAGCTAACAGAAGACTAGCTTTTGATTTGTCCTCTTCTTGGGAGTTCATTTCCATTAGACATTTGTCACTATAGTTATGCACTGAGTAAGCTAATCAATGTTCACACTTGGTTTTTATATTTAGCTGTCCTTTGTTCTTCTATTTATTTATATAATCTTTATGCATGTTCTTAGAAAAACCATCTTCATATACAGTACCTATGAATGAATTCAAAGAACTTCAGCGAGTTTAATACTTAATAAAATATTTTATTTGCAAATTTTCCCGCTGCCTCTTTTATTACCACTACTTCTTAAATACTAGTTTTATTAATAAAGTCCAATATAAATTTTGCCTCCCTCTATGACATCCTCCATTCTGTTATCAACGTGTATATTTCTTCATTTCATTCTCCTGCTTTTAAAAAAAATCAGTGCCTCTCCATCACCTTTACGTAAAGATACAAATCCTGAGAATAGCACACAAACTTGTTCATGCCTCAGCCTTTTAATCATACCCGCTTCATCTCCTTCTATATCATAGACACACTGGAAAAGCCGAGTCTCAAGAAGGCTCATTGTTTTCTTGCCTTCCTGCCTTTGCACATGCCTTTCTCTCTGCTTTGAAGGTTTCTTTTTTATTTTCTGACTAACTCCAGCATATCTTTTAAGGGTTAAAATCCTAGTGGTATGGATACCTTTTCTAACCCACTGCTTTGTATCAAAAGTTCTTCCTGTGACTTCTCATAGCACCACTGAATGCATATATAAAAATATATATAAAGAGTATCACAATGATTAGTATTACTTCCAAACTATCATTCAACCATTTCCCTCCAGATCCAAGCAGAGTCCCAGGAAGCTCAATCATGCTATTAAATGAATGAATGAATATATCAATTTTTGGACATGCAGTTACATAGGGCCCTTGCCATTCTGCTAGGTAGCTAGTTTCCCTGTTCTTCCTCTCTCACTCTTCCCATTATACCACAGTTACCACCCTGTGGATACATGTTTCATTTATGTGCCTGTTGTCCCTAGCAGATTTCTGCAGTTCACCCTCGGTGCTCCTTAGCATCTGCTAGCTTCCCTTCAGCTCCTGGTTTAAATAATGTTCCATATGCATTCTTCAAGGTTTATTGATTCTGTTCTCTAGAGAGTGCCCTATACTTCAAGGGAAGAATTTGAAAATATGAGGATCATTAAAATAAATTCCGTGTTTGGGCCAAAGTTCGGTTATGGTACTGTAGTTGTTTACAGATTTCAGCCTGAGAGCAAAGTAATATAAGAAATTAAAGGTAAATGTCTAAACAACAGACTAATGGAATTTTCTGGGTCTTAATTCTAATCAGTTTATTTGCCACAGGAGAATAGTTTTGAAGTCAAGGTTTAAAATTCAAGTACACATTAATGGAATTCATTATTGCAAAGCCTAGAAGTTATAAGTAAAGCTAAAGTACAGGTAAAACATCAAGAATGTGAGGAGAGACTTGGAACCTCACTGACACATTGGTATAATTTTATTTACTTTTTTCATAAGAGCTAATGACTTTGTATAATGTATCCAGTAAGTTCTAGAAAGTTTACATGTTATTATATCTCAGAACCTTAGATAATTAATGTAGATATGCCTTCAAAATCTTTATCTTTGGCTCATCTTTACCTGAGAATTAAATCCTTTAAAAAATGATCTGAAAATTCCACATTATTGTACCATAAGCATTTCAAACTCAGCATGGCTAATACTGAATTTGTATCAGCATTCTCTGCAAATCTTCCATTCTCACTACTTTCATTACCGTAATTATTGGAACCTTCATCAATTGAAGATATAACATATAAATCAGTTCCACACCCCCCTTCCTATTCAATGCACCCTTTTGTCATCAAATTTGACCAATATTACAGCAAATCTTTAGTGTATCTTTATCCTATTAGCTATTTTAGTGATGCTTTCAGTTTTACCTGAAAAATTGACACTTCCATCTATGCTGTTCTTCAGGTCAAACTCTTAGAAATTACTTTTATTTTTTATTATTTCCTCGATCCACATCTAATCTTTCAGGAATTCTATGGGCTTTTTTTTTTCCAGAATGTATCCCCAATTTGACCATCTTTAATCATTACTGTTGAAAAAATACAGCTCAAGTTATCATTTTCTGTCAATAACACTACTGTGCTAGCTTCCAAATTGGTCACCTTATCTTTACTCTCGCTCTTGAATACCAGTCTGAAACATCATCCTAAAGGATCAATTTGATCATAATTGTTACTACTTGCAATAACTTTGTCTAAAATAGTTCTCTCACCATGCATGTTGAAGTACTTGATAAAATACATGTAAAATATTTAAAATATATAGCTGAGACATTAAGAAATATCAAAAGGTCAAAACACAAAGTGCAAGTGTGAAATGAGAGAAGTCAACTTGTATTGATACACAGCAGCACAAAATACGGAGAACGAAGAACCTGGCTTAAATATAAAACACTACAAAGACTCCCCCTTTTGAAAGATATTGTAGAAAAGAATAAAATCTCATCCATCAAGGGAAATGACAAAGACACATTTGTGTCTCAATCTAGGTGATAGGTAAAAAATAGAGTAATTCATGAAAATCATCGGCACAAACACTGCTGGCTTATGTAAATTTATCTTACAGTTTTGCCAAGCAATGCAGGCTACATATTTTGCAGGGGAAGGGGCCCCACTAGTGCCTGCCTGTCACAAGGCGCAGAACACAGTGGATGGGCCACATTCTCAAAAGGGAACTGCAAATCATTCCACCAGTAAAGCACTGCTGATTCCTCCTGAAAACATAAGACAACAACAAAACACAAACTCACACAGAGAGAGAGAGAGACGAACCAACAGAGTATCATAAGCAATAGTAAGTAGAAAGAATGCAGAGCAGAAACAGACATCACCCCCCAAATTTTGTGTAATTAATATAATAGCTACCCTGTTCTTTTCATTGGCTAACATTTAATTCTCAAAGAATGCAGATATTGGCAATGTTCCCATTTTTCATATGAAAACAATAAAGCAGATACATTTAGAATACTTTCTCTTTTCATATATAAAACTAGAGGCCTGGTGCATGAATTTGTGCACAGGGGGGGAGGTCCTGCCAGCCACCCCAGATGGGGGTTAGTGCGGGGGAGGGGACATGGGAGGTTGGGGGTTGGTATCAGGGTCCCTATCAGGCCAGTTGGCCTCCCCAGTGCGTATCATAATGACTGGTCATTCCGGTCATTCTGTCATTCCGGTCGCTTAGCTTTTATCCTAATGCTAGAGGCCCAGTGCATGAAATTCGTGCACTCAGGGGGAGGGGGACCCTCAGCCCGGCCTGCGCCCTCTCATAGTCCAGGAGCCCTTGGGGGGTGTCCAACTGATGGCTTAGGCCCATGCAGGGAGCAGGCCTAAGCCATCAGTTGGACATCCTTAGTGCTGCTGCGAAGGTGGCACTGATCACCAGGGGGCAGCTCCTGCATTGAGCATCTGCTCCCTGGTGGTCAGTGTGCATCACAGTGACTGGTCATTCTTCTATTCAGTCAATTTGCATATTAGCCTTCTATTATATAGGATATAAAAACATAGGGTCTGTAAGGACCAAAGGCTCAACGGACCAGAAGTCAGTCCTGCAGTCAGTGGTGGGTTGCCATGGCGACCTAGCATTGACTGCCACTGCTACAGGTGCCACGACCCAGCACTGAATGCTGAGGGGGTGTGGATCAGGCCTGGAGAGAGGCCTGGAGAGAGAAGCGGGGTCTGATCCGTCGCCTCCGTGGCAGCTGTTGATCAGTTCTTGCCTCTCTTTTTCTCCGGGCCTGGCAAGCAGCAATGCCTCTCTTTCTCTCTGGGCCTCCACAGGGGCTGCTGATCACCCTTGCCTCTCTGATCAAGCCTGGGGATAGGCCCAGAGATGCTGACTGGCATGAAACCAAACAATCAGAACCTAATCTGGGTGAACTGCGATGGCAGAACCTAAGGTGGGGGCTGAGGAGAGGTTTGAAGGGCAACAGCTATTTGGTGTAAGGTGTAAGAAAGCAGTTCAATTTCTTAATGACCAGTTTGGCAGTATAGTGCATATGGCTGGCTATCAGTCCAGATATAGGTATTATGTATTTTTGTCTGCCAAGAGCATCTCCTCCTGCTGAAAAAGGCTCCCCCCACCCACCTCCGCCATTTAAGCAATCCTATCCTTTATAATCTATCTATACTAATAAAAGGGTAAAATGCTAATTAGACTGGATCGACCAGCCATCATTCGGATGTCCGACTTCCTTCTGGACAAAGCCATGGTGGTGGGGTCTGAGGAAGAGAGGGCATTTAGGGGTGAGATCAGGCTGGCAGGGGAGGGCAGTTGGGGGCAAGATCAGGCTGGCAGCAGAGGGCAGTTAGGGATGATCAGGCAAGCAGGCAGGTGAGCGGTTAGGAGCCAGCGGTCCCAGATTGCGAGAGGGATGTCCGACTGCTGGTTTAGATTGGGCCTAAACCAGCAGTTGGACATTCCCCAAGTGGTCCCCAATTGGAGAAGGTGCAGTCTGGGCTGAGGGAACCCCCTTCCCCCATGCACAAATTTTGTGAACCGGGCCACTAATATATATATACATATATATATATATATATATATATAATAGATATATATAGATATATAGATATAGATATAGATATAGATAGATATAGATGGATACAAGTCACATATGCAAATCTGACATTCTTACTTTTAACCACCATGCTATGATACTTCTTATTAGAATGATCAGCTACTGACTATATCAGTGTATTTAAAACATTAAAGTACTAAAAGAAGACCCTGAATACATGAACAAGAAAAAAGCTTATCACAAAAAAAACTAGTGTTTTAAAAAGAACTAAATTAAATTCATTAAAATAAATATATTGTTGCCATGATTAATTTTCAATTAGTTGAGTTAATTGTTTATTACTTAATAAAATCATCCTTTAAAATGTATTGATGTCTGCCCAATTTAACATTTAGTAATTTTTTAATGGGGCTTTAGACATTCAAATCAAGTATTAAAATAAAGTAGACTTGTCTTTCTTTAAAATCTGACTTGAGGGTTCAGGAAGAATACTGTGATAATCATTGGGTATCTGGCCCAGATTGTCTGGTATCCTGATAAAACTGAAACCTATATTTTCTTCATCTTTTTTAACTTCCTTAGACTCCTTAGAGTTTTCATTATGATGTTAGGTAATACAAATTATGTGATTTTGAAAAAAAAAAATTCCCAATATAAGTACTTTAGGAGTCAGCATCTTTTTCTGAATTTTTTCGGTGTGAATTGTGTTATTATAATATACAGTGTACTAACAATTCCTGCAAAGTACATTGTACAAAATACCCGTTTAAATTCTAATATGTTGAAGTAAATTTCAGTATTACAGGGGAAGGCAGCCTGGGCTAGAGCTGCTGAAGTTACTCTAGGACTCTCCAGAAATCTCTGGCTGAGACTGAACATGGTGAGGTCTTGAAGTTAACACATTTTAGATTTCAATTTTTTTAGGACTTATAACTAAGAAGGTCAGAAGTATTCAATTTTAGACTAATTAATTTGGTCTTTAATCTGAATTTTTGGATTTTTATTTCTTTGGCACTTTCAAATCTAGGATTTTAACCATCTCCAGCATCATAGTGGGATTTTTTTTATATGAAAGCTATATCATATTCTTGGCATATAAGTATTGCTGCAAAATTTCTGATAAACAATATGGTTACACATCATTGTGCATGGGGAATAGAAAATTGTTGAGTTCAGCTGATTTAAGATATTTATTGTTCTTAAATCTAATGACTTAAGAGTTAGAAATCATGTTAACTATTAGAGAAAAATATGTTCTTCACACCTAATACCTTCTTCTATTTGGAGAAACATCCAATACTGTAAAACATTTTAACTCTCTCCACTGGATGCCTTTTGATAAATTTCCCCATTTGTTTTCTAAGGGGGTAATTTGCCAGAGCAAAATTTGGCTTATATATTAATATTTTTTTCAGTTTCACTGTTTTAATTTCTTGTTTCAAAAGGATTAATGCAATAAGCAAAACAATTCAAAGAACGTCTCCTTGGCATCTTGCTAAATTAAAGCATTTGTATAGGTCCTCAATTTAGTCAATCAAAATAAAATAAAGTCAGTCTTGGGAACACTTGCTTATAAATTTAGTGAGTAATGCTAAATGGACATAAATCCCAGCTGGTACCAGGAAGGAAAAATTTCCTTAGCTTTTCAAGCCCCAGGAACAGACTCTTTCTTATATTCTGGTACTGCTCCTCCATAGAGAATTGTGTATTTACAATGCTAAAAAGTAAACAAAAAATCCAAAATGGTTTTCTTGTCACTGGAAGTGTTCAAGTTTAGCTGGTCTTGAGGGCTTCCTCCTCAATTGTGTGTACTATAACTCAATAAATTCATAATGCTAGTGTAGTCCACTTGATTTCTATAAAGGGAACTATTTTTATTCCATATGCTATACTAGACATTCAGGCACTCATTTTTCTGCTGGAGACTGTTTTCTCCTTTACAAAGCTGAAATCTGTGTTTCCTGGAACCGCATTCTGCATGAGGAGCAATACAGCTACTTGGACAGTTTTTACACTAATTATCTCATAGCAATATCTAAGAAACAACACAAAAACGGTTGCACTATTTTTATCATTCATTTAATGCATAAAGATGCAATTTGGGTCTCAGGTCACATTTCCATCTGGAGGACATACATCCTCAAACTACCATGAAAGTCTAAATTAGTTGAAATTCTCTCCAGATACACTGGGAAAAAAGCCCATGTAGTGCCTTTCTTTCATTTTAACGTCTATACTTAAATGTTGATAACACTTTTTAGTTATTTTAATTCATTTTTCTGTAGAATAGAGAAATGACTTTTTTGCATATTGATGACTTCTGTTCATATGTCTAAAGTCTTAGTAAGATATTCATCTAGGTAGATTACTACTGTCAGAAAGAACAAATGAGAATGCTTTTTATGAGTGCGGTTAAGTTAAGTAACTCAGGTAAAATCTTAAACAGGGAGAAAAGTGTCAGACTAGTTTCCTCATTTCCTTTATGTGAAAAATGGGGGTATTATGAATATTACCATATAGACTACTCAGAGGAGAATATAGCAATCCATATTTAATACTTAGCAGAATGTATAGCTCCTAACACTCAACATTTATGAAGATGTCAGCTTTCCTAATTCAGATATATCCACTGTGGTGATGTTTTCTATATTAAATCATTTGATTTATGTTTGATTTATGACATTTTAAAAATTTATTTATTTGTAATAATATTTTATTTACTACATATATACTATTGTTCAGCCCAAAAAGCTTTATTCTTCCTGTGACTTTGTCTAGGTCTGAATTTCCACGTATATATATTATCTGCAAGCATTAGACACTTTATGTTTAACCACTTTTTGTTTATCTTGGACTGAAAAAATAATATATTCTTAGTAATACAAGCATTATTTTATACTAGCCTCTTTTTCTAGGAAAATATGTTTTTTTCTAGGAAAAAAATTGTGTTAAATTGAATATTGCAAATGATGAAAATATTTGTGCATTTAATATATTTTATTTTATTGGTGATTCTAACAATCTTCAGAGTAGGAGATAAGGTGTTAAAAAAACATTTGTTATTTAGTGCATAATATTAGCAAAGTTGTTTGGTTTAGTCGGTACAAGCATTTTAAGATTGCGCATAAATCTTCTTTTTTTACACACATATATATACACATGCATAAAAAAATAAGTTAGAAAAATTTAAAAACAAAAAAAGATAGATAATATGTAGACAAAAATAAATTTATGTAAATTATAAAAAATGTGTTCCATATGTGCACATTTTTTGAAGAATTGAGTAATGCAAAAAATAAATAAATAAGGAAGTTTGTCAGTAGTAAAAATAATAAATTGACAACACATCATCTTGTAATAAGAATAGGATTTTACATGTTGCTCTTAGAACTATTTCATGTTCAACATGAACTGACTCCTCAAAAGTCAGTCTTCAAAGTACTGTGCAACATAGTTTAAGACTTTGTGATTGTCTAAGAATAACTTTATCAGAAGAAAATCATATGTTTGGGGAAAACACAGGATATCGAGGATCTGACAGATAGGTAGGAAAAGGTATACAAACCTTATCAATATAAAATTTGGGTAAATCTCCTGATTACTTATTATTAAAATGGAGTTGTACTGCTTCTCTGGAAGCTTTTGGAGGAGTGGGGACTATGTATTTATTTCATGATTATTGGTGAATGCCACTGGCCTATGGTGACTGGGATACCAGCAGATAGTGTCACAAATAGCCAATAGGGTATAGAACTGTCTTTCTCAATTATCCTAATGAGTTTCGGGCACAATTTCAGCTTCTGGGAGAAGTCGCCATGACACTTCGATTTTAATCTGCGAATGAATTCCTTGAGCCATAAACTTTCTGAGAAAAATTCAAGTGTGAATAATCCACTTAGGATGTTTTAGCAATACTCAAGCTTAGGATGAAAATATAAAACTTATGAACCCTTCTTTATTCAAGATTACTTATAGTTGATCATCATTTATTAATTAATTTTACACTTACAGTACAATATTGTTTTATTAGCATTGCTAAGTCTAAAACTCTGACTATTCCACAATAAAGTACATTGTGAGAAAGTTTTATGTTTTCTGCTTGTAATACATTTTATTATACTTAAGAACATTTCATTAAAAACTTGTTCTTAAAATATTGGAAACATACTAGTATTTAATAAAAAATACCCAGGAAAAAGCTAGCTATATTATGGGCAGTGCTTATGGGGGTAATATTAACAATGTCTATTTCTGAGTTCCAGAAAAAAAAAAGGTAACAGTGGGAATTGCCATATTAAAATAGTGATAATTTTCCAATATTGATGAAAGATATAAATTATGCATTTTTTGAAGGACTCCATATTTAAAGCAGAATAAATGTATTTATGTTTAAAGAATATCAAAGACAAAGTTGAGGTCAAATAGCCTAATAGAAAAGGCTGACCACATATAAAAAGTTAGTATTAGATTTATAGCATTTTTTCAACAACAGAGAAAATATTACATTTATAACATCAAAGTGCTGAGACAATATTTGCCAATATAAAATCCAGTATCTTGGAAAGCTATCAATATTGAAGGGAAAACAAACACATTTTGCAGCTAACTGAAAGCCATTTACCAACAAGAATTTTTTCTAAAACAGACTTAACAAATGTGTTCGTACAAGAAGGATCAATTTCAAGACTTTCAATTATTATTGTACCATTCCTTCCACTGCCATGTATTACACAACACTAAGAACACTGGATATACGGAATAGGTAAAATGAAAGAGAAGGCATTGATCACTACATAGTCTATAGGTATTAAAAGATCAAAGATTTTATGTTAGTGGAGAAACCTCAAGTTTCTCACCTCTAAGTATGATATTAGCTGTAAGCTTTTTGTGGGTATTATTTGATGAAGTTTAGAAAATTTAGGGTGTGGAATTTTGACATGTGATCCACCAGTCATGCTTCTTGGTATTTACTCAAAAGAGCTGAAATCGTATGTCTATACAAAAACATATACATGGATGTTATTTACTCACAAATGCCAAAACTTGGAAGCAATCAAGTTGTCATTCAGTAGGTGATTGTGTAAACAGTGGTACTTTCAGACAATGGAATATTATTCAGTGTTAAAAATAAATGAGCTCTCAAATCAGAAAAAAGACTGAGTAATCTTCAATGCATGTTACTAAGTGAAAGGAGCCAACCTGAAAAAGCTGCATATTTTGAATTGTGTTGGTGTGCCCATAGTAAACTGCTTATTACTATGAAGTAACTTTAGAAAGCTATTCAAGAAACTATAGACTGAGATCAAAGGCTACAGCTGTCTCCTCCTTACCCATCTCCACTATCAGAGCTGGAACTAACAAAATGCATAACATACAACTGGTTGGGGTTTTTTTGGTCCTAAAAATTATACAGATTTTTGTAACATATTACAAGGTCTGAAGCAAATAATTATTTCACCAGTGTCCATAGTATGATATGTATCCAATGTCATTCACTTAATTTTTTCCTGATAATGTCACATCTTATGGTAAACATAATTAAACTATTTTGTAACTTATGACATCAGTGTTTTCTAATCTGAGAGGTGCTTCACTCTAAAACTTAAATTCTTTTCCCCTGTGATATGCTTTTTCTGCCCTGCTCCACTGCCCTTGCTGTCCCGGCTGCTTGAAATGCTCTTCAACGTCCCTTTTACTGGCTCCATGAATCTTTCCAGGACACGGCAGGGCTGAGCGAGGTGTCCTTTGTATGATAGGTAATATTTTTACCGCTTAAATTGCCCATTAGACTTTTTGCTTCTTGAAGACTGTGACTATGTCTTGTCCCCTACTGTATTTATAGCCCTTACTCAACTGACTGGCCTAGTATTAATGCTCAATAAATATTTGATGAATGAGTGAATAAAGGACTTTCACAGAATCCTTAAGATAGTGGATGATGTACCATGCTTCTAAAATTTTAATGCTTATTAGCATTGGAAGATGTAGAAATTTCCCTTACATGTTTTTTATCCAGTGTTATAGTCATCAGAAGTCTATTAACTAGAAATTCAGCATTTATTTAGAATGATGATAATGTGAACACCTTGATGTTATTATTAAATTCCTTTTAGCATGATTTTAACAACATTTTATAGCTGTATTTAATTTAAAAACATGATAGTCACAATAGCATTAATCAAAATTATTAATGATGATACCACATTTTCTGTTGTTAAAGATGAGAGATAATTTTTATTGTTGTGATGATATTAAATTTCTAGCTAAATTAGTCTATTTAAATTTAACATTAAACTATGGCTGATTAATATACAGCAGTAATTTCTTATGCTGATTTAGTATGTTTTAATGCACTAAATACTTGTTTTAATGCAGATAATTTTTATTTCCTTCTGGATATATTTATGAACTGAGAGTAATATCTAAAGAATCAGTAACTAATAACATCTCCACTTCACACTCTTTCTGAGGAGTTTATCACGTATATAACAGAAACAGAGTTTTCTGTGAAATATTTAATACTACGGAGAAATATTAAGTATGAAGGATGCACTTTAACAATAGCAAAGATTTCCCTTTTGGGAGAGGGGATGTTCCAGTGATATAATGCGTAATAAGGCATTGTGCTTCTAATCTTGGAGGCTTGTGGCTAATGAAGAGATAAAAACAAATAAAATAACTGGAAGTAGTTTGCTCAACGTTAAATGCAATAAGAAAGTAATCTGAACCTTGAAGGAGGCTAGAATGGGGCCAAGCCCAACTGGAGGCCTTCCCAAGTTACAGACCAGTCAGCCTCGGGCCCTAAATTAATAAGCAGTCAGACACCAGCAGATGAAAAGCGCTGTTGATGGGTGCTTCACTTTTCTCATTTCTCTTAGTTGCAATTGGTTCCTCTGAGTGAACTGTGAGCTGGAAGTAATTTGCAAAGTAAAATAATATAAACGCTTGAGTTGCCCTGCTGCCATAGGACGGCCATTATGAAAGCAAAGGGTGTGGGTGGTGGCAAAGTGCTGCTCTGAAATGCATGATCTAATTATAATTGATGTCCCAGCTTCTGTGGAGCATGTCACAACACAAGAGACAAAAGCTGAAATTCTAGAGCTTTCAAGCTCTCCTGGGCAAGATGGCCTTTCTTGAGAAGGTCGGGGAAATGCTACAGCTCCAGGTAATAGCAGCACACGATTTCACCAGTAACGACAGCATGCACTTAACTGCACATGTGAGGAAACTTCTGGAAATTCAGCAAATGAAGACTTATAAATGAGGACACCACCGTTTTAATGAAGGCGTTCATTTAGAAGGAGTTTTCAGCTCTGCAAGATGTTTCTTTTTTCTTTCTCTTTTTAGCCTCCTCTTCTTTCTGCATCCCATGGTGATTACTCATAATCCCCAAATTAATAAATTTGTTTTAATTAATTATTGGGATTTAATTAATTATTTTAACCTCATAATCTGTTTCATTGTGCATAACATGAATTTGTGCAGTTCAGCTGTGAAGGCAAGGCTGGTGGGAAGAATATACACTGGCATAGGGACTAGAAATTTTAGTCCTGCTTGATGAATATACTAATGAAGCATCTGAATGGTGAGATTGCACAAAGTTTTTTCCTGCTAGGTGTTTGGTGAGGAGACCTTAATCCTAAACCCTATTTCTTGGTTCTTTGCTTTAAAGCAACTCTAAAATGAGGGCCAAGTAGTGTAACCTTTGAAATATTGATTTCCTTCACAATAGCCAAAGCCAGTATGCCATAGAAGACTGCAAAATCAGCTGTTAGCTGGAGGTTCTCCAAAGAAAAAAAGAAACAAGCAGAGCTTGTAAACCCCACCAGACACCACTCTAGAGAGCCTTAGGAATGCTTCACAACTCCAAGGAAGAGAGCTGCATAGTATTCTATGATGGGACAGTGCCAGCACAAGCTAAGAGCAGTGACGAATTGTTAAACCTGGTGCAATTAAAATAAATAAGTTTTCTAGAGAGCAATGATTACAACCACATATTGCAAATTACTTCAAGTTTATAAACAATTGTTAGTTATTCACATTATTATTTAAAAAATTCACTTAAAGAAAAATGTATAATGTGTTGTCAAATTACCACATTAAAACGCCAGTCTTTTTAACATGGTCAATACCATGATATGATGTCCATTAAAAAAACATTCACTTTTTTTCTTTTACTTACACACCAATGATATTATAAATGATATTTCCCATTGTGGGACTTAAGTCATATGTAATTTATTTGGAGCCATGTCTGTGTCTGCTGTGTTGACTAGTGTTATATTATTAGATTAAGGGTAAAAACTTTGTGAATGAGAATATGATGCAAGTTTGCTGCAATATTTCTGCTTCACTGCTTTCTGGCTTTCCTATTCATACAATAGTTTTGTTCTACCCATGTCTTTTTTTAACAGTCAGTAGGATAAAACCTATTTTCTTCCCCTTTTTTTGTGAGAGGAAAGGTCAAGGAGAGGGAGAAAGAAAAAATATTGATGTGAGAGAGAAATATCAATTGATTGCCTCCCACCCATGTCCTGACCAGTGTTTGAACCTGCAACCCAAGCATGTATCCTGACTGGGAACTGGACTGCGACCCTTTGATGCAAGGTATGATGCTCCAATCAAATGGGCCACACTGGCCAGAACTCTTCCCTCTCGTAATCACACACTTGGTGATACTTAAGAAATCAAAATGATCCCAACTTAGAACCAATATTTGCCATGCATATGACATAAAAAAGCCTCAGATTTTGCTTGAACCATAACAATGATAATTATAAAATTTAAATTGTCATTTTTTTATGGGATCTCTTATTTACCATCATTCTTCATTGTTACAGGTTCATTCTTAATAACAATTTCAAATGAAAGAGACATGGCCTTCAATTCCAATTTTACTTTCATGTGTAAGTGTTGTCAAAATAGTAATGCTTGCTGTGGTCCTGTATAACGTATAATCAGTATGTTTTACTAATAATTTTCTAAATTGTAAAATGAAGATACATATGTATAACTATATATAATATAGTGTTTAAAGCACTATATGTTTATGTTAAAATTAGGAAGTGTAACAGAAATGACCTACATTAGATAATTAAAATTTCTCATGATTTCTGTACTTGGAGATAACTACTATTTAGTATCTGTGTTAGTCTGCTAGGGATGCCATAACAAAGTGCCATAAATTGGGTAGATTAAACAATAGAACTTTATTATCTCATATCGGTAGAGGCCTGATATCTGAGATCAGGTGTTGGCATAGTTCCCACTCAGGGCCTGTCTCCCAGATCCCAGTGGTTTGCTGGCAATCCTTGTCTCTTGGTTTCTACTCATCCTGACTCCTGCCTTCATTGTCACAGGATATTCCACCTGTGACATTTATGTTGGTCCATAAATTTCTCCTTTAATAAAATCAATTACCATATTGAATTAAGGGTCCACCCTACTTCACTATCACCTCATCATAAACAATTACATCTGCAATCTTTCTTTTTCCAAATAAAGTAACCTTCTGAGGTTCTAGGGGTTAGGACTCCAGCAAATGAATATTGAGGGGAGGACATATTTCAAGCCACAGTGTCGTCGCATCACATGTATTTTCTGGGCTAATGTAGTCATAATTACCATCACAATTTACTAAGCCTCGATTCTGTGCCAGTGCTTATGCTAACCAGTGCAATAGTGTATATCACTTATATGAGAATAGATAAAAGGAATCATACTAATATCACAATGCTGCTAGTGAGAAGAACTTAGGCATAGAGGAAAATAAGTAATTTTTTCAATGTCACAGAGCCAAATAGAAATCTAGGCTATTAGACCCCTGGTAGTTTGTGGAGTATCTGTGTTGTACATTCTGCTTTATAACCTAAATCTTAAAAGTTCCTTTGGTGTTATATAGGCCACTTATGTAAACATTCTGAACTTAGCCTACATAGAAGACTGCAATGGGTTCACATTAAGAAATCACTCTATCTAGAGCAACAAAGTCACCAAAGAGTTGATACTTTTTTTTTATGACCTATACTTATATGCTTGAGTTTTCAAATATTAGATCTACAACTCATTAGTTGTGTCAGTTTGGGGAAAAATAAATCCTTCAGTAATAATGATACAATTGTTTGCTTTGATGTAAAATTTCAAATAAACATCTAGATTTTTATGGTAAAATTTTAAAATATTCTACCATACTTACTGTTTCCTATTTTTTCAGTACTATACCCAGGCCCACCTAATGGATTTCAAATGATAGAAATTTTTTAGAAGAGCCTAAAATAGCATTTAGATGTTCTGCTATAGAAAATATATATTAAAAAAAACCAAACACACAACTAAGAACACAATACATTAATGTTTTATTTAATCCTTAAAATAAGATTTAGATTCATATTATTAATTTTATTTATAAATAAGGAAAATTGGACACAGAAATTGTAAACTCTTTGTTCCAAATGATCCAAATATTTAGGGCCAGGCCTGGGACTTGAACCCACATCTACCTTGCTTAAGAGTCAGGGATCTTACTCTTAATCCCTTTGCTAGAATGTGTTTAGTGAAATTTTTCTCCTATCCTTCAGTCATTTGAATGCCAATCATCTGCCTCCTAAATATGCAACAACCATTATGCCCTATTCTCCTTCATAAACACAAAACTAATCTGGAGAAATATACATATTGTTTAAGAGATTAGTTGTTCACTTTTTTATTTCATCAATAATATAAGATTCAAATTTATTAAGTAGACAATAATATAAATACATGTATTTCTTCTCTATAGATAATTTAATGTCATAACACTTACTTGTGGCCTGGTGCACAAAATTTGTGCATGGGGAGGTGTCCCTCAGCCCAGCCTGCACCCTCTCCAATCTGGGACCCCTCGGGGGATATCCAACTGTCGGATATACCTCTTGCAATCCGGGACTGCTGATTCCTAACCACTCACCTGCCTGCCAGCCTGTTCGCCCCCAACTGCCCCCCTGCTGGCCTGCTCACCCTCAACTCCCCCCCCCGCCAGCCAGCCTGCTTGCCCCCAACTGCCCCCCTGCCAGTCTGCTCACCCCCAATGACCCCCCACCAGCCTGCTCACCCCCAATTGCCCCCCTGCCGCTGGCCTGATCATCCCTGACTGACCTCCACTGACGGCCTTCTCACCCCCAACTGGCCCCCCCTGCTGGCCTGCTCACCTCCAACTGCCCCTTGCTGGCCTGGTCACCCCCAACGCCCCTCACCCACTGGCCTGATCACCCACAAATGCCCCTCCCCTCTTGGCCCCTAATAGCCTCTACCTCAGCCCCGCCACCATGGCTTTGTCCAGAAGAATGTCTGGAAGGTCTCCTGGAAGGTCTCCCAGTCTAATTAGCATATTACCCTTTTATTAGTATAGATAGAGACCTGGTGCACAGGTGGGGGCCAGCTGGTTTGCCCTGAAGTGTGTCCCGGATCAGGGTGGGGGTGCCCTTGAGGAACGGGGATGGCCTGGGCGAGGGGCCTGTGGTAATTTGCAGGCTGGCCACACCCTCATTAGGGTGGGAGTCCCCACTGGGGACAGTGTTGGCCTGGGTGAGGGGCTGGAACAGTTTGCAGGCCAGCCACACCCCCATGGGGTGAGGGTCCCTGCTGGGGGAGCGTGGCCAGCCTGGGTGAAGGGCTGAGGGCTGTTTCAGGCTGGTCACACCACCTTCAGGGTGGGGGACCTTGCTGGGGTGCCTGGCCATCCTGGGTGAGGGGCTGATGGCTTTTTGCAGGTTGGCCATGCACCCCAGCAGGGGACCCTCACCCCATGGGGAGCGTGGCCAGCCTGGGTAAGGGGCAGAGGGCCGTTTTCAGGCTGGCCATGCCTCCCAGTGGGGACCCTCACTGGCGATGAGGGCTGTTTGCAGGCCCCTCCCTTGTCAGCCGGTTCAGGTGACCCAAGCCTCCCATGCTCTCAGGCCGGCTCTGTGGCTGCCACCCACAGGCTCTTCCTTCAGTGGCTGACCAGGGTGGGCAGGAAACTTGGGTCACCCCTGGCGACGGAGGAAGCCAAGCTGCCTCCATCGCTGGGGGTGACCCAAGCTTCCCACTCACTCCCACCTGTTCCTTGGCTACCGCCCACAGGCCCCTCCTTTGGCAGCCAGCACAGGTGGGTGGGAAGCTTGGTTTCCTCCATCACTGGGGAGACCCAAGCCTCCCACCTGCTCTAGATGGCTCCATGGCTGCTGCCATATTTATCCCGCTAATTTGCATATTCCCTCCTGATTGCCTGTGGGTGTCCTGGAGTGACTGTTAATTACCATATTTCTTTCTTATTATTAGCACTAGTGTCCCAGTGTATGAAATTCATGCACGGGGGTTGTCCCTCAGCCCATTCTGCACCCTCTCCAATCTGAGACCCTTCAGGGGATGTCCAACTGCCATTTTAGGTCCAATCCCACAGGGATCCCTGAGGAATCGGGCCTAAACCAGCAGTCAGATATTTCTCTTGCAATCCAGGAAAACTGGTTCCTAACTGCTCACCTGCCTGCCTGCCTGATTGCTCCTAACCTCTCCACCTGCCAGCCTGCTCACCCCCAACTGCCCCCCCTTTCCAGTCCGATCGCTTCCAACTGCCCCCTCTATTGTCCTGCTTGCCCCCAACTGCTCCCACCCACTGGCCTTCTCTCCCCCAACTGCCCTCCCCTCTGGCCTCATTGCCTCTAATCACCTCTGCCTCAGGCCCACCACCATGGCTTTGTCTGGAAGGATGTCCGGAAACTCTCCTGGAAGGTCTCCTGGCTTAATTAGCATACTAGAGGACCGGTGCACAAAATTTGTGCATGGGGACGGTGTCCATCAGCCCTGCATGCACCCTCTCCAATCTGGGACTCCTCAAGGGATGTCCGACTGCCTGTTTAGGCCTGATCCCAGTAAGATCAGGCCTAAATGGACAGTCGGACATCCCTCTCACAATCCAAAACTGCTGGCTCCAAACTGCTTGCCTTCCTGACTTCCTGATTGCCCCTAACCACTTCTGCCTGCCAGCCTGATCACCCCCTAACCACTCCCCTGCCAGCCTGATTGATGCCTATCTGCTCCCCTGCCAGCCTGTTTGCCCCTAACTGCTCTCCCCTGCAGGCCTGGTTCCCCCCCCCCACAACTGCCCTTCCCTGCAGGCCTGGTCACCCCCAACTTCCCTCCTTAGCCAGCCTGGTCACTCCTAACTGCCCTCCCCTGCAGGCTTGATCACCCCCAACTACCCTCCCTTACAAGCCTGGTCCCTCCCAACTGCCCTCCCCTACTGGCCTGATTGCCCACAACTGCCCTCCCTTGCAGGCCTGGTCCCTCCCACTGCCATCCCCTGCTGGCCAGCTTGTGGTGGCCATCTTGTGTCCACATGGGGGCAGGATTTGACAACATAGGGCAGCCATCTTGTATGTTAGAGTGACAGTCAATTTGCATATTACTCTTTTATTAGATAGGATAGAGGCCTGGTGCATGGCTGGGGGCTGGCTGGTCTGCCCTGAAGGGGGTCCCAGATCATGGTGGGGGGCCCCTTGGGTAGAAGGCCAGCCTGGGAGAGGGGCCTGGGGCAGTTTGCAGGCTGGCACCACCCCCATCGGGGTGGGGGTCCCCACTGGGGCAGTACCAGCCTGGGAGAGGGGCTGATTGCCATTTGTAGGCTGGCCACGCCCCCATCAGTGTGAGGGTCCCTGCTGGGGGGTGTGGCCAGCCTGGGCGAGGGGCTGAGGGCCGTTTGGGGGCAGTCTGCAGGCCAGCCAAGCTCCCAGCTTTGTCCAGAAGCATGTCAGGAAGGTCTCCAGGTCTAATTAGCATATTACTCTTTTATTAGTATAGATAGATAATTTAACAATTAGAAAAAACAAATCTAACCAATATGTTGTTTCAGAAATATAATAATCTTTATGAAAATTTCTATTTTTCAATGTTAACCCAAGGTAAGATCTGTATATAATCAAGCAAAGAGTAGGATACAATTGAATATTTGACTTAAAGCAGAACTGTGAAACATAATAGTACAATAGTTCTAGAAAGTGAAAAGACCTCCAAACCCATAATACATTCATAATTACTAATTTCAGAATTTAAAGGACATGCTAGAATATAATATTTGTTGGAAGTAGAATTGTTTTTTTCCCTAATACCATAGTATAACTCATTTAAATGCATTTTCATAATAACTTTCTTATACAAGATGATTAAATTCCATTAAACATCTTTAGAGGTCATAAGCTCAAATACTCATGAACTGAAAATATAAATATTAATTCAGGCCACTTCCTTTACAGCTATTATTTTGTCACTTTTGAAAGAGATGTGTACATAGAATATTCTATAATATAATAAAAATTAGAGGGCTGGTGCACAAAATTCTTGCAAGGTTGGGGGGAGGCAATCCTTCAGCCCTGCTTGCACACTTTCACAATCTGGCTCCTAACCGCTTGCCTGCCAGCCTGATTGCCCCTAACCACTCTGCTTGCTTGCCTCATCACCTCTAAACACCTCTGCCTGCCTGCCTGATCACCTCAACTACTCACCTGCCTGCCTGATCACCTCTAACTGCCTCTGCCTGCCTTCCTGATCACCCCTAATTGCTTGCCTGCCTGCCTGATTGCCCCTAACCACTTGCCTGCCTGCCTCATCACCCCTAACCCCTCTGCTTGCCTGCCTGATCATCCCTCATATTACACTTTTACTATTATAGATAGTTGCCTTGCTCCAAGCTGTAAGGACCTGCTTGTCATAGAGATAGAAAATTTTTAATTTTTACTCTTGATTATGGCAATTAACTAACACAGATGGCCACCAAAAAGATGACTTACCGAAGGGTGTATAGCAAACGGTGCTGTTAAGTCCTCATCCATGAAAACGTGCATGTTGTGCATTGTATCTGCCTGGCTACATAAAAGAGTGAAGTTTCTCTCTGTCTTTGCAATCATATGAGTGAATTGTCTGAGACCCCAGCCCAGTTTGGTTTTGTGCTCACAGAATAATAGAGCTCTTTTTTTTTTCTTTGCTCCATTGGTCGAGATTTCCTAGAAGTTGCAGGATATCATCCTTTTAATTTTTCCACGACACTCTGACTTTACTTATGTTTCTCACCTTTGTTTTCCCTCCATCCCCCACCCGCAACAGTAACTTCCTCCAGGCTCACTTCTATCAAGTGTCTAGGAGATTGTGCAATGCATCTGCCACCAGAACTACGATTCCCAGCATTCCTGGTACTCCCCGCATTCTTGGCTTCTGCTCCAGTCCAGGGGCTGCAGAAATTGGTGGGGCAGAAAGAACTAGGGACTCTCGTGGCAGGGCTGAAAGGACCGGTGACCCCAGCATTGGGAAAGTGGTGGGCCTGAAAGAACTGGGGACTCCAGCGGGGCTAAGGGGACTGGGCGCCACCATCGTGTGGCTATGGGCCCATCCATCTTTGTGAAGGCGTGTGGGTCAGTTTGCACATTGCCTCTTTATTAGATAGGATAACAAGGCAAACGTGATGATATAATGCATCTTTCCATGAGTGCGGGTAGGGATTGTGGGAAATAATTGCATGGACTTGTATAAAGTAGGCAGACACTAACTAGCTCCTATTGTTGCTTAGTGTCTGATGCTGAACTTAGTGTTGCCAGAGTGTCTGATATTTCAAGATGATTTTGAAAACCCTATTTTATATGAATTCTTCCTATTGTTAGGTGATGGCTCAAAACAGTTATGTGCCAAAGAAAATAAATCTACAGGCTAAATCTGTTCTTTAGATCAGCAGCATGCAACTTCTGAAACACTGGCTTTGGTTTCAAACAGTCTGTCTCCTGCCTTTCATAACAGAGAAGAGAATCTTAAAATGGCATCAATCAAAACTCTAGTTGTGATTCCACTACCAAAGCAAGTCACTTATTTGTTTAGTCTTAGATGTTGGTCAAAGGGAATAAACTTGCAGTTGGAAGATGAATAAATTCTGGGGATCTAATGCACAACATTGTGATTATAATTAACAATGTTCCCTTATATACTTTAAAGTTGCTAAGAAGTGAGATTTTAAGATTTTCACCACACACACAAAAATAAATGATATTTAGGAGATACAATGGAGGTATTAGCTATTGGTATTGTGCTAATCATTTCATGATATATAAATGTATCAAATCAACACATTGAATACCTTAAACTTACACAATGCTATATGTCAGTTCTTAGATACACTGCTATGATAGCCAAGTTGTCTTCATCTCTGTCTATTTTCCTCAGAGCAGCCATGTCATCCTAAGTATAAGACAGGTCATATCAATCTTCTGCCCAAACCACTATTTTCATTTATAGTAAAAACCCAAGTTCCCACACGACTTGCCATCATTAACTTTCCAATTATGATCAGGCCATCTATGGGCCTCACCTCCCTTCCCTCGCTTTTACCTACATCTCACTGACTGACCTCCTTGGTGTTTCTCAGAAGCTCAGAAAAGGCTCTTTTTTGAGGGCATTAACTATATGCTGTACCTGGATCACTCTTTTCACTTATATCTACACTAGTGGCCCTTTGCAAAAAATTCATGCATGTAGTTGGGGGAGTGTCCCTCAGTCGGCCTGCACCCTCTCCAATCTGGGACCCCTTGGGGGATGTCCAACTGTCCTGTGGGTTCAGGCTTAAATCGGCAGTCAGACATCGCAATCCAGCACTGCTGGCTCCTAACTGCTCACCTGTCTGCCTGCCTGATCGCCCCTAACTGCCCCCCCCCCCACCAACGTGCTTTCCCCCAACATCCCCCCCTTGCTGGGTGGAAACTGCCCCCTCTGGCGGCCTGATTCCATCCAACTTTCCCCACCCCCTTGCTGGACTGCTCTCCTCCAGGTCCCCCTGCTGGCCTGATCGCCACCAACTGCCCCCCACTACCAGCCTGCATTCCCCGAACTGGCCTGCCCTGCTGGCCTGCTCATCCCCAACTGCCCATCCCCCCTCCCCTCGTCGGCCTAATCACCACCAATTGCCCTCCCCTCCCGGCCTCATTGCCCCTAAGTGCCTCTGCCTCAGCCACACCATCATGGCTTTGTCCAGAAGGATGTCTGGAAGGTCTCCTAGAAGGTCTCCCTGTATAATTAGCATATTACCCTTTTATTAGAATAGATAGCCAGTTCTCCCGATTTTCTCAGGTTTGGATTCAAAAGTTATTCTCTTATTAAAATACTTCATAGGCCTTATATCTAAAATTTCAACCCCTTATCCTGGTACTTCATAGTATTTTTACCTATTTTAGTTATTTTTTTCCTCCACAATCTAACATATATCCCTACACCATAGGCTTGTGATTTTATCCCCTCATTGGCGTTCTTTAACAGCATTTAGTTATGATATTGCAAGAACTTCCACATTTTATTCAAGTGGATCATCTTCTATATATATAAAAGCCTAAGCAACAATCACAACCAAATGGACAACTGAACAGGTTGCGTGGGTTGACTAGGCCAACAGGAGAGTTAGTGAGGAATGACCAAATGACCTAGCAGCAGGCTGCATGGGGCAACCAGGCTGGCAAGGGTGGCAGTTGGGGGATGACCAGGCCAGCAGAGGGGGATAGTGAGGGGTGAACAGGCCAGTGGGGGGGGGGGCAGTTGGGGGCAACTAGGCTGGTGGGGGGGCAGTTAGGGGTGATCAGGCAGGCAGGCAGGTGAGCTGTTAGGACCCAGTGGTCCTGGATTGTGAGAGGGATCTCCGACTGCTGGTTTAAACGGCAATCGGCCATCCCTCAAGGGGCCCTGGATTGGAGAGAGTGCAGGCTGGGCTGAGGCAACCCCCCCCATGCGTGAATTTTGTGCACTGGGCCTCTAGTTTTTAATAATACCCTTAAAAAAACTGAGAATATAATATTATGCTCTAAATTTGCACACATAAAAAAATAAATTTAGGTGAGAGTGTGAATCAACTCAATGTTTTCTGATGACTTATTTTATTAAAGTAATAAAAATTAGTAAGCCAAGGATAATTAATCATTAAAATTAGTGTGTTTCTTCCAAATATTTAGTTACCAGCAGACTTGGTATTGATTAATATATGCAATGAGTTAATCAAGTATTTAACTTAATCAAAAAAGGCAGGTTAACTGTTAGGGTTAGCTGCCCAAGGGAATATTTTTATGTTGTTACCATAAATACATTTTCTACAAGTACGTTTAAATATTACCCACTAAGCAGCCAATGTGATACTAATGTCAGTCAAATTAGGTCACCTCCATTTTAAAAATCCTTTAATGCCAATTTATGTCACTCAGAATAAAACTAAAAGTTATTGCAAATGGCTTGCTCAATCACCTTCTTCAAACCTTTACTCAAAAGTCATCTTCTGGTTTGCATTTCTGATTATACTAATTAAGTTGCCATAACCTCCAGCCTTCTCTCCCCTCTTCTTATTTTTGCTAAATGTTTACTTATTTCTTTATGCCTTTTTTCACTACAATATAAGTTCTATAAGGGCAGATGTTTTCTCTATGTCTATGATACTGCCAAATAAATAAATTAATTCAAATATAAATCTCTATAGTCTATATATATATATATATATATATATATATATATATATATAATGTAAATGCACTTACATATCACCAAAACTAAGTAATTGAATAGATAAATATAAGTATAAAACAAACTTTAGTTGTGTTTTCTTCTTTATTTGTGTGTGTGTTTTTGTTAATCCTCATCCAAGGATATTATTCCATTGATTTTTAGAGAGAGTGGAGAGGAGGGGCAAAGACCGAGAGAAACATAGATGTAAGAGAGACACATTGATTGGTTACCCCACAAGTGCCCAGACGAAGGCCAGGGATAAAGCTGCAACCAAGATACTCGCTCTTGACCAAAATAGAACCCAAGACTCTTAAGTCTGCTGACTGACACTCTATTCACTGAGCCAAACCATCTAGGGTTGTGTGTTTTTTCCTTAATGTTCAATAATTGTTTCTTCTAATTTACAACTGTAATAGTTTAAAATAAATTTAAAATTAAAATTACTTTGAAATTTTAAAATAAACTAACAATTCTTAACAACTATAACTGAAATATTCATAGAACTGATTGAACAAAATGCATTTAAAAAGCTTTCACATTTGAAAAAAACGGTTTCTGAATCATTAGGAATAATTCTCAGTATAAGCAGGTATAATTATCAAGCGATAACTTCTGAATTGTCTCGAAATTTAAAAATAATTACTGATTCTAGAAAGAGGAAGGGAGAGAGAGAAAGAGACAGAAAGAAAGAGAGAAAGAAACATTGATAGGTTACTTCCCACACACTCCCTCACCAGGTTTCAAACCAGCAATCTGGGTATGTGCAACAACTGAGCCACACGAGCAAGAAAAATTAAGTTATTAGAAAAATTTTTGTTGTGACATCACAACCAAAAATCATTCTCAAATTCCGTTTTGCATTATATCACTCAGATGAATTAGGTGGTAGTGTAGTTTCAAACAAAATTTCAATGTGCTGCACATGTTACCAGTTTATTCTGATTTATGCTTGATATATATCTAGTGTTTTCTGGAGGAGCAAAGAGCCTCTTTTCATGGTAGTCCCTCAGAGTTGTGAAGCGAGAGAAGGTCCTTTCCAATATACACCTTTAAAACTAGATAGCTTGAAATTATTAATTGTATATAGTTTACAATATGTCCATATGAAATGAAGAGATGATTATATATTTTATCAAATAAAATAGGGTAAACTAAAATGTGTTTTTAAATTATTTTAAGTTAAAAATACATCCATCAATAACAATGTGAAGAGGTGGGAGAGTGCTGTAATGTACCCAAGAATATGTAGAAGGTGAGATTTAAGGCAGGCTGCTACATACATGGAGGCTCTGGGATCCCTTCAGTGAACTAAAATCCCAAATGACAGCAAAGTAAAAGAAGCCAGTATTTGGGAGAAAGAAAGATGACACCAGAAGGGGGGATTTCAGAAAGATTTTCTTTTAGTTGAAAGTAGATGGTGAATAGTATCCTATACAAATAAAAGCCTAATATGCAAATCAACTGACGACAGAATTACCTGTGTAAAGACCGGTCACTATGATGAGCACTGACCACCAGGGGGCAGACACTTAACATAGGAGCTTCCCACAGGTCCCAGGCCAGCCAAGGTGGGTGCCAGTAGGGGCCCCCCTGATTGCCCTACTGGTCGCCCCGCAGATGGAGGCAACCAGCAGCAGTGGGGGGCAGGGTCAGTTATCAGTGGTACCAGGCCAGCCAAGGTGGGTGCCAGCAGAGGGCCCCCTGATAGCCCCATTGGTTGCCCCACAGATCAGCCCTGATCACGGGCTAGGCCTAGGGACCCTACCCATGCATGCATTTCATGCATCAAACCTCTGGTTAGAAATAAGACTTGTAGCAGCAGTGTGATCAACTGAAAAATAGCCCCCCCCCGAAAAAAAAAATCAGTTCTTAAGTCGAGGAACATAGAAATGTTACCTTATAAGTTAAAAAGGTATTTGCAGATGTAATTAAGTTCAAGATCTTGACATAGGGCAGTAGTTGGCAAATTGCGGCTCGTGAGCCACATGCGGCTCGTGAGATGCGGTTTGCCGCTCTGTGGACTAACGAGTTTGCTGACCACTGACCTAGACTCTTGATTCCAAATAATTACAGGCTGTTGTTGTTCCTTGTGATTAAGCCCCTATTCCAGTGGTCGGCAAACTCATTAGTCAACAGAGCGGCAAACTGCGACTTGCGAGCCGCATGTGGCTTGTGAGCCGCAGTTTGCCAACTGCTGACAAAGGGCAATCATCCTGCATTATAAAAATAGAGCCTAAATATACTTACAATAGAAGACGATTTTACATACACCCACCTGCAAGTGCCCCCGTGAACACAGGTGAATACACACACACACACACACACACACACACACACACACATACACACACACAAATATGAAGTGGAGTAAAAAGGATTTCACTATGCCAGCCTGAAAGTTTGGAATGATGTAGCATAAGACAAGGAATATCAGCAGTCATCAGAAATGGGAAGAAGAAAGGAGCAGATTCTCCACACAATCTCCTGAGGAAACCCTGCTGACACCTTGATATTAGCCCAGTGACACTGATACCAGTCATCCTGCCTCAGAATTATAAAGGAATCCTATCTAATATAAGAGTAATATGCAAATTGACCAACACTCCAACACACAAGAAGGCTGCCCCCATGTGGACACAAGATGGCCTCCAGCAGGGGAGGGACTAGGCCTGCAAGGGAGGGCAGTTGTGGGTGATAAGGCCTGCAGAGGAGGGAAGTTGGGGGTGACTGGGCCTGCAGGGAAGGGCAATTGGGGGGGACCCAAGCCTGCAGGGGAGGGCAGTTGAGGGGACCAGGCCTGCAGGGGAGGGAAGTTAGGGGTGACCAGGCCGGCAGGGGAACAGTTAGGCATCAATCAGACTGGCAGGCAGAAGCGGTTAGGGGCAATCAGAAAGGCAGGCAGGTGAGCAGTTGGGAGCCAGCAGTCCTGGATTGTGAGAGGGATGTCCGACTGCCCATTTAGGCCCGATCCCTCGAAGTGTCCCAGATTGGAGAAGGTGCAAACTGGGCTGAGGGACACCCTCCCCACATGCATGAATTTCGTGCACTGGGCCTCTAGTCTACCTAATAAAAGAGTAACATGCTAATTGACTATACCTTTGCGATGGCCACCAGCCAATCAGGAGTGAGTATGCAAAATAACCCAACAAAGATGGCGGGTTAATTTGCATACACAGGTGCTGATTTGCTGGGGACGGGGCGGGATGCTTGTGTTGTCACCATGGTGACAACACAGGCGTTCCTCACCTCCCCCAGCCACTCCAGGCCTCTGGCCCGGTGGGCAGGCGGCTCTGGGCTGGAGCAGAAAGGTGGCTCTGGCCATGGTGGTGCTGGCAGCCAGGGGAAGGAAGGCCCAGTCTTGCACAAATCTTCATGCTTTGGGCCCCTAGTAATTTTTTTATGTTGTTTTAAGCCCATATTTCATGATAATTTGTAATGGTAGTCACAGGAGACTAATATAAGCATCATACATACTAGTAAAATAGGTACTAATACTGCACAGATTATTGATTGTTAAGATGGGTTATAAAAACTCAGAAATATGCTATTTTGACCTTGCCATTTAGAAGACAAGCTCTGAGCTGCACAGTAACATGGCTGAAGCAGACAAAGACTGTGTGAAACCTTTAGAGATGAGGTTTTTGACAGGTAGGGTTTATTTTTATTTATAAATTAATAATATTAAATTACATTATTTCTAGAAAAATTAGAGTATTTATTTATAGAAAGTCCCATTAATTATTTCCATTTTGGAAAAATTTTTTCCTGTTTTTCAAGAGGAATTCATCTGAGTGACAGCTATCCTCATATCTATTCAAAACTAGTTGAATTTCTGAAAAACAGGAAGCATAATTATAATAGTCCATCCTTGAAAACAACAAAATTTATCAAAAAGAGATTTTAAAACCCTTTAACTATGCTAAAATGTTAGGGAAATGGTCACAACCTCATACTACAAGCTTAGAACATTCTCTTCCAGATAAACTACTGTTTAATTTCAATTAAAAAAGGATGACTGACAGCAGAATTGACAAGGCTGCCATTCAATGATATGGATAGCTAGAGGGATAAGTAGGTTTACAGCATAACAAAAATGTCCAATTTTAAAGTAATTTCATGAGGATAATTACATCGCAAAATTAACATATAATGTGGGTAATTTAATACACAACTGAGCAGTTCAGTCAAAATGTATCTTTGGGCACTTTGGTGTGTGGTTATGGTTTGCCCTGGAACTAGGAAGAGAGTATACACAGAGAAGATAAGGTGATCTCATGAGAAGACCATGCATTATGCCAATACTTAATATTGGCAATTAGATGTGGCTAAAATTAACTTTGCCCAAAGAAAAGAACAAAAAGAAAGAGATGCATGAAAATAAAATGCAGTAAACAGAAAGGAAATATAGCAGATATCATACAAAAATAAATGAAAATTGGGGGAAGGGGATATTTAGTGCATATTTACATTTCTACTCTAAGTTACAAAAATATCCAAGCCAGAAACTCTACTTAAAATAAAAACAAAAAACAGTGGACTATGATGAAGACTAAGCTTGGCAAACTAATGGAATAAATTAGGAAGAAAAAACACAATTGGATACCACAAAATAGAAATAAAATAGAAAAGAAAAAATCAATAGTGTAGAAAGACAAATTAATTCCATGGAGGACAGACATAAGAAAACCAGACATAATTTGGTAGCATAGGGCGAAGAAAGCCATCCAATTTACAGAAAAAATACAATAAAGGGGACAGACAGGAGAGATCTGAGGTAGTGATACTGTACTCTAGTTTACCTGAAAAAAAGAACAAAGGCAATGAAACAGGAAATATTCAAGCAAAAACAGAAATAGCAATGAAGTAAAGGAAACCTAGAATCTTTAACAAAAATATATGCATTTCTCTCAGGCAACAATAAAATAAATTTGACAATGGCAATTTGCATTTTTGCTCACAGGTCTTCTGTGTTCACAGCCTTTGTTCATGTGACTTTGTAGTTTTGAGTTTTTGCTGTTGCTTTCTTTTTTTTAAACATATATTTTATTGATTTAAGAGATGAAGGGAGAGGGAGAGAGAGATAGAAACATCCATGATGAGAGAGAATCATTGATCAGCTGCCTCCTTCATGCCCCACATCAGGGATCCAGATCACAACCTGAGCATGACCAGGAATTGAACTGTGTTCTCCTGGTTCATAGGTCAATGCTCAATCACTGAGCCACAGAGGCCAGGGCTGTTGTTTCGTCACTGAAGGTAGAATTTACTTCACTGCTCACTGATGATGGACTTGTTCATAATTGTTATTTTGACCACAGATATGTGTTAGGAAAAGGAAGCGCACAAACCCTAAGCATATCACATTTCCTCTTGCTTCTCTTGAGCTTTTTCCATCCTTGTGAGAAGATCTTCTGTGCCCAAATGTCCATGCCTGTCATTGGCATCCCCCAATCCCTAACTCACTCACTGTTCCGGAGGAAGTAATAAACATGGGGGCAAACATAGTCTCAAAGTATAACTTGGAGCCATGCCCAGCTGATCCCAGTTTATATCAACCAGCCCCCTGGCAAACACACTGACCTGTCGGTAATTGTCTAAAGTCAATGAGTTTTTAGATGATTTCTTGCATGACAATTTTTTTGTGTGGAAATAGTTAACATATGCATTGACCAATAAGGAAATGATGTTTCACTGGTTCAATTAAATTCAATTTAAAGAAATAATATACTTTGGGAAAATGTATGGTGGCACAGGCACTTAGCATATTAAAAAACACACAATAAATTTCTAGGCAAAATTAATAAGCCTAGAAAGAAGTTATTAACCTTTAAGAACAAAAATTATTCAGCAATATAATCTTAGGACTCTCAGTAACATTGGGTGACTCCAAAGTCTATTTATAAGAGAGTTGCTAGAGAAATGTTTAACAGTTAATCAAATCATTCAATCCCCCTTTTTCAGAACACTGCAATGACTTGCATCACACTTACATTAAAATCCAAACTACTTTTCCTTAAATGATCTGACCCATAGCTACCTCTCTAACCTCTTATAGAACAGTAGAGGCCTGGTGCACACAATTCATGCATAGATGGGGTCCCTAGACCTGGCCAGTGATCACTTTCCCGCCTCCCCACCTCCTTCTTCCCTCACTGCCCACTTCCACCACCACCCACCCCAGGTTCCCTGTCCCAGCATGGAGCCCAGCCCCAATCGTTTGATTGGGGCCTGCTGGCTGAGGGGAGGGGACATGGGATTTTGGCTGGCCAGCCCAACCCCCAGTCGGGGTGGGGGGTGATCGGGGGCCAGGCTGGCAGGGAGGGAGGGGCCGCGGTAGGTTTGGGGGGACCTACTGGGGGCCCGATCAGGCCAGTTGGCTGCTGCAGTGCACATCATAGCCACCAGTCATTCCAGTTGTTCCGGATGTTCCATTGTCCTGGTCGCTTGGCTTTTATATATATAGATACTCCATCATGTGATTTTCTCTGCCCAGACTGGTCTCCACATTATTCTTAGTAAAGCCTAGGGTTTTTAAAGTCCCACAATATTTGCATTTGCTATTTCCTCTGCTTAGGTGCTCTCCTGTCTGATATTGGATTACTTATGTTCAGATGCCTATCCTGAACATACTTCCAAAAAATAGCATACATAGCATATTGACTACATATTTGCACATATCCTATATATGTGCTTATTTACTGGTTAATTACATTCTTAATGTAATGGGAGCTCTATTAAAGTTGAGGCTCTTGATGCTTATGTACTGCTGTATAACCAGCATTTGAAAATGCCTCAGAAAGGAAATACTCAATAGATTATTAAGACAGATTTTAATATATTAATCAAAGAGTACTAGAATCAAACAACATCCAAATAATTTTAATGAAAATAAAGTCTCCAACCTCTTTGTGGAAGCATATACTCTATATAATCTCCAAATAAAAACCACTTTATGTCACCATCTACTAGTGTACTACTGAACAATAAACACAAATAAAAATCACAAAAGCAGAACATAAAGTATTAAAGTGGTTGGGGTTAGCTTCGAACCTTGTGTTTATTATAGAACTGTGTTAATTTAACTGTGATAATTGTAGACATGAAGTTATATTAAACTTGTGAAAAATTTACTATCTAATGCAAAATTTATGATGATTTATCTACAAAAAGTCTGGTGTAAAAATCTCAAATATAAAAAAAGTAATGTGAGAAGGGTGGTAGGAGAAGGCATACAAAATTTATTTCATTTCTATAAAGAGAGTCGTTACTCTTTGCTTGGTTTCTGAAGTTGATATATCAATAAATAAGAATTAAAAATTTGATATAAACATATAAAGAAAATTCTGCTAAAGAACACAAAGCATTCTATAATTCTCAGGTAATCAGAAGGAAACATAGGTGAAACAGTAATACAGACCATAAAGCACAATGCTAGAAGTCAAAGGCAATTGCTAAGAAATAGTAAAAAACAGAAAATCAACAAAGATGACAGGAATGATACCAAAATTACATACCAAATCAATACATGGAAATGTAATAAAATTATTTGCAGTGCTATAAAATTAAATTCAACTATATAGGGTTGTAAAATTCTACTGTTTATTGTTTACAAATAGACACAAATACAACCAAGTAATTTAAAATACTTGAATGTAAAAGAATGAGAGCGATATGGAGGAAATGCAAATAAAAAGATAACTGAGGCCACGATGTTAAATAATGTCAGAAAATAAGTTTAAAAAGTAAAATGTAAATAGTAGCAAAATACATAAAACAAAAATGCTAGAAATACAGGAATGATAGAAAAATGTCTTTGTCTTCTCTGATAATACAAGGAGACAGAAAAGGGGGACATGGGAACTATACATAGACATACTTCAATCTAAATTAAGAAAATTGCCCAGCCAACATGGCTCCGTGGTTGAGCGTCAAACCATGAATTGGGAGGTCCTGGTTCAATTCCCGGTCAGGGCACATGCCCAGGTTGCAGGCCCAATCCCCAATGTGAGGAGTACAGGAGGCAGCCAATCAATGATTCTCTTTCATCATTGATGTTTCTATCCCTCTTTCCCTCTCTATTCCTCTCTGAAATCATTAAAAATATATTTAAAAGAAGAAATAAAATAAAATAGCAAAGATAAAGAAGACCTCTATAAAAATCTAAGAACATTAGAATTAGGACAGACTACACCATTAATAATTAAACAACAACAATAGGAAATATACAAAGCTTTATGAAAAGGGACCCAGCATACATAAAATAACAGAATTGTGGCATATTTAGAAAATAACTAAAAATCTATGAAACATGGCCAAAGCTGTACTCAGAGGAAAATGTGTAGGCTTCCACATTTTCATTACTAAAAGGAGGAGTAAAAATATATTATTTAACGCTGGTATTTTAAAAGAGAACACAAAAATAAGTTAAAGAATGTGCAAGGAGAATGGTAGTTAAAAGTTACAAATAAAATAATGTACAAAGACATAATAAATGTGGAAAAATAATTTTCAGTTAAATTAGATAGTTACATTAATTCAACAAATATGTTCCTAACCCCATTTTGGGTTCTTGAATATGTTAATGTGCAAGTGAGTTACAGTCAAGGGCCATCCAACTCTCAAGTAACAGCCGATCCCAATCTTATCCAAATTCTTCCATAGAGTATGAGGTATAAGAAATAACTTTTCAACTACTTGAAAAAGCCAATATATCCTTCAAACTAAGTGTATACCAAAACAACAAAACCACAACCAAGATTTTAAAACACATACACACACACAAAAAAAAAAAAAAAAAACAACAACAAAGAAATCATGAACAGAGTTTAAAATATCCTAATTGAATATTTGTCTTTTGACCAAACTTGATTATTAAACCCTTTGTGATTAACAAATTGTCAGGAGAAATTTAAAGTTAAACATTAGTCTTCTTAAATTTTAAAATGATAAATGTCAATCTTAAGTTCAAAAATAGACATTTTGTCCTTCTCACTGAAATATCCAAAGACCACAGTTTAAGTTAAATTTAAATTCAAAACCATTTCACGGTTCTTTTTCCTGTGGAGTCCCACATAGGTTCTTTCTGAAAGCTCGTGTTCTTGGTGCAGCTACAGTCTGTGCTGTTTGGTTTGGTAACCGGTAAAGTTCCTTCAGAGCCTGGAATTGTTTTGGTTCAACATTAAGTCTGTAATGGTTCTAATTATATATTTAAGCTACCAAATGTAAGTATAAAATGCAGTATATTTTTCAAATGGATACAGTCCTGTAGCCACTATAGCAATCAGGATATATACATTTATGTCACCCCAAAAGTCTCCCCTGGAGAACTTTTCAGTGAACCTTTGAATCCCTGTAACCACTCCACTGCTTTCTATTCCCATAGTCTTGACACTCTAGAATTTTGTCTAAATGGAATGATAGCAACGTATGTAGATTTTGTGTCTGTCTTCCTCTTTTAAAATGCATCCATGTTGTTTCTTGTTTTCAGCTGTACATAGCCCCAAACAGTAACCAAGCCAAAGCTCCACCAACTGGCCAATAAATAAACACATCCTCATACATTTATACAAGGGAATCACTCCTATTTTAAAGAGACCAAAATATTAAGAAACAAGATCATCAGAGAACTCACCACGTAACCACCAAATTTGGGAAAGAAAGCCATCCTGGTCCTATGCCAGCTGTGCCAGGACTCAGTACTCAGTACTTACAGCCCTGGACAGCATTATGCATAGGGGAGGGAAGGAGTGGATACAGAAATGTCTCTTTGGTTTTAGCCAAAATTCAGAAATAGCAGTCAGTCTGGAACACCAAGCAGTCTGTGCCAGCTGTCTGGAATCCATGATGAATTCATTAACATTCAATTAGGAAAAGTCCCAACAAGAACTTAATTGTGTTGCAGCGCATTTACCACATCTACCGGCCAACCATTCTGTGAGTTCTGCCTTGGAGGCAAGGTCCCCACATTAGTATCAGGTGGAGAATCAGGCTCACCAGATTGCTAAACCAAAGCTGCTGTTCCTGAAACCTGTGCTGCAGCAGGAAGAAACTGGGAGTGGAATGTACTGTTCCCACCATTTTCAATACTATGGATTGTTTAGGAATGGTCCCTCTGGCTACAGGCAGCATACCCACCAACCATAATTTCCTCACCTTAAAATACAGTCTAATATTTTTGCAGAGTGTTTTTTATTCTTGAGCTGTGGACAAGTCTCTATATCCCTGCACAGAATCATCCACGGCCCAAAAATGCAGAATGGAATTTGATTCAGTGTATTTAGTCATGTCTACATAAGCCCAGCTCTAACAATTTAAAGCTGGAAATTCCCCTGTGCTCTATAGAACAAGCAAACTCAGATCCTTGCATTTTTAACTGCAGTAGAAACTTGTCTGCACATAAATGCATAAAAAGACTGGAAATATCCATTTCCTTACAATCAAATCTTTGCTTCAGCCAAACATTCCAAACAAAATCCTGCACCTGAATTGCAAGCCAGCAATAGCCTGCAACATAACACTGCCTATGCCTACAAAAGTTGGCCTTAGGATTGTGAATATGCTATTTGGGTCAACTACAGCCCCATTTGGGAGAAGTCACCCATGACTTCTAATCATCTTCTAACTGAATTTCCCCTTCATCTGTGCTCACTTCCTGCGGCCTCAGAAATACCATATATGAGATGCTCTTTCAGCCCCCATAGAAGCCACGGACCCATCCTTCCTTTTGTATTTGCCTTAGCACACATAAACCCATCTAACTTCGTGCAATGCCTTGACATTCCTGAGGAGCCCAACGCCTTTCAGAAGGTTCTAGTACCTTTACCTTCCTCCCTCTTTTTATAAACTGTCACTCAGTTGTGGACGAAAACTCCATAAGGAGGAGGCACCGCCAAATTAAAAACAGCACATAGCCCGTGGCATGAAAGTTGTATTCCATATGCTACGAGAAATCATCAAGGCAAACCTCTGCTCAAAACTTAAAATGTAAGGCCTGGCACATGGCCAGGCTCCTCAAGAAGCCCTCCCTGCACAGTCTGTGTTGTCCTGTTTCACCATTTCTCTAGTCTTACCAAAGATACTGGTGTCTTCAATAGGGTACTTCATAAACAGCTGTCCTTTCCCTGGTGAGGTTCTAAAATATATTAAAAATTCAAAAAGAGGAACTGATTAGGTGGAAGATGAAATATGACCATTCTTTTTCATAGCAATTGGATTGGAAAATACAGTTAGTATGGAATCTAAATGGGCCTTTTAACTGAACTCAAGCATGAAGAAATTAAACCCAGGAACTAACATCAGAACAAGGAAGTGGTCTCCATGTAGGTAAAATGGGTTGCTGTGGTGTTAAGAGAAAGGAATTTCAAAGGGCACACAGGTTGGAGAAGATTAAGTTACGGAGAGATTTATTGGGGTGAAGGGAAATTATACACCCTTGAGGGTGGAGAGGGGAGGCAGGTTTTAGTAGCAACTGCTCCACGATCCCTGATAATACTCCATAAATTTTCTTGGTTTTTGGAAATGAGCAGACTTTCTTTCAAACTAACCAATTTCTTTCCAGGCTCTTCAGAGGATTGTGCTGGGCCCTCCCGCTAACCGGTCCCTTTTCTGCATCTGCTGAGGTTTTGTGTCCCTTACCCAATTTGATCCTTTTCCCAGATTTTCCAGGCTAGACTCTGCCCCTTTGTGTCACCATTTGGCTACTACTGTGCATGCTTCAGTTTTGCTTCCTCATCTGGTTTCCTATGCATGCATTTAGCAAAGGATTTCCCCCTTTATTGTTTATTCCTCCCAGATTATACCAGCTGCCAGGCTGGTTGTCCCCCAGGAATTTGCAAAATGATTCTCCCTGCCCCGTGGGGAATTGCTAGGGGAGGAAGACTCTTCATCTGAGCATGCTATGCTGCAGGCTCCTGGGAATGCCGCACCTTCCTAGTGAGTCAAGCTTCATGTCTGACTCAACTTCCTGGTGGATAAGCTTAATGTCTGACTCCATTTGCTCCCTTCCTTTACTAATAAATAGCAAGATACCTACACTAACAGTCTGAACAAGACACATGTGTAACAGAAAGATGCAGAGAACAATCCATGATTTCTACTGACACACAGATGGCAAGAGAAAGAAGACAGAGTCGGGGCTAAGCATGCCCAATGTTTCATTCTAAATTCCTAACCAGCTAAGTCACTCTAGCTCCTCCAGGAAGGACTGATTAATAGGGAAACAAATGCCAAGAATCCTGCTGCTATTGGAGTTCCATTCATACAGAAGAAACTATCATAATTGGAGATAATTTATTCCAACATGTTTCAACAAATGTATCGCACAATAACTTCTTTTAGAAATAATAGATTTGTGGTATGTTAGTTGTGTTATCAAAAGTTCTGGCAAAATTGAAGAGTCAAACTTCTATATATTTTTGTTTTGAGATGATCAAAATTAGGCTGTACTTTTACAATTATAACCATATTTAAAATAAATTTTAAAAAATAAAGAGCTTTCTCCTCAAATGTAGAAAGCTGGGGAAAACAAACAAATAAGCAAACAAATAAAAACAAACAAAAAACAACACACCTCAACCTGCAAATGAGGGAAGTCTTGGAGAACTATAAAACTGGAGAGGCTGAATATGCCAAGAAGGGAAAGGGTACCAGGAAGTGGCTCCTGTGTGGCAGAGCATGAGCGAAAGATAAGGTCGCACTAAGTGAATGATAATAAATTGTGCTAACGTTTTAAAGAATTTCTGAAAAAGAGGAGTGCAGTCTGCAGTGACAGTATAGGAGGACCCTTTGAAGCCTCAGAATTAAGGGACACTAAGTTTAAGCTGCCGGCTCTTTCTTACAGATCTGTGGTTGCTGCTCACAGGAAAGACAGGGGCCAGGGTGGGGGCGGCGGATGAACCCAGACAGAACCTCGTCTCAGTGCCTATAGGAAGGGGTTTACTGTTGCTATTGGAAAGGTTCAAAACTCTACCCTTGGCTGGGATTCCTCTCTCAGACTGAGAAAGGCCTAGCGAGGAGGAGGAGCGGCAAACTCTGCTGTTGCCAGGATGTAAGGCCTGCCTGTGAGCCAGGAATGATGGGAAGAAGAACCCTGGGCGAGCTGCAAGACGGATTCCTGAGGTCAAGATCCTATGTTAATACTATTAGAGATCTCCCATTCCTAAAGACACAAACCCTCTCCTGCAGAAGAACCACCAGAGACAAATGTATATATTAGACTCTTACGATAAAGAAGAAGAGAAACACTGAAAAAACACCTACCCATGAGGCCAGACTACTCTCTCCAAAACCACATTGGTTAGCATTCACTAACAAACAAGCAAACACTTAACACAGAAGGAGGAGGAAGATAATGGAGAAAATTCCCTCTGTGGTACAAATGTATAGGAATAGCTGAATATCATCAGTAATACATACAAAAATATATACCTCGACAGAAAAGCATCGAGCAGACCGTCAAACCTCAGAGGGAAGGTAGGGGAGGGTGGGGGTAAGGGGGAGAGATCAACCAAAGGACTTGTATGCCTGCATATAAGCCTAACCAATGGACACAGACACCAGTGGGGTGAGGGCATGAGTGGGGGGAGGACAATAGGGGGATAAGGACACATATGTAATACCTTAATCAATAAAGAAAAAATTAAAATGCACCTAGAAAGGCACATCATTTTTGTGGTATTTTGCCAAAAATGCATCACCTCAAATTAATCATGACAAATATCAGACAAGATTAACTTTAGGGAAATTCTATAAAGTAACTGATCATAACTTTTTTAACATGTCAAGGTTATAAAAATCAAAGAAAGATTGAGAAACAGTCATAGATTAGAGGAGACCAAAAAGACATGACAACTAAATGCTGTGTGGGATTATGAATTAGATTCTGGAATTAAAATAAACTGAAGAAATCCAAATGGAGTTATCATTTGAATTGGTGGTATTTACCAGTGTCAATTTATTAATTTTGGTAACCATGTTATGGTTATGTAAAATTTAACCTTAGTGGAAGATGGGAGAAGACTATACAGAAAATGCCTTTGCAAATTTTCAGAATGTCTATTTCAAAATAAATTTTTAAATATATTTTATTGATTTTTTACAGGGAGGAATGGAGATAGTTAGAAACATCGATGAGAGAGAAACATCGATCAGCTGCCTCCTACACGCCCCCTGCTGGGGATGTGCCCGCAACCCAGGTACATGCCCTTGACCGGAATCGAACCCAGGACCCTTCAGTCTGCAGGCCGACGCTCTATCCACAGAGCCAAACCAGTTTCGGATCAAAATAAATTTTTAAATAAAAAATGTACCAAGGTAGGAATAGAATTTGGGTCATAACTAAAGATTCTATATATATTAAATGGAATCTAAGGGAAGTTGAAAATAAATTTATGCTAATATGTCTGTTAATGAGCATGAAATGTATAAATTCCTTGAAGCACATGTGTGGACAAAAGTAGCTTTATAAATAATACAAATATATAATACAATAATAAATAAATAATAGAAGCATAATAAATATTGTTTCACATTACTTGCAATTTTAAACCTACTTTTGCCCTTTCCTGTATAAAAAGCATTAACAGTCATAACAGTCATTCAAGAAGAAATAGATAACCAAAATTACCCCACTATTAAAGGAATACATATATATATATACCTCCAACAAAAGCTCTATGTCTAGATGACTTCAATGATGATCTGAACACAGAACAGATGTTTCTAATTTAGTGGGGTTTATTTAATGCAAGAAACTAACATTTGTATTCAACAATAACCATTTAGCTAAAATACCAGATGTATTATAACATTTTTGAATTTTATTTTTATTGTTGACATTATTACAGATGGCCCCCATTTTCTCCCCCTTTGCCCACCACCACCCAGACCCCAATCTCACCTCCCTCTAGCCCTCCCCACATTGTTGTCTGGGTCCATGGGCTCTACATATTTGTTCTTTGGCTAATCTCTTCACTTTCTTTCATACGGTCTGCCCTACTCACCTCCCCTCTGACATGTATAAGTCTGTACCATGTCTCAGGTCCTATTTTGTTTTTCAGTTTATTTTACTCATTAGATTCCACATATAAGTGAAATCTTATGGTATCTGTATTTCTCTACTGGGTTATTTCATTTAGCATAATATCTCCAGGTCTATCTATGCTGTCACAAAAGGTAAAAGTTCCTTGGTGTTTTTTTTTTATAACTGCATAGTATTCCATTGTGTGAATGCACCACAGCTTTTATATCCTCTCATCTATTGATGGGTACTTAAGCTGTTTCCAGAACTTGGCTATTGTAAACAATATAGGGGTGCATGTATTATCCCTGATTAGTGTTTCAAGATTCTTATTATACATTCCCAGAAGTGGGATAAGCTGGGTCAAACAGCAATTCCATTTAAAAAAACTTTTTTAGGAAACTCCATACCGTTTCCCATAGTGGGGGCACTAGTCCGCAATCCCACCAACAGTGTACTAGGGTTCCCTTTTATCCACATCATTGACAGCACTTGTTTGTTGACTTATTTATGGTAGTTATTCTGGAAGATGTTACGTGCTATCTCATGGTAGTCTTAATTTGCATCTCTCTGATGATTAGTGATGTTGAGCATTTTTTCACATGTCTATTGGTCATCTCTATGTCTTCTTTGGAGAAGTATCTATTCAGGTCCTTTGCCCATTTTTTTAATTGGGTTGTCTTCTTGGTGTTGAGTTGTATAATTTCTTTATATATTTTGGAAATTAATTCCTTATCAGATGTATCATTGGCAAATATGTTCTCCCATATAGTGTGTTCTTTTTTCATTTTGTTGTTGGTTTCTTTTACTGTGCAGAAGTTTCTTAGTTTGATGTAGTTCCACTTGTTTATTTTTTCCTTTGTTTCCTTGGCCCTAGGAGATATATTGGCAAAAATATTGCTATGAGAGATGTCTGAAATTTTACTGACTATGTCTTCTTCTAGGAATTTGATGATTTTGCCATATTCTTTTGTTTTACTGTAATTCTTTTTTTTTCCTGATCCATATTGGCATCAGTGTTTTGTCTATTACATTTCAAATGGCACAAGCACTAGCTTAACAATTTTATATCTTAAAAATAAATGTACTTGCCTGGCTAGTGTGGCTCAGTGGCTGAGGATCTGACCTATGAACCAGGAAGTCATGTTTTATTCCAGGTCAGAGCACATGCCCAGGTTGCAGACTAGATCTCCAGTGTGGGGTGTACAGGAGGCAGCCAATCAATGATTCTCTCTTGTCATCAATATTTCTATCTCTCTATCCCTCTCCCTTCCTCTCTGAAATCAGGAAGGCAGGGGAGGGTTGAGAGGGGGGGTAAGGGATCAACCGAAGGACTTGTATGCATGCATATAAGCATAACCAATGGACACAAGACACTGGGCGGGGGGGGGTGTGAGGGCATGTGCCGGGGTAGGGGAGGCTGGGGGAGGTCAATGGGGGAAAAAGGAGACATATGTACTACTATTTGTAATACTTTAAACAATAAAAAGTATCTATTTTTTAAATAATAAAAATAAATGTACTCTATCTTTAAAGAGATGTATGCAAACATGTTTAAAGAATCACCCGGTAATTGGCAATATTGTAATAGCTTCACATGTTAGAAGGATTTCACACTCTACAGTTAACTTCTCCTTTTTAACTCATTTATCAGTCTTTCTCTATTCATATCTTGAAACTTGTCCCTGGGACTGCTTACCATCTGTGCCTTGGCCAGGAATGTCCATATTCCTTTAATGCATAAATATATCCCAAATATTTCTCATTCTGTTAGTAAAAGCTGTGAAGCACAGAAAATAATGTTTCAAAGAGGAACTAATCATGAGAGATCATTTATTGCTCCAGCACTTGGAAAAAATCTATGAAATTCCTTTATGGCTTCTTCATTATATTTCCAATGGAACAATTAGTTTGAGTGGCTACAAACACTGAATTTTCATGACCACATTAGCCTTTGAAGCCAAAATTATTGAATGTGTTATTATCTATGCAAAATACAGTGGGATGTGGCGAGTTTGTGATTAAAAAGCATAAGTTGCCTCCAACTGGAAAAGTAGTTGAGAGTTAATTTCCTAACAGCCTATCTGGTCACACTTTAAAACCCACACAGTTTGCATAATTCAGTATCTTATTCCTAGGATATATTTTACAACTGTGAGAGTAGTAACTCTGGCTTTTTTAAATATTTTGTAAAACTCTTGCAATGAATAGTAACATCTCAAATACAAATGTAGTCCCTCAGAAACCTTGGTTGCAATTTCTAAAGGTAATAAGGCATTCTCATGCCTATTTGATTCAAGCACATAGTAGAATTATCTCAAAATTATTAAGGGAACAGCTCTAGTACCAACTAAAGTAACTTTCCACTGCTTGACAGAGTAAAGACAAGGTGAAATTGTCTTTAAATAATATGGCTTTTCTTTTTCCTACTGGACTGTATCTGTTCCACAGGAAGTTCAGGTAATACACTGAGGTTTCATTCTTGACTCGGGATTGGCAAATATTTTCTGTAAATAAAAATGAACTAAATATTGTAGGCCTTGGGCCACCCAGTCTCTGTGACAAGTACTGGACTCTGTCTTATAGCAGGAAAGCAGCAGTAGACAATAGTTAAATGAATGGGTGTGGCTGTGTTCCAATAAAACTGTATTTACAAAAGAGGTGGCTGATTGGTTTTGGCCCCCAGGACCTAAGATCCATGCCTCTCATTTCCTCAGGCCAAAACTACTTTCCTGGTTGAAAGAGGCAGTCATATCAACACATGAAGTCAGTTGGATAAAGACAAGTATCACATGATCTCACTCACATGTGGAATCTAATGAACAAAAATAAACTAATGAATAAAATAGATCCAGAGACATGGAATCATGGAACAGACTGTCAAATCTCAGAGGGAAGGTGGGAGTGGATGGGTGGATGGGAAGAACTTGCATGCATATATACATAACCCATGGACATAGACAATAGGGTGGTGAAGGCCTGGGGCAAGGAGCAGGGAGGGTCAAGCTAGAAGGGATCTATGGGGGGAAAGAGGACATATGTAATACTTTCAACAATAAAGATAAAAAGAAGAAATGAAAATATTGTGTCCTTTGGGTATACATTCTGTATTCATTGTAGCAGCCTTCCTTGATTCAGTGAACTTGTGATGGTTAATTTTTTTTAATATATTTTATTGATTTTTTACAGAGAGGAAGGAAGAGGGATAGAGAGCTAGAAACATCGATGAGAGAGAAACATCGATCAGCTGCCTCCTGCACACCCCCTACTGGGGATGTGCCCGCAACCAAGGTACATGCCCTTGACCGGAATTGAACCCGGGACCCTTCCGTCCGCAGGCCGACGCTCTATCCACTGAGCCTAACCGGTTTCGGCATGATGGTTAATTTTATATATCAACTCGGTTAGGCTAATTGGCCAGATAGTTGGTTAAACACTGGTCTGGATGTTGCTATGAAAGCACTTTTGAGATGAGAGAAACATTTAAATCCGTAGTGTTCAGATAAAGCAGCTTATCCTTCATAATGTAGAAAGGACTCATTTAGTCAGTCATTTGTTTTAACAGTATATTCAAAGAGAACGAGTTAAGTGCAAATGTAGAAGGTATGTTCATATATATGTATGTATATGAATCATGACTTTTCACTTAAATAGAATAACTGTTTTTCTCAAAAAAAAATTCTTGCTCATTATCTGTGCATGTGTGAAAGCAAGGTGATTGATGTTAATTGGTTGGCTTCATTGCAGCAGCCAGTAGTGTACAAATAACTTCTCTTTTATCAACGTTATATTCTGCAAGTAGAAAATTAGCTAAATTCATTCCAACAATGGTTTAATTTTTTATGCAATTTATGGAATCAAGTAGTAAGTCTTTTGAAAGTTTACTTTGGTAAACATGAAAAATATGAAATCATTGAGATTATTAATATAAATTTGGCTGGAAATTCAACATTCAAGACAAAACTATTTTGCAAGAGAAATACTAAAATGTAGGGATAGCATGTTGGTAAATACAGCATTTAGTGAATGAGGAAAGTATGGAGTAGTATTATATATATAATTGTTTATCGTGTACATATAATAAAAATTACATCGAAACAAGTTGCAACTTTAAGAAGTAAAAATTGTCCCTGACTGGTTTGGCTCAGTGGATAGAGCATAGGGCCATGGACTGAAAGGTCCCAGGTTCAGTTCTGGCGAGGGCATGTACCTTGGTTGCAGGCTCAATCCCCAGTAGGGGGCGTGCAGGAGGCAGCTGATTGATGTTTCTCTCTCATTGATGTTTCTAACTCTCTATCCCTCTCCCTTCCTCTCTGTAAAAAGTCATTAAAAAAAAGTAAAAATTGTCAAAATTATAAAGATTTTACACTAACTGTACACTTGTTATTTTTATTTATGTTAAGGTAAAAATATAAATTTCTGCATGTTAGAATATATTTCTCTCTGCTGCCTATTATTAGTTAGATTTTGGAAATGTTTGCACTTTTATTTTTTTTAAATATGTTTTATTGATTTTAGAAAGGAAAGGAGGGGAGAGAGAGAGAGAAACATCAATGATGAGAGAGAATCATTGATTGGCTGCCTCCTGCACCACCCCCCCCTGCTGGGGATCGAGCCCACAACCCGGGCATGTGCCCTTGGCCAGAATCGAACCTGGGACCCCTCAGTCCGCAGGCTGACGCTCTATCCTTTGAGCCAAATCAGCTAGGGCTGTTTGCACTTTTAAAGAAATACTTTTTAAAGTAACCTAACTATGCTACAATACATTACATTTTTTGTTAGCTCTCTATATTTTAGTTGCCTATAAAATATTATTTGAAAATCTTTACTCAATATAAAAAATAGAGCCCAAAACTTCAAAATTTCTGTGAGCTAAAATTGATGTAAAGAAAGATCCAAAGTAATACAGGTATTAATTCCTACAGAATAATGAAAGACTCAAACAAATTAAAGAGTAAGAAGTCAAATAGTATAGTTTTGAAATTCTATCATTGGGCTTTGTTTTATCTCAACCTTAAGAGAAAAACAACTTAATAGGTTTTGTTGTTTGTTTTTGCCATTTAACTTTTAAGTGTACACTTTTGTGGTATTAAGTACATTCACATTGTTGAGCAAACATCATCATCATTCATTTCCTGGACATTTAAAAAATATATATTGTTATTGATTTCAGAGAGGAGGGGAGGACAGAGAGAAAGAACCATCAATAATAAGAGAGGATCATCGATCAGCTGCCTCCTGCATGCCCCTTATTGAGGATTGAGCCCACAACCTGGGCATGTGCCCTTGACTGGAATCGAACCTTGGAGCCTTCAACCCACAGGTTGACACTCCATCCACTGAGCCAAACCAGCTAGGGCCATTTCCTGAACATTTTGCATATTCCAAAACTAAAACTTTCTATCCATCAACAATAACTCTTTATTCTGTTGTCAGGGGAATGGAGGTATCCCTTTGTCCTTTCACTATCTAGAGAAAAATAATTTTTTGAGACTCACACCGGATGATGAGTGATTTTTATTTGTGGAATTACATCCTGGGTACCCAAAGTCCTATTTCCCTTAATCCAGTCCTAGAAGAAGTGTGGTTGGGGATTCAGTAGGACTAGAAGCAAAACCAGTGTCCAGAGTTCCTATTTCATTTTGCAGCTGGGTCCAGTTCAGCATCAGGCTAGATGCAATCCATCAGTCCATTGCGTGCAGTATTCACATGGCCCTGAGCCATGTAAGCAAATGCATGAGAGCACAACAAGCCAAGAGCACAGGAGAAACCAAGATAGCCCAAGAGAGCTAACTCCCTTGTTTGAGGAATTAAGTATACCAAATTGTGTGCCCTTGCAGTGGCCATGCCCACTTTGGCCGATGACTGTTCCCAGATGTAACTGACAGACAAACACCTTTCCCACATCACCCCAACTTCACTGGGCATGCATTTCTCTCTCCTTCGTTGGACCCTTGGGGAGTATAAAATTACAGCTTTCTGTCAAAGCTGCTCAAATGACATGCCTATAATATTTGGTCTTCCCTTTACTTTTTCCTGTTATTAATAACTAATTAATTACAATGGTATTAATCTCTCCATTATCACAGCCCCTGGTCACCACCATTTTTTTTTTTTTTTTGTGATTGGAAAATTCTAGGTACCTCACATAAGTGAAATCGTGCAGTATTTTTTCTTTTATGACTGGCTTATTTCACTTAACATAATGTCTTCTAGGTGCATCCATGTTATAGCATGTGTCAGAATGTCCTTCCTTTTCAAGGTTGAAAAAAATTCATTAAAGGAAGTGAAAAAAGTCCACAACTACCAAACTTAATTTGTATGTATATGAAAATCTAGCAACGATAACACTGTAACAACTGGAACGACCAGTCACTATAACACCCACTGCAGCCAGTGAACTGACCCAATCAGGGGTGGGTCCTGCCAGCCAAACTCCCTCGGCCCCTCCCCACAGCAGGCCCCACCCCCAATCAGCCCAACCCACCTCCTTCAGCCTGCAGCCCCTCTCCTGGCCTGGCCCCACCCCAGGTCAGCCCTCCCACCCAAATCAGGGGCAGGGCTAGCCAGCCAACCACCTGCAGCCCCTCCCCCTGGCCAGCCCTGCCCCCAATGGGCCCCCACACCAATTGGGAGTGGGCTGGCTGGCCCAAAGCCCAGAGCCCCTTCCCATGGTCAGCCCCACCCCCAATTTGCCCCCCTACCCTAATCATGGGTGGGGCCTGCTGGCCAATCACCCACAGCCCCTCCCCCCAACTGGCCTGGCCCTGAATGGTTCCTGATCGGTGCAGGCCAGCTGGCCAACCTCCTGTCATCTCCTCCTCCCCACATGCTCAGCCCCAATCCACCCCAATTGGGTCCGGGCCAGCCAGACCCCACTGGTGCACGAATTCATGCACTGGGCCTCTAGTATTTTTTTTTTATAAAAGAGTCATTTTATGTTGGGCTACTATTTTATTTCTTGTATTTTTACCATGTAGTCCCTTATCTGACTTAATGTAAATCAGGTTACTATTGCTTTAGTAAATGAGGTCAGTTGGGCTGAGTCACACTGCACTATAGATGCAATTTCTATCATGTAATAATGGGTGGGATGCATTATTTTTTTATTTTCTCTTACTGTTGATATGGTAATGGAATCTTTTGATTCTTCAGATTTGTTAGCAGCCAATTTTTATTTTTGTGATAAATAAGAATAATATATCTATCTAACTATATGCCTGAACTCTAGGAAAAAATATAAGTCTACAGCTATTCCAAATTACAACCTGATACAGAAAATACAAATGATTATTACTCTATAGTTTCTTACAGACACATCTGAGTTAAATAAAGAGCAACACAGATGTTTCCTTTCCTTTTTGTTTTTGTTTCTGGTAGTGTTTATAATCTGGGAACTTGGCAAAGCTGCTCTATACTCTTCTTCCATCCCAAACTACAAGCACATTTTCTTTCCAGGAAATACTCAACATGATCTTTAAAGAAGAGAAAATAAAAACCTCCCTCATTCCCCCATTAAATAGTGGAAGTAAAAGAGACAAAGAATGAAGTTATCTGAGAGTTTAATATTGTAATTATTTCTCTAAAACAAGCATTTTGAAGTTTTTCTTCTTAGAAGACACAATTACATTTGATATTTACCTTCCTACTTGGTCAATAATAATAATTTAAGGATGCAAAAAATAAAACTCAACTAGATAGTAAAAGAAACTACTAGGTTATGTAAACTGCTGAGAACATTTTCTCACTCTTTTTTAAAAGATAAAAATTACTTATCATTTTTATATAACCTGTAATAACCTAAAATGGCTAGGAAAAATACTTTTGTAAAGAGATGGAGAACTTGCCTGTATTCCATTTTCAAGCTATTAATTTCAAACTCGTATGTTAGACAAGCCTGTGGAAGAGTAGCGTAACTCGGCATATGAAGACAGAAGAGAACTTTATCTGACGTGGGTTAAAAGCTTAACATATAGCTGCAAGACTTGGGCTAATGTTTTAAAATCTCTAGACATTTATGTGGGTGAGTACAAATATACTAGTACTAAAGAAGCAGAACATTTACTGTGAGCTAGGCACTGTAGTAGGCATTATATGTATATGTGTATATATATATACGTGTACATATATTCATATATATTTTTTTTCTCAAGTTCCATGACAAGTTCACAAGCTAAGCAAAACTATCCTGATTCTATAGATAAATTGAGATGGTTTTAGAGAAAGCATGGTACTTTGCTCAAGATGACATAATTTCAAATCCTGGCTTTGCTACTTTCATGTTAATAGGTCTATTAACCAAAGCCCATAAACATATAACAAGTATGTTACATTGCATCAACTTATTAGAAAATTATCTGTTCACAAATAAAGTGCCCTTGTATTCTGTTCAATATGCTTTAACACTTACTAGTCATTATTCCATGAAGAATCACAACAGAAGTTCTCTAACATTTACTGCCCCCTTCCCCCCACCCCAGTGAACTTCCTACCAGCAAATCTCTAATGTAACCCTTTAAGGACAGATTATAACCATGAGAATATTTTACATAATGGATGGAGAAAAGTTGCATTACCTTTCATCACAGGAATCATGTAGTTTACTAAATAGGGGTAATCTTAACAATCAGTTTTATGCTAATCTTAACAGCCTATTTTTACTTTGGACTCTTTAAAGAGAAGGAAAAAATATATTTTAGGTTATTTGCAAAGAAATAGATTGGAAAGTATAGGCTGCCATGTGTCCTCGTTACATGAGATATTAAAGATTACTTAAGAGTCTAAAGCACATATGGCAGAAAGCTTATTTCCAGGTTTATTTACTGCACAGGCAAGGTAGTTTTATATAGTTTCTTATGATTAATAAGATTTGATTAATAGTATTCTTATGGTTAACAAACTCTCCCTCTCTGTCTTTCCTCCTCTCTTTCCCTGCCCCTCTCCATCTCCCTTTTTCTTTCAGTCTACTAAGTACATCTGCTTACTTTCTTTTCTTTTTTAAATATATTTTTATTGACTTCAGAGACAAAGAGAGAGGGAGAGAGAAAGATAGAAATATCAATGATGAGAGAGAATCATTGTTCGGCTGCCTCCTGCACGCCCCCCACTGGGGATCAAGCCACAACGCGGGCATGTGCCCTGACCTGGAATTGCACCATGACCTCCTGGTTCATAGGTCTACACTCAACCACTGAGCCACGCCAGCCAGGCATGCATATGTTTACTTTCTATCCAAGAAGCCTACCTAGAAAGGTATTCAATAAATATTGGTTCCTTTCATTTTATACAACTTAATAGCAAAAGAAAACCACACACAGAATACATATTACTATGGATTGCATAACATCTTTAAAAAAATTATTAGTACAATTATATTATTTTACATTTGAATACTCATCTATACAAAGTTAGTTTCAAATTTGTCTTACTGTCTTATATAATAAAAGGCTAATATGCCAATCCACTGAACAATGGAATGACCAGTCACTATGACATGCACTGACCACCAGGGGGCAGATACCCAATCCAGGAGCTTTCCCCTGACGGTCAGTGCGCTCCCACAGGGGGAGTGCCACTCAGCCAGAAGCCGGGCTCACGGCTGGCGAGTGCAGTGGTGGTGGTGGGAGCCTCTCTCTAAGGATGTCTGACTGATGGCTTAGGCCCACTCCTGGTCCTAAGCCATCAGTCAGACATCCCCTTAGGGCTCCTGGACTGTGAGAGGGCACAGGCTGGGCTGAAGGACACCCCCCCCCACCCACCCCGAGTGCATGAGTTTCATGCACAGGCCTCTAGTTGGTATCCTATGTATTCATGTGTTCATATCTTTATCAATTCACTCACTCAAGATCCAGGCATTGGGATGGCTACAAGTTATAAGACAAATATCTAGACTTAGAGGGTCAGGTTATCTTGGAAAGGCTAGTAGACAAATGGACAATGCAATACTGGAAAAGAAGCTAGACCATTTCTTTGGGGAGAAAGGAGAAACTAATTCTAAAAGCAAGACAGACTATATAGTTGATTATTTAGGATTTAGTCCTCCAATATACTATGTGTTAGATTAATTAAATTTGTTTACATATTTCTCAATTATAACTTTTCTGACATAATCAGCCTTTAAATAGCCAGTGCTATGGGTTGTTATTTCAGCTCTAATAAAATAATTCTGGATTCTACTTTGAAAAGTATTTCCTTTAGCTTTGTGGGAAGTGAACTAGTGGTGGATGCATATACTAGTTTATTAACCAAATCCTGTTTAAAATAAAAATCATTACCTATAGACAAGGTGATGGCCAGAGAGGAGGGGAAGCTGAGGCTGGGTGGAGCTGGGCAAAGGGCTGGGGACACCTGTGGTAGTGTCAAAGATAAAAACAGTTTAAAGAAAAAAGGATGTTGGAGTGAGTGCCCTTCTAGTTGTTAGACAGGATGCTGCCTGATTCATGAATCTTTTAATAAAGTCAATAAAAAAGTCAAAAAGCAGGAAGTATTACAACAATGAAATTTTTATATTTTATTTATGAAGTGCTCAGAAACGCTCTATGGGAAGGCCTCATTCACATCAACATAATAAATACACCAAAAAGAGAAAGTAAATGCCATACATTTACCTAGGGAATCACAACACTAGCAAAAATAAATGAACAAAGTGATAAATAGTGTCATGGTGAGTAAAGAGCTTGATGTTGATGTGTTTTCTTCAACAGAATGCCACCTTTTGTTTTATTGCAAACATTTCTATTAAACATAGTAAAAACACAAAATTCAAGATTGTTTCCATATTGTGGCTGCAAAAGTCAGCTAATACTCAAACCCTGTCGGGCATCTGTTTATGCCTCCTTTCTTAGCTATCATTAAAGAGACATAAGATGAGTTTAAATATTGGATATTGAAAGAAAACCTGAAAATATACATAAAGTTTACAAACTTAAGTTTTCCTAAACATATTTAAGTCTTCCTCACCCACCAGATGGTAGTCTTAAAATATTATACAAAATTATATTGTTTCTCTCTTTAAAAAAGGATTTTTCTCTTTGTTTGGGAAAAGACATTTTCCATGTTATGAATTTTTAACTTATATTTAGACCCAGATATGTCTCTTGACATAATATAAATTGACAGAAGAATATGATTTATAGTATAATCAGATTTTTATTCCACTTTTCAAAAATATTTATAATTTTTAAGTTACTCACATTTAACTTTCACCAGCTCTAATATTGTTACCAGGTATATCTCTAATTTATATAATTTTACACATAGAGAAAAGTCATTTTTTTAAGGTTGACAGCTATTAAATCAAAGGTTGAAGCAATGAAGGAACTCAGGAGCCTTTGTCCTAAAGACCTAATTGTAATTAATCAGGTCACCTATCACCTTGACAAGTAAAGAGGGCTTTCAGAGGAAAGACCCAGACTTTATAGGTTTATAGAGTGATTATGAGCTGATTTTGATCTGGTGACATTTACATGGCCTGAGTTACAAGGTAAAGTCTATCTTTCTGAGACTGACTGAAGTTAATTTATGGGATTTGGTAGGATGAGTAATAATGCTGTGACAGGAAACAAGAAAGAGAGAAAATGTTTTCGGGAACTCCTTTCTCCTTTTCTCCAAGACAGGGGTGAAGGTGTGCTCTGCCCAGGTGCAGTCCTCTACAAATCAGTTTTATCCTCTTTATGCTCCTGCCACCATCTGTTCCCTCTTCTGGAGTTAACTATGGAAAAATATATTCAAAGATAGTGAGATAGACAATAAACTCTTCTGAGTTTGTCTCTACCCACTGTGGAAGGGTATGATAGTCATGTAATTGTTTTATTTTCAGGGAGCAAAAACACAGTAAAGTGGAATTACACTAATGAGAACAAAATGTATAAGTGCATCTTATTTTGTAAAGCCAAATGTTAAGAGGTTTTTAGGGCACTGAAAATACTCTGTGTGATACTGATGGATACATGTCATTATACATTTTTCCTAACCCAGAGAATATACAATTTGAGTGGGCTCAAATATAAATTATGAACTTTAGGTGATCATGATGTGTTAATATAGGTTCACCAATTGTAACAAAGGTACTTGTCTGAGATGGAATACTGATAATGAGGGAAGCTATATGTGAGTGGGAATAGGGAATATATAGGAAAATTCTATACCTTCTACTCAATTGAGCCATGAACCTAAAACCATTCTTAAAAAAAAAAAAAAAGCCTATTAAAATATTAAGAGGGCTTTATAAAATAATTCTTTACTCTAAGAAAATTAATCTATTCTATACTATTTAATGCATTTAATGCCATCCTTTTTAAAATATCAATTTACACCAAGAATTGAATAAAGCAATGCATTTTTTAAATGAGTAAATGGGTAACAGAAAATAAGACAAAGTTATGCATTAGTAGCAAAATAAATACCAAGCATAGTTTTTGAGTACTACTAACATCAATCAAAATAAGCCATTTATATCACCACATAATCCACACTGAGTAATACTACTTTGGTTATCATCTGAACCTGTAATCTATACTAATAAAAGGGTCATATGCTAATTAGACCAGGAAACCTTCCGGATGTCCTTCGGGACAAAGCCATGGCGGTGGGACCAAGGCAGAGGCAGTTAGGGGCAATCAGGCCAGAAGAGCAGGTCCATTGGGGGTGATCAGGCCTGCAGGGTGGGGGGAGGCAGTTGGGGACTAGCAGGTCAGCAGGGGGCACCAGTTGGGGGCAAGCAGGCTGGCAGTGGGGGAGGTGTTGGGGGCAATCAGGCCATCAGGGGGAGTAGTTGGAAGTGAGCAGGCTGATGGGGGGCAGTTGGGGACAATCAGGCCAGTGGTGGCGGGGGGAGGCAGCTGGGGGCAATCAGGCCAGCAAGGTGGGGGCAGTTGGGGGCGAGCAGGCCGGCAGGCAGAGTGGTTAGGGATGATCAGGCAGGCAGGCAGGTGAACGGTGAGGAGCCAGCGGTCCCAGATTGCGAGAGTGATGTCCCAGATTGGAGAGGGTGCAGGCCGGGCTGAGGGACACCCCTTCTGTGCACGAATTTCATGCACCGGGCCACTAGTTTATAGTAAAAAATATTTGGAACACATTGTAGGCAGGGCAACAAATAGTTTATAAAGTCCTTAAAAAGTTGTCATATTTATCTTTTATATAAAATGACTTAAATAATAAAATAATCAACAAATTATTTTATTATGCTAGTTGTATGAGTTCCCAATAAATTTTAGAGATTAAACCCTTATTAGATACTAGAGGTCCAGTGCTGAAATTCGTGCATGGGGTGGGGGGGTGTCCCTCAGCCCAGCCTGCACCCTCTCCAATCTGGGACCCCACCGGGATTGGGCCTAAACGGGCAGTCGGACATCCCTTTCACAATCCAGAACTGCTGGCTCCCAACTGCTCGTGTGCCTCTGACTGATTGCCCCTAACCACTTCTGCCTGCCAGCCTGATCACCCCCTAACCACTTCCCTGCCAGCCTGATCGATCGATGCCTAACTGCTTCCCAGCTGGCCCGATTGCCCCCAACTGCCCTCCCCTCCTGGCCCAGTCACCCCCAAACTGCCCTCCCCTCCTGGCCCAGTCACCCGTAACTGCCCTCACCTGCTGGCCTGATCGCCCACAACTGCCCTCCTCTACAGATCTGGGCTCCCACAACTGCCCTCCTCTGTTGGTCCAGTCACCCTTAACTGCCCTCCCTGCAGGCCTGATCCCCCCCAACTGCCCTCCCCTGCTGGCCTGCTCTCCCTCAAATGCCCTCCCTGCAGGCTTGGTCCCCCCAACTGCCCTCCCTGCTGGCCTGGTCCCCCCCAACTATCCTCCCCTTCAGGCCTGGTCCCCCCAACTGCCCACCCTTGCTGGCCTGGTCTCCCCCAACTGCCCACAACTGTCCTCCCCTGCCAGCCATCTTGTGTCGGCCATCTTGTGTCCACATGGGGGCAGCCATTTTTGACCACATGGAGGTGGCCATCTTGTGTCTTGGAGTGATAGTCAATTTGCATATTACTATTTTATTAGATAGGATAACATTGGAAAATATGTTCTCCCATGCAGTGGGCTTTCTTGTTTTGTTGATGGTTTCTGTTGCTGTGCAAAAGCTTTTTATTTTGATGTAGTCTCATTTGATTGTTTTCTCCTTAGTTTCCATTGCCCTAAGAGCTGTATCAATAAAGATATTGCTACAACATATGTTTGATATTTTGCTGCCTATAGATTCTTCTAAGACTTTTATGGTTTTCCATCTTACATTTAAGTCCTTTACCCATTTTGAGTTTATTTTTGTGTATGGTGTAAATTGGTGGTCTAGTTTTATTTTTGGCATGTATCTGTCCAATTTTCCCAACACCATTTATTGAAGAGACTGTCTTGACTCCATTGTATGCTCTTGCCTCCTTTGTCAAATATTAGTTGAGTATAATGTCTTGGGTTGATTTCTGGTTCTCTGTTCTGTTCCATTGGTCTACTGTTCTTATGCCAGTACCAGGCTATTTTGAGAGTAGTGGCTTTATTATATAGTTTGATATCTGGTATTGAGATCCCACCTACTTTGTTTTTCTTTCTCAGGATTGCTGCGGCTATTCGTTGTTGTTGTTTTGTTTTGTTTGTTATGTTCGTTTTATCCCATAAACATTTTGGAGTTTGTTCTAGGTCTATGAAATATGCATTGGTATTTTAATGGGGAGTGCATTGAATCTATAGATTTCTTTGAGTTGTATGGACATTTAATGATGTTGATTCTACCAATCCATGAACACAGTATATTCTTCCATTTGTTTATGTCTCCCTCTATCTCTTTTTTCAGCATCCTGTACTTTTCCAAGTACAGGCCTTTTACCTTCTTAGTTAAGTTTATTCCTATAGGGAACTCATACAACTTACAAAAGGAAGATAAACAATCCAATCAAAAAATAGGCAAATGACCTAAATAGACTCTATTCGAAAGTGGTCATATAGAAGGCCAAGAGACATATGAAAACATGCTCAAAGTTACTAATCATCCAAGAGGTGCAAATCAAAACAACAATGAGGTACCATCTCACACCTGTCAGAATGGCTATCATCAGCAAATTAACAAATGACAAGTACTGGTGAGGATGTGGAGAAAAAGAAACCCTTGTACATTCCTGGTGGGAATGCAGACTGTTGCAGGCACTGTGGAAAATGGTATGGCATTTCCTCAAAAGATTAAAAATGGAACTCCCATTTGACCCAGTAATCCCACTTCTAGTAATATATCCCAAGGAATCAGAAACACCAACCAGGAAAAACATTTGCAGCCCTTTGTTCATAGTAGCACAATTTACAATAGCTAAGATTTGGAAACAGCCTAAGTGCCCATCAGCAGATGAGTGGATTAAAAAATGGTGGTACAGCTACACAATGGAATACTACACTGCTATAAAAAAGAGAACTCTTACCATTCTCAACAGCACGGATGGACCTGGAGAGCATTATGCTAAGTGGAATAAGCCAGCTGAAGAAAGATAAATATCACATGATCTCACTCATTTGTGGAATATAATGCACAACATAAACTGATGGATAAAAATAGACCCAGAGACACAGAAGCATCGAACAGACTGTCAAACCTCAGAGGGAAAGCAGGGGACTTGTATAAACCAAAGGGCTTATATGCATGGATATATGAATAACCAATGGACACAGACAATAGGGAGGGGAGGGCATGTGCTGTGAGCTGGGAGTAGCTGGGGAGAGGCCAAGGGGCGGGGGGAAGGAGACATATGTAATAGTTTAAACAATAAAGAACTTAAGTTAATTTAAAAAATTATAATGGCAAATATTTTTTGTGTTATTTAAGCACTAGTATTGCTAAAGTATTTAAACAAGGAGGCCATTACATTGAGGTGGCATCGGTCATCTACTTAAACTAACTAAAACTAGTAGATGGCATGGCCTCTGTCTCTCTTTGAAATACTAGTCATTCAGTGTATTGATCTCAGAGTTCTTCACCAGGACACAGTGCTTATATATTCAAGTAGCAGTTTTCTTTCCCGTTCATAACAATCATTAGATCCCTTCGTTCTTTTATCCTTAAGACATTTGTTGATTCTAAAAGTTCTATGCTGCACTTCTTGTCTATGACTCTGCTCTGAAATTGAATTATTAATTTATTCAGGTTTATCTGGTTTATTCAAGTATTTCAATATTTTTGGATATTTATGTCTTAGCTCTAGCTGTTACATCAAAATAACCATAGACTGGATGGCTTAAACAATAGAAATGTATTCCTTACAGTTTAAGTCAGCTATATGTCTCTTTCAATTAAACGGATTCTAAGTGACTCAGAAGGCTGATGACCATGAGTAATAGATCTTCATCTATTAAGAACCACATCTGGGCAGAGACATTCCCTAATGTTAGATACTCTCCTACTTGCCTTTCAGAAGCAACATATTGGAATTGGAAGCCATATGTACAGATTTTCCAGGATGTTGCCCATTTTAATTTGGCTACACAGGGGTCTTGATCTTTTCATGCAGCTAACACTATCTATCATTGTAACCTTTTATTACCCACTGAAGAATTTCTTCCCTTTGCCTTCCTACACCAGTGCACTAGATAAAACAGCAATTGAACTACTGTATTAAGGCCTATAATTTTAAAAAATATATATATTTTTATTGCTTTCAGAAAAGGAGAGGGAGAGAGAGAGAAACATCAATGATAAGAGAGATTCACTGATCGGCTGCCTCCTGCATGCCCCACACTGGGGATCAAGCCCACAGCCCAGCATGTGCCCTGACTGTGAATTGAACCATGACCTCCTTGTTCAGAGGTTCATGCTCAACCACTGAGCCATGCCACCTCGGCTAAGGCCTATAGTGTTTTAAAAGCTAATCATTTCTCTCCAGAAAGGATCAACTCTTCTAATATTTATGGTGAAAGACAACTTTCTACCTTTGAAAGAACTCTTTCTATTGGGCATCAGGCATTAATAGAAATTCCATTTCATTCCCCACCCCCCCTCACATGTTGATGCTCTCCTCTCCATAACAAATTCCCCAACTAAAGAACTTAGTTCCTTGCTAAAGGGACAGCTCACTCAGTAAAAGATGTAGGAAACACCTCCATCACCCAACACAGTGCTTGAAAATGAATGCATTGGCAGGTAAATGTGTAAATTTATGATGGATATGATCATGTTAAAAGCAGGATGTATGTTATTAATTATTTCTTTTTTATTTATGCAAAGGACCTGAAAGACATAAGTGTGACTGGACACACAGTTTACAGAAAATGCAGTATTACAAAATAATTTAAAAGATGTAACTAAAATATGTTTATTTTTATTACCTCTTGATACTAAAAATGACATAATTAAAAATAATTACACATTAATTTTATAAATAGGATTTCTCATAAACAATAAGTATGCATTTAATGCAAATTTTGAATTTAAAGATATAAAAGGAATTAAGCTTTACTATTATCTACTACTTAGACTGGCATTGGTACCTTCTCTAAGCCATAGCTGTCAGAAGGTCATGTGTATGCACTGAATAGGATACATTCTTAAGGGGCAGGAAGGTTCCATGAGTCAATACATGAAAATGGCACTCTCAATAGTTTTCTTCAATGTATTTTCACAAAGTACAGTGTACATATGCCAGGTTAACATGATTTATGGGTTATAATAGCTACTTTAAACTAAAACGAATCTCAAAAATGAGTGATGACATTAAAATATTCCTGTACACAAAATAGCTTATTAAAATACCTCAAATGACTCAAATGCAAACAATGAGAAATAAAGCAGAGATGACATGTAACACACCTTAGTTAAAGCTCTTCATCTGCTATTCATAAGATGAAACAATGATGTAATTTAATCATATCTGATGAGACATTGACAACAGAAGGAAAAACCAGATTTCAGAAATAGGGATTTATATCACTGCATTTAAAAATGGATAGTGCTGCCCTGGCCAGAGTTGAGCGTCGGAGGTCACAGGTTGGATTCCAAGGGCACATGCCCAGTTGCAGCTGGATCCCCCATAGGGGGTGTGCAGGAGGCAGCCAATCAATGTTTCTCTCTGGAATTCTTTACATTTGTTACATAATTTGGTCAAGACTATGTTTATAGGTATATATTTTACCTTTGAGTTATTTACAAAATCAATTTAATGTAATAATTTATAATTAATGTTTCCCAAGTACCATAAAAGAGAAATTAAGGTCACATCAAAGACCCCAAACTCTTTCTCTTGCTCTGCCACTTGCTTTCTATATTACCCACACTCCTCTCAAACCTTAAAGTTTTTAATTCATTCTGGAATTCCTTGGAAATCTCTAACATATTCCTTTAATTATACACTCTGTCTTTCAGCATAGCTTAATATTTAGCAGCACAGATTTTGGGCACAAAACTAGAATTGCCATATATTATATGTTACTTTGAGTAAGAGGTTAAGGTCACATAATTCAGTGAGTCAATATATGTAAGCCCTTGGAACATTTGTGGAACATAGAAAACATCATAAGCATTTCTGTAACATCATTAGAAATAACTTCTGGTATGCTGAACAACTAATGGAGTTGTGTGCCCACAGGTGGCACAAAATTTATTGCCACCCACTGTGGTCTAACAATACTCAGAGGTAGCTTTGCCAGGAAAGATGCCAACTGCTGATGTTGTGAGCATGGATGTGCACTCTGAGCACCTGTTTGCTCTTGGCACTGTCTCCATTCTGCTGTGGCTGCTGGCTCTGAGGATGGTGATGTTATGGCACTCTCATTGTCCCATGGAGGCCTTAGCCAAACAGCTCGGCTACTTGACCTTTTATTGCATAGTGCTCTACAATTTGTTTGGAGCAAACACAGTGACCACTTTCCTTTAATAAACTGCTTATGTGCAGAATAGAGATTATAGTAGCTCATGGGCAGTATTTATTACTATATTTTTAATACCTTTAAGCTGTGTCTCTATTTTCATTTGGCTATAGACCTATTCTTGTTTATTTCTTTATATCTTCATACATTTCCCTACCTAAATGGGGGTTTTACTATAAACATCCTATATAATAAAAGGGTAATATGCAAATTGACCCTCAGGAACAACCAGAACGACTGCTTGATCAGTCACTACGAAGTGCACTGACCACCTCTCGTTTTTTTCCCCGGTCTGGCAGGCTCTGATCATCCGATGGTGAATAGGGAATTGGGGGTGGGTGGCGGGGGTGGGGGGAGGCTGGCTGCAGGCACCCAGGGAAGATGGCTTTGATCATAGGTCATGCCAAAGGACTGTACCCATGCACCAGGCCTCCAGTAATGTGATAAGAGAAAACATTGTATAAAGTGTTTTTGGTCTTGAATCAATAGAAAATACGATAAAATTCCTTAATAAATAATTTTTAATAAATGGATAAGTTAAAAATTTTAAGCATGCTTAACATTTGTTCTTGCACAGAGATTTGTATCAACATTTTAGAGTTTCTTTATGCATTTTTTCCTTCATATAATAAGATTTATAAGTAGATCCTGATATCTACCTGAGCTACTTTGAGATATACTAAAAGATAAGCTGAGAATAAAGAATAAAATTGAATACACTTTTTTTTGGAAAACTAACTGGTATTAAAAGTAAATATTTTATTATGTAACAGGAGTTAAAATTTTCAAAATTCTGTAGCAGCAAAGTCAAAAGCCATTCTGGCACAATGAGAAATTGCTACAATCAAAACTACCTTTCAATTTTCAGAAATCTGACCAAAAACAAAGATTGAATATGGTAAAACAAACAAGGTCAAGTCATTATGTCTATTGTGGCAGCTGACCAAAATGTGAGTTCTGGAACCATGGCCCTGATGATGACTGAAGCAGATGAAGAGAAGGGAACTCACAACCAGGGCACTCAAACTCAGGCCAGGAGTCTACTCCTTATGGGTGATTTGATTTTGGGCACTCTGTCAAGTCACTCTGAGCAGCATGATTGTCCTTCAGAAGTTCCTTAGATTTTTTTTTTCTCTCTTTGCCTTCTTTGTTAGAAACAGTTGACTGCCTCCATAGTCAGGATTTATAAGTAAATCCTCTATTTTTACTGAGATACCTGGCCATCCAGAGTTCAGATTCCCTTTCAAATAGTTGTGACCTACAGGTCCATGTTCTGGCCAATGCTACTGAGACAAGATGAAGTATCAGTCTACCAAATTATCAGTGGTCTTACCCCATATTAAATTATTGTAATGCTTTCAAGGATGAAAGTAATGGTGAAATATAGACATATCTGGATTACCAATACAGCTCTCAATGTTGTGGTTTTTCATGTTAGGATGATCTTTGATCCACATTTTCATGTTAGGATGATCCTTGACCACATGGGAGGTCCCTGAGTGATGTTATTCAAAAGGAAGCTAATTTAGTCATGAAATATCTTCATTTATAACTCCAATTATAATATAGTTTGTGACATTTTCTATGCATCCATTCTTTAAGCATTTCATAAATTCAAAGAAGGTAGGCATGTTTACCATAAACAACCCTAAATATGTCAGATATCTCCTACTAAAGTATTTCAAAATAAGGACCACTAATCAGTTTGCTAAGGTATTAGAATTATTATAATACAATTTGACCTGCTACTCACTTTTTACTAATCAGATATATAGCCAGAAACCCTTGGTTGACTTCCTGGATTCCTTTAGATAGTGTTATACCAAACAACTTCTAACAACTCAAGTGCATTTAGTATTGACCAATATTGCATCCAGACATCAGTCAAACAACCAAGAGTCACTTTTGACCCAAAATTGTTAACACACCCCTATTAATAAAACCAGTTTGACGTAAAAGTAAGATTCTTCTCTCTTTCAGCACTTTGTAAATCCATTTTCACACATAATCCCAAGATTTACAATAACATAGATTAACAAAAGTTTGAAATATTTTGGGTGTATAAGGCTTTTCCTTTTGAATTAAAAATTGTACTAGTATACAATCTTCTGGGAAAGCTAGGATCTGAGCTAGTTATAAGTCTAGAGGTAATTAGGGAGGGATGATGGAACCGGGGCATAAAAAGCATGGCCGTGTAAATAGTGGAGGTGATGTCATTACACGTTTTCCAGGTCATTGACTACTTCACTGGACTTGTAAGAGGGCAGCCTCTGCTGTCAGAAATAGTTCATGAAATTTAGGAATTTGGGATTTAGAGATTTATTTGAATCTACCAAAATGTTTCAATTACAATATTGGGGTATCTCTGTTTACCAACCAATACCTTAACTTTCATAAAAGAGTTCTTATAGGGCTTTAAACCAACCATGCACTAGTGATTTATAATAGTGGTACCTTGACCCAACAGTGTTGTGCTTATATCAAATAAGTAGGTGTACTACAACAGTATTCAATCCCAACTATGTCAGAAAAGTATCCCTGATTCCAATATTCTTTGGAGTGTGTTTTGCTGCCTGCATCACCTTTTGGTAATAATTGCTAAATATCTATATATATAAAAGGCTATTATGCAAAGTGTCCCCTTGGGAATTCGACTGGGAGACTAGGAGTTCGATCACTCACTATGATGTGTGCTAACCACCAGGGGGCAGTGCAGAACATGGCGGGCGACCAAAGGCAGTGGCTGGATGCTGAAGGAGCAAAGGAAGGAGGATGCAGGGAAGTGGGAAGGTGGGGAGGTGGGGAGGTGGGAAACCTGATCAGTCCTGATTGTCGGCCTAGTCTAGGGACCCTACCCATGCACAGATTTCATGTGCTGGGCCTCTAGTCCTATCTAATAAAAGAGTAATATGCAAATTGACCATCACTCCAACACACAAGATGGCTGCCCCCATATGGACACAAGATGGCCAGCAGGGAAGGGCAGTTGGGAGGGACCAGGCCTGCAAGGGAGGGCAGTTGTGGGTGATCAGGCCAGCAGGAGAGGGCAGTTGGGAGGGACCAGGCCTGCAGGGGAGGGTAGTTAGGGGTGACCAGGCCTGCTGGGGTGGGCAGTTAGGGGCAAACAGGCTGGCAGGGGAGCAGTTAGGCATCAATCAGGCTGGCAGGGGAGTGGTTAGGGGGTGATCAAGCTGGCAGGCAGAAGCAGTTAGGGGACAATCAGGAAGGCAGGCAGGTGAGCAGTTGGGAGCCAGCAGTCCTGGATTTTGAGAGGGATGTCCAACTGCCCGTTTAGGCCCGATCCAGGTAGGGGTCCCAGTTTGGAGAGGGTGCAGGCTGGGCTGAGGGACACACCCCCCATGCACAAATTTTGTGCACTGGGCCTCTAGTAAAATATAATAAGTTACAAATAACAGAAGTATTTTAACCTACTTTAAGTAAAACTAGGTTTATTAGTAGATAGATAGCTCAAAGCATCTTTTAGAGTACTAAATTGACACACTCAAACCTGAATTTCCAGGAATTATTCCCTAGATTACACCATAGACATGGAGACCAGCCTACATTCCACCTCTGCCCCTGTTAGTTGATTGAAATTGCCAAGAAGTTGCTACCAAAGCTGACATTTCTAGGAACATGGCACTTCTTCAAGGATTCTCATCAGTAAACATGCTCCCTGATTCTCTTGCCACAAGTAACTCCTTCCAAAATAAAATTCTCAATTGAGAATCTTTCTCACTTCATGTGGGTTTCTCCATTTGATTTGTAAAATCTAAATCATATCCCAAACCTTAGTATCAGCAAAGTCTGAAATGTACTATTATTTTGCCATATTTCTTCCCCATACTGGAAACAAATTTGAGACAGTGTTGAGCAAGACAAATTACTATATCTGAAATATCTATGATTAATTTTATAATAGAATTCAACTATCAAAATAGACTTAATATATATGTTTGAGAAATGATGGTTTAGACCAGTGGTCGGCAAAATCATTAGTCAACAGAGCCAAATATCAACAGTACAACGATTGAAATTTCTTTTGAGAGACGAAAACCTACTTCTGTGCATGGGCCACAAAGTTTCAATCGCACTGTATGTGCACACCCGCACGTGGTATTTTGTGGAAGAGGCACACTCAAAGGGCCAAAGAGCCTCATGTGGCTCGCGAGCCGCAGTTTGCTGACCACTGAATTAGCCAAAACTAATGTTTCTTTACTGTGGTTTTTTAAAGAGCCTTATATATATGGAATCCCTTTAAAGGAGGTATAAAATATATTTTAAGATTTATTTGACCATAACATTTTTTAAAATATATTTTTATTGATTTCAGAGAGGAAGATGGAGGGAGAGAGAGATAGAATGATGAGAGAGAATCATTAATCAGCATCCTCCTGCACGTCCCACACTCGGGATCGAGCCTGCAACCTGGGCATGTGCCCGGATTGGAAATCGAACCAGGACCTTTCAGTCCACAGGCCAATGCTCTATCCACTGAGCCAAACCAGCTAGGGCCATACCATATTTAAAATATATATATATATATATTATTGATTTTTTACAGAGAAGAAGGGAGAGGAATAGAGAGTTAGAAACATCAATGAGAGAGAAACATTGATCAGCTGCCTCCTGCACACCCCCTACTGGGGATGTGCCTGCAACCAAGGTACATGCCCTTGACTGGAATCAAACCTGGAACCTTTGAGTCCACAGGCTGATGCTCTATCCAATGAGCCAAACCAGTTAGGGCCATACCATATTTTTGAGAGCTATTTATGAAAAACTAATATGATCTTAGTATTCAATATAATAAATTTGGGAAACAAGCAGCCTAATTGCTATTTGCAGACAACGATGTAAGTGTAGTAAATTACCTCCACTCCCAACCAAAGAAAAAGTTATAGAAATGAAGACAAAAAGAAATACATAACATATATGTGTGTACACCAATATCATGTGTGTATGTGCACATGTATGTAAACATATATATATATGAAAAATTGAGGTAGCTTACATAAGGAAAATTATAAATAAACTAAAAAAAACATAATAGCCCAACTGACACCATGTAAACCCTACTTGGATCACCGGAACATAGAAACATAAATAAATAAATAAACAAACAGCTGAAACCGGTTTGGCTCAGTGGATAGAGCGTCAGCCTGTGGACTGGAGGGTCCCAGGTTCGATTCCGGTTAAGGGTGTGTACCTGGGTTGTGGGCACATCCCCAGTGGGGGGCGTGCAGGAGGCAGCTGATCGATGTTTCTCTCTCATCAATGTTTCTATCTCTCTCCCTTACTCTGTAAAAAAATTAATAAAATATATTTTTTAAAAAATTAAAAAATAGCCCTAACTGGTTTCGCTCAGTGGATAGAGCGTTGGCCTGCAGACTGAAGGGTCCCAGGTTCAATTCTGGTCAAGGGCATGTATCTTGGTTGCAGGCACATACCCAGTAGGGAGTGTGCAGGAGGCAGCTGATCGATGTTTCTAACTCTCTGTCTCTCTCCCTTCCTCTCTATAAAAAATCAATAAAATATATTTAAAATAAATAAATAAATAAACAAACAAACAAATAAATGTCCAAAGACTAAAGTGATAAGGGAGAAGTTAACAGACATGAAGAATCAGCACTTCATAGGAACACCATTTTTCCTTTACCTACTGAATTTTAAAAATCAACAAAATAAATATATTAAGAAGTCTTTCTGATCTCATGAATTTTCAGAGTGTGCAATTTCAAAGGTCTGAACATTATCAAAAGTCCATGAAGATCCACACATGACATATAACATTATAGAATCTCAATAATTAAGAAATATGTCTTCATATTTTAAAAATGCACAGTTTTAGGTGCAGCCACTGTGGAGAACAGTATGGAGTTTCCTCAAAAAACTAAAAATGGAACTCCCATTTGACCCAGTGATCCCACTTCTAGGAATATATCCCAAGAAACTAGAAACACCAATCAGAAAGGATATATGCATCCCTATGTTCATAGCAGCACAATTTACCATAGTTAAGATTTGGAAACAGCCTACGTGCCCATCAGCAGATTAGTGGATTAAAAAAACTGTGCTACATCTACACAATGGAATACTATGCTGCTATAAGAAAGAAATAATTCTTACCATTCTCATCAGCATGGATGGACATGGAGAGCATTATGCTAAGGGAAATAAGTAAGTCAGAGAAAGATAAATATCACATGATCTCCATTTGTGGATTATAATGAACAACATAAACCGATGAACAAACAGAGATCCAGAGACAGAGAAGCATCGATCAGATGCTCAAACCTCAGAAGGAAGGTAGGGGAGGGTGGGGGTAAGGGGAGAGATCAACCAAAGGACTTGTATGCATGCATATAAACATAAGCAATGGACGCAAACGGGGGTGAGGGTGAGGGCAGAATTGGGGATGGGAGGGATAATGGGGGGATAAGGACACATTTGTAATACCTTAATCAATAAAGGAACAAATATTTTTAAAAATGCAGGGTTTTAAACAATGTAAAACCAATTATTCATATTTTTCTGAAATACTAAGTACTAGAACCTGTGAAATCTGCATCTATGTTTTTGAGGAAAGAAAGTTCCCAGAATTTTTAATATGGCCAATTTGTTTTTAAATTTTAATGTAAGTTAAAGTTATTCAGAAAGAAGCCACTGCTCAGAAAATTTACCCTTTACATAATTATAAAACACATATATTACTTGCTGTTGTATTTTAGTTAATTATGCAATTAACATAGGTTATAAAGCATCATTAAGTAGGAAGGAAATTGTGGCACAAATACTTACCAGGATGTGTTTTCACTTAAATTGTCATTTGAGATGTGAGCTGAAAGAAGGAGCCATACATAGATCTGAGAAGAGTAGAGAGGAAAGGCTGTTTGCTGTAAGATGAGACCAGAGATTCAGGCAGGGCTCAGGCAGAAAAGACCTTGCCAGCTAGAGGAAGATGTAAAAATTTTAATCTCTTTGCAATGACATGCCATTGAAAAATTTCAAGCAGGCAGTAAGTTGGCAAGATTTAGATTTGGAAAGATCCTCAGGGCTTCAGTGTGAAAGAGATTTCTGGAGTAGAAGTAGTTACAGGTAGGCAATATGGGTAAATTATAGGAATCTAAGTGAAATGTTATAGGGCTTTAGTTATTGGGACATAGTGAGGCTGGCAAGAAGTACAAATATGTGGACTACATTCTGGATAATAATTGATAAGGTATGATGTGGCCTGGATGTCAAGAGTTAAAAAAAATCGAGAAATCAAGGATGACCTCTTGGACTTGGCTTCAGCGACTGGGTGAATGATGATGCCTCCCTCAAAGACAGAAGATGTTATCTAAGAAATACATTTATAGGAGGAGGAGGAAAAAGAAACATTTTTTTGAAATGTTGAAGCTGGAAGCACTTATTAGACATGAAGCCACAGGGATGGTTGAGCATCTGTTAGACATAGTGAATGAGCTAATGCTTTGTGTGAGGGCAGCGCCAAGGGGTATCACCCATGTTCCAGACGGAGGGAGGATAATACCATGCTCCCTGAGGTAGCCTAGGAATCTAACTTGGGACACTGGGGACTCCCTGAGTTAGCTGAGGTATTCAAGTAGAGAATGCAAAAGGAATACATCCCACAGAAAGAGTGATTATAAAGCCAGAGAACTTTTGTTTTTTGAACCTGCTATTTTGGGCCTTTTTTTTCTTCCCTTTTAAGCTAGTACAACTTCAGACACAGTTGTGTGTTATTGGTAATTGGATGCTTTAAGAGATTCAATGGGAAACATGTGTACATGTCCCAGAATTAATCTTGAGCAAATGTCAATTAGAAAATTGTAGTTACCTTACCTAACACACTGCAAGATACCTATAGAAAAGATAGGCAAGGATCCCATGTTTAAAATAAAACTAAAAAGTATACAAAACATTTTTAAGTTGATATACATTTTCCAGAAGTGAAAATTATTTTATATTTTCCTTTTTTTTGTATATTACTTTTTTAATTAAAAAAAACTGCATGAAAACGTTTTTTTTTTTTTTTTTTGTACTCTTGCAAGAACTGAATGCTTGTTACTTTTTTGGAAATTGAGTTTGTTGTGTAACTTTGTATTCAGCAATTTCCTTATATGCATTCTATATGAAGGAAATGCAAACAGTGATTTAGGCTAAAGGATATTTATGACAACACTAGGTACAATGGTGAGAAATTATAAAAAAATTAAATCCCCAAGATAAGGGAGACTTAAAAGAAAAAGATGCATCTTAACACATCGAGAATAATGGGATGACAAATTAAGCTTGTTAGTTGTCTTAAGAACAAGGAAAATGTTTATAATTGCTGTTAACTGACTATACCAATATACGAATTATATTTTTAATATAATCACAAATGTTTAAAATAGTCACTAAGAACTCAATATACTATGACTTTATGTTAACCATAGTTACTCCTGAGTGTTGGAATAATCTACTGTATTTCTTTTCTTTTATCCATTATATTTGATATTAAATACATTCTTGTATTTTATTCTTATACAAATTTTAGTAACATATTTTAGTTTTGTGATTAAAAAACAAATAAAACAAAACAACTTAACAACACGATTTTTGGGAAAATATTTTGAGGTATGATTTCAATATTCAGAATCCCATCAGACTATGGTTGTGGATTTAAGGAAACAATAAATAATATCCATCTCTCCCCACCTAAAATTTGAACTAAATGAGAAATATGACAAAAATATGTGAGGGCAAAATATACCTTATAACTATTAAAGCTAATACCTTCAAGTTAGTTGATTTCTTAATATTGAAGCCCAACATTTGATATACTCCCTCCTCAGTCAGAGGCAATATTTGATTACTTCTAATATGTAAAACTTACAACATAGTTAGAAAAGAATTAATTTTTTCTATGAGCAAATTGGATGCTCAAGAGAAAAGAGGAGAAATAACAAGTGCATACACATGCCAGGGTCTTCCCTTAAGCTCAGTTATCCAATAAGTCACTCATCTTTGGAAAAGAAATGAGTTGGGGAAGAGGGGAGAAGAGGCAGCTAGAAGTGGTATGCTTCTGGAACTCCTTCCACCTGGAAGGAAACACCAGGCATCAGAAAGTGTGGCACGTGGTTCACATTACATGCACAGACAAATTCACTTTATGCAGTAGATTTATTTTTTAAAATTTAATCCATGATACCTAGAACAAACAATATATTCATTTCTGTTTGTGAATTTATACTTCACAGTACTACTTTTTCTTGAGCCATTAAATACAATTTTGGGGGGGAAAAGTATTCAGAATATTTATCAAAATCATCTTGACATGGTTGATATAACAAAGCTTCTAAATACACCTGTAGATTTGATGTTGCTTTAAAAATATGTATTCTAAGAGGAAAATATTCTTAGTTGTATAAAAGAAAAAACTGTCTTTCCCTTTTCCAAATGGGAAATTATAGGTGCATGTTAATTTTCTTTTTTTCCTCAGAAATTAAATAATGTGACGTGGTCCTTATACATTTTTATGTCTTTTAACAGTATAACTCAGAAATCATTCTATGGCAACATATAGAGAATAATTTATTTTTTTTCTACAAATGCAAAAAGTCTATTGAATGAGAATATTTTTTATTTATCTAATTCTCCCTTTTGCTAATAAGTAAATAGGGGGCACTAAACCAAGCAAATTATTAGAAAGTATATCTTTCTTCACTTATTACATATTCTCTAGACTAAAATATTAGAATCAAATGTATAGGTAAAGAAATGCACAGCAAAATTTTTGTTATGTAATTCAGAATTGGTATACATAAAAATCTTAATTGAATAACATTTCCAGTAATTATTACTTTGGATAGATTTCCAGTTCATTAAAAGTATTGCATAGTTTATTTTTTGCTGTATTTGAATACAGAAAAAATGATAAAATATTTGATTAGTTATCATGTATTTCCACAGTCTAGCAAAACATATGGATGTAATATTTAACGATTCATAATTGCACTGTATTTCAGGAGAGAATTAGTAATATATGCTAAATTTGAACTTGTTCCACCTGTAATTTTAATGTTTCCAATTAAGATATTTAATGAATAAAAGAATAACTGACATGTTTTGTTTAGAAATATCTCTAAATGACTTGCCCAACCAGAACCTGAACAAAAAAGAAACATTTTCCTTTTAGAGTTGCACTTTTAAAGCAACACCATTCTCTAGGTATATTTAGAGGCTTCATTATGTAACAAGTTCTAACCTATCATGTTTATGGAAATAGCTCATTAATCCATTTGTCAACAACATATACTAAGACTTCCTGTGCTTCATTAACAGTATTAAGTGCTAAGAATACATAGATATGTCAGACATGTCCTCTGGCCCCTAGGATTTGTAGAAACAATATGATTCTGTCAAAAAAATTCAGGATAATCTATCTTAATATCAACAGTGTAGAATCACACAATTTAAATAATACAGTATGCATACTTATATTACCATAGGATGTGTTCTTTGAATGTGTGAATTACAACATTCTCTGCTTGCTGTTGTGAAGTATTCACAGTGATTATTCAAGCATTTTAGCAAAATGATAAAGTATGTCCTCAGAAACCCTATGTTAATGTTTAAAAGTTTAATATTTATGACATACAGTATATGTTGCCCAATCACGTCTCTGTTCCCAAAGAGAACCACTATTTTCATAAGCACCAGATGAACGACTCATCTATCTATATGTAGAAATGCCAATCTGCACGCCATATTTTCTAACATGTTCTGGGGCTTTTCCCAATCTAGGTTTCTATTATCAAAACACTGTCCATCACACATCTATTATATCAGAGTCTCACTCATAGCTAAGAAACCAATGACCTACTGGGGGCTGGGGGTATGGTTAGTAGGAGAGTCACATGTTTCTTTTTTGTTTGCTTTTTAAATTTATGGACAAAATTATTACCAAGTATTGATTCTTTTTAAGGCACTGTGCTAGGTGCTAAGGATCAGTCTTGTGGGGAAGAAGCAGAACTGAACCTGAGAGGAGGATTAATATGGGTTGCCAAACTACTATTTTGTTATGGAGAATGGTTATCAATAGCATCTTTCGAACAAGAAGTTCAATATCACTCTTTTTTTTTTTAAGATAGTAAAGGCACAATGCCTTCATAGCATGCCCATTGTACATTTACGTTTTTCAAATTCAGACTGGTGCAGCCACTGTGGAAAACATTATGGATTGTCCTCAAAAAATAAATATGGAACTACCTTTTGACCACTTCTGGGAATACATCCTAAGAAACCTGAAACACTGATGAAAAAGAATATATGCACCCCTATGTTCAAAGCGGTGTTATTTACAACAACAAAGATATGGAAATAACCCAAGTGTCCATCAGTAGATAAATGCATAAAAAAGCTGTGGTACATTTACACAATGGAATACTAGGCTGCTGTAAAAAAGAAGGCTCTCTTACCCTATGAGACAGCATGGAGGAACCTGAAGAGTATTATGCTAAGTGAGATTAGCCAGACAGAGAAAGACAAATACCATATAATCTCACTTATATGTGGAATCTAATAAACAAAATAAATTGACAAACAAAATAGAGAAAACAAAAAGAAACAGGCAAAAGACATAAACAGAAATGTCACTGAAAGGATATACAGGCAGCAAAGAAGCACATTAAAAGATGTTCAACTTCATTAACTATTATGAAAATGAAACCTAAAACCACGTGTGATATTACCACATGCCTATCAGAAAGGGTAATTTTTTTGTTTGTTTGTTACAAGACCACATGCTCACAAGGATACAGAGAAACTGGATTCCTTATGCTTTGCTGGTGGGAATATAAAATGGTGTAATCTCTCTGGAAAAAAATTTTGGCCATCTTTCTATAAAACTAAAATGCAGTTTTATGTCCCAACAATTGCACTCTTGAGCATCTATTCCACAGAAATATAAATTCATATCCTCACACACACACACATACACACACGATATTTTCCACCAGAAGCCTGAAAAATCCACATATATAAAACTATAATATGCAAATAGGCCGAATAAACAACCGGTCGCTATGACGTGTACTGATCACGAGGGGGTGCACCAAGAACATGGCAGGCATGGCAACAGGTTGCAGAGTGCAGAACATGGCAGGCATCGGCTGCAGCGGGATAATGGAGCAAGCGAGTGGGGGCACCCGTGGCTGTCATTGGGCGAGCCTCTGGTGGTTACTGAAAAGTCTTCGCTCCTGGGCGCCACGGTCCCACCTGGCACTCGCACCTGCTGCGGCACTTGGCGCCAGCCTGATTGCTCGGCACTGTCAGCGGTTGGCGGCCCTGATCGCCCCTCAGGGTTTCTCCACCTCCCCCTGCTCCGGAGGAGTGATCAAGGCTGGCAGCCACTTCTAGCACCCACTGCTGGCACTGGAGCCACTGTTCACAACCGCTGCCAGTGCCTGGCACCGGTCCAGATCCCTCCGCGCCATCAGTGGGTGTGAATGGTGGCTGCTAGCCCTCATCATCCCTGAGGGCTTCTCCACTTCCCCCTGCTCCCAAGAGTTGATGGGGAAGCAGCCACCACTCACATCTGCTTATGGTGCCAGTTCCATTTGCGCCTGCTGCTGGCACCAGCCCCAATCACTCTGCACTGTCAGTGGGTGCAAGTGGGGCCAGCACCATCAGGATGTGGGAGTGGTAGACAGGAGACCAGGATCCGTGGTGGGAGGGGCTGGGCAGGGGCACAGAGGATGGGCCCAGACCCGCCCCTGGGCCCACTGCAGCCTCCCATCCCACAGATCCTTTCAAGGTGCACGAATTTGTGCACTGGGCCCCTCGTATGTCATAATCTTTAGAATTCCAATTTACCTTTAAATAAAAATAAGTAAATAAGTGTATATATTTATTTACACTTATTTACATATCATGCCTCCATCCCCATTATATATACACTGAGTGGCCAGATTATTATGACCATCCCATCAGTACGTCGTTGCGCCACCTTTTGCCTTCAATACTGCGGCAATTCTTCTTGGCATTGACTCCACGAGACGTTGAAAGGTGATGCAAGGAATCTGACACCATGCCTGATGAATAGCCCTGTCCAGTTCTATAAGATTTGATGGTTGTGGAACCAGCTGCCTGATGGCTCTTTTAAGTTAGTCCCACAAAATGCTCAATTGGATTGAGATCTGGTGATTGTGGGGGCCACCTAAGCAAGGTAAAGTCTCCCTCATGTTCTTAAAACCACTCCTGCCCAATACAAGCACCATGGCATGGCGCATTGTCTTGGAAGAAGCCATCTCCATTGGGATACGCCATCAACATGATAGGATGAACTTGATCAGCAACGATACTTAGGTATGTTGTGCTAGTCAGACGTTGTTCCACACGAATTAAAGGGCCCAAATCATGCCAGGCAAACATGCCCCAAACCATAACACTGCCCCCACCAGCTTGAAGGGTTGTATTCATACATGTGGGGTGCATGCTTTCATGCTGTTTCTGAGAAATTCTCTGCCATCTGCATGATGCAACTGGAAACGTGATTCATCGGACCACATGACTTTTTTCCAATGCTCGACTGTCCAATCCTTGTGTTCCTGTGTGAATTGGAGACATTTTATCTTGGTAACTGCTGACAGCAAAGGTGTTCGAACAGGCCTTTGGCTTCCATATCCCATATGATGCAGTGTACGGCTAATTTGCTTACAAACGTCAGGTGGTCATAATAATCTGGCCACTCAGTGTATAATGGGTAACATGAGTACAAACTGGCTACATTATTTGTCACTTGAGCTATAGCAGCAAGAGAATCAGCGTGACCTGGAAATTTGCTTAAAACGAGAATCTGAAATCCTGCCCTGAATATGCATTTTAAAATATCTTTAGGTATTTAGGTATTCATATTTGTGGTATAATATGAATACCTAAAGATCTGGGGATTGAAAGAGAATGAAATAGGGTTAAAATGAAAGATAAAGTGATAAAAAGCATGCCAGGTTAAAAAGAAGATACACTTGAATGGTCAGTGCAGCAGTGGCAAGGATGAGTTGAAATGGTAGAGCAGATGTGCTGTTTTGATCCTCTTGTTCACCTTTAGAATACCCAGTGATCCCGGTAGCATTCTAACACGTTCGCGATATGCTCCTCTATACTCAGGCAAAATAAAATTACACATTAAGGAGCCACAAGTCACGTGCCCTAGGTGGCATCTTTATTAAGCACGTTGAATGTTTTAGAGTAGTTTTGAATAATTATCAACTGTAAATTGTTTGTTATACGTTCACAGCTCAGAGTGAATGACAAAGCCAGCAGCATCTAAAGCCTGTGGTTTCATGAAACTTAGAGGACTGTCCTAAATGAACATCGTAGATAGAATGGTTAACTCTCTCATTTGTGCTATGGGAGAACTTAATTCCTGCCTTGGGATTATGTGTCTGCCTTCTCATAAGACAGGCTTTAGGGAAACAGACCAGCTCTCTGTTTCTTTCGTCCACGGCATGCTGCCCATACACAGTAGGTACTCTATGTCTGCTTAATTAGGGAAGAACTGATTGGCTAAGTGACAGAATGAATGATGGACTAAATAGTTTAAATAAAAAAGATTTCATTTGTCATCATAGCCTAACAAGGAGGGAAAGGGAGACCTCGGCAGTTGTATGGAGAGGGTCATTACACTACAGGGACCCATTCCTTGATTTTTCAAGTGGCAGCTGTTTCATTCACTCAACAGGTAATGCCAACTGCTCCACCACAGAGAGCCCCAGGGAAGACCGCTTAAGGGGCCCCTGCCACTTTAGGGGGATTTTCATATTCACAGAGATAGCAGGCTACCACGTTTATTCAATATCCTTTATGTTTCCACGCAACTTCTGAATACAAACAAGACTCTATAAAGAATCATGTTGAATTCAGTTGTCCTCTCTACCACAGCCAGGGACCTTAGGTAGAGCAGACACACTACAGAGTTACAGGAGTTCATTTGAAAATAGATAAAAGAGAGATGTAAGGTAATGTAAGTAAAATCATAAAATGAATTTTACATATCATTAATTCTGATAACTGATTTTATTGCTTTGGAAAATTATTATGGCAGTCTGGAACAAAATACTTAACCTAATTTAAATTTCAGAACACAGTTTTTGGCAAATAACTAGATGCAATATTTTTAATCAATGAAGTGAATCTAATTTGGATTTCAGATGTGAACGAGAGAGAGAGAGAGGTTCCATAAGGTATGCACTTCATATTTCACATCTGTGTTATAAATGTTGTTATAAGGAACAAAATTAAATAATGACTTCATTTCTATATGGAAAATCCACAAAAGATTAAAGTCTAAACTGTTTCTTTGCTGGCATACTTTAATTGATATTTTATACAGTCATTTTGGTTCCAGGAACTACTTAATTACCACTATACACAATAATGTTATCAAGAACCAAATAATGTTTAGGAGTTCTACTAGAATACCTAAAAATATTGTTGTAGGAGTTGGAATTTTAAAAATGCTATCACTTTATTTTGATTCTCAAAATTTTTAAATAGGAAAGGCAGGACCACACTGTTTTCTATCATTTAATTTTCCCCCCAGTTAGCTTATATTTGTTTGATGGCATTACCTTTATCCAAACATTTGGCTGCATCTAACATCGATATAGGTCTCTTATACAAATGAAAAAGAAAATCTCTGCTCTCCCATTTCACTATAAAATGTTGGTGAATGTGGGACAATGCAATGTTCATATCCGTGAGTTGACTATCTGCTGTAAATTGTGGTCAGCACTTACAGAATCGTGGCTTCATTTCCTTGTTTTATTTCTTCCTAGAGCAATCATCCGTGATACCAGCAAATAAAGCTATCCACTGCACTTAACCTAAAACCTAGATGAGGTCAGGGACTGTCAGAGTCAAAAGAGAGTCAACAGTATATAAACTGGTGCCTCCCCTGGACATTGTAGAGGAATGCAAACATTTTTTAAAATGATGCATGTGTGTTGATAGGAGGCAAAGAGAATTAACTCTGCTTATTCAAGGAAGATCAGAGGCTTTAAAATCAACAGGCCAAAGGCTGCTTTATGTATGTGTGTAATACCCTTGATGAAGTCAAGATGCACATAAATGAAAGCAGAAAGCTGCCCAACTCATTCTAGACATTGGCATGCTTTAACATTGTCTTAAAATGGTCTTGTATTTTATTACACACACACACACACCAAGTCAAGTACAGAGCACCTATTTATATAGCCCATGACTGACAATCATTTTATACTGATGTACCTATCCTTTCCGATGTGTGGAATTAGGTTCACTCAAAGGAATTTAACTTGATTCTATCAGAGAAGTCAGTTACTTACAAAACAATATCAGCGTCAGTTTGCTTGGTGGTCCTCAGAAGAAGAACAGGACACCGAGTCTCCTGGTGGAAAATTAATCATCCCCTGAATAAGTGAAAATTCTTGTTCTCTTAGCAGAACATGCTCTTGAACAAATAACTGAATCAAAGAATTTTTGAATGGAACATGAGAGCTGTAATTTTTTACAAAGCCAGTTCAAAATGCCCAGTCTGTGTCATGTAGAGCAATGAGAATTTCTTTCTAGGAAATCCCGTATGCCATCATCATGGGGGAGGTAAGATTATCAGAAAATTGCAATGGGATCCTGATGTTTTAATCTTCTAAACAGACCACTTTACCGAACAGGAAAAAACAAAAACTCTAGGCAACAACTGCAGTTAGAGAGGATGATACCCTGGCAAATACCCAATATTTAGGTGATATTATTTTAAATACTATAATCTCATTCTCCAAATAACAGAGAGCACAGAGGAAATGGGTTTGAGTTTCTTCAGAATGTGGTGGAACAATATGGTCAACACAAAAAGGATTCCTTTTTTAAAAGCAATAAATTGATGCAACAGAATAATTCCAAAAGAATTTATAAATAATGTACATACTCATATGCATTAAAATAAAATAATCAAAAGGAAATAGAGCAAAATACAGAATGTCTGTCTCAAGATAAAAATATTAAGGATTCTCTTCATTATCCTTATACTTTCTACATTTAATAACAAATAATATGATTACATTTTGGCTTTAGGTATAATTATTTAAAGAACTGTTGTCTTTTAAATATGTTTGCAATGAATCAATAATGCACAAATGTATTTGATTTACATGCTAAATCAAAAGCATGCATGTAATATTAAGTGATTTTTTGCTATTTAAATCATGTAGATCATTTCTACTTGAGTTCATTTGAATTGAATAATTAGATAATTTTAACATGCATTTACTGATGCCTATTCTATCCTGACTAACAAGGATGGCAAGAGTTTCTTGAACTCTATTAATAATTTACAAATTATGTTAAAATAAAGCCTGTCACTTCATCTTCACAACATTGTAAACTTTTATTTTTAGAAAATGTGTAGGTGAAGAAAAAAAGGATTAGGTCACACAGTTAAAAAAAAATAGAGGCAGAAGTTAAAACTGTAGTTTTAATTCGCCATACTGTTTTCTTTCTAGTATTAAAATTGCCTCCCAATAATTGCAATAAAATATTCAATTTTTCTGATCCACTATAGCCTTAATGTGTTATTCATGAAAAGGTTGAGCTAGAGAAACTAAACTAATTCCTTGTAGCACAATAATGACCAATTTTATTTTTAAAAAATTATTAAAAAAAAAATGCTTCCAGATCAATATGGAGCTGCCAAAGAGGGTAGATGGTGTTGGATGACAGAACACTACATGGCACATTTTGTAGGAACAGAAAGAAGGCCAGTGTGAATGACAGAGGTAGGGAGAACCAAAGTGAAGTGAGATGAGCCTAGGCAAAATTAGCAGGAACACACAGCACAGACATGAAGATAATGTCAAGAACTTTAGTCTTCATCATATGAGACTAGGAATCTACTCAAATATTTTAAGAATCCATGGAACATAATCAGTTTTAATTTTAAAAATATGGCTGCAATATGAATTGTGGGAAATGGATCAGAGTGAAAATGAAGTAATTAGATAGAAAACCATTGTAGAATATAATCCATATAGAACGGTGCTTCATATGTGGCTTATTATGATCATGGTTGTGATTTTGTCTTAAAGCAGGAAGGGACAGCCTCTGATTTATCAGTAGGGTAATTTTCACCTATAATTATTTATGAATCAATCAAAGTGGTCATGAGAAGGCTAAAAGGCTAATTCCAATGTAATACTGGTGTTTGGGGGGCTAGCAATCTGAATCTGTGCAGTAACCTAATGTACATTATTGATAACCTATAATTAAGTCACTGCCCCTTTCCTCCACAATCTGGTCTTGTAAGACCTGTTTCCTAAATGCTCACATTTTACAGAGGCCATAAACCATGAACAATACACAACCCCTGGAGGGGGTTATCAGCATTGGCACCAGGCCAGGCCCTTAGATATGATCTCAAGACCCCCATCCCAACCCATGGAGCTTTTTGCAACGCCCATGAAAGGTCCAGAAGTCCCCATCCGTACTTGGGGGAACAAAGAAACCAAAAGGGATAAAAGAAGGGCTTCCACCATATTGGTTTGCTCAGACTTTGGAGTCACTCCTCTGAGACTGCCGGCATAATAAAGCTGTGTAACTCCATTTCTCTAAACTTCGCTTGGGTTTCTTCAGTCTTCTACAACAGTCATACAAGTTATTGTGGAAGATACCTATTGGTCTCTATCATCCAATAATCTCTATGGCTATTCAATATTTGCTATGAATTATAAATCAAAAGATACATGTCACCCATTAATGCCAGTAGTTTATATATTTTAATAGAAATGTATATTTTATCTATAGAGTATTAGAGATTATCAAGGAGAAAAATGGATTGTCACATTAATTTGCATCATAAATAGTGTTTGTACATTTAAGTAAGTATCACTAAGTATTCTTTGATATTTTATTTCAGTCAGGTATGTACATAGTTGCTGATCCAATTGTTTTGCAAAATAAGTTATATAATTTTCTATTCAGCCCTAATAACATACTATAACAATAAATGTTTACTTACTTTGGATACATACTCACAAGTAGATTTTTTTTTTTAGATCAAAACACTTTAAACAGTTGTACTGATTAAACACATGTCAAAAGCCAAACTCCACTTTGCCAGTGAGGCTTATTCAAATTACTACATACCCACAGGTCAACAAGTTAATCTTACTTCTTAAGGACCTGGTAAGTTTCAGAACCTAAGAATGCTTAATTTTAAGAAATTAATAGCTAGATAACCTGCATACTTGATTGACTCAATCATCTGCTGCCACTCTAACAAGGTCCCCACCATATTCTCTCTCAGGCAATGCCTGTTATGGGCTGTTTCAGCCAATGAATGATCACTCTGAGTGTACAAAGAGTGATCATTCATTGGGTGTACAAAGAGTGATCATTCATTCATTTTTGAGCTTTGGTAATTCCCTGTTGAGTGGAAGCCTCTAGGAGTCTCAGTGGGCAACTTTCTTTAATGGGCACTGCAATCTGAGACTCTTTCTAGTCTAATCTCCTACTTTTTCCTGCTCTTTTTCAGCATCACTGAGACTAAAGGCTCTCCTCACCTTTTTCATTTCCCTTAATTTTGTACTTAACCTGCATTTCCTGAAATAATTCCCTATTGTATTTAATTCTGTCCCAGCACAAGTCTTTCAGAAGAACCCTACAAACAAAGCATTGCCAGTAGTGGACTGAAAAACAGACACATTAACAAGAAATTAGCAAAACCTCATCTGGTGATGATACCATCACTGAAAATTTCACTGTTGGTGAACTGCAAAGATGTCCCAGTGTAGAGAAATTCTCATGTAAGTACAATGATTCCAAATTTTAGAGGGGGTTCTGATCTCAATTTCCAATATATGGGGTATGTCTCCCACCATCAAGCAATTCTCCAACACTGTCTGGGTGCCCTACAATTCAATTCAATTCTAACACTGTCTCCCTAGAGATAGTGTCAGATTGCATAGGTTAAAGGCTCAGTCCCACAAGACTGCCCCCACTTCAAATGCCAGTCATAAGACCAGGTAATTACCTGTGCTTATGACCCATCAGCTATAAATCAGAGGTTCTTACAACCCTCTCCTTAGGTTCAAATTATTGGCTAGAGTGGCTCACAGAACTCAGAGAAACATTTTACTTACTAGGTAACAGACAGATATATAACAGTCAGGAGATATATAGGGTAGTGTATGGAGAAGGGGTGCAGAGATTCAATGTCCTCTTCCTGTATACTACTCTGCCAAAATATCTATGAATTCACCAATTTAGACGCTCCCTGAATCTCATCCTTTCATTTTTTTAATGGATGTTTATTACAAAGGCATTATTGGTTCAATCATTGGTCATTGGTGAGAGGATTCATACCAGCCCTTCTCCCGCCCCCCACACCCCAGAAGTCAGAGGGTGGCACAGAAAGTTTCAACATTCTAATTATGTGGTAGACACTTTTATTTCCCCTACCACTTGGGAAATCCCAATGGTTTTAAGCACACTGTGTCAGAAACAGGACAAAGACCAAATATATATTTCTCTTTTTTAAAAAATCTTTATTGTTGAGATTATCACAGATGTCCCTCTTTTTCCCCCATTGCCTCCCTCTACCTGGTTCCTGTCCCAACCCAGGCTTTCACCACCCTATTGCCTGTATCCATAAATAATGCATATATGCATATAAGATTTTTGTTTAACTTCTTCCCACCATCCCCACCCTCTTCAATCTGAGAATGATCAGTCTGTTCCATTTCCATGCCTCTGATTCTATGTTATTCACCAGTTTATTCTGTTCATTAGATTTCTTATTTGTTTATTTTGATTTTTAGATTCAATAGGTGATAGGTATGTATTTTTTGCCATTTTGTTGTTCATATTCTTGCACTCCTTCTCCTCCTTCTCCTTCTCCTTCTTCTTCTTCTTCCTCTTCTTAAAGAATACCTTTCAACATTTCATATAATACTAGTTTGGTGGTGATGAACTCCTTTAGCGTTTTCTTTATCTGACCTTCAATTCTAAATGATAGCTTTGTTGGGTAGAGTAATCTTGGTCATAGGTCTTTGTTATTCATCACTTTGAATATTTCTTGCCCCTCCCTTCTGGCCTTCATAGTTTCTGTTGAGAAATCAGCTGACAGTCATATGAGAATCCACTTGTAGGTAACTAACTGCTTTTCTCTTGCTGATTTTAAGATTCTCTCCTTGTCTTTAGCTCTTGGCATTTTAATTATTATGTGTCTTGGTGTGGTCCCCTTTGGTTTCCTCTTGTTTGGGACTCTCTGTGCTTCCTGGACTTTTAAGTCTATTTCTTTCACAAGGTAGGGGATGTTTTCTGTCATTATTTCTTCAAATAGGTTTTCAATATCTTACTCCCTCTCCTCTTTTGGCAACCACATAATGCAAATATTGGTATACTTTAAGTTGTCCCAGAGGCTCCTTACATTATCTTCAATTTTTTTTTTCTTTTTGCTCTTCTAGTTGGGTGTTTTTTTACTTCCTCATATTTCAAATTGTTGATTTGATTCTCAGAATCTTCTACTCTGCTGTTGAATCCTCATATATTATTCTTTATTTCAGTCAGTGTATGCTTAATTTCTGGTCCTTTTCCATATTTTTTTTGGATGTTTCTAGAAGATTCTTGAGTAACTTTACAACCATGAATTTGAACTCTATATCCTGTAGTTCACATTCTTCCATTTCTTTCATTTGTGACATGTTTCTTTGTCTCTGCATTTTGACTGCTTCCCTGTATTTATTTCTGTGTATTGTGTAGCTGCTATGTCTCCTTGAGTTGGTAGAATAGCCTTGTGTAGTAGGTATTCTACAGGGCCTCATGGCTCAACCTCCCCAGTCACCTTAGCAGGGAGCTCTAGGTGCACCCCTTTGTGGGCTGTGAGCATAGTCTTGTTGTAGTTGAGACTTGATTGCTGTTGGTGTCACTGGGAGGAATTGACCTCTAGGACAACTGTTATGAGGATCAGCTGCAACTCCAATGGGAGGGCTGCTGTGCAAGAGACATCCCTGTGGAGCAGGACTTGCTTCAGTGGGGCTTTGGTGTCACTGAGTCTGACACTGACCACTGGGTACACTGGCTCTTGGGTCTCTAGGGAAGTGCAAAGTCAGCCACTGCCTGGGACCACCCAGCAGGAGCTCCATAGAGATCTGCAGATTCCTCCTCTTTGTATCAGGTTTGGAAGTGCCCAGATGAGGCCCAGCTATGAAGCAAGGCAGGTTGGTACTGGTGCTGGGTCTTGGGCCTTTTGTTGATAGGTTTGGGCCTCCCTGATCCAGCTGAGCTTGTTTGAGAGATTTTAGCCTGAGCAGGGACAAGCATTCAAATGCAAAAGTCACTGCACACAGTGGGGTTGTAAACTGGATGAGGCAGGGTCTTAGGGAATCACCAGGTCAGAGCAAACAGAAATGGCTGCCAGTCAGCCCTGAAACAGGGAAGTCCCAGCATAGGAGCAATGATCCCTGTGAGCACCTCCACTTGGGAGAAAGCCGCCCCCGAGTTCCTGCCCTGATGCCAGATAATCCAGTTCCTCCTCATATGTGTCTGTGTCCCCCAGAGCCTCATCCTGGTGCTAGAGCTCAGAGGAAGCAGGAACTTGAAAGTTCAGTTCATGGCGCTGGCCTCTTAGAGGAACATTTGGGTCTCCAGCAGCCTCTGTGTCACTGAGCCCCAATTTGCACTGGTTTTTAAAGCGTGTAGGTCTTACTCCCCATAGGGACTTCTTTTCATGGCTCTGGAACCCTGGGCTCGGAATCTGATGTGGGGCTGGGACCCCTTGCTCCTCTGGCTGGCCTCCGCAGAGACGATCCTCCTCCCAGTTAAAAAAGCAGCACTGGTGGATGCCACACCGGCCTGTTTTGTGCCGCTAAACCTCCTACCAGTCTCAGTGTGCTTTCTACTTTACTTCTCTAGGTGTAGGACTTCCATTCAGCCAGCTTTCCAGCAGTTCTGGATGATAGTTGTTCTGTATTTTAGTTGTAATTTTGATGTGGTTGTGGGAGGTATTAAGTACAGGCATTTACCTAGCTGCCGTCTTCAAATACCCCCAAATATATATTTCTTAATATAAATTGCAATATCTCAAGGAGACCAATACTTATAGGGATAATAGAGTCAAAGGGTCACAGATGAGTTGTGTTGACACATTGCAGATGAATAATGAAAGACTGAGGGTCATTGACAAGCAATTAAAGGCTATATATGAAAGTCAGGGTACAGGGGTCTTTTTAGTAACTTACAAAGAAGCACTTATCTCATGGAGTAGATGAGCAGACACAGCTGAACAGCAGACTAAGGACCAGCTAGAATCACACAGTTCAGTGACATTTAAATTTACAAACAGAGTAGGTCACTATGCTAAAACCAGACAGTTATTGTTAAAAACTAGGACCCAATAATATGGGATGAAAGTATTTAGATACTAGTAAATCCCCCAGAAGATGTCTATACAGGTACCATTAAAACCTCAGAGCTTGCAGCAAAGGCTGACCCACCCCTAGTAATAACCAGCATTACCCCCATGCTGGGTAAAACTACAGATGTCTCTCCTCACAAGACAACAGAAGCCCTTAACTTCCAGAATGACTAGGGTTAAATTCCAGAAAAAAATTCAGCTGTGAACTGAGTTTCAGGGCCAAGTAAGAAAAGGAAGATCCCTGACTGGTTTGACTCAATGGATTGAGCGTCGTTCTGCGGACTAAGGGGTCCCAGGTCCGATTCCGGTCAAGGGCATATGCTTTGGTTGCGGGCACATCCCCAGTGGGGGGTGTGCGGGAGGCAGCTGATCAATGTGTCTCTCTCATTGATGTTTCTAACTCTATCCCTCTCCTTTCCTCTCTGTAAAAAATCAATAAAATATATTTAAAAAAAAAGAAAAGGAAGAAATTATATACAAGAGGAGCTCCAATGATTAGTAAAAACTTTTCACAGGAGACAAGAGTATTCCTGAGATTAATTTAGAACATACTTGATCACCTAGGCTAGAAGGTAAATCTTGACAAAGAAGAAGTCATTCATTTGAATACATTTACAGATTTCACACCCAGACAAGGACTTCATGGATTGGGGCATACTCACTGCTGGAGTGGATAACTAGAAGTGTGAAGAATGTGATGGCCAGCACAGGATGAAATATAAACACTGAGTTGTTATGGTAGGTGGTAGAGTAATAGATTAAAAAAAAACAAACTGAGTGTAATAGAAATTCTGGCATAGATATACAGGGTGGGGGGAAAGTAGATTTATACTTGGAAACTGAATTTTCATATGGAAAACAATATAATAATTAATACAAGAATGAGCTGTGTCTCATGTACTCACAATTGTAAACCTCCTTTTGCCCCAACCTGTATAATGTGAGGTTGAAGATTCACAGAAGATAATATTCCACCCAAGAGCCCAAAGGACAGTTTATTCATCAAGAGTTTGAGAATGCATTGATTAGTGGAATACCAGTATCACTAAGAAGTTCAGTGAAAACTCTGAAGGCTAATATGGAGGTTTAGTGAATAGCCAGAGAACCACAATTATAATAAGGATAAAATAGCCTTAAAGTAATAGAAGCCAACTGGTCGAATTGAAAGTGCTAACTTGTCAAAATCCAAAAGTCTAGTTTTTCTTTAACCACCAGCATGGTGGAGGGGCATTCAGAGGGCTTAACACACAGTGAGTTGTGGAAATGATAGAACGTGGTGTCATTAGAGGCACAATAGATGGGAAGCCAGCAAGGGAAGTGCTTAACTCTCAACCAGAAAAAAATGCAAGAATGGAAGATGAAGGCAGTTTTCTTAATGAAAAGTCATGATCCCTTGCTCATTACCTAGACCAGACCCAATTTTTATGCCAAGAATTCTGATTTAAACAGTGCCTGGCTCCCTGGAAGGAAAGACCCTGCAACATAACTGAAAGTATAATTATAATAATTCCTCTACTCTCCTAAAAAAAGACCTATAGCTGTTTGACCAGGTGATTTTACAGTGGGAAAAGGAGAATACCCAAGCATTACAGTCACCAGAGGTTATGATTTCGGTGATACTTGAAGACCCAATGCTTCAAATATATATCCTGTTAGAAAATCATGCTAGCAAATGTATACTCACAGGAAAAGCCAATAATTTTTGAGAGCCCAAGATTTGTTAGGTACCAATGACCTCATTTAATTAAAGTTCTTAAATTTATTATAGTGCCAACATTATCAGATGCTCAATTGGTAGGCACCATAGCATGATATAAAAAGCATGGCAGTCAGACCCACTGTGTCCTTGGACCCACCCAGTGGTTATTTCTCCAGTCTTTAGTGTATAATTGGAATTGATATTCTTACAGTTGGAGTAGCCTCCACTTTTGGTTCTTCGCTGTGGGGTAAAAACTGTTATATCAGGAGAGCCCAAGTAGAAATTTCTGAAACTGTACCCTTTCACACAATGGCCAAGATAGATCCAACACAATGAAGCATCCTGGAAGGAGAAAGGGAAAATTGTGGAGTTTAGTCTTTTGATTAAATATGTCAATGATACACAGATATTGATACCTATCTTATCTACACTTATTTTGCCAGATGGAAGAATCTTGAGAATCAATGTGAACTATCACAATTAAAAGTATTCCAGTATAAACAGCTGAAAGGGAGGAAAATGAGCAAAAATTATTTACAGATGTTTTTCCTTGCTATGTGGGTGCAAACTGAAAAATGGTAGTGCCAGGAGGAGACAAAATGGTGGCGGAATAGAAGGATGTGTCCTGAGCCTTCTCCCGGAGCAAATAGAGGAGGCAGCTGAGACTAGCGGAATCCAGCCCGAATTGGTGAAGGAGGCACAGCTGGTGAGACAGTTTGCAGCTGGGAAGAGCAGGGATCCCCTGGATAAAGGTAAAATCAAAGATCTAGGCAGTAGAATCTCCCGGACCTCTGTGCCCAGAAGGTCAGGGAGAAACTACACAGTGCCAAGCCGCGTCCCTGAGGACAGGCAAGTTCTGAAGGATTTTAGACCATAGAGTCTGGATTTGGGATCTGAGCTCAAAGGCATTCTTTAAGAGCTGCCGGACCAGACCACGGAGTGCCGGCCAGAGAGGAACTGGCAGAGACACGGTCCTTCCTCGCGCTGGGGCCTGCGCCTTTCCACACTGAACCTAGTTCGTGGGACCTTTTGGAGACAGGCGCTTACCTATGACAGAAGTGCGGGAGAAGGGGTAGAGTTGTGGAACCTGGGCAGAGTGGGCAACGGACGGTCCAGGAGAAGTGGTAGCAAGTCTGGTGCTGAGTCATATCTAAGCCCACAGAATCCATTTTCTCCTGAGAGATAGCCCCTCCCCCCAGTCTCCAGGCAACCAATATAGCCACACCCAGATTCCACCCTGATAAACACCATGGAATCTGAATACTCCCTGAGGCCATAGGATCTACTCTAAAGAGAAATCTTTAGAAGCTAAGCACCTCAATTACACTAGATAACCAAGCCCAGGAGAACAGAAAGATTTCACCAGTAGCACCATCACCAAAAGAACCTGGGTAGCAAAGCAATTGGATCTACAATTAAAACATTTCAGGAAAACATGGGGAGACAAAAAAGCAATACCCAAAGGAAAGAAAAAGAGGAATCACCAGAAAGGGAGTTAAATGAAATTGAGGCTAGCAGCTTAACAGAGAGAGAATTCAGAGTAATGGTTCTAAGGATGTTTAAACGGATGGATGACAAATACACACAACTCAATGAGAACTATAAGGAGCTGAATGAAAATGTCACCAACATGAAAAGAAACCAAGAGGAGATGAAGAACGACATAGCTGCAATAAAGAACACATTGGAAGGCTTAAACAGTAGACTAGAAGAGGCTGAGGACCGCATCAGCGAATTAGAAGACAAGGTAGGAAAACACACACAAACACAGTAGCAAATGGAAAGAAGACTTAAAAAGCAAGAGGAGAGCCTAAGGGAGCTTTGGGACAACACAAAATGAAACAATATTAGAATAATAGGGATACCAGAAGGAGAGGAAGAGAAGCAAGGAATAGAAAACCTGTTTGAAGAAATAATGACAGAAAATTTCCCTGATATTGGCAAGAAAAAAACTATGCAAGTCCAAGAAGTACATAGAGTCCCAAACAAGTTGAACCCCAAAAGACCAACACCAAGACACATCATAATTAAATTGGCAAATATCAATGACAAAGTAAGAATCTTAAAGGCTGCCAGAGAGAGACAGAAAGTTACCTACAAGGGATCTCCTATTAGAATATCAACTGATTTCTCAACAGAAACACACCAGGCCAGAAGGGAATGGAATGAAATATACAAAGTGATGCAAAGCAAGGGACTGAATCCAAGAATGAATACTATACCCAGCAAGGTTATCATTCAAAATTGAAGGTGGAATCAGGAGCTTCACAGACAAAAAAGGGCTAAGAGAGTTTATCACTACCAAGCCAGCAATGCAAGAAATGCTAAAGGGACTGCTGTAAAAAGAAGAAAAAGAAAGGCAAAAAGAAACACAAACACTAAGGGGGAAAATATGACAACAAACATGTACTTGTCAATAATAACATTAAACGTAAATGGATTAAATGCACTAATCAAAAGACATAGGGTAGCTGAATGGATAAGAAAACATGACCCATATATTTGCTGTCTACAAGAGACCCACCTCAGAGCAAAGGATTCACACAGACTGAGAGTGAAGGGATGGAAAAATATTTTTCAAGCAAATGGAAATGAGAAAAAAGCTGGGGTAGCAATACTTATATCTGATAAAATAGACCTCAAAGTAAAGGCCATAACAAGAGATAAGAAAGGCCACTACATAATACTAAAGGGAGCAATTCAACAAGAAGATATAACTCTGGTAAACATATACGCACCCAACGCAGGAGCACCCAAATACATAAAAAAAAACTCCTGGAAGATATCAAGGGAGAGATCCACAATAATACAATCATAGTAGGAGACTATAATAAACCACTGACATCACTGGATAAATCCTCTAGACAAAAAATCAGCAAAGAAACAGCAATTCTAAATGACACACTAGATCAAATGGACCTAATTGACATCTTCAGAGCATTTCACCCCAAAGCCACAGAATATATGTTCTTCTCAAGTGCACATGGAACATTTTCAAAAATAGACCACATATTGTGTCACAAGCAAAGCCTCCCTAAATTCAAAAAGATTGAAATCATATCAAGCATTTTCTCAGACCACAATGGCATAATATTAGAAATAAACTATAATAAAAACATTACAAAAAATTCAAACACTTGGAAACTGAATAGCATGCTATTAAACAATGATTGAGTGATCAATGAGATCAAAGAAGAAATTAAAAACATCCTGGAGAATAATGACAATAAAAACACAACAATGCAAATGCTATGGGACACAATGAAAGCAGTCTTGAGAGGGAAGTTTATAGCTCTACAGGCCTACCTCAAAAAACAAGAAAAAATGGTAATAAATCTTCTAACTCAACAACTCAAAGAATTAGAAAGAGAGCAACAAGAAAAGCCCACAGTGAGCAGAAGGAAGGACATAATAAAGATCAGAGCAGAAATGAATGACATAGAGACCAAAAAAACAATACACAGGATCAACAAAACCAAGAGCTGGTTCTTTGAAAGGATAAACAAGATTGATGAACCCCTAGCCAGGCTCACCAAGAAGCAAAGAGAGAGGACCCAAATAAACAAAATCAGAAATCAAAGAGGTGAAATAACAACAGACCCCACAGAAATACAAAGGATTGTTAAAAAATACTATGAACAACTCTATTCTAACAAACTACACAATCTGGAGGAAATGGACACATTCCTAGAAAAATACAACCTTCCAAAACTCACTCAGGAAGATTCTAAGAATCTCAATAGGCTGATAACTATGGAAGAAATTGAAGCAGTCATCAAAAAGCTTCCAGCAAACAAAAGCCCAGGGCCTGATGGCTTCACAGGGGAGTTTTACCAAACATTCAAGGAAGAACTAAAACTTATCCTCCTCAGACTATTCCAGAAAATTCAAGAAGAAGGAACACTTCCAAGCTCCTTCTATGAGGCCAGCATCACCCTAATACCAAAACCAGACAAAGACAACACAATGTAAGAGAATTACAGGCCATTATCCCTCATGAACATAGATGCCAAAATCCTCAACAAAATTCTAGCAAATCGAATCCAGCAGTACATCAGAAAGATTATACACCATGACCGAGTAGGATTTATCCCAGGGATGCAAGGATGGTACAATATTCGCAAATCAATAAACGTGATACATCACATAAACAAATTGAGAGATAAAAATCACATAGTCATATCAATTGATGCAGAAAAAGCATTTGATAAAATCCAACACCCTTTCTTGATAAAAACTCTCAGCATGGTGGGAATAGAAGGATTATACCTGAACAAAATAAAAGCCATATACGACAAACCCACAGCCAACATCATACTCAATGGGCAAAAACTAAAACCATTTCCCCTAAGAACAGGAACAAGACAGGGATGCCCACTCTCACCACTCCTGTTTAATATAGTGCTGGAAGTACTAGCCATTGCGATCAGACAAGAAGAAGAAATAAAAGGCATCCAAATTGGAAAAGAAGAAGTAAAACTGTCCTTATTTGCAGATGACATGATACTGTACATAGAAAACCCTAAACACTCCATAAAAAAATTATTAGACTTAATAACTGAATTCTGTAATGTAGCAGGATACAAAATTAATGCCAAGAAATCTATGGCATTTCTATATACCAATAATGAACTTACAGAAAGAGAGACTAAAAAAGCAATCCCATTTACCATCGCACCAAAAAAATTAAGATACTTAGGAATAAACTTAACTAAAGAGGTAAAAGACCTATACGTAGAAAATTACACAACACTGAAAAAAGAGATAGAGGAAGACATAAACAGATGGAAGAACATACCATGTTCATGGATTGGTAGAATCAACATCATCAAAATGTCCATACTACCCAAAGCAATCTATAAATTCAATGCACTTCCCATTAAAATACCAACAACATATTTCACAGACCTAGAATGAAATTTCCAAAAATTTATTTGGAATAAAAAAAGAACCCGAATAGCTACAGCAATCCTGAGAAAGAAGAACAAAGTAGGTGGGATCTCAATACCAGATATCAAGTTGTATTACAAAGCTACTGTTCTCAAAACAGCCTGGTACTGGCACAAGAACAGACATATAGATCAATGGAATAGAATAGAGAACCCAGAAATTGACCCAAATCAATATGCTCAATTAATATTTGACAAAGGAGGCATGAACATTCAATGGAGTCAAGACAGTCTCATCAACAAATGGTGTTGGGAAAATTGGACAGATACATGCAAAAGAATGAAGCTAGGTCACCAACTTCACCATACACAAAAATAAACTCAAAATGGATAAAGGACTTAAACATAAGACGGGAATCCATGAAAATACTAGAGGAATCCACAGGCAGCAAAATCTCGGACATATGCCGAAAGAACTTCTTCACTGATACTACTCCTAGGGCAATGGAAGCTAAAGAGAAAATAAACAAATGGGACTACATCAAAATAAAAAGCTTTTGCACAGCAAAGAAAACCATCAATAAAACAACAAGAAAGCCCACTGCATGGGAGAACATATTTGCCAATGATATCAATGATAAGGGTTTAATCTCCAACATATACAGAGAACTCATACAACTTAACAAAAAGAAGATAAACAACCCAATCAAAAAATGGGCAACTGATCTAAGTAGACACTTTTCGAAAGAAGACAGAAGGCAGGCCAAGAGATATATGAAAACCTGCTCACAGTCACTAATCATCAGAGAGATGCAAATCAAAACATAAATGAGGTACCATCTCACAGCTGTCAGAATGGCTTTTATCAACAAATCAACAAACAACAAGTGTTGGCGAGGATGCGGAGAAAAAGGAACTCTTTTGCACTGCTGGTGGGAATGCAGACTGGTGCAGCCACTGTGGAGAACAGTATGGAGCTTCCTCAAACAAATAAAAATGGAACTCCCATTTGACCCAGTGATCCCACTTCTAGGAATATATCCCAAGAATCTAGAAACACACATCAGAAAGGAAATATGCACCCCTATGTTCATAGCAGCACAATTCACCATAGCCAAGATTTGGAAACAACCTAAATGCCCATCAGCAGATGAATGGATTAAAAAACTGTGGTATATCTACACAATGGAATACAACGCTGCGGTAAAAAAGAAGGAGTTCCTACCATTTGCAACAATATGGATGGAGATGGAGAATATTATCGTGAGTGAAATAAGCCAGGCAGAGAAAGATAAATATCACATGATCTCGCTCATTTGTGGAATATAATGAACGACATAGACTGATGAACAAGAACAGATCCAGAGGCTGAGAAACGTCAATCAGAACATCATACCTCAGGTAAGGTAGGGGAGGGTGGGGGTAAGGTGGAGAGATCAACCAAGGGACTTGTATGCATGCATATGAACCTAATCAATGGACACAGACAACAAGGGGGTGGGGCATTAAGAGAAATTGTCTCATGTGACAAAAATTTTTAAATGAAACTCTGTAGACTGAAAATTATTTTGGAAGGAAACAAAGAGAAGTTTACTTCAAAAGTCCTAAGGATTGTAATTGAAAGTCAATATATTTGGCCTCTTGAACTAAAGTAAGTAATTTGTGTTTTTGCCTCCCTGACAAAGTTTATATAAAGCTACAAAAAGAAATTGACAGCCAGTTTGAAATGGAATTGCCAGGGCCTAGGGCAAAGAATATCCTTACATGATATTATTCTACAATGTCATTATAATTTTAGATATTTTACAACAGCATATTTTACAATTATCCCAAACAAACTTACAAACTAATTCTTTGAATGGTTGGCAGCAATTAAAAAAAAAAAAAAAAAAAAAAAGGACATGAAAGGATTTAATCCCTTGCAGAAGGAATTAAGGCACTGGGAAGGCACTTGAGCATCCTATATTGGCCCCTCTTGCCCTTTGTGCCAAGAGGGACCCTCTTCTCACAATCCAATTGCCCTCAACTGTTACCTGAGCTTTCTGTTCATGCTGAGCTTGAAGCCTCTTGGGGGCTGGTACCCTGGATCTGTCTCACACCCAATTGTGTGAGCTGGGCCCTCACTGGAGAAGAAACCCGAGTTCCCCGAGATATGTGATCAGCACCGGGACCCTGCCAGCAGGCCAGGGGTTCCCAAGGCAGGTGCTGGGTGTGGAGGCCACAGGGTCATAGGCTACCAAGGAGACAGAACTTAACCTCACAGCACCCTGCTTGGCCCCGGAAGATGGCTGGTTAGCCAGAGATGGGTAAGATTCCTCAAGGAAGGAACAACCTAAGACAGGCACAGTCGCAGAGGTTCCATCAGGAGAGAACTTGGGGGGGGCAACAGAAGTGGGGCACAGACCCTCACCCCCCCAACACTGCAGGGGCTTGAACCCTCACCCCTTCTAAAGAAGGTCTCCTGCCCCCATGGCGGCTTCGCTCTTCCCACACCCAGCTCAGATCGGGACCCAGGCAACAGAAAGAGACCTGGCCCAGCTCACATCGAGATACAGGTGACAGACAGAGACTTGGCCCAGCTCACATCGGGACCCAGGTAACAGACAAGAGACTTGGCCGACAGCAGTTGCCCTATATCTAAATTCAGCTGAGCATTTGGGATGCTCAGGGCCCACTCAAGAATGCAAATAATCCTTCCCACTAATATTTACAGGGTAAACTAAGATTGTTGGTAGAGTATTAAATTTGACAGTAAAATAGTAATCGAGTTTTCAGATTAATTTAATTAGGCTAATTGAAATAAGTGAATATTCAAGTACTGGACAAAAAGCTGTTCTTAAAGTAATAACTAAAATTTCTATTGGTAGTTCATCTCATGGTAAAATTCCTGAATATGCAATGAACCTAAAGCAGTCATATGTGTGGGGAAAAAAAAAATTTTAAATTTAAAGTTATCAAGACTGCATTATAAAATTTACAAAAACCTCCATTAATAAAAAAAAAAGGGGGGGGGGATAGTAGGGCAATATCATGTAAGGAAAAATATCCTATAAGTAAATTACATCTAGAAAATTTTTACTTTACCAAATTAAGTTTCATTTGCAATGCTAACAGCAAGACACCCATGAAAAACACACATGGTGTCTAAATAAGATAAAGGAAAATTGTTTGGGCATAAATAAAAATGATCCCAAATCAATTATATAGAAAAGATTCCTTTATTAACTTGTGGTCGAGAATATATTTGTATATTTTCAGAAAACAACCCCAAGACCAGATGGATTCCTGCAACAGAGAGGAATTGACAGGAGTGCTCCAACCACAAAGACAAGAGGAAATAACAGTCCAGAGATGGAAGACGCTGACAACGCCTTGCCACACGAGCAGTCAGCAGCTGTGCACCGCTGCAGGTTACCTAGGACCAAACCAGAGAGGGTCGGACCTGCATTACCACCATGTGCCCACCATCCAGATATCATTGCTGACATGTACACATAAGGAACTGTTGGACATTGAAATTGGGACTCAAACATTTTTTTGTTTTGTCTTGTTTTGTTATTATATGTTTATATCCAGTCTGCAAAGGCAAAACTTTTTAAAGGAAAGAAATGGTGGGAAAAAGATACAGAGGCAAAGAAGCATTGAACAAACTGTCAAACTACATTGGGAAGACAGGGGAGGTTGGGCGAGGAGGGCTGTAAGAGACCAACCGAAGGACTTGTACGCATGCATATAAGCACAACCAATGGATATAAGACACTGGGGCGGGGGTGAGGGCGGACAGGTGAAGGCATGTACTGGGGGGTAGGGGAGGTCGGGGAGAGATCAAGGGGGGAAAAAAAGGAGACATATGTACTACTATTTGTAATACTTAAAACAATAAAAAAAATATTATAACTAACAGTTATAGCACTAGGTTCTATGGCCTACCATGTACACCGAAGGTGCTCAATAAATATATGTTGGTAAAAAAAAAAAAAAAGAAAGAAAGAAAAATGGTAGTGCCCTTGAAAGACAATGTAGAATGAAAATCTTCCGAATAGGTGGAGCTGCAAGCATTTCACTGTTCATTTACTTTATATAAAAAGGCAAGTGGTCCAAGGAGAGGACATGATAGATATAGATAAATATAAATTCATGGACAATAGTCCATGGTTTGCCCATTTGATCAGGGGTATAAGAAAAATGCCTAGAATAGTAACAATAAGAATATTTGGGATTGAAGCATGTACAGTATATGGACATTTGGGTTGGATATAAAGATTATAAAATTTTGTAACATATATTAGTGGCCACCAGAAAACAAGAGGAATTAATGAAATCAATAAAATTACTTGGCCAATAAATTCTAGTGAGCCATCATCTACTAGTGAGCCATCATCATTGTTTACTCTGGACTGGCACAATAGGCACATTAATAAAGTTATCATGCTGGTAGAAAATGAGACTATTATTGTCCACATTTTGTACTGAAGGACCAAATGTTCATCCACAGAATGGAGAATTATTGTGTGTATTGAATGCTTTTCTTACCCACAGATTATGAACCAGAAGCACTATTTTATGGAATATCCTCTCCACCGGGACATAATGTACAGAAAACAGCATCTGGACAGATAATTTACATCATATTCAAGGAGTTGTATGAGTGCATCCATGATCATGGGATCATGGGACTCACTGGTAGAATAAAATATTGTACCATCTGGGAGTAGTTGACCTTGTAGAGAACTGGAATAGCAGCCTTCTGAAAGAATGGATGCCATCTTTGAGAATGCAGAATAATAATTAAATTAGAAACTTCCTATGGTGACATATCCACAAAAAAATAACATCTACACATAGGTACACCAATAATGAATGGAAGTGGCTCCATTTATAGTCTATACTAATAAAGGTGTAATATGGTAATTAGACCGAACGACCTTCTGGATGTCATTCTGGAGGTCCTTCCAGACAAAGCCATGGTGGTGGAGGTCAAGGCAGAGGTGGTTAGGGGTGGTCAGGCAGGCAGTGGAGCAATTAGGGGTGAACAGGCCAGCAGGGGAGTAGTTAGGGGGCAAACAGGCTGGCAGGGGAGTGGTTAGGGGGTGTGATCAGGCCAGCAGAGGGGTGTTTAGGGGAGATCAGACTGGCAGGCAGAGGTGGTTAGGGGCAATCAGGCTAGCAGGGGAGCAGTTAGGGACAATCAGGCAGACAGGCAGAGGCAGTTAGTGAAGATCAGGCAGGCAGGCAGGTGAATGGTTAGGAGCCAGCAGTCCTGGATTGTGAGAGGGTGCAAGCTGAGCTGAGGGACAACCCCCTTGCACTAATTTTGTGCACCGGGCCTCTAGTAATTTATAATGACCCAATGAAGGCTTTGTGTTTTGTGCACTCACAATTTACATGATCAAAAGTCCTGGTCCCTAGAAGGATGTACTCTTCCATGGGACACAGAAAGTGCTCAGGCAGACTATACTCCATGGATGTTGTCAAAGAAATTTAGAGTCCTTGTGTCCAGAAAGCAGACGATAAGAAGGGTGACCACCTTGGTCACAAAGAAGAGGTGTGAATGCTTTTATACAATGGAGACAGGATAGAATAAGTATGGAAGCTATGAGATTCTCTTGGTTGCTGACCTAGTGTTCCCTTACCCAGTGGTCGGCAAACTCATTAGTCAATAGAGCCAAATATCAACAGTACAACGATTGAAATTTCTTTTGAGAGCCAAATTTTTAAAACTTAACCTTCTTCTAATGCCACTTCTGCAAAATAGACTCGCCCAGGCCGTGGTATTTCGTGGAAGAGCCACACTCAAGGGGCCAAAGAGCCGCATGTGGCTCGTGAGCTGCAGTTTGCTAACCACTGCTCTTACCCCATTGGCACCATGAAAGGACATGTGCTTGGCCTAAGAAAAATATGGCATCCAATAGCTCAGACACTTCACAATGAAGGATTGGATCACAGAACAATACAGGCCACCACAATGTACCAAGAAGATAGCTGAGGATTAGGGTGACAGGAATTTAGAATGTTTAGCAGAGGAGGGATAAATGAGTATGAATTGGGATCCTGTAACTTACTTTAGCAAAGAGGGGAATTGTTTGTCCTATAAGCTTCATTATTCAAGTTTCCTCTTAGAAAGAGAAACAAATGAAAACCATAGGAAGCAAGGAGTGGATAGTGGAAACCATGAAAATATGCAATTCAAATCTTCTGTTGTGTATAGCATGCTTGACTGCAATCCAAGCTACTATCTCTCTGGATTTATCAACCTGTTCATGTTAATACCATATTCCTCATAGGCTTCTCCCACATACTGACTGATATAAGCCTCTTCCTGCAAGGCATGGACTCCTCTACTGCAAAACTTTGATCCCAGGACTACCATCACTATGGACAAAACTTTTCTTGGAATTGCACTGCAGAAGGAGATTCTTACCACTCAATTCTCTCTTCTTCTCTCTCTCTTTCTTACGTGTTAGACATAATCATAGTCTGCAGTTTCCCTGTCTTTTTTTATCTTGTTCCTCTTTCACGAATCTTCATCAACGTTTTCTCCACAAGTTCTTTGCAAGCCATATCTCATTTTGGCATCTGTTTTGTCCCCCCTGCCCCCTTTTTGTGGTTATTGTTTTTTGCTTTTGTTTTCCTTTTGGAGATCTCTAAATGACAAAGTCTGTAATGAGCTGGACACTTTAATCAATCTCTGTCATGTTAACAATAGTCATATAAGGTAAATGTCATCATCTTCATCATGTCAATGAAAAAAATGGGGCTCCAGAAGTTAGCACATTTGTCCAGGAGAAAAGAGCTATAAGACTATGGAGCACAGTATGTTTCAATTTAAGTCCAGTTCACTTTTGGCTGGACCTAGGAGAGAGATTCTTGACTTTCAGCCCCCAATTCAGCTATTATCAAATCATTTGGAATATAATCTATTTTCTCTTGCAACCATTTTCATCTTGGCCCAAGCTCCAAAATCTCTTCCATCCACAATGGCTTCCTCCATTTGTATTAAACACATCATATTTTCTTCTGCAATAGGGTCAGAGAAAATCTCTCCCCCACCTTCTATCTCTAGCATTATTAATAATCTCAGCACATTACTTAGCCTTAGTTTATCTTTATACATTAGATCTCTTTAATTTTTTTTTTCTTCAGGAAAGCCTTCTCTTGCCTCCAGTTAGGTGCATTCAATACTGTGTGTTCCTTTGATTAATTCCAACTCTCTCCCACTCAATATCCATGTGAAAGAGAAGACCTGATTCTTGCCTTTGTTTTGCCAGCATCTCATGCAGTAACTACCCCAATAGACACTCATTAATATGTTGTTAAAAGACTAAATGAATAAACCATGCTTTTTAACACTTGGTTTGTAGAATATAAGTAGTATTTGTTTTGAAATATATTCTAATCACAAAAGATGATTAGAAATGGCTGGAATGTATTTTGTGCTTTACTTGTCCTACTTGATAATAAATTTCAGTCACTATGTAGTAACTACTAAAGCATAAGTCAAGAGACTGAGTACTCAGAAAATGGAGGTAACTACAAATGGCCACATTATTATGTCAAACCTGAAAATTATCATGTGGGGTGACTTTGAAAAGCATGAAATCATCAATTTTTTATTTTTTCTTCTAATAATATCATATAAATTCAATAGCAGAAAATGAGAAAGGAATGATTTGTCAATTAAGAGAAATAAAATTAATGATATTTGCCATGATTCAATTTCCCCTCTGCTCCATGCACATAAAGGATTCATCTTTCCCAATCTTTTGAATTTGGATGTGATCATCTAGGAAGTTATGGCCATGAAATGTGACTGGAAGTGAGGCATACTCAGCTTTCTTATTGAATACTGCAAGCACATATTAAGATGTCAGAGAATTTTTGCCAGGGCCCATGAGTGTGTAGTGCAAAATTCTGAGCCTTCTAGCAAAAGCAGGAAGAAAATACTTGTTATTTGAAGCCACCAATATTGAGAGGTTACTCTTTCACACATTAAAACATATTTTATCCACACAAAAGACTAAAGGTTGTAAGAGAAACAAAGTAAAATTTTATCCTACAACTATTCACTTATATAGTGTCCCACAATATAAGCATTATTAAGAATCTCAGCACATTACTTAGCCTGCTCAACTTCTATTGCATTCAAAGAACAGAAACAAGAAAATGCATTTCATTATATCTTTTATCTCTTCCAGCTTTTTTGAGAGATTAGTTACTACAGGAAGTGCTGGCTTTCAGGAATTGATAAGTGGATATTCTCACAGGGTGGGTATGGAAAGTTTGAAAAATGTTACTACATTTGGTTTGTAAATTTCAATCAACTCTTAAGGAAATAAATTTATTCTAATCATTTTCTTGATTCTTGAAAAGATAAGAATTTTTTTCATAAGTTTGCATGGCTAATAAAATGTGTTTGAGTTGCTTTTTTAGTCACATAGTAGAACATTCATCCCATTAATAAATAAGTAAACTAACCATAATTTACAACATACAATTACTATATTTAAAATTAATTACCTTAATATTGTAGTCCTTAAATTATTTAATTACCAAAATCCAATTTAAACTTCATTGTATAAAAAATTGTATAAAGGCAATTAAATGATTATAGTAGCATTTATTATAACAGTCAAAGGAAAAAAAAGGGAAGCAATCCAAATGATGAACATATAAGCACACTATACCTCTGCAAGGGGATACTAGTCAGCAATAAGAATGCATATTGATACCTGCTGCCATATGGAAAAAGGCCAACCCTCTGAGACATTACACCAATTGAAAGAAACCAGACATGCAATAACATATATTGTACAATTAAATATATATGACATTTTCAGAAAAGGCAAACTTACAGAGAAAAAAGTGAGATAATGGTTGCCTTGGGCAGACACAGCAAGGAAGGATCTATACTAATAAAAGAGAAATATGCAAATTGGCCATACCTCTGTGACACCCGTCAGCCAATTAGGAGTGCGTATGCAAATTAACTCAACAAAGATGGAGGGTTAATTGGCATATTCAGGCATGGAGCAAAGATTGAAGGTTCCGCCTGACTAAAGACTGAAGACTGAAGACTGAAGGCTCTGCCTGTGGCCAGAGCCAAGCCTGAAGGCTGAAGGCTTGGCTCCACTGTGGCCCAAATCCCGGGTGCTGGAGGAAAACTGGTGCTGGCAGCCAGGGGAAGGAATGCCTATTGCATGAATCTTCGTGCAATGGGCCTCTAGTTAGTTATAAACAGACTAGGGGACCAGTGCACATATTTGTGCATCTTGAAAGGAACTGTGGGCCATGAAGCTGCAGTAAGCACTAGGGAGGGTCTCGGCCCATCCTCTGCACCCCTGCCCGACCCCTTCTGCCACAGCCCCTAGTTCCCTGTCTGCTGGCAGCACTGCTACCACCACCACCCCTCCCACGTGCTGATGGCATCAGCCCCACTCACACCCACTGATGATGTGCAGCAACTGGGGCTGGTGCCAGCAGCAGGGGCAAGCAGGGCTGGTGCTGTCAGTGGGTGTGAGCAGCAGCTGCTGCCTTGATCACCCCTCAGGAGCAGGGGGAAGTGGAGAAGCCCTCAGGGGTGATGGGGGCTGGGAGCCAATGCTTGTACCCACTGACAGCGCTGAGTGATTGGGACTGGCACCAGACACTGGCAGCTGGAGTGAGCGGCAGCTCCGGCACTGGCTGCAGGTGTAAGTGAGGCCAGCAGCAGGTGTGAGCGCTGGGCGGGACTGCAGCACACAGGAGCAAAGAATTTTCAGTAGCCATCAGAGGCTTGCCCTGATGACAGCAACCAGCACCTTGCCTTGGTCTGGTGCCCCGACTCACTTGCTCCACCATCCCGCCACAGCCAATGCCCAGCATGTTCTGCACAAACCCCCTGGTGGTCAGTGCACGTAATAGCAACTGGTTATTCAGTTGTTTGGTTGTTCCTATTGTTCCAGGATACCTGAATGGATGGAATGTTCTACAACTGCATGTTGGTGATGACTTCACAACTTGGTAAGTTTACTAAAAATCATTTCATTTTACACTTAAAATGGGTGAATTGTATGGTATATACTTTATATGTTAATAAAGTTGTTTTAGAAAACGAACACAGTTTTATTGAAGAAACTACATGTGAAAGACCATAAGACAAAAGCAATAATGGAAACAAGACACCACAGTAACATTTAATAAATTATGTAAGTATATACATATTAAATATATAAACCACTATCTTCATTATATACAATGCTTATTATTAAGAAAGCATATATTCATAATGGAAATCTCTAGCTGTTCAAATAGGTGGTTTGAATTTTATTTTTGCCATTTTTGCACTATAGTTTATACTATTACATTCTAAAGTATGATAGCTAAAATAAAAGTTGCCTGCACATGGCATTTTCAAGCCATATAGAACTGAACAACATAAAGATTGACCAGTAATGTATACTATGGCCTTAATTATTAATAATAAATTAATATTGGTTCATCACTTGTCACAAATGAATCACACCAATACAAGATATTAAAAATAAGGGTAACTGTTGGGGATGTGGGAAGTAAATAGGAGTTTTCATATTTTTTGTTCAATTTTCATGTAAATTTAAAATGTACAAAGTAAAGTCTATTGATTATTATTAAAATAGTTTCTGAGCCCTGGCTGTTGTGCTCAGTGGTTAGATCACCAATCTGTGTATTGAGGGTTGCAGTTTTGATTCCAGGTCAAGGACATGTACCTTGAGCTACAGGTTGGATCCCCAGCCTTGGTCAGGGCCTGTGTGGGAGGCAACCAAACTATGTATCTCTCTCACATTGATGTCTCTCTCTCTCTTTCTCTCTGTCTCTGTCTCTCTATCTCCCCCCTCCATTCTTCCATTCCACTTTCTCTAAAAATCAATGGAAAATACCCTTGAGTGAGAATTTAAAACATTTTCTTCTGAGAGTATGTACAATAAAATAACATCATTTCATTTTTATTTATTAAATCATCAGCAATTAAAACTAAAGATAAACCTAATCTTGGGAGTTTTATAAAACATATACACCTATATTTCCATTGACATGCAATGAAAACTACTCTTCTGAAAAAAACAACATAGCTAGTGACAGAATTGGGAAATTTTGAATAAAGTTTATAATTAGTTAATAGCATTGGATCTAAGATATTAACATCTGGAAATGTACAAGATTCTTTGAATCCTGTATTTGCCAGCTTCTGTGAGTAGAAATTATTTGAAAATAAAAGATAAAAATAACAACAAAATAAGAAAGATATGGCAGTATATTTTAGGCTCCTTAAAATGTTTCTTATTTGACATAAAATAACAGTCTTATAAGTGTGTATTAAAACAATAATATGAAGAAAGAAAAAATAAACTATATCAATTATTATTTTAATAAGCACATATTTGATAATAGTGATAATAAAATTAATGGTTAACAATTATTGAGTGTTTTGTCTCCCACACTATGGTAATCTTATTACATAACCTCAATACATAAAAACTTAATCTCAAATAATGATTTAGTGATGAAATATTTTGATTGTCATACATTAAAATATTTTAATTTGATCACCATTAAATATAAGCATGGGTATTTATAATATAATGTTATGCTATAAAATAACTATAAAACTTTAAATTGCATTACTGTAAAAATTCTCAAGGATATAAACAAGAACCTAAGGAAACATGAAAAAGTGACACTGTGGATATTTATATTCTTTTTTATTTCCATTATTGGTAACAATTTGTGCATTCAGTACAACTTTTTCATTTTAATATCATAATAATAAGAGGCCAAGAGGTGTCACGACCAAAATGACCAAATGACCAGTCACCATGAGGCACATGAAGCATCTCTCAAGCCAGCGCCCTGGGGGGCGCCTCCTCACGTGGCAAGAGGCAGGAGGTGGGGTCCTTCCTCGCATGATTTCAATCTCACGCTTGGCCTCTAATAGCATAATAATAGCTTAAATCTTATATTTTATTTACTAAATGGCATGTGCTTTCTAAAATTTAGAAATACATTCTGTGCCTCTACCACCATAATTAACCTAGTTTTATAGATAAAGAAATGGAAAGGACAGGTATTTTAAATATTTTCCTCCAAATTACACAGCTAATAGCAGAACCAGTACCAGTTAAATAACTTGAGCAACAGTGTACAATGAAATTATTCAAAATATCTAGGCTTTGAATCATTTCATAGAGTTATTCAAAATATCTAAGCTTCAAATCATAACATAGTATTTATATAAGATGAAAGGGATTTTTAATGATATTTTGAGAAAATAAACCTCCATCAATAAAACTCATCAATAAGTTTTAGACTGTTCTATAGTAATTATTTAACCTTTTCTGAGTAGAGATTCTCAATTAAAATGATGTAGCATACACTCTTATGTGATATTGTCAAGAAATAGCAGAGTAGGAAACATCATATTTTGACAAAAAACAAACAAACAAAAAACCCAACTGAGGCTCAGGCATGTTGACTCTTTTTCATGCTTATAGCGCCAGCAAATAAAGCAAATGGAATCAGAACTTTCCAGTCATCACCATCTGTGCTGGTGCAGTTCTGCTGCATGTGCTTTTTGCTCTACAGGCTCCACTGATTTTCCTTATCTGAGCAATATGATGTTTAATTTCCCCCAGAGAATTAAGATTTCTAATTTTACTCTAAGAAGGTTTCAGATGGAAGAAGAACAGGAATTTAAAGCATAATAAATTTATGTTTATATTTTATCATACCAAACAGTGTAATTGGGGAGTAAGAGGTGCACAGAATTGTTATCCTTGAAACCAAGGATGAATACAATTTTTTCTTTCTCCTCAGAAGCTCATGAGAATGACGAGACTTTTTACTATCCAGTACAGGCAAGGATTCTTCCTTTTTAGTCTTGTATTTTCCCAGTGGTACTCCACAATCTCATGTCTAAAAAGACAAAGTTCTCTCATGTAGCCAACCTAACCAGCTGTCTTTTCAACTCATCAATATCCTTTAATATAGGCAGATACATCCTTAAAATCAGTGTTGTTTTAATAATAAAGTCAATTTTACAAACCATATACTCTCTATATTTTCATTCTATTCTAAATAATAAATTTGATTATTTGTTAGTTATACCAAGATCACCAAATATTATTTTGAACGTTAGTAATTGAGTAAACTACATGTTGCATATATTAATTGTAAAATATGTAATAAAAATTAATAATTGCTACTTTCATCAATTTATGAGATTTGGAGTCTTATTGAATGAGGTTTAGTGCACTTTAAAAATAATACAACATTTTAATTCAAAATTAGGTGCAGAATATTGGAAGGAACTTCAGCAAGTAAAGATGCAGAAGCCATATCACCTTCTTGGTGAATCAGCCTTTGCTGACACATATGGAATGTTCAATAGCTCTATAAAAAATGCTCTTCATGCATTATTTCTTTTTTTATAATGACTATGTGAGAAATATCTATACTAATAAAAGGGTAATATGCAAATTGACTGGGACACGGTCACAGTAATGACCAATCAGAAGGCTGCACGTGCAGCAGGTGTAGGTGGGTGGGGATTTGCAGCGTCAGGGACAGGGGTGGGGACTTGTAGCATTGGGGAGGCGATGGTGGCAGTGGGGATGGGGTCTGGGGGGCGGGGCCCGGCAGAGGGTGGCCTGTACTCCCCATATGGAGGTGGTGGCTGTGAGCACTCCCGATGGCCACTGCTGCTTGCCCAGAAGGACCACAGGTTCCTTCTGCCAAGTGGCAGCAGAGCTGCTCTGTCGGGAAACTCCCACACCAGCATGAAGGCAGGTGAGCGAGGGAAAGCCCATCAGTGAAGGCATGTGAGGGAAAGTCCGAGCTCCATGGCTAGGAGCTCTCAGCCTGGCTACGCCCCACCTTGGCCTCTTGCACCACGGGTCAGGGGTTCTGAGAAAGGCAGATCCTTCCTGTGGCTCCTCAAAATCCCAGGCTGCCTCCATTGCCCCTCAACGCCCCTCTGGTCAGGGTCAGGAATTGGTGGAGGCCTGTAGGTGTCTTGGTGGCCAATGTAGGGAATTTCCTCTATCACCTGACCCAGTGACCCAGGGCTGAAGAGAGACCTGCACCCTCCCATGCAGCCAGGAGAACCCTAGAAGACGCAGTCTGCCCATTACCAGATTAGCACACACAATTGGCTAAGCACAGGGAAACTTGTGGCCAATGGCTGCTGCTGCATGCCCAGGGCTGGCCTGGGGCTCTGGCAAGCCTCTCATAGCCACTGCTGCTGCGAGGGCCCGAGGCTAAGACAATGAGGCTGGGAGAGGCCAGGCAGCATCAGGGCTGGCAGTGGCAGCAGCAGAGGTGTGATGGGGGTGTTGCCTTCCCCTGATAACAGGGTTGTCTCCCGCAGAGGGAGGCCAGAGGCAGCAGCAGCGAGGGGGTGATGGGCGCGGTTCCTTCCCCTGATCGTCTTGTCGCCTCTCATACAGGGAGGCCAGAATGCACTTAGGCCTGCTCCCCTGGGGAGCCCTGGGGAGTGGGCCTAAGCCATCCGTAGGACATCTCTTGAGGGCGCCCAGACTGTGAGAAGGGGCAGGCCAGGCTGAAGGACACCCCCTCCCCAGTGCATGAATTTCATTCACTAGTCCTCTAGTACTTTTATAAACCACAATTTATGTATAAGGATGCTGAGGCAGAGAAAGATCAAGAAGACACCCAATGGCAATGTTGGGATCAAACCTAGAAACCTATTCCTAAATTCCTTTAGATATTTAAATTTTATAAAAATAAGTAAAAACAGAATAGACCACCTTTTTGCCCAACAACTTTATTTTATACAAATAATTCTAAGATCAGAAAATTTAAGTGCCTTACCCAACGTTATATAGCTGGGCTATTTGTTATAAAGTTAAAACTGAAATTTTAATTGGCATTTGACTTTTATCTCAGTTACTTGTCCTCTCAACATTTCCACCAGGAGCAGATTTGAAAGACAATGGCAAATCATAACACTCAGACATGGTAACTGTTTTGTTTAAAAATAATTTGCTTTCAGCAATTCTAAGCTTAGCCATTTACTATTTCAATTAGACCTTACACATACATTTTGATATCTACAGTCACAGACATCTAGGACATAGAAAGTCATAATGTCAAATTCTGTCTGTTCTTCTGCCCTTTGCAGATTTATTCCTGTAAAGCTTACAATTCTACTTATTTTTTTAAAATATATCTTTATTGATTTCAGAGAGGAATGGAGAGGGAGAGAGATAGAAACATCATTGATGAGAGAATCATTGATTGGCTGCCTCCTGCACGCCCCACACTGGGGATCGAGCCCTTGACAACCCGGGCATGTGCCCTTGACTGGAATGGAACCCAGGACCCTTCAGTCTGCAGGCCAACACTCTATCCACTGAACCAAACCGGCTAGGGCTCAATTCTACTTATTTTTATCTTAGCTTTGGAATTGGTTATTTGCTTCACTGTCTCTCTAATTTAGATACATTCTCTCTTGTTCCACTATTAACTCAGTGACATATCTTTCTAAACTGACTTGTCAGACTTGTGTATTTACATGCACTATTATTCACATTTTGCTTGCTTTATAGAGACCCTTATACATATCTTTGATAGGAGAATATCTCACTGAGTTACAGAAATGTGTGCTGTGTAGGGGCAAGCATATAAACATATTAATGATCTCCATGGCTTTCTCCCAAGATTTAAGTCCAGTCTTCCTATCCAAAACAAATTCCTATGTCCTCAGAGGGATTGCAATAAAACATATACCTGAATTTTTTTTATTTATAACTTTTTACTTTAAAAATATTTCCCAGAAGAATAAATGATCATATTAATTTTATGGGGAAGCAGAACAGGATTTTAGGTACTGACACTAGATTCCATATATTTTCAAATGATCAGAGGAAGAAATGAGCTATGAGATATCCAAAAATATAGAAATCACATTCCAGACATTTTATTTCACTAATATGGTATTTCCTGAAACACACACACAAATAGCAGCAACACACCCTAGCTGGCTTGGCTCATTGGATAGAGCAGCAGACCGTGAATGAAGGGTTCCAGGTTTGACTCTGGTCCCAGGCATATACCTTGGTTTCAAGCTGTGGCACATCAGAGAGAAGCCAATAGGGGTCTCTCTCACATCATAGATGTGTCTCTCTCACATTATCGATGTTTCTCTCTCTCTGTCTCTCCCCCTCCCTTCCACTCTCTCTAAAATAATTATCAGTGAAAGAATATTCTTGTATGATGATTAACGACAAAAACAACAACAACAAAACAACAACAACAAAATAGCAGCAACATACCAGGAAGTCAAGATTATTGGTTTAATTGGTTAGTTTTGTTTCCAACGGTATAAATAAAAAAAAGTAGTGGAAAGCACTACAGTTTTTTTTAAAGGAAATATTTAATATGTGACAATATTGTACACATTATAGTTTGTGGTGTATAAGCTTTGAAAGTTAGATCAGAACAAATGTATTATTGCCCAAAGTAAACATTAAAAAGTTGGATTAGATCTGTTGTTAAAAACATTAACTTAAAATAACACACTTTCTTTTAGATATATCTGAAAAGACTGTCTGATGTTCAAACCTGAGACCCTGAAGCTGCTCAGGTTCAAAATGTGATTGGACATCTGAGAATCCCGCTTACTCCTCCTGCTGATCACCCCTCCACAGCCTTAGAGGTGTTGGCCAGGGTTCTATCGCTTTGGTGGAGAACATATAAAATCTCCTGGCTTAAAATGTGTTTTTAAATTTATAAAGTTGTGAAAGTCTGTATATGTTCTTATCCTTTCAATCCCTATCCCCTTCACTTGTGGAAATAGGTTCTCTGATAATGCAAAGTAAATCAGCATACACGCTTTAGCAACGGGTCATTGACATTCTGCTCTGAATGGAAAGATGTTTACAGATGAGCATCCAACAAAATTTGGCTATAAAGCTTGTGTTAACTGTGGAGGTAAAAATTCCTGACATGCATGACATGACAATTATGAAATTTTTAATCTATATTTATCTGTGATGAGCTGAAGTTGAAGGGCAAAGTATTAGGAGATCAAGAGGCTTTTACACTTGCTTGGCATGAGAGCGATGAGACATAGTAAAACCAAAATGGTATGGACACTCTGGAAACATTCAAAGATTATCAACATGAACAAAACATTGAACATGCAGAGATGGTGGTCAACACAGTCTCATCATTCAATTTCCTCGTTGTGCTTCTACAAGAAAAAAACACACAAACAAAATAAAACCGCATACATGAATTATAGTATGTGTAAACTTATTTGGGTGGTGGCCTCCATTGTGGTCATTTTGCTAAAGAGAGCATTGTTATTAGAACTGATCTATATACACTTTAACACTTGGCATGAAGCTATTTATATATGGAAAGCTTGCTTCTTAATGCTCATTATTAGAGGTGATTGAAGAGAGTTCACAGTTCCAAGAAAAGCAGTATTAACAAAAATCCACGTTAACTCTCCTGCTATCTTTAACTACATATTCCTGAACTCCTTGTCATCTGACAGAATATCATGTTGGCTTATTATATTAATGGTACTAAATGGACTTGAGCATAAAATGGTGAATTTTGTAGACATCGTAGAAAGGCAGAGGCATGACAAAAGGTGCAAGGATATAATCCCAGAAAGAAAGAAAAACATGGGCCCAGGCACTTTTTAGGAGGCTAGTGGTCTGTGTTATACTCCACTGTTCCATTGAAGGTACAAATCAAGTAGTTGTGAGACATAAAAAAAAAGTGAGGTAGGTAGAGGCAGGACCATGGGAGAAGGAAGTGAAACTGAGAAGGAAGTGAGGTTGAGTTAGTAAGGTGCTCCATCTGGGCGGGGAAGAAAGGGTGCACGCCAAAGGCATGAACTTTAAAATGTATGGACATTACTAAGACAGACAGTGCGCAGACAAGCAATCACAAGGCAGTGAGGCAAGCATAGCTACAAAAAAGCACACACGCCCTTCCCTCCTCCCTTTGTGCAGTGCACAATGGATACCTGACATTCCTGTTGCGGGGGAGCACATCTCCTGTGCCCATGTGGCTTATGGCCATGTGGGCCCCACATTTGGACTATTATACTTTAATTTATATATTAAAATATTCCTGACTGTAACATGAAAAGGAACTTCTGGACACTGGCCTGTTCCTGGAATCCTACCTGCACCTTCTCCAGGCTGGCTTATCCCAAAAAACTTTGGTTCCATTAATCACTTTTGTCTGCAACTTCATTCTTCCATTTTCGTGAGATAAGAACTCAGACTCAAAACACCACATTTTGGGTTTCAGTTGCACCTTACATCTTCCACCATTAAGAAAGAGGCACAGAATGTAGGAATTTATTATACTCTTCCACATCGATTGTTGGCTGATTTTAACAGCTGTCAGTTTCAAGTGAGGGCCAGAACAAGGCTAATCTTAAGAATATTCAGGCTGTGGGGAAAGCTGCTATCTACTTAGAACTTAAGATGCAATAGATTCAATCTTGGTAAAGGCATCATGATGAATAATGATGGTGGGTGGAGTCAGGAATGTCACCGAATAGATCCCTGGGAGTCTAAAACAAGGTGATATTCTCCTTAGAAAAGATCTATTTCTCTTCTACAAAGACCTGTTGGAATCCATGTAGAGGAAGATTCCCTGATAATTACCTACTTGACTAGGCAAGCATGGCTAGCCATCATGAGCTATCTGACATCCAGTTCCCCAGTGCATAGGTTAGGCAGACGGAGCAGCAATCTCTTGCATAATGGCAGTGGTACAATCAGAAACTGGGCTGCTCAGGTAAAGAAAACATGAAGAAGTAATTATCTCATAATCATAAACAGTTGTCCTATACTCTCATATCACCAACCACTTTTGCAACAATGACATACATATAGCCTCGTGGGAAGATCCCAACAATCAACTGATGTAAAAAGATAGAACATGAGTCTTTATAGAGAGGTTGGTGGGAAATGCAAGAGTTAAGCCTGACAAAAATATCCACTACTTTACTGCCCCTGTATAAGTTGCTCATGAGGACAGAAGTGAAGGGAAATACTTCCAATCGTCAGAGTTGTTAGTAGAACATTAGGTGTTCACATAACATGTAAGGGGTAGGAAACTAAGACGTGGATATACTGTGATGTTCTGGGAGATGCAGAATAACTTGGCTGGTTGATGTGAGGCCTGGGACATGGATAAGAATTAAGTGAGTGAATCTGTAAAACTGGGCATATGGATCTATATGTTCCTCACTTAATACCAGTCCAGAGATCCCTCAACACAGATGAGGCTCTCAAAATCAGACAGGATTACTCAACCTGTGAATATCCCCAGCTTCTCTCTTTAGCTTACCCTAGAAGGGGCATGAACTCTCAGAGAAAAAGTAGTGGCAGCGATGGCACTATGAATGTTACCAACAGCACAGGCTCTCTATCTTCTCACAGCTGGTCTAGCTCCAATCTGCTAGAAATCTCTGATTTCGTATATTCTTATATTTGTAATTGCCTAACCCAGATTACTTTCAATCAGATAAGGACTTCAATTAGCATCTTGTATGCCCCAAAATAATTTTGCACACTTAAATGTCAAAAGGCTTATAAAATCATCTCATATTAACTCCTTACAAATTTATTTCAGTATTTGCCTATTTTATTTTATTTTACTTTATTAAGCTTTATTGGGACATAACTGACATATAACATTGTATAATTTTAAGGTATTCAATGTGATGATTTGATAGATGTATTTATTATAAAATGCTTACCACATTATGGTTAGTTAATACATCCATCATCCCACCTAATGACTTTTTCTTTTATGGTGAGTACATTTAAGACTTACTCTGTCAGCAACTTTCAATTATACCATAGAACACTGTTAACTATAGTCATAATGCTCAATATTACATCTCCCAAATGTATTCACCTTATAACTGTAAGTTTGTACCTTTTGACAAACATCTCCCTATTTTTCCCATCCTCCTGGCAACCACCATTCTACCCAGTTTTTATGAGTTTTTTTGTTGTTGTTGTTATTGTTTTGTGTTTGTTTTTGTTTTGTTTTATAGCTTCTACATATAACTTGTTTTATATAGTAGTATTTCTCTGTCTCACTTATTTCACTTAGCACAAGTGTTTGGCTGTGTTTATTTACAGAGTATGCTGTAGTACAAATAAAAAATCAATGTAGCAGCAACTAAATTGATGAATTTACCTGACTACTTTTTTTCAGGTCAGAAGCAAGAGCCAGTTATGTTACCAATGTAACATAGGATAGTTGATCTATCATTTTGCATGTGGAAGTCTGGTGACTATTACATTCACATAAAAATTATTTAAATTAATTCTCCTTAAATTATAGAATCATCAACAACTCATAAAAATGTTGGCTGACAGCAAGAATTGATATATACATATATATTGACCGAACAACTGGAACGACCAGTTGACCTGTCGCTATGATGCACACTAACCACCAGGGGGCAGACGTTCGACACAGGAGCTGCCTCCTGGTGGTAAATGTGCTCAGACAGAAGCCAGACTCCTGGCTAGTGAGCGCAGCTGAGGCAGTGGGAGCTTCTCCTGACTCAGTGGCAGAGTGGAGGTGGCAGGCACTGTGGGCCGGGATGAGTGTGAGCGGTGCCACGCCAGCTGGGCTCCTCCCTGGCCCCCTGCTGCTTGGCACACTGCTACATCCCCTGAGGGGTCCCAGATTGCGAGAGGGTGCAGGCCAGACTGAGGGACCCCCTGCCCCCATGCACAAATCCGTGCACTGGGCCTCTAGTTATCATATATGCTGTTTCTTTCCAGTAGAATTCAGAAACTGTATGTGACATGACATCTTAATTGGTGTTGTTTATCTGTATTTGACTCTATACAATGACAATGTTTTATATTTATAAAAGTGTTTCCTGAATTGCATTACTGATTATTAGCATCTCCATACCTAACTAAAAACATTGTATTTCTAAATTTTCTGTAATCCTTGTGTCTATGGGCAGTAGCAGACCTGTAATGACACTAAACAGGTGGTGGTAAAGGATGATGTTGGTCAGGGTGTCATGCTTGCAATGCCTGGCAGCATCTCCCACAAATCAAGATTCCAAGATTACATGTCATTCTTGATACACTGAGACCTTATGGTAGTCAAAGTTCCATGAAATTTAAAGGAAGTCATCCATGTAATGACACTCTCCTGATGTTATTAATATTACACCTTTTAGGATGAAATTTTCCACTCAAGCATTGTGAACTGGGGTCCACTTGGTACCACTGTGACCTCTATTAGACATGCCTGATGCAAAGTTATGTGTAAGCTTCTAAGATTATTCACTTGTTTATTCTTCCCCTAGGACAGCAGAAGGGAGTGAGTCTTGCTGACACTTGTCAAGAAGCCTTTTTCCATCACAGTTCTCCTAAGAGCTTGAGGCTTTCAGATGGATGAAAATGGGGCAACAAAATATCTCACAAAAACTGAATTCTTTAAAGCTGCAGTATTGAAAACAAGTTGATTCCAGATTTGTAGAGACTGACTTTGATTAGAGGTAAGCACAACCCTGATCTTAAAGAATAATAGAGTGACTATTAGGAAAAACCTAGGAAGCTCTATCTTGTTGTCTAAGCATAATTATGAACATTCTCACCTTCACTCTCACAGACTGTAATGGATAGTACAACTATTTAGAAATACTGCTCAGAAAAAGCAAAACTTGTGGATATGTGTTTTTGCTAAATGTATCTCTTTCTTTTTACCATTCACTCTTACTATTTCACCTAAGTTGTGTAAACTTTAACAATGTTAAATTAAGGCTATTAAAATATGGAGATTATAGGTCATGCTATGCTTTAAAGAAAAAAAGAATACAGGCCATAAGGTTCTACTGCATTGCCAAATAGATGACCAAAATTATCCAAGTAATATATTGTACTAAGACATTGTCTCCTAGACAAATTCAGTTTTACCCTTAAATTATATCTATAAACAAATTGGAAATTCAGATTAACATACAACTTTTGCTCCCTACAACACTGACAAAGCCAGTTCCCAGCAGTAATTTAGGAGTATAATTTATGAAGTAATTTTTAATCTACAAAGCTATAAATACATGAAATACATTTTGGATTCTTTATTAGATTCATCTCTGGCATTGCCTAAATCTCCTAACTGGTCTGTTGCGCTAACCACTTAAGGGTTTGGTGTATAAGAAGTTTTTGTTAGTAAAAACGTTCTGAATAGTAAATAATATCATAAACAAATCAAAAGACAACAAACTAGAAAAAATACTGTTCAAATATACATAATAAATTGCTAATGTTCTTAATTTTTAGAAAGAGTATAAACAGGAAAAAAGTCAAAGAACAAAACAAACACAGCATACCCAATAGAACAATAGGCGCAATACATGAAGAGATAATTTACCAAAACAAAACAAAGCCGAAAAGGCTATCTGGTAAATATATGAACAGATGGTCAATTCTATGCATAACTATAGACATGCAAATGCATACAAGAAATATTTTTCAGCAATATAGTTTAAAAATGTGAAATGTTACTCATACCAAATGTTTCTTAGGGTATGGTAAATATGAATAAATTAAATATGCTTATATACTTCTGATGGTAACATGAACTTGCACAGATTTTTGTCAATGATTTGCAATAATTTAATGTAGGGATCACTTGACCTAGTTTTCAAATCTTTACCACCTGCCCTAAAGAATAACTTACATATGTGTACAAGGTAAACAATTCTCCTGGCAACTTTATTCATATCGTCTAAAAATTAGAAACATATTAGATACTAATCACTAGGTATTTGATAAAATACAATAAAACACTGAATATCCACCTAAAAGAATAGAATAATTGTGTATGCATTGATATAGAAAAATCTTAGATCTGTATTTTAAAGGAGAATTTGTGATTTGCTATACACCTTGCACAATAATTTTTCTAATGTATCCCCACTACATTACTATGCATTAGATACTAGTACTTCTATCTCTCTTCATTTTAGAGAAGAGGAAATGAAATATTTTTGTTGTTGATATTGTTTTTTTATGTCATGGAGGACTTAAGATCATTGAAGTGAAGATTGTGTGTAGCAACTAATTTGATTCCAAATGATATATATCCAGCCTTTGTAGTGCTTTCATTTAAGCATCTATTTCTGTTCCCACTCTATTCTATAAACTTAATTCTATTTTTAAGGGTTGATACCACACTACTATAGTTATGCAAATAATTTTGATACATGATTCACTTTATATTAATGATCCACATAAGTCCTAGAATAAGAAATTAATTTTAATGGAATTGCTATAAATGTGTAGATTAGCCTTGGAATATATATATATATATACACACTTTTGAGTGTTTCTGTATTGGACCATTGTATTGATACATTTACTCAAATCTTTTTTATTGTTAATGGTTTTCATTCTTTTTTTTTTCTTGGTATAGATATGACACATTTATTGTAAAGTTTATGTCATTTTATACTTATGATTTTATTCTATTGGAATTTTCCTTCAGTAATAACAGATACGTTTTTAAATTTTTATTCATTTGAGTAGAGATATTTTAATTATAAAAGTTTTCCTAACCCTAGCTGATTTGGTTCAGTGGATAGATTAGAGCATTGAACTGTGCATTAAAGGGTCCACTTAAAGGCACATCCCCCAGTTGCAGGCTTGATCCCCAATTGGGGGTGTGCAGGAGGCAGCAGATCAATAGTTCTTTTCTATCTCTCCCCTCTCTCTTCCTCTCTAAAAATCAATAAAAAATATATTAAAAAAATAAAAGAAACATAAATAAGTAAGTTTTCCTGTGGTCACTGATTATAGCCACCTCTACCAGCTCTCTTGTAACTTTTAGATCTTCAAATGTAAATGTTCTTATCATGAACAATTTTAGAGTCCAAACTCCCACAGTTGAAGAGGGACTTATTATATTCTCATTACTGTATAATTTTCCTGGAAGAAGCTGGGTTTTTTTTTTTTTTTTTGCTCTATTTTATTTTTTATATTTTATTGCTATATAATTGGCAAACATTATATATTCAAGATGTATACCTTGATGTTTTGATATATGTATACATTGTGAAATCATTGCCTCAAACATATCCATCACTTCACATAATTATCATTTGGTATCTCCATGTTTTTCCATAAAGACTGTGACAATTAGAATTCTATCCAATGGTGTATAAGGGTTCCTTTTTCTTTACATCCTCACCGATACTTACTATTTTTGTCATTTGTATAATAGACACTCTAACAGATGTTAGATGATATCTTGTTGTGGTTTTGATTTGCACTTTTATTATTAACATTGAACACATTTTCATGTACCTGTTGGCCATTTGAATGTCTTCAGTTTGAAAATTGACTATTCAATTCCTTGGCCATTAAAAGAAAATCAGATTGTTTCTTGTTTTTTTTTTTTTTTTGAGTTGGATGAATTGCTTATGTTTTTTGGATGTTAATTTCCCATCATAAATCTTACAAATTTTTCTCCTATTCTGTAGGTTGTCTTTCCATCCTGTGAATTGTTTCCTTTCCTGTGCAAGTGCCTTTTAGTTTAACAGTGTAACCTAACATGTGATCTCCCCTGTGGCATGCTCCAGGTGTACTTAAGAATAATGTGTATATCATCTGCTGTTGATTGGAAATTTCTGTATATGTCTTTATATTAATTTGATCCATATTGTTCAAGTAGGCTGTCTCTTTATTGATTTTCCATTTGAATGTTCTATCCATTATTGAAACTGGGATACTAAAGTCCCCTAATATTATTGTATTGCGGTCAATTTTTCCCTTTAGATCTGTCTGTATTTGCTTTATGTATTTAGGTGTTTTATATATTTGGGTGTGTACATATTTGGGCTTGTATATATTTATAATTTATTTTTTAATTGGCCCTTTTGTCATTATATAATGACTTTGTTTGTCTCTTGTGACAGTTTTTAACTTAAAGTCTATTTTTTTCAAAGTATTGCCTCTGCTCTCTTTTGGTTACCATATGCATGGAATATATTTCTTTACCTCTTCACTCTCAGACCATGTGTCATTGAATCTGGAGTATGTCTCTTATAGGCAGCCTATCTCTATGTTTGTTTAAATCCATTTAACCAGTCTATGTCTTTTCATTAGATAAATCAATCAATATGCATTTAAAGTAATTATCTATAGGTAAGGACTTACTGTGGTCATTCTGTTAATTTTTTTAAAATCTTTTGAATTGTTTTTTCCTTTCCTTCCTCTCTTGCTGTCTTCTTTTTTTAGTATTATTTGTAGTGATTTATTTTTCTCTGTACCTTTTGTCTATCTGTCATATGCTTTTCTCCATACTTACATGAAATATCTTGTAGTCATAACCCTGTTTCACCATGGCTAATTTCAGTCATGTTTCTTTTGTGTCTCAAAGAGTGGTTCATGGACTGGCAGCATCAGCCTTCTGGGAACCTGAAAGAAACACAAACTTTCAGTTGGATGGCCAGACCTACTGAATTAGAATGGGGTGTTACGGCCTTGACAGCCACATTTAACAAACCCTATAAGTGATTCTTACGCACATGACAGTTCAAGAAATATTACATTTATCTATACTTATTTTAATTCTATATACCATGCTACATAACTGGTGAGTTATTTAATGTACCTTTCTTTGCTCTTTCTGCCTACAATTTTCTCTCCTACTTATTTCCTCTTTATTGTTGCCAACACTTCTCTTGGTTAAGTCTTTCTCAACTTTGAAGATAGAGAAACTGCTATATTTCCATTAAAAAGCTTTTCTGCTCTCTCCCAGGTAGAATTGGGCTCTTCTTCCTTTTAAGGCTTTTTCACCTACTGCGTAAATTTCTCATAAAATTACGAATGTTTATTGTGGTACTTGCTCATTTATCTTTCTTAAAAAGACAATGCCTCATTCATATGGTATCTCTATTACTTGCTACAGTGTCAGACAAATTTTAGGTGCTGAGTAAATATTACCTGCCCTGACTAATAGGAAAAAAATAAACTGATATATTTTGCTAAGTTTTGACCTCTGAAAATAATGATATAGTAGGCAATGAATCAATATTTTTATTCAGTATTTCAACTGTACAAAAAATTAGCCTGAATGTTAGGAGATAATCTGAGTGTTATAATTTACAGCATCATGACAAAGCAGCTAAAATGGCAAGTGGAATTTTGATTAAATATGGAACATGATTTTTAATAGATATTTAAGGTTCATTCAAGTCTCCATGTGGGTGCACAATGCCGATCATAGACAGACATCTGTTGTCTTTTCACTTTATTCAGTCACTACCAATGGATGCCAAGGAGGAGTTACTACTTCTATATGAATCTCAGCACAGAGTCTTTAGATAATTAAAAATGATAGAATAGGGACAGACTGCTAAGCATAAACAGGAGGATGAAAAGACATCTGGCATAATTAACAGTTGAATACACCAGGTTTAACTAGCCTCGGTACAAAGCACATTGAAATGTCATGAATAACTGAAAAACTTCTGTTGGGAGATAATTCTGCTGATACAGAACTTAAAGTCATTCTCTTCAGTTGAATTTTTATTAATTGGAACATTTCCATTTAATGGGGGTATGTAGTTTTTAGATTTCATTTGCTCCTGCTGTTTATTTCTCAGTTGAAGGCATAATCCGCTGTTTGTGACATAGAAATTGGCTTTTGTAGAGATGATTATGATGTACATTCAGAGAATTGTGACTTCAGGTGAGAAATAAGCAGCAGGAACAGATGAACTCTTAGCAACAGAAAAATTATTCTCATGCAAATATCTCCACAGTGACAGAACACAGAGGCCTTACAATAATATTACTTCATAATATTGAATCATTTTCTATTTTATTATGTAGAGGAATCAGTCAGAAGGTTTTTAGAAATATATGCATATGTTTCTCTAAATATCCTTAAACCAGTTCTCCAAGAGAAATTATATTCACTAGTTTCTATTACTAAATCAAATGCACTACCAGGAGTCTTGCCTGTTCAGACAGTTTTTGAAAATTAAAAGAAGCAGTTCTATAGTTTAAACATTTAGAATTCAAGAAGCAAATTCATTCAGTAAAATGGGAACTTTGTATATATTTTGATGAGATTCATTTATGTTTGGCTGTCTTGGGTAACACTGTGTTTGTTTTTAAAAAGGAAAGAGAAATGAAAGGCATCCTCATCTGGACTAGATAGAGGGATACACCATTCAAATTATAACAAAGTGAGATAATCAACAGTCTATTCAAACTACCCTTAATAGTGTCGTGGAATCTACTTTAACTGTTGTCATTTGTCAACTCTCAACTGGGGATATATTATGAAAGTCAGGTTATAGTAATACCTGCCATATGTTATTTCCTATGATTCTTGGATGAAGCATTAAGAATATATGATATTATGATATGTAGAAGAAAAAACATAAAATTTATAATTTTCCATCATGCAATGCTTAGTTTTTAAATTGTTTTTTTTCCATAGGTGGATGCCATTAACCCCTATAATAGGAGCTTTGATTTTGTCAGTAAATGTAAAATAGTACCATTCATTCCTGGCCATTACCAGTTTCTTTCAATTAGACCTAAAGATGGGACTCTGGTATTAATCATACATAGATCTGATAGATCCTCCCTTCCCCCAACTGAAGGACGGAGTATGACGTAAAATGCACCTGCGGCCTGGACATTCCTGAGCACCTAACCAGGCACCTTATATGGACTGTACATTGAACCACCAACCAGCACCTGCCAAATACCCTAAGCCCCCGATTCCTAAGTACCTAAGTGCCTAATCATGTGCCTTATATGAAACCACCAATCAGCGTATGCAGAATACCCTAAGCCCCACCCCTTCCCATTCCTCCCCTCAAAAGGCCTGTTCACTCCTGCATGTGTGCTCTCTTCCTTTGCAAGGCACCCTGCAGGGTCCTTCTCCTCTAATAAAGCCTGTAGTCCTGGTTTTCGGCCCTCTGTCTCATCTTTCAAGATCAAATTACCCTATGCTGGAGCATGGTTAAGAGCTATAATCTAGAGACAGATGCCTAAAGTCAAATCAGGGCTCTGGCCATGGGATGAAAGTTTCAATGCCAGACCCACCAAGTATACTGTGCACATAGTAGGAGGGAAATGGAAAGGTAAGCTCTCCCTTTTTTGTCATTCTCTTTCATATTTTTGCTCTTTTTGTCTCTTTGTTATAAACTCCTTTACTTGACACAGATTCTTATACAAGCCCTAACTCTTTATATCTGACTTCTATCCTTGTTGACTACAAAATATTCTCATATGCTGAAGGTGATAGATGTGCTTCTATCAATCAATATTAAAGAAGGTTTATTTCAATTTTTCCCCTTAGATAATCTTGAGAACCTCTTCAATAGTAACATCATTAGCAGTAGATAGTATTTGTTGCTACTATATCCAAAAAACGTCTTTCAACTAAAACATTTTCAGCATTTTTAATTTTTTTATCAGTCCTTATAACTGCTTAGCAAAATGTGTTTCCTTTTATTTTGTTTGAGTTTCTGTGTTTCTGATTCTTTCTGGGTTTTTTTGTTTTGTTTGTTTGATTTTTTGTAATTGTGTAGTTTGTTAGAAATTTATGGTATACCTACAACTCGTGAGACATAGGATCAGACTCAGCACATTCAGTAGTGAACAGAGGTGTGGTGCATGTATGTGTTCACAATACTCATAGGTCCGTGGGAAACAGGTAAACAAGTAAACAGGCATGTAACCATCATAACATTAGTTAAGTGCCATTAGGGAAAAATGAACAGATTATGAGAGAATAATGAAAATATGTTTGATTGGTAAGGCAATATCTTTCTTTGTGAAAGTGATATTTGAAAAGATACTTGAAGGAGTCTGATAGAGAAGTCAGATATAAGGTGTTAAGCATTTCATAAAGAGGGAACCACAGATATAAAAATTCTAGGTAGAAAATGGCTTGACGCTTTCTTCCCTCAGTTGTTTCAATTTATAAAATGAGGTCAATATTTGGGGCTACTAATGGTCAAAGGGTATGTGGGAAAATATGAGTTGAACAAGCTATGCAAGATCCAGCTGAAATAAGACTAATGTGCACTATGAATATTGCATTTGAAAGACATTAAGAAGAATGAAGCAAGAGGAGTCATTTAGCTTTAGTCAAAGGGAAGGCATAGTGGGCAGACACTCTTCTTGGAGGTTTCCTTTATGCTGGGTTCAATGTTAACTGGTGACTTCTTCCAAAAATCACATTATCTTACCTAGGTGCAATATTGCTTTATTCTCATAACCTTCATGTTATTGCTATATCTTGAAGGAATAATGTGGTGACTCAGCAAAAATGATTTTGGTTCGAGCAATGCTTAGAAAACACTTAACAAACCCAAGTAGTCATGTATGCTATGTTTCATGACCACCTGCTCCTTTTATTACTCTTCAGGAAAAACCCTCCTCTCCATTCATGATTTCAGCTTAGGGAATATGGTTAACCTTGCTAACTCTAACAGTGTCCTTCTTTGCTAAATCTTTCTGTGTTGTAGCTATACGATAGAGAGAGAGAGAGAGAGAGAGGTATTACTTAAAGCAGCATAAATCCAAAGAAGAGATTACCAGATCATTTCTCACATTTATAGGTTGATAAATTCTGAGTTTTATTTCTGCACAGTTAAAAAGTCATATGTACCATGGGATATTACTGGGCCACGAGAAATAAGGACACCCTGCTGTTTGTAACAACATGGATGGACCTGAAAGGTATAATGCTAACTGAAACAAGTAAAAGAAAGACAAAATATTATATGATATCACTTATATGCAGAATCTAAAAAGTGCTCAATTTATAGAAACAGAGACTAGAGTGGTCATTACCACGGGCTGGTGTGTGTGAAAATTGGGGAGACATTTATCAAAGAGAGCAAACTTCCAGTGATAAGATAAATAAATTGGGGTCTAATATGGCACATAGTGTTTATAGTTAATGCTGCATTATATACTTGAAACTTGCTAAAGGTGTAGATCTCAAATTATATCACCACAAAAAGGAAATAGTAATTATATGACATGTTGCAGGTATTAGCTAATGTTATGTTGATTTATTTTTTGGAATATATAAGTGTATCAAATCAAAATGTATCAAATTAAGGTGTACAGAGTAAACTTATAAAGCATTATATGTCAATTGTATCTTAATAAAGCTGGAAACTTTTCTATGGAAAAAAAAAGTCATATGCCCTGGCTGGCTTGGCTCAGTGGATGGAGCATTGGCCTGTGGACTTAGGGGTCCCAGGTTCAATTCCGGTCAAGGGCACAGTCCTGGGTTGTGGACTTGATCCCCAGTGTGGGAAATGCGGTGGGGGAGGGGGGAGAGGGGAGGGGAGCAATTTGTGATTCTCTCTCATCGCTGATGTTTCTGTCTCTCTTTCTCTCTCCCTTCCTCTCTGAAATCAATAAAGATATATTTTTAAAAAAGAGAGAAAAAAGTCATATGAATTCACATAGAGTTGAATGAGTGATTTAGTAGTTAGGAAATAAACTAAGTATCTCTGATAAAGAGATGTTAAAATATAGAGCTAAAAAAGACATAAGTAGACTTTTTGTTTTATTTTGTTTTCCCTCTCATATCAAAATTCACAGGGAACTAATTATTTGAGGCTGAGAGACAGCCCTGTTCTGTGAGGTTATCCAATGATTCAGGTTCCTTCTTTTTCTTTAAATATATATTTTTATTATTGATAGTATCACAGATATCTCCCACCCCCCCCTTTACCCTCCTCCTCCCCGCCCTTATCCATCCCCCAGGTCTTCACCACCCTATTGCCCTTGTGCATAGGCTATGCATATAAGTATGTAAGTTCTTTGCTTTATCTCTTCTTCTTTCCCCAACCCCACATGGAGGTATGTCAGTCCGTTCTATGCCTCCCTGCTTCGTGTCTGATTTTGTTGATCAATTCATTTTGTTCATTAGATTCCAGAAATAAGTGAGATCATGTGATATTTGTTTTTCTCACAATGTCTTATTTCACTTAGCATAATATTTCCCAGGTCCTTCATGCTGTCCCAAAGGGTAAGAGATCCTGACTGAAGACTGGAGCAGTCAGCCTGCTCCTAAACACTGATCTGCAGCCCCCACTGCTCAGTCCACTCAATATGTAGGAGCAACCACTGAGTGGTCTTAAGCTGTTCTTCCATAAACTCTTAACAGAATGAATGTAAGGTTAATGGAAAATAAACAGTTTAAACACACTCACAAAAACAAATAAACAAAAAAACAACAACAACAACCAAGCAAACAAAAAGTTTTAAGAGTGAGTGAATGGGAGTCATGGTGCGTGTTATTTCCCTACTTGGCCACTATCTTCCTCTCTCAGGACACATTTTGTTTTTCTCCTTAAAGTACACATTTCGTGTGTGTGATTTTGTATTCTAATAAAAATTCTAATAAAACCAGTTTATCTGAATGTAGTTGAAATAATTAGGCCTTACCTAAAAAATTAAAATGCTAATATGAGTAAATGAGGAACGAACAGTAGATTTATCACTCAGGCTTTGATATTAATCAAAATCTGATCTATTTATCGCAATCAAAATATAACTTTGGAACTGATTATAATCACTTTGCCTTGGGTCGTCTTGGTAGCAAATAACTCTCATTAAGTATCAGAAGACAAACCAAAATGCTTCTGTCGCATTGAGGTTCTAATTTAGCTTAGAGTAATAAATAACACTATGTGAAATGAGAAGGAAAAAGAAGAATGTTTGTTATTTTATTCATTCAATGAATAGTATTGCTCGTTCTCTCTATGCAGAACATGTGCTTGTCAGAAAGTTAAAGTGGAAAAACGAGATTTTTTTGAAGAAATAGGCCTGCCTCTGAAACCAGGCTCTGTGTGAAGGGTAATTTTATGAGTTAACTTGATTAGGCCACAGCACCCAACTATTTGTCAAACACCAGTCTCAGTGTTGTTGTGAAGGTATTTTCAGGTGCGTTTAGCATTTGAATCAGGAATTGTGAGTAGTGCAGATTACTCTTTATAATGTGAATGGGTGTCATCCAACTAGTGGAATGCATTAAGATAAAGAGGCCTGCCGAGGTTACCTGAGGAATAGGGAATGCTGCTTACAAGTTACCTTCAGACTCAAGCTGCATCATCCTATTCTGAGTCCCCAGGTTTCAAATTGTGGACTTGCCAACCTCTACATGAGCCAAATTCTTAAAATTAATCTCTCTCTCTTTCTCTTGTGTATGGATGTGAAACATGTATAGCTTTCAAACAGGCAAAGGAAAAATAAAACTTTTGGAGGTGATGCATATGTTTATTACCTTGACTGTGGGGACAGTTTCACTGGTATAGACATATCTCCAAACTCATTTGTATACATTAAATATGTCCAGTATTTTGATATATTGATTATTCCTTAATTAAGTTATTTTAAAGAATGTGAAGAAGAGAACAGCCTTCTTGAGGAAGAGATTCACCGGCCAACATGCAGTTGACCATGATAGAAGTAGAAAAGCTAAAAAGGGGACCCACAGTAAGCTAACATTAAAAGGCACACTGTGAAAAAGTAAGTTTTATGTCTATCCAAACAAACTAATCTCCTCTGTCACTTACTGGTAGCTTGACCTGAGAAAGTCACCCATTCCTGCTCTACTTACCCAACTTCTCTCATCTACAAAGAAAGATAACACCAATCTTGCAAAGCCCTTGGACAAATTAAATACTGTATTAATATTAAGTATAAGGGCTCTGAGTATGTTGTCCACCTCTTTATTCCAAAAGACTAAAACTATGCTTGGAACTGTATGTCTCAACAGTATTTAGTACTAATTAATGCATACCAGAAGTCTAGCACAGTCAGTTCCTAACAGTAAGAGATAAGGTTGTGGTGGCTGCTCTTTTTGCCACCTTCAGTGTAATTAAAAGTGGGGAGAGAAACAATTTTTGTAGCAGGTAGGCTATCTGGGGAACAATTCCAGATGGTGTACATCATTAAATAACAGTATCAGCAGTTCACACATTAAAGTGCAGTGCATTAAAAAAGAGATCAATGGGATCTAGAACGAATGAAAAGGACATTATGCAAAAGGTGAGGCTTTATAAGGTTTTTCAGGATGAATATCATTTGGAGAGAGGCAGTTATTTAACACAATATTTTTATTGTGAACAGTAAGAGAAGCATCATAAGTGCATTATTTTTGAATTGGCAAACTATAATAATTGTAAAATACCTTGTTAATTAAGCTTATCTAGCACAGCCTTTATTGACATTCTCATTCTTTAACATTGGTGTCACCAATGAGATTGCTTTCTAGGAAAATGACTGCTACTGGCAGCAAGAGTAAAATATTCAAATTGGTTCAAACTTTATTCTCAACCACGTGTGGTTATGAAAGACAGAAAGAATGTTATTGAATGTGTCAGCTTCCCAGTAATTTTACTGAGGCCCTGACAGGCTGTCATATTTTAAACACTGGGAAGTACTTTCTTTAGCAATAAGATGCAGCTTCTTTGAACTGTATGCACACTGAATAGGTTATCTGTGGGGTGTCTGTGTTTTCAATCTCTCAAATTAGCTGTGTTTAATCCCTCCAATTACTTCAAAGCTTGACGTTTTGGAGCTCTGTCATTCCTACTGAAAATATAGAAAAGGATCATATGATTTATTTCCATAAATATGAAAGAAGGTCTAAATCCCAAAATTACTTAGAATGAAAGCGATTATACAGAGTTTTCCAAGAACCCTGTTTTAATCTATGAATGTCTGTATATGATCCTTTAGTTTAACATAGCAGTGGAAAGTACTGAAATAAATTCTAAAATGACTCTCTAGTCATCATCTTGTAGAAGCCTAGAGCTTGTGAATCTCTTTCTGATTTGCTTTTTTAAAAATATTTTTTATATTAGCTAGGCCAAATGTGGAATATTACAGAGTCATTCCCATTGTTATCCACCTATTCTAAGGTACTATTATTCTTCACATCTGATTGTTAATTTTGGTCTTATGACTTGATTCAGCCAATGAAATGTGGTAGGAAATTATAAGTGTCAGTGCCCTTTTCTTCTTATCAGTTGGCAATTTTTCAGGACAGAGTTCTTCATTGCCCTAATTTTTGAAAGTAGTGCAACAGATCCGCTGCCAACTTATGATGGTTACATGGACTACATGAAAAATAGACTTTTCATGTTGTAAATCATTGAGGTGTGAGGGTCTGTTATCACTGCAACGTAGTACACTATGATGACACATTGACCCAGACTCTTCATCATGGATTGATTTATTCATATTCAAATATTTTGAACACTATACTATATCAGGAACTGGAATAGGTAGTGAGGTTCTAAAAGTGAGCAAAAGTAGATAACTTTCTGAAATCATGGAACTCACTCTGAAATGATCATATATCATAATGATGTTTTGCTATTGCTTTCTCTTTATTTTTTTCTCTCTCTCTCCTTTAAAAAATACACTCAATGTGCTGACTATCACACCCTGAGGCATATTGCTCTCTGTCAAATTGTAGATGTAGCCATTTCTGAACATTAAGGATGAACTATATTTGAAAAATGGAAGAGCAAAGAAAGGACAAAGCAGGAAGAGGAAGGTGGCATTTTAGTCCACATGGAAGGCCTCAGATGCTATTAGAGGTGCCTCTGTGAGGCTTGATCAGAGCAAATGAATTGGAGTTCTTTTTATTTCCTCTTTGTCTTTTTCAATATAGGAGTATCAAATTGTCTTTTAGGTTATTTCATGTGATATCAGAAGCCTCAGCATTGAACTTCCTTATGCCTAGGTTTAGGGTTAATAGTATTCTGTAACCTTCATAATCCTAAAACGAACTTCTACAAATACAGAAGTTGAATTGTACAGCAAATTATTATCCTAGCAATATCTGCACTATTATAAGAATAAATTTCATTTTAATTACAAAGATGATTTGTTGTGGTGTATATAATCAATGTATATTATGTTATACTAGAGGCCCAGTGCATGAAATTCATGCACAGGTAGGGTCCTTAGGCTTGACCAATCAGATTCCCTGCGTCCCGTCCTCCCTGCCTCCTCCTTCCCTCACTCCCTCAGTGCCCCGCCACCACCACGGGTTGCCCACCATTTTCCATGCTGCCCCCTGATGGTCACCGCATATCATAGCAAGTGATCAAATTCCCGGTTGAACTCCTGGGGGAACAAATTGCATATCAGCCTCTTATTATATAGGATTACAAATATATATATATATATATATATATATATATATATATATATATACACATATATATATGTTATCTCTCTATATATATTACCTTATCTTTATTGTTGAAAGTATTATATATGTCCTCTTTCTTTTTCTTCCCCCATAAAAAATAGGGATCTATTTTTAATTTTGATTTTCAGAAGAATTTTGAAATCTTGACAAATGCATCCTTCTGAAAAAGATATGATGTGAGCTAAAATGCCTTCCATGTTTTTTTGCAAAATAATGAGAGAGAAAAACTAAGAATCAGATCATTAGAATGAAAACATTTGCTTTCACAGGATAAAGTCAACACCATAACACATCTGCAAACATGATTAATATTTTTCCAGCAATAATTTTTTTTTAAATTAATGTCACCTCTTGCCCTGACTTAATCCTCCTTCCTCCTGGATAAAAATGAAAACATCAAATCAACATATTTCTCTACTTTTTCACAATATTCAACCCAGAACTGGTCCTACTTCTTTAATATCTTCATAAAATGAGTGCCACAAGCCCTAGAAGTCCTCCCAACTCCCCCATGTCCTCTGGTGTGTGTTCTCACTTTCTGCATTGAGCTAAACAAACCAACTGCCTGAGTACAATAATGTCTCTTTTGATCTTTTGGTTGGTGAAGTTTAACAATAATTATATAGTACTCACAGAAACACTTTTAAACACATAGACACACATACATAGAGACACATATGTTGCCCTAAATGTCAATGCATCTGTACACCACAGGGAAAAATATTTGTATTTTATGTAGAAAAGAAAACAGTTAATTTTTATGAGGAAGAACATTTTAGTACCATTAATTAAAATGAATAGAAAGTATTCTTTTGCATATGTTTCAAAACCTCTGAAGAGGATCCATTCTCTTTGGGCTGACTTGTAGGACTGGTCATGTAAGGTGCTGAGGCATTTTTAAATGATGCTAGGATTACAATCAGTGGGTACAGAGAGTCCTGAGACAATGATATTGCATTTGATGCTTTAACTAATATTTCATTGCTTATTTTTTCATGTTATTTCAACCCCACGCTTCTCTTGCAGAAACAATAATGGGACCAATTCTAAGAATTTTACTAGCAACAAATATATGCAAGACATTATTCACCCAAAGTATATATTCAAATAAAAAATAAATAGGATATATACATTTTTCCCAAGAAGAATAAAAATTTCCAGCTCTAGTCACAACTTGAGATTTGTTACTTTAAGGATATAAAGAAAGACTATAAAAAAGATGAATAACCTCAAATTACATTAACCGTACATTAAGGATGATGCAAAAATCCCAAGAAATAATGAAATGTCAGGGTTAGAATCATCTCTTTTCAGGTTTAGTGCTCAATCTCCTATGAACTCGCATAAAATGCAATTGCTGCTCACCTTACTATTAGGAAGTACAATTGATTTTCTTGCAATATTTATTAGTGCATTAGTCATATACATTAGCACTAAACGGGAAACAAAGAATGTTTTACTTCCTCAAGTCTGTGGCAACCCAACACAAGTACAAATGTAGATGCTGATATAAGTAAAATGTGACTCACACGCCTGAAATATCCTTTCTTTACCCAGATTTATCAGAGAAAGTTAAAGAGAAAAACTTACTCCACCCATTTTGATCTTTGATGAGTTAGAATAGTTCACATTAGTCAGGCTATTTTTGTTCTTTCAGCTTTGTGTCTTTTTGACAAATTATCATTATCTTAATGATAATTTGTCAAAAAGACACAAAGAAGAATTTTGAAATACAAAAATACATCAGAAATAAATGGAATCATTTGTCTGATACTAATAGATAGGATAGGCTAAAACCTGAGGCTATCATTTTGCCAAATATTTATTTCAGCTCTGGTTGTCATTCCAAATCTTGCATTAGATTTGGTTGTTGGTTTTAAAAAAAAGAGAGACATTTATCTTCAATAAATAATGTTAAGTTTGAAGGCCTGATGTTATTTGTAACAGTTAGCTCCACCATCCTCAACACTGCCATCTAGACCTAATTCAAACTAACTCCAAACAGCTAACTGCAGGACCACCCAGTTCAGTGGTTGGCAAACTCATTAGTCAACAGAGCCAAATATCAACAGTACAGTGATTGAAATTTCTTTTGAGATCCGAAAACCAACTTTTGCGCATGGGCCACGAAGTTTCAATCGCACTGTACGTGCGTGCCCGCACATGGTATTTTGTGGAAGAGCCACACACAAGGGGCCAAAGAGTCGCCTGTGGCTCATGAGCCGCAGTTTGCCGACCACTGACTTAGTTCAATTTCTGTCCCTGGTCATCCTCATTTGGAGTTTTTCTGTAATAAAACCTAAAAACTGGTATTTCCCAAACCTCTTTGGATTTCCTGATTCCTTGGTTCTCATCACTGTGGGTTTTCTCCAGGAGAATGCTTATCCTTTGCGATCATCCCCTGCCTCCCGATCCGTAGAGAGCTGGCCGTGTCAGGTAACCTCATGACTGTCCACGTCTCTTCTTTCATAGGGAGACTGGAACAACAATTAAGCATTGACAATGTGAATGCATGGCATCTATAAGAAAAGTTTTCAAATGTGTGCTGCGGGTTTAGATACTTTATACTAGAATTCTGTCGTTTAAATTTTCTCTTCATTTTGATTTAGCACTACAATCAAATCACATTATTTTTAAATAGTCTTAAGTTCAATTTTACTATTTGAGAATTTATGATTATCCAACTTGAGATGTTCATTCTAATAAAAACTGCCAGCACTTATTGACTGCTTAGTGTGTGCCAGACTCTGATACTTCTTTTAAGCTTCACAAAACTCTCCCTCAATAGGCATCATTATCCATTTATATGTCATATTCTTTTAAAATAGCCAGCACCATATTGGACATTTTTCTTTTCAATATGCCTTTGTCACTTCTCATCATAGTATCCAGTCTATTCTCCACATTTTTTAGTCTGGTGGGGCCCTGTAACTTCTTTACTAACAAACACAGTGGGAGTAGCACAGGCCTTTTCTGGTTATAGCCGTTAGCCTGCCTGACAGCTTCTGCTTCCTGTCTCTTGGAAACCAGTCACCATGGCAGATGCTGTGATATCTCTGACATAATGAAAAAAGCTCAAGCAACAGTAAGAGGTTAAAGGATGAGATACTCCATGGAGATCAGTCTAGAAGGTTACAGTCACCAGCATGGTCATGAAAGGTCATCAGGACCCAGTCAAAAGCCAGAGCCAAGGTCCCAGATATCATGAATGAGAGACCATAGTCTTCTTGTCCCAAATCCAAATTGCTCTCACATCCAATTATGAGCATAAGAAAATGGAGTTGTAACCTCTCAGCTTGGAGTGGTTCATTATGCAGAGCTAGACAGCTGAAAACACCACTGTTTTAAAGAGGAAACAAAGTCTCAGGAGAGATAAGAAATTTGTCCAAGTTCACAGAGATATAAAGTGTCTGAGTGAAGATTTGAACCATATTCTCTTGGATATATATCTCATGGTCTTACATACTAATATATGGCATTATATATATCCCATTATAAATTGCAGGACCTCAATACTATATATTTGAACAAGTTCTTTTTCTAAAGAGACTCACTCATATTGTAAGTAGTACTATGGGGAATATGTTTCTTCAGAGAATAATCTGTTTATGGGCTCCAACATATGTGTGCTTATTACCAAACAGGTGCTCCTAATTACATATTTATTTTACCTATTGAACCATGCTGACTTAGTCTCTACTTAGAAAGCCTTTATTTCAAACAAATAGAACTGCATATTTTCTTTAAAAAATATATTTATTAAAATTTTCACTAATTCAGTCTACATTTTCAGAAGTTTTTTTAGTAATAGTTCACACCAAATTTACCTAAACATGCTTTTCTATAAATTATTTCTTCAGTGTTAAGTCAAAAAAAGAAAGGTGTGTGAGATGACCTTTTCTGACCTGGAGATAGTGGTAAATTGACAAAAAGAACAAATTCTGTGAACAACAGAGAGGCCTCAAACTCAAGGCTTTTTCCTTTCACATATATGTGCCTACTGCACACTATTCTGCCAGGTCGGAAATCCAGGCACATGTCCAAATTTCCCCAAACCCTCACAGCTACAACAAAACTCTCAAATTCTTGCTCTTCAAAGTTAATTTATCTATCCATTTTCCTCTATTTGGACTTTCAGCTCATGTGGAGCCCAGTGTTACAACAACTCTGGTTTCAATCTTTGTTTATACTTAGTTGTTGCTATTGTTTTTCTCCTTTTTTGACCTCCCTTTCACGAACACACCAAAGCAATGATCTCTCACTTTTTATTTTATTTTATTTTAATTTTCTTTTTCTTTTGTGGTTTGAGCTGTGCCTCCATGTATTCCAAAAGGCAGTATCCTCTACCCTAATTGGCCAATAAAAACATTTTCCTTAATAAGACAATTATTTTTCAAGAGGAACTTTGGTATTAGCTGTAAAAACAATAATGCATTTGACATTTGTTTCTTGGTTCTGACCACTCTAACTCTGAAACCTTTTGGGAAGTTACTTAACATAGCTTTAGCTTTCATGAAATAAATATTGAATAACAGCAACCTCAAAATGTTGCTGAGAAAATTCAGTAAATAAAGAAGATTAGGCCAAACACAATAAAAGAACTTCATAAACAACCATTTCCTTCCTGCTGCTCTCCTTCAACCTCTCCTCATACCTTTCTCCCAGCTATTAAAATCAATCTAGTGTTTCTTCATTTTAAAAATAAATGTTACACAGTACCACCAAAGATTCTTGTTATCTTGAAATAACCTTTTCTTACCCTCATATCACCTATTGGCTTCGACCCCAGTTTGTGGATATGCCTGATTTCATGTACAATGTAGCCTATTTGTAAGTAAAAATAATACATGAAAATAGGGAGATCTTGTTTATTCTATTTATATTTTGTACTCCTAAACCCTTGGAAAAAGAATCATACCTTCAGAAAACTATTTTGGGTTATTCTGTTAAATTGACTGTGCATAGCAATCATGCTGTAGTGGTCATGCAATTTTTATTTATTTATTTTTTTTACCAAAAAAAGTAAATTACACTTTTGAAAAGTTATAAGGAAATGTCTTTGAAACAGTTAAAGTTAAAATGAAGTTGTCTTATCAAGCACAATATACTTGTTGGTTTGATTTTGAATTTTCAAAAATTTTGTACAGATTATTGTAATTAACACAATTATAATTATAATCAAAATAATTGCCACGTTTGTTCAATATAAATTTCAATGAAGTAATGGAATTTTAAAATCTTTATGCCTTGATTAAATATATTCAGGTTTTTTGTACTTCCACCATCTAGATGATTATGACTTATTCAATATCATCCACAAGTAAAAAGTCACTTAACGTTGTATAGCAAGAAGTCATAAAAGAAAATATAAAAGATATAGTCAATAACATTCCATGACTATTCCATGATCACATAGGTTCTTATCTTCTTGGAATCACAAAAGGTGTTCAGATGCCAGTCAAATTATCCTAAACTATTGGCCAAGGTAAGAACATGACCCCCTTCTCATTGGCATGCCACACCACTGCTTTAGAGGAAGGAAACCAAGGGTACAAGAGATGGGGAAATGATCAAAAAAGTTGATTAGGATAATGTTCCTCCTTTAACTGGGAAAAATTATGTGGCTTAGAGTTACGGAAAGTGTGAAAATGGGTGGAAACTTTCTTTAATTATTTAGTTTGGTGTTTGGTGAATGTCTATGGAAGTGTTTATTTGTCTTTCACCTTTAAGATGAAAGAACACACTCTTCAGACACAATGTTGGGTCAGCAGACATGATTTTGAATGTCACTAATCAGTAAAAGTTCAATGACAGGTAAATGTAAACCTGAAGAGAACTTGCTTTAATTTTTTATCTTATTTTTTGCTAATGCTAAACTGCTTCCATATTTGATTTGGCTTCCACTTGAGTGAAATAGTTCTATGGACATATGCCCCGAGCTCCAGGGGCATGTGTGACTCAGGAATAGCTAAACAAAACACTTCATTTCCAAGATCACAGTGATTCATTCAGAGATGTGACCAAGACTTAGTTTGTTACAATGAGTTGAAACTCTCTAGAGCTACTTGAGATATAACTTGTATTTGTTTGTTTGTTTAATATTAATGAAAGGAGAAATGTTCTCAACAGACGAGTTACCTGTGAGCATAGCGTTGCCTCCAAAAGTAAAGAACCGATATTATGACTTTGTGTTTCAAGTTTTTTTTTTGTCTAGTTAGTACTGCAGCTCTGTCAGTTACTGAATTATCAAGGGCAATTGAATCTGCAAAGCCTCAGAAGCCAATAGGAAGGGCCAGTTGCACTGCAGCATGTAACAGTATGCCCTTGCTTTACGGTTCACTTAAAACTAGAAAGTGAATTAGAAGGTACCAGAGGTGGTATCTTACTTAGTAAGAGTATATAGAAGACACACACCTTTTCCTTTCATTTTGAGAGAATATCCCTAGAATACTGGGTAATACAGGAATTTATTAGTGCAGTGCTCTTTGTAATTTAAAGTAATTTACCTTTAACCTTCTTTACAGATGCTCATTTTCATGCTTTAATTCTTATTGGCTTAGTATTCTGAAAGTTGTGGTACGGCATAATATTTTTCGTAACAGTTTTATGGGCTAGGTTCACGTGAATAATTTTGGAAAATGCAAATATATTTCAGATGAAAGCAAATTCCTTCTGATGGTGAATGTTACCAGAGTGGGGTAACTCTGTTTCCAGAAGAATAGATGCATTTCAGGTGTTAGGAGCTGAATTGTTTTGCTTTGGCATAACTGAATATTAAGTGCCAGGGACTAGAATAATTTGCATAGTAAAAATAGTAACTCTGATACAATTGTTGTTTCTGATAATTATAAGAGGCCCAGTGCACGAAATTCATGCACTCTGGAAAGGAGGGGGGGGTGTGTCTCTCAGCCTGGCCTGCACCCTCTCGCAGTCCAGAAGCTCTTGGGGGATGTCCGGCGGGCCTAAACCATCTGGTGGACATCCTTAGTGCTGCTGCAGAGGCGGGAGAGGCTCCTGCCATCACCACTGTGCTGGTCAGCCATGAGCCCTGCTTCTGGCTGAGTGGTGCTCCCACTGTGGGAGTGCACTGAGCACCAAGGGGCAGCTCCTGTGTTGAGTGGGATCAGGCCAAAACCGGCTTTCTGACATTCCCCCGAGGGGTCCCAGATTGTGAGAGGGACCCTATGGATGCACAATTGGGGCCAGGGAGGGACATGGGAGGTTGGCCAGCCAGGGAGGGATTGTGGGAGGGTACCAGGATGTGTCTGGCCTATCTCACTCAGTCCTGATCTGCCAGACCCCAGCAGCAAGCTAACCTACTAATCAGAGCATCTGTCCCCTGGTGGTCAGTGCACGTCATAGTGACTGGTCAACCGGTAGACTGTTTGCCCCCTGGTGGTCAGTAAATGTCATAGGGAGTGGTTGAGCGGCCTTAGCATATCATTAGCATATTAACGCTTTGATTGGTTGAATGGACAACTGGACTACAGGACACTTAGCATATTAGGCTTTTATTATACAGGATTCTCCAATACTTATCCTATTGAAGAATTAAACAGAAATGCTAGAGGGACACCACATCTTTCAAATTTTTTGATGGTAGTTTAATTTTTGGAATTTCCAAGAAAGCTATACTGTATTTTGTTATTGAGAAAAAAAATTACACATGATGAAATGCACAGACATTATCCATGCAACTGATGAGTTTTTGAAAACATATGCACCTAAGCAATCATAACATTTAGTGAGATATAAAACTTTAATTTCCCAAGAAATTTCATTTTTCTTCCAATGATATCTTTGAGCAACCCGTAGTATCCTACTTTACAGTATAGCATAACTTATCTAGATGTAGGAAACTGAGGCTTTTTTTAAATGGGAGAGTGTTGTGACTCTTAAGCCAATTCTCAAATCTCCCCCAGTTTATCAGTCTAAATTAGTGGTTCCTATACTTAAAGAGGCAAATAATGCAACAGTGTGTAGTTTTCAGGAAATATCTCATTTTATGTATAAATCCACAACCTTCCAGTCTTTGCTCAGGGACCTGTGGTTATTTAGATATATGAGCTCACATCTTGGGACCTCAGGAGGCCATTTCAATGTATTGATCAGAACAAGCCTTATAGTAGTCAGGCGATAAATGAAATTTGACCCTAGCTTACCTCAGGGAAAGGCCAAAAGGATCATAAAGAAAGCTCTTGGCAACATTTCTGTCTCTGAAATAGGCAGAAATGTTTGAAATAAGCATGGCAGTTCAATCAGGTATGTAATGTAAAAAAGGAATAGATCTATATGGGTAATATTTCTAAAAGAGGAGGTGCTCCTCATGCATAAATAATATGCAGCTATTCATCACCTTCTGTCTCCCAAATTATTCTGACATCTCTTAACTATTTGGTAAGGAAGACCCAGTTGGAGGAAATTTGAGTACACTGTTGAGATAGCTTTACAAATAAATCTTGATATTAAACAAATACACATGAAATTTAGAGATTATTTTTTCAATTAAAAAATATGCATTGAGTCTCTACTTATACATGTAGTTATTTGTTTAATGCTAACCTCTCATTTGGTGACACAAAATATTATTAAAACAAAATATATTTACTAATAAAACATTAAAAATCATATAAGAAGTACAATAATTTGTTGTTGTTAATCTTCACCCAAGGATATTTTTCCATTTTTATTTATTTATTTATTTATTTTAAATACATTTTATTTATTTTTTTACAGAGAGGAAGGGAGAGGGATAGAGAGTTAAAACATCGATGAGAGAGAAACATCGATCAGCTGCCTCCTGCACACTTCCTACTGAGAATGTGCCCGCAACCAAGGTACATGCCCTCAACTGGAATCAAACCCGGGACCCTTGAGTCTGCAGGCTGACGCTCTATCCATTGAGCCAAACTGGCTAGGGAAGATTTTCCATTTATTTTTAGAGAGTGTTGGAGGGAGGGAGGGAGGGAGGGAGGGAGGGAGGGAGGAAGGGAGGGAGGGAGGGAGGGAGGGAAGGAGAGAGAGAGACCCATCATGCCCCTGAACTGGGCCAGGGTTCAAACCTCCTACCTTGACTGGGAATCAAACCTGCTACCCTTTGGTGCATAGGCTGATGCTTTAAACACTGAGCGACACCGGCCAGTACTAAGAAGTAAAGCAATTTTGATGGATAGTCACTAAATTTCTTCATTATATCTATTCCTAATACCATTTCACTAATACTCCTATTGTTGCTCTGAAGGGTACGTTTTTTCAATATATTCATATTTGTTTTATGTAATTGCTTGCAATCTTATTTAAAGTTGAATTTAATGGTTACTAAATTTGGTATTATAGACACCAATAAGTGAATTTTCTCTACTGAAAATAATAGTTTTAAGTCAAAAATACTCTACAGATGTTGAGGCACTTAGTAAACTCAGAACATATCCTGGGAAAATAAAGATTATTTTAATAATGTTTGTAATAATATATAATATTCATAATAATATAAATTATAATTGTTTTGTTTTAAATGTATAGATATTTAAGTCCGATTATTTACTTTCATATTCACTTTCAGTCTCTATTTAGAATACCTTTCTTCAAAAGGATTCTTATAAGAAAAGTCTAATAAATCCATTTTCTCTGTGACGATATTTTGCCCAGTTTATTTGAAGACTTCTCAATTTCATTCACTTCCACAGCAGAATAGAAATTTATTCATTTAGAAATATAATTCCATTAAAATATTTTATCAGAAGTTGAGACATTTCAAAATACAATTCTGTAATTTTAATTTTATATTTATGTATACCCTTTTATCTCTATTGCATGTGTTTAGCTCCCTTGCTTTTGACAGAGATACTTTATACTGTCTGACTGTTTGCAAGATTGTCAATAATTACATTTCCCTAAAATCTTTGGAAGCTGAATTGTCCTTGAGCCACATTTGATGAATATTTTTAATTAAAGACTTCCAAATGTTTTTGAACAAAATGCAAACAATAATTAGAGGATTTATTTATAAAAACTCAATACCATTGTTGAACAATTAAATTGATTTACTAGTATGAAGTAATTCTTAAAGTTGTGAAGATTTTACTGTATGCAATAAAATTGTGTCTCCTAGTTTTCTCTGTTCTGTGATTGTTTCTAGCCATTCCTTACCTTTCATGCTATTTACATTTTTTTAAAGAACTAATAAACTCTTTGTGGAATGTCTTTCAGTTTGGATGTGTCTACTGATTTCTGGTTATATTGTAACTCTGCATTTTTTAAAGAAACAACAGAAACGATGGTGCATCATATCAGATGGTCCATGATCTTGACATGTCTATTACAGATGATAATAAACTTGATAATGTTCTGAAGTTGTTGTCTGCTTGGTTTGTCCACTGTAAAGTCGCTATTATTATTTTTATAATTAAGAGTAATTTGGGGGAGGTGCATGATGACTCTGCAGATGTCCTATTTTTAAATTTTGCTCCCTGGTTTTTACCATCTCTGGGTGGAACTGGCCTGATACAATGATTAATCTGATGTTTGCTTAATAGTGATTTGATGTTTGCCTCATTCCTCCTATACTTTTAAATTTAAATTCTTTTATAATTAAAATATGTCTCTTCTCTCCAACATTTATTATCCAATTATTATTTTCTGTAAGTATGAATTCATGAATACTTATTTTAGTCTATAATTATTCAACTAGCATTGTTTATTTTGTCGCTTAAATTGTTTTCAGCTTGGCCTTTAGGAGTTTCTTTAGGTCAGCTCCTTTGTCCTTTTGATATGCTTCATGATTTTCCAAACAACTTTGTATTTCTGGCACCAAAAGATACTGCTGCCTTACCTTATATTTGTACTACAATAGCTCTGGAATTACATACTTCTTTAAGTAGACCCAATTCTTTTTATGGGAGAATAGTATTTAGAAACCATGATCTCACCTGGCTGGTATACTCAGTGTTTGAGCATTGGCCCACACATTAGGAGGTTACTATTTCAATTCTGGGTCAGGGCACATGCCCATGTTGCAGGCTTTATCCCTAGTAGGGGGTGTAGAGTAGGCAACCAATCAATGATTCACTCTCATCATTGACATTTCTATCTCTCTCCCTCTCCATTCCTCTCTCTGAAATAAAAACAAAACCAAAAAAAGTATTTAGAAACCATAATCTGCACACTAGTTGTGCTCATTGTTTTTAGGGTATCATTGGTCCTTGGCCCTTTCACTGGATTAAACAGATATATATGTATGTATTGTGTGTGTGTGTGTGTGTGTGTGTGTTTGTGTGTGTGTGTGTATGCCACATATATATATGGCATGCTGATACTTCAGATTATAATTATCATGTGGTTTAGCTTAGCCTTCCCCTTTTCATTACTTATTTTAAATGATGAAAATTGTTATAAGTAATACTTACAATATTTATCACTTCTTTCTCCAGCAATGACATAGTTCACATGATCTGCAATACATTTCTTTATTTGTTCATCCCTGTATACACATAAGATAGTTTCAGATTGCTATTGTACATCCTGCAGAAGATTACTTTAATTAATGTATTACATGTATATATTTAAGAAGATTACAAATTCTTAAACACATATACTACTAAGAATTTCTAATAAGATATTATATACTAGAACTTCAGAAAAGGGAATAGAGAATAAGCTAGTGTGGAAAGCTTGATTAATTTCTAGATTGAAACATATCTGTAAGAAGATGACTATTCAATGTCTCTTCTAAGAATACACATAGGTCATCACATGTCTGAGATATCAGACTGAAAGCTACCATTAGTATTAAATTCTTGACCAGTGGGAATAATTATAACTATCTCATTGCAAATGCATACCATTTAGTTTTTACTTATTATTTTTAAATTACATTTCAATTCATTCTAGTTGTTAGAAAAGTAATAGTACTGGATTTTAATATTCCTAAATGATAATATTAAATAATAACTGACAAATCACTATGTCTTATGTTGGCTCATTATACTAACATTAGTCATGGTAAATTATTATGATATTATCAGTGGGGGTGTAAGACATAATACCACCAACATGAAGAGTGACTCATTTTCCCAGCAGTTCAGTGTCTTATAAATACCACCCTTATAATTTTTTAAATTATTGCTATTCATGACATGAACATGCAACAAGAAATAAATTAACATTTAATTCAATTGTTTAATAGAATATTATAAAGGAATCATATGCTCAGAATAATAAAGCTAGGTTGTTGAAAACAATGTCAGTTCATCCCTCATCCTTCAAGTTGATCTTGTCTTCCACAAGGAACTATACAGTTTGTTTTCAACAATCTACTTTCCATTTCAATTCAAATTTTACAAAGTGAAATTAGACACTAACTGTAATATCTTTTGAATTGTATTTTAATTGGTGTTTTTCTTCATATGAGAAGTAGGTCTCATAATGTGACTAATGTGAAATATGAAAAAATCTAAATATATTTACTTGCTCCATATGATGAAGTTATGTCTAGAAAAAAGGAAGCAGTGAATTATTTCAATACATTCATATGGATTGTAGTGTTAAAATACATCTTTCAATCTATTTTTTATATTTCTTATTTTTCTATCAAAGAAAATGATGTCCAAAAACAGATTCACGAATGTGGCAATAGAAAACACATTTGCACAACTGATTATAAAACAAGCTAGAAAATCAATATATTTCTTCAAAAAAGAGCGAGAAGAGTCTGTGTTCAAAATGAATAATTTCACACCCAAGAAAGTGAAAATATCTTTTAGACAATTTTGTACCACAGAGTCTTATTACAAATAATAATAATAATAATAATAAAAACAGTTCTAAGGCTTCATCAATAGTGATTTGTAAGCCCCATTTAATTTATAAAAATTGTGATGGAAACCCATATAGTATAAATTTGACCCTTGAAAATGAAGAAGGTAATTTTTCTAGTATGCTGCTTTTATGCTAGCAATTTAAACTAATTGTGTTTATATACAAAATCAGTAATACAAATTAGCCAACAGGGAGACACAACTAATTTATCCATGTCTAATACTAGAATGCTATGGCAATGCTAATTTTGATAATTTGGTCCTAAAATAGAGGCCAGATATAAATAATTGTCTGCTGACAAATATGATAACATCAGCAGTCCATTACACTACTTAGAATAATAACAAGTGCTAGCCATACTTAAATGATTTAAATATGTATAGAATTGCATAGTAAATATCTCATGAAAGTTGGGGCTGTTTAAAAAATATTACTACCTTTTTCTGTTGAATATATATGGTTGGCATATATAGGTATGTGGTAAAGGACATTTTATAGTACATTATATCAAGAAAAGAAATATTAATAGGGATATCTGTAATAGTGGCAACAATAAATTAAAAATAAATGTTATTACTTCTCTGTATATCTCCCAGATTTCAAAATAATAATAAAAGAATTTCCATTTTTGTGACTACAAAATTATTTAAAAAGAAAAAGGAAAAATGTTAAAGAAGTCATGAAATTGCCCTTGGAACTATAATTTTTGGAGAACAACAGGGACATAATTGATAAAAATGGTATAATTTATTTCACACATACTTTATGCTGAGCAGAGAGAAAAGCAATTTATACAGATACCTCTCTTATTTTCACAAGAGCCCTTTGAAATAGGTAATATTATCACCCCCAGGCGGTAGATGAGGAAGTGAGCATCAGTGAAATTAAGTAGTTCCTGAGGATCATACAGCTAGCAAATAGTGGAAACAGAATTATAATCTTGGTCTGTCAGATTCCAGGGTCAGAGCTTTCCACACTATGCTGAGTGTATAAGACAGTCTACCCCACAGCGTCATCCCTACACACTCCTGCTCAAAAATTCCATTTCCTTACACTTTAAGATTTAGTTTAAAATATGATAAATGATTCTATTGTACTTTTCAGAAAATAAGTTTGAATACATAAAAAATAAGATATGAAAGCCAGAGAGTAGCATCATTCCACCATAAGGTACCCTGCAGTTCCTATCTCATGTGTGTTTAGGACAAACTGTGGACAATACCATCCTTGGGAGAGTAGAGTATCTGTTTTGGGAGACAGTGCTGCTCTTTTGAGTGGTATTGATATGGAGGAAGGGACTCTGTGCCTTGGAATGAAGGTTGGGACATCCATCCAATAACTTACTACATGTAAATTATAGCACAATAAAGATATATGATGATCTTGAACATATAAATAGCCTACATGTATTGCACTAAATATACTAGTAATACACCATACTACAAACCCCAAATGACTAGGAAGTTCATTTTAGATAAAACATGCCTAAAACTACAATTTATTTTATTAAAACAAATCTGTAGGCTTAAATATTATATGTTGGTGATTATAGTTAATTGTATTATTCTTGACACAAATCAGTTTAGATATTTAGATATTTCTGGGTGCTTTAAGAATATGACACCTAAAAATGGCATATATTCTGTTCTCTAAGTAAAGGATAAACATGAGTTAGCTCAAAATATCCCATACATTTACTTCTCAATATTTTAGTGGCTATTGTACTTTAATTCTCCAATAAAGGTACTGGTTGGCACAGAACAGACAAAGAAGTTGTGACAATAATATGAGCAAAGTTATATAAAATTTTGTTTAAAAGGGCAAGAGAATGTTCATATAGCAGATTGTTTGTGACCTATGATTGTTGGTGCATAAGCCTCTTCTTAATTTGTAAAGAAAACTCTCAAATAGCTATTTTTTTCTTTTTTCTTTCTCCTTTTAAAAATAAAATATACAGGTCTAATAAGGTGCAAAGGATATTGCATATTGTCAAGCTCTTCTAAAGCATGCAATTTCCATCTCTCCTTCATGCCACAGTGAATTAAGTAAATAAATATGTCCTGAGAAATTAAGATGGATGATAAGCTTGTTGGCATCATTTTGAAGGCACAAGACATAATCACCTCCTCCACAGGTATTTGGCTAAAATACTCTGTCCTCATATTGTAAAGTAGCACCATGAAAAAATATCACACACATTGTTGAAAGCAAAGAGGAAGTCAAAGATAATATGACTCATAGTTTATAACTGCATACGTAATATGATATTGATATGAACTTGAAAAGACTGAATAAATATGAATAATACTTAACACCTATTTACAGACATGAATTCAACCAATTTATTGATGGAGTAGATGTGGGTTTTTTTCACTCTATTTTTAGGTAAGGTTACAGATAAAAAAAAAAAAAAGATGAGTAAGCTAGTTGCCCAAAGCCATACTTGCTTGCTTTCTTTCTTTAAAAAAAAAATCTTTATTGTTGAAAATATTACATATGTCCCCTTTCCTTCCCACTGACCCTTTCTGTTCTGGCCAGCCCCCACCCTCTGCCCCAGGCCGTTACTTGCTTTCAATTATAACATCTAAGTCTAAATGCTTTTGACTGCTTCTATTTGTTTATACCAGACAAGAAACAGCCACTCAAAATATGAAATCTAAGATGAAAAGATATAGCCTTATCATTTTTACATGAAATCCAAGCCAGAGAACAAGGAGAAGCTTTTCAGTTTAAACAACAACTATTTTTATGACAAAGTCAGTTAGCTATGCTCATTATGGGAAACTAAATGTTAGAAAGTTCTTTGTCATTTCAAGGACTAATTCTAGCTCAGACACCTTACTAGACTATACAAAAAGAAACAGCCTATCTAATAAAGTGGAAATATGCTAATTGACCATCACACTCTCATAAAGATGGCAGCACCCACAGCCAATAAGGAGGAAATATGCTAATTGACTATCATGCCCTCAAAGATGGTGGCGCCCACAGCCACAAGATAGCAGTGCCCAGTCCCCTCAGCCCTGTTGGGGCAGCAGGCATGCAGCAAGGCCAGGCCCACCCCCAGGTGGGTCCAGCCGCTCCTCGTGCCTGCCTCCAGAGTCCCCCAGTCTCCTCAGCCCCCCCCAGCTGCCCAGGGCCGGCCTGAGGTGCAGGCAAGCCTCGGATGTCAGCTGCCCAGCTACCCAGGGCTGGCCCAAGGGACGACCAAACGACTGAACAAGCAGGCAGTGGTCCAGGATTGTGAGCGGGATCTCTGACTGCCAGTCTAGACTGGCAGTTGGACATCCCCTGACGGGTCCCAGATTGGGGAGGGTGCAAGCTAGACTAAGAGGACCCCTCCTTCCCCCGCCGTGCACAAATTTTTGCACCGGGTCTCTAGTCTAAAATAAAGATAAATGTCTGTTAAACTGTGCTAGAGATATACTTAGCCATTTTTTTTCCTTCCTGAAAACTTTTTACAAATTTGAAAATGTTGGCTATAAATAAGAATATACAATGCTAATATGATGAAAACTTGGAGAAATAAAGTTTTTTGCTCAAGAATTCAAATTCTATTTTATTTTTATTCTGTTATTTTTTAATATATATTTTTATTGATTTAAGACAGGAAGGGAGAGGAAAAGAGAGATAAAAACATCAATGATGAGAGAGAATCATTGATCAGCTGCCTCCGACATACCCCCCACTGGTGATTGAGCTTGCAACATGGGCATGTGCCCTGACCGGGAATTGAACTGTGATCTCCTGGTTCATAGGTCGATGCTCAACCACTGAGCATCATGGCCAGCTCAAATTCTATTTTAGCAAGTTTGAAAAACTAATGGAGAATTTGTCTTCCCTTACTTCTCTCCTAGCTCCCTTCCTTCTGTCCTAGCACCCTCCCTTTCATCCTTCCTTTCATCCCTTCATTAGTCCATCCTTCCATGCTCACATCTATCTATCTATCTATCTATCTATCTATCTATCTATCTATCTATCTATCATCTATCTATCTATCATCTATCATGATCCATTCATCCATCTATCTACCTAACAGTTAGGTGAGCTGTTTTGAGTTATTCATTGTTCTTTACTACACATTTCACTTAACAAGCACCTAATATACACAGGTAGTCAAGAAATGCTGAATTAAATTGAAATGAACTGACCTAGAACACACACACATGTATTCTCCTATGTAACATATAATATCTCATATCTCACACATATACACATGAAACAAACTATCTTAAACTGCTTACACTTTCACTGTCTTCTCTAAACTGTTAACTCTCACATTCTTTTCAACCTAAGTAATGCATATCACCTACTGTCTTGTATTACTATCATTATGGTTTGAATTTAACGTGCCAAATATTTGTGCCTAAAGTTTCCAAGTTAAATAGTGAGTTTCAAAGAGTATGGATTTTCCACGAACACTACACCCATAATTGAACATGGAAGAAATTAAATATTATTGAGGTGGCATTGTTTGTAAAGAATAAAATTGCTCAAACTGTCTCATTATGTTCACCCTATTACCTCCTCCTCATACATGATAGCATGAAGACAAGTAATATAGATCAAAAAACACTCAAAAAATAACTTAGGCAGGTAAGTTGCTGTAAGAAATGGAATATACTGACCTTGCTTTGCATAGGTTATGTCATAGAATCTGAGTGCATTTGTATCATTTGATTTGCAATTTACCTTTGAAATTCTTGTTATGCTAACCTTACAAAAATGATTGTCTCTCTTTGATTGTATATGAAAATTCTTTATCCTGGCTGAGTTTTGCATATATCAACATAATTTTCTGAAGAAAGATGCTGCAATCACTTCCTGTAAAAACAAATAAATGTGCTGGCTCAAACCCGTTGCTTAGCAAAAACTATGTTCTTTGCCTATAGCAATTTGAATTATTTTAGTTTATAATATTCACAATGCCTCTAAGCTTTTATGTTATAAAGAAATGTTTCAGACTGTCAGTTATAGAGCTTTGTAATTAATATTTCCCCCCGCTGACAAGTCTATATAGGACTAGGAAGTGAAAACATTTAAATCCATGAAATGTTTATGATTGAAGTAACACATTTTACTAGCCTTTTTATTTATAGCCTTAGTATCTCCTACTATTATTTTTCATAGGTTTATATGTTTTTGTAATGTCTAAAAATTCTAATTTTCAAAACCAACTAATTCTGGAGATCAGTGAGTAGAGTATGATAGGGTATGTAATCTCCTGTCAGAAGACAAGATTCAAGTCACAGTTATGCCTTTTATTAACTCCATAATATATATTCAGGAGCATCAGTAATTTTGACTATAAAATTTAAAACAATAATTAATAATAACAATATTACTAATAGCAATAGTAGCAGTGTGTAATAGTAAGTAGTAGAGTATAATTTATATAACATTTGTTATACTTAGAATGTAGATTTAAGGAGACATATATGTATGTGTGTATATATATGTACAAGCTAATATATATACAATATATAGCTTATAAAAATATTAATATCCATAGCTTAGGTAGAAAAATAAATACATTTATTTGATACATTTTCTGCCAGGTACTGTACCAAATGCTTCACATGCATTTATTTATTTAATAATTCTTAAACTCCCTATTTTATAAATTATAGAAAGTTTTGATAACTTGTCCAAAGTTATAAATCTTGGTTACATTCAAGTTTATATGTCTGATTTTAAAGCTCATATTTATAACACCTATTGATACTTTAAAATGCAGGTTGTCAATGATATAGGAATTATTCAAAAACATGTAAGACCATCACAATACTGACCATGATTCTATGGAACTAGTTATGTATGTTTTGGTATTCTGTCAAATGAGCATGTAAACTTCAAATATAAAAATATTTTAAAATATGAAATAGAACTGATTTTATTGATATTGACTAGCTTGATGTTGGCATTGCTTATGGAATGATAACATTGTTAATATCCTTAACAATGAGCCATATGTTTTATATCGCTTTTTGACATATTTTTATTAAGAGAAGTTGTATATACCAAAACAAATAATTTTGTGACATATAATAAAGATGTAATTTTTCTCACATTTATGTAAATATGTGCACCATTTTATCAACTTACAATCTTACAATCTCTCATGCCACTTCACAGTTGATAACATATAGTAAGGCCTCAATGTCATCAATAGATTTTGTGATTGTAAGCAAAACAGAGTATGACAAAAACAAATTACCATAAGCTAATTACTATAAACAAGAGCTAAGTTCCTATATCATTTCATTAATGTTATAGCAAAACAATGAGGAATGAACAAAATTTTTCAAGGACCTGCTCTTCCTCATCTTTTCCCCCTGGGATTATAAATATTAAATAGTTCCTTATCTACCATGAATACTCATTTCATTTTAAATCACTTGTGAATTTTTGAGATCTTATGTTGTGTTAGATTTTAGGGACAATATGATCAATAAAATGGAACATTTTCCCTAGTCTATTTGGCTTAGTGGATAGAGCATTGGCCCTCAGACTGAAGGGTATGGGTTTTGGTTCTGGTCAAGGGCACATTCCTTGGTTGCAGGCTCAGTCCCTGGACCCAGATGGAGTGCATGTGGGAAGCAACCAATTGATGTCTCCCTCTTACATCAATGTTTACCTCTCGCCTTCTCCCATCCAATCTAAAACTCTTTGCAAAATATTGTCAGGTGAGCATTAGCAAACCAAAAATAATAAAAAGGAGCATTTATGCTCAAGAATCTCATCAATAGAAAAGAAGAAAATCGTATACATTAACATTTAGGTTATGGTATCACAAATGCTGTATTTGTGATAGCTGTATGTTATCAAAAAAATTTTGCACATGTGGTCAGACAATAGAAAGGAATATTAGTAATACTGCTGTCCTAAAAAATCCAGGATACATAAAAGTATAAGCTATAATAATTTTATATACCTAGATTTAAAAAATAAATTATATTTATTGGCTGTGTCAAGAGGCTGAGGTAGAAAAGGGAATATAATTTAAATAGGCTTTGAGGAGTGGCAAGAAGTTTGCCAGAGAGACAAAGAAGGTTTCCAGGAATGGATTAAAAAAAAATATATATATATACATATATATATATATATATATATATATATATAATTTTAAAAAATATATATATATATTTAACAGATTGACAAATTTCAGAGGGAAGGGGGGGGTAGGGGTGGGAGGGGAGTGATTAACCTGGGAACTTATATATATACTAGAGGCCTGATGCACAAAATATGTGCATGGGACGGGGGATGTCCCTCAGCCCAGCCTGCACCCTCTCTCAATCCAGGACTGCTGGCTCCTAACCGCTAGCTTGCCTGCCTGCCTGCCTCATTGCCCCTAACTGCTCTCCTGCCTGCCTGATCACCCCTAAGTGCCTCGGCCTCTGCCCCCGCTGCCGCGACTTCATCCAGAAGGACATCTGGAATGATGTCCGGAAGGTCGCTCAGCTGTCTGGTATAATTAGCTTATTATGCTTTTATTATAGACTAGAGGCCCTGTGCATGAAATTCACGCACGGGGGGCGGGGATCTCTCAGCCCGGCCTGCACCCCCTCCAATCAAGGACCCCTTGGGGGATGTCTGACTGCCCTCTCACAATCTAGGACTGCTGGGTCCTAACCACTTACCTGCCTGCTTATCTGGTCGCCCCCTAACAGCCCCCTTGCCAGCCTGGTCACCCCCCCAACTGTCCCCTGCCAGCCTGGCTGCTCCCAATTGCCCCTCTGCCAGCTTGGTTGTCCCCCAACTGCTCCCCTGCCAGCCGGGTTGCCCCCAAACTGCCCCCCTGCCTGTCTGGCTGCCCCTCAACTGCCCTCCCTGAAACCCCAGTCACCCCCAAACTGCCCCCCTGTCTACTTAGTTGCCCCCTAACTGCCCCCCTGCCAGTCTGATCACTCCCTGTCAGGAAGGAAGTCAGACATCCAGAAGATGTCTGATCATGTGGTCTAATTAGCATATTACCCTTTTATTAGTATAGATATGCATAACACATGGACACAGACAAGAGTGGTGAAGGCCTGGGAGAGGCAGTGACAGGGTGGAGGGGTCAATGGGAGAAAAAAAAACACACACAAATAAAGAGGACATCTGTAATCTTTTCAACAATAAGATAAATTTAAAAATATTGATGCAAAAAATACAGCTCAAACAATGTCAATATAGTAAAATTTAACAAGGTGGTTAAAGGTATGGCTTCTAAAACAGCCTACCAGGTGCAAACCTTTAGTTTAAAACTTTTTTGCTGTGTATCCATGGTCAAGTTACTAACTCCTATACAATTAAAAGAATAATAGTCACTACCTCAAGAATCTATATATATAAAAGCCTAAGCGACCGGATGACCAGTTGACAGGTTGCTATGATGCACACTGACCACCAGGGGGCAGACGCTCAATGCAGGAGCTGCCCCCTGGTGATCAGTGTGTTCCCACAGCTAACCTCCCAGGGCCAGCCAACCTCCCACAGTCCCTCCCCGCAGCCAGCCGGCCCAGGTTGCTGGCCAGGACAAGGGACCCCACCTGTGCATGAATTCGTGCACTGGGTCTCTAGTTTGATATAATGATGGAAATTTGTTAAAACATTTAAAATGTTTTGAATAGTATCTGAACATAGTAAATGTCAACAGATTGCTATTATGAAATCATAGTAAATGTCAACAAATTATTATTTGCAAAATAGCAGACATTTGCACCAGCCATAACTTAGGTTTAGGTAGGTAGCAGAAATGAATAGGAGATAAAGACATAGTAAGGGATATAGAAAAGTAGGATTTAACCCAGATTTTAAAATGTGTTTCATTCTTTACTAAGCCGTTCTAATACCATATTGAATAAAAAATGACTTATATGCATATTTTTAAAAATATGAAGTGATAGGATATTTTAGTAAAATAACTTAAGTCTTCTTGTGTTTTAGCTCATATTTAAGATAATAATAATAAAACACACACACACACACACACATTGCCAAAAGTGAAATCAGTTCATCTTTTCAGTGGTTTAGGTAACTGTTCACAGGACACTTAAAAACATAGAAAATCTGTAGCCCAAGAGGAGAAGATCTATGAGAAAATATATTAGAACTTGGTTATTGCTTCAATATGGGAAAGGGCAGTGGGGGGTCTGTGGTGGCAAGTGAGAACCAAGGATGATCCCTAAGTTTCTGTGCTGAATTAGTAGGTGCTTAGTGATGCTGTTAACAGACATTGAGATTGAAGCAGGAAGAGAAATTGCTAAATCATTTTTAAACCTGTTTTATTTCAGTGTCACCAGGGCATTAGAATTTCTCATGGGCCTTTGTAAATACAGGTCTGGAGCCCAGAATTGATTTTTATCCTCACAAGAATATATTTTTTATTTATTTTAGGAAGAGAGAGAACGAGAGAGAGAGAGAGAGATCAGTTGCTGCAACCTGGATATGTACTCTCTCTGGGAATAGAACCTGCCACCTTTTGTTGTATAGAACAACACTCCAACCAACTGAGCCACTCTGCCAGGGCCAGAACATTTTTTTACAAATTATCAATGGTGTGAAGACGGTAACTAAATCAATGGGCACATAAATGATGGCAATCAGAGAATACATTTGGAATAAGAAGAAAAAAAAAAAAATAAGACACAGTCTTAACACTGTCCTAATGAAGAGATTAATGCCCTTAGAATTGAAAGGGCTCTAGTTTCCATTTTACCATTTGTGTTTTATAATGTTACATACATTACTCATTATCTGTCTGAGCTTTAGGCTACTTATTTGAAAATGTTTCTATGGATTCTTCCTCGCACGATTATTGTTGGAATCAAATAAGGTAAAGAAGGTGAAAAGTACATTGCAAAATCTAAACTTACTGGAAAACCTTATTTGTTAAAAGAAGTGGTTGATAAGAATAGATTCATCAGACAACTAATGGGGATGGTAGGCATGGAACAAAGAATTGTTTCTTTTGGCACACTTTTATTTTTTTAAACTTTACTGAGTATATCCTTGGGTAGCCATAGGTGCTTTTTTTCCCTTATTGGAGAAAATATCTAATTTTATGCATAAATTATAAAATTTATAAGTATAAAATTATAAATTATAAAATTTATACTATGCTGATATTAGCTACTAATAAATGTTTGTTATAAGATAGTGTTCATCCAAAAAAAGTTATGTTGAAGTTTTACCCACAGAATGTGACCTATTTGCAAATAGGGTGGTTGCCATTGTAATTAGTCAAGATGCCATTGTAATTCATCATTACTCCAATATGATTCCTGTCTGCACAAGAAATCGGCCAGAGAGAAGTCAGAGAGACAGGAAGAAGTCAGAGACATGCACATCCTATACTTTCCAAAGGGAGTAAGGCTCTGCTGACAATTTGATTTTCGACTTGTAGCCTCTGAGAACTGTGAGACAAGAAATTTATGTTGTTTCACTCTACCCAATTTATGATACTTTTTCCCTGGCAGCCCTAAAAAACAATTTATAAGGTGCTTTCTGTATACACAATGTTTTCACATTTGATTATTAGAGATATGAAAATTGTACTACTTACCAAGAGCAACTAGGTCATAAAAAAATTATAGAAAGTAAAGTCTTGTTTAGATTCTGAGCCCAATCTTCTTTGAACTATTAACATAAAACTGTATTACACAAAAGGGAACTGTGGATTTGACTAAAAATGTAACCATGATTTATGTAGGTAATTTTATTAGGCTTTTCAATAAAAGAAGTTTGTCAGTTTTGGATTACCCATGTTCTGGTCCTTGATTATATGTCTACAAAACAAAAAATAAATAAATAACAAAACCAAAATCAACTCATGGGTGAACAGGGTAATGCTAATTTTTCCTTCCTATTTATTGTCAAATGTAAAAGGAACAACATTGATGGATTGCTTCATACCACCTGTTCTTGCTCTGTTTGTGCATAAAATCATGGCGAACACAAATGAAGTTCTCAATGAACTTCTGTGAATGAAATGGATGCCCTATCCTGTCACCCCTGCACCTGCCTGGCTTAAAAAAAAAAGGCAATAATGAACTCTTTCTAAATGCTTTGAAAATAGAGCAAATGCAATTCAAAAGAAAACGAGCAAACACAAGAATGAATAAATGGCATGTCTATGATTCTTTTTTTGAAAGGCACATTTAAAAATGGAATATGATATCTCTTCTGCTATATATCAGTGGGTTCTAGTTATATGGATGAAAGGAAAATAAAATGAGTGCTACTTGAGGAAATAGAAACACATTTATGTGGGAGTTTATAGACACAAAATGTGTCTATAGCTGTTGTCATATCTTTTAATAAACTAAGTCAATTTCTATCCACATTTTACCAGCATGTCATTTAACATAAAAAGCAATAGACATATGTCATGAAGGATGTCTACTTTCCAAAGCTGCTATTGTGAATATAAGGCAGAACATTCTCCAGGGTCATAGAGGTATTGAATCTAGGATAATCATTGTGGCTGGTGCTCACCAATTAGAAATATTTTCATATGCAAACTTCTAGCATATATTCAATATTTGCAATTGGAGCTCCCATGACTACTCAACTGAATATCACGAATTAAGCATATGTAGAAAAGGCGTAAATAGAAATGACACTTGAAGAAAAGCTTCGGTTGCCCTTTTCTTCCTCAGTAGGTTTTACTCTGGGCCCTCAGTATTACAAAAAAATAACTGAGCAGAACACCGACTGCAAGACATTGTCATGATGTTGCCTATGTGCAGTAGCAAGCCAGGAAGTTTTCATTTCATACACCATTTGAGCCTGGCTGCAGTGATTTCCCAAAAATCAGCAGGCTTTGAAAAGTTAATGATAAAGAAAATCATTTGTTTTTGTTATTTTGAGAAAGTACTTCAGTTTTTAAAACTGGAACCTGTGGAGGTTGGTTAGCAAAAATTTATTTCATTTTATTTGGAAGTAATGGTATTTATGTCACAGTTAGAAGAAAAAACACCACTAAAATAATAATATCACAATGGAAACTTCATCAAGAGTTATATCAGTAAAAAAAAAGACATAATATATAACAATACGCATCCTACCTATAAATAACATTAAATATAACCTATTTATTGTCATGTCAGATAATGGCCATTTATTTTCTTTAAATAGTTATATAACATTACTATCAAGATTATTTATTTATTTAACGATGCATCTGAAAGATGTATATTAATATATGTTTTCAGCAATATAAATATTTGAACAATGAAAACACTAATGTAGCTGTAATTTATAGTTATGTTAGATAGTAATTAATGTCCTTGGAGATTGTTTCCATATCACACTGAAGAAAAGTTTTTGTTGTTACCATTGTTTTTAATTACAAGGCAATAGAAAAATGGTGTAAGAACCCTGTTTTGACATGCTAAGTTTGACTTTGGCACTGAAATTGTCAATTGGATATAGACAGTTTTATCTCCTAAATAGATCTCTTAAAAATTAACTGTGCCACTGTCTTGTCAGATCACAATCACTTTCTTCTTGACTTTTGATGCAGCTTCCTAACTAATGTTCCTGCCCCATTTCTTTCTTTCTCTTGACCTCCCCACCAAAGGTTTTCAGAGGCATTATTCTTTAAAGATAAATATTTTTTCCCAAACTTGAGACTTGTATTAGCCCCAGGTTTCCTATAGAATGGGTGTGTAACTCCTTACATGCTCTAGGTTTTCCTAGCCAAGCCATTCAGCTTCATCTTCCACCATTCCTGCTTCTTACAACACTACATTCACCAAGTCCTTTAGGCTCTTCAAACATCCTAATATATAAAAAGCTAGGGCCTTCACAACCAAAACAACCTGATGGAAGCCTGAACACAGGATGCATGGGGCAATCAGGCTGGCAGGGGGCAGTTGGGGGCGACCAGGCCAACACGGGGGCAGTTGGGGGCGACCAGATCAGCAGGCAGAGGCAGTTAGGGGTGATCAGGCAGGCAGGCAGGTGAGCAGTTAGGTGCCAGCAGTCCCGGATTGTGACATGGATGTCTGATTGCCGGTTTAGGCCCGATCCCTGGAATTGGCAGTCGGACATCCCCTGAGGGGTCCCAGATTGGAGAGCGTGCAGGCTGGGCTGAGCCCCCTTCCCCCAATTCACGAATTTCATGCACTGGGCCTCTAGTCTACATTTAAAAGACCAGGGGCCATCATGACCTAAACAACCAGACAGATGACCAGTCACCAGAAAGTGCATGGAGCACCTCTTGGTCCCTCCCCCGTGGCCCACAGGCCCCTATTACAGCAAGGCTGGTGGCTGGTGGGCCTGCAGGCGGGAAGGCAGGGGGTGGGTGGGGCGAGGTGGGTACAGTGGCTGTGGTTCAGGCCTGGAGATAGACCTGGAGATGCTGACTGTCATAGAAACCGAACAATCAGAATCAAATCTGGGTGAAGTGCCAGGAGCCAATGGCTGCCTAGAAGGCAGAGCTTTTGACTCTGACTGGCATAGAAACCAACCAATCAGAACCTAATCTGGGTGAACTGCCAAGGCAGAACCTAAGGTGGGGGCTGAGGAGAGCTTTTAAGGGCAACAGCTATTTGGTGTAAGGTGTAAGAAAGCAGTCTAATTTTTTAATGACTGGTTTGGCAGTATAGTGCATATGGCTGGCTATCAGTCCAGATATAGGGATTATGTATTTTTGTCTGCCAAGAGCATCTCCTCTAGCTGAAAAAGGCTTCTGCCCCCATTTAAGCAATCCTATGCTATATAATCTATCTATACTAATAAAAGGGTAATATGCTAATTAGGCCAGGTAGATCGGGCATCTTCCAGACAAAGCCATGGTGGTGAGGGCCAAGGCAGAGGCAGTTAGGGGTGATCAGTCTGACAGGTGAGGACAGTTGGGGGTGAAGTCAGGCCAGCAGGGGATGGCCATTGGGGGTGATCAGGCCGGCAGGGAAGGGCAGTTGGGGGCAATCAGGCTGGCATAGGAGCAGTTAGAGGTGATCGGGCAGGCCGGCAGAGGTGATTAGGGGCAATCAGGCAGGCAGGCAGAGGCAGTTAGGGCCAATCAGGCAGACAGGCGAGGTTAGGGGTGATCAGGCAAGCAGGCAGGCCGAGGAGATAGGGGTGGACACGTAGAGTGGTTAGGGACAATCAGTCAGGCAAGCAGTGAGCAATTAGGAGCCAGCAGTCCCAGATTCTGAGAGGAATGTCCGACTGCCAGTTTAGGTCCAATCCTGTGGGATTGGACCTAAACTGGCAGTCAGACATCACCCAAGGGGTCCCTGATTGAAGAGGGTGCAAGCTGGGCTGAGGGAACCCCTGTCCCCACCTCCCAATGCATCAATTTCATGCACCGGGCATCTAGTGTACATAAAAGCTCTCAATACTGCATTTCTTCACTCTATTCCTATACATAGGCTTTCATTTCTCTTTAGAATTTTACCTGTTTCCACACTCTCCCCAACCCCCCACTTGTGAAGTTCCTTGCCATTATTTAAGACCCAGTTCAAATGCAAAGTCCTTTGTGAAATATTCTTAAAAACTCCAATGGGAGGCATTCCCCATTCTGCTTCTAATAAAGTTTTGCATCTATTTCTAAAAGTACCTTTGATCACACCATGCTGTATTTTACTTCATTTCAGTTTTTCTTTTCTATTAGTGGTACTGCCATATTTTACTTCATAATCTAAGTGCAGCATTAAAGATGAAATCCATAAAAGGGATTTCTCCTTTATCTAACTAAACAACTTCCATATTCATTTAATGACATTCCAAAATCCATTTTATTTCATCCTTCTTATATTTTTCTATCACTAAAACAGTTGTAATAATAATTGGATCTGTTACACATACATTTCATGGTGATCTTTTGTTTTTCAATGTTAATTAAGTTGTATATGCATTTGATATAAGACAATTGATTTTTCCAAATATGCAACTGTATTTATAATAGATGCATGTTACTAAATTGATTTTCCCATTAAGAAGATTGACAGTTTGGCAATGGCACTCTTTTTTTTTTTCATCTGAAAGATCATTATAATTTTATATTTACAGATTAGAAAAAGAATAAGCAGAAACATAAAGTAATAAGGAATTCTGATACTTCAAGAATAATAAGATAATTGAAAACAATGTTTTTAAAATAGAATTGGTACAAAGAAATACTCCAACTTTTTATCTCCTTTAACATTTGCTTCTGTAATTTTTTATTGCAAAATAATAAATGAAGTCATTTATCTACTCATTACTGAGATGTTGCAAAGTATCCTATCTAATAAAGAGGGACTATGCTAATTGACTGCCCTGCTCTCAAAGATGGCAGCACCCACAGCCAATAAGGAGGGAATATTCTAATTGACTGTCCCTCCCTCAAAGATGGCGGTGCCCCCAGCCACAAGATGGCAGTGCCCAGTCCCCTCAGTCCTGCTCTGTGCCCTGCCTCCAGAGTCCCCCAGTCCCCTCAACTCCCCAGCCACCCAGGGCTGGCCCAAGGCACAGGCAATCCTAGGATGGTGGCTGCCCAGCTGCCCAGGGCTGGCCCGAGGCACAGGCAAGCCTCTGATGGCAGCTGCCCAGCTGACGCCTGAGGCGCAGGCAAGCCTCAGATGATGGCTGCCCAGCCATTCAGGGCCGCCCAATGCTCAGGTAACCAGGGCTGGCTGAGGCTTGCACTGCTGGCAGTGGCAGCAGCAGAGGTGTGATGGGGCATTGCCTCCCGTCCCTGAGGGCTCCCAGACTGTGAGAGTGGGCAGGCCAAGCTGAGGGAACCCCCCTCCAGTGCATGAATTTTCATGCGCCGGGCCTCTAGTAAAATATAAAAGAGTAATAGACCCTCCACTCAGAAGGTACTGTCTTTTATATGTATTTTAAAATACACATTAAATAGTAGAGTTTTTTGTAATTGGTAAAACTTTATTCAGTCATTCCAGATTCTTTATCTCAGCATTTTTCTATGAATAAAAATATGAATAAAACAAATGCTTATTAATGGCATACTATGTGTTAGGATGAGATGTGTGAAATATAGAGATCAATGAAAATGGATGTGTAGCCCTTAGCCTCATGGAGGGCAGAATTGATCTGAGGGCAACAGATAATTGATTTTAAGAAACAAACACAATCATATACCTGTAATATTTTGAAGGATAACTACTCAAAGGAAATTGGCATAGAATTGAGAAGATGGAGTTGGCCTGAGCTAAACTAATTAAATTTATTAACTAAGAGAAGCCATACCAAAAATATGAGTTTCAAATCAATAGCCCAAAGAAAACATGGAGCCAAGGTAATGCCTTTGTTCCAGAAATTTTCCGGATTTCAGAAATAGCAAACTGAAAAACATGCCTTGCCAAATTTGACCACTTAAAATCAGCTTTTATAATATATTTACCTGTGCTTTCTTTCTGGAACTCCTATAACTTGAATACAGGACCTCTTAAAGTGATTCTCTATGCCTCTTTTTTTCTCTTATAATGCATCCTCTCCTCTCATCTCCTGGCCTCTCCTCTCCTCTTCTCTCCTTTCTTCTCCTCTTCTTTCCTCTCTCCTCTCCTCTTTTCTCTCTCTCACTTCTTTTCTGTTATATTTTCTTGACTTTATTTCTCCAATTTTCTTATGGGTTATTTTTAATGTAACAATTGTATTTATAATTTATTGAAACCCTTTTTAATACCAAATTATTTGTTTTAAGTCCTTTTGATATGTATGGATGTAGTACTCTAAAACTGTACTAAGAAACAGTATAGTCGGTGCTTATGGAGGAGTTAGGAAGAAATGAATAAAAAGTTATCTTGTAGAAAATTCAGTTAATATTCTTATTTCCTCATCACATAGATATATGCAGAATGATCTAGACATAAATGATGAAGATAATTGCTAGTGAAATAAATGTTTCCTGGACCCCAAATAGTTTTTGAAATGCAGAAAAAATCTGTCTTTATCAAAAAGATTAGATATCATTATGGTCATAGAGAAATTATTCATTTTTCAATATCACAAAATAAACTAATTTCAAAATATTTTGTTGTATCTGAAGCTTTATATACTTATGGGAAACAGGTATTCATTATCATAAGTTACTAGGTCTGTATGATGCAGTTTTATCATATTAACTACAACGGGGTAAGTTTTTCCCAAGTTGATAGTTGTTGTTTATTTTGTTTACTATTTTTTTTTTCATTTTAATCTGTGGTTATTTTTAACACAGTGTTTGCCATGAAACACTAAGTTATTATCAATCACAATGATTAATCACAGTGTAACAAATTCATGCTTTGCTCCAGATAAAAACATAAGGTAGTAATTTATGCTTATATCCACATGTAGAATACACTGAGGCTATAAATGGCTAGCTGATACAACTTGGGGGTAGCGGGAGGAGGAATACTGCTCTTGAGTAACAGCCAACTTCCTTCAGCTGCCCATCACTCTCAACCCAAAATGTTCATTCAACTATCAAATGTCCTGGAAATACCATTTCTACTTTTCTGCTTTTAAGGACTTGACTATTCTTAAAAAGTAATGATTTCCTTTCTAATTTTCTAACAATATTTCACTTGAGGGAAAGATAATAAGTAATATGGATGCAATTAGACTCAGCTGAGGGTCAAATATTCATATCAGAATTTCAATGACTACATAACACATTTGGATCTCTTAATATGTGCATAAAATACTTATTTAATTGAAATAAATGTATTATTTTTATACTCTACACTCATCTATATATATAAAAGCCTAAGTGACCATTACAACCAGTTGCCCAAATGACCAGTCGACCAGTTGCTATGACCAGCACTGACAACCAGGGGGCAGATGCTCAACACAGGAGCTGCCCCCTGGTGGTCAGTGTGCTCCCACAGCCAACCTCCCTTGGCTGGCTAACCTCCTGTGGTCCCTCCCCCAGGGCTGGCCAGCCCCAACTGGCACCAATTGTCAGCCAGGCCGAGGGACCCCACCCATGCATGAATTTGTACAACGGGCCTCTAGTTTACTAATATTTTGCTATGTGTTTCATTTGTTCCTTACAAATGGTATTTTCATGTAGAATATATTGTTGTTTCATTAAGAATAAACTTCTTTCATATTTGCTATAAAATGATAGAGTATGAAAAACATGCGCTTTCATCTCTAGAGTTGTACCCATTTCTATTTTGATGACTTTGGCAGGCTTTTAATGAGAATCAATAAATAACAAATAAGGACACTTTCAGAAAATATGAATTCATGAAATGACTAGTTTTTAAAGAGGCAAAATTATGTTAACTTGCAATAATGCAGTTAAAATAAAAAGATAGATTTAAATAATTAATTCAAAGGACCAGAATTGTTATACTAAGAAACGTAGTCCAATAATGTTGATGATGATGAAAACAGTATTTTAAGTAGTCAGTATGCAGGGCATGCAAGATGACTCATTAGGCAGAGGAAATTATTACCGCCCTTTAAAGAATTAGCTTTCACAAAAATGAAAAAGTTGATTAGTGTACCCCAGAATGGTTGGTCTCTAAAATTAAAAAATTAATGAATGTATGAAGTAATTTCACACATAAATATCTGTTAAAAGAATTTAGTTGTTTCATAGATTAAAAGTTATTTAATACACATGCAGGATAAAATATTACATCTGAAATAATAAGCTTTTGATAGTATTTGTTCTTGTTAATTTTATAGCAATAATTATAATAATCTTATGGATTTTCAGAAATTATGGGGAGGGAAATCACACGATACATATAAACAAATGTCTATTAAAGTAATTTTTGTACATTTTATCTATATGTGAAAATATTTTTGAGGTGTACCTGGTCAAAAGTTTGGGTAAGTTATCCCAATTTCTATCTATATATATATAAAAGCCTAAGCGACCATTATGACAGAACAACTGGAATGACCGATTGCTATGACGTGCAGTGGCCACCAGGGGGCAGATGCCCCCCTGGTGGTCAGTGCTATCCCACAGTGGGAGCACCACTAAGCCAGAACCTGGCTCACAGTTGGCTAGAGTAGTGGCAGTGGTGGGAGCCACTCCCACCTCCACAGCAGCACTAAGGGGCAGCGACCCAAGTGGCAAGGAGCAAGCAGGTGGGTGGTTAGGAGCAAGGGGTCCCGGATTGAGAGAGGGATGTCTGATTGCTGGTTTAGGCCCAATCTAAACTGGCAGGTGGACATCCCTGAGGGGTCCTGGATTGCGAGAGGGCACAGGCCAGGCTGAGGGACGCCCCCCCCCCCATGCATGAATTTTGTGCATAGGGCCTCTAGTAGAATTATATTAGGATAAAGATAATGAAACATGCTGATCAGATTTAGCTACATTATATTAGATTATAGCAAAAATATAGAATAGTTCATTAAATAAATTCAGTAAGTCATATGAATTTTATTCATAATATACCACGGCATACAATATAAAAAACAATGCTTACCAGAATGCAAGGCCTTTAAGGTAATATGTTGTAATGAACATATTTAGGCTTAAAATAATGTGTAATCATGTATACTTTCTTATATAGGGTATCCCCAAAAAATGTATACACACTTGACTGCCATTATTAATTCAAATGGGTTAAATCTGAAAAGAAAGCAACATTAATTGAGCTATCAGCTGTTAAAATGCATAGACATTTTTGTGGGTCAGGGCGGGAACACCCTGTAGTTAATGTCAAAATCCAGGGTCAGGATTTTGTGTCATAGCATCTATGCTAGTACAAGTTCAATAACTGCAAAAATAATCTTGAAATGTTGGAAACACTATCAGCTATTGAAGCACACATTTATGTTTTGACAAATTAAAGTCTTTTAATTTTTATCTCATAGAGGGGATATAAAGTACATTAAGAAAATGGCTTGAGAAGTTGCCTAAGTATATGTAGAAATATATGTATATACTAGAGCTATTATCTATCTATCAAATACAGGTGTTGGAAAGGGTTAGTTTACAATTTTGAGTATGCAAAACACAGTTTATTCTTGTATTATTATTAAGTCATGTATTATTTTCCATACAAACAATTGTAAACCTATTTTTGCCTACTCCTTAGAGCTCTCTTTATGTATATATTTATATGTCTATTTTTTCTACATTTATATACACTACATATATATTTCTACATTTATATACACTACATATATATTTATATGTCTATTTTTTCTACATTTATATACACTACATAGATGGTTTATATATGTGTGTACAATAATAACAGTAGTTATTATAACTATTGTGATTATTATTTTTTTACCATCTGAGTGTTCAAAAATCTATCTGACTGAGTAGTTCCAATGTTCCCATGAGATAATTTTGAGATAACTGGATATTTCTTGAGTGTCCTTCTCATTAGACTCTAGCTTATTTAGCTGCAAATCTTTCTGCAACCTGATGACTGAATAAATTGTGCTCAGTCTGATACTATCCTATTATCCTCTTGTGGGAATTTGACCAATTTCTATCTACTCATTAGTTATGAACAGCTATAGCATAAAATGATGAAATCTATAAAAGCACTATAGATGATAATTATTTTAATCCATTGTGTAAAATAAAACAAAAACCTAAAGACCCTTTCTTACAAGCTTAAGCAAATAATAAATCATTAAATAATTCTCTTAGTTGGAACATGTTAGCAATACAAATGAAACAAATTCAAATTTCTGACTGATCATACAGGTTTCCAGTGTACATTTCTATGATACATGATCTGCATTTGCATTGCATGTCTGCCACTCAAAGTCAAATCACTTTCCATCACCATATATTTTGCTCCATTTACCCTTTGCTATAACCTCACCCTCTTTCCCTCTGATAGTCACCATCCTGTTGTCTGTGTCTATGAGTTTCAGTTTTTTATTCACATATGGGTGAAATCTGAGCTTTTTCAGACTGACTTATTTGGCTAACATAATATTCTCAAGATTCATCCATTTTGTCACCAATGGCAGTATTCCATTTTTTCTTAAGGCTGAGTAGTATTCCACGGTATATATGTACCACATCTTTATCCAATCTTTTATTGAAGGACACTTTAGTTTTCTCCATGTCTTGGCCACCATGATTAGTGCTGCGATGACCATGGAGTGCATATATCTTTGTGAATAAATGTTTTCAAGTTATTTGGGATTGGTGGATCATATGGTAACTCTATTCTTAATTTTATGAGGAACTTCAAAACTTTTTTGCCATAGTGGGTATATCAGGTTACTTTCCCATCAGCAGTGAATGAAGGATCCTTTTTCTCCCCTACCTTTCCAATACTGGTTACTATTTGTCTTGTTACTAATAGCCATTCTAACAGAGGTGAGGAGGTATCTCACTGTAGTTTTGATTTGCATTTCCCTAATAGCTAGTGAAGCTGAGCATGGTTTCATATATCTATTGGCCATTTGTATGTCTTCTTGGGAGAAGTGTCAGTTCAGGTTCTCTCTCCACTTTTTAATGGATTTTTTGTTTCCTTGGTGTTGAGTTGTATGAGTTCTTTATATATTTTGGATACTAACCCCTTGTTGGAGCTGTTATTTGCAAATATCATCTCCCATTGAGTTGGTTGCTTTTTGTGTTGTTGGCAGTTTCTTTGGCTGTGCAGAAGCCTTTTAGTTTGATATAATCTCATTCATTTATTTTTGCCTTTAGTTCCCTTGCCTTTGGAGTCAAATTCATAAAAATCTTCTCTAAGACCAAAGTCCATCAGGTAGTACCTATATATTTTTTTCTCAGTAGCTTATTATTTCAGGCTTTAGATTTAGGTCTTTAATCCATTTTAAATTAATGATTAAACACAATAAAATGGGTATAGAAAATACCTCAACATAATATAGGCCATATAATACCAAACTCAATGGTGAAAAACTGAAAGCTTTCCTTCTAAAATCAGCAACAGGACAAAGATGTCCACTCTCACCGCTTTTATTCAACATAGTCTGGAAGTCCTAGCCAGAATAATCAGGCAAGAGAAAGAAAAAAAAATGAAGAAGTAAAAGTAACACGTTTTGCAGATACAGAAAAACTGAAAGACTCCGCCAAAAATTTTTTGAAACAATGAACAATTATAGTAAAGTTGCAGAATACAAAATCAATGTGCAAAAATCTATGGCTTTCCTATATTAACAATAAAATTTCATAAAAAGAAATGGAAAACAAAAAACAAAAAATATTTTACAATTGCATAAAAAGAATAAAACACCCAAGAGTAAACTTAACAAAGGATGCAAAGGACCTATATACTGAAAACTACAAAGCATTATTAAAAGAGATTGGAAAAGACACAATAAAATAGAATGATATTCTTTGTTCATGGATTGGAAGAATCAAGTTGAAAATGGCCATATTACCCAAAGCAATATTCAGATTTAGTGCAATCCCCATTTTTTGTTAAAGAAATAGAACAAACAACAACAAAAATCATCAGGTTTGTGTGGAACCACAAAAGATCCCAAATAGCCAAAGTAATATTGAGGAAAAAAAGAACAAAGCAGGAGGAGGTATCACACTACTTGACTTCAAATTATACTACAGAGCAATGCTAATCAAAACAGTGTAGTACTGGCAGAAAACCAGACACACAGACCAATGAAACAGAATTGAGAGCCCAGAAATAAAACCACATGTGTATGGGCAAAAATTTTTTTTGACAAAGAAGCCAAAAAGACACAATGAGGGTCGGGGTGCGGGGGGAGCCTCTTTAATAAATGGTGCGGGGAAACATTGGAAAGCCACATGCAAAAGAACGAAATAGACCACAGTTTTTCCACGTGTATAGATTGTTGTTTTAATACAATGCTCACTCCACATTCACATATAACATTCAACATATTAACATAGTATCTGATGAATGAGAGTAGGGCTTTTCTCAACTGCTAACATTTCACAACACTTTCTAATGATCAGGCAGAATACTATTTTCCACTAATTTTAAATTTGTAATGATCATTTCCCCCTAATACTTAGCAAAGCAGCTGTTTTGACTTGAGCCTGAGGCTTATTCCAAGTTTAAAATGTTAATGTTGTTGAGTCATGTGCAAAATAATTAAGTATCTCCAATTTCCAAATTAAAAGATCTTGGCAGCTCTCACTCACTAAATAAACTTAGGTAGAAAAAGACTTATAACCTCAGAGGGAAGAAAAGGAATTCAACCACTTCTCTTTCTCTACTTTGCAACTTCCCTAAACGGCCTGCAACAATAAGGAACCTTTTAACAATCTACAATAGTGGAATTTGATTGTAGTAATTGGTTTTTAAGCTAAAAAAATTAAATCACTGAGCAAGATGAAAAGAATGATAAGTATAAAAAACACGGTGTAATACCGAAGTGAGATAAGTGATCTTATAAAAACAAGTAAGATAGTATTTCAATTATTTAAAGATTACTATAATTTTCATATAATTCCTCTCATTATCAGGAAAAAAAAATCTCCAGGCTTTGTCAAACGTATCTTATCTTTGTGGTGTCTGCGACTCGTTATTTTTAATTATAAAATTTTAAATTTTGGCATGCTTATGTATGAATTATAACACTTGTATACATTTGTATAACCATCTAGCACAATTAAAATATAAAACTGATCATATCACCCCCTAAAAAAACCTTCCTCGTGTTATCTTTTGAAAATCACATCTCCCCATCCAAAAACCCAGGCAAAAACTGATAGCTGTGTCGTTTATGGAATGTCCTAAAATATGTCTTATAAGACTCAGTAGACTGTCTTGAAGATAAATTCATGTAGTTGCATCTATCAATAGTTTATTCTTTTTTGCTGAATAGTATTCCATTATATGTACATCTATGACATTGCTTATCTATCATTTGTGGAAGGGCCTTGGAGTTTCTGGGTTTGAGTGATTGTGAATAAAGTCTCAATAAAGATTCAAGGACAGTTTGTATATGAACAGACAATTTCATTTCCTTAGGGAAAATAACAGGAGTGGTATTATGTCACATGGTTAAGAAAAAAATTGCTGGATAATTCCAAGAGTGAAATGGAATGACAGAGACATACTTAGAAAACAAATGAGAAAAATTGGGAATAAAACTTCTGAAGTCATATGTTTCTAGTGAAGAATGAAATAAATAAAAAAAAAAAAGACTTTGAAATGCTATAGCACCTGACACATGGAAATATTAAAAAATATATATCAGTTTCTACTGACACATAACAAATATAAGGTATCAGTGTTAACAAAGGCTATTAAATCAAAGGCTATTAAAACAAAGGCTGTATCTTAAATTCTCATCAGTTTGCTAGGATTGCCATAACCAAAGTACCACCAACTGGTTGGCTAGAAACAACAGACATTTTTCCTTTCAGTTTTGGAGGCTAGACATTTGACATCAATATATTTGTAGGACCATCCTCCTTCTGAAACCTCTTTCTAGCTTCAGTTTTCTGGTGATCTTGATATAGGTCTGGAAGTTCCAATCCTCTAGCCACGTGGTTGACTGCACTGGCAGCCAGCCCCTATCCTCGATGCTTCTCAAAAGTAACTTTATCAATATAACAAAATACACCATTATTGTTCTCCTCTCTTAGGAAATGCTAAGGATTTGAGGAGCTCCATGTGAAATACGCATGTGCTGTTCTATATCACAATATCACAAACACCCAGGGAGAAGGGGCTCTAGCAGGCAGGCTTCACAGAAGAGTCATTTACCCTGGGGCAGTGTGGTCCTGCTAGAGAAGGAGCTAATAGGTGGGTAGGGGAGCTGGGGAACAGAGGGCATTGCTGGCCAAAGCTCAGCCTGGAAGGCTTGAAGGGTTGGCAAGAACCTGGGGAGACATTCCAGAGAACAAAGCACAGGCCCAGCCAGGGGAGTGTCAGAGAACAGAGTGGGGAACAAAGAAAAAAAAATCAAAATGTCTCTAAAGCAATTGAAGAAATATCACTATGATACATTCAGTATCCCCTATGCATACTTTAAACTTTATTTGCTTTCAGACAAATGGGGGATTCTGATGGCTATCATTCTGAGGTTCTCTAGAGCAATTTAGATAAAAAAACATTGGAGACTCTATATTCTATAAATTCAATATTTTCCAAGGTAAATTTTGGCAAATAATCTAATATTAACTATCTTTGCTTTAGAAAACAGTACAGTCATTGTATTAATATATGAATTTTATTATTAAATTCAAGCTTTTTTTTCCCACTGAATAGTTCAAGAGAGTTCTTACATTCTTACATATATTCCACATCTTCCATTCTGTTATAATGAAATGTACAAAGTATCGTCCTACTGCAGATTCTAATAATGTAGCCGCATATACAATGTGTTTAAAATATAACTGTTGGTGTATGCTCATCTTATAAATGGACAGCCTTTCATTAAATGATGCGTTTAAAATAAATTTTACCAGAATTTTGAATAGTTGTATGAAACTTGGCCATGGTGGTGCTGTTGAGGTCAACACGACCAGTGAATGAACTGTCCGGTTGCAAACAGAAGCCCAAGCCCACTCCCTGTGCATCAGCATCTTTGGAGAAGGCTTTCTCACCACTAACATTTGCATGATAAATTTATGGGCTCTGGCTCCACCAGCTTGATTGAACACATTGCATTTTGCTAAGAACAGCATGTCAGCTAGCACAGTCAGCATCCATATACATCTGGGAAAACTGCAACTGTTAGAATTGTGCCATGGGACTGAAGATAAGAAAAGCTTTGTCAGCTGTCAGTTAGCCATTTCTTCTACTATCTATTTTATAAGTGATAAATGAAAAGTGTGGTCAATATTCAACACTGCATTTCATATATTACTCTTTGGACTCAGAAGGCTCCAGAAGAGAAGAGAAATATCAAGAAAAGGCACAGGGATAGAAATAGTTGCTTTTAGTCCTACTAATTGAGAAGACCAGAAACAAAAGGAATTATAAGCATACAAATTGGGACTGAGAAAGCAGCTGGAGCTTGGTTGGCAGAGAGCAATGTTATACGGAAATGATTCACTTTAGAAAAGATCACTAGTTCCTCTGTCACCTGCAAAAAACAAGCAGGATAGTTCCGAACAATGTGTGTGTGTGTGTGTGTGTGTGTGTGTGTGTGTGTGTGTGTGTGTGTGTGTGTGTGTATGTGTGTATATGTGTGTGTGTATGTGTGTGTGTGTGTGTTTCAACATATAATATAACTGCATGATCTGAACCCAGTTCTGAAGAGTTCAGGGGTTGAGCCACAAGTAATTCTGTTTGAGAGTTAATTGTACTCTATTATCCATATAATTTAGACAGAAATTTTTGTCAAAATGATTTAAAAATATTCACTTAACCTGTTAATTTAATTTTCAATGGTATAAAATACATTAAAACTACATTTTAAAAATCCAAAACCAATGATAAAAGTGTCTGGAATTGAGAACATAAACCTTTGTTAAAACAAATACAATAAAAATAAAACAAAAAGAAAATTGGCCAGGTATTTCCTTTGTCTATTCCTGAAAGGAGTCAGTTATCTTGACAGTGATAAACAGGAATATGGTCTTACTGCAGAATTGGTAAGTGATTTTGAATAGCTATTTAGCAGTCTGAAGTGGCCTTTGTGACACTGATAATTTTGTTCCTGGGCATTTTAATGCAAATTATAAAGGAAATCTATCATTAGACTGAAAGTATTTATTTAGTACTGGTGACTAGTACTGCTTAGGTGAAATGGGATATGAGGATGGGACAGGGCTCAGGAATATATAGAGACTAAGAAAACAAATTTCAAGTTTCAAGTGAGGTTCCAAGTTGTAATTGGGTCAAAAGTGCCTAGTGTATGCTTGGTTATTAAATACAACAATTTATCTATGATAATGGTCTTTTAATATAGGCATCACAGATTGCTTTGCTCTTTATAATGTCTTATATTGTGGAATGACTATATTATATAACTGACAAATGTATATGTTTCCCCAGTGTGTCCATGATGCTTCTGAAAAGAATGCATTCACTAATCATGAGCCCAGCGTGCTTATATTTGTATTCTCCTAGAACAAAGTTGTCATTTAAACCCATTGAATCCCACCCTGAAAATTCATAAAGGAAAACAGTTATAAATGTAGAGGGAAGGCACTTTGCCAACTTATCAAAGTCAACATCACAGTATAGTGCTGTCAAAATCATGGACAGAAAAGGGAAGAGCAAAGTGCTAGAAAGCCAAGTCAGTGAGTCCATTAATGGCATCAAATCAAGAATCAATATTTGGAGAAAAATATTGAAATTGACATAGTAGTGAAGACAAAGCAGAAAGAAAAGGAAAGCCTCTGGCCAAGGAACCCCAAAGTCAAACTGCATGAGACTAGGATAAGATCCTGTAGACTGGATCCAAAGACTGGCCCTGGGCCACTTCCTTCCCAGGGCATGTTTCTTTTGCAGACATATTCTGTCCATCTGAAAGTTTAACTTACTATGCATTGATGCAAACAAATTCTTCTGGGTTGGAGACTTGTGTGTCATCCATGGATGCTTAGGGGTAGTATGTTTTTATGAAGTAAGGGCCTTATAGCTGAAATACATTTGCAAACTCTTAAAGTGATCAGGAGCCATTATGAATGAAATGTTTACTTGAGGAAAGGTAATCACTATAATTACTAAAATTTCAAAACATTTTTTCCACCTCCTTTTCTCTCTTCCTCTTCTCTACCTCTCCCTCTCTTTGTTGACTCATAATTCAAATTAACACATACTTTAAGATTCATGATCTCTCAGATGCTTCATTTCTGAAGTGATCTGTAGTGCATCCTATTCCTGCCATGGAAGAAATACCCCGGCTTTTATATCCTTGCAGGAACAGGACACAAAGGAGAAACAAGCCTTCTCTTACTTAGGTAGAGTGGGTCTTCAAAACTCACATAAACTCTAGCCCCACACACGGGGGTAGCAAATTATATAGTAGTTTGGGAAAACAGAAAACCTTATTTTTGTAATAAGAACATTTGCCTGGAATACCCCTTGGGATATATAGCTAATAAATAAAATGGTAATTGTCACTTATTTTTTTTTTCTAAACAGCATTACAATTATTAGTTCCATTTGATAAATTTCACTACTGAGTTATATAGAGATTGAGCACACAACATGGTATAGCTAGGATTTAGACTCAGGCACTGGGTTTCTAAGCTTATTCTCTTAACTTCTGTGTTCTGTTGTCCAACGTTCATTTTAATAATTTTTGGGTGTTTCTCATTTTTCCAATATTTTTGCATGTATTACCAGTTTAAATACTTACAGAATCTTAAGTAATAGGTGATATTATTATTACCATTTGAACATAAGTAAACTAAGACATACATCTAGTATGCAATAGGTATGAGGTACAAGCCAAGAGAGTTTGGCTTCAGTCTTGATCACTTTAGCCTTTAGGAGACTGATATTTAACAGTGGAAATTAGTAAATGAACATATGAGAACACACCTACTATATACTTGGCATGGGAAATTGGAATTAAGTCACAGTTCCTCTCTTTAAGGAGCTCAAATTCTAGTAAAAACAATAATTATGGAGAACATATTTTGGGGGAAAGTGTTATATAGGAAAATCAGTCCTAAAATTTATATTGAAACTCTAGAAGGATCTTTGATTAATGGTAGAATTTAGAGTTAGGAAAATATCTTTGCTAACATATTCTTTTTACATTTCAAAGTACAGTATTAGGTACCAAAAATCTTTAATTCCAATCCAAAATTATTTGGTTTAGTAGGAAACTTCTATGTATAATGGACACTTGATGTAAGTTCTTTGAGAGTAGAGAACATTGCATTATTATTTTTATTTAAAAAGAAAGATAAGATAAAAAATGAATTTTTAAATTAATATATTTTACCAGAAGATATGTTTATTGATTTTAGAAAGAGGAAGGGAGAGAGAAGAGAGTCAGAGAGTGAGCAAGAGAGAGAGAGAGAGAGAGATGAGAGATTGATGTGATAGAGAAACATTGATCAGTTGCTTTTCATAGGCATCCTAACTAGGATAGAAACTGCAACTTAGGTATGTGCCCTGACTGGGAATTGAACCTGTACCTTTAGGTGTATGGGACAGGGAGGACACTCCAACCAACTGAGACCTGGCCAGGGCATTAAATTAATATTTTAAAATTTTGTTACTTATATGCTATTCTCCATCTTGTCATTTAAAGAAATGAGTTTATATCTTAATCTATTTACTAAAGAAAGAAATATATTTCCAATTTTATTAAAATAATGTTTTAGTATCTCTAAGGACTATTATACCTATAATAGTAGATTTTACTTGTTTTAGTGTTATATTTTTACTTGCAAATTCTTCAATTAAAAATATTTCATTGCAATTAAAAAAAATAGTCAGTTGACTATAACCTCATGGACCTTGCTCTACTCAACTCAAATGACTTAAGAAGTCTCTTAAAATTAGATGGACATCTAAAATTACTATTTATTCTTGTTTAAAATAAGTAAAATGTAAAGTTGACTTCAGAATCACAATTAAAAACTTGATTGTTTTATGATACTTTCAGCTGGCAGTGATAATTGTTGGAGTTCACTCTCATAGGGCCAAAAAGCACTGAAAGGCTAGTTAACTTTGTGCTACTGATGTATTAGCTCAGATATTAATATTAAGTTGGGTCTTGCATATTTGAAAAACTTTCTCAGAAAGTGGTACAAATTTCAGTGATTTCTGAAGCCATTACAATTTAAGAACTACCATCATTTGTTCCTCACAGGATATCATGTAAGTAAAAGTTTTGTCTGTGTGTAGAGCTGGCTCTTCCAATTGCCTGCATTTCTCTTTATTGATGTGGCTTATGTTTCTGTATTTAACATGTTAAAATGTTTACACAGTCTGCTTAGGCAAAGTTAAATTTTCTAAGAACCAATGAGAAAGCGCTAATATACATTTAAGGGCCTTTGGTGTTCCAGATGATTACCTTATTTTACTGCTAATCCCCAACAAGCATCCTAGGTGAGAAACCCGAGAAGCAGAGAAATAAGTAGCAAGAGTCACTGGGGTTGTAATCCAAATCTCTGTGATTTCAATGTCTGTACATGACATGTTACTGCAGCTCACACAAAGAGCAACAATTTGTTTACTGCTATTCTCGATTGAAATTATTAGCAAATAGATTCATTTCATAAAGCACCTTTACAGATTTCGTGGAAATGTGAGAATTCTAACATAGAGAGAGTACACTCACACATTCACTTTTCAGATAGATGTCAGTTCTGAGAAACACTAATTTTCTCAAACAAATTTATACTCTCTCTTTGGAATAATAAGCTATAAAAAGGGATACTAAATATTATATCAAATAAATTAACACCAGTCCTAAAATATAAGTCTATGGAAAGAGAAATTGATTGCCCAAACTATGTGTTAAAAACTGGAAGTATATTGATATAAGTTGTTTTGGATGCTTCGATGCTGGTATATTGAAATATTGTTATATTCTATGAGGCCATAATGTTAATAAGATACCTTACTTTCAGTCCTGCATTTACCATAAATTATGCAATTAGAAAAGTCACTTAATATCCTTGAGCCTCAAATTAATCACCTAGAAAACAAAATACTTGATTAGATTATTTGATGCTAATATTTGAAAAATCTATGATTTTATTAGAATGATTACTAGTAGGTATCTCTAAACAAAATCTCTAAACAAAGCAAAAGTGGTAAATACTGGAGTGAAACCATTTTCATATTTGATGCATATTTATTATTTGGATTACACATTCAATTATAGAAGATTATTAACAGAGGAGACCCTGAATTATCCTTGTGTATGACAATCACTGACTGTATTCGGGGAAGGGAATGGCCAGGAATAGGATCTCTGAACCTGTGAAAACTACTCTGGCCAAAGCTTTTCAAGGCATGTATGCACATAAGACATGTCAGGTTCCTTTTATGAGTAGTTAGAATTTAGTACATTATAGTACAATGATAGTGATGGCAAATTTAGATGCATTCAGGGATTAGGCAGATGATAAAGGGACCAAGTGAATAACATGTGGTTATAGAAGAACTGTGACAACCAGCAAAAACATGGTCTATGAAGATACTAAAGAAAAAGTTTAAAATCTTGCACCATTCAAATATACTTTATTTGCCATATTTATTTTTTCCCAAAGAGCTGTTCAATCACAACTCTTTCCTTAATGGAATAATAAACTTGAGAACTTTCTGAATTGAGAGGGACTGTAAGTGTTACTGTTGTATTTGGTATTTAAGCATTGTGAAAATAGTCTACTCAATCTGTTTGTCCTAGACCTATATATAATACTGGGAGGTAGGAAGGGAGAATGAGAAAGAAAGAAGTAAATGAGCCTAAAACACAGACGAAAAATAGACAGAGAGAAAGCATTTTTTCTACCCAAGTTATTAAAAAAACCCACTACATCAGGGTATCCCCCCCAAAAAATGTATATATACTTTAACAGCTGATAGATAATTTTTAAAAATGAAATGTATTTTAATAAACATTGCATTTATAATTATTCAAAGTATGTGCATATTTTTGGGGCACCCTATATATCTCTCACTAAAGATTTTACTCTGTTACTCCCCAAGGTTGTAGTGGATTCATGATAGACATAATTTTTGACCCTTCTCACATAACAAAAAATATGATCTCCTCTTAAATATTGACAGTCTCTACAATTTTTTTTGACCAATGGAATAGGCTAGAAGATATGCCATGCCAGTTTCTGGTTTCAAGTTTTAAGACTGGTGTTTTTCATTTTCTGTCTCTTGGACCCTTGCTTTTGAAACTCCACTACTATTACTGGTTGGGGTAGCGTAGCAATAGAGCACAAGACGTTCTGTAGAGGCTCCCATTTGGAGAAAACCAAGATTGCTCAGTGGCAGCCAAGATGCCAGCTGACAGCCTCCATCAGCCATGTGTGTGAGCCATGTTGCAAGTCAAACCTCCACCACATTTGAGCTTCCCCAGTAGACCTGTTTGACATATAGACAAGCCTTCACACTGGCCAAAATGCATTTTCATGAATAAGATAAATTATGTTTTATTTCAAGCCACATTTTAACAGGAAAGTTTATAATGCAACTATAAATAATAGGAACCAAAATCTTACAAGGTAGAGAAAGCTTATTCTTGCTTATTCTTATTTTCTTTTACTTTGACTCTATTCTAGAGGGAAGGAGGATATAGAGAGAAAGAGAGGTTCTATATAAAAGATTATTCCTCAAAAGAATAAATTTTCATTTATTTGTGCCTACCACAAAAACATCCACTGCTTAGGTCCTAACTTATTTTGTATCCCTGAGGATTTCCTTGGGAATGTTCTTCATGAACATTAATGTTCCTTTTATGCTTAGGTCAGAAAGGGATACCACTGAACTCTCCATATAGACTAGAGAAGTGTGGTGAGCTATAATTTCTTTATTTTTCTCTTATTCTTCCTCTTCCTCCTGTTCCTATTCCACTTCTTCCTCTTCTCCTTCTTCTAAATTTAAATTGGCTATGTGACTTTTTTTCTGATGCAATCAAGCCCATAAATTTGTCCCAGACACATTTAGTTTCCTTCCACTCTAAAAAGCTATATAGCACATGGAAAGGCTTTGGGTTTTGGAATTACTTTAATATAGGTTTGCTATTGTCTTGCATCATTTATTATTTTTGTGGTATTTGTCATTTACTAAAACTTTCAACAAGTCAGGTTTTTTTTTAATGTGTTAAAATTTTCATCTGAAATCTGCTCATTAGATAAATAAATATTCTTTGTCTAGAACAAAACTTTTTTGCAAACTTGTGGTAAAAATCAAATAGGAAAAGCTATCTAAATCTCCTAATAAGCATCAGAGAGTGGATAGAGGATAGCTTCTGTTTCTTGTACTGTTTTTGTTAATAATATTTTCTACACGCAATTAAGGTTTAAAATGGGACAACAAGGTAACTTCTTTGAAAGGATTTATTTTCACATTGGTTATTCCTTATTTTAGAATGAAAAGAAATATAAATTATTGAATCTGACAATAAACAACAGAATTTATACATAAGCAGAATGAAAGATTCATTTGGATTTCACTGCTCAGAAGACTGAATGACAAATTTGAAATGTTCATAAACCTTAATTTTAAAATTATGTTCTACAAGGCAAGTTTAACGGTTTCTTGAAAGGACATATTTATGGTAAACAAAATTATGTGCTCTTATGAATATCCGATGCAATGGCAAGAGATCCTACTCTAACTCCACATCTTAGAGTCAGCTTCCTGAGACCACTCCAGGCACAACTGTGTTGCATGAGTTTCTGGAAACAGGAGTTTTGTTTTGCAAGGCTCTTGGGGCATTCATCAGTAGGAATGTAAGAAATTCCCCAACAAGCAGATGGAAAAAGCTGATCAACAATTTGGTGACAATAGAGGGCTAGGGGACTCAGCTGATTCAAGAGGAGCTCTGGGATTGGGATGGGCCTTTAGCATTTTCCCAAACTGAGTAATGGGAGTTCGACTTTTCTGTCCCCACCCCTCCATTCATAGTAATTGGCTTCGGGCTATATTCTAGTTAGGGCATCACCTGGAGCTGTGCAATCAATTCCCTGTGGCTGAGAGCAATTCCCAGCTGAGAGATGAAGCTGTGAGTGGTCTCACCCCTGCTATTTCCTTAAGTTGAAGCCTTGAAGAGGGAATCTGGACAGTTTCACAATACCTACTACAATATCCTGACTCCCAAACAATTTACAATATTTATTGGAGGTAGTAATTTTTTTTCTAACAGACGTTTGCAAAAGTATAAAATAAATGTCTTTGATAAAGCCTAGCAGGAAAATACCTCAAATCAAAATTAGAAGGAAAAAAAAGTGTTGCTTATATAATTACAGCTGTATTTGAAATAGCCAGCAATGTAATACAAATCTCAGAAAGACTTTTTTCCACTAAATGAGGGCTTCAGTGATGTACTACACATAATTAACACTGAAATTCTGGGAACTACTTTATCATTTCCAGGCACTGGAGTTCCAAAGCTGGGAAGTGAACATGAGATGATTGATTCCCCATGGATTACAACAGGCTGAAGTTCCCTTCATTATGTAAATTAATAAAATTCAAACTATACAAAATATATATTAGTCATTGATGATTAATTCATCCATGCATGAGTACTGAGAGTCAGGTCTACTTAAGCCACACAGATATTTTAACCTTTTCAATTTAGAAAGATCTGGTATATATACATTATCCTTCAGCATTATAATTCTAGATTGGTTAAAATTAGAAGGAAGCTTTAAAACTTTCATGTGAAATCAGTGTAGATGTATATATTTGATGTCTGAAATAAAAAGAAGGACTTGAATGGAGGTGACTGTTGTATTAGTTTGGGAACAGCATAAAAATACAATCATTTAAAAATAGTGTTATATGAAAAGAAAAGAGTTATTTCTCTGTATCTTGAAATTCAAAAACACTAATAGAAAATTCTTCTGTGTAAAAATTGACTCTTAAACATTTGCAATTAATATCTTTAATGATAGATGGAAAGAAACGCCTGAGCAATATCAGCATCTAATAGTTCAAGGTGGCCAGTGGCCAGGCATTACTTTGAAATGCCCTTTTTCAGCAGTATACCTGGGCCTTTAAAGTCACCTACAGACTCTACAGACTAAGTTTAATATAGAGCAAATCCCACCACAGCTGTCTTCAAACTCTAGCAAAATGACCCTTCAAGAATATGATCTTTAGTGTTGACCCCTGTCAAAATGACAGTTCCCCAAATTGAGAAGTCAAATCCCAGTAAAAACAATAGAAAATGCAGCTGGAGGTTAGTAAAAAACATATATATATATATATATATATATATATATATATATATATACACACACACACACACACACACACACACACACACACACACACACACACACATATATATATATATATACACACACACACACACATATATATATATATAATTAAGTGCTAAGTAGTATCTACCTATTGAAAAACATTTAAATTATTTTATAGAACCAATACATTCACCAGGATAGTTATAATTAGTGACTTTTAGCACAGTACAATACCACCCTTCCTTAAATTTGCTCCAATGAACTATTTCTGTATGTTATTAACACGCATAACACAAACTCAAGCACCCTCTTCTTTTGTTTATGGTACATTAGAGTGAAATTTCTTTGAAAAGGATCTATACTAATAAAAGAGAAAGATGCAAATTGACTGTACCTTTGCGATGTCCACCAACCAATCAGGAATGAGTATGCAAATTAACCCAATAAAGATGGAAGGTTAATTTGCATACACAGGTGCTGAGCGGCCAGTGCAGGAAGCAGGTGTTCTGCACCACCCCAGCCGCTCCTGGCCTCTGGGCAGCATGGGAAGGCAGAAAGGCAGCTCTGGGCTGGAGCAAAGGCAGTGCCGGCAGCCAGGGGAAGGAAGGCCCTTTCTTGCACAAATCTTTGTGCATTGTGCCTCTAGTATAGCTATATCTATCTATATCTGTGCCTAAATCTATAACTGTGACTATATCAATGTCTAAATATTAGTAAGCTTTTGAGATAGTGATATTTATAACAATAGAACTAAAGTGCGAGTATGTTATTTTTTTGAGGTTAGAAACATAACTGTTAGATTTAACTTAGAACATGTGACTATATAAGATTGCCTGAATTATATTACAAAAGTGGGTTTAGTAAGCAGCTTCCTGGACTGCTATTTTATCTCCTCTGTACACAGTAATTGCCACCTATCAGAAAGGTCTTAACATCCTAGTTTAGGGAAATTAAATGGAAGATGGAAGCCATTATTTAGCTCATCCAATCTAAAAGAAAACATCAGTCTGGCTGGTGTTCCTCACTGGTTGAGCTGCAACCCATGCACCAAGAGGTTGCTAGTTTGATTCCTGGTCAGGGCACATGCCTGATTTGTGGCTTGATCACCAGTAGGGTGTGTGCAGGAGGTAGCTGATCAATGTTCTTCTCTCATCAATGTTTCTATCTCTCTACCTCTCCCTTCCTCTCTCTCTAAAAAGTAAATAAAAAATATTTTAAAAGAAAACATCATCCTAGTCTTTTGGTATTTCAAGTATGATATGATCTTAGTCTCTCATGATTAATACTATTATTATTGCTATTATTGATTTCCTCTTTATTTAATATTCTTTTCTGAGAGCATAAATGTATCTTAGAATCCTGATAAATTTTAGCTATGTGAATTCTGGATAACACATAATTAAGGTTACCTAACTATACAACTGGATAAAAAGGCTAATGTGATAATACAGTTAGACTAAGCTCCAGTTTTAGATTCTGAGGAAATCGCTTATAAATTTGTAAAAACTGAAAATTTTTAATTTTTTATCCTATCTAATAAAAGAGTAATATGCAAATTGACCATCACTCCAACACACAAGATGGCTGCCCCCATATGGTCAAAGATGGCTGCCCCCATGTGGTCAGAGATGGCTGCCCCCATGTGCACACAAGATGGCCACCACAAGATGGCCAGCAGGGAAGGGCAGTTGGGAGGAACCAAGCCTGCAAGGGAGGGCAATTGGGGGTGATCAAGCCTGCAGGGAGGCAGTTAGGGGTGACCAGGCCGGCAGAGGAGGGAATTTGGGGATGACTGGATCTGCAGTGAAGGGCAGTTGGGGGGGACCCAGGCCTTCAGGGGAGAGCAGTTGGGGGCAATCAGGCTGGCAGGGGAGCAGTTAGGCATCAATCAGGCTGGCAGGGGAGTGGTTAGAGGGTGATCAGGCTGGCAGGCAGAAGTGGTTATGGGCAATCAGGAAGGCAGGTAGGCGAGCAGTTGGGAGCCAGCAGACCTGGATTGTGAGAGGGCAGTCGGACATCCCTTGAGGGGTTCCAGATTGGAGAGGGTGCAGGCTGGGCTGAGGGACACACACCCCCGTGCACGAATTTCATGCACCAGGCCTCTAGTATAATTATAAAGTAAGTTTTTCTTATACTCAAAAATATAGTTAGTTCATTAATTTAGAGTAATGAACAAATTCTAAATACTTTGAAATAAATACAGGTGTCTCCCAAAATGTACACTCACTTTGAATAATATAACAGCAGTATTTATTAAAATACATTTCATTTTCAAAATGTAATAGAAATAAGTTATTAAAGTATGTATACATATTCTTGGGACACCCTGTATATTTTGTTCCCATCTATCACAACATACACTTTTTAGTATTTGTATGTTATCTTTACTACTGAAAAACATTGTCATTACATCTTCCTATATTTTATGTCATTGCAACATTTCAAACATTCTTGTCATTTAAAAAATACTGTAAATATCATTCAAAGTAAATAATATAAAATATGTTTTTCTTCTATTCTGTTATTTCCATAGCTATAATAACAGTGAAGATGTATTTTCCTCACAAGCATAGACATTAAAAAAGTTGATCTTTGATTTATTTCACAGATGAGACCTGTTCTCCCAAACTTTCCTTATGGACTTTCTATATATTAGTCTTGCTTCTTAATCTGCTTAGTGTAGAAGAGGACCACAGAAACTGCATGCCTAGGTGTCAAAGAGAGGAAAATCCCCTGGGTCTCCTCCTGAAGTCTACAGACTATTTACATAGTTAGAGGATAAAGCTTGCCTCTGCCTGAATTCACATTCTGCACTATGGGACTCAAGAATTAGTGCTTCTGTAAAAAACACAAGACCCAGGCCCAAATAGAGAAAATAACCTCCCAACACTTTACTAATTTTTTTTGGAAAAGGTTTGCTCTATTTGGAGTCTGCTTCTAACTTAGTATGGTGGTCTTACTGTCTCTTAGCATAGCATGCTCCTGAGCCTGATGAAGGAGTCAACATGAAAGCAAAGCTGAAAGATACAGAGGTAGAGCCCTGATAACACTGTCTTCAACATTAAAGCCAAGTGAACTCCAATGAATGCCATTGTTTTACCCCAAGTCAGCCAACTGTTTCTAGGAAGGGCTAGATTTAAAATATTTTAGGCTTTGTAGTTCATATAGTTTCATGTGCAGCTATTCCACTCTGACGATGGATAAGGCTGTGTTGCGCTTAAACTTCATTTGCACGAACAGGTGGCAGGGCAAATTTGGCTTATGGACTCTAGTCTGTCTGTTCCTGCCTAACCCTGACACATTTAAGTTTCTTTAGCCTGCAACCAAAGCAGTTTTAAGATATATCCTCTTTATAATGCAAAGGATTAATAGAATTTTAAACCAGAAATCATAAAACCCATTATTTACACATTTGCCCTGGTTCCTGTCAACAATAAGTCAATAAGGGCCAGAAAGTGGGTCTCTCCCAAATATTTTCCCTATCTACTAAGTGTTTCCAACCTTAGTTCTAACTTGTTATCCCAAATCACCATCATCTCCTGTTTTGAGACCTAAAATAGCTTTTCATATATTTTTGTTCCAGGATTATTCTTTCCAATTATATTTCATACTGATGGTCCTATGGTATTTTCATAATACACATATTGGCATTCAAGCTCATATCCAGGTAATCTTCTATGAACACCTAGTTGGCATATTTTTTGTCATAAAACACACATTATCTGATTTCTATATTAAATCATTGTTCCTGTTGCTAGAATGCCAATCTGAGCCATAGCAATTTTCTTGTTCATAGCTTTGTTCAATTGTCAATATATGTGCTTGCTATAAAGTGGATATTCAATATACATTTCTGAAAAGAAGAATAAATGATTCATCAGAGAAAATAAAGATAAAAGTAATGCATATTTTTCCTGAATAGAGATGTCAAAAATACAGCTTCTGCATTTTTAAAACAAGGTCTGTAAATACATATTTACTATTTTATGGTAATGTCTTTCATTTCTATTGGGACCAAAAGTACTAAAATATTATTGGAGTAAAAATAGAAGAAAATTTTTCTAAAACATATTTATTTATTTCAAATACTTAATTTTCCAATTGTCTTTCTATTTTTTTTTTACTTCCCAAACTGACTTATTATAACCAGTACAAGTTCAGATTCACATTATCTTTCTAATCAAGTCCCTGATGTCTATTCTGTTATTTATGGAACTCATTTTATATATCACATATTTTTATACTTCACACAGTATGTAAATTTAAATTGTTATAGTTTCTTCCTGTGTGCACTTATTTCTTTGATGCCCATGTACAACGAATGTTTCCAGAAAGTAAAGGACATTTTTATACTTTTATTTGAAATTACTAATTTCAGTACAGAGCAATATACATAGAAGATATTCACTAAATTCCTACTAACTGAGTAAGTTACAAAGGAAACAAAAAATAGATGATTATAAAATTACATCTGCAATGAACATCATGCCCAGAAAATCAACTAATGACTGCACAGCATTTTTGCTAGCATTTTGGTGAAGGATACAAGTGTATTTCAAAAGCATGAAACACAGCAGATGGTTGGTTCACACTTCACCTCACTCACTTGGTATCTTTGGAGAAATTATTGGATGATAAATTAATACCTCTTTCACTTTTCTTTTGATCTTTAAACTAAGTTAATGATACAGATTACATAAAGATATTTAGTATTCTGTCTTCTATGTTATTAAAATATTTTGTTAAAAATATTTAGGGATATTAAATATGCAATGATATAATAGAATATAGAAAATATATAGAAAATATAGAAATGTAATTGACCAAATGTTCAATATAAACAAAAATGGAAAAGCAATTTTCAAATCCTTTTTAAAATCATGCACTCTAATATCATCAAAACTAACTCAATACTAAAACAAAAATGATACAAATGAACAGATTAAAATGCAAAGTTTATCAAAGAATTATCTCTAATAAAGTCAGTGGTCCCAGGATTCATATTTTAACATGTAAGAGAGAAAACACATAATTCACTTAACATAAAACTTGATAGAAAGCAAGTTTTCTGGGTTATTTAGTTGGTTGGAGCATCCCCCCGTATATCAAAAGGTTTTGAGTTTGATCTCTGGTTGGAGCATGCACAGGAGGCAGCTGATTTGTTTCTCTGTCACATTGATCTCTCTCTCTCTCTTTTTCTCTCCCCCCATACTCTCTCTTAAAGTAATAAAAATATATACTCAGATGAAAATTTAAAAAAAATGATTAAAAGCAAATACAAATGGAAAAAACTAGAAATTATTTTATAAAGGTAGCACAAACATTAAAAAGGTATGTGTCTGAATATGCTTATGCACACATATGATAGTACAAAGACACAGACACATACATACCATACTAATATCACTTAAAATTTGAATGAAAAAAAATCTAGTTAAGAAAGAAAATATAGAAAAAATCAAAATGAAGTGATTATCTCAGGAAAGTAAGACTTCACATTATGTCAAATGGTCCAATTAAAAAAAAAAAAACAACAATGAGAAGAAATTTGTGATCAGGCATTTCTTCAAAGGGGAAATATATTGGCTAACAGAAATATGGAAAAGTTGCTCAACATCACTAACCATTAGGGAAATACAAATCAAAACCACAATGAGATAGCACCTCACACGTGTTAGAATGACTTTTATCAAAAAGTCAACAAATAACAAGTGTTGGCAAGGATGTGAAGAAACTTGAAATCTTAGGCACTGTTGGTCAGATTGTATGCTGGTGCAGTCACTATGGAAAACAACATGCGGTTCCTTAAAAAATTAAAAGTAGAACTACCATCCAACAAACCAATTCTACTTCTAGGTATTTATCAAAAAAACACACAAAAACAGTAATTTGAAAAGATATATGCACTCCTCTGCTCATCGCAGCATTATTTACAATAGCCAAGTTAAGGAAGCAACATAGGATCCTTTGACAGATGCATGAATAAAGAAGATGTGATATATATTGTACCATAATGGAATATTGCTCAGCAATACAAAAGACCTTTATGACAACATAGATGAACCTAGAGGGTATTATATAAAATATACCTATCAGTGGTTTGCAGACACTGAACATCAGGAAATATAGGAAAAAAAGATAAAAGCCTTGTGACTGACCCATCTCACTGCCTTTTCTGGTAATGGTATAATTTTTCTAAGGTTGAAATAATAGAAGTATATTCACAAAGACATGCAAATAGCTATAGCACATTGCAGAGATATTAATTTTGCTGTGCAAGAAGAATATCAAATTGAGTTAAATTATTGGTAAATTATTTGAAATCAAATTAGAGACAGCAAAGAGTAAATATCCATTGACCCTAAAGAGCTATTTTATTCATTCAACAATGTTTAGTTAGAGTGTTTTAATTTCTGAACAGTAGGCACTAAAGGCTAGATATAGAATACTGAGGAAAATGGCTCATATCATCAAGGGATTTGTAGATATATAACATATATGTTGATTAGAACAAATTACCATAATAGACAATGGGACAAGGAACAATTAACAAAATAAATAAAATTATGTGGATTATTAAGTAGTTGGTAATCAACATGTTTGCTTCTATTGACTAACACTCTAAAAATGAAAAATAACAATTTTATTTAGCTCATAATTTTGTGGATTCGCTGAACAGTTCTAATCTGAATTGATTCAGTGATCTGAGAGCTCTTTCATTCTTCTGTGGTAGTCAGCTAACAGACTGGGCTGGTGGCTAGAAGATTCTAAATAACCTCACACCTATATTTGGCATGCAGTAAGTGCCATGGACCTGAGGAAGAAGCCAGACAGTGTGAGCAGATGGAGTAGATGAAGTAAGGAATCGCTCAGGAGAGTATCATGAGATTCAACACTGACATGAGAGTCTCTACAAACTACACAATGCCTTGGAGGCAGAGCCAAGCATCTGGCCAAGAAGCAATTGAAGGAATTGCAGCCAAAGCTGGTGAAGCTGAGAGAGGAGAAGCACAAGAAGGAGATCAAGAGGAAGATCTCCAGCCTGTCCTTCACTGCAGATGAAAAGGAGGAAGGGGCCATGTATGAGGAGTTGGAAAGAGAAGAGATCACCTTGAAGCACAGGCAATTTGGAAGAATCCCAGATGTGGACACAAGCTTGCTCCCCCATTTCCTTCTACTCTCTCCAGTTCCGTGGTCTCCAGGATTCCAGAGGCCTGGCTCTCTGCTCCTGTGACCTGACTGGTCATCCCCTACCCCTGATGCTGTCATGTACTGCTTTTTCTTTTACAATAAAAAAATGTACATGTTAGACTCAAAGTACTGTGTTTTATTTTAAAAATTTGAGATCAAATTCACATAACATAAAGTTTACCATTTGCAAATGTACAATTCACTGGTATTTAATACATTGACAACCATCACCTCTATACCTCTATCTACTTCCCAAATACTTTCAACACCCTAAGGGAGACCCCATACCCATTAGCAGTATCTTTCTTAGGCCCTTGCACACCCTAGTTTACTTTCTGTATGTATGGATTTGCCTATTCTGAAAGTTTTACATAGTGAAATCATGCAATAATAATAACAAGAAGAAACTAAATGAGAGGATCAGGTACCCATTCTCCAACTGGTTTTTAATAGGTTTATTCACATATGTATTCCTGAATTGACATAAAAAACAAAGTTATATGTCAGGGACTTTTACAATAAATATAAGATTGAAATATCTTGCCCACTTTTCTTTAATAGCATGTGAAAAACAATAACAAACTATTACTTCAAGATCTGAAATGTGAGACTGTTTTTCTACCCATCTCCTAATGAGCACTAAGAAGCAATTTGCATCATTTTACCATCTATTCCTTGGAATCTTCAATTCCTTCAGCAGTTAAAAAAATAAGACCCTACTTCCAAATATAGTCACATTCCAAGGTGCTGGGATTTAGGATTTCAACATATAGATTTTGAGGGACCAAAATTTGGCCCATAACAGTAAAGATTTAAACAAGTATTCTTCTATCAATGTTTTTTATAACACTAGAGGCCTGTTGCACGAAATTCGTGTAGGGATAGGCCTTCGCAGCCCCAGCTGCCAGGGTCCTTGCAGCCCCAGCTGCCTCAAGAGCCTGGGCCTTGCCCCCCTCCCCTGCCCCCCCCTCTGCACACACTGTGGCCTGGCACTGCCTGCATCCACCACCACACACTCCTGATTACCTGGTTCCGCAGAGCCCCCTGATTGATTGCCCCACAGCGGGTGGCCTGGGCCTCCCTCTGTGGGGCAATTGCAGAGACCCCCATCGACAGCCCCCCAGCCAGGGGCCTGGGCCACCCTCCAACCAATCATATCACACCTGCCTTTGGCTGGCCTGGTGCCAGTGTGTGTCATAGCATGGTTGTCCAGAAGGTCATCCAGATGGTTGTTCTGCTGTTTGGTTGTTCAGTCTATTTGCATATTATGCTTTTATTATTATAGATTATTCACAATATCCAAAAAGCAGAAACAATCCAAGTGTCCATCCAAAGAATGGATTAAAAAAATGTGGTTTAAAATACAAATGTTTGTTATGGTATCATGCAAAATTTTGATAAATGGAAATAGTGTAAATAGCCAGCAACAAAGGAATAATAAAACTATAGTACATGAAATCCACAAAAAATATTGCAGTCTTTCAGAATGCATAATGCATAGAAAGACTATTGATCATCTTATCTTTATACGAGAGGCCCTGTGCATGAAATTTGTGCATGGGGGTTGGGGTCCCTCAGCCTGGCCTGCACCCTCTCACAATCCAGGACTGCTGGCTCTGAACCGCTCGCCTGCCTGACTGCCCAATTGCACCTAACCACCACCTACCTGCCTGATTGCCCCTAACCGCTCTGCCTGCCTGTCTGATTGCCCCTAACTGCCTCTGCCTGCCTGCCTGATTGCCTCTAATCCCTCTGCCCGCCTGCCTTATCACCCCTAATCACTTCTGCATGCCTGCCTGATCGCCCCTAACCACTCTCCTGCCTGCCTGAGCACCCCTAACTGCTCTCCTGCCTGCCTGATTGCTCCTCACTGCCTCTGCCTACCTGCCTGATCACCCCTAACTGCCTCTGCCTTGGCCCCCCATTTGCCACTTTGGCCACCTCTGCCTCAGCCCCTGTCACCGTGGCTTCATTGGGAAGGTCATCCGGAAGGACGTCTAGAATGATGTCTGGAAGGTCGTTCAGTTGCCCAGTCTAATTAACATATTATGCTTTTATTATTATAGATTATTATAGATGATAAAAGAAATATGCATGGATGCCAGAATATGAAAATAGGAAAAAACTACATACAGAATTAAAGAAAAAAATGGACTCTTTTTTTAATCTTCAAAACTCTCAAAATTTTCATATTTTCTGTTTTAGCTAATCAAATGTGCCAAAACTCATACAATTCTATTTTGTATTGTTTTATATGGTATTACAATTGATATCCATAAGTTAACTTTACTAGTCTGTGTAATTATTTTACTTTACTTTGACCCATGAAAAACTCCCCAAGTACAAGAGGTAAAAATAAAACAACACACACACATACACACACTCACCTGTTGCTTTGAACTAATTCTAAATATAAGAATTTTAATTCCTCAGGGAGAATTTCCTCCATATGTGACATATAGCTCTACAGTATTGTCTCAAAAAACAAAAAACAAAAAACAGATAAGGATTAAAGAGGATAAAAAATACCAAGATTTACTTTATTTTTCATTGCTAAGAATACTGCATTTTCAGTTTTATTGGATGAATAAGTCCTAACAATTCATATGTAATGTATCAGGAAGATTTACCTTGTAAAGACTATATCAGAGTGAAAAGATACAGTACATTGAACAAGCAGTGAATTGTTCAAATTACAAGTTCTATGAAATAATATTGCTGAAATACCAGAGATCTGTTAAGTCAACCTTAAGAAACAACAAATGGAGGAAGATAAAATAACAATATCAACTCCCATAAAGTAAAAGTGATATTCACAAATCATAAAAATAAATAATTCCTTATAATGAGGTAATTTACAGTAACAGTCAATATTAAAAGCAGCATGGGATCTGTTAAGTCAACTTTTACTTAACCTGTCCTCTTTGCTCATATTATTATATCTTTATATTAAATTATAAGGTCTTTTATTAAGGGTCTAGTTCAACTTAGCATTTTAAAAATATACCCAAGCCAAAAGTTATTTATTTTAATATTACTGTCCAGATGTTTTAATCTCCTGTGTTTTTATTCTACCAGTCCTTCAATGAGATAGTGAATTATTGGTTTTTTTCAGTACCTCTCCGAGGTTATCAATTTTATATTGATTAGACAGATAGGTCAAATGAGGCCCAGAAAGATTAAGTGTTATGTACAGATTAAGGCTTTCTACCTACTGAGTTATGAATGAAGTTTGAAATTCAGTCCCTTGGTGTCCTTTGCTCTAATCAACTAACAGTAGAGAAGCATTATTCAATAAGTTTTCATGAAGACATAAAGCAACAGTGTGGTTACCTACATCATAATTTATAACAAACTAGAGGCCTGATGCATGAAAATCCGTGCAAGAGCAGGCCTTCCTTCCCCCAACTGCCGGCACCGGCTTCCCTCTGGCACCCAGGACCCAGGCTTCCCTCCTCCAGCCACCGGCAGGCACCTGGAATCTGGGCTTCCGTCCTCTGGCCACCTGCAGGAACCCAGGCCCCAGGCTGCTTCCCTCCAGCCCCAGTGTCACCAGGAAGGACATCCAGAATGACATCTGGAAGACATCCAATCTAATTAGCATATTACCCTTTTATTATTATAGATATAGCCTATTTGATATCCTGAGATATCATTAATAGCATTTCTGTTTATAACTTGCACACATAAAAATATGACAAGGTTAATCTTCCTAAGTTTTATGAAATATTTAAATATTATTGCTTTTATTTGGTCATTGATTTTGAATCTTGACATGGTTCAAACTACTTTAATCAAAAGCAACTATGTTGCTCTCTACTAATAGAGCTCTTGAAAATCCCTCTTAATCTAAGTTCCAAATACGGGAATCCTTCAGGTTCAGTTTTGCATTTTCTCTTCCCTATTTATAGTCTCCATTTGAAATATTTTATCTAATCCCATGACTTTAAACAATATTCTTGTTCGATATACTCCAGATTTATTTCTTCAACTTCTACTTTTAATACCAAGCTTGTATATTAAAGTGCTATTTTAAATTATTCATGGATATCTAATAATTATTCAAAAATAACATAGACTAAGTGGAATTATTGAGTTTGTCTTCCCTAATTCATTTTGTACTGTGAGCCAGGCATTTTATTAATGGTTATTTCAACAAAAGCAAAATGCAGCCATTGAGATAACTATTGGATATTCAATAAACCACTCTAAGGTAAAGATAAATCCATATTAGACAAACATTTAGAAGTATAAAGGACACTATAATTACACAGGATTGTATAAACATGACTAGAGACCTACTGGAACAAAAAGAAGAAATGGAGTTTTTTCTACTAGCAGATAATATAAGACCAATCTTAATTGACTTACACAGTCATTTAAAGCAGACAGAAAAAAATAAAAATATATGTTTTGAAAAAAATTCCAGTTGGCAAAAAAAGTAACCTCAAATACACCCTCAAAATATGGATAGAAAGCAGTCTTCAAAAATCACTTTTTCCCTTTAGTATCTTCCAAACCCTAATAACCCTATTTGTTTTTTTATTTAGAGTTACTAAGGCCCAGTGCATGAAAATTCATGCTCTGGAGCAGAGGTCCCTCAGCCTGACCTGCCCCCTCTTACAGTCCAGGAGTCCTCAGTGGCGGGAGGCAACCTGGAAATCTGGGGAAGGCAACACCCCATCAGACCTCTGCTGCTGCCACTGCCAGCAGCGCAAGCCTTGGCCAGCCATGGTTACCTGAGCCTCGGGTGGCCCTGGGTGACTGGGGGCTTAGGGGACTGGGGGATTCTGGAGACAGGCGTGTGGAGTGGCCGGGTCCATCTTGGGGAGGGCCTGGCCTTGCCGCACGCCTGCTGCCACAGCGGAGGAGAGGGGACTGGGTGCCGCCACCTTGTGGCTGTGGGCAACACCATCTTTGAGAACGTGCCAGTCAATTAGCATATTCCCTCCTTATTGTCTGTGGGCAACGCCATCTTTGTGATAGTGTGAGGGTCAATTAGCATATTCCCTCTTCATTAGATATGAAATGAGGTTTGGAAACAAAAAAGTAAAACTAGCCCTAACCGGTTTGGCTCAGTGGATAGAGCATCGGCCCGTGAATTGAAGGGTCCCAGGTTCGATTCCGGTCAAGGGCATGTACCTTGGTTGTGGCACATCCCCAGTAGGGCATGTGCAGGAGGCAGCTGATTGATATTTCTCTCTCATCGGTGTTTCTAATTCTCTCTCCCTCTCCCTTCCTCTCTGTAAAAAATCAATAAAATATATATTTTAAAAAAAGAAAATAAAACTAAATACTACCTTACATATATATTATCATGTTAGAGATCTTTTCCAAATTATAAAACATAATCAAATAAACACCTTCTCCTAGATATAAGCCTTCTGCACAAAAAGGAAACTTGTATGTCTCAACATTGGTATGAAAATCATGAAAAATATACCCCTTGAAAATTAATAATTTAAAGCCTGTCACTGTGAAAGTTAGCAGTTGAAGTTATGCTACCTTTGTGTTCTGAAAATCCTATATAATGAAAGGCTAGTATGCAAATTGACTTAAAGGCAGAAGGACAAGTTACTATGACATGCACTGACTACCAGGGGGCAGACACTCAACTCAGGCGTTGCCCCCTGGTGGTCAGTACACTCCCACAGGGGGGCACTGCCCGGCCAGAAGCTGAGCTCACAGCTGGCAAGTGACTTGACAGTGGTGGGAGCCTCTCCTGCCTCCATGGCAGTGCTAAGGATGTCAGACTGATGGCTTAAGCCTGCTCCCCGGGTCAGGCCTAAGCTGTCAGTTGGACATCCCCCAAGAATTCCCGGACTGCAAGAGGGCATAGGCCAGGCTGAGGGACACACACCCCCACACACACCGAGTGCATGAATTTCATGCACTAGGCCTCTAGTCATTAATGAAAATAATTACATTATTTTGGTCCTGTATTGGAAGATCTTTTATGCAACAGGCAGATAAAAACACTTAGTGTCTGAAAAAAATCAAACTTTAACCCTTAAATAAAAATCTAGTTATGATGATTGCAATGTACATTATTATAGTATTACTAATAATACATAGAAACAATATAGCAAAAATGAGAGCCAGAAGAACCAGACAAATCAAAAAGATTTTTTAAAAAAAAATCACAAGATTTGGAAATGGAAAATATAGAGTGTAGAAACTAAATGGATATGTTAGTCACTATGTTATACATACCCAGAAGAAAAAAAAAATATTGAACCTGGAAAAAAGGTTCAAATATTTTATTATGAATGAATAGTAAAACACATAGAATACAGAACAGAGATATTAAGAAATGTGCTCTTGGTGTCAGAAAATTAAATAATATGATTTTGTATACATTAGGGTAGGCCATGTGCATTTGCACTTTTTGGGGGGTTAAAATGATTGAATATACTGAAGTTTTCATATATAACCCTAAAGGAAAACACAAGTAAACCATTCATTAGACATTTAGCATTCCTAAGTGAAATCAGCAAGATTATTGGACACAAATCCTTATGCAATAGATGATGGTATATCTATGTACCAGCAATAGGCAGTGCAGGATTGTAATTAAACAAATTATTATGTACAAATGAAAAAATATATATATACCAGGAATAAAATTGGCAAAGAGAAATTGCCTTTTAATGGAGAAATGTTTTAAAATGTGTTGAAAAGCATTAATAAATTTCAATATATGGAAAGGCAAATTTCTAAACTGATCTTCTCCCTATCTCTCTCATCTCTATACCCACATACATTATACACACAAATACACCACAATGACATTAAAGGATGAGAAATACTTTTGTCCTGCCTTTTACACCAATTTAGTTCCTTGTACACCAATTTAGTTCCTTGTACTCACTATAAAAGGCTATTTGCTTTAAATAATTAGACATTAGGTTTTTTATGCATCAAAATGTACAGAAACCAGATTTTCTAAAGATAGGTTTCAGATGGAAAGTTCTCAAAAAATAACAAAATGTATATGGAGGAAATAATACATTTTTTTAAAATATTCAGATTGTATCTGTTCATATATTATAGGCATGCATACTATGTGGCCTGAAAAATAGTTGACAAAGTTAATAAAATTTTACTTCTTGGGAATACCCAAGATATATGGCAGCTGCACTTAGCAAATTACTAAGCATATTTCTTTCTAAATATATTATTTTCTGAAAATGGTGAACATCATATGAATAAATATATTTCTCAACTTTTGAATTTTACATAATTTAATTGTCAAAGAATAGTAATCTCTGTAATCTGGATGTCCCTGTTGTAAGACATGCTTGAATTTAATTTTGACAGCCAAAATCTGATAGGAGAAACTTATAAGCATCTGCATGATTGACTTCATGCCATAACTCTAAACATAACTCACTTTTCAATTTAAAAACTGCATTCCCTACAAAATTACACAATTATTTTATTTATATAGACATAATTTGCATCTCTGATGAGACACAATGCAGAATCTGGGGTTCCATCATTTGAGCATGTAACACTCGCTTTGTGAAATATAATTCAAATAGTCACCCCTCTCTGTGCACCTACTTATTATCCTTGAAGTCTTCTCCCCAATCCTCATGTGCTTCTCTGACTTCCTTTTAAATAAGAGTCAATGTTTGCTGTACAGTGCTCTCCAACCATGAAATTCTACTTGAGCAAAACACAGATGTCAAGTATTATGTGAAACTCTATAAAACTTTTCTGGAAAATTGTAACAATAAAATAAAGGTAAAATCAATAACTGTCTATACCTCATGTGTGTAACACCTGCTTCAGAGATAGGCTGCACAAAGCCTATCGTCAGTGAGCTAGGTGTGACCAACCCCATTGTTGGGTAAGTTTAATTTACCTAGTTACAAGATTTAAAAAATTATAGAAATCACCCTTGTTTTATTCTTCCTTATACTTACAAAACAATGAAAGAAAAAAAATGTGTCATTTGGTTAGAATAAATCTCAAATTTCTACATACCCTTCAAGTAAGATAATTAAAATGCCATTTCAAATTATAGTTTATTCTTTTTAAAATATACTTTTTATTGATTTCAGAGGGGAAGGGAAAGGGAGAGAGAGTTAAAAACATCAATGATGAGAAAGAATCATTGATCCGCTGCCTCCTGCATACCTCACACTGGGGTATAACCCAGGCATGTACCCTGACAGGGAATTGAACTGTGACCTCCTGCTTCATAGGTTGATGCTCAATCACTGAGCCATGCTAGCTGGGCAGATTATTCTTCTTTATACTGAGGTTTTACAAAGTAGTACTATTTTGGACTCAATAATTCTTTCTTGTGGGCAGCTGTCCTGTACAATGTAGAAGCTTACCAGCATCCCTGGCCTTAATGATTCATAACATGCTAATAGCATACTCTTCCAATTAGAGGTAATGATCAAAACTGGCTTCAGACATTAGCTAATGTCATCTGGGGAAAAATAAACCCCCCTTGAGAGCCACTTGTCTATAATAAAACCCATCATATGAACTTTGTTTTGAAACAACATAATAGTTCTGACATAACCTAGGGATTGTGGCCATACATTTAGATAAGCAATTAGTGATTTTCCAATTTTATAAAGATACCTGTCTGCAGGTCTGCTATGGATTGAATGTTTGTATCTCCCTCAAATTCCTTTTTTTTTTTTAAATTTGTTGAATTTAAATGTTTCAGCCCTGATCCTCAATGTGATAGTATCTGGAGATGGGGTCTTTGGGAGGTAGTTAGCTTTAGATGAGATCATGAAGGTGGAGTCTCTTTAATAGGATTAATGTCCTTAAAAAAAGAAGAAAAGATCAGAGCCCTCTCTTTTCCACCATATGAGAACACAGCAAGAAGGCAGCCATCTGCAAACCAGGAACAGGGTTCTTACTAGGCATCGAATTAATCTAACATCTTGATCTTAGATTTGTCTCCAGAATTATGAGAAATAAATGTTCCTTGTTTAAGCCATCCAGTCTATGGTGTTTTGTTATAGAAGCCCAAACTGACTAGGGTAAGATCTTATTACTTAGAATGTGGGAAAATATCATAGTTGTGGACTATTTCAGAATAGCACCGCATTTTATGATGAATTATGTAGGTCATAGTATAGCAAAAAGTCAGTGTAGTTAATGATTTTGAACTATTGATTTTAAAAAACAATAAAATTTCTACATATAAATCAAATATGCAAATTGATACTGATTATAAAGTTGCTCAATAACATTGACTATTTTTTATTGTGTTGTGTTTTTTTCTTACTATAAAAGGATTAATACTTCTTATCTTCAAATTGTATATATTCCTGACTTTTTAAGAAATGACAAATTAGGCTTCCCTCATTGGATAACTCAGTTGGTTGGAGCTTTATTCTAGACTAAAAGATTGTGGGTTCAATTCCTGGTCAGGGCACTTATTTAGGTTTCAAGTTCTGTCCCCAGTCAGGGTGTGTATAGGAGATAACCAATCAATGCTTCTCTCTCACATCATTGTTCTTTTCTCTCTCTAAAATCAATAAAACATATCCTCAGATGAGTATTAATTAGGAAAAAAAGAAATAACTAATTAGGAATAGAAAGTTTCTATAGCATGTATATATTAATGCATCCAAATCAACAGCAAATATCTAACTACCTATGAAATATCATTATATTAAGAAAAATTAAGACATTTTGCTCTATATATTTCACTTACTTCTGTCCTCAAAGTTCTTATTTGAAATAGGAGATTTGAAACTAAAATTAAAAGAATAGATGAAAAAAATGGAAATTCAAAACCTAAGAAAGACCTGACTTATGTAGTGAGTTTAGAAAAGATGAAAGTTACAAGATAAATGTATGAAAATCCATTATTTTCCTTATATTACCATTAATGAACTAACCTACATAATGAAAATCTATCTTCACAATGGGAAGCATAATACAGAGGGTGCAAAATAGGTTTTATAGTTTTTCATATAAAAATGTACGTTATGATTATTACAATAGCTTTATAACCTCAAAAGAATGTCATAATATAGGTGTAAACCCACTTTTGTCAACCCCTGTATATCTTAATAATAATAAGATAAAAAGAAATATATTGGCCCTAAAGAAAAAAATCATAAATCTGCTGAGTTATAGAATAAAACTGTCTTTGTAGCAAGGAGATATATTTTCATGGATGGAAAGACTGAATAATGCAAGAATTATATTACAACAGTAGCTACTACTTATATAATACATTTTATATGCTATACATTATAAATAGTTTACATCAATTTTTCCAATAATATTTACAAAAATTCTATGGAGCTGCTACTGTTTGAAAAGCCAAGTTTGAAAAATTAAACCTATAAAATCACTAAGTACAAGAATGTATTTGTGAAATTAAGCAATGTCTGAGTTTCTAGCTAGTACTTTACTGTTATATTATTAGTTCTTACTCATAATTTTGGGAAAGGTGCAGCTTTTACTAAATTCTGTCATAATAAGTTTAATGCATCCATAATTTACTTTAATAAGTATCATATTATATATTAATTTTGATTTTCAACCCATAATTTTTGTGTATAAATATAAAAAGATATTTGATTAAAAACTTAAAGAAGTATATAAATTCTGTCATAATAAGATATATTTTTCAGTAAATCAAGAAATCATTATAATTTTATAGTAATCCCATGTGTAGTGTCTAATATGTCAGGAACTGTGATAAGCTGTGGCCTGCTCTTTCCTGTTCATAGAGTGGTTGACTTAGAACCATATTTATTATATAAAATTTTAAATTAATTAGTTATCAATCTAATGCAAATAGGATGAAGAAAAACTGAATTAAAGGTAAACTTCTAATGGTGCATTTAAGATAACATGAAACTGAAAACCTCATTTATATGGAAATTTTAAAATAAGACTTTTAGCTTTAGTTCCATTTATTTTATGATTTTCAACTGCCATACTTAGCCATAAAAATTCCAAATATATATTTCTTTCACTGATTCTTAAAAATATGTATATATTTATTGCCATTACAACAGCTTTGTTCATACTAAAAGATTAAAAGAAATAGAAAATGAAACAAAACTTGTGGAGAAAGCTTGAATACTTTTATGGTAACAAGTAAGAACCAAATTATTGGCTTATGTTTGTCTTTGAATTTGATCTAATAGATACTCTTAGAAACAGGGGTGATTTCTAACAGAGGAAATTATGTGAAAAACTATGAGAAAAAATAAAATAAATAAATGAAATCTTCAAGGAACATTATTTTCCATTTAAGTTGAAATTGCTTGACATACATATGAAGTCTCTTTTGGCTTATAGCTCAGTATTGGGAAATATTCCATAGAAAATGGAATTATTTATGTCATTGTTGTTACAAATGGTTTAAACTAATATTGCTTTAATTAGTTTTATAATGTATCTCTAATCCAAAAGTCATGTTTTATATAATTAAAATAACAACACGCAAATGCACATATTATAATACTTCAAAATTTACACAAAATAGATTTTTGTAAGTGGAGGCCTATCAATCAGAATTTTAAAAGTTAATTTTTTTACAAAAATGATAATTCAAAATTTAAAGTTTTATTAGAGACCAAATGACAGTAGAATCAGAATTTGCCTTTCTGTGTCACTTTTATTGCCTCCAATTAGTACCAGTCCAGATGCCAGCAGAGTGGATGCAGATGGACAATTCAAAGTGACACTGGTGCAATCTTCAGCCTATTAAATACAAGAAGAAAACAGGAGCACTAATATGGTCCGTGATATTTGAAGTGTGTTTGCTTCTTATAATTCAATCTGATGACTCTCTTCCTTGGATGAGCAAAGCAAATTCTGTGTTTTTTAGTAAGTTCATATGCCTCTCAACAGGCAATAATAAGGAAACTTCACTGACAAAAACAAGTAATGAACTCTTTCTTATTAGGTCAAAGCTTTCATTTATGGTCACTGAGTGATACTGCTGTAAGAAACGAATTGTTATATTTTCCTCTCTGCATTGCTGTTTCCAATCAAATGGAAACGCTTTTCTTGGTAGAAATCATATTATGGTTTTTATCTGCTGTAACTCCTAAGAAAATTTATTTGACTGAAATTTCTTATACGTTATAAGAAATAGCTTGAAACTTGGTGTTAAGTAAAAATTTCCCCAAACTGAAAGGAAGGAACAGAAAGAGAGAAAAAGAGACAAGAAGATAGAGAGACAGACACATAGGTTTACTAAAACACAAACGTTAGAATTTCAAGAAGACAGATTTCCCTTCTTCTTTCCCATATTTTTGTGTTAGACCACTAGCAAAAGTGAATAATATGTAATGAAATAAATAACAATGATTATTAATTCATGATAAAGAGTAGCAAGCTGAATAATTTATTTTAATTATGTTTGTAATTACGAAAATGTATAAATAGTTAAACTTTATGTTTAATGTGAATTAATAATTCCGTAATTGACAATATTTTAGGTCTAGTTTTAATTCTATAAATATTTGAGTATTTTTCTCCTCTTTCTACAGTGGCTTGCCTATGATAAAATTGGTTGCAACAAATTCATTTTCTATATGTAGCTTTCCAAGATTTTTAAAGGAAATAGTGAAAATATTCTGATTTTGTACTTGAACAAAAGTACAAGAAGTATCAAACTTCCTAGATCTTTGGCAAATCTCATGCTAAGAAAAGATAAAGCTCATCTCCTTAATGAAATTACTCTTACTACTCTTATTTTTCACCAATTTGATCCCAAGCTCTCTGCTCTTGGCGATAACACTAAGTTGTTTTACATTTTTCAAGTGAGACATTGAGACCTGGATAAATCAATATACACCTCAAAGTTCACAGAGTAAGTTAGTGACTTGATTGGTGGGAAAAAAAGTAATTCTAACCTCCGTTATTGCATACATATATACCTGAGCATGATCAACTAGTACTGGCTTCAGTATTACATATACAGTATTCCTTGTGCATGCTATCTCCCATCCAACATTTCGTTCTCAAAATTGTTTTTATATCCATCGAAACATTTTAACAATAATTTTAATTAAGCACATTATTTTTGAGGAATGGAAAAGTTGACAGGAAAAAAAAATAGACATCAAAATTACTTCATGCATTTAGTAACTGCAAGAGTAGAATTTTCTGGAAATACCTGACAAGATGTCCAAGAGAACTTGGTTCAGTCATACTTATATGTCAGTTGAAAGTGAAACTGTTACCAGAATATATTGTTTCTTTTAGCTATTTGACAAGATATGAGATTTGGCGCAGTTTATTGACGTTCTGATGGCCAAATTAATGTACTTTTAGTTTTCTAATGCAATTAGTCTTACCTCCCGCTTCCTGCTCCCCCAAAAAGAAATGTCTTTATGGAATTTTCTCCTCTGGAAAAAAAACAACACACGATATTCATTTAAGCATTTTCTTTTTAGCAACCTTTTGCTTTTAGCCTAAATACTGCAATAAATACCACTGATAAATGCACTGCACTCTGTGATTATTCCTATTCCAAAATGATAAATGTGGTAATAAAAAAAGAGGTGATGGGGCAATATTTATAAAGTCTATGCCCTGATTTTATTGCCCCCTAAAATTTATTCCATAATCTGAGCCCAAGTCCTACTCTCCTTTCACTTTCATCTACCTGTCATTTGTCAGTTTGATATATATATATATATATATATGTATATATATATATATGTGTATATATATATATATATAGTCTTCTATTCTTCCCTTGAAAAATGATGAAAATTTTCACAACAGTTAGTAATTGCAGAAGTTCCACAGGGATTAATATTCAATGTGCTAGTTGAAGCAAGAAAGTCTAGGTACAAATATTGAAGTCATTTCCCAGTGCACCACAGGTATTCTCCAAAGATGATGGGCAAATGGATTTATTTATTGCTCTCATCCCAAACTTCAGTTTGATGAATAAATCAGTTTGCATCTATGTGAAGCTCTCTTCCACATTAGCTTCAGTTTCTGCCTACTCTGTTGTCTAAAAATAGAGAGGAAATTATTTCTGCCCTTCCCCTAAGCTGAATATTATGGCTTTCATGATGCAATACTTCCATTAGATGCATATTCATTAATACTTTAACTACTAGTAGCTACAGCAAATTAAAGAAACAGTCCACATATCCTAGTTTATTTGCATAATATAATAAAAATCGGGGATCCAACAGTAATTATAAAGTTAATCTGGAAAGGAGAAATTTGACATATGGAGATGATTTTTTAGGGTCACAGTCTGATGTCAGTTAGGTCAAGCTGTACAACCTGGTGATGGGCTGATGATAAAGAGTACAGATATACCCTGTTGTGACATCTGTTTCATTCCATTGGTAAACAAAACATTTCAAATATTGCTGGGTGTTTCCTAGGGATTCCAACTCATATCATACATTTAAAAAAAACACGAAAGCCTGGCAAGTATGGCTCAGTGGTTGAGTATCTGCCCCCAAACCAGGAGGTCAAAGTTCATTTCCCAGTTAGGGCATATGCCTGGGTTGCAGGGCTCAATCCTGAGTTTAGTGCTTGGAGGAGGCAGCCAATCAATGACTCTCTGTCATTACTGATATTTCTCTCTCTCTCTTCCTCCCTCAGAAATCAATAAAATCATATTTAAGAAATATGTTGCCCTAGCTGGTTTTGCTAAATGGATAGCGCACTGGCCTGTGGACTGGAGGTTCCTGGGTTCCATTCCCATCAAGTGTGCATGCCCGGATTGCAGGCTCAATCCCCAGGGTGGGGTGTGCAGGAGGCGGCCAATCAATGGTTCTCTCTCATCATTGATGTTTCTATCTCTCTCTCCATCTTTCTTCCTCTCTGAAATCAATAAAAATACTTTAAAAAAGAAATATAGTAAAAATATGATATATCCTACGGAAATACCTTCCATTAAGAGAACGTGTTGACACACGAGGCAAAACCCATGCAGAACCAAATGAAACCAACAAAGGAAAATAAGACAAAGATATTTCAACTCAGGCTATAACTTAGGACCGAATTTACTGTATGGAAACCAATTAAGAAATGGAACAGAACTAGCATGCACTTGAAACTGTATGTTGTTCATGATTCATTTTCTTTAATGTAATGGGGGAAAATAACCCACTTTCACTCCCTTCTACAAAACAATAGCTAAATATGTCTGGAATTCACAGAATTAAAAAAAAATTGAATATTTAGTAATAGAAAAATATATAGAATGAAACTGTTTTAAATTTAGTTTCAGCATTGGATCCTGAAACTAACTTACTTGGCTCCTGCTGTATCAGATAATTCAGAGTTCCAGAGCTCTGTACTATTTTCCAAAGAGGATGAAAAATAATTTTTCTATTTCCGCTCCATCAACTGTGTAAACTTTGAAGTAGTCTCAGATCTACTTTTTAATTTTATCAAGTTCTTCCCTTTTCCCTTTGCCTCCACACATTTCTTTTATTATTTCCACCAATACTTTTGCTGAGATCATTTATTTTCCCAGTGTTCAGTTTTGTTAGTATTGGTTGTTGTATCAGTATTGGTTGTTGATGTGATCTTTGTAAGAGTGCTGACTAATAGTCAAAATGCATGGGATTTTGTCGGGCACTGGTCCCTAGAAGTTCAGTGGTTGCCAGAACTACCATCTGGTACACCTGCTATCTTCCAGACCTTGGTATGATTATTGGAACATAGTAATTGCTCAACAAATATTTGAAGGGATAAAGGCAGGAAGAAAAATGTTCACTCTTATAAAGTAATTTAATTCTTTTTAAAAATTCATTTCATTTGAAAAAAATGAGAATGATAAAAACAAATATATATAGAAGTACTTTAGGAGTACATATAATGTGTAATAAGAAAACAAATAAGGAATAAAGAGATGTTTAATAAGACAGCATATAATTTAACAGGGAAGCAAGTTAGGCCCCTATTTGCTGGTGACACATAAGTCCCATGGCCCATGCCTATATCTTTTTACATATCAACAGGACACTCAGATCATCCAAGCCTGAGCCCCTGATCTCTCTTCTACATCCTCAAATATGTCCTTCCTCCTATATTACCTGTCCTAGGAAATGGCTCGCTCATGCATACAGTTATGGTAGCTAGAAACTAAGGGGTCACCATCGCCACCTCACCCTCTTTTAACTAACATGCCCAGTCTACCATAAAGTGCTAATGCTTTTGCTTTTTAACATCTACTAATATTCATTTCCTTAAATCTCCATTCTTACTACAACCCTCACAACCATTTTGGAATCCATCTACATTTAAATAAATTATTTTGTGTCTCCGCTTTGTTCCTCTTCTAATACTTCACCCTCAGAGTAGCCAAATTACTATTTTTCAAAGTTAAATCTATCTAGACTGGTATCTTACCTTTAAACACTGTAATGCCTATCCATTCTTTTTCATATAAAGAAAAATAGATCTCTTCATGGTGTTACCATAAAGAACCACCATTACAAGCTCTGCTTCTATGAGTCTATCTTTTATATCTCATAAATGTAGAAACATACAGTTCTTTCTTCTCAGTGACAGGCTCACAGTGGCCATTAGAAAATGGGTCTCAAGTTCACTTCCACAGAGACAGGGGTGCTTAGGCTTCTCGGGGAGACTAATTTGGCACTCATACACTTTCCGAAGGCATTTCCCATAAAATGTGGAAGAAAATGTGGTAATGTAATAAAAACAAAAACGCCAGCACAAAATTTAGTAATGCTTCTTTTTAATTCTGGCAATTAAAAGCAAAGAAAGAAAGTCATTTCTGAATTTAGGATAAATTAAACCGGTTTACTTTTGTGGAAACATGGATGGACCTGGAGAGTATTATGCTAACTGAAATAAGCCAGTCAGAGAAAGGCAAGTACCATATGATTCCACTTATATGTCGAATCTAATGAACAAAATTAACAAAGTGGAGACAGACTCATGGATACAGAGAAGAGATTGACAGCCGTCAGAGGGAAGGGGGTTGGGGAAATGAGTGAGAAGGAGAAAGGGATTAAGCCAAGAAAAAAAAAAAAAAGACTCATGGACATAGACACAGTATGGTGACTGCCAGAGGAAAGGGACTGTGGGGAGAGTTGAAGAGGATAAAGGGGGGATAAATTGTGATGGAAGGAGACTTGACTTGGGGTGGTGAAACTGCAGTACAATGTACACATGATGTATTATAGAGCTATACACCTGAAAACAATATACTTTTATTAACCAACTAGAGGTCCAGTCCAGGAATTTGTGCACGGGTGGGGTCTGGCCTGCCAGCCAGCCCCACTTGGAGCCAATTGGACCCGGCTGGCTGCGGGGAGAACTATGGGCAGCTGGCCAGCCAGCCCTGCCCCTGGTCAAACTCCCTGTGGAGGGGACAATTTGCATATTAGCCTTTTATTATATAGGACTAGGGGCCCAGTGCACAAAATTCATGCACTAGGGGGAAGGTCCCCTCAGCCCAGCCTGCCCCCTCTCACAGACTGGGAGCCCTCAGGGGATGTTCTACTGAGGGCTTAGGCCTGTTCCCCATGGGGAGCGGGCCTAACCCGCAGTCTGGCCTCCCTTTGTGGGAGGCGCCCAGGCTGATCAGGGAAAGGCACCAGCCCCATCACCCCGCTGCTGCAGCCACTGCCAGTCACCGCAGCCACCAAGGTGTTTTCATCAACACCGACTCCGGTCTCTTCTCCATGAAAAAATGACAACTTTCTTTAGGCATTTTCAAGATGTGTCTTTTATAGTTTTCTTTCTTTCTTTCTTTCTTTCTTTCTTTCTTTCTTTCTTTCTTTCTTTCTTTCTTTCTTTCTTTCTTTCTTTCTCTCCTCTTTTTTTCCTCACCTGAGGATATGTTTCCATTGATTTTTAGAGAATGTGGAAGAGAAAGGGAAAGACAGAGAGAAACATCAAAATGACAGGAACACTTTGATTGGTTGCCTTCTGCATGAGCCCTGATCTGGGCCCCAGCCAGGGAGGAGCCTGCAACCTAGGTACATGCCCTTGATCAGAATCGAACCAGACCCTGCAGTTGGCAAATCTAGGCATTATCCACTGAGCCAAACCACCTAGGGCAGGGTATGACATTTCTTAGCCCTCCAGCAGAGGGCCTTCGTTTTTTTCTCCAGGATTGTGGTGGAAAAGCCCTAGATCACCTTTTTGAATTCTTATACCCAAGTTACTAAGGATATTACCAGTGGCATACAGGGAGCTTAGCCAATGAGCGCTCAGAAAAGGTGTTTCCTTGGTAGTTCACACCTATCTCCTCTGATCTCCAGCTCCACCCCTGCCAAGGCCTAAAGCCTGGGGGACTGGGCAGGGGCTCCCCAGTTCCTTCCAATCACTGGTTCCATCCCTGCCAAGGCCTAAAGCCTCCGGCTCTGGGTGGGCGACCCCTAGCTCATTCCGATCACCCAGCTCCACCCCCGGCCAAGGCCGCAAGCCTCTGGCCCAGGAGGGCCCTGGGCAGGGACCCCCAGCTCCCTCCAACCGCCTGGCTCTGCCCCTGGCCAAGGCCAGCAAGGGCAGGCGGAAAGCTTGGCTTCCTCCATTGCTAGGGAACCCCAAGCTTCCCTCATGTTCTCTGTGGCCGCAGCCATCTTGGTTGGGTTTATTTGCATATTCATTCCTGATTGGCTGGTGGGTGTGGCTTGTGGTTGTAGAGGATGTATGGTCAATTTGCATATCACTCTTTTATTAGATAGGATGTCACCCTAGTAAATTCAATATAATAATAAAGTAAAAATAATGGTTTTCTTTGGCATCAAGAAGAGTAAAAGTCACTCTTGATATTTTTCATATATTCCTGAAAATGGTTATCTAACACACTGTAATATTTGATGCAAGCTTTTTCTAAACACTATAGGTAGGCCAAAACTAAGATGCATATGGCCAAATTTTTAAAACTAAAAACAAAGAGAAAAAGATGACCTGACATAATTTAATTGTCCATCAGAAAGGAATCCAAGTCAAAGCATAATTAAAATCTTCAATACCCACACTCCACACTTCCATAGGCACACACACAGAAAAAGTATACGTAGATTTTTAAACTTTAAAAAGTATAAGAAATATATGTAAGTCATTTGAGAAGAAGAAATAGATGTAATTGTGGCTGATACTCAATAATTATGGATGTATAAATGAAAATATACTTTATGTACATGGATGATGGAAAAATAGGAAAACTAAAGAAACTTTTAAAAACAATAGCTATGTGAAAATCTCAGAACACAGTGTGTTAAAATACTTAATGAAATCAAATATATAAATAACTTCACTTAGATAACATGGGTCCTATTTTTAGTCAGGTGGCTTATATATAGCAACTAGTGATTTGTTCTAGCTTTGAAGACATAACTTGAAAATATTAAGGAACTTAGAAAATTTTCTTTAGATAAAACTCAAGTCAACTTAGAGAAGGTGAACTGTTATTCTAATTATTATTGCTTATTGATTTATAATTTATATTACATTTCCAAAGGATTCAATGTAAGATTGTACAGATTTTATTTAAATCAAACAATGGTAAAGGTTCAGCAGATGGTTAAACAAATCTGGTAAATTGTAATAGGAAACACATAAAGTCTAAGAACAATTAGAAAGTTTGTACATTAAGAAGAAAAAAACATAATGAGAGCTTTAAGTTTTTTTTTTAATATATTTTATTTATTTTTTACAGAGAGGAAGGGAGAGAGATAGAGAGTTAGAAACATCGATGAGAGAGAAACATAGATCAGCTGCCTCCTGCACGCCCCCTACTAGGGATGTGCCTGCAACCCAGGTACATACCCTTGACCGGAATCGAACCTGGGACCTTTCAGTCCGCAGGCTGATGCTCTATCCACTGAACCAAACCGGTTTCAGCAAGAGCTTTAAGTTCTTAAGGACAATTTTAAAGATGGCAAACAGAATAGAGAAGAAAGGAAATGGTTTTCATATTAGAATACTTGCGAGAACTTTGTGAAAATTCCTAAGGCAATTTTCATAGAGCATTAGGTGGTGCCCTTGACAAAGATCAGGTATAAAATAAGAAAGTTATAGAGCAAGTAGAATAACTCAAGTCTGATAAATCACCAGGACCATATGGTATATATATCTAAGATTTCTGAAGGAAATAAGCAAAGTAGCATAGATACAGGGTGGGGTGGGGGAGGGGAGTGTGTAATAGTCGTAATGGTAGCGTCTACTTTTAAAAATTAGAATATTACTAATTTGGTACCTAGAAAATAAAGGCAACATTTTAGAAGAATGCTAAATAAAGAATTTTATATGCTCTACCTGTATTAACCGGTGAGGTTGGGTAACCTTGAATACTTCTGTACTGTTCTCTCTTTGTCATTCTGGACTCCTTTTATAACCAAGATTTTCTGCCATCTCTCTTTCTGTTCTTGGCTATTCTTCCCAACCACCCATTGCTTAGCAAGCCAGTGGTAAACATCCATAGATCCTGAAATTTATTCTAACCCAGTGGTTGGTAAACTGCAGCTCGTGAGCCACATGCAGCTCTTTGGCCCCTTGAGTGTGGTTCTTCCACAAAATACCACATGTGGGCGCACACATACGGTGCAATTGAAACTTCATGGCCCATGCGCAGAAGTCGGTTTTCGGCTCTCAAAAGAAATTTCAGTCGGACCTGCATTACCACCATTTGTCCACCATCCAGAACTGAAATATCATTGCTGACATGTACACATAAGGAACTGTTTGACATTGAAATCGGGACTCAAAAGAACTGTTGGCCCAGAAAGAAACCCACTACAGACTGATTCATTTGCCTCTTAGCATAACCATTATTGCTTGTCCCATTTTTGGTTCGTATAAGTGTATTTCTAGTGTCACATGATCTCACTCATCTAGGGGAAATAATGAACAACATAAACTGATGAACAAAAACAGACCCGGAGACAGGGAAGCATCGATCAGACTGTCAAACCTCAGAGGGAAGGTAGGGGAGGGTGGGGGTAAGGGGGAGAGATCAACCAAAGGACTTGTATGTATGCATATAAGCCTAACCAGTGGTCACGTACAACAGGGGGGTGGGAGCATGCATGGGGAAGGGTTCGGGAGGGGAATGGGGGATGAACACAAATATGTGATACCTTAATCAATAAAGAAATTTTAAAAAAATCAGTGCTTCTTGAATAGATATTCTTTTTGATCTCAAATAAATGCTTGTTGTCCCTTAAAAAAAAAAGAAATTTCAATCATTGTACTGTTGATATTTGGCTCTGTTGACTAATGAGTTTGCCCACTGTTCTAACCTGTTGGATTAAAATACTGGTGAATTACCTCTGATAATCACACTGGTCCTGCCTCAGAACATTTGCAGTTTTTACTCTTGTGGTTTATTATTGTTGTTGCTGTTTTTTTTAAAGTGATGACAAGTTGGAATATACTTGATTTTAAACAGAACTAGTATTTCTCAACTTTGTTTTTCAGCCATTAGTTCGTTCTGTTACATGGTTATGGAATTTAGTTAGGGTTTTCCAAAATATCTATCAATTTGCAATTTGAAAAAGTGGAAATTTAAATGAATTTGTCAGTTTACTTTTTGTTGAAGTATCAGAAAAGAATGCTATTCATAAATGCATAATTTCAAGTAATTTTACATGCATATGCATGAATGTAGCCTCCAGCTAAATCATCATAGAGCACATTGCAGTAAAAGGGTTAATATTCAAGTTTCTTTGTACACATTATACCTTACAAAACTGTATAATTATTTTCTCACTACCAGGAAATAATCATATGCTAATGTTTCAATGATTTTTAGAGATCTCAATGAGGCTCATGATTAAACATATTCGACATTCCATTTTTTTTAAAGCTATGTAGTGAAATCCTTAAAGATCCCACTTACACTTGAGAGGCAATAAACAGTGGTGGAAATAACTTTTGAACACGATTAAGAAGATAAACTAGCTTAGTTTCCTTATGGATAAACTAGAGGCCCAGTGCACAAAATTCGTACACTGAGGGGTAAGGGAGTCCCTCACCTCAACCTGTACCCTCTCGCAGTCGGACATCCTTAATGCTGCCTTGGAGAGGCTCCCGCTACCACTGCTATGCTCACCAGCCATGAGCCCGGCTTCCGGGCTTCTGGCTGAGTGGCGCTCCCCTTGTGGGAGTGCACTGACCACCAGGGGGCAGCTCCTGTGTTGACCTTCTGCCTTCTGGTGGTCAGTGAGCATCATAGAGACCGGTCATTCCACCGTTCAGTCAATTTGCACATTAGCCTTTTATTATATGGGATATGGAACATTAGACCCTCTCTCTTCAGTCACTTACTGCTCTAATATGCTATGGTTTTATGCACTTAAAACAAACAACAAGGTACTTACTGATTTTCTTCATGATTAAATTGAACTCTCACTTTGGATTAGCAGAAACAATTCTGGTGGCTTCAAATCTCCTCAGCATGGAGAAAGCAGGCATTCCTCCAAAAATATTGTTCCTACAAATATCCAATAGTAAACAATTGTAGATGTCCCCTCTACTAAAGTTCCAGCAACATGTTTCAGAATCAGTAACAAAAGAAACACAATTTCAGCAGTGGTTGCAACTCCCTGGAAATGACTGGAATGAATCCATTAGGTCCTTAGTGGTTTTAACTCAGACAGGGAAACTGAGGAGTTGCTGGAAAAGACAAGATATTACAGCCAGCCAGGAAGTGAGATTGTCTTACAGGTTCCAACAGTGAAAGTCTTGAGACTATTAGTGAGGGAACTGAAGCTTTAAGAATTTCTAAAATGTTAACCCATGGACACAGACAGTGGGGTGGTGAGGGCCTGGGATAGGGGGTGGGGTGGGAGTGGGCTGGAAGAGGTTAGGTGGGGAAGGAGGACCTATGTAATACCTTCGACAATAATGATTTTTAAAAAGAGAAAACGCAATAAATAAAATGTTTGAACAGACAACTTCAGCTCTGTTGATGGCCCCGATATCATGAACAGCAACAGCAAAGGGTATCAGCAAGGGGCTGTTCTGATGCAGTAAGGTCAGCCAGGGCAAAACACCTTTTTAAGACAGAAGGTTTTAATTTTTCCACTCATTATTACAAATAACAAAGAGTTAAGCTTTTTAAGTAACAGCATTTTGAAAATTGGAAAAACTCTCTTAATGAAATAGTTTTAGTTCATCTTATCAGATAACAGGTATGCTACCAAGAAATTGTAAGACTTCTGTAGGACTTCTTAAGCCAATAAATTTAGATACTATGTTTTGTTGTGTTACCTAGCAAATGGTTAAGCATTTCCATAGTGTTATACATATAGTTTTTATTAATAAGGTTAGAAAATGTCTCAGTAATCTCACTGGAGCATAATTAATCCATCTTAATTTTTTCTATATACTAAACAAAGTCTCCAATGATGTTGATTAAAAAAATAAATAAATAACAATAAAGTAGCCCAGGTCCCATTCAGAGAAAAATTTTAAATGGTGTTTGTTCCACTAATACCCAAAAGTCTTCCACTAATCTTTAGCAACCTTGTCAATGCCTCCTTTCATGCTATATTTCCTCTATTGTAGATCTGAGAGATTAGAAAATAACAAATAAGGATGAAAGAAATTTACTATTTGCTAAAAATTGGACATCACAAGTGAGTCTAAAATAGGAAATCCCAGGAAGGTTTAAGTAATTATTAAGATGTTTCTTTAAAAAGTATGATTAGGGGAAACTGACCATGAAAATGAGTAGTTTTCAAAAAGAAAACATAAAATAATAATAAAAATATTTATTTTAACTTTGTTTTGATAACAAAAATAAATTACATTGAGATGCTGTGACAAAAAAAAGTAAAAAAATATAAGAAAAAGAAGAAAAGAAATTCCTCTAAACTCTATATAAAATATAAGTTAATGATTGTTGGCACAGTGCAGAAAGACAGACTGTGCAATTCAAAATATTTAAAGATCCATTAAAACTTCCATTTGCTATCCCATTCATTACCAAGGTGTTTTTCTTATCTGCATGGTTAAATGACCTTATATCCACTTACCAGTACAGCCTATAGGAAGGGGGAAAGATGCTTAGAGCAAAGAACTTGAACTTTAAGAAGATAATCTGGAAAATTGCACAGATTCCTTTTGCTTATAAGCCATTGGACCAAACTGTGACGTTCAAAGCTAAGCTGTAAGGAAGGTTCAGATCTGAGTACTCATACAGCTAGCAAAAACACTGAGATTCTGTTGGCCAAAGGGGAGAGGGAGAAGGAAGGGGGGAGAGGGAGAGAGAGAGAGAGGTAAAGAGTAGATGATACTAAAAGATAATCTATTCTCTATCATAGAATACTTCTATGTCTCAAATCTTCAGATTTTTTTTATTATAATTCTAAATCATAACCTCCCAATCAGGACCTAGAAGGCTTTATACTTTCTGACCCCTCATCTCTGACCTAATCACCTAACACTCTTTGCTAATTACATCAATCTACACTTTCTATTTACTTCTAATACTATACCAAGCTTATTTTTAACTTAGGGCTTGTATATGTTGTCATTTGCTATTCCTTGCATTGCTTAAGACTGCCTTTCATATTCTCCCATAGTTAGGTCTTTTTCATCACTCATTTTTCAGCTACTTAAAGATATTACCGTGGCCACCAAAACTAAAGTATTCCAATTACTACTGTTTTCATTACTTTGTTATTTTCCTGCAATAGTAATAACCGCTACCTGTAATTAGTGCATTCATGAGAGTCATAGTTATTTCCGTACTTAATAATTAAAATTAGTGCTTCCAACATACACTTGTTTATTTTATTTAAAAATCAATATTTTACCCACACAATATAATCTCACATAAGAATAGAGATTTTGCATTTTTCACTAATCTTGATTTGACACAAACAGTACATAATGATTTGTAGAATAAGTGACTAAAAATAAAAATGCAGGTGATGGTAAGCACGACCAGAATGGCTTATTGATTGAGTGTCGAACTATGAATCAGGAGGTCACAGTTCAATTCCTGGTCAGGGCTTGTGCTAGAATAGCTGGCTTCATCCCCAGTGAGGAGATGCAGGAGGCAGCCAATCAATGGTCTCTCTCATCATGATGTTTCTATTTCTCTCTCCCTTTCCCTTCCTCTTTGAAATCAATCAATCAATAAGTATATATATATATTAAATGCACGTGATGGTAAAGAAGTGAAGGAACCAAAATAATTTTTAAAAAGTGCAGAGAAGAAACACTTTACATAGGGCTCAGATTGTGGGGTGAGGGGAGGTGGTTTTGTGGAGGGAATGTCCAAAGATCTAAAGTATGATTTTAAATGTAACCAGCTGAAGGAAAGGCAAAGGAAATGATTGAGAAGGCTTAAATATTAAAACAAAATAACAAAATTTATTTGCAGACCTTAAAGAAGTATACTGGTGTAATATGATATACTACCAGAATGGAATGATAAAAAATCAAGACTGGAGGAGAAAGTTAGGGCCAGATTTTGATAAAATTATTTATAGAGTGATTGTAACAATGTAGAATAAATTCACCCTCACCATATGTTTTATTCCAGTTTTACTCTGATTGATACAGAACTTAACAGGTCTTGTTAACCTGCAAATAAAAAGCCACAGTGAGAGGCACACTGTTTATTTGAGATAAAAAAGAATTGCAATTCTGGGAATCACTAATTCAGGCAGAAACCCAAACAATGTTCTGCATATGGTGTGGAAGTCAGGGGTTTTTATGAGAAAGAAAGATAAATAATTACATGAATAGACGGAAGGAATTTATATTGATGCTAAGAAGCTAAGGAAAATTTTTCTACTGGTACTAACAAGCTAAGTTCCTTTTTTTAGTAATGCATGGCCGGTTATGGATTCTGAAGAGCATCCAAGATCATCAGTCCTGCAGTCAAGAGTCCTGCTTTCCTGTTAGCTTTAAAAATAACTGCCTGTAAGACAATGTGGGCTGGACTCAGTCTGAAGGTGCTTGTTCCCAGTTCAAACATTCCACAGATTCAAGGAGCAAGACATGCAAACCCTCTGGGGCAGAGCTCAGACTCTATTTTGACCTGGCTCTGTCTCTCTGTATCATTTTTCTCCACTTTTTTTTTTTTATAAAGAAATATCTCACACAAACATAAAAATTGCCCTGTTCCAATTTCAGGCTTTCAGATAACATTGCTTTCCAATGTCCTAGCACTTCATTATCTTATTTTCATCACCAGCGGTCTCCTCCAGGTGCTCACAGCATAGACTGCTAGGACATTCTATACCAAACATTACAAAGGAAAAGGCTTTAGCATTTTATGTCCAAGCACAGCCATATAGGGCCAAGGTATAAAATGACCAGTGTTAGAGGTTTCAGAAAATGTCTGAGAACATTACACATAAAGGAAGCAGAATACTTGCCATCTTAAAATTTCCATGGCAGACATTTAATTTCCTTTTTTTCAACACAGCCTTACTCTTTAATACCTGTGTTTCTTTAACAATGCGTAACGCTGTTGCAGAGGCGAGGCTGAAGAGTGTCCTTCTAAAGTGTCCTATGGAGAATCACTGCTAATAGCCCAGTAATGCGGGAGGTTTCTTTCAGGTTTTCAGAGCAGAAGGCTTGGGTCTCAGCAGGAGGAGTTCCTCTTTTATCCTTCCGACTGGAGAGCGCCATGTACTGCCTGCGCCCTGATCTTCCTAAGGAGATGAAAGAGCTTCATCTCTATTATGCATCCACATGTTAACTCACCTTTTTACGGCTATGGGATTCTACATTAGAGAGCGAATTTTCACACACTTCAGGACAGGATTGAAGCTCCAATATGAAACTGTACACCAACCTCCCTGTTAAAACCTGTTTTTTACCTTCTTAAGTTTATGGTTTATGACTAGAAAGAGGCTGAAACTTATTTACTTCAAATAAAAGTTCCTTTTTTTTTTTATTTGTCATCAATAACACTTGGTCCCTTCTGAGAGAATCACATGGCGGCATCCACAGAAAGTCAGGATCGCATGGGCTCCCCTGCTGCTGTGTCCATAGCCTCCTTGTCACCTGCCAGGTTGACCCAAGGAGATGGCTGTTCTTGGCTGAGACAGTCCTGAGGAGCTGCTCACAGCACCATTTGGGGCAGGAAAAAAGGAACTTTTCCTGTCTTCAGTCCTGGTGTCAGGCCCTTCTCTTTCATCTCTCCCAGTCCAGCAATGATGCCACAGTAACTAATAACGAGTTTTAATGAAAGTTCAGGATAATGGAGCCACATGGGTATAACCTAAAACTACCTCATGGGCACCAGCCACTCTTACGATTGTCTGTCAGGCTTGATCCTTTCCTAAGGGCCGTGGTATCTCAGCCACAGTCACACATATGCTTCCGTGTCCCCTACTTTCTGGGGCAAGCCAAACTGCATCCAAATTCAAAGTTAGGAAAATAGTTTTACCACCTTCCTTTTAAAGCCTTTGTTTTCTTGGCCCATTCTTGGTGAATTTTTAGAAGAATTAAGAATAGAAGGGCGTTTTCCCTTCCAGAAAATCTGTTCTTTCACACTCAGGATTATTCTTTGGACTCAGGACTCCAGCTTAATCTAATTTATTATGAATTATTTCTCAAAGTCTGAATAATTCAGGTTTAAATAATACTGCATTCAGGAAGAGCAGCCCAATTCAACTACAGATGCATCAAGCACAGACCAATTTTTTTTTTTTTTACCATGGTTATTCATTAAGGACTCCAAAAAATCTTGGGGTTCATAATCACTTGATTACATTTCCATATAAAAGATTTTGATAGATTATAATATTTTCCCTTAATAATAATTAACATAATCAATAAAATCCTCATTAAATCAGATATGTTGAATATAAACTAATTTGGTTAATTCTTATACTTTAATGATTTGTATACCTCCACTAAGGTTTTGAAGACAATTTCCACTGAGAAACTTACCTTTCAGTCAAGCCTATTGTACATACATATTTCATATTCCTATGATGGGATGTTTGAGTAAATATTAGGACAAATAATTTGCTCTTTCACCGAATACTTTAAAAATAGAAGAAGGATTCTTTCACTTTAGGGGGCCATCTGATTAGATAAGAGCCCATTGCAGAATGCTCACTCAATGTCCTGGGGTTTTCTCTTTGTTCTCAGTCCCCTTGAGAAAAGTCAGCTAAAATTATACTTTACAAAGTATTCTGGATATCTACAGCAATGATTTTCAGATTAAAAATTTAGACCAGAGCATCACATAGATAACATCTTTAATCCATTTCCTTTAAAACTTTCAAATAAAATTTAATATTCTTACTTAAAGGGGTGGTAAAATGTAAAGAAGTATTTGTCTTTTTTTGGAAATAAATTCATATCAGCAAATATAAAGAAGTTTTACAAAATCCCAATATTAAACAATAGCCCATCAAAAAGTCCTAAATATAAGTAAAAATGTATAATTTTACAAAACTTTTCAGGATTCTCATACATAAACTTGAGCACTGGCTCTGATAGATTCATAAAGGTCAAATACTGTCTCATTCTTTTAATAGTTGGAGCCCTCTAGTGCAAAGAGTGTCATTATTGCATATTCATTCTGGGGTGCTCAGATACATTAACCATAAATTGTCATTGAAAACCAGAAAATTTTTATGAGTAACAGGAGCACTGTTCAAATTACACCAAGGCAAACCAAGAACACCCTAGGTAGACCCTCTACCACTGACCTATACACTCTTGTACTCTTCCCTGCAAACAAGTTGGCCATTATCCTTTTTTAATTGTCTTATACCATCTAACATTTTAGCATAATGTTCTCTAAATGCCTCAGATTTTCACAAGTTATTACTCTCCTATATCACTCTAATATTCAATAAAATCCCATATGACACACAAACTGTCCATGAAAAGGTTAATTATTCTTCCCTCAGTTGTTCAACATACAATTATTGCTGGCTCTTCCTTAAAGCTTGGGACTAACTACCTCCTGGCAAAGAAGAAAATCTAGGATCCCTTAGGCTTCTCAGCACAAAATATCTACAGTTCAAGATGCTAATGTGCTCCATCTTTAAAATAGTAATTTGAATGTATTAAAAAAATAATCATTATTTGATTTTTCAATGATAATAAATTATTAGAGATCTTTAAATTAATAAAATTTTATACATTAAGCAAATATGTAATAAGTGCTTGAATGAAATATTACATTATGTGCTATGAAAGTTTTTTAAAGCCATAAGTCCAAAAGGAATTTTTATCCTAAAAGAAAAAAATGAATGTTAATTATCTATAACTAGAGGCCCAGGGGCAAGAAATTCATGCACAGGGGGTGTGTCCCTCAACCCAGCTTGTACCCTCTCCAGTCTGGGACCCCTACTGGGGTTGGGCCTAAACGGGCAGTTGGACATCCCTCTCACAATCCAGGACTGCTGGCTCCCAACTGCTCGCCTGCCTGCCAGCCTGATCACCCCCTAACCACTCCCCTGACAGCCTGATTGATGCTTAACTGCTCCCCAGCTAGGCTGTTTGCCCCTAACTGCCCTCCCCTGCAGGCCTGGTCACCCCAAACTGTCCTCCCCTGCAGGCCTTGTTCCCCCCCACAACTGTTCTCCCCTGACAGCCTGGTCCCTCCCAACTGCCCTCCCCTGCTGGCCATCTTGTGGTGGCCATCTTGTGGTGGCCATCTTGTGGTGGCCATCTGTGTCCACATGGGGCATCCATCTTTGACCACATGGGGGCAGCTATCCTGTGTGTTGGAGTGATGGTCAATTTGCATATTACTCTTTTATTAGATAAATAGGTGCACGGGAGGGGACCAGCTGGTTTGCCCTGAAGGGTGTCCTGGATCAGGGTGGGGGTTCACTTGGGGTGTGGGGCAGCCTGGGTGAGGGGCCTGTTGTGGTTTGCAGGCCAGCCACATCCCCCAGCAACCCAAGTGGAGGCCCTGGGATCTGGGATTTATTTATCTTCTATAATTGAAACTTTGTAGCCTTGAGTGGAGTCCACTGCCAGCCAGGGTGTGCAGGAAGCTTGGCTTCCTCCATTGCCAGGGAAACCCAAGCCTCCTGCTTGCTGCAGCTCAGTGGCCGCAACCATCTTGGTTGGGTTAATTTGCATACTCACTCCTGATAGGCTGGTGGGTGTGGCTTGTGGGTATAGCAGAGGTATGGTCAATTTGCATATTACTCTTTTATTAGATGGGATAATAAAAGCATAATATGCTTATTAGACTGGACAGTCGAATGACCTTCCAGATATCATTCCAGACACCCTTCTGGATGAAGCGGCCAAGGTGGAGGCCAAGGCAGAGGCAGTGAGGGACAATGAGGCAGTCAGTCAGAGTGGTTAGGGGTGGTGGTTAGGGGTGTTCAGGCAGGCAGGCAAACAGTTAGGGGCTAGTGGTCCTGGATTGTGAGAGGGTGCAGGCCGGGTTATGGGGCCCGCCCCTCCCCCCCATGCATGAATTTTGTGCACCAGGCCTCTAGTACACTGGAATAGTACTAGAATGGGATGCATTACCTGGGTGAATATATCCTAAAGGATATAAATAATTATTTCTCCTGAGTGATATAAAAAGTCATGTAATCCCATTGTAATGGAATCAGGCATTTTCCTCCTGTCCATTCTTCCTTCTAGTAATAACACTTTGATTCTCTGTTGTGGAATCATCTCCAAGCAACTTTACCTTATATGGTCTTAGGACGATTCATTCTCCACCTCCCTTATACCATTTTCTGGCTACAGGAATAAACCCATGACTAAACCCAACCTAATCACACATTCCTTGTTTTAAGATTACCACCTGTCTAAAGTCAAAACAATGAAACCCACCACCCAAAGTTAAATCTTCTCCTGTCACCATATATTAGGATACCCTTTTCCCCCCACCACTACCCTCTGGTAACTACCACATTATTGTTGGTGTTCACAAGTTTCAAGTTTTATATCACACATATAAGTGAAATGAGTGTATTTTCAGGTCCTCTGCCCATTTTTTTTAGTGGTTTGTTTGTTTGTTGTTGACTTTTTCCGTTGTTGCAAATGGCACTATTTCATGCTTTCTTATGGCTGAGAAATATCCCATAATATATGTACCACATCTTTTGATCCAGTCCACTATTGCAGGACAATTTAGTTGTTTCAGTGTCTTGGCCACCACGAATAATGCTGCAATGAACACAGGGGTGCGTGCATATATCTTTGTGAATACATGATTTCGAGTTTATTGGGTATATTCCCAGGAGAGGGATTGCTGGATCATATGGTAGCTCTCTTCTTAATTTTTTGAGGAATCACCAGACTGCTTTCCATAGAGGTTGTACCAGTCTATATTTCCAGCAGTGAATGTGGGTTCAATATTTTCTACAACCTGTCCAACACTTGTTATTGCTTGTCTTGTTGTTAATGGCCATTTTAACAAGTGTGAGGTGGTATCTCATTGTAGTTTTCATTTGCATTTCCCTAATTGCTAGTGAGGCTGAACATCTTTCATACTCTATTGAATATCTTTATGCATTCTTAGAAAGGTGTATTTTGAGGTCCTCTGCCCAATTTTTGGTTGGGTTGTTTAGTGTTAAGTCTTATGATTTTTTAATATATTTTGGAAATTAAACCTTTGTCAGAGTTGCTGTTTGCAAATATTATGTCCCATCTGGTTGGCTGCCTATTTGTTTTGTTGTTGGTTTATTTTGTTGTGCAGTAGCTTTTTAGTTTGATGTAGTCCCATTCATTTATTTTTGCCTTACTTCCCTTGCCTTTGATGTCAGGTTCATAAAATGTTATCTACAACCAAGATCTATAAATTAAAGCACTTTAAAAAAAAGAAGAAAGAGATTGGAACAAAGAAGTTTGATATGCTAATATTGTTTCAATATCTGAAGGCAGATATTACTTTAAAAGCTGCTATATTTTTTAGTTGCATGATATAATAAACTTTTCCTTTGCATTAATTGATCTCACTCTTCATTTTTTAATTTTTTAAAATCAACATTTTGTTTTATAATCAAGATTACAGACCAGGCTAATCTTTCATCAGAAAAGAGGTATAAGAAAACTGAGTGATATTCCAGTGAGAGGTGGAAAGTAAACAAAGGAAATGATCCAAGGATTTATGCTTAATGTGGGGCTTAGCTAGAGATAGCATAAGGAAGGATGTTATCATAATGGAAAACATGCTGTACGGAGAAGTCAATGGCAAGGTCATGCACATTCTTCAATGTCAGAACCAGAAGTTAGAATTTTATTCTGCAGGCAAAAAAGTGTCAGAGACTATTTTAGATAGAGTAGGAGAATGACATGATCAGCTGTGAAACTTTGGAAGATTATGCTGACGACACTCTCTTGGATGGTTTCAGAAGAGGAAACTAGAGAAAAAGTTGCAGAGTCATGTGTTTGATACAGAGGAATAAGCTCTCTTGTGCAAAAGCTGTACCCAGAGAAGATAAAATAGAATGGGAAGATAAAGTCTTCTGCTTAATTCAAGACTTTCCCAATGAAATGGTTCTGCCAATCCCTTTTTTTAATTGATTAAGGTATTACATGTATGTCCTTATACCCTCTTTACCCCCCATCACCCCACTTGTGCCCTCATCCCACTAGTGCCTGTGTCCATTGGTTAGGTCTATATGCATGCATAAAAGTCCTTTGGTTGATCTCTCCTCCTTACCCCCACCCTCCCCTGCCTTCCCTCTGAAGTTTGATGGTCTGATCAATGCTTCTCTGTCTCTGAATCTGTTTTTGTTCATCAATTTATGTTGTTCATTATATTCCACAAATGAGTAAGATCTTGTGATATATTTATAAAACATTGTCAAGATCATGATAGGATCGATGTGAGTGAAAACTAATATGTAAAAGTATAAAACAGAGTTTACTTAGAGTTCCTGTGTTCAGTTACTAATAAACAGAAACAAAAGGCACTAGAGACTTTTCACATTAAATTGAGATAATAATATAAAAAACTCAGTTTGGTCACACATTAAAAAGTAGTGTGTGTGTGTGTGTGTGTAAGGCTATGTGCTACTTAAATTTTATGAGTGATGGTACCACTGTAAACTGTTTCAAAGTCCATGTAATGCAGTTGGAAATGTCATTTGAAATGCCATTTCCCTGTCAGGAATCTATGTGAACCTCTGCCTTTGACATAAAAAATATTTAAAAACAAAAAAAAAATGTTTGAGAAGAGTCTATTACAATTCATTTTGTTTTATTGATATTATAATTCTTTGAATGTGATGAGTAATCACATTTAGAAAGTCATAATAGTACAAAAATCTAGGTCAAAATTAGAGTTTAAACCAAAACACTGGTAATGGAATTATAAATATGGGGGTGGATATGACCATAATGGAGTAGAAGAGTCAACATTTCAAATGCTTTAATTATATTAAATAAATTAGCATGACATTCAATTTCTGGTAGATGAAGGAGATATTTATTCAGTTAGGTGTAATAACCTGTATATTACTTGGAATGACAACAATTTAGCTCCTTAAAGGATGAAAAGCCAGAGCCACTGATATTCCAAGTATTCCAGAAATTTATAAAGAAGGACATTTGATTATTAGGAAAGATTTATTTAAACTGGGAGAAGAAAGAAAAGAAATTGAGAAAGGATCTAAAAGTTTTAGAAATATACATAGAGTGTACCAAATGCATATTTTGAACCCTATAGCAATCACTAAAATAAATACATACATCCATAGATAAATAGAAAGTTGTATAGATAGTATATCTAATAAAGTTATAAAGGAGATAAACTTGAATTCAAAACTTTTCTCAATTTGCCCACATGAAGATAGGATAGATGGGATATAATTGTTCTCCAAAGAAACAAAACAGATACATATATGCATAGAGAAATAGTTAGAAGATAGATAGATAATACATAGATGGATAGATAGATGATAAATAGATAGATATATATTTGAATTTCTTATAAGGAATTGACTCATGTGATTACAAAGACTGATAAGTCCCAACATCTGCAGAGTTGTTAAACCAGAGACCCAGGAGCTGATGGTGGAGTCCTGACTGACAGGCAGGCTGGAGACTCAGGCAGCACCCATGATTTGTATGAGTACAAAGGCAGTTAAAAAGGTCTCTTGAAGGCACAAAAAGTAGTTAGGCATTAGGAATTCTATCCTTCTTTGGGGAAGGCCAGGGTTTGTTGTTGTTGTTTATTCAGGACTTCCATTAATGGGATGAGGCCACCCACAAAGAAAAAGTAATCTGCTTTACCCACTTAATTTGTAATCTTATGAAGAAACTTCCTGACAGAAAGACCCAGACTAATGTTTGACCAAACATCTGAATAACTCATGGACAAGTCAAGTTGACACATACAATTAACTATCACAGAGGTAGAAAAGAAAAACAAAACTAATGTAACAAATCAAAAACCTATAGAAAGGTAGTACAGTTAAATCAAGTCAAATAAAAATATTAAATATAGACACACTAAATACTTAAAAGATAAAAGGAAAATTAAACTATGAGCCATTAATAGGAGATATACACTGAGTGGCCAGATTATTATGATCTCTAAACTCATAATAATCTGGTCACTCAGTGTATATATCCTATCTAATAAAAGAGTAATATGCAAATTGACCATCACTCCAACACACAAGATGGCTGCCCCCATGTGGTCAAAGATGGCTGCGCCATGTGGACACAAGATGGACGCCACAAGATGGCCTGCAGGGGAGGGCAGTTAGGGGTGACCAGGCCTACAGAGTACAGTTGGGGGGAACCCAAACCTGCAGGGGAAGGCAGTTGGGGGTACCCAGGCCTGCAGGGGAGGGAAGTTGGGGGGTACCAGGCCTGCAGGGGAAGACAGTTGGGGGGAACCAGGCTGGCAGGGGAGGGCAGTTAGGGGTGACCAGGCCTGCAGGGGAGGGCAATTAGGGGCAATCGGGCAGGCAGGGGAGCAGTTAGGCATAGATCAGGCTGTCAGGGGAGTGGTTAGGGGGTGATCAGGCTGGATGGCAAAAGCGGTTAGGGGCAATCAGGCAGGTTGGCAGGCGAGCGGTTGGGAGCCAGCAGTCCTGGATTATGAGAGGGATGTCCAACAGTCTGTTTAGACCCAATCCCAGTGGAGATTAGGGTAGGACAATCCAATCAGGGCAGGCTGGCTTGGGGGAGAGGCTGGTTTGCTGGCCACAGTGGGCATCATAGTGACTGGTCATTACAATTGTTATGGTCATTGCAGTCGCTGGCTTTTTATATATATAGACCAACCAAGTATCCTTCAGGGTGTGCAGCACTACCAGAGATAAATAAAAGTATCTCATTGTAATCATTATAGTAAAATCATCAAGTCAATAAAAACAGACATTATAGACTTAAATATGAATTAACCTAATATCAAAACTTTTAAAAGTATAGAACTTAGAGTACAATGAGAAATATATTCACTGAGTGGCCAGATTATTATGATCTCTGAATGCATAATAATCTGGCCATTCAGTGTATATTTTATGTAATGAAAGGCTAATATGCAAATTGTCCCCTTGACCAGGAGTTTGACCAGCAGGCAGGACTGCCAACCGCCCATGTCCCCTCGCCCTGGCCAGGGCTGCACCCCCACTCACGCACGAATTCATGCACCAGGCCTCAAATATATATACTGAGAGGCCAGATTATTATGCATTCAGAGATTATAATAATCTGGCTACACAGTGTATATAATTGAGTCCAATATTTCATGGAAAATATAAAAAATTAAATAGCAAAATGTTGTAACATTTGAAGAAGGCCTCCAACTAACTCAAAACCAATCAATATATAGTATATAGATCACTACAATAAATAATTGTAGAATACAACACTTTTCTAATGTAACAGAAGTGGTCAGCAAGATAAATTATAAGCTGAGTCATAAAACAAGCCTCAGTAAATTTAGAAGAATTGAAAACACACTTAGTATGTCCCCTCATGTTAATGGAAGTGACTATTGGGTATTGAATTTTTTAGATGTTAAGATTCTACAATATACAATTGTTTAAAAAACAATCTAAATCCACCTTCAAATAACACATACTATTTCATGTACTATATAGTGTAGGTATCTTCTACCAGAGCATTCACAATTCCTGTCCACAGTGACATTTCTATCATTCATACAACTTAAACGTATTCATTTGCAATAATTACCCACTGCATTGGTACTAAGCAAAACAGCTATCTTATAGTTTCAGTGTTCATGACGTTTCCATGGTAACATAGTTTAAAAAGTTGTAAAAATAAGACCCATATTATGCAGGGAATTAAGTGTGTTGGTGCTCAACATTGTTTTTCCCCAAACTCCTTTCAGTGTCTTGTATTGCAGTGGCTGGAAAGACAAATACAAAATTCCACAGACACCTTTGCAGAAAGAATTATGGGTACTTAAGGGTTCACCATCAGGGATATTTCAGTAGGATTTAGACTGCAGAATGAGGTTGAGGCCAAACTCTGCTAATGAATCAGATTCAGCTGGGAAGTCCAACATGAAGACATCTCAGTTCTCACCATCAATTTCTTGGTAATAATAGCTTGCTGATTATGAATGTTTCCTGATTATACTATTAGAAATGTTTCCTGATTATAGCACCTGTTCATAGATCTGAAACTAGCAGTTTTAGCAACAAGGTTTCAATGCCACATGTTGTCATATATATTCATATATATATATATATATATATATATATATATATGAATATATATATATTTTTTTAATTGATTTCAGAGAGGATTGGAGAGGAAGAGAAAGATAGAAACATCAATGATGAGAGAGTATCGTTGATCAACTGCCTCCTACACATCCTCCATTAGGGATGGAGCTGGCAACCCCAGCATGTGCCCTGACCAGGAATCAAACTGCAACCTCCTGGTTCATAGGTTGATGCTCATCCACTGAGTCATGCCAGCGGACCACAGATTACCTTCTGACTGTAGAAAAGGCAGTGATGCTCTGCTTGCCCAATTCTGCAGCTTCAGAGTCAATCCTGACAACTATTTCTATAGCTTATTCATTAAGGGTTCTTTGTCATTCTTCTGGCCATTTACATTTCTTTCTCTTTTAACTAGCACACTATTTAAGGTAGAGCCTAAACTGCTTTATAAAACAAAACAAACAAAAAATGCTAAGATGGACCTTTCTCACACACATCAAATAGTCCAGAGCAGTCGTTCTCAACCTTTTTAATACCGTGACCCTTTAGTACAGTTCCTCATGTTGTGGTGACCCCCAACCATAAAATTATTTTTGTTGCTACTTCATAACTGTAATTTCGTTGCTACTTCATAACTTTTGTTGCTACTTCATAACTCTACAGCAGCGGTTCTCAACCTGTGGGTTACAACCCACAGGTTGATAACCTCTAGCAGGGTCGCCTAAGACCATCGGAAAACACAGATATTTACATTACGATTCATAACAGTAGCAAAATTACAGTTATGAAGTAGCAACGAAAATAATTTTATGGCTGGAGGGTCATCACAGCATGAGGAACTGTATTAAAGGGTCACAGCATTAGAAAGGTTGAGAACCACTGGTCCAGAGGTATGTAAAGAATACAAGTTGCCCAGGAAAAGGTGCTCTAAGTGGTCATCACTTGAACCTGTTTACTTTTTGTTGCTCTGTGCTCCCCTTAGATACTGACCTCATTTACATGATTAAAGTGGTTCTCAGGGAATGCAGAAATGGATATCAAACAACCTCTATTCAGAGACACATACAGAAGTGGTCATTCCCAATTCTGTCCAGTTCCTATTCATAAGTCCTCAACTCCTAAAAGGTAAGCTAAGAAACATAATGTCAGATGGGTAAGTTTGCTAAATCAAAAACTTCTGTACCTACAACATAAAATGGGAGAATGGGTCCTGAGGGAAAATTGCAATATCTATCACAAATTAAGATAAATTCTGTTCTCAAAAGTGGAACATGAGCAGTACATACTCAGCTGCATCATTTCTATCCTAGCATGCTCTATAACAATATAATCTATTCACTCTTTGAACAAATGTGTATTAATGCCTGCCATTCTCTAGTTATCTATACTAATAAAAGGGTAATGTGCTAATTAGACTGAATAGACCAGACATCTTCCAGATGTCCTTCCGGACAAAGCCACGGTGATGGGGACTGAGGCAGAGGAGGTTAGGGGTGATCAGGCAGGCAGGAAGAGCAGTTAGAGGCAATCAGGACAGCAGGGGAGAGTGGTTAGCGGTGATCAGGCTGGTAGGGGAGAGTGGTTTGGGGCAATCAAGCTGGCAGGGGAGTAGTTAGGGGCATCAGGCAGATAGGCAGAGGCAGTTAGGGGCGATCAGGAAGCATGCAGAGTGGTAAGGGGCGATCAGGCAGGCAGGCAGGTGTGTGGTTAGGAGCCAGTGGTCTCGGATTGTCAGAGGGATGTCCAACTGCCGGTTTAGACCTGGGATTGGTCCTAAACTGGCAGTCAGACATCCCCTGAGGGGTCCAGTATTAGAGAGGGTACAGACCAGGCTGAGGGCCTCCCATGCACAAATTTAGTGCACTGGGCCTCTAGTCTATAATAATAAAAGTGCTATATGCTAATTAGACTGGATGACCTTCTGGACAAAGTTGGGGCTTCAAGGGAAGCCTGGGTTTCCCAGGTGCCAGAGGAAAGCTGGTGCTGATATCTGGGGAAGGAAGGCCTACTCTTGTACAAATTTCGTGCACCTGGCCTCTAGTAGAACAATAACAGTCCCTGCCCCCAGGGTGCTTATAGAATAGAGTTATAGACAGGCACAGGGGCAGTATATATAATAAAACAGTATAGCTAACATTTTGAGTACATAGAAGTGTTATGTTATTTAATTGCTTTCTATATTTCTAATTCTGTAAACTTTGTGATTAATTACTCAGTGATGTCCTCATTATTATATTCATTTTAAAGTTAGGAAATCTGAGACACAGAGAGACTATACTACTTGTCTAAGACCACAATTGGAGAAGCTGAGTTCTAATTTCAATATACTTTTTCCAGATGAATGCACTTAGCCATTATGTCATGTTTGCTTTCACCATGTGTTATAGGGCATGAAAGTATCCAGATGAAGCAATTACAGAACACAGCAGATACATGTAGGATGAAAAACTAAAACAAAATGAATGTTAGAGGTTGTTTGTGGTTATTTGGTATAAGTAGAAGGTGTGATACATTCATACAATATTTCTTAGAGATAAAAATTACTGATACATGCAAAAGCAGATATGAATCTCAAAAACAAATGCATGAGTCAAGTTATATGGAATTCTAAAAGGGATAACACTAATTTAGTGTGAAAAAACAAAATATCTAAATAGCAGTAACCTCTAGGCTGACTAGAAAGGGGGAAAAGACCAATTTCTAGGGATGATGAAAATGTGTTATATTTGAGAAGAGAGTGTTTTGCTAAACTTAGTTGCATCTTACAGTTATAATTTTGTTTTTTGTTTATGTGCATTTTGCCTTTAATTTTAATAGGGGTGGGGATTAGACATTTTGTAATACCTTCTGTGTTTTCTAGGCCTGAGTAAATGGAGAAATATGTTCAGGTTAAAAGGTAGAAAATCATTAAAAATGGTTTCATTATCAGATATAGACAATAGAGAAATGGGAGAAAGTGGAAAGTTAAAAATCACTACTTAATTTTTAACTTCATCAACTAGAAAATATTGGTGCCATTTATAGGGATGAGGGAAGAGAGAAAGAAGAGGTAGGGAGAAGTATCTCAGGACACAGAAGTTGATAAATATTGAATCCAAGAGAGTGGATGAAATTTCCCAGATAGAGGTTGTAAATTAAGAAGAGGACAGATGAATCTTTGAGTGGTGATATTTGTGAAAAAACATGTTACATGGAAAATCAGGATTGAATATACTCCAGAAAGCAATTATAACAAGTCAAATGGGATATTTTTTGTTCCATACAGTATTTGTTGTCAAACTTTACAATGCCTTGGCATCAACCACATGGATTTTTTTTTTAAATACAGATATCACAAATTGTTGGATCCTAACTCCAGTCTCTGATGCAGTACATCTAAGGAACTGAAACTAGCATTTGCTACTAAAATGATCTCATATGTTGCTCTTTTTGATGGGTTAGGCCCTAATTTCAAAACAACACCAAGTGACTGATATTTCAGTGAGGCTCTATTTTTGATGCATCAATAAATATCTCTGTCATTATCACAAGTAAACAGAAGGAAGAGATGGCCATAGCAAACTTAGAAGAGGAAACTAAATGAAATGAAAAAACTTACAACATATATATGTATCCATATCCATATCCATATATTTATATATGACTCCATATACAATGACATATTTCACTGGAGGAATGGTCAACATACATTTTTATAAAGATATGACACAAATAAATTATGGCTAGATCATTTAACTTTTTTTCAGCTGTCTTAATATCCATTATATCACCAAAAATAATTGACCATAATTACATTATGATGTCAACTTTGTAACCATTTATCTTCCTGGTTATTAATAAAAATACATTTAGCAAGCTCAGAAAGAGAAAAAATTAAATACAATCAATAGTTTGTACAGATGAAAATAGAGATGGTTAAAAAAATTTTAGCCTATTATACTCTAAAGTAACCAAAATTTTACTTAGAAATTAAATACATAGGTTGATATATAACAAAATTACATATTCTTTTGGTTTGAATTTATTCAAATGTCAATGTACTAACTAAAGTAGGTATTACATAACATGCTTTATATATCATCCTTATCTGTAAAAACATCTTTAAAATCCATGTTTAATAAATCCTTGATTAGGTGACTGCTACATTTACTTATGGATTTACATGAAAAGAGATGTTTAAAAAGTACAGAAAGAAAAACTATTCAGCAAACAACTGTACCTCATTGTGCTTGTTAATAACAAACATAATTTTAAATGAAACCTAAAACTAACCTGCAGGTGAATATAACATATTATCATAAGGCCCAATGGAATGCAATATCTGAGGAAAAAATATTCCTTCCTGGAGAGGCCTACATGGGAAATCATGTTCTTCAAGGAGAGCCGAGTTCAGTTGGAGTAATAGGCAAGAGGTTGAGTATAGATAGGATGTTTTGTTTAAAAATGACTTGGTTTAAGGACAGCACAGCAGTGTGTTTTCTTAAATTTAAGGGAAGTATGAACTGACTAAATGAATAAACAAATAACAGAGTTTTATGGGGATGAGAATACAGGGAACGAGGAATGACCTGGGAGTCCTGGGTCTTTTATGCCATAAATAGAAGTGAAGAGCTTAATGAGATAAATCCAAATTGTCACAGAACAGATTGATTTTGCTATATCTTCTTTGGAAAGTTAATATATCATCATTTCATTCAACAAGCACAAATTAACCATCAGCCAGGTGTCAGATATTATGTGAAACTCCAAGGAATATGTGAGCAGTACATAAAATGCACATGGTTCTCACTCATTATTTGCCAAAAATACATCTCAGGGTAACACATTTCACAGACTTATATCTGCTATGTAAATAACTACTTTGTGTGCTGTGTATTTTTCTATTTTTAGACTTTTTTTTTTTCACGACAATTGTCAGTCTTTACTTTTCAAAGAAAATTGGTGGGTCCTTTTTTCTCTCTCCACAAATATTCACTCCTGCTTTTACCCACTGAGATTTCAAATTATTTTAGTTCTCCTTTACAAACCATTCCCTAGTTGCACTATGCTTTTAAAAAGTCCTCTCAATATACTTGGAAAACAGGGAGAGAAGTTATCATGACTAATTGATAGGTAAGAAGAATGAGGACAGATGGAATAAATTTAATTATTTTTATAAAGATTATATTGAACTGTCATCATCAGGAAAACTTCACATTATTCTAAATGCCAACCCATCAGTTTTACAAAAATGATTGAAAAGTGTTTTCTGATTTATTTCCAATATAGAACATTCTGTTCTCCATTTTGAACACAGAGACAAACAGGGCTTACTCCCACAGACAACCACAGTAGTGATTAACATCCTATATTGGAGAGAAACCAAAGCACAGAAAAACTTTTCATAATTCCAAAGCTGAAATACCAATGCCAATAATTAACTAATCGATAAATGCAATAGACATATTTTTCTATTCTTTTCTTGTTTACCTGACTCTCAATGTGAAGCCCTTAACCTTTCCTTTCTAAAACCATTTATTTGGACTTTCATGACACCCTTCTCCCTTCTTTTTTCCATCATTTTGGCCAGAATTTTATTTTCAATGATTTCTCCTAAAAATTAGTGTTCTTAGAATTTGTCTTTCTCTTTTCATTCCTAGATATTCACCTTCTCTCCCCTCAGTCTGCGTGTTAATAACTCCAGAACCAATATGAATGATTTGGTCTCTATCTTGAATTTTAAGCATGCCTACTCCAGCAGAGTTGGATCAGGATTTACAAATGTGACTCATACTATTTCCCCTTCTGAACACGTATGTTCTCTTATGTTTGTTATGTCTTATAGTGGTGCCACTATCCTTTCAGTCTTCAGACCAGAAACCTGGAATCTTCATTTCTATCGTTCCCCCTTCCAGCTAGTCTTTCTCCCCCTGGATATTTGCCTTTCTTAAAGAGCACTTCCTTCTTCCAATTACCAATGTCTGACACCTAACAATGCTTAAAAAATGCCTGCCAAATTGAATAGTATGACTAAACTTCTTGATATCCGTGTATAATGTAGCATTTCTCCATGCTACCCTAATTTTTGAGTAGTTTACAAAGCACTTCCCAGTTTCAAAAATATTTTTTCACTTTTTAAAAATGTATTTTAGACTATCTTTTTATATTATGTTAAAGCTTTACCATTATAATAAATGAAGCTTCCAGTTATAGTATAATACTGAAATATACTCACAGATGGAAAATTGCTTATCAAAAAGGATGACCTACTTTGGTAAATTCACCAAACTGCTATACACATCTTTTATAGGATAACCAGATGATTGGAAGATATTTTAAAATAAAGAAAGGATAGAATTTAGTTATAATAATATTTATGTTGTACCATAACAATAAAATAATAATAATAAATTATATTATTATAGCCCATTTCCATGTTCTTAACATAAGAATTATTTTAAAATATGGGTAAAGATTCAAACAAATATTTCAAACTTAGTAATATCAACATTTAGAGTTGTATAGTCACTTATTTGTTTTATGCTAAATACCTATCCTTTCTCTTCTGTGAATGATTAATAAAGATGAGGGATACTTTAATCTTCATTAACCTATGTATATTTTAAATGTTCAACCTGATACTCACCCATTTGTCCCCATCCAGAGAGCCAATTCAGTAAAATGTTATTCTATCTCGCACTGGCTGGTGTTGCTAAATGGTCGGAGCATCGACCACCATACTGAAGGGCCACAGGTTTGATTCCTGATGGAAGACATGTACCTGGGTTGTGGAGTCAACCTGTCAGTGTGTCTCTTACAATGATGCATCTCTCTCTCTCTCTTTCTCTCCTCCCCGCCCTCCCGCCCCCTGCTTCTTTCCTTCCCTCCCTCCTTCCCGGCTATTCTCTCTAAATAATCAATAGAAAAATATATTTGGGTGAGGATAAACAACAACGAAATTGATCCCATCTCTATTAACATAGCAAACTCAAACATGCATGAGATAATATCGCACCAGCTCCTTTCTACACTATTTGTTGTGTGTAAGCCTTGGACTTTTTATAGAGGGACTGTCCTTTCCTTGCTCCGTATTTTCCCTATGTAGAAGCATGTGATGTTTAGGTGACAGCCAATTAGATTGAATTAAACTATTAAAACTCACTCGTTTTTTCTTACTGCGATTTTGGATTTCCATAAGGAAGTGATCCTAGCTTCATGTTTCAGCTTTACTTTGGGTGAGGTCTCCCTAGATCTAGATTGAGCAGAGCTATGAGAATCACTGGTGGTACCCAGCCCTTTAAGCCCCACAATAAAGAATTATTCCCTGATTTAGAATCACTGATAGTTTCACTATTTGCCTTTCTTCCATGTCTTATTTAACATTTGGTTAAAAACATAGAAATGGGAATGCTGTGCTACATATTGAACTTCTACAATTCTAATACAACTTACAAGATAGGATGGAATGATAAGAAGAAAAAAAGAAAAGGAGCAGTATTCTCCTTGGCATCTGCTCAATGCCCAGGGTGGAGTATACGAGGCCAATTAAACAGGATTCAAATAGTTTTGATGATGGCAGCTACCTTTCAGACTACTACCCCTTGCTCAAGTTAGACAGTCATTTAAAGAAACACAAAATGTAAGCTTTTCATTATCCAATATTTTATACAGCACTTGTTTTTTTCTATTTATAAACTCTAAGTAGAATTTATTCCCTTCTTTTCAACAAGCTCAAATGGAATGGGAATGGAATGGTTTTGAAATTTAGTATTTCCAAAATATCTCTCCAAAATTTCTATATAAAATTACCATTGATGTTTCTATGAGTAACTGTGTATTAAAAGAAAAAAGACATAATTCCACAGAAAAGCCAGCATTTTATCCAATGCCAGGCATCCATAGGAAATGCATTCCATGACTCCCAGTGGATGCCTACATCCACAGATAGTACCAAACTCTGTGTATACCATTTTCCCTTATATATACTTACCTATAAATTCAGCACAGTAAGAGATGAACAATAACTATAAACAAAATGGAACAATTACAACAATATACTGTAATAAAAGTTATGTGATAACTGTGGTTTCTCTCTCTCAAAATACCTTATTTTGCTCTACTCAGCTTTTCACATGAAGAAAGCACTGTATGCCTTCTCTTGGCATATCCAAATTGCCAGCATCACTATCATTCTTCTTTAAGACCCTTATTAAGTAAAATAAGGTTACCTGAACGCAAGCATGGAGATACCACAAAGTCAATCTGATAGCCAAGAAAACTACTAGGTGATTAATGGGCATGCAGTATATATAGTGTCGATGTGCTGGACAAAGGGATGATTTATTTCCCGGGTGAAATGGAGTGGTAGGCATGGTATTTCTTCATACTACTCAGAATTCAAAACTAGGGAATTGCTTATTTTGGAATTTTTTAATTTAATATTTTTTCAGGCTGTGGTTGACTGAGGGTCACTAAAACCATGGAAAACAAACAGCAGATATCCTGGCCAGTGGGGCTCAGAGGTTGAGCATCAACACATGAACCAGGAGGTCATGGTGCAATTCCTAGTCAGGCCACATGCCCGGGTTGTGGGCTCAATCCCCAGGAGCAGATAGCCAATTGATGATTCTCTCTCACCACTGATGTTTCTATTTTCCTCTCCCTTCTTCTTTCTGAAATCAATGGGGGGGGGAGGGGGAGCAGGAAATTGGGGACTACTATAAATGCATTTTCATGAAATCTTTGTTATTATATATCCATATAGTTCATGCCATATGATAATTATACACTCTTGACTACTTTAAACTATGTAACTAAACTCCCATAAATAGAATAAAAAGCCTATTGTTACACATCTTACATCACCACTCATATCTTGAGATATATCTAGGACCTACTGGATTACTTGCAGTTATGGAACAAAATGGTTAAGAGAAAGGACTTTGAAGTGAGGCTGCCTACATCGCATACCAAGCTCCAAACGTTTTTAGCTGTGTGACATTGGTCAAGTTATTTAGCCTCCCTAATTCTCAGATGTTTAATCCATAATTTGGAAAGAACCGCATTACCTATTTCATGGAGTTATTGTAAAATAAGACAACCAGACAACTATGCTATACAAATATTACTTCAAGTTGTAGTCAGACACAAAATAAGTGCTCAACAAATGTTTGTTTTTATATTAAATATCAGTTTGGGTATAAAGGATCCTAAATTATTCATTTTTACTGGGTTAGAAGTTGTTCTACAGAAACAAAGGCATCTAAAGTGCTAAATACAAAAACCACAAAATTAGATCACTTGGAAATTAATGTCCACACAGTATTTTGGCCAGGCACGAACCAAATCATCATTCAGTGCTGCCAAGGTAAGCCTAGGCTCTGCATGATTTGGATTCCAGTCTGGCAGATAGATATGCAATTGCATCCTGGAAGCCAGCTGCTATTTATCCAACTATAGTAGAACTTAAAATATCAAATCAGTTTCAAAAACAATGCTCTAGTTTATGGAACAATAAACATGTGTGATAAGAGAAAATTGAAGTAGTACTTGGGTATCCTAAAGAGACAGAGGAACAGATATTCCATAAAAATTAGATACTGTTACTAGCAAAGATAAACTGATGGTGGCTACAAAATGATTGCTCCTGAGATGTAGGAGTGGGGCTGGATCAAACAGGAGAAATCAAATTAAAACTGGTATGAGTGCTGTTCCAGAAATCAGTCTAAATCTTCATTCAAAAGGTTTCCATGTACAAAGAAATGTAACATTGCCTACGTTAGAACAATTAATAATTGATTTAAATATGTTTGGTACTATTTTTCACATTTTGTATATTTACATTAAAATTGTATGTTTTGTGGATGCCTCACACCTGATATACATGTTCTTCACTTTAAATAAATAAACATTGATTAAGATTTCTAAGGAAGCCTGGCCAGTGTGGGTTCGTGGTTGAGCATCAACCCATGAACCAAGAGGTCATGGTTCCATTCCAGTCAGGGCCCTTGCCCAGGTGGGGGCTCGATTGCCAGGAGGGGGCTTGCAGAGGCTGGTAATGGATGATTCTCATTGTTGATGTTTCCATCTCTCTCTCCTTCTCCCTTCTTCTCTGAAATCAATAAAAACATTAAAAAAAAAAAGATTTCTAGCATAGGATCTATATTATGTAACTATTTTATATGTAGTAAGTCTATGCATTTTGCGATGGAGTGATTGGTAGAATATAATATCAGAAATTCTCTCGATTTGAATTATATGGGAAAATAGACAGGAAGTACTATATCAACCACTATACTAACTTACATAATCATTTTAATTATTTTTAAAATGAAAATTAAACTGATTATTGGAAATGTGTTCACATTATTTGGGAATGATAGTTGTAATGGGTCAAAATGAAAGAAAATCCCCAAGTTGTTAGCACAAATGATACAATGTAGAAACAGTAGGGTCAATTGCACTATTTATGAAAAATCATAAATATAGGATCTTGAGTGGTATGGATTACAATGACTGAATCAATCAGTGGTTGATAGAACCTCATTTAAATAATTTGTTTATAGATTGATCATAATTAATAGATAAAAACACAAATCCAGGTTGGTCTAGGTTTGGAATCCATTTATATTTGCTATTGATTGTGGATGTGAATTAGTTTAAAGTACCTAGCCTAGAAAGAATCAGAGCTGAGTTTGAATCTTATCCCTTCCATCTTCATCCTTAAATTAGCTGTTTTCCTTTCTAAGTCACTATTTTCAATGAAATAGTGATATTTATAATAGTAAATATGTGTTGAGAACTTACTTCTTAGCAGTATGATAAGCAGTGAGAGAATTTGGGCAATTACCATATCTGGCCCATTAAGTTTCCTTAATGAACAGCCGACAAATTAAGAGTTTAGGTGACAAGAAATAGGGGCTAACATCAGACAAAAAAGTATTCAATGGAATCTGATTTTTGTTTTAATATCCTGGAGGCCCAAAGGAAAAATACTGAATTCTTAGAATTAATAAGATAAAAGCAATAAAATGAAGGAAGAAAATACCATTAAAATATATTTTGCTCAAATATTTTTATTAATTTTAATTATTTATAATACTTCATACTATTCCAATTAATGTCCTGTGGTATAGTATATAAAATTAATGACAGAATATAAGACTTCAAAGTAACATAGGCTATTAAGTTTTTAAGAGAATTGAGATAGTTTACTTTTTTTGAGAGATAATATTCAGCATGAAGATTACTGCAATTAAAATAATTGAGTTTTAGAATATTTTAATTAAAATATTACATGCCTTTAATTAAGAATTTATCTATAAAGTCTTGTAAGAAATTTTACTTTCCCCAAAAAACTTAGAAACAATATATGGGAGTTAATCTCATGTAGATAAGTGATTTTTAACCAGTGTGCTGCAGGAATTTCAAAAACATGCATTTCCTGACTATGAAGTCTGGGGCACTGACCTCTTTTCCCTGAGATGGTCAAAAAACAAAATGACAACAGCCAACACGACAACAGTCTGGTGCAGTGGTCAGCAAACTGCGGCTCGCGAGCCACATGCGGCTCTTTGGCCCCTTGAGTGTGGCTCTTCCACAAAATACCACAGCCTTGGTGAGTCTATTTTGAAGAAGTGGCATTAGAAGAAGTTTAAGTTTAAAAAATTTGGTTCTCAAAAGAAATTTCAGTCGTTATACTGTTGATATTTGGCTCTGTTGACTAATGAGTTTGCCGACCACTGGCCTGGTGTGAATGAATCAAAATTACACCTATCTTTTTATCAGATTGGCAGAATTTTAGTAGTTAGTTTATGTGTGCCATGAGATGAAAAAGGTTAAATATTGCTGGTATACACAAAAAGGAGAGACATCAGAAAATAGTATATCAAGAACTACAGTGAAACTGAATAGTCAAATAGAGCTGATGATAAGAGTTATTGTCTTTATATTGTTATTTTTTTAAGTAAAAACTAAAATTTTACACACATTTACCTAATACCAATGGTGTATTCCTGGACAGTGTAATTCATACAATGCCAAATGCAAACAATTCTTTCTTTTTCCTCCTTGTTCTGCTTTCAATTACATTAGGAATAGCATCATAATGTACTCTATGAAATATTTATGGGAATGAAATGTAGAAAATCATCTAGTGAAAAAGTGACTTAGATAGACAGTTTTGGGGTGATATAGATTAAATAAATAAGGTAGAAATGAAAGAGAAGTCATGAACAGAGGGTAGGTGATTGAGGATAATGGTTAAGAAAGAATCATAAAAACAATGTATCACACTACTCAATATGCTCAGAGAAATAAAATATAGAGATAATATCAACTAGAAAAGAATATTAGATGGTCTGCTTTGTATAAATCTTTGCAGTAGCAAGGTGAGCTAAAATGAAATAAAATGTTGTAATTACCTCCTGGCTCATTCTTATGGATCTTCTAGAGACATAATTAACTTTTCCAGAGGTATAAGAAAAGCTATCCTCTAGAGGGGAGTTACATGTAGTACAGTGGTAGAGAAATGGTACCGTGAGATCAGAGGAATGGGGGTTATTAAGAGAGTTAATTTCAGAAATTCACAATAAACTGAAGGTCCCCAATAGCTTAATGCAACCAAATGAGAGTTAAAGGAAGAGTGCAAGGAAAACTTAGGCAAGAGCAAATGCAGAGTTTATAACAGGATGCTGAACTTCCATTTGAAATTGTAGCCCAAGAAGGCAGGACTGGTGTGGCACAAATCTGAAATGACTGCTATGAATAGAAAAAAAAAATCAGATCAAGTTAAAGACGCTCCTTGAAAATAAGTCATTGGCCTGTGAGTATTTGCAGCCTTTCCTCAGAAGCAGACATAGCCTCCACAGGGAGAGGAAATATGAATGATCACCTTGTTAAAGGGAGCTAAGAACAGTGAATGAGAAAACAAATACATAAAGGCTTTCTGGACTAGAACAAAAATGAATCATCCCCAGGAGGAAGCCCGTAGGTACTCAACCAACACATCTACTTGCAACACATGCAATCTTGGGAAGGTTAATTAACACCTCCGAAGTTCAGTTTCTTGTTTTGAAAATGTGTATAAAAATTCATGGTGTTCCTGAGACAATGGCATGAGCAAATAAGGACAAAACAGGAGGCTCTCAATAAGTACCGATCCCTACACTTCCTGCTGTAACATTCTTGCCTGACCTTCCATATATACCTTCTTCCTGAACAATACACCTCCTTACTTTGTCAGCATGGTCAATGCATACTCTGTATCCTTTAAAATAAAATTCAAGTGCCGCCTCTTTGTGAACAGATTCCACATTCCCTCTTTGTAACTATCATAAAATCTTGCTCTGAATAAAAGTATATATCACTACTTGTGATACTCTATTGCAATTATTTGCTTACAAATATGTCTTACACTAAATAATGAAATTTTAAGATACTAAACATGTGCCATACATATCTCAAATTTTCCTAACAATGTATCTTGGAAATTGAATGTGCCTAAAATATTTTAAGTAAATTGAGTGAGCCACATATTTAACAAGTCTCTATTTAATTTTTGCTAATAGTACATGGATAATACAATAAAAACAAATACAGTAACTCAGTACAGGTGAAAGACCTGATCAGATAAGTACCTTATGAAAAAAGCCAAACTGTAACCATTGTTATTTATTCTAATAGTTGCTTTTAAATCATATAATGGCCAAAATAACTGGCTGAATTGTCAAGAAAAAGATATAAATAAAAAACCATTTGTTTTATGAATAAGAGTGGACATTCAATATTACTCAGATGAGCTTGAGGGCACACATTTTAAACTGTCCATTGCATGACAAGAAAATGCAAATGTTTTTCTACAAAATGATGTATATATTATTGTAAGAAGTTTGGAAAAATATATAATTCACCTTGTTGTTACTAATTTAGAGTGAATAAAGCAATTAATCTGGAAAACAGTGAAGATGAGAATTGAGTGAAATAATGAGTATGCAATAATTGATCCAGGAACATGATTTATATTTAGAAATTTTTCCAGTTTCATAAAAAGAATTGCTTCATCAAGAATTATTGTTTAATCATTCAATTGTGTGCCAAAACCCTGATGCACTGAGATACTTAATTGTCTTGGTCCACTTACAAAGAGCATGTGCAATTGAGTGACTGACAGAAGACCTTTATTCATTGTACGTTATTTTAGCACAATGTGTGTAGATGCTGTGTGAGTACAAGCTGTATTTAAGATTTGGGTGAATTTTTATATATCCCCTGAGGATATATATTTGCCCTGACTGTAATGAAAAAGGAACAGTTTCAAATATCTATGTTTCAAGCTCACAATGTTCAACTCAGTGGTAAATTAAAGAAAACTGATGAATGGATAAATCTGAAATCAGTTTGAGGAACAAAGCTTTCTCAGCAAGAAAGAAGAAATGTGGTGATCTTTTGCTCCATAAAAGCAGTCCCGTTATTAGAATGTGGTCTTGCCGTTATAGTGTATGATAAAAGGTTTTCCTTGGAATTTTTAGACAATCAAAAATTGTGTACTCAGAAAACTACAGGACACTGAAAAAAGAGATAGAGGAAGACATAAAGAGATGGAAGAACATGCCATGTTCATGGATTGGTAGAATCAATATCATTAAAATGTCCATAATACCCAAAGCAATCTATAGATTCAATGAACTCCCTTTTAAAATACCAACAGCATATTTCACAGACTAGAACAAACTCTCCAAAAATTCATCTGGAATAAAAAAGACCCCGAATAGCTGCAGCAATCCTGAGAAAGAAGAACAAAGTAGGAGGGATATCAATACTAGACATCAAGCTGTATTACAAAGCCACTATTCTCAAAACTGCCTGGTATCGGCACAAGGACAGCCATATAGACCAATGGAATAGAATAGAGAACCCAGAAACTGACCCAAGCCATTATGCTCAATTAATATTTGACAAAGGAAGCAAGTGCATACAATCGAGTCAAGACAGTCTCTTCAATAAATGGTGTTGGGAAAATTCGACAGATAGATGCAAAAAAAAAAAAAAAAGAAACTAGACTATCAACTTACACCATACACAAAAATAAACTCAAAATGGATAAAGGACTTAAATGTAAGATGGGAAACCATAAAAATGTTTGGAGAAATTCACAGGCAGCAAAATCTCAGACATATCCTGAAGCAATATCTTCACCAATACAGCTCCTAGGCAATGGAAACCAAAGAGAAAATAAACAAATAGGACTACATAAAAATAAAAACCTTTTGCATAGCAAAAGAAACCATCAACAAAACAACAAGAAAGCCCATTGCATGGGAGAACATATTTGCCAATGTTATCACTGATAAGGGTTTAATCTCCAACATTTATAGGGAATTCATACACAACAAAAGGAAGATAGACAACCCAATCAAAAAATGAGCAATGGACCTAAATAGATACTTTTCGAAAGAGGACATAAGGAAGGCCAAGAGATATATGAAAACATGCTCAAAGACACTAATCATCTGAGAGATTAAAATAAAACATCAATGAGGTACCATCTCACACCTGTCAGAATGGCTATCATCAACAAATCAACAAATGACAAGTGCTGGCGAGGATTCAGAGAAAAAGGAACCCTCATGCACTGCTGGTGGGAATGCAGACAGGTGCAGCCACTGTGAAGAACAGTACGAAGTTTCCGCAAAAAAACGAAGGAATGAACTCCCATTTGACCCAGTGATCCTACTTATATGAATATATCCCAGGAAATTAGAAACGCCAATCAGAAAGGATATATGCACCCCTATGCTTATAGCAGCACAATTTACAACAGCTAAGACTTGGAAACAGCCTAAGTGCCTATCAGCAGATGAGTAGATTAAAAAACTGTGGTACATCTACACAATGGAATACTATGCTGCTGTAAAAAGGAAAGAAATCCTACCATCTCAATAGCATGGATGGAACTGGAGAGCATTATGCTAAGGGAAATAAGCCAGTCAGAGAAAGATACATATCACATGATCTCACTCATTTGTGGAATATAATAAACAACAAAAACTGATGAACAAAAACAGAGACATAGAGAAGCATCAATAAGACCGTCAAACCTCAGAGGAAAGGTAGGGTGGTGGTAGGGGGAGAGATTAACCAAAGGACTTATATAGGCATGCATATAAGCATAACCAATGGACACTGATACTAGGGGGGTGAGGGCATGAGTGGGGGTTGAAAGGCAATGAGGTGATAAGGACACATTTATAATACCTTAATCAATAAAGAAAAATTTAAAAATATTAAAAAAGAGTTGTGTGTGAAGAACAATAATTCTAGATTTCTCCATAATATTCACATTCAAATTAATCATACTTAATAAAATGAGCCAACATGGATTTGTAGGTCAGGGAAAACAATTAACCATCATCATGATAATTATTCATATTTTTTTCCTGAAAAAATGTATTGTTATAATTCATTTCACTGAGTCAAACCTCCTTTTGAGGTAAGCCTTTTCCAGTTAGCAGAGCTTCAACTATGGTTCTCCTAACTGAAAAAGTGCAGTTTAGTCCTTTGGGAAAATTCTCAGAAAATCTTGTATAATATTTTTCTTTATTTTAACTTATAGAAAATAGGATTTTATAAATATCACAGGAAAATTTGACACATATAGGGCTGTGATAACTTGTTGATTGCATTTGCAATGAAAAACAATAAATGCAATGTTGCTGCTCAGCAATTATTCCATGTGTTCCTTCATGTAATAACCTGCATTGGAGTTAGGGTGGAATCAGGTTTCTGTTTGGGAGGAACAGGCAGAGTGGAAGTTGTGTGTGTCACTCTCTGGCAGACACAGTTTACTACATGACTTTTCCAGATTCTTCTCATTCAGTGCTTCTACCAGGTAAGGGTCACATGCTTGGGCATTACAAAATGGAGGGTATCCAGGCAATGTAAAGCACTGAATGAACAAGACGTCCCACTGAATCACATTTGATTGTTTTTTTCCTGGATAAGTAATAATTTAGATTTTAAGTCAAGCTTTTTGATCCTGTTGCAGTAGCTTAGTTTATACCATTACAAATATACCTAGAAATAGGCAAGTATGATAGGAAAAATAAAAGGTGAGGCCATGTACCTAGTAATTAGTTGGAGTTTCAATAAAGCTTATCTGCTGATTATAAATACTTCACTTTTTCCTCTTTTCTTGAAGTGGATAGTAGAGTTAGGAGGAGACATGTGGCTCTCTGTGTGATCTTAGAGAGACTAACAATAATGCAAGAGAACTGAGATAATAGATAAAAACTAGTACTAGGATATTTGGTAAGGATGAAAAGGGAGGAACATTAAATGATTTGGATTTTTAAAAGCGACATCAATCTGTACACAAATTAAAAGAAGGGTTAGTTGAAAATTTATACACAATGTAGTATAAGGCCTGGAATTTCAAGTGTTGCTTCAAAGAGACCGCAACTCCTCACCATGAGTTGGCCTGTTCTTTCTAGATATGTCCCCACCAAGCCTAGGGACTGAGAAGGAAAAAATAAAAAGGAAGAGATATGTGATACAGGAAATGTGATGAAGAGTTAAATTAAAAAAACAAAAAACAAACAAACAAACAAAACAAATTGCCTAGCAGCTTTTAGAGAAATAAGGAAGTAGCTGATGTATGCATCACTTTTTAAAATGTAAGTTTCATGATATTCTCCTGCAATCTGGAATACTCAGCAGTAAATAAGATATAAGAGGCAAAATGAATAATGAGATCTATTCATATTTGGGGAGTAATATAATAGTTATAATAGAAAGACATTTATAAAACCTATTAAACTTATATTAAGCATACGGTAACAAACATTCCGAAGCATTGTCTATCAGGGCCACAAAATAACAAAGAGAACAACATATTTTTTGTGGTAGATTGAGAATACATTGAGGCAACTGTTATCATTTCCTAGGTAGTCTGTAACCTGACCTTTGTGTTTAAAAAGATAAATGCTACCCCTCAGAAATTTCACATAGTTGTTTATGGAATTATGTTTTTACATAATATTCAATATATGTTTTTTTCAAATTAATTTGTTTCGGGGCCTTCTGAATTAATCTATACTAATAAAAGGGTAATATGCTAATTAGAAGAGGTCGACTGGACATCTTCCAGATGTCTGACTTCCTTCTGGACAAAATCATGGTGATGGGGGCGAGATCAGGCCTGCAGGGGAGGGCAGTTGGGGGCAAGATCAGGCAGGCAGGCAGACAGGTTAGGGGTGATCAGGCCAGCAGGGGGGCAAGGTAGTGGTGATCAGGCTGGCAGGCAGAGGTGTTAGGGGCCATGAGGCAGGCAGGCAGAAGGGTTAGGGGCGAACAGGCAGGCAAGCAGGCGAATGGTTAGGAGCCAGTCATCCTGGATTGCGAAAGGGATGTCTGACTGCCAGTTTGGGATCAGGCCTAAACTGGCAGTTGTACATCTCCCAAGGGGTCCCAGATTGGAGAAAGTGCAGGCCGGGCTGAGGAACCCCCTCTATGCACGAATTTCATGGATCGGGCCTCTCGTACATTATAATTCTAAATAGTATTAAAGTTAAGTATCTATATAATAAAAACCCAGGGGTTGTAATGCCGTAATGAGCAAAGACTGGTCACCAGGAGGCTGCATGCATGGTGAGGTGCGCACAGGTGGGCGGGGATGCGTGCCTGGCGAGTCCTGTGTGGGTGGACGGGGCCATGCGATTTTGCATGCTAGGCTTCTATTACTTACATAAGCAACACTAAACAATACTGAAATTGGGAAAATATAAAGTTTTAATAATATTTACTTATCAAGAAATAATAGAGTGAAGAAAAATATTTTACTAAACATTTCTAAATATGAGGGAAATATAATGAACCGTGAATATATTCATGCATAGCTCTACAGCATATTAAATGAATATAATTTACTGGATCCATCTGATTGTTTGAGCTTCTTAATATAACTTACTGCCTGGAAAGTAGATGAATTTGTCATTTTTAAGTAATTGCTATAGTTGCTACACTTATGTAAGCATACACAGAATCATTCTAAGGTTATAGTTAAATAAATACATATTCTACTCTTCTTTGCTATTAAAAAAAGAAATATTAAAAAGCACACTTAAGTCATATCTGTGTATGACAACTGGTGAATTAATTTGCTCATTCATTCAAGTTTTTGGTTCACATGTATTTAATGGTGTTAAAACAATAGTAAAACCTAAAATTTAGAGTAAGTGGGAGACATATTTAAGTCAGATGATGGTCTAGCATACTACCTATTGATGCCTCTATAATATCTTTTAAAAGAGAGAATATGCCACCCCAAAAGATGCCTCTTTGGCATACTGATCATTTTGAATTCAAGCTACCTAAGAAATAGCTAGTGCAAGAAGTACACTGAAAGCAGGAAATAAATAAATTTCCCATATGTGAAAGTACCCTCCCTTTACTAGGAGGGGAGAACACACCCTTATCACCAGAGATAGGGAGTCCAGGGCCGAGAAGTCTGCCTAAACAAATATATATATATGTGTGTGTGTGTGTGTGTATATATATATATATATATATATATATATATATATATATATATATTATTGATTTCAAAGAGGAAGGGAGAGATAGAAACATCAATGGTGAGACAGAATCATTGGTTGGCTGCCGCCTGCATGCCCCACAATGGGGATCAAGCCCACAACCCGGGCATGTGCCCTGACTGGGAATTGAACTGTGACCTCCTGGTTCATAGGTCGACGCTCAACCATTGAGCTACGCTGGGTGGGCTAAACACATCTTAATACTGTTTTTACTAATTTGCTACCCCAAGTACAAACCCCTTTGTTTTGTCCATCCTTTATAAATTTATTGTTTCCTTATCTAAAAGGTATAAAAGCTGCCTGTTTTAGTCACTTCTTTGAGTTTCATATTTTTATGGGTTCCCATACATATGAAATTAAATTTGTGTTTCTCCTGTTAATCTGTTTTATGTCAATTTAAGTTTTAGACCAGACCTAGAATGGAAGAAAAAAGAAGTCTGGGTCCCTATATTTAAACATCTAAAAAACTGACATTAAAACTCTATCATGTCAGAACGGAAGCAGGTATCTAAGTCAGAAACCTCTAGGAGGCAGAATTACACTAGGATTTAGATTCCCCACGGGAACTTGTGGTAGTCATCTAAGGGGTTGAGTCACAGACTGTTTTATAAACTTCAGGCATCCCCCTAGTATTCTGGAATCGTTTATGTAAGCCAGTGCAGTACATAAATAAAATTGCACAGCTGTATTTGGAATAGTCCCGCTGTCACTAAGATGCTTGTGAAAAATGTTCAGCTGCTCTCATGAAGAGGTAGATACTGTAATGGAGTGCGACTCGCTATTGTAGGAGTTTCTGGAGGTATTTATAAAGAACTTAAGGTCCCTGTGGTGTTATCTTCTTAATGCCCTTCATTTTAAATTAAGAAAAGTTAAAATCAAAGCTAATACCCAGAATACCAGACCACTTGTACAAAACTCCTGGTTCCACAATGTGGGCAAGCAGATCAGAAAGCTCAGATACCCCTCTTGGTGCCAGCATACCATGCAGACCCCACCTCCTGAACACAACGGAAGAAAGAATTTTGTGCCACATAATGAATTAATAAATATAGATAATGATCATCAATAGAAATATTAGAAAGTTATGCTTTCAGATGAAAATATATAACACCTTCTATGAAGCACTTTTGCCAACATTTATAATTCAATTCTCATTTCTCTGGATTTTAATACCAATTTTGGGGAAATTCATGAAGAGAAAAGTATGTTAAGCCAGAAGATAGGAAGCAAATCCAAATAAAAGGAAACTATAAAAAAAATTGTCCAGCCGGTGTTGGTCAGTGGTCCCACTGGCCCATTAACCAAGCGGTCACTGGTTAGATTGCTGGTCAGGGCACATGCCCAGGTTGCAGGCTTAATCCCCCCAATCCATGTTTGGGGGCATGCAGGAGGCAGCGTTCTCTCTCATAGATGTTTCTATCTCTCTAAACCTTCCTCCCTTTTTCTCTAAAATATATATTTTTTAAATCACCTGTCTTTTTCAACATTTGTGGGGGGCCGAGGAGGGAAAGAGAAGGTGATGCAAATAATTAAAATAAACTTTGAGACCCAATAACTAATCCTAACATATAGATCAAAAGTAAAACTTTTGTAGAACAATATGAGTAATGTGATTATGACAATATTCAGGTATTATTGTTTTACTGCAGATTTTGGAATATGGGGAACATAATTGGAGTTATTTTTCAAGTAGGAGTTTTATCGTTTGTAAAGACATGACAGCCAATTTATTAATGAATATATGTACTTTCTGAGATTTGCTTCACAATAATATAGAGGGTCTTGTGGCTAGTGGTAGAGGGGAAGCATGTTGTTCAAGAGTTTATAATTTTTGAAGTTTTTTAAGAGGTATGTGAGTTTTATTTCACTATTTTTTTCCTTTAGTACATGCTTTAAATTTTTCTTTAAAATGCGAAGAGAAATCTGTCCTCATTAAACAATTGTGTGTTTTTTTTTTCTGATTGAAAGTCAGAATAAAAAACTAAAAAGATTGTGCTATATGTATTTTCATGAAAACTATTTTTGGATTCTTAGCTAACTTTTATTATAAGAATTTTTATGGATTAAAACATAAATTAATTTACAAAAAGAAATGGGCAATGAAGTTATGCAGTATAGAATATTAGATTTTTGTTGTTGTTGTTATTGTTCTTAAGTGACCAAATGTCCTTCATATTATTTGGACATCTAATTGAAAAAGCTTCAAGAGTAAATGCTGAGAACAATCTACATATGTCATGAACACTTACTTATAATACCTATAAATAAGATAATATAAAAGAACATTATAAAATTTTAATAAAAGAAAGGATTTTAATGAGAAATCACTCTTGTTAGTTATCTTCCATTGCATATTTTATTTTCTCACTTAATTCTACCAGATATAATAATGCCTTTCTAGAATGGCTTTCTGGGAAAATAGGTGATTCAGAAAACTCTTCTGATTTTCTGGATGAATTTAAATTTGTCTTTTGAAATATGCTTTTTATGTCTTGTAATAAATAATAGAATGAATACTCAGCCCCTTAACCATCCAAACATCTCATAGCATTGAAGGGAAAAGAGATTTCCCAAACTCTGATTTAGAGAACAGAATCAAAATGCTTGAAATAGCAACAAACAAATGCCAGATTATTACCTTCTGCAGTCAATAACCCTTTGCAGGACATATAATAATTCAAGACAACATAACATGTATTTTCTCATTATTGGTGGACACTTTATTAATATGATAACTACTTTTTCTTAGCTAGTCTACCAAAGTGTTTTTGGCTGTCATAATAATATTAAAATAATTTTATTATGGCTTTGTTTTATGAAAGGAACTCATCATAATCTTAGGAGTTTTAAAGATCTTAATAGTGTTATATGATGATAAAATAACAAATTAAATAATAATGAAAATTTGAATAGGAGAAAAAATGAAAATATGCAAGAGATAAATTTCTGGTATTATGATTATTTTAACCCTCCACATTCAGATTATTATTTTATTTTATTTTTTTATTTTATTTTTTTTTTTAATAAATCTTTATTGTTCAGATTATTACAGGTGTTCCTCTATTTTTTCCCCCATAGCTCCCCTCCACCTGATTCCCCACCCCACCCCATGCCCTTACCCCCGCCACTGTCTTCATCCATAGGAGTAAGATTTTTGTCCAAGCTCTTCCCGCACCCCTCACACCTGCTTCCCCTGAGAATCATCAGTTGACTCCCTTTCTATGTCCCTGATTCTATTATATTCACCAGTCCATTCTGTTCTTCAGATTTTTTATTCACTTGATTTTTAGATTCACTTGTTGGTAGGTATGTATTTGATGTCATTTTGTTGTTCATAATTTTTATCTTTACCTTTTTCTTCTTCTTCCTCTCCTTAAAGAATACCCTTCAGCATTTCATGTAATCCTGGTTTGGTGGTGATGAACTCCTTTAGCTTTTTCTTGTCTGTGAAGCTCTTTATCTGACCTTCAACTCTGAATGATAGCTTTGCTGGGTAGAGTAATCTTGGTTGTAGGTTCTTGCTGTTCATCACTTTGAATATTTCTTGCCACTCCCTTCTGGCCTGCATAGTTTCTGTTGAGAAATCAGCTGACAGTCGTATGGGTACTCCCTTGTAGGTAATTAACTGTTTTTCTCTTGCTGCTTTTAATATTCTCTCTTTGTCTTTTGCCCTTGGCATTTTAATTATGATGTGTCTTGGTGTGGTCCTCTTTGGATTCCTCTTGTATGGGGTTCTGTGTGCTTCCTGGACTTGTACATCTATTTCTTTCACCAGGCAGGGAAAGTTTTCTGTCATTATTTCTTCTAATAGGTTTTCAATATTTTGCTCTCTCCCTTCTTCTGGCACCCCAAAAATTCGGATGTTGGTTCGCTTAAAGTTGTCCCAGAGGCTCCTTACACTATCTTCATATTTTTGGATTCTCTTTTCTTTTTGTTTTTCTGGTTGGATGTTTTTTGTTTCCACATATTTCAGATCTTTGGTTTGATTCTTGGGGTACGTTGATCTACAGTTGAGTTTCTGTATATTCTTTATTTCAGACAGTGTATGCTTCATTTCTGACTGATCCTTTTCCATTTTTTTGGCATTCTCATTAAGCTCCTTGAAGGTCTCATCAAGTTTCTCAGCGGTTTTAAGAAGATTCTTGAGTAACCTTATAAATGTGGTTCTGAACTCTATGTCATCCAGTAGTTTGCTTTCCTCCGTTTCTTTCATTCGTGACATGTTTCTTTGTCTCCTCATTTTGGCTGCTTCCCTGTGTTGATGGAGTGGCTTTGTGTGGTAGGTGACCTATAGGGGGCAGTAGCTCAGCCTCCCCAATCACCTGATGTGGACACTCTTGGTACACCCCTTTGTGGACTGAGTGCAAAGACTTGGTGCAGTTAAAGCCTTAATTGCTATTGGTATACTGGGAGGAATTGACCTCCAGGCCAATTAGCTGTGAGCACTCACTGTGTCTATAATGGAAGAACTGCTGCGCTGAAGACACACTTAGGGGCAGGACTTGTTTCAGTGGGGCTTTGGTGCTCACTGAGTCTGCCTTTGAATGTGTCACTTATGGATGTGAGGAGTTGAAATCTGGTGTCTCACTCTGACCACTAGGTATACTGGCTTCTGGATCTCCAATGGGGTGCAGGTCAGCTACTGTCTGAGGCCATCCAGCAGGAGCTACAGTGAGAGCTACAGTTTTCTCCTCTTTGCTTGGGGTTTGGAGGTTTTGGAGCTGTCTGACCCAGGCTGCAAGTTTGCTAGGTTAAGCTGCAATAGGGCGGGGCTTTCTTCTGCTAACGCTGCTGCTTGGAGCTTGGGTGGGTTTGTAGGTTGTTCAGGGCGGGGTCTCAGGGTGTCACTAGGCTAGGGCGTGGCAAACAGCAATGGCTGCTAGTTAGCCGGCTCTGTGTCCCCAAGGGCGTCCTGGAGTCCCGTGCCCCAGTGCAGTAAACAATTATTCCTGCGCGCAGCTCTGCAAGTAAGCCCCCCTCACTGGCAGACAGTCCAGCTTCTCCCCGTAGGAGTTTGGGTCCCCCGTGTCTCCCCAGAAACTGGATTTCAGAGTAATCGGGGGCTTGTCTCCCTTTGGGTTGAAAAAAGCAACGCCCGCAGCCAGCCCGGATCACGCGCCTCCGTACCTCAGCTTTTCAGCGCTCGTGCACGTCTCGATGCTCCTTTCTCTTTCCTTCTAGTTGTAGAACTTCCACTCAGCCAGCTTTCCCGTGGTTCTGGGTGATAGACGTTTTGTCTTTTAGTTGAATTTTTGAAATTGTTGCGCGAGGCAGCAGTTTTGGTGTTTACCTACGCCGCCATCTTGGATTCTTCTCCAGATTATTATTTTAAAATGAATAACAATTTAGACAAGTGGGATATGTATGTATGTATGTTTTTTTTGTTGTTGTTTTTTGTTTTTTATAAATAAATCTTTATTGTTCAGATTATTACAGGTGTTCCTGTTTGTTTTTTTTCCCCCCATAGCTCCCCTCCACCTGATTCCCCACCCCACCCCATGCCCTTACCCCCCGCCACTGTCTTCATCCATAGGAGTAAGATTATGTCCAATCTCTTCCCGCGACCCTCACACCTGCTTCCCCTGAGAGTCATCAGTCCACTCCCAGTCTATGTCCCTGATTCTATTATATTCACCAGTCCATTCTGTTCTTCAGATTTTTATTCACTTGATTTTTAGATTCACTTGTTGGTAGGTATGTATTTGATGTCATTTTGTTGTTCATAATTTTTATCTTTACCTTTTTCTTCTTCTTCCTCTTCTTAAAGAATACCCTTCAGCATTTCATGTAATCCTGGTTTAGTGGCGATGAACTCCTTTTGCTTTTTCTTGTCTGTGAAGCTCTTTATCTGACCTTCAACTCTGAATGATAGCTTTGCTGGGTAGAGTAATCTTGGTTGTAGGTTCTTGCTGTTCATCACTTTGAATATTTCTTGCCACTCCCTTCTGGCCTGCATAGTTTCTGCCGAGAAATCAGCTGACAGTCGTATTGGTACTCCCTTGTATGTAACTAACTGTTTTTCTCTTGCTGCTTTCAAGATTCTCTCTTTGTCTTTTGCCCTTGGCATTTTAATTATGATGTGTCTTGGTGTGGTCCTCTTTGGATTCCTTTTGTTTGGGATTCTGTGTGCTTCCTGGACATGTAAGTCTATTTCTTTCACCAGGTAGGGAACGTTTTCTGTCATTATTTCTTCTAATAGGTTTTCAGTATTTTGCTCTCTCTCTTCTTCTGGCACCCCAAAAATTCGGATGTTGGTAAGCTTGAAGTTGTCCCAGAGGCTCCTTACACTATCTTTATATTTTTGGATTCTTTTTTCTTTTTGTTTTTCTGGTTGGGTGTTTTTTGTTTCCTCATATTTCAGACCTTTGGTTTGATTCTTGGGGTATGTTGATCTACAGTTGAGTTTCTGTATATTCTTTATTTTAGACAGTGTATGCTTCATTTCTGACTGGTCCTTTTCCATTTTTTTGGCATTCTCATTAAGGTCCTTGAAGGTCTCACTAAGCTCCTCAGAAGTGTCATCAAGTTTTTCGGCTGTTTTTAGAAGATTCTTGAGTAACCTTATAAATGTGGTTCTGAACTCTATGTCGTCCAGTAGTTTGCTTTCCTCCGTTTCTTTCATTCGTGACATGTTTCTTTGTTTCTGCATTTTGGCTTCTTCCCTGTATTGATGGAGTGGCTTTGTGTGGTAGGTGACCTATAGGGGGCAGTAGCTCAGCCTCCCCAATCACCTGATGTGGACACTCTTGGTACACCCCTTTGTGGGCTGAGTGCAAAGTCTTGGTGTAGTTAAGCCTTAATTGCTGTTGGTACGCTGGGAGGAATTGACCTCCAGGCCAATCGGCTGTGAGGACTCGCTGTGTCTATAAGAACTGCTGTGCTGGAGACACGCTTATGGTGCAGGACTTGTTTCAGTGGGGCTTTGGTGCTCGCTGAGTCTGCCTCTTGAATGTGTCACTTATGGATGTGAGGAGTTGAAATCTGGTTTCTCACACTGACCACTAGGTATACTGGCTTCTGGATCTCCAATGGGGTACAGGTCAGCTATTGTCTGAGTCCACCCAGCAGGAGCTACAGCGAGAGCTACAGTTTTCTCCTCTTTGCTTGGGGTTTGGAGGTTTTGGAGCTGTCTGATCCGGCTGTAAGTTTGTTAGGTTAAGCTGCGGGGCAGTCCATTCATATGCAAAAGCCGCTGCTTGGAGCTTGGGTGGGTTTGTAGGTTGTGTGGGGTGGGGTCTCAGGGCGTCACTAGGCTAGGGCATGGCAAACAGCAATGGCTGCTAGTTAGCCAGCTCTGTGTCTCCAACTGCCTCCCGTCCCGTGCCCCAGCGCAGATAAACAATTATTCCTGTGTGCAGCTCTGCAAGTAGGCCCCCCTCACTTTCTGACCCGGTAGCAGACAATCCAGCTTCTCCCCGTAGGAGTTTGGGTCCCCTGCATCTCCCCAGAAACTGTATTTCAGAGTAATCGAGGGCTTGTCTCCCCTTTGGGTTGAAAAAAGCAACGCCTGCCACCAGCCCAGATCCCGCGCCTCCGTACCTCAGCTTTTCAGTGCTTGTGCACATGTCAGTGCTCTTTTCTCTTTCCTTCTAGTTGTAGAACTTCCACTCAGCCAGCTTTCCCGTGGTTCTGGGTGATAGACGTTTTGTCTTTTAGTTGCAGTTTAAATTGTTGTGCGAGGCAGCAGTTTAGGTGTTTACCTACGCGACCATCTTGGATTCCTCTGTATGTATGTTTTGACAGAGGGAATGAGAGGGAGTGGGAGAGGAGAGGAAATGATGATAAACTGATGTTCAGTTTAGAAGCTTCCTTAGATGGCAATATAGATCAGTTACTGCAGTGTGTGTTTTGTGTGTTTTGTTTTGCTTTGTGTTTTTTTTAAAAGATATTCCAAGGAATTGTGTATGTTTTCAAGAGAAATCTGTCAAATGTGTTAGAGAGCTATTTTAGTTATTTTGGTAATCATTTCCTTACCAATTCTGACTTTATAGGCAAAAAAAAAAAAAAAAAAAGCAAAACAAAACAAAAATACTGGCATCCCTTCCATCCATAGACAGAATCACTATTCTTCAGAGGTAGTCATCTTTGAGACAAGCTTCAACAAGTGGTTTTGAAATAATCCTAGGAGATATATTTTGCATTAAAACAAACTTTAAGCAGGTTATATTCTAATTCTTGGGACATTTTCCATCTTTGTTGTTTCATATTGATTTAAGAGAGAGAGGTAAGAAGAGAGAGGAAGGCAATGTGAGAGAGAAACATGGGTCTGCTGCTTCCATAAAAACCCAGCTGGAGACTGAACTTACTACCTAGGTATGTGCCCTGACTGAGAATCAAATCAGCAACCCCTCAGTGCGTAGGACAACACACAACCAATGGAGCAAATTGGGTAGGGCCCCCCATTTCTTGCTAATTGTAAATGTCAGCAGTGAATAGTCAGTATTTACCTTTTGTTCCAGACAAAAGGTAGATAATTCTTGAAAACAAAACAAAAGTTCTGAAAATATGAGAGCCTATTCAAGCTAAATTCATATCAAGATTTTAAAACATTTCAGTTCCTTGCATTTCTTTTAAAAATCATTATTGCATACTACTGTTATATTTTAAACATGTATTTTAGAAATTTCAAATAAGATATATATTTCACTCTTGATATCTTGGTAGATATAGTCTTTAGAGTCTTTAGAGTCAGCCACTGCAACAGTGATTTGAGAGTCAATTAGACCAACCATTATGATGTTTAATTTTTAACATTTCACTACTAATGAATGACCATTAAACAATCGTTTAATAGGAGGGTGCTATTCAATTATTCACAAATTTCTTGAAGCATCATAATTTGATATGATTTTTTAGTGGTCCTTCTTCATCAAATTTGATCAACACAGCACAGAATTGATTGAAAATGAAAAATGAAAAAAGAAATAAGTTCTTGCCAGGCTGGCGTCGCTCAGTGGTTGAGCTTCGACCTATGAACCGAGAGTACATGGTTTAATTCCAGGTCAGGCACATGCCTTCCATTTCCATTGCTAATGCCAAAAGTTGCAGCGAGCTAACCCTTTGCAGTATAAAACACATTAAAAATCCCCAGTGTGGGGATGGTAACAGTTTATCACTTCAGGTTGTCAGTTTGTTTGCTTCTGGAAATGAAGTAAAAAGGTCAAGTTGCCTAAAATCCCCAACGCGCTGCACTGCCGTCAGTGCCCTGAGCTGCAGAATATTTGTTCTATCAGCCTTGTTGGGCTTCTTATTTAAACGGGCACATTCCAACTAGATACAAAGCGCCATCTTTATTATCCTGAATGCTAAATGTTCCCTAGAATATTATAAAATAAACAGCTATTATATAAGGACATTAAAACAACAAAGCAATGGTATTCATTTTAAAACACCTACTTTTATAGTTAAGAAAATAACCGAAGTACAATAAAATAAATAGGGTAGAAAAATGAACTACATGCAAAACAAAGAACAGGAAGATAAAAATACAAGGGATACTGCTGTCTATGATTAGAAACACAATGAGTATCTATAAAGCACATGGAAATGGTCACTGAGATACTTGATTAGCTTTGCCCAATTGCTTGGGTGGTTGAGCAGAGAAATTTGATTGCTGATTGGGTTATCCAATCTGGTTGCTAGGATAATCTAATAACCAGACAAATCATTTACAGTCCTGTTATTTTGATTACCCCTGTGACTCAAATTGCCCGTTTCATAAACTTATCCAGTGCTCCGATCTCCACTTATATAAGTGATTGAGGTGATCAGCCATGTAGAAATGATCAGAGTACTACTCTATTTTAGAATATAAACTGGTCAATGAAACAAGAAAATGGAAAGAACCCCTGTTCTCAAAACCTTAAAACTTATATAATGAATAAAGTTTTCTCCTCATAATCTGAATGTTCTCAGTATTGTTCTTATTTCTAAATTAAAATATGAACCAATTTTTTGAAACTTTCCTTAGCTGACCCAAAATCAGACTACTGAGAGAAGTCAAGGAAAATAAGTTCATTTCAGTACATATGAATGAAATGCACTGCATTATTCATGATAGTTGAGATTATTTAAGTGATTGTAATTATGCAACAAATTAGGTATTTGTTTAATTGAAATTTTCTCAAGGAAGCATTTCACAAATGTCTTACAAATCTGGTTACTGCTAAACTTCAGTTGCCATAGAATATAAAACAACTCCCTGAATATTATAGATACCACCACTTCTCTATTCCTCCAAGAAAGTGCAAGTAATTAACAGATTGTTGTTGTTGCTTATATGGGGGCTTTTGTTTGTTTGTTTTGTTCTAAAGGGGTATTTAGAGGGAAAAGGATATGTCCATGACGATTGAGCCTCATAAATGGTGAAGACAGAAATCTACTGTGAGTATATATTTTTATCAACATTCCAAAGTTCAAATTACATGTTGTATCCCTGTATGTGTCCAAACCTTAAATTTATACATCTTTTTTCCCCTAGTCCTGATTTTGGCAGTTTTCCCCACATAGCAGCCAATCTTTAGATACAGGCATTTTGTCAAATATGCTAATACTTTAGTTAGTCTTCCAGTTAGATATTTTCTCTAGAGAATTTTTATGCAATAATTTCACCTTAAACACTGCAAAATATAACCATCTGGTAAGGCAATATTAAAATATCTTGTAGAGTATTTTGGGTTTTATGTTTAATGTTAAAAAAATAAATATTTTATTTTTTGTGGCTTTTGTTCAAAAATTAGCCAAGAAACAGAGGCACTGAAAATAAGATGAGAAATCTTGCTTAAAAAAAAAAAAGGCTTAAAAAAAACCCCACTCACTCTATGTCTTCTCCCTAGAGTTTATCCGTTTCTTGGGATCACATGACAATATGATAGTTGTGGTCTCATGCAAGCGTAGAATACACTTTCCCAATATTTTTATCCTTTAGGGAGAACAGAAAACAAACCTGCAGACCAAAGTTGTGCAATAAGCAAGCCCTCAGGGACCATGTGAGAGAAAGAAGCCTAGAAAGAACAGAGCAGGAGTGACTGACTATGCAGACCTCCAGGTTATTGGATTTCTTTTATTAAAACCTAAGTTTTCTGGGCCTTCTGCCTTGGCAGATGGTTCTTCCTCAGAATCACAACTAATTTGGGGAGGTACTATCTCAGTTTACATGTTAGGAATTGTTTTAGTTCATAGACCTTCTGTCTTCATCTTAGTTCTAATCTAGAGATAGCTATAAACAAAAACTTAAATAAACTGCAACTGTGTAATCTTCATTAATGCTGTTGTGATTTGGGTTTCTCAGGAGGTGGAATTTATCTAAAATGGTCTCAGAAATAGCACTTGATGGGGAAGAACAAAGAAGACAAAATGGGAAAGAGAAGAGTTGGGGTGCAGTGTAGTTCTGGTTATGTCCAGCAACCCCACAGGAACCTGTAAACCTATGATAGCTCTTCCTACATAGACCCATCCTTTTAAGCAATCAGTCCCAAGACGGTCTAGTGACCTTAGGAAGTAGCTCTATAGTCAAAAGGGATTTCCGGAGAGTTCTGCTGAAGGCTTAGGGCCAAAATCATTCCGAACAGCAGAAGGAATATCCTTCAGTCCTGAAAGGGAGCTGGGGTTAGTAAACCATGGTTCTCTATAATAAAAGTCAATGTTCATAAATACAATGTCCGTGTATGCCTAAGCGGGAGATGAAATGGTTATGAGCTAGTAAAGATTATAATGCGTTTGCTGCAGGGCATGTGTGGATAGGTTAGGGAGTGTGGGGTCAATGAGGAAAACAGCAGACTGATTTAAATCTATTTGTAACCCATAGAACTTAGAAATTAACAGCTAATTCTACTGAGAAATTAAGGTTTCTCACAAAATGTTTAATAATAAATGTGCTGATTGTGGCAGGGAAAGGGGTGGGTGGAGGTAGACGAGGGCATAGAGGGGATCAATGATGATGGAAAAAAATAAAATGAAATCAAATATATTTTTTATTTTTAAAATGCAATATAAAATGAAAAAAGTAATCATAATAAATGCAAAGTTTCAAGAAACCTTCATATCCTTGATTCAAGGAGAGGAAAGGACATGTCTAAATATAAAATATAATTAAGGTAGCCCTCAGTTATTTCGAGGACAAAATTTGAGTTGTTTTGATGCAAGAACAGCGATAGGTAGGTACTTTACATATATTATAATAGTAATCTACACACTTTTTTCAAAATGTGAAAAAACACTGTTTAATATGTAAACTTGAAAAGAAAAGCCCTGATATATAAAGGGATGGAAAGCAGCTCTCTGTCCATGGAACACATAAGGGTCCCAGATCCTGGCCATCAGTCTTCTGCTCACTCTAAGCCATCTCTTAAATCATTGCTGGGTTTCCCTGGAGTTTCAGGGAGAGTCCTGTTTTATTTAAAAATATATTCTAAATTTATTAACCTTGTTTATCTGAAGACCACCAATGTTTTTCTTACCATATTTTACAAAAGCCTTCTAACTCCCTCGTTTTCCCCTTCTTGACATCCTAAAAACCAATTTCCACACCCAGACATAGGAGTCTTTTTAAAACATAAATTTGATCTTATGCTTGTTTACCTGGTGTTGCACATTACTTTATCCTTAGTTTTAGAGCAAGTTTTAGCATATCATATATAGTAAATGCTCAATAACAATTTGTTAAATAAATATTATTCTATTGTCCAAAAAGTCTTGACATGTTTCTGTCATACTTAAGCTAAAATATGACTTAATTGTCACAATCCTCAAGGGAGAAGATTGCATGCTCTATACTTACCTCTTCAGCCTTATCCTGTACCACTCCTACCCTTCCCACTTACTCAGTCCAGTTTTAAGGCCTAAATTTCATAGAATTTTCCCTTTTCATAGAACATAATGTTTCATCTTCATAGAATATTTTGCTCCCCTTTCCCACCCCACCACCCAGATCTTTATATGACTGATCCCTTTTATTATTGTGTCTCAAGTTAAAAGTCACATCTTCTCACACATTTTCTATTGCCATCCAACATAAAGTAAAACTCAGTAACTTCATAACATTCCACATTTTTTCTTCACAACATAGTTAATGTTCAGATGATATGTATAATATTGTTATAATGCAAATTCAAAAAGCTAAATATATGTTTATCTTCCTTTCCATCATATAATCAATTTCATACATGGGTGCACATGTGAGTGCACAGATGTGGGCACAAGCATGTGTATACACACATTATGTGATTTCATGGCACCCTGACTTCATTGCAAGTCAAGATTAAGTTGGCTACACTGATTGTGAGAAATGTATGAATGTCTTCTTTGCTATCTCAGCTTCCCTAAATGTAAATGGCTATCCTATATAATAAAGAGCTAATATGCTAATTAGACCAGATGGCAGAATGACCTTCTGGAACAACCAATGGGTGGAGCCGAGAGGCAGCTGGGGCTGCTGCAAAGGACGAGGTGGCAGCAGGGGCTGTGAAGGCCAGGCCCCTTGCATGAATTTCGTGCATCCCACCTTTGGTAACAATATATTTGCCTAACTCATATAAATGCTATAAAAATCAACTAAATGTATATCAATGAAAACAATCCCATAATGTATAAGCAAAGTGTCTTAGGCTGTCTGGACATCTGTAACAAATTACCATGGACTGCGTAACTTAAACAACAAACACTTATTTCTCTCAGTTCTGGAGGCCTGGGATCTGAGATTAGCAGGCCCACTTGAGGAAACCCCTTCCCAGCTTTCCTCATATGGTGGAGGAAAAGGAAAGGAAGTGAGCTCTAATGTCTCTTCCTCAGTAGTGGTTCTCAACCTTTCTAATGCCGCAGCCCTTTAATACAGTTCCTCAGGTTGTGGTGACCCCCAACCATAAAATTATTTTCGTTGCTACTTCATAACTGTAATTTTGCTACTGTTAAGGAATCGTAAGGAATTACGCGGCATTAGAAAGGTTGAGAACCACTGCTCTAATGTGAGTACTAATTCCATTCATGAAGGATTCACACTTATGACCAAATCACTGTCCAATACCTTACCTCCTAACAATTATATTGGGGGTTTGAATTTTAACATATGGATTTTAAGGTAATTCAAACATTTAGTCCATAACAGAAAAAAAAAAAAACCAAGATACCAACAACATCATCTCCCTTAGAGGCCTGGATTAAGTGGTATCACCTCAGAGAACCCAGATGTTTTCATTCTAACAGATTACACACTGAGTATCTGATCTCCTTTTGTTTACATAACTGTAAGAACATAATTTTTTTAAGTGGGAAAGAAAGAACAGAGACATTCAAGATTAGTTTTAGACTTACAATCTTATTTTAAATGAGAAAAATATCTCAAAGAAGAACCGAGTGATTATGGGTCCCACAGGTAAAAGCAGCTGGGCTGGGAATAGAACTCAGATCCCTGGTGTCCCATCTGTTGCTCTTTTCCCTATAGTGTATTCCACTTGAGTAGATGAGTGAACAATAGGCTTTCTTAGCTCAAAGAGATCAAGAATCATGCATTTTTTAACTCTAGGCATTTTGTTAATCCAGTACATTAAACATTAAGCAAAAATCAAGTATCTAGAAGTAGAATGTCAGCTGGGAGATCTTAAAAAAAGTTATGTTTTTAAAACTATTTGGGCAAATCACTTTTCATTTCCATGACTACTTCTGTATGAGATATATTTTCTTAAGGCAGTAAATCATTCAGTCCCAGCTGGTAATCATGTGTCAAGTCAAATTTAGCAATATTGTGAGTACTATTACTTAACTAAAGATTTCTTCTTACTTAAAAAATTGCCTGTGTGTTGACATCAATACAGCTGATTTTATTTTGTGCTACTCCATCTCATAGAGTTTTCTTACCACTTCTATTCAAATATTACATTGATAATTTGAGATATGTGTTAAATTAATATATTTAAGAACATTTTACCTATTATTCCTAAGACTATCTTTCCTATACATAGTAGAAAATTCAACAAAGAAATTCTTAGGTAGCAAAAAGAGCATTAAAAACCAAACCATGCCCTGACCAGTTTGGCTCAGTGGATACAGTGTCGGCCTGCGGACGGAAGGGCCCCGAGGTTCCATTCCAGGCAAGGGCATGTACCTTGGTTGCAGTCACATCCCTAGTAGAGGGTGTGCAGGAGGTGGCTGATCGATGTTTCTCTCTCATCAGTGTTTCTAACTCTCTTTCCTCTCCCTTCCTCTCTGTAAAAAAATCAATAAAATATATTTAAAAAAAAGAAAATTAATATGTTGTTTAACCCTGATGGAAGTTTGATGGCTTATTCTTACATGTAGTTTATTCAATAATGAGGCTTAGATTATTACTTTGATAGAGGTAATATGCAAATTAGCCAGGACACTGTAACAGTCACCACTGGTCAGGAGGAGGCTGTGGGCAGGTGAGGTCCGGAGCGCAGAAGGAGACAGAGGTGGGGGTGGGGCTGCCAGAGCGGACACAGGCAGGGGGGCCTGGGGCTTCTGCAGCTGTGGTGCACCAGCAATCCCACCTCTGCACATGAGCTGCAGAGGAAACACCTTTTCTGACCACTCATTGGCTAAGCTCCCGGTATACCACTCATAGTGTTCTTGGTACCTTGGGTAATAAGAATCCAAGAAGGTGATCTAGGGTTTTTCCACCTCAAACCTGGGAAAAGAAAAACAAAGGTATGCTGCTGGAGGGGCTAAGAAAGGTCATATCCTGCCCTAGCCGGTTTAGCCCAGTGGATAGAGCCTCAGCCTGCAGACCGCAGGGTCCGGGTTCAATTCTGATCAAGGGCATGTACCTAGGTTGCAGGCTCCTCCCTGGCCGGGGCCCAGGTCAGGGCTCATGCAGGAGGCAACCAATCGAAGTGTCCCTCTCACATTGATGTTTCTTTCTGTCTTTCTCTCTCTCTTCCATGCTCTCTAAAAATCAATGGAAAAATAGCCTCAGGTGGGGATAAAAAAAAAAGAAAGAAATGTCATATCCTATGAAAGAGACACCTTGAAAACGCCTAAAGAAAGTTGTCATTTTTTTGTGGTGAAGCAACTGGAGTCTGTGTTGATGACAACACCTTGGCAGCTGCAGCAGCCAGCAGTGGCAGCAGCAGTGGGATGATGGGGGTGGTGCCTTCTCCTGATCAGCTGATCACTTCCCACAGAAGGAGAAGCATTGATCTGTTGCCTCCTGCACTACCCCAATGGGGATGGAGCCCGCAATCCAGGAATGTGCCCTGACCAGGATTCAAACCTATGACCTCTTGGTTCATGGGTTGATGTTCAACCACTGAGCCACCCTGGATGGGTTATCAGATATTAAATTTTGTCAAATAATTTTTCTGCCTCCATTGTTGATCATATGGTTTTTCTCTAGCTTATTAATGTGGCAGATTACACTGATTAGTTTTTATATGTCAAACCAGACTTGCATACCCAGAATAAATCTCAAATGCTGGTGGTATAATTTTTAAAAAATTACTTTTTAACATTTTATTGAGGATTTAACATATATTTTCATGAGAAATATTGGGTTTAGTGTTCCTTTCCAGTAATGCCTTTATCTGTGTTTTGCATCAAGGCAATGAAAATGTTATAACTAGAAAGTATTCCTCTCACTTCTATTTTTTGAAAGACATTGTTGAGAACTAGTATCATTTCTTCCCTATATGTTTGGTAGAATTCACCAGTGAATTACTCTGGTCCCTATGCCTTTCTTTTAATGAGAATTATTATTTATTAAATTTATTTAACAGATATGAGCCTATTTATATTTTCTATATCTCCTTGGGTACATTTTTGTAATTTCTATCTTTCAAGAATTGATCAATCTCCTCTAATTTATCAGAGTTTTTCATAAATTTTTATTATCCCTTTTACGTAGTAAAGACCTCTTTAGCAGTTCTGATAATAGTAATTTGTTTATTTTTAGTTTATTATCCCGGCCAATGGTTTATTAGTTTTATGATCTTTTATTTAAAAAAATAGATTTTGATTTTATTTTCTTTGTAGATTTTCTCTTTTCCAATCTGTTGCATTCTGCCTTAATTTTTATGTGTTTTTTTTCTGTTTGCTTTAGCTTAAATTTATCTTTTTCCTCTAGTGACCTAAAGTAGAAATTAGGATTATTACTTGCTTTAGTATCCTTTTTTCTAATATTTGCATTGAATGCTATCAAGTTCCTTCTAAGCAGTGCTTTCATTGCTTCTAATAAATTGTATTTTACTTTTTACTTAGTTGAATATATATATTTTATTTTATGATTACTTCTTTGACTGATGTGTTATTTGATATGTTTGTAATTTAACTTGTAAATATTTGGGTATTTTTTTAGCTATCTTTCTATTATTGTTTTTTAGATTAATTTCATGTGGTCTAAGAATATGCTTTGTGTGGTTCCTATTTCTTTAACTTCGTTAAGGTGTGATTTGTATCTTGGAATTTGGTCTATTTCTGTGGATGTTCTATGTAAACTTGAAAAGAATGTATATTTTATAGTGTCAGTTGGATCATGTTGATAGTGCTGTTTAGATCAGCCATTTCCAAGCTGATTTTTCTGCTTGTATTCCTTACCAATTAGTGCGAATAGTAAAGTCTTAAAATGTAAGCATGGACTTGTCATTTCTACTTGCAATTCTACAAGTTTTTGCCTTATGCATGATGATGCTCAATTGTTAGGTACATCAATGATTGTTATGTCCTCTTGGAGACTGACCTCTTTATCATTTTGAAATACCCCTTTTCATTTCCAACAATTTTAATTGTTTTGTTTGAAATTAATACAGCTATTCCAGCTTTCATTTGATTACTATTAGCATTGTATAGTATATCTTTCTCTGTCACTGTACTTTTAGCTCCTGAATATTTATAGATCGCAGGTAGTTGGTCTTGTTTTCTTCACATACTTAGACAACTTCTATCATTATTTGATGTTTATAGACCCTTCACATGTAAATTTGTTATTGATGTAGTTAGACTTGTATCAACCATTTTTGTAATTGTTTTCTATGTTCTGTAATTGTTCTTTGTTTTTTTTTCTTCACCCCTTTTCCTGCCTTCTCTGGTTTTAACTAAACTTTTCTACAATTAATTTTCTCTCCGCTCTTGGCATATCAACTATACTTTTTGAATAAGTATTTTAGTGGTCACCATAAGATTTTCCATATGCAATTTGAACTAATCTAAGTCAGCCTTTAAATACACTATGCAACTTCATGAGGAGCACCGGTAACTCATAACAGAGTATCCTGGACCTCTATCTCAAGTTTCTTATGCCATTGCTGTCATTTGTTTCATCTACCCAAATACCAAAATCACCCAACCCAGTGTTGCTATTATTTCTTTAAATGAATAGTTATCTTTTAGCCCAATCAATAGTAAGAAAAATAAAACAATTTATTTTTCTTTTATTTATACCTTCTCTGATGCTTTTACTTTTTTTCATGTGAATCAGAGTTTTTGGCTTATATAATTTCCTTTCTCCTAAAGCACTTTTTGAACTTTTTAAAAAAATTTATTTTTGCAGAGAATATCTGCTGGCATTTAATACCTATAATTTTTGATTGTCTGAGGAAGTATATCTTTTTCACATTTGAAGGATACTTTTACTGAGTATAATATTCTAGTGTATGTGTTTTTCTCTCAACACTTTAAATATTTAATTATATTCAATTGTTGTTTATATGGTTTCTGAGAGAAAGACCACTGTAATTGTTTTCTTTAATCCTCAATACATAAATTATATCGAGACTTGTGTGTATGTGTGTGCATGTGTGTGAGTGTGTGTGTGTGTGTGTGTGTATGAATTCATTTTGCTTGGAGTTCCCTGAACTTCTTAGATATATTGTTTCGTGTCTATTACTCAATTTTTACTTCCAATATTTCTTATGTTCCTTTTGCTCTTTGTTCTCCTTCTGGTATTCCCATTATGCTTGTGTTACACCTTTTGCAACTGTCCTACATTCTTGAATATTCTGTTTTCCTCCACTTTCCCCCATTCTTGTTTCTTGACATTTCAGTTCTGGAAGTTTTACTGAATTATCATTAAGCTCCTTTCTAGGACATGTCCCATCATAGCTAATAAAGAGGGAATATGCAAATTGACTGTCACACCCTCAGAAAGATGGCGGCACCCACAGTCAATAAGGAGGGAATATGCTAATTGACTGCCATGCCCTTAAAGATTGCAGTGCCCACAGCCACAAGATGGTGGCGCTCAGTCCCCTCAGCCCCCAAGCCTCTAATGTCAGCTGCCCAGCCACCCAGGGCCAGCCCAAGGGATGACCAAATGACTGGACAAGCAGGTTGGGTGGGGCGACCAGGCCAACAGGGGGGTTAGTGAGGGATGACCAAACAACTGAACAAGCAGGCTGAATGGGGCAACCAGGCCAGCAGGGGAGCCATGAGGGGCAACCAGGCTGGCGGTGGGGGGGCAGTTGAGGATAACCAGGCCAGCAGAGAGGGCAGTAAGAGGCAACCAGGCTGGTGGGGGGACAGTTGGGAGAGAATAGGCCAGCAATAGGCGGCATTTAGGGGCTATCTAGCCATCATGCAGAGGCAGTTAGGGGCAACCAGGCAGGTGAGCGATTAAGAGCCAGTGGTCTAGGATTGTGAGAGGGATGTCTGACTGCCGGTCTAGACTGGCAGTCGGACATCCTCCGAGGGGTCCCGGATTGGAGAGGATGCAGCCTGGGCTGAGGGGACCCCCTCCATGCACGAATTTCATGCACTGGACCTCTAGTCTATATATATAAAAGTTTAATATGCTAAGTGTCCAACCATCTGCCCCATGGTGGTCAGTGGATGTGCACTGACCACCATGGGGCAGATGCTCAATGCAGGTGCTGCCAAGCTGCAGTGACTTGACAGTGGTGTTTCTCAGGTGACACACCCTGAAACCAGAGAGGAGAGAGCCCAATTCCTTGCGGGGCCATGTTATTCCACCTTTGGCCATAGGTTATGTTGTTGCTGGGGCACTGTGGGCCCCGAATCTGGTTTACTGTACATTTGCCTTTGCTTTCCACACCCTGTATGACAGCAACTTTGCAGAGTGCCCTCTCGCACTCTGGGACCCCTCAGGGGATGTCAGAGAGCTGGTTTAGGCCTGATCCCCACAGGCCAGGCCAAGGGACCCTCACCTCTCCAGAGGGACCCTGCTCAATCCACAGATGCCCTTTGAGCCACAGCACCAACCCAGGTACAGCTGGCCAGGAAGAGACCACGGGAGGTTGGCTCCAAGGTATGTTCAGCCCATCTTACCCAGTCCTGCCCACCAGCCGCCTTCTAATTAATTTCCTTTCAATGTGCATGAATCCATACACTGGGTTACTAGTCTAGTAATAAATCTCATAAAGACATTTTTTTTCCTCGTTTCTGTTATAGTGTTTTTGACTTCAATTATTTCTTTTTGATGCTTTCTTCAAGATTTCATCTATTTTCTTAAATCATCCATCTGTTCTTGTACGTTGTCTACTTTTCCCATTAGAGCTGTTAAAATATTAATCACAGCTATTTTGTCTTTCCTACTAAATAATTCTAACATCAGTGTCATATTTAAGTCTGTTGTTTTTTAGTGTCTTTTTCTCTTTGGATTCTGTTTTTCTTTGCTTTTCACTATGTTTCATAATATTTTGAAGCTGATCATGATGTATGAGTAATAAAAACATAAGTAAATTGGCCTTTGATATGAAGTTTTATGTTACTTCAGCTAGCACTGATTTAACTATGTCTAATGTTTGTTGTAATTTTAGGTGAAAGAGGATTCCGGTTCCTCTACTGACTTTGTTTTTGTTTTCTCTGTTGAGTTTGCAATTTCCTAAATATTCCACTTTGTAAGAGTAAATCATCCATTGTTATTATATTAGATCATTATCAATGTGGTGGTAAAGTTGGGAAAAGAGAAGCATACTATAACTAGAAGGCCAGTGCACAAAATCGGCCAGGCCTGCACCCTCTCACAGTCTGGGAGCACTTGGGGGATGTCCGACTGCTGGCTTAGGGGATGCCTAAGTCATCAGTCAGACATCCTTAGGCTGCCGCGAAGGTGGGAGAAGCTCCGGCCACCACTGCTGCACTGGTCAGCCATGAGCCTGGCTCAGGGATTCTGGCTGAGCGGTGCTCCCCCTGTGGGAGCACACTGACCACCAGGGGGCAGCTCCTGCGTTGAGCATCTGCTCCCTGGTGGTCAGTGCACGTCATAGCAACCGGTTGCTCTGCTGTTTGGTTGATTTGCATATTAGCCTTTATTACATAGGATTCTAAAGTGTCCTAAAAACCACCCTTATGATTAAATCTCAGTTGTTGTTGTTGTTACTTTTACTAGGCCTATTCTATTAGGCTGTGACCTTGAAAAGAGTCTCTTAGCTTACCCCCTAGCCCTCACTTAGGTCAGACAGAAAGGATAGAGCTATCTCTATTAAAGAAGAAATACATAAGTGTCAATGAGAGGATAAAAAAGTAAGGCATATATCTCTTCTGAGACAAGGAAAAAGTGAGAGTGACTTGTAGATATACATTGAAGAACAGTGGTCAACGTTTGGCAACTGAAGAGTTTTATGCCACAAGTATTTTATCTTTCTATTAGTCACAAAAGGAGTATTATTTGTTAAATGGGAATAGATAGACAGAGCTTGGCAACTGAAGAGTTTTATGTCCAATATATTTTATTTTTCTATTAGTTACAAAGAAGTTGTATTTGTTAAATGGGAATAGATAGGAAGACAGAGTTAGTTTGGTGTACTTTGACAATAAAGATCCAAGTGCCTTAATCCTATCTCTCTACATAAAGAGAACCATGCCTCTGTAAAGAAAGTGACAGAGGCATGATTCTCGATATCACTCGTATTTGGTCTGATAAGTATAACAAGGCACTGAGAAAGCTACTTGATATATTTCCTTAATCATTCCAACCACTTAGAAGTTAAAATCAATGCATCGATGCTATTTATTCATATATAAAAGAAGGTCTTTATGTCCCACATAAAAAATAAGTTTATAGAAATTATGGTGGAAAGATCTTTAAAGATTAAGAAAGCCCATCAAATACTTATATGAGAGTACAATATCCAGTTGATACACAGAGAAAAAAATATAGCCATTACTGCCAAGCATTAGTCTCATGTTTTCATATTTAAAATTTAATAAAAATATATTCACATTGCATGTAATATGCTAAATATATTTAGAAAATAATTAAAACTTTATATGTTAAAATAGCATAGGTCATGTAAATTTTACAACTATGTTGACAAATAGATTAATTCACTGTAACTGTGAAATATAATCTACTGAAAGCAATGCCTATAATTAATTTGCTAAGGCTATTTTAGCTTTCCTTATTTTGATCATTTTTTTGCCTTCATTTTTCACTAGTAAAGCAAGAATGTCTTGTTCCCCATCATAGTTCATACAGAAAAATGTTATTTTCATCTTCCCTGAAGCAAATAGAGTAAAATAACAGAGGGAATAAAACAAGAGGGGGGGGACACAAAAGTATACATTGGATTTTTATCACAAGAGAGTGAAGAATAAAGTAATTTTCCCCAAGATACCTTTAAATTCATTTTCCTGTGTGAGTCTTCCTAAAACTCTCAACTGAATGGAGGTGCATGTTTGTTTCATTTTATGAAGTACCAGAGTATATATCCTTGTACAGTGCTTTGCTATAGCTATTTATTTTCTGCATATATCATTTTTATAGACTAAAAGAAAGGCTAGAATTTACTTTCCTTTTTCTTGTAAGATTTTAGTTATATCAATTACCCTTATTGAATGTTGTGTTGAGAGCTTCCAGGCATAGCAATAATATTTTTGTTGTTTATTTTGTTTTTGGTATTTCAAGCAAAGAAATACCAAAGTTTAGATTCATCATTACTATTCTCTGCTCTATCGGCCAGAGTTTTCCAGGGTTATAAGAATTGGCTCATGCAGTTGTGGAGGCTAAGTCCCATGAGCTGCTTGATGTCTGCAAGCTAGAAGCTCAGAAAAGCCAGTGGTGTAGTTCAGTCTGACTCCGAAGGCCTGAAAACCAGGGGAGCAGATGTGGGGCATAAGATGATGGATGTCACAGCTCAAGTAAAGAGAGTACATTCTCCTTTTTAGTCTTCTCAGACCCTTCATAGACTGGATTGATGCCTACCCTCATTGATCATCTTTACTTAGCCTACTGATCCATATGTTAATCTCTGCCAGAAATACCCTCATGGACACACCCAGAAATAATATTTTGCCAGCTTCCTACATACTCCTTACCTCAGTCAAGTTGACACACAAAATCAACCATTACATCTACATCTGCCAATAGGAGTAATTGTCTATTTTCTGTAACTAGATTTTTCTGTTTTGTGTGGATAAATCTATTAATTTTAACTATCCAAGATTGATGAGAACTGGTTCAGCACAGTATACTGAAACTTAATCGCCCTTAGAAATAAACACCACACACACACACACACACACACACACACACACACACTATTGTAGTATTGTAGTTCTTGGGCCAGGGATTTCATATGAATTCTTTTATTTAGTTATTTTAGTCCTTACAGATTATAACAAACACATAAAGTATATAGTCTTATCATCACAATTTACATAAGAAAAACTATACACTTAATGGCACAAATATTAACTTGCCCAAAGTTACATCATTATTAAGTGTCTGAGCTTAAGTTTATGTTTGTATCAGTCTAACTTGAGAATCTATTCTCAATTTATTATAAACAAAATGAATATGTGTTGTCTTGGATAAAAGTTGCTTATGGTCCTGTGGAGAATTTTGTCATTACATTTAGTACTGACTCATTCCCAGAAGGGAGGACAGACTGACCAGCCACAGTCCTTATACACAGAAAAAGGATAGCTGAGGAAGAGTTGCCACAGGGTGTATATAGGTAAAGTCTTTAAAGTTGTTTACTCATAATTTCCTCTTTGAAAGGTAGTTACAACCAAAAATTGCATTTAAGTGAGGATGAGTAGCCAATGTTTCAATTTTTAAAATTAGAGGGTAATAGTAAGACAAGTGAAGTAAAAAATTAAGCCGTTTCCAAAACAAATTTCAAGTCCCTAAACAAAATGTAGGGGGAAAAAAACTGCCCCAAACTTGGAGAGAGATCAAGACAGAGTGAGATAGATAGATGGATAGATGATTGATATATATATAGATAGATGTTAGATAGATAGATAGATAGATAGATAGATAGATAGATAGATAGATAGATAGATACTTCAGTTGTCAAGTTGCCCCAAACACACAAACAACTTATAATTTCTTCAACCAAAGATCTTCGTTGCCAATCCAGCACCAGCATGAATCCTCAATTTTGGGTGCAGTGAAGGGGGAGAAACTTTATTTAGTGCAAACAGCTCAACTGTAGTACAACTTGGCTGTGAAATATCACAGCTGTGGGTCAGCTCAATAGTGATACAGCTCAAACATGATAAAGCAGGGCTGTGGAACAGCATAGTTGTGCAACAGCTCCAGTGAGGTAAAGTTGGTGAATCTTCAAATATGTAAAGGATTGCATTTTTTTCTCTTTGTTTGATTTTAGAATTAAGTTTATCTTTAAATTCCCGGGGGAAAATTCTTATTTGTGACTTGATTATAATAGCACTTTCAAAACTAAAAAACTTACGCTTACAAAAATTAGCACATTGCCTTAATATCAAGATAATCAATGTTAAATTTTGCTAATTACTCATGTAATTCCGTTTATTTTGTTTTTGTTTTTATTCAGTTAGTTTTAGTCAGTTTCAAAATAAGGTCAGAATTTTGCTCCTGGTAAATATTACCTTAAATCTCTCTCCCTCTTTTCTAAAATTGCATTTAAAAATAATTATAGACCCATGGGAAGTTGCAAAAAAAACTTCCTCATGTGCTCCTCACCAAGCTTACCCAAACCTTGGCTCTTGTAAAGCTACAGTACAACTACAAGCCCAGTGCACAAAATTCATGCACAGGGGTGGGGGGGGTCTCTCAGCCCAACCTGCACCCTCTCCAAATTGGGAGCCTTCAGGGGATGGCCAACTCTGGCTCCTAACCATTTACCTGCCTGCCTGCCTGATCCCCCTAACTGCCTTCCCCTGCCAGCCTGGTGGCCCCTATTAACTTTTTTTTTTAATCTTATCACCTTCACCACAATTGTATTTAACTTCCATATTGGCTTCTCCCTCTCACACAATTTTTCTCTCTTCTTTATGTAACACTTTTTCCTACTGACTCATCATTTATAAACTTTTCTTCCCTCCTTATTTCCTACTTCTGTTCCATCATCCGTCTTCCCATCTTTCTCCTACCCTCCCTCCCTCCCCACATTCCTTCCTTCCCACCCTTAATTTTTTCTTTGCTTCCTCCCTCTGACTTGCTTTGCTCCCTCCCCCATTTCTTCCTTCTTCCCATTCTCCTTTTAAGCTCTCTCCCCTTTAAAGCTTTTCTTCCCTCCCTCTTTCTCTCTCATCCTACCTTTCCCATATATTATTCTCTACTTACTTCCACTGTTTTAATATCTACCTGCCTAATTATTCACTATCATTTATCTTTTCTCTTTTCTGAATCCTACTTTTAAAATCTGTCCTCAGCACACAACTATAGTTGATTTTCATTATAGCTCCTACAGTTCACTCACACATCCTCTTTCCTTCTTTAACTGTACTCTCTACTGACTCCTTTATAAAGTTCTTCCCTCCCTTCTTCCCTTCTTAAAGCTTCCGTTGGCGGGGGGTGGGGGGGGCGTTAACCCCCAGCCCAGGGCTCAGCCCAGGCCAGGTGTTTGCCATCCCCCCTTCCCTGGCCGCCCCACAGCTGTCCTGCTCCCATTCCTTGCCTAGGATGGCCGGCCCAGTGAGGGTGGCCCAGGCCCTCATGGCCCAGGGGCTGCTGTCGCCAAGCAGGAGCGCCTCTGCCCAGAAGGCCTCAGACCATCCTCCACTCTGTCCAGAACCCGTGGCTGCTTCCCCACCAAAGGCTGCCACCGTCCTCCTACTACATCTGGGCAGGGCTCCCTGCTCCATGGCACCTGCACCCCACCACTCGCGGGCCTTACCTGCTCCACAACCTCCCCGCAGCTGCCACCCCATCCTGCATGCAGCCCCAAGTTTCTTTCCCTTTTCCATTCCTGCGTCTTTTTCTTGTTCCCTTTCTGTATTTCTGTTTCTCCTCTTGGCCTGTCTGCATACAGGCCTGCCTTCCTCTCCTTCTCCTTTCTTATCCCCTCCTATTGTATCGTAGCCTACCCCGGGCCTTGCGGCTGCCTGAGCAGAGGGCAGGGACACAGCCTGCAGATCCAGTCATGATGTGACACTGTATCAAACAATTTGCATATTCCTTTATTATATAAATATATATATAGATGTCAAAACCAGGAAACTGACATTGGTATAACCCGTGGAACTTATAAAGTTTCTGTGAACATATTTTATGCACTCATAAAACAGAACTGGATCATCATAGTCTCCCTCATACTACACCACAAGCCTACTTTTAAATAAATGCATTTTCTATGTTTACATTAAGCAATTTCAAGTGAAATATTATGTCAAAATTCTGTCACTCTAAGAACTGTGAATTTTTATTATGCATTTGCTACCAGAAAGTATATACAGTCAATCTTTGCTAAATAACTGCTCTCTGTGATAGTGAAAGCATGTGTCATCTATTTCAATATGATAACTATAAGCAACTTTTTGGGTCTTTCCAAGCCTATTTTGGACCTCACCTGTTTTTTTTTTCACTATCTCACTAATATGCATTATATTGGTGAGTGAAGCAAGAACAGTGTATGGTTGGGGAAATTATATAGTTGAGATCCTCTCAGACAGAAAATTTGTTTCAAAATAGTAGCCTAAGGGTAGAGGAATGTTTTTTTGTTTTTTTGTTTTGTTTTTTAATAACCAAGTGTACTTGGCTTTTTCTCACTTTGTGTTATTCACATTGTTAATTTATTAATGTGGTCACTAAGAGGAGCTAGGAATGAATTATCTTATTTAAAGGTGATATGTTTAAAATTGCCCCCAAATTAAAATGCTACCTGTAACAAATTGCAAATACTGAAGCAGTATGGCTTCCATAAATGTTATTTCTAAGATTTGAAGCTATTTTGAATATAACTGAACCCTTAATTGGGCCCCAAACCTTTTTGTTCTCTAAACCTGAGTGCTTTTACAGAACATGTTTTCAATGTATATTTCATTATTTAAAATAATTTTCAAGTACATTGATGTGGAAGGTCTGTGTGCACTCTTACTGTGGGCAATTTCATACCAGACCATTTTCAAACACCAACCATTTCTCAAGGCTAAAGTAAATAGAAGTAATTCCCCAAACTGTATGAAAATGTAAAACTGTATGTCCAAGGCGATATAAATCTGCAGGCTATATTTTTAAAAATCCGACTGCAAATTCTAACTTGCCAGGATCTAGGAAATCAGCAATCAATTCAATCAATATATAACGGAAGGAGTTCACATTCAATTTCTCACTCTCAAACTTGTGCTTTTCTTGCCAAACAAAACGTACCCATAGAGTTGATAATAATATAAAACATAAAGACACTTAGTCAATTTCCCTTTCTTTTGTGATTTCCAGTAAAATGAGTCAAAATGCTGATTTTGAGCGATGAGAAAACTTAGTGGTTTTGCTATTAAATAGTCTTTTATTTATAGGTAGCAGGCAAATGCATATAGTTGTTTAAGACCTTTTGAGTTTAAAGACATGAATGATAATTATCTATTTTTGTGACTTTCAGCTAGCTCAGTGGTATAGTTGAACCTAGTGTTGTACTAACTCTTTGCTTAAGTATTTTAGATATTAATATCACACATCTATAAAATGTTTTCATCTCCTGCAGATTTAATATATTCTTATTAATTTCAGAGAGAGGAAGGAAGAGATATATATATATATACACACACACACATATATATATATATATATATATATATATATATATATATATATATATCAGTGATGAGAGAGATTATTGATTGGCTGCCACCTGCATGGCCCCTACTGGGGATTGAGCCCATATCCCAGGCATATGCTGAGCCACACTGGCTGTGCAATCGCCTGTAGAATTGGATAACATGTCAAATGGTGCCAAAGCTTTGTGAGGAAAATCCTATATAATAAAAGCATAATATGCAAATTGTCCCCCCTGGCAGTCATTCGACCTGGAGTTCTACTGGGAGTTCAACTGCTCACTATGACGTGCACTGACCACCAGTAGGCGGCATGGAATCTGGCAGGCATTGGTGACGCAGCACTGGCAGCAGGCAGCAGTGAAGGCACTGCCGGCTCCCATGGGCCCCAAGGACAGCAGGACCATGGTGGGATGGTAGAGCAGGTGAGTGGGTAGCACCAGGCCAAGGCAGTTGTGAGCAGGGGCCCAATTTCCATGCCCCAATTGCCCCCACAGACTGCAACCAGTGGCGGTGGCAGCGGGGGTGTGGAGGCTGCTGCCTGGCTCCCAGATGCTGAGGGAGCCAAGCAGGGGACCCAGCCTGAATGATGGCCCCCACAGGTAGGATGGTGGAGCAGGTGAGGGGACGGTGCCAGGCCATGGGGCTGTGGGGCTGTGAGGCTGGGGGTGTGAGCTAGGGCTGTGAGCCTTGGGGTGCGAGCTGGGGCCTGATTCCCGCAGGCCACCCTGAGGGACTCCACCCATGCACAAATTCATGCACTGGGCCTCTAGTATAATATAAAACATTTTCTCCCTCTAATTTAAGTTTTCCCTACTCTTTGACTTCCTCACATTTTGAATTATCTTTCCTTTTCCCACTCAGACTACCTTGCCCTTTTCTTTCTTTAAGATACTCTCCCATAATTGTGTCATTAGTTGGCCTGACACTTCGTTTCTTGCCTTATCAAGCTTTCAGTTTGCTGTTAAACCCAAACTCTATTTCTAAGATAACTCCCCTTTCTTTAATAGAATTTTACGCCATCATCTTTTTAGTGTTCCCATATAATGATTAATTAAGAATAGGAGAGCAGAAAGAGGGGATTCCCACGTTACAGGCATTGACTAAGAAGCCACTTAGACTTCAGACCTTGCTAAATCCCATGGGCATACAAGAGAAGCATACTCGTGTCCTTTCTGGTACTGATCTATACTACTGAAAATAGTACTTGGAAACTCCCAGTTTTCAGAGTCTACCAATCCATGCACATAATTACCACCTGTTTTGAACAGGGCACTTTACTAAGTACTTTGAACTGATGATATAAATAGATGGGTTTATAATGACAACATAATCAAAAGTATGCATATATAGTGCCTAGCTAGCGTGGCTCAGTGGTTGAGGGTTGACTTATGAACCAGGAGGTCACTGTTCAATTCCCAGTCAGGGCACATGCCTGGGTTGTGGGCTCGATCCCCAGTGTGGGGCCTGCAGGAGGCAGCTGATCAAGGATTCTGTCTCATCATTGATGTTTCTCTCTCTTTCTCTCCCCCTTCCTCTCTGAAATTAATAAAATTATATATTTAAAAATATGCATATATCAAGTGAATAATCTGAAATACACATAAAATAAATGAGATATACTATATTAATAACGTTTTCTGTTCCTGAGACTTTAAAAATATAATCCCCCTTAATTCTCACACTTCCTACTGTTATAATCCACATTTACAGATGGAACCAATCATATACAGATTATAATCTTTACACAGTGCACCAGGTTTGAAAATATCTTTATCTCATGCCAACTTCAGTAGTCTTAACCAATATATCATCTTATTTTAAGGTGCAGAGGAACAAAATATACATTACAACACTATTTAAATAATGATTCATTTCCTTCATGTGTAAATCTCATTATATACCTGGCTATCTGTTTGTTAGCAATGATTCCTCAGACATAATTAATTAGACTTAAAATGTCAAAATAGAATTTTTCTAAACTGGGCAATACTTTTGATAAAATCATGCTTTTAGGTGACTCACTTTCTTACCTGGATCATATGTTTAATAAGAAATTGAGTGACTTCACTTTGTTTATGTTCACAGCAAGAGTTTCTAGCCTCAGACCCCATCAGAGTCTATGAAGTGTTCAGCCAAAATTGTCCCTTAGGCACTCCACTACCTAAGTTTCTTCTTCTAGTGATGGTGGCTTTCATCAGCTCCTTTATTCACTTCCAGAAAGATGTCAGTTCTTCTCTGTGCCTATTCCCAGTGCCTCTCTTAGTCCTTTCTGTCACCCCTGCCAGTTCCCAGCAGCTGTCAGTGGCATGACTCCCTGGGGGTCGTAGATCTCCTAAGCTTTTCCCAGAAGTTCTTCAGCAGCTCCACTGAGAGGTGCAACAGGGTTTGTGCAACAGCCTCTTATGGCAGCTCTGCAATGTGGTTCTTTATAAATGTACATCGGAAGGCACTTCTTCAAATTGCTTTACACTTGCATTTAAGGGAAACACCTCTGGGTCACCAGCTGTTCCTCTTCTCATAGAGCCTTTGGGACTTGTTCCCTTCTGACAACTAATATGTGAAATCAGATATGGCATATCTATAAACTGCCTCCTGATCACACATTCAGTAAATTTGTCAAGCTTCTTTCTAGAGGGAGTGTCTAGCTGGAATTCTAGCCAACTTACCAACTGAATCTGAAAACTAGAATGGATCTGCCTATAGAAGAAGTGAGAAAACAATATCACATTCTCTAACTTTGAATTTAATGCCACTGAAAGGCACACAATTTCTTTAACTGATTAAAGTTAAAATTAAGATTCACCAGTGTGTATCAAAGCGTGGTCTCTGGAGCACTATGAAGCCCCCCAGTGGAAAAGTGTCAAACTCTCTCTTTCCTTTAAAAATAAAACCCTAAAGGCATGTGTAGGTAATCTTGGCAGAAACACAGGAAGAGCTGACTTTGTGGTTTGCCTTTTATGAATTTCCAATGCTAATCAGGCAACACGGAATAAAATATAAAAGATAATAGGATAGCTCTAGTATATACCAAGGGGCTCTACAATTTCACTCATACGATTTCAATTTCTAGAATCAGTGTTTTTCTGATACGGTGATTATAAGCCAGATTTTCTCAGTGTCTGTCTACCCAAAACATTCCCTTTTAAGCAAGTTTGAAAGCTGTATTAACTCTTTCAGTGGTGTAATTTCCCCAATGGTACCCTGGTGGCCTGAAAGGCAATGTGCCTTTCCCTTGTATACCATTTTCTTCAAGTCTAAGGCACAAACACAATTGCTATTTAGCTCCTGGAGAATTTACTTACGTAAAATTGCTCTATATGTTTTTTTCCTGTTTATTGCAATTTTGTAAAAGGTCTAAGGTCTATACACATATTATCCAGCATAATTATTGCTCAAGAGTAGACAAGATACTCTTTAAAAATCTGATTCCTAATTAAAATATTTAGAAGATTTATAATTAGGATAAAACCTAAACTTAGCATGTTGTATGCTAATTTGTCTAGTTTACTAAAAAACTGTCTTGATTTCAGCTTAAGATGCCATCTTATTGTTAATTGTGCCCAGGTTTTCCCTTAAGATATATTATTTTTGAATGAAAAAAAATATATGGCCATCATTATTTTTTAAATTTTTATTTGTTAAATTTTTAGAGAGAGAGAATGAAAGATGGGGAGAGAGAGGGGAGAGGGAGGCAGAGAGAGAGAGAGAGAGAGAGAGAGAGAGAGAGAGAGAGAGAGAGAGAGATTTGTTGTTCCAATTATTTTTGCAATTATTGGTTGATTCTTGTATGTACTCTGAATGGGAGTCAAATATGCAACCTTCAGCACATGGAAAGAATGCTCTAACCAACTGATCTACCTCTCCAGAGCCAGCCATCATTATTTTTGTTCCATAAAAAACTCATGATGAGCCAGCCTTGCTTAAAGCTTCAGTCACCTTCTATCAGGACCCCTTGCCTTTCAGTCATCCAACTACACTGGACTTCTTGTTATTATCTGATACAAGATGCTTTCTCAGTTTTGTGCTTTTGCTCATGGATGGTTCACTGTACTCAATTCTCCCTCTCAATGGGTTCCCTTACATAGCTCTTTCCCTTTTATGTGAATCTTATCAGTTATTTAATAAGAAGCCTGCCTGCCATATCTCTGTAAGCTTCTATTTATTCCCCTTGTCAGTGGTGACCTCTCTGATAGATTTTGCTTGCACCTTATGCACAACCCATATCTCTCTCATGACACATTCTCTATGTCTGTTTACTGGACCGTCTCTACAAAACTCAGCAATCTTTTTGAGGCCTCACTGTGCCCTAAGTCTCTAAGGCCTGCATATAATTTAAAATTATCAAGTATTCTACATAAATAAGAAATGAATAATAATAAGAATGGATGATTATTTACTTTCAAACCCATAACTGTATTTTGCATTAATAATAAACACAGTTATAATCTGAATTATATCTAATTTACCTAATTTCCTCAAAATAAATTATTTCCATCACAATAAGAGATCCTGGCTTGCATCACTTTATTATATTTTTCCCAATGATTTATTTTAGAGACAGTGGAGGGGAAAGGGAGGGGGTGAGAGACAGAGAAACATTGATGTGAGAGAGACACATCAATTGGTTGCCTCCCCAAACACTCCAAGACTGGGACCAGCGATAGAACCTGCAACCCTAGTAATTGCCCTTAACTCATCTGTCCACTGGTTAACACTCTAACCACTGAGAAACTGGCCAGGGCCTGGATAGCATCACTTTATATAAACTCATTATACAAACATCTGGATTTATGTTATGCCTTAGATACTGCACGATATTATTATTGACTTTAAACAAAGAAAATTTTTCAAAGCAAACTCCCTTGTTAGAATTTTAAATATAAGTTAAGTTTTAAAATGTTGACTAACAGGCTCCCTAATAAGCAAAAACACATTCTCCTTAAAAGTGATGCATAAGATATATCTTTAGGGAGAAGCATAGACTCAAGTCAATGTCAATGTTATAATTATCCACAGACTCCACAACTCTGACCATTCATTATGTACAAATTGAAAATGATTTTTAGAGGATGTCTACTTGGTCAGCATGGTACAACTTGTGAGTCATTTCAAACGTCGATTTCAGACAAGCTGATCAATGTATTCCATTTATTCCCAGGAAAGCATGATGGGCAGCTTTATGGGATTATAAGCCATTCCAGTCATAACTTCCTGTACACAGACTTCCTGTACACATACCTGAGGGAGATGTTTTGTTTTGTTTTTACTGATTTTTTACAGAGAGGAAGAGAGAGAGAGAGATAGAGAGTCAAAAACATCGATGAGAGAGAAACATCAATCAGCTGCCTCCTGCACGCCCCCCACTGGGGATGTGCCCACAACCCAGGTACATGCCCCTGACCGGAATTGAACCTGGGACCCTTCATTCTGCAGGCCAATGCTCTATCCACTGAGCCAAACAGGTTTTGGCATGAGGGAGATGTTTTAACTACTGTTATATTTCAATAACATCTCAGAATCGTCTGCCTCACTGCATGCAATTTTCTTCAGTACTTTTTCAAGAATTCAAGATTTCAAAAATAGCAAAAATAAAATAGGAATTAAGAATGTTATGGGGATATAGATGCCTGTGATGTAATGTGCTAGGGGATGGATGGATGCATAGATAGCTAGAAAGCTAGCTAGACAGTTAGATATTTACCTATTTATCTATCTATTTGTCCTCTACCACATTATATCACAGGTTCTCTCTCTCTCTCTCTCTCTCTCTCTCCTATCTAATAAAGAGGGAATATGCTAATCGACCCGAATGCCCTCACAAAGATGGCGGCACCCACAGCCAATAAGGAGGGATATGCTAATTGACTGCCATGTCCTCAAAGATGGCGGCGCCCACAACCACAAGATGGCAGCGCCCAATTCCCTCAGTCCCCCAGAGACCCAGGGCCAGCCTGAGGCACAGGCAAGCCTCAGATGGCAGCTGCCCAGCTGCCCAGGGCCGGCCCAAGGGACGACCAAATGACTGAACAAGCAGGCTGTGTGGGACAACCAGGCTGGCAGGTGGAGCAGTTAGGGGTGACCAGGCCAGCAGGGATGGAAGCTTGGGGTGACCAGGTCAGTGGGAGGGGGGGACAGTTGGGGGCAATTAGTCTGGCAGAGGGGGGTAGTTGGGGGCAACCAGGCCAGCAGGGAGGACAGTTAGGAGAGACCAGGCCAGCAGGAAGGGGGGCATTTGGGAGTGACCTGGCCGGCAGCGGGGGATAGTTAAGGGTAACCAGGCCAGCGGGGTGGGGGGTGCAGTTAGGGGTGATCAGGCCGGCATGCAGAGGCAGTGAGGGGCAATCAGGCTGGCGGGGGGTGGGGCAGTTAGGGACAACAAGGCAGGCATACAGGTGAGCAATTAGGAGCCAGCAGTACAGGATTGTGAGAGGGTGCAGGCTGGGCTGAGGGGACTCCCCCCACCCCATGCATGAATTTCGTGCATCGGGCCTCTAATATATATATAATATCAACATATGAATCTCCATAGATAAATATTATTAAAATTCTGCAAGTTGGAAATGTCTGTTCCCATATTATGATGGAAAAAATGAAAGAAAAGTAGCAATAAGATATTTGATCAAAAGGCATAATTTTGAAAAAACAACAGAATTTTTATTTAACCTTTGTCCCTTGGCATTCATGATTCTACCATATTTGCTATGTGGTACTGTCTCTCCTATTACTTATATACAAATCACAATATTTTAATTAAGAGAAAGCAAAATTTCCAAAGCAATTCTTAGTCTTAAACCTACAGACTACCTATGAACATATAGAGAAGAGAGATGATCACATGCTTAATATCATACACTTGAGGCATTAATTACTTAGAAATATAAGTGATATCAAAACCCCCTGATATCACTTTAATGCAATCAAGAGTCCAAATAAATTACATCTCTATTTATTAAATTAACATTATTTAGAAAATACCTAAAAAATTACCTAGATATATTTGCACACACACAATTATAGTACATTAATGAAACACAAAGGCAAACTGAGGAGAATTAGAAAAACCTTAGAATATTCTTAAGAACATCACCTTCTTTTCTGTCTGGCTAGAAAAATGAAAACACATTTGAGAGGTATCTATATTAAGTGATTGATTTTTAAAATATTCTTACTTTTAGAACAATATTTCATTTTTTATCCTCATTTTCTCTTCTCCTTTCTTACTTTTTATTTACTTTATTGTGGAACAATCTCAAAGTTACCACAAAATTGAAAGCAATTTAAAGAATACTTATATTTCTGTCCATTTGTGAAAAGTCAGCAACACAAGGATGCATCATCCCTGGTTAATTTAATGTGTATTTCCTAAAACAAGTATATTCTCCTACATAGCCTCAATTCAACCACATGATCAGAATATTAGCATTGATACATTGCTATCCAAGGCCCCATCATTAAACTCTCTTCCATTGTGCCAACAATGTCCCTTACAGCAAAAATCCAGTTCAGACCCATGTCTTATATTTAGTTGCATTTAAGCTCCATCAATATGGAACAGCTTCTTTACGTTTCCTGACTTTAATGGCCCTGGAGCTTTTTCAAGGTTACAGGCCAGTTATTGTAGAATGTCCCTCAATTTTGGTGTGTCTGGTATCCCCTGGGTTTAGGTTTAGGTTATACATCTGTGGAGACCCTATTCAGAGTACACTGGATGTTCAAGGCCAATTAGAGTGCAGAGAGTGTTCAAGACCACTCTGAGCTTGGGAATTTTAATCAGGTGTTCAAGGACTATACACAGGTGCAAGAGCAAGGCCACAGTAATCTGCATGTACACTGCACAAGCGTGCTCTTCCACAACCCAAAAGACTGAGGTCACTATTTGGCAAGAAGCCTCTTTTATCTAAGTAGTATAAAGTTGTTACTGACCAGCCAGTGCGGCTGCTTGGTGAGGCTAGCTTCTATCATAGGGGCTGCTGCATTTTGGGGAAGATGTATTTCTGACCAGCAGGCTGCTGCTGTGGGTACAGAGGCTGCTGCTGCTGTGTGGGAAAGATGTACTGTTACCTAACTGGTGTATGGCTACTGTAGGGCACTTTACTTTAAAGAACTGTTTTGTCTAGTGGCTCCTTGTTAGCAATGGCTACATGGCCACTGACTTCTACAATAAAGACTCTCTCATATATCCACAACTTCTCATGGGTTTTCTGTCTTTGAATACCTGGGGTCCCAGGAGCTCCAGTCCCTCGCAGAGGGCCTCGGACCCAACAGTTGGCACAGTGGAGCAGGATGAAGGAACTGAGTTCCGACAACCTCTTTGGCAGAAAGGCGCATCTTATTTCACCGGAGGAAACTAACTGCTTCATGTTTCCCATTATGAGAGATGTCACCTAATTCAGATTCTGTCAGGCCCTCCCCCCTTGTTCCCTGGTGTGCACCCACTGCTGCTGCCGTCCCCTGTCTGACACAGATCCTGTGCTCACCGCCCTGGTGCTCTGGCCACATTGGCACAGGTTCTCCACACCTCACCTGGGTTTTGAGCCTCTGCACTGGGCTCCCTGCTGTGCAAAAACCCAGATTACACCTCTCAATCTCTGATACATGAAAACAGCAACACTCTTAGGCCATTTTCCTTTTTACCCCATCCTGAGCTATGTCTAACACCAAGCAACTGCCTTTGATATCCTTTCATTTCTTAAATTTCTTATATCCTTCCTTCTGCTATTCTCTCTATATATATACTAGAGGCCCAGTGCACAAAATGCATGCATTTGCAGAGGGGGGAGGGCGGTCCCCTCAACCCAGCCTGCACCCTCTTCAATCCGGGACCTCTCGGGGGATGTCCAACTGCCGGACATCCTTCTCACAATCCAGGACCGCCTGGTCACTCCCAATTACCCACCCACCAGCCTGATTATCCCCAAATGCCCCCCTGCTGGCCTGGTCACCCCCAACGGTCCCCCCATTGCTGGCCTTGTTGCCCCAAACTGCCCCCCGGCCAGCCTGTTCACCCCCCCAAACTGCTCCCCCTCTGCCAGCCTGGACACCCCTCACTGCCCCCCTCTCTGGCCTGGTCACCCCTCATGGTCCCCCCTGCTGGCCTGGTCACCCCATGCTGCCTGCTGCTCAGTCATTTGGTCATCCCTCACTAACCCCCCTGCTGTCCTGCTGCCTTATGCTGCCTGCTGCTCAGTCATTTGGTCATTGCGCACTAACCCCCTGTTGGTCTGGTCACCCCACGCAGCCTGCTGCTCAGTTGTTTGGTCATCCCTCACTAACCCTCCTGCTGGCCTGGTTGCCCCCAACTACCCCCCTGCTGGCCTGGTCACCCCACACCGCTTGCTGCTCAGTCATTTGGTCGTCCCTCACTAACCCCCCTGCCGGCCTAGTCGTCCCACGCAGCCTGTTCGGTCACTCATTTGGTTGTTTCAGTCATGATGACCCCTGGCTCTTTATATATATAAGTTTCCTCCCTTTTCTCCCTCCTCCCTTCCACTTCTCCCTCCCCTCTTCTTCTCCCTTCTTCTGTAAGTATGTACCAATATGCTTTTCTTGCAAACTGTTTTGTTTATAACTTGCTGCAAAAATATCAAATCACTCAAAAACGTGGCTTTCTACAGATTGAACCCTTACTCCTCTTTGAATTTAAATGGATATTCTTACACTGTGTGCTCTCATTTTAATTTTCAGTATTAATTTTGGAAATATTGCCACTATTACTATCAGCTCTCTTCCAAATATGTAATTAATATTACAATGTCACACAGAGATTGTCATTGTCCTCTTCACATTCTTCTGTGATCACATACTTCCCTAAATCCTGTGGTCTTTTGTTAATAACATTAAATCAAAAGTTTGCTCAAGCTTGAAATTCTACCACTCTTTTTTTTTTTTGAATTGGTCATCCTGCAAGTTATTGATAACTTAAAATGTTTCTAAAAATATGCCATTTCTTATCATTCTATTTTTGTGGCCTGGCCAATTGGTTTCTTCTTGTTAAATGGCATTGTGATCAAGGGAGCATCCTTTCAAGGAGTCACTCACACATGTTTGTGTCTTTCTACAATGTCAGGTTTATTAGGGGAGACCTCCCCAATAAGCCAACACATAGAGAGGTTGTGAGGAGGAGCTTATGCAATAGAGTGAGCAGTGGGAGCATTGGCACTAAGTCCTGGTCAGTGGTTACATCCACAGGTGGCGAGGCAGGTGTGGGGTCTTAAGCCAGGTGGCTACAGTGGTGGCAGGTGGGGCGGAAGTCCAGCAGGGCTCCGAGCATGACCCATGGTAGAGCCAAGCTCAAGCATTTAGTGGGTAAGTCTTTGAGTTCTTATAGCCCAGTAGTCGGTATACTCATTAGTCAACAAAGCCAAATATCAACAGTACAACGATTGAAATTTCTTTTGAGAGCCAAATTTTTTAAACTTAAACTTCTTCTAACACCATTTCTTCAAAATAGATTCACCCAGGCCGTGGTATTTTGTGGAAGAGCCACACTCAAGGGGCCAAAGAGATGCATGTGGTTCCCGAGCCGCAGTTTGCCGACCACTGTTATAGTCTATAGGGCACTGAGCAGGCCCACTTAAATCAGGGTCTAGATGGAGTCCTTAGCCAGGGTCCAGACTTGTGGTTTTGGGTGTTCGGGGCCATTCCAAGTGTGTTCCTGTTACACTCCATTACCTCAGTCTTGACGTAACTGTAATGGGTGACAGCACCTCCACACTGGATTGTCAAAGTGCTCAAAAAGTGTGCTCTGCTCTTTCTCTATACAGTTGGAAAACCTCTGATCTGATCCCTTGGTTTCTACATCTTCCCCTAAAAATCAACTGCTTATTATAATTTCCACTAAATATAATTCTCAAATTTTTACAGCTAAAATTTTTGAACAATCATTTATAAAAGTTAGCCTGAGATTTGGCATCATATCAATACCCTGCTACCCATGCTTTCCAAACTTCCGTTCCTAGTGGCTCTTTCAGCTCCCTAGGCATACACCCTATTCAAAGTGCAATGGGCTTGGACAAAAATCTTACTCCTATGGATGAAGACAGTGGCGGGGGTAAGGGCATGGGGTGGGGTGGGGAATCAGGTGGAGGGGAGCTATGGGGGAAAAAATAGAGGAACACCTGTAATAATCTGAACAATAAAGATTTATTTAAAAAAAAAAAAAAACAAAGTGCAATGGGCAAATAGTTTCATGCTTTGCTCCATTCTCATTCATTAATGACTACAAAAGGATTTTTTTAATCTACTATAAATAACTGTTGTCCTTTAGCACTTACATAATGATTCTACTATAGCATTTTTCAATCTGTCTTATATTAAATGTGCTCCTGAATATGACTTTCTCCTCATTAGGACTTTTATTTCTTCTTTAAACATACCCCTCAAGCACCTATAATATAGAAAATTGATCATCTTAGATGTTAAATATATACTGACTTAAAATATGATTATGTGGTTAATGACAAAGGTGACCAGCCATGCTTTGAAATGTGTAATGGATTGACTGTTTGATGTTACAAGTCAAATAGATCTTCATGTAAAAAATAGAAAAGTAAAGAAAAAGTAAATTGTCCTTCCTCTCTCATAATATAGAAAACTAATAATTTAAAGTGGATTGCAGATCTCAATATAAAAGCAAAATAATAAGGCTTAAAAATGAACTATAGAAGAACACCTGCAAAATTACAAAGCAGCCAAAATATTTTACAAGATACTATAAACACTATCCACAAAGATTATATGTTTAAAAATTGAACTGTGAAAATATACCATTAAGGATAAGAAAAGTTGCCCTCGCCAGTTTGGCCCAGTGGATAGAGTGTCGGCCTGTGGACTGAAGGGTCCCAGGTTCAATTCTGGCCAAGGTCATATGCCCAGGTTGCGGGCTTGATCCCCAGTAGGGGTGTGCAGGAGGCAGCCGATCAATGATTCTCTCTCATCATTGACGTTTCTATCTCTCTCTCCCTCTCCCTTCTTTCTGAAATAAATAAGATATATTTTAAAAAATAATAAAATAAAGGATAAGAAAAGTTAAGTGGCAGACATGGAATTATTTGCAATCTCTGCATTGATAAAGGATTCTATCCTTAACATATAAAGAACTATTAAAAATTCAGCTAAAAAGCAAAATTAGAAAATAGAAAAGTAGACAAAATACTTGAGTAGGTATTCCACAAAACAGGATATCCCAAGTTGGGGTGGGCAGAACCACTAATTTCTAATTTCATCATTTATTGTGGAATTGCTACTAAAAGCATATGGCCCAAAACCAAGTTCAGATGATATGAAGCAAACACCAGTCACATATACTGCCAAAGGGAATGTCAAATGGAGAAGTCAAAATCATTAGAATACTCTGGTTCTTAATTTTTCGCCAGTTTTTTAAGTGCTAATTATCTTTGCTACTTCAAATTGTACATCTACAATAAGAAATGTGAATTTGAGTATGCATTTGTATATGTTGGAATTTCAATATTTATGTTATATATTTATATCCTTAACATTTTTATTTCTTGTCCTTGAAAAGTATTATCATTTTTATTTACAAATATTAGCTAATTTTTGTCATCTGTAATGCACTTTTATTCTTTTCAATGTTGCCATGTCTTTTTACTTTACTATATATTTAAACATAATTTTTAAAAAATTTTTAGACATATATAAATACTTCTTATTTTATAAATTCAGGGTCCAAATCTTAGGTAAATTCTTTAAATACAATTTCCTAAATTTTCTTAATATAACTTAATTTTCTATTTATATTTATATATGTAAAACACAAGAATTTTATCCTATTATGTTATAAGTAGGTACACATTTTCATTTTCTTCTAATCTATCCTTTGCCTACATACATATATGGATATATGTTTGTCAAATAATCTGAGATATATTTCTTAATTTTCTAATTTGTTCTATTGACATGCTATATATGTGACTCTTCTGCACCAATGCAATTTTAATTGGATTAAATAGACTCATTCACTGCCCTCGATTTTTCTTTTTTTCTATTCTTTATCACAATCTTTTTAATTAAAAAAATTAAAAATGTTTATTAAAATAGCTCTAAAACCATCTATTCTGATGTTTGCAAGATACATTTAAATCAACTTTCAAAATTCCTCTACTTAGCATTTAGTCTAAAGAAATTTTCCACTTCTTGGGTTAATTTTATTTAGTATTATTTTGCTAGGAAGCTAAACCTTCCATTACTTTCTCAAATTCCTGCTGTAGTGGATACCTGTGGTGTTCCAACTAGTCCCCTTATTTAGGCACCACAATATCATCTAGCACCTTCTGATAGTTGACAGGTATGTTCCTCATTATGAATTGGCTTAGACATAGGAAGCTGCCCTTCCATGAGATGGTGGATGGCAAACACTGAACTGAAGCAATTTTGCACAACTCCAAATGACACTCCCAGGTTCACTGCTCCATGTAGGATGGCTTCAGCCTCAGTGGACTCTGCATTATGGTTTATCTTCTTTTCAGTTCCTCCTGCCTTCCTGACTTTCCTGCACTTCTATATTCCAAGACACTCTTTAATGAGCCACCTGTGCAAACTCTCAAGTCCAGAGTCTGTTTCTCAGAAATTCAATCTAAGACACTTGGAGCCAGGGCTGTTCCTGAGAAACAGAGCCTAAAATGGGATTTGGGAAATGGATCAGTACATCCCCTTATACAGGCATCCCATCTTGGTGGTGGTGGAGTGGGACCACAGAGCAATCGTTACTTTTCTCAGTGATGAATTGTGATGGGATACTAGGATAAGAGTATGTAGTGGCTAGTGCAATACGATTAGGTATTGATAGGCATGAGGGAAGTGTTACCAATAAGGAGAATTGACTACGGTGACTATTGCCAAGCAACATAGATTTATTGAAGAGGGAAGATAATAGACAAAGAGAGATCATGACTATTTCAAGGCCAAGATATGAAAGCACAGGGGCTTCCTTGCAGCAATTTAGGAAGCCCCAATCTTCGGTAGAGAGGAGAGCTTTGCTCAGAATGGATCCATGAATTAGACCAGAGTAGATGAGTTGGCAAGTACAGTGGTAGCCTTGGTAAGACACGTATATTTGAGAAGGTGAGAGACAAACATTTTGAATTCAGACATATATGACAGTGGTGATTTTTTTAGGGATCTGGTGCTTTGGGGCATGTTTGACATCCCCTCCAAAGTGTACAAGTTAATGTATCTCTTAACTCTTCCTTCTAAGAAGGACGTTTCATAGTCAAAGGGCCATACTGGGTTCTGGAGCATATTCCAACTTGAGATTCTGTTCTCACCTATGTACTGGATAAACTGGGTGGCTACCAGCTTGGAGTTAGGCCTAGAAAAGGAAAGGTTTTGAAAAAGAATCCAGGCTTTAATCCAAATAGGTCTGATATTTAGGCTTTACTACCTTTCATACCTAATGATCTTAAAGTTAACTGGTGAGAAAAGATGACCCAAATTAGAGAATCTCATTTTACATGCATGTCTGAATTTGTGAAATGAAATGCATTGATTGAAATGCTAAATATTTTAATAGTACATTGTCTAGTAGGTCTGTACCATTTATAGAAAGATGTATTTCAAAGTATTTGCATTTTATTCCAATCTTTTTCTTTTATTTCTGAATTATTTAGTTTTGAAATATTTGACCGTTATGTTACTTGGTACAAACAACTTTACAATTATATTTTTCTTTATAAATTGCACTTTAGAATGTGTGTGTGTCAGAGAGAGAGAGTGAGATGAGATCGAATTTAACATTAACTGACAGAGAATAAATGGGAAAGTATATAAAAGTTATTTTAGGAAGGCAAATGCTTTTAATTCACCATGTTCCTCAAATAATTTCTTCCGTGGTCAATAATTATTCTAAAAATATATAAATGTTACATAATTTCTTTAAAAAGTCCTTGCACTTTTCTCATGTTAATTAATATTTTAATACTTCAACTTACTTTTGATCATCTTTTCAACTGCAAGGTTCAGATATACTTTATATTTATAACCAGGAAATATGCAAAATTATATGTAATTCTAAGTTTACTAGAGGCATGGTGCACAAAATTTGTGCTCGGGGGGGGGGGGGTAGGGCAGTCCCTCAGCCCAGCCTGCACCCTCTCAAAATCTGGGACCCCTTGGACATCCCTCTTGCAATCTGGAATGCTGGCCCCTAACTGCTCGTCTGCCTACCTGATCACCCCTAACCACTCTGCCTGCCTGCCTGCCTGCCTGATCACCCGCAACCACTCTGCCTGCCAGCCTGATTGCCCCTAACTGCCTCTGTCTGCCTGATCGCCCCAACCACCTCTGCCTGCTTGATGGCCCCTAAGCACTCTGCCTGCCTGCCTGATCCCTGGGGGGCTGCCAGCTGGGGTGAGAGGCCATGGTCATTCTGGTCTCTGGCCATTCCGCTGTTTTGCTTGCTGGGCTTTTATTATATAAGATATTCCAAATAACTTTAGAAAATGGGGACAAAAATTTCCCAAAAGGAATCTTCAGACAATTAAAGCATTAAGGAATTATAATTTAATATTAATCAAAGGATGAGAGGTCTAAACATACACATAATATTCAGAAATATGCTGGTTAATTTTTTATCAGATTAAGATTTTTTATGGTTTATAATTCTATGTAAAGTGAAATTTTGAAAATAATCCTCCATGTCTCTCTTCACACTTACTTCTTATTTCTGTATTCAGTATAGTTTTATAAGAGTTTGACTGTGTTTAATTATTCAAGATAAGTACAAAGTGATTAAATAATTATTGAAATAAAAGATGGATTATGACATTAATACTACTCATTGGAATTAGTAAAGTTAATTTTACTTTTATGAGAGTATTAGAAAAGAGCCTACTTGTTACATTACCAAGACATCCATTATAATTGCAATGCAATTGGGTGATTAATAAGTTAACATTGTTCTGAGTTCAGTGAATGGAGTGTCTTCTATTTATGCATAATATTGAATATTTATAACTATAAAGTAATATGAGCTAATTGGGGATGTGGAAGGTATGGAAAATTTACCAACTATAAAAATTAATTGGAAATCATGATTATCTTAATAAATATTTATGTGTATTTCTTTCCAATATATTTTCTTTGTGACTATGTGTGTATATGCCTCTCTCTCTATATATAATACTTTCCATACACTTTTAAAGCATTAAATCATGAACATCCTCTCATATCTTTAAACATTATTTGAAAATATAAAAGTTCAGTGAAAATACACTGTATTATACTATAATGATGGATACATGTCATTATACATTTGTCCAAATCTATGTAATGTATAACACCATGAGTGAACCATAATGTAGATGAACTTTGGGTGATTATACTGTGTCAATTTAGGTTCAATTATAACAAATGTACCATTCTTGTAGATAATGGAAGAGGCTATGCATATGGGTGGGAAAGGTCTTTTGCTATGTAACAAATTACTTTAACATGTATCAGCTGCAGGCAACAAACATTTATTATCTGAACAGTTTCTGAAGGTCAGAAATCTGTAGTCAAAGTAACTGGGTGTTCCTGGTCCAAGATCCATTTTAAGGTTGTTGAATGAGACTGCAGTAATCTATAATCTATATGGGTGTCCCTTACCATATGGAGTTACCGTAGAGCTACTCATAATATGAAAAATGAGTCCCCACCTATATGTAAGCCAAGAAAGTGAAAGAGCAAGCCACCAAGACATAAGCAAAAATGAATTTTATTACCTAATTTCAGAAGTGACTTAATATTACATCTGTTATAATCTACAAATCACACAGATAAAACACAGGACAACACAATAGAGGGATACGTAAGGGTATGAATCCTCAGAGGTGAGGATCACTGCAAACAATAATGAAGGCTGATACAATTCACTCTCTGCCTCCCAGTGATCCTTCTCAGGCAGCCTGTCCAAGTCCCAGGAGAGACTAGTCCCATTTGAGATCAAGTCAATATCAAGAATCTTGTTATCTAAGTCAGATCTAGGTACATATGTCTAGTCTCTCAAGTATAGCTCTTCAGATACCTGAGCTAAAGAGTCTCTCTCTCTCTCTCTCTCTTTCTCAAATAGGCCTAGAAAACTCACCAGAAACACTTCTATTTAAAAAGAGGAGAAGCAGGAGCATACGGAATCACTCAGCCATAGCAGATTTGAAATACAGCTATGCAAATGTTGGCTACCCATTAGGACTCAAAGTCCAGAAATTATTCTCTAAGGCTCTTACTTTAGCTCTTCGAGGCAGCCTCCCCCCAACCCCGGCACCTCCCCGCAACCCCGCTGCTCCCCAATCAAAAATAGAACATGTGAGCTGCTCAGTAGTTTTCTTACCTATTAGAATTTAGGGCATGCAACAGCCCCTTTTCCTTTGTATTCTCTCTGTTCCTTTCAGTTCAAGCTTTTGAGATTTCTGCTTATATAATTCTTTTTAAAACTTTGTAGCTGAATCTTACTGGTGTTCACTCCATTTGACAAACCCACATCCACAAATCTGCTTTTGGCTTCTGAGACAGCTGATGGACAGCATCCGTAATGTCTTAGAAACCCTGTTATTTAATTGAGAGACCCAAGGCCCATGAGGCAAACCCTTAAACTCCTTAAAGGTTGTTCTCTGTCTCAGTGATCTGAGACATCATCTTTGATCATTCTGAAATTTAACAGAGGATTTTACAGTCATATCCTCATCTCACTTTTAGACTATGCTTTTTCAAAAAGTGCTCTGGATTCAATCTTTGCTTGGAAACAATTTCTTATTTTCAGCATCATCTGCCATCTGTGGAGGCTGAGAATTTTCAAAGTCATCAGGCCCTGGCTCCTTTTTACTTAATAATCCATCTCTCAATTTATTTCTCTCATCTAATGTTTTTCTAGAAGCAGCAAGAAGTATCCAGGCAGTGCCTTCAAACCTTTGCTTAGAAAAGGCTTTAGCTTGATCACTCTGTTCATTAGGCATAGCTTATATTATACCCATTCCTACAGGCCAGAGTGCTGCCAAACTTTCCATCTCTACTAACCATTGCCCCTGTCCTCCAATGTCTAGGAAGATTATCTTTAATTTTCAGAAACCCCTCACTGGCCACCTTATTAAAGACTATGAGACATCTGTTAATGATTTTTAAAGTACTTTAAATTTTAACTTATGCCATCCCCACATCCACTGCCTAGTTTCCAAGATAAACCCACATTTTAGTTTTAATTATGAAGCACCCTGCTCTCGGTACGAAACTCTGCATCAGTTATCTATTCTGCACTTAAAAATCGCTACAAATGCAGATGCATAACACAACAAACCATTTCACAGTTTATGAAGATTAGAAATTTGAGCACAGCGTCATCGGGTACCTTTGGTTTAAGGCTTCTCATGAGGTAGTATTTACAACTCCATCTGGAACTGAAGTGTTGACTGAAGGAGTACTTTTAAGCTAACTTATGTAGTTGTTTGCTGGCCTTGGTCACTGGCCATATGGGCCTTCCCACAAGGCTGATTCACACCATGAGACCTGGGCTCTCCTAGAGTGCTGATCTAAACAGAAAATGAGAGTATGCATGGTAGAGCCGCAGGTTTTTATCAACCAATTTCAGAAGTTATTTGTCAATCCTTTCTGTTATTTCATAGTTGTAGAAATGAGTCAATGGGCCATGCCCACACTCAATGGAAGATATTATTTCTCAGCCTGAAAACAAGAGGTGGGAATCATTGGAGGCCATCTTTGTGACTTCCTACCACAGAACCTGCCCAGTTAAACCTTGGCCCAAGAAGAGGCATACACAAACAAGACAGATACAAATGTGCAGCTGGATATTCTTTAGGGAGATTTTTTTATTATTATGATAATCTTGTATTAAACATCTGTTGTGATAGTGCCTTTACTTGTGAGAAACATATAAGTAATATACTTACTGAATTTGGCCATAAAAGCAATCTAAAATACCTTTGGAAGTCGAATATAGAGACAGTCTTTGCAATTTGTGGTTATGTTAGCACCTAGGAATGTGTTTTCTATTATAACTATCATTTATTTAACATCAATAATGCATGGGTCTATTGGATATTCAGTAAGATGCTTCCAAACTTTTAATCTTTGTGGGATTTAAAACTAAATGTAAAAGGTACACTGTTCACTTTTTGCATTCTGGTAGTTCTACCTGTTTACAGCATGACCTGTGCCTTCCACTCCTTTTCCATGTTGATCCCTCAGCCTGGCACTCTCTCCACACACATCCACATCTCATCACCATGCCCTCCCTGCCCCTAACTTTACGTAAAGATTTTGACTATTCTAACATCTGCTCATCCTTTAGTCTTTATCTTAGACACGATGTTCACAGTATTCTAATCAGTGGAAATGTTTCTTACGAGCCCAGTAAAAGGTTTCCTCAGAGATGATTCAAAGTGCTTTAGATTATTTTCTCAAGTGAGTTTATAAAAGCATGATAATTTGATCTTTAAAATCTACTTTGACCTGGGAAGACTTGATTGCTTTTTGTTTGGTTGTAATATTTCTTTTCCAACTCTGGTTGCTTATATATTTCCTCAAATTATCAAAAGCAATCATTCTTTGTTGGTTATTTGCCAATGTTTGAAATATGCAAATATGTTCGTTTGCTTTTATTTCAGCCTTTTTGAATGTCATTGTTTGTGCCAACCATGGGCAAACAAGACTTCACTGTTAATTAGCATTGAAACAAGCTCCTGCCTCAAGTATTTGCATATTCTAGAATTTATCAAAACACTGTGTAAATTAAATGCAATGGGATTTCAGTAATGCAAAGGAAAGAACTATAATTCCCAATTAGACATAAGTCCAGACTTAAATGTAGCATTTACTGATGAAACTACTGCATTCACCAGGCCAAGCTTTTTAAAACACAGTAAGGATACATTGAAAGCATACATAGATAAAACAAATGGTTTCTTCAAGAAATTCTGAGAAGTTAAGTACAGTGAACAGGTAGTTTTTCTTTACAAATAAATATGTGTAGGAAGACTTTTTCAAATTCCTGTTATATTGTTTTTCTTTACAAATAAATATGTGTAGGAAGACTTTTTCAAATTCCTGTTATATTGTTTTTCTTTACAAATAAATATGTGTAGGAAGACTTTTTCAAATTCCTGTTATATTGTTACAATACCTAAGTAGCAGAAACTCCTCATCATGGAAACTTATCAACCCTGTACAAGGGTAAAACATGAGAATGCCATGTTTCCTAGAGAAATTGATAAACTTTGGATTGATTAGAATTATGGATGATCTGCTGTGAATAAATGAAGTTGAATTTGTACCCAAAATCACAGTAAGAAAATGTGATGAGCAGCTGTTCATATATCCACAATGATTATAATCCAGTAATTTGCTATCCTATCTAATAAAAGAATAATATACAATTTGACTGTCACTCCAACACACACGATGGCCACCCCCATGTGAACACAAGATGGCTGCCACAAGATGGCAAGCAGGGGAGGGCAGTTGGGGGAGGCCAGGCAGGCAGGAGAGGGCAGTTAGGGGTGACCAGGCCAGCAGGGGAGGGCAGTTAGGGGCAATTGGGCCAGCAGGGGAGCAGTTAGGCATCAATCACAGTGTCAGGGGAGCAGTTAGGTGTTGATCAAGCTGGCAGAGGAGTGGTTAGGCTGTGATCAGGCTGGCAGGCAAAAGCAGTTAGGGGCAACCAGGCAGGCAGGCAGGCGAGCGGTTGGGAGCCAGCAGTCCTGGATTGTGATAGGGACATCCCTCAAGGGGATCCCAGATTGGAGAGGGTGCAGGCTGGGCTGAGGGACACCACCCCCCCATGCACAAATTTTGTGTACCAGGCCTCTAGTAATTAATAAATGCATTCAGCAGTCATTTATCAGAACATCAAAATATATGTAAATGTTTGACTATCTAGGGAAGAAATTTTCAGTTATGAATAATGTGAGAATGAAGAAATGTAATTGTTCCTAAATTTTCATATTTTGTCAGTTCTAAGGATGAGTGCAGGGAACGGAAACAGTGTGGGGGTCAGTTTTTAAAAAAGTTAACAAAATCTGGCAATAGGTTAAAATACAATATGTTTTCAGGTGCCTAATTTACTTATATGAGGGGCCCGGTGCACAGATTCATACACATTGAAAGTAAATTAGTTAGAAGGTGGCTGGTGGTGTGGGACTGGATGAGATGGGCCAGACACACCCTGAAGCCAACCTCCTGCGGTCCCTCTCATCCTGCCACTCCTGGGGCAGTGCTGGGGCTCCAAGGGCATCTACAGAAGGATGGGGGTCCCTCCAGCAGGTGGGGTCCCTCGGCCTGGCCTTTGGGATTGGGCTGAAACTAACAGTATGACATCCCCTGAAGGGTTTCAGAGTGCAATAGAGCACTCTGCAAAGTTGCTGTCACTCAGCAGCTCCTGTGTTGAGCATCCGCTCCCTGGTGGTCATTGCACATCATAGCTACCAGCCAATTGGCTGGTCACTTAGGCTTTTTTGTATATATAGATGCTATGAAATTATGAGCAAATATAGTGAATATTTATATGCTACCCTCCAGTAAACTAGAATTTATTAGAATAAAGATAGTTATTATCTGTGTTGTTTTCTTTATTTAAAAAAAAAGATTTTTAGAGAGAGAAGAAGGGAGTGGGAGAAAGCAAGAGAGAAACATTAATGTGAGTGAAACTTTGATGAGCTACCTGTTGCACGCCCCCTACTGGGGATTGAGCCTGCAACCAAGGCATGTGTCTGACTGGGAATCAAAATGGCAACCTTTTGGTGCACAGGATGATGCTCAGCCAACTGACTCATACCAGCCAGGACTAAACGTGTAGTTTTCAAAAGATACTCCTTTATCCCCGAAGCTATATCTAAGAATATATCAAATAGTAATGCCCTTGAGTCTTGAAAAAAAAAAAGATTAAAACAAGTCAATACACTGTGGATAAATTTCAGAATTTTTAGCAGTTATTTATTGCCTCTAATACAATGAATTGACCTATGCGTCAAGACCTGGTAAGTATTAAGGAAATAAAATGTGATATAAGGAGACTAGTGAAAACGGCAAGAATATAACTATTTAGGTGAAGCAAGCAGTATCAGATTTAAGTTAGCAGCATATCACATATCTCTTTGGAAAGAGACTATAAAGCAGTGGTTCATACTATGACATCAATTAACACCAGAGATTTTATCAGAAAGACCATCCCCTTCCAGCTTGTAGGCTCAGCCAGAACATTAGAGTGTGCACAAGGAAGCCAGACAAACAGTGTTTCAGATATTCATCAAATAGCATAACTGTAAATAATGGTATCAGACATGGAATGTGACAAATTTCGCTGATTTTAAATCCTTAATTTTGTCTTTATCTGTGTACATACTTTCCACTTTGCTGTGCAAATCTCTTTTTACAGGGACATTTGAGGTGATATTTAAGTAGAATTGTGAAATATTTAGTACATTTTGAAAATAAGAATGCCACATTATTCTTCTTCCATATCACATTCCCATGTTATTTACTTTTTCCTATTAGCTTCTTGTTTAAAAATATTGCTATGATTTAGGTAATATTATTATTGTATGTGAATTTATTATTAGGTAACCACACATAAATTATAAAACTAACTTTTAAATGTATGCTAATTTTTTATATTGAGTGAATTTTTAAAGAATAGCTAACCTCCTCCTTTATTAGTATACTTTAGGTTAAGCAATCTTAATTTCTTGAAGGCACAACCATACATGTGACTGTGTGTCCTCAAACTTAAAAATTTATACTGATAAGTCATATATTAGAGCAAGAGAAAGTAATATAAGTATTGGAAGTTCATTCCATTCTAGCAGGGAACACATATGACCCAAATATTCATAACTTTTGTCACTTGATAAATAATAACACAACCAATTAAATTTCTCTAGTATTTTATAGATTTAGAAACTGCTGATCATGTAGTTTCTAAATAAATGAAAGTGAAATTGAGAAATCATTGTTTTAATTAATATGCTGTGAGAAAAAACCTTTGAGGTAGAAAAGGAAAGATGAAATTAAAGCTATTCTCAGAGCAGCTTACATTCTTCAAAGCCCTCCATGTTGTGATTGGGTAAAAGGATTAGTGAAGTTTTTTTTTGATGGACCATGAGATATGCCATATGTTCACTGAATTTCTATTATTAGTTTGTTTAAGATTCACCAGACATATTTTTAAATATTTTTATTGATCTCAGAGAGGAAGGGAAAGGGAATGATGAGAGAGAATCATTGATTGGCTGCCTCCTGCATGCCCGACACCAGAGATTGAGCCTGCGACCCAGGTATATGAGCTGACTGGGAATCGAACCGTGACCTCCTGGTTTATAGGTTGATGCTCAACCGATGAACCACACCGGCCTGAACACCAGAAACAATTTTTAGACATAGTTTTAGCTTGCAAAGTATACACTTGAGTTAGTTATCAATTCTGTGATTCATTGGAGTGGGAGTTGTTTTGTTTTGTTTTGTTTCGAACTGCAGTGTGTATCAAGGAAATTTGACACAAACCAATAGTATAAACATGAATGAGGAGAGATCTGTAAGTTGGTCTTCTACCTTCATTGAAATAATAAGAAAAAAAAAGCATCAAAACATTTCTTAGGAATTCTATGCTGCTAGAAACATATAATCAGATATAAAAATACTTTTCCTTTTCCTTGGGAATTCTATGTTGGTATGTGATTTGAGATGAAAAAAATTATTTTGCTTAACTATAAAGTTATCATGTAGTCCTCTGATATATGGTAAAAGTCATTAATTACGGTGAAGTTGGATACTAGAAAATTCTTAAAAATGTAAGCACATTTAAATATTAAGAAACATTAGAGACTAACGAGAGCATAAAAATGTATTTACAATCTACACTAATAAAAGAGAAACATGGAAATTAACCATCACTCTGCTATGCCAAGCCACGCCCACCAGCCAATCAGAGTGAGTATGCAAATTAACCGATCAAAGATGGCAGGTAAATTTGCATAGGCAGGCAGGGTGGGCAGTGCCATGGCCCGCCCTGGGGGTCTGGGTCCATCCGATCCATCAGGGGCTAGGGGAAGCCTGTCGGGTAGTACCAGACACTGCTGGCAAGGTACCAGTCCATCCGGGCCCTGGGAGGTGGGGTGGGCAGTGCCAGATGCCACCAGTGGGGTCCGGGTCCATCACAGGCCCAGGGAAGGGTAGTGGCCTGCCTAGCCATGCCTGCTGGGCCCTGGGAACATCGCTGCCCCAGGGAGGAGCAGCGGGGCCTGCCTAACCACTCCCATGGGGCCCGTGAACATCACAGGCATGGGGTTGCTGAGACCCAAACTGGGCCTCTGGCCACATATTCTACCAGCCCACCTGGAGGCCATGTGGCTGGGCCACAGGGTGCCCATTCAAGATGTGACACAGAGAGGTGGTGCAGGAAGAAATCCAGAGAATGGGATGTGGGGGTTCAAAACTCACTTCCTTTGGGCTTTGTCCTTCTTGGTCTTGGTTCTTTTCTTTCTGGCCTGGCCCTCAAGCACTGCAGGAGAGAGGGATGGATGAAGGCCGAATGTGGAAGAAGAGGCGTGAGGCTACCTGAGGGGCTGCTCCAGGGCGAGTGCCACATCTTTGGCAAAGCGGCTGGCCAGGAGGCGGGCATTCCAAGGGGCACTGAGCAGCGCCTCGCCATCCCTCTATGAGGACACCCCACACAGGCGCTGCCTTCCCAGCAGGCTCTGGGCGACATCTGCAAATGCTACTGCAACTTCTAGCATTCTGGGCAAAGAACTGGCCCTGTGCCCCTCCAGGTACCAGGCTTGCTAGGAGTGTGCTGTCACCAATGCCATAGATCAAAGGCAAAAACCTGGCGAGGCGGGGTGCACCAGAGGGGGCTCGGGCTGGGGCAGGGATCTGCCTCGCCTGTGGAGAGAGAGGTTCTGCAGTGGCCCCAAGACGCAGGTGGGCCTGGCCAGGGATCAAGGGGCATAGAAGGACACCAGGGTGGAGGGGCAAGGACCCGCATCCCTGAGGCGGGGGTTGAGGGGTGGTGCCACCTCAGTGGAGGGGTGCTGCAGTGCAGGGTACCGGACTGACTGATGTGATTCAGAGAAACTCCCAGTGCTAACCAGCCTTGCCCAGGCGGCCTTCGCACTTCAGAGGCGGCGACTCCTGCTCCCGCCTTGACCCAAAAGCAAGCCGGTGCGCCCTGCCCCATGGCGGAGCATACCTTGGTGGTGAGTGCGAAGCCTTCCACCTGCTCCGGAGAAGGGGGAGCAGTAAAGAACGGGGGTAGGGGTCCAGAGAGAGGAAAGAATGTGGAGCGTCCGCAATGAAGAGGTGCTTGAGAAAGAGGCTTGGAAGCCTGAGGAGAAGGTTTGTTCTGTTTGCCCGGCGGCTGCCCCTTAGGAAGGGCGGAGCGCATGGCTCTGAGGGCTCCCTGTCCGCTCAGTCAGGTTCCACAGCCAGCTGGAATTGGCCTCAGTTTCCTGGTCTGTAAAATGGATTGAGCGTGTCCCAGTGCCTTCACTGAGCTTTGATGGCCAACTGAGATACTATATAAGGAAAATGAGGGAAGAAGTGAGAAAGAAAAGGAAAGGCGAACAACACAAAAGAAAGACTGGAAGGAACCTGTAAACCCATTGTCACTTAAATAGGGAATATAGTCAATAGTGTTGTAATGATGGTATGATGCCAGGTGGGTACTGAAAATATCGGGGAACACTCTGTAAAGTATATGCTTGTCTAACCACTATTCTGTATCTAATGTAAAACCTGAAAACCAATACAAAATAATATTGAATGTAAAGAAATGAAAATTGGAGTGAATTTTTTATAAATTTCAAAGTTTAAATAAAGGCTGTAAAGGAAGAGAATAAAAATAATGTTTTTCATTTTACCACTTTATTGTCTTTTCAGTACATGAAAAAGACAGTTGTCTTTATATGGTGATTTTATACGTTTCTAAGTCATTATCTCATTTTAATTTCAGGGCAACTTAAAGACAAGATAATTATTCCCTCCACTATTCCAAGAAAGGAAATCTTGGTGTCTGGTCCCAATGATTCAATCGTCAAGCCCTTATTGTAAAGCAGGGTTAGTAAAATTTTCTGTGATGGGTCATATCTATACTAATAAAAGCCTTGGGGGTGATCAAGCCAGCAGGGGAGGGTAGTTGGGGGCAATCAGGCTGGCAGAGGAGCAGTTAGGTGTCAATCAGGCTGGCAAGGGAGTAGTTAGGGGGCAATCAGGCAGGCAGGTGAGCGGTTAAGAGCCAGCAGTCCTGGATTGTGAGAGGGATGTCCCAGAGTGGAGAGGGTGCAGGCTGGGCTGAGGGATAACCTCCCCAGTGCACAAATTTTGTGCACCAGGCCTCTAGTATATGCATATTAATCCCATTTCCATTCACTGCAAGTAATTCTAGTTGAATACTTTGAAACTACATAAGAAATGGTTAACTTTGTTCAATCTTTTAGATTAACTTTAACTTATACACAGTTCAGGAGATATTTTAAGAACTCAACTTTTCAGAGATATAATATTATAGCAAACAACATTTGTGACTTATTCAACAGCCATCCCACCTTGCCCACATCTCTAAGTTTGCATAAACTCAGTGTTGCTCAGCCTTCATGCATGGATAAATTCAGAGAAGGTAAGATTATCCCCAGCCTCAGGGAAGAAATCACAATCAGTCTAACACAGTAATTGCAACACCACACCCTTTAGAGAAAGTTGCACATCTTATCCAACAATAGTTATTTCAACAAAATGGGATGTCTGCTGGAGGGCAAATGTTATTGGAGATTCATCTGACCATAATAACCACCAAACGCAATATTGAGTGAGTTTGCTCTTTAGGTACCTTATTTCTACCACCTCTCATGTTTAGACTTTTATTTCTTACATTTTCTATTGCAATTGCATTCTAGCTAGTTTTCCAATACCTTCCTTCTTCTACTCAATTGTCCTTCTTTACAATTGGCAGATTAAGATATTAAAAATGCAAATCTGACCATGTTAATCCTTGCTTAAATTCACAGTCATTTCCCAAGATCCAATCTTCATCTTTCAACAGGAAATCCTCCTCCACCCCATTTCCTTTCCCCTAGGAGGGTTTAAATGCTCATTTTCCATTATATCAGCATATGTGACTTCTCAGGAGAATGTGAGTTTCTAGATTACAGTGGTAATTTATTTATTTCTCTATGCTCACTAAACAGGATACCACCTATAACATAAAAGAAGCATTATAGGTACTTGTCAAATAGTGGAATTAATAGCGTAGCTATAATTATTTAAAGGGAACTATTAAGTCCAATTGTTAAAGTTTAAATAGATCTCCAATCAAAAAGAAAAATAGATTTTGGGAGGCAGCATTTGTCACAGCATGCAGCATGCCATCCATATCTGTGGTATAGTGATTTAAGACAATTTCACACTCAATTCTGGAGGCAAGTTGAATATTATCCAACCTGGTATGAGGCTCTGAGAGGAGATTTTGAGCTTCAGAAACTGTGACTCCCCTTGGGGGCATGAGAATCAGAAAAAAAATGGTTACATTTCGCCATGCTATTCTAAACTGCCTTTGTTAATATAAATGTCTCATAAATACTAGGTTCTCAATACACTTTGGGTCAATATTTGTTGAATCTTTGAGATATTTGTACTTCTACCTTTTGCAACTTAACCTGAAATATATTTTAAATCCCCCCTAAATTACATCATGTGTACTACACTTTCTCTTATCTCAAAAGAAAAATTATCTTTAATTTCTAACAGCCACATATTGAGCAGAAATCATTACAAAAGGAAGTGGCAAAATGCTGAAATATAGCAAATGAATGTTTTTAGAGGATATGGTCAAAGGAAATAAAGTAATTGTGCATCTCCAGAAATATTACTTACTAGAGGCCTGGTGCATGAAATTCATGCACTGGGAGGGGTGTCCCTCAGCCCAGTGTGCACCCTGTCCAATCTTGGACCCCTCAAGGGATGTCCAATTGCCTGTTTAGGATTGGGCCTAAACGGGCAATTGGACATCCCTCTCACAATCCAGGACTGCTGGCTCCCAACTGCTTGCCTGCTTGCCTTCCTGATTGCCCCTAACCACTTCTGCCTGGTAGCCTGATCACCCCATAACCACTTCCCTGCCAGTCTGATTGATGCCTAACTGCTCCCCTGCCAGCCTGATTGCCCCCAACTGCCATCCCCTGCAGGCCTGGTCACCCCTAACTGCCCTCCCCTGCAGGCCTGGGTCCCCCCACAACTGCCCTTCCGTGCCAGCCTGATTGCCCTCAACTTCCCTCCTCTGCCAGCCAGGTCACCCCTAACTGCCCTCCCCTGCAGACTTGATCACCCCCCAACTGCCCTCCCTTGCAGGGCTGGTCCCTCCCAGCTGCCCACCCATGCTGGCCATCTTGTTGCAGCCATCTGGTGTCCACATGGGGGCATCCATCTTTGACCACATGGGGGAAGCCATCTTGTGTGTTGGAGTGATGGTCAATTTGCATATTACTCTTTTATTAGACAGGATAGAGGCCTGGTGCATGGGTGGGGGCCAGCTTGTTTACCCTGAAGGGTGTCCCAGATCATGGTGGGGGTTCCCTTGGGGCATTGGGTGGCCTGGGTGAGGGGCCTTTGGTGGTTTGCAGGCCAGCTATGTCCCCCCAGCAACCCAAGCAGAGGCCCTGGTATCTGGGGTTTATTTATCTTCTATAATTGAGACTTTGTAGTGGAGGCCAAGGCAGGCCAGGGCTGTGGGAGCCTGGCTTCCTCCATCGCCAGGGGCAACTCTAGCCTCCTGCTTTCTCCAGCTCTGTAGCTGCCACCATTTTTGCTGAGATTTATTTATCTTCTATAATAGAAACTTTGTAGCCTTGAGTGTAGGCCTGGGCTGTCCAGGGCAGCAGGGAAGCTTAGCTTTCTCCATTGCTGGGGAAACCCAAGCCTCCTGGTTGCTGCAGCTCTGTGGCTGCAGCCATCTTAGTTGGGTTAATTTGCATACTCGCTCCTGATTGGCTGGAGGGTGTGGCGTGTGGGTGTAGCAGAGGTACAGTCAATTTGCATATTGCTCTTTTATTAGATAGGATTAACTGTATTGTTACATTTCTATTTTAGTGACAGCTTGTTGATTTTTCATGTGCTAACATTTTTTCAAGGTTTTCTTTTTGTTTCTAATTAAAACTTAATGACATTTTACTTTATTCTAATTACAAGTATAAATTTTAGTGAATTAAAAAAAAAAACTGAACACACCAGTGAAACCACCTCCCTGATAAAATATTTTAATGTTGGCAGCCCTCAAGAAATCCCCCCTTGTGTCCTTCTGAGTTCTTACACCACACTACAGTAAACACTCTCCTTATATAACAGAGTGAAACATTGGCTCTCTCTACTAGTAACTCCCTCTTGTTTGGGCCTGCATATTCCCATAGCCTTCAGGCTAATAGTTCCGGCTTTAAGCATGCTACTCATTAGAGAAATTCTGAATGGAGCTGGAGTTTTTACAAAAACAGTCACTCTTATTTTCCCTTCCCTTGATTTAAAAGATGCCTGAACCTTGTGCTTACTTAAGATGAAATTGAGTACCTGCAAGCACTCCCATCAATAAAACTGTTCTTCTTGGAGTAAGAACAGTTTTATTGATGGAAAGGCACCAAATCGAGAAGATGGGAGTGCTTGCAGGTAATGTGAAAAAGAAGGAATTCTTACCATTTGCAACAGCATGGATGGAACTGGAGAACATTATGCTAAGTGAAATAAGCCAGTCAGTGAAAGATAAATACCACATGATCTCACTCATTTGTGGAATATAAAGAACATTATAAACTGTTGAACAAAAATAGATAAAGTGGCAAAGAAGCATTGAACAGACTGTCACACTACAGTGGGAAGGCAAGGGAGGTTTGGGGGGATAAGAGATCAACTGAAGGACTTGTATACATGCATACAAACATAACCAATGGAGGCAAGACACTGGTGGGGGGGGCTGGTGGTGAGGGCAAGTGCCGACGGGAGGTCATTGGGGGGGAAAAAAGGAGCCATATGTACTACTGTTTGTAATACCTTAAACAATAAAATATAAATAAATAAATAAATAAATAAATAAATAAATAAATAAATAAATAAAACAAAACAACAACAACAAAAACTGTTCTTACTCCAAACTCTGACCTTTTGAGTTTTGGTCCTTTTGAAACATCTGTTGTAACTGCACAGAGACTCCCCTTCTTTATTTAATATGAACTCTCCTTTCTGTTCATCCACTCCCTTTCCTAATCACTAATCCATTAGAAAGAACAGTGGTGGGCAAACTCATTAGTCAACAGAGCCAAATATCAACAGTACAACGATGGAAATTTCTTTTGAGAGCCAAATTTTTTAAACATAAACTATATAGGTAGGTACATTGTTATTAACTTAATTAGTGTACTCCTTCAATCACACTGTACATGCACACCTGCACATGGTATTTTGTGGAAGAGCCACATTCAAGGGGCCAAAGCACCGCATGTGGCTCTCGAGCCGCGGTTTGCTGACCACTGCCTTAGAACATCAGATTCTGGTCATTATCAGACTGTCTCCAGAACAAAGCCTCAGGTCTGTTGACCAAAGAAACAGAGTTTCAGTCAAGCCAGAAATAGCATTGTGACTTCAGTTGTGTTGCAGACCCAGGCCAAAGGAAGCAGAATGACCCTGCAGACCCCTCTCACAAAACCAGTCAGAACAATGCTGACATCTGGGTCTGATACAATAATCAACTGCTCCCTACCCTGGCTCCAACCAACCAATAGAGCCCATGACCCCAACTCCTTTACCAGCAGGATTAATGATTTGTCTCCTATATAGCCAGCACATCCCCTGGAAGCCATCAGGGAGGCAGTCAAGTCTTTTAATCCTTCCTGAGGATATGTGTGTTTTGTTTTGTTTTGTTTTGTCTTAGAGAGAGAGGGAGGGAGAGAGAAAGATCAATGTTAGAGAAACACATAGATTGGTTGCCTCCTGAGCAATCCCCAACAGGAGTCAAACCTGCAACCCAGGTAGGTGACCACGAATCCAACCCATGACCCTTAGGTCCATAGGCAGGTGCTCTAACCACTGAGTAAAGTGGCCAAAGCAGTTTTATCTTTCTTGATGTCCATTTCAAAGGGATGTATCCCCACATAGTTGGGAAAACATTCCTTGGCTAAAACTGGCAAGAGGCTGGGAGGTTTGCGTCTCAAAGCAACACAGAAAAGACTGACAATTACAAATTTTCTGAAGCAGATGCTCTAAGAAAAGAGAGGACAGACAATAATCAAGAAGATACCTATCTAATAATATTGGTCAAACTGAAAGGACAAATCAAACTTCATGTTTGTAACCCTCCCAGATTCTGCCCTGCACATCTTTTCATTTGGCTGATTCTAATGTGTATGCTTTTGCTATAACAAAACTGTAATTATAAGCATAGCTCTTTCCTCTGAGTCATTGTAATCAATTATCAAACCAGAGGGTGGTTTTGGTTCCCTCAAACTTACAACTGATTTTGAAAGGAATTCTGAGGACAAAACAGGCGGGTTTAGGGAATAAAGAGGGTCCATGGGAAGGAATGCATATGTGAAGGACAGAGGTATCTCTGGCCTGAGCAATTAGAGCAAGTGTAAGGTAGATCAAAAGCAGCCCTGACCTGAGCAGCTTGGAGACACCAAAATGCTGATCTTACTTGTATAGAGGATAGAGAAAGCCACAGGATAAGGGGGGAGGAAAACATACATTCACAGAGGATAAAAACGTCAGAGACAATGGAAGGAAGGAGACATATTTTAACAGAGAATAGAGGAATGTTGCAAGATAAGGGGAGAGAAAGAGGGGTCATCATTTGGCCTTTGGCCTTTGAAACTGATGCTATCTAACAAAATAACCAATGAGGAGAGCATGGGCGCCCTAAATTAATGAAAGGTCCAATTAGAAAGGGTCAGGTTCAAACAAAGAACTGCAGCATATATAAACTGGAGACAAAGGGACACGAAGCAGGATTTAAATTTTGTTTTCTCATTATAGAGAGTGCAAGCAGGATTTTTCCATTTGGGGGCCTCTCCCCAGGGGGTCCCTTTGGGGGATACCTCTGCCCAGATGGAGCTTGTATATACTTCCAATAAACTTCTACATTTTATTAAAGAAATTTGTTAGTCCATGTATTTACTCATCTTCGTCAGACAAGAACCCATGAGAGAAGTTTGTACCCCGAATGCCATGTTTCAATGTCAGTAGTCTGGAGCACTGTTGCCTTGACCTAAGTTTGGTTCATTCCAAACTTATTCAGTTTAATCAAGTACTTTTATTCCACTCACCCTTATTAGCATATTCATTTTTATTCCTTTACTTTTCTTTTAGTGATTACACTTTGTAATGTTGCTTGACTGACTTAGTTTCCTTTTACTTCAGGACTGTGAGCAATGAGCACTTTTAGTTTCTGTCAGTCCAAAATTACTTCATTTCTGCTTCACATCTGAAGACTATTTTCAGGGCATAGACATGTAGGTTGATCTTATTTTCTTACAGAATTTGAAACATATTGATTTATCCATCATCACCTTGATTACAGTTTTACCTGTTGAGAAACCAGCTGTCATTGCGATTACTGCTTATTTAATTGTAATGAGTCTCAATTTCTGGCTTCATTTTAATTGTTTTCTTTGTCTCTCATGTTCATTGTTTTACTATGATATTCCTTGGTATTGTTTTTGTTGTAATTTTATTGTTTGGGTTTATAGTTCTTTTTTAATCTACTGATATTTTTATCTATTTTGAAAAAGTTTAACCATCATGTAGTCACATATTTTTACTGCCTCATTTTTCTATTGTTCTTATTGCAAGAGCCCAAAGACACAAATACTCAACTTTTTCTCAAATTTTCATATATCCCTTATATTCTTTTTGGTGTTTTATATGCTTTTTGCTCTCTGTGGTAGAATCTGAAATTTTCTCCTGATCTATTTTTTAAAGCACTGCTTTTCTCTGTAAAAGGCAAAATATAGAGACAATTAAGGAGCTGATTTTATTTAGGCTCTGAGATAAGGAGAACATTCTTTAATAAGGATTATTCCAATGAAAAAAGGGGGAACCAGGGATTTTTAGAAGCAAAGTAACATAGGAGTCATGAGAAAGAACAGAGATAGGCCTCCCCTGAGTCATGAGAAAAGGTGAAGTTGGGTCCTGGGATGTGTGAAAACACACTGGGTTGTGTTTTTGTGTTTGTTTTTTCAGTAGCCTTTTTTTCAGAACAGGAAAGCTCAGTGAGGTTTCTCAATTCTCACTGCTTTCTGAGAACATCACGCTTAGATAAAGTTCAAATTGTCATCTCTAGCAGCGTTTAATCTAGTTAATAAGCTCACATATTAAGCATATTAAATTGTCCATTTTAGTTATTTTGTTTCTCAATTGTAATACATTTAAAAAATTGTAAATGTCTCCTACTGCCCTAATAAAATACGATATTTTGTCATTGTTTTCTTGAACATTTTAACCATAGTGATTTCAAAGTGTCTGTATAGTATCTCCGATAGTGATGTTATCTGTGGCTGTTTTTCTTTTCTATTTTTTCAACATGGAACTCTTTCTTGGTATAGGTGGTAATTTTTGACTGATTTAAGAAAAATTGTAGAAACTCAAGATATTGTCATCCCCAGAGGAGATTTCCCACCCTCTGTCAGGCCCTAGTGCAGTGGTTCTCAACCTTTCTAATGCCATGAGCCTTTAATACAGTTCCTCATGTTGTGGTGACCCCCAACCATAAAATTTTTTTTGTTGCTACTTCATAACTCTAATTTTGCTACTGTTATGAATCGTAATGTATATATCACAGCCCACAGGTTGAGAACCGCTAGCAGGGTCGCCTAAGACCATGGGAAAACACAGATATTTACATTATGATTCATTAACAGTAGCAAAATTACAGTTATGAAGTAGCAACGAAAATAATTTTATGGTTGGGGTCACCACAACATGAGGAACTGTATTAAAGGGTTATGGCATTAGAAAGGTTGAGAACCACTGCCCTAGTGTAAGGAAGACCACCTCTATCCCATCAGTGACTGCCTGACTCAAGTTAAGTTTTTTAGTCTTTGTAAGGTCCAGTACACCTTTATTTTGTTTCATTATCTTCAGGAATCCTAAGGTTTTTACTATGGCCACTCTTCCTCAACCTCCTGAGCGAATAATAAGGATCCCTAAAGTTCTCTCTGTTTTGCATTTATTTTCTCCTCAGATCCTTAATATGCTGTCTTTTACAGATTCTCTTTTCCTGCTCTTAAAGCATTAGCTGCTTTGTCATATTTATGTTACCTTTGAATAAAGCCTTTCTTCAAATTAATTTTAATTGTTTTCTAGTTATTCCTGGCAAGAGCAATGCCTATTACAAGCTACTTCATTATGGCCAGAAGAAGAAATCTGTTTCAGCTTATTTTTTTGCTACTTTCCTTAAATTGAAAAAAATTTGTTTTTAAAATATTTCAGAGATATATTGACCTGAAATTTGTTTTTATTACTGTGGCAAGTAACTGTCTCTTGATGATTGTGCTCAAGTATATTTGCTAAACTTTTAAGTTATATTCAATCTAAAAGGATAATCTGCAGAATCAGAGTAAAATTATTTTTTTTTAAAGCAAACCAACTGGACTGAAACAACAGACAGTGCCTTTTTATAGTGTGTAGTTCTTTTCCTTGGGTTGTTCCTACTTCCACCCATTAGTAGAACTATTACGTGTTTTGAATACTGATAATAAAAAAAGATCTGTTGCTTGTTGATTTTGGATTTGTCTGCCTGACATATTGAATTAAATATTCAGTTAGTGAGTGACATATGGCATTTATTCACTGAAACATGGCAAATATGGCTTTTACTTGGAGCACAGACCTTGTTTCCAACCAATTTTAGAAGCTGTGCAAGATAAGTGAATTCAAGAATAGATTGTTCAAGATTTATAAATCACATTATTCAATGATTGTCTTCTGCCACGAAGTAAAATCTAGGCTCATGGAAAATAAATATTTATGAAGATGAAAACTTTTTCTGAATTCTAAATTTAGAAGCCACATGTTGGCTAACTTTCTCTTTGTAACTTCTATCTTTGTTGGTTTGATATTATTCAGTTTATAACATTTTTTCATGGATCCTTATACCTCAACTTTAAATTATGCACCACTGTGATATTCAACAAAGTATTAACTAGTCCAATCCAATAAGGCACACTAAGATGACATCAACATGTAGAATAAATAAGATTTTGTGTTTTAGCCTAGTCTAAGAGAATTTAGTTAAAAATTTTATCTTGTATCACTTGGTTATTTCCCCATATTTAAGCACCTTGATAATAAAAATAAAAACAAGTGGAAGAAAAAAACAATAGAATCTTATTAAATATTAGAGGCCTGGTGCACAAAATTCATACACAGGGGCGGGGGGCCTCAACCTGGCCTGTACCCTCTCACAATCCGGGCCCACTGGCTCCTAACCACTCACCTGCCTGCCTGCCTGATCTCCCCTAACCACTCTGCCTGCTTGCCTGTTCACCCCTAACCCCTCTGCCTGCCTGCCTGATCGCCCCTAACCACCTCTGCCTTCCTGCCTGATGCTCCTAACTGCTCTCCCATGCCTGTCTGATGCCCCTAACTGCTCTCCGCTGCTGACCTGATCACCCCTAACTGCTCTTCCCTGCCAGCCTGATCGCCCCTAACTGCCTCTACCTTGGCCCCAGACACCATGGCTTTGTCCGGATGGACGTCTGGTCTATCTGGCCTAATTAGCATATTACCCTTTTATTAGTATACATAATTTTATATAAATAGGTAGAAATTAGTTAAGACTGATAATAATAAACATTATCTTGTATTTTCTATATAAATCCACCAGTTAATTGTGATGGAAAATACTAGAACACAAGAATAATAGCTGTAACTGAGAGAGAGTGAAAATAAGTGTTCTTCCAGTACTCTTATTGGAAATACCTAATTTTTGTGCTTACTTGGTTTCTATTCTTCCTAACCTAATCATAGAAATTTCACTCTCAAAGTGGTGACTTTGTATTGTGCCAATTCTGCCCAACTACATTTCTCATATATTTCTCTTTCTCATATGGTTCTGGGTAAAGTCAGCCATAAGAAAATTCTGTGTGAGATTAGGGAAGTTTAAGTGCATAGTTGACTATTTTTTTTAACACTCTGAAGGTCAAAGTAGAGTTAAGACCTTTACAGCTCATGCAAATTTTCATTGATGTGCTAGATCAGTGGTCGGCAAACTCATTAGTCAACAGAGCAGCAAACCAAAGCTCATGAGCCGCAGTTTGCCAACCACTGTGCTAGATCATCTAGATGTGGGACAAGCTGGACCCCTGGTTTTTCAGATTCTTGATAGATCTGGTGCTTCTGCACATTATTGCCAAGGCACATGTGCAGCTCTTTGATGAAGGGTACCCAGATTACAGCATAGCTTACGTGGTCAAGATTGGGATCTATTTTGTCAAAATGTTCCTATTTATCTCACAAGTTCCCATTTATCATCATGGATTCTATATTGCCCTTATTTGTTCCAAATTCACATTCAATTTTCTTTCCATATCCTGGCCCTGGCCTCATGTCTAACATCATATACAGATGCAACAGCTCTAACTAAACGGCTTACTTGCTTTGATAACTATGTGAAGTCTAATTGTATAATAAGCCCCTTACTCTATATAACACATTGTGATTATTATTCTCTGATCAAACCCTAAGTCATAGGAACCACAAGTGGTTCTAGGAGATTAGAACATTAAGAATCAGTTATTTGAATTGCTGCTTATACAGAACTGTTTCTCTGGTCTTATTAATGCTGAAAATATTAAAGATCTTGATTACAGTAGTAATTGAATTAGTGTTAGTCCATGGCATAAACTGACAAAACAGTTTTTTAAATTATTATCTGGAGAGGTCTGCAGTCAATTGATAAAAAAGGTAAGTCTTTGGATAGCTGTGTAGTTTCTGTAGAACACAGTAGTGGAAATATGGGGTGATATTGGATTGGTTGGCTATTTCTAAATATGCTAGAGCAGTGGTCGGCAAACTGCGGCTCGTGAGCCACCTGCAGCTCGCACGCCGCGGTTTGCCACTCTGTTGACTGATGAGTTTGCCGACCACTGTGCTACAGGATTGAAGAAAGAAACTGGTAAGCTTAGTACTTTAAAGTCAGCTCAATTCTGGGTCCAGGTAAGGGATCAGAACACGTTTCCTCTTCTTTCACCAGAACTCAGATTTCTGAAAATGAAACCTGTCTTACCCCATAAGTAAATACATTACAATACAAATTAATTTTTATGAGCATATTCTTTTAAGCCATACATTATTGTGAAGTGCTTTTACCATTGAAAGTAAATTTATCTCCCTTATAAAGAAGTCAGTCTTCCTTTGCTTGAATAATCCACAAAGGCCTTCTCTGAAGTATTGACTTGTGGGGAACTGCTAATACTCCTTAACAACCATCTCAACACCTCTCTCGTTGCTTCTGAACTTATAATCAGACAGGCCCAGTGCACAAAATTTGGGCACAGTTAGGGTCCCTAGGCCTGGCCAGCAATCAGGGCCAATTGGGGCCTTCCTTCCCCCAGCTGCCTGCTATCTGCCAGGGCCTTCCTTCATTCTGCACCACCGCCTGGTGGTCAGCGTATGTCATACAGAGTGGTCAAACTCTGGTCAGTGGAATTCCCAGGGGACAGTTTGCCTATTAGCCTTTTATTATATAAGATTCAAGTCCTGAAAGGCCCTAAGGGGTAAACCCAAAAGTGTGACATATGATGAGGTGCTGGATGGAGGGGATCACGGGGGGTTGGGGTGGAGAGAAGAAGAGGGGACATCTATCTATAATACTTCAAAACTAAAGATAAATAAAAAATTAAAATATATATAATTGGGAGGAGTTGCTCATTTTAAAGTCAAATGTCCCTTTGTAATGAATAAAAAGTCTTGATCACTTTTAGTTTTATGGAAAGTGACATTAAGGAGTCATATTCAGAGATATAGTTGTCCATTCTATGGGTAAGTAAATATGAATAAGAAGTGTCATATTTGGAAAAGCAATTTTGTAAATATATCAACATCATTTTATTTCTGTAAAGTCCAATGAAAGTACAGCCAGAGATAAAACCAGGAATATATTTGGATATAGCACCATTGGTGACTACTGGCCACATCTTCTGCCCATGCTTATATCCCAAATGATGACAGCCTAAAGTTCTTACAACTATTGGAATTGGGAGGGCATAGAAGGGGAGTGGTAGAATGTAGATTGGAGGGCAATGCTGGTTGAGGACATTGTAGAAAACCTCTTATTGGGATACAAAAAATCAAATACTGCTTCTTCAGTATTCAACCAGTCCATTCTCCTTGGATAGACTAATATAATTAGTACTACAGTACTCTTAGAATTTGTTTCTACCTAGGAGTTCTAACTACTCTCAGGATCAAAATTATCCCCACTGCTATTCAAGCCAGATTGGGAAACCAGGTGTTGCCAAAATACAAAAAGGACAAGGGTATATCTGAATTATTCAGCAATTCTTTTCCTACTCAGCTCCTAGCAAGCAACCTGCATAATTTCACCCAGATTGATTAATTAAACTTCAGTAATCTGAGCCCATATTTTTGAATAACACTTTTTTGCATTATGACTGTGTTTCTTTGTATTTGATTAATCTCCTCTCTTGGGTATACTGGTAACAGCTATAATCTTGGATAACCAAAAGGCTTGGTCATTTCATGTTTTCAGTCTGAAAGAACTAAATACAGGATGCTAAAAGCTTTCTCTCATCCCATCTCATGTCCCTCTCTGGGAAATGATGGTATTTACATGCACAAAGGTAAAAATGGGCTTACTCCAAGAGCATTATTGGTTGCTTAATAATAACTGCAATGAGTGGTTATGGAAACTACTTAAAACTCTGTGATCACAGAAGGCCTTAACTGGGGAGGTAAGAAGTTTTAACATCAAATCATATCAAACTTTCAAAATCACTGCATACATAGGACTGCACATTTTAAATTACTAAATTACGATAATGTTTTCTGCCTACAATGGGTATAATACTTTTTTTTTCCTCTTTAGAACCATCAGATAATCATGGATGCTCCCTGAGGTTCTAGCCAAGAATGAGAGAGGGGGGGACAAAAAGAATTTCCCTCAGTAATCCTACATAACAAAGAGCAAATATGCTAATTAGACCGATGGCAGAATGGCCTTCTGGAAAGACCAGTGGGTGGGTGGCCGAGTTGTGAGGCAGCCCGGGACTGCAAGGGCTGAGCCTCTTGAATCAACTTCATACTTCGGGCCTCTAGTTATTTTATAAGATCCTCCAAGACATGCTTACTCAAAGCCCTGCTTAAATGTTAGCTACAAAATCATTTTTTATTTAAAAAGGTTTGTACATATGTAATGATACATACAGATATGTACTTATCTATATACATTTGTGTATATATCTATATCTACATCTCTCTATAATAGTAAAAGCATGATATACTAATTGGACTGGACGTCCTTCCATATGAAGCTGGGGCTGCAGCAGCGGGATAGAAGCCGCCACCGCGGCTCTGAGGGAGGGATCCAAGCAGCTGCTGCAGCTGCGAAGGCCTACTCTTGCACGAATTTCATGCATCGGGCCTCTAGTATATCTATAATTTCTCTTATGATACCTCTCCAGAGATATATATTCTCAGTTAAATAGTGGTAATAACTGGGGTGAATGAATGTGAGTATATTACAATATTCTTTGAAACTTTTTATAAATTATCTATCACAGTATAGTGTTTAAAAGCATAGATGCCAGGTCTGGCTAGTTTGGCTCAGTGGATAAAGCCAATTGGCCTGCAGACTAAAGGGTTCCAGATTCATTCCAGCCAAGGGCACATGCCCAGGTTGCAGGCTTGATCCCCAGTGGGGGGGGGGGGGGGGGAGGCATGCAAGAGGCATCAGATCAATGATTCTCTCTCATCATTGTTGTTTCTATCTCTCTCTCCCTTTCCCTTCCTCTCTGAAATCAATATATATTTTTTTAAATTTTAAAGTACAGATTCCAGAAACGGTGTGGTTTTGAATCCTAACTCCAGAATTGAGTGAAATCACTCAAGTTATTTAACTTCTCAATGCCTCAGTTTACTCCTCTTCACATCAGGGGTAGTAATAGTCACTATTCCATAACTGCTACCAGAATAGGAATGTGAATATAAAAAAAATGTAAAGAGGTAGGCATAGTTATTTTATATTTGTACATTTATCAGTATTATTCTATTTCTTATAATTAATTAAGTGATATCCATAAAAACTACATTAAAGGTAGATACAATTAATTAGAAATACATACACAAATATAATTAAATTGCATGTGACTCCCCATTATATCATTAAGCTTTACACTACAGAAAGAATGAAAAAATTAAAGTCCTTGAAAATATGAGATTTTTTAGTTTCCAGAATAAAAATTAGATTATCAGTTTATTGTGTCTGTGTGTGTGTGTGTGTGTGTGTGTGTGTGTGTGTATGTGTTTAACTATATACTCCTATATACTTCTATTAGGAGCATTTTGCTTAAAATTATCTGTCCATAAAATAATGCATTATTTTTTCTGAATCAGAATAAACACAATGTTTTATGGGAAATCACAAGTATCTATTAGAAGGAGAGACTGTATAAAGTGCAATATACCCATCAGCCAGGTGTGTTCTATTATAAGAGTAAATTCTCTTTTTCATTTGCCAAGAAAAGTTATAATTTTGCTACTTTATATCACTTTTGTTCACAAATATGGTTATTTTAATATGCTTTATTCATTTTTCTGAGGAAAAAATGAAATATCATTAAAATTGTAACTCAGATATTATTTAAAAATAGTACAGTGACTCTCACTCCTAGCTTTATTATTTAAAACAAGGAGAAGTCAATTAAATTAAATGACATTTTGCCTTAAGATTAAATGAGTTTCTGACATTAATCTTTATTACCATGGCTGATGGTAAATTATTAATTCCAAGGACTCTTTTTATTGGACATAATTATTCAGATTTACCAGGTGTCTCTGAAGAAGGTGTTCTCAAATAACTTGCCCAAGTTCAGTGCTGTAAATAATTGGGACAGGATGGTTTTCAGCCAAGGCAGTATAAAAAAATAAATAGAACACAAAGGAATATCTGACAAAGTAGTAGGTCCATAAAGTCTATCAACTTTCCTGAGGCACTGAAAAATTTCTGTTGTCAGCATGATGTTTTCTATTATGTTTATACTGCAGACCCAGTGCACGAAATTCGTGCACTTGGGGCAGGGGTACCTCAGCCCAGCCTGTACCCTCTCACAGTCTGGGAGCCCTGCAGTCAATTGCCCCAAAGGGGTAGGCCCTGCCCACCTGGCCAGGGCTCTGCAATGGATCACCCCTCCAGAAGGAGGCCCCACCCACCCACCGCAGCCCTCCAGTTGGTGGCCTGGGCCTCACTCTTTGGGATGATGGTGGAACCCCCTGATTGACTGCCCTACTGGCCAGAGGCCTGGGCCTCCCTCTGCAGGGCGATCATGGGGTGATGGCTGGGCCCCCGACCAATCACATTACACATACCTTGGCTGGCCTGGCACCAGTGGGTGTCATAGCATGGTCGTCAGGATGGTAATTGCGCTGTTTGGCTGTTTGGTTGATTTGTATACTATGCTTTTATTAGTATAGATAAGAATATAATACTTCTTTCAAAATGAATAGATAAATTGAAACATATCCAAGGTATTCATTCTTAATAGTGGAACTAGAGTTAATTGAATCAAAATATTTTGAAGTAAATAGTGTTAAAAAGGATAATTCAATAGGATGTGAATAGAATAAAAGTGTTTTATTTCCCCCTCCTCTTGATCATAAAGATTGATTTCAACTTTTTAGAAAATTCATCTTTCAAAAAGATTTTTATAGTTGAAAAGAATTCTCTGAGAAGAACACGCCTTTTGTATTCATGCCTCTATTCCATAGAATAAAAAAAATGAACCAGTCTTCTTGCCTACATATTCTAGAGAAACATCACGACCTTTGAAAATAAATGTGAACATACATGTGCAATACAAAATTTGTTGCAAAGAAAACAAATTGACCCAAGAAAAGTTAATTTTTATTCAAATAATAAAAAAATAAAAATTAAAAATAAAATTAAAATAAATAAATTATGATGAGGCTAATTTTAATGAATATGTATTATAAAGAAAGTGTATTTTAAGACTTCCATTGATCCTAAAATCAGTCATGATGTGTTGTTAACCTGTACAAATCAAAGCATTCATAAACATAAATAACGATTCAAAGTTTAGCTCAGGATCCCCTTAAGATTCTGTTTCTCTAGTAAACTCAGCCCCATCTCTAGTTTGCTGTAATTTCTTAGTCCTCTGAATTCCCAAAACACTTTTTATTTTCCCATTCACTTGTAAATTAATCGAGGATGGCATTTATTTTAAGTGTGCCATACTAATACAATCTGCCTGAGTGTTTTGTGTCACCTACTAGACATTAAACTCCCATATGGCGATGAGTTGTCTCTTACCTTTTCTATTAGACACCATAGCACATACTTCACTGCTCATATCTCCCTATGTTGTCACTATATATGCACATTAGCACTTTTTTTCCTGTTTTTCTTCAAATGTGGGCATAAAGTACAATTTGTAATTAACTACTACCTTCCTAATCTCATTCAATTCTATTTTATTTTCATCCCAATTTCATCAGAAAAATGAAATTGCCAAATGCATGGTACATGCAAAAATCATTATGTGTCTCAGTTTTAAAGATAACTTCTTCATGACATGTTACTATCTCTCCAAATAGCATTACTTCTAATACCCTATAAATCTGGGGGAAACAAATCCTCTCCAGCTATTTTTCCATCATCACTGCATATCTCATAGCACATGCTATTTTGTAAGGCATAGTCTCTTATCTGTGTTCCCACTATCCCATGATTACTTTTCAGGCATTCTACCTCTGGCAAGACACTGTATGTAGCACATCAGGAACTGTGCCATATCCACCTAAAATATGATTATGGTTTTTAATTTATTTTTCCAACTGCCTAACCATGTGTCTATCTATCTGTACCCAGAACAGTGCCTGATTATTAAAATTTCATCAAATACATGCTGAATGATCTTGCATAATAATTTGTATATATTTCATGATGCGTCGCACAATAACTAACACATTGTGAGATCCCACCAACATGTTTTGAATAAAGTTATTTGAAGAGGGCCAGTGAATAACAATATGAAAATTAAAAAGATTAAAGCTGGGTCAAAATATTAACAATACCGCTGAGGATGTTGAAAGGGTTTATTCTGAGTAAACAGCTACTTCACACCAGCTGCCACAGTTATACAGATTCACTGAGAATCACAGGGACTGCTGGACCAGTGAAGGGTCCTGCTGGCTGTATGTGTAGATACATAAGGTGGGTATAGGCTATCCTGGAAGGAGCAGAAAACGTTTGCTCTCTGAAGGCAGACTGGCTCCATACAGAGGAAAGGAAGAAGGCTGGCTGAAGGTTCAAAGTTTTTCTCCTAAAGTTACCAGTCTTGCACATTTTAAAAATTTATTTTTATCAATGTCAGAGAGGAAGGAAGAAGGAGAGAGAGAGAGAGAGAGAGAGAGAGAGAGAGAGAGAGAGAGAGAGAGAGAGATGATAGGAGAGCATCATCTATCAGCTGCCTCCTATACACCCCCTACTTGAAATCAAGCCTAAAACCTGGGCATGTGCCCTGACCTAGAACCAAACCATGACCTCCTGGTTCATACTAGTACGTCCACACTAAACTACTGAGCCACACCAGCTGGGCAAGACTTGCACATTTCTCATCCCCTCTGAGAGTGAATGACAGGTTGGGGGAGACGCACCCTGTTCACCTTTTGCACATGGAAAGAGGTGGCAGGAACATGGAAGAGACATTCTTAGGTATATTGGATGAATATAACAAATAAACAAATGCATTTTTATCAGATTCCTGCATCAAAGGGATGAACAGACATAGACAGCTATGACATTTATCCATCATATTTTTCTCTGCCAAGTGAGGGAACAGTGGCAACTAAAAACAGGTATAAACCAACCCCTCAAAAAGTGAAGTTTAGACCCGACTCCAAAAAATATCAGAAGGTGGTAAACAGTATAACCAGGAGTCATTTTTCAAATATAATAGACAGTGGTTACAATATTGTCACCACTTTTTAATATATGTCCTGCCAGCAGGTATGACTGTTAAATTTAAAGGCATTGACTATTTTCCACATATAATTCACAGTTTATCAACACTTCATTCATTTTCATTCAGTCTCCTCATTCCTTATATTCCCCTGCTATGTTCTGACTCTTTTTTTTTCTTTATTAAGATATTACATATGTGTCCTTATCCCCCCATTGCCTCCCCAATCCCCCCCCCCCAAATCATTCCCTCACCTCCCTGGTGTCTGTATCCACTGGTTAGGCTTATATGCATGCATACAAGTCCTTTGGTTGATCTCTCCTCCTTACCCCCACCCTCCTCTACTTTCCCTTGGGGGTTTGAAGGTCTGATCGATGCTTCTTTGTCTCTCTTGTTTTTGTTCATCAGTTTATGTTGTTCATTATAGTCCACAAATGAATGAGGTCATGTGATATTTATCTTTCTCTGACTGGCTTATTTCGCTTAGCATAATGCTCTTCAGGTCCATCCATGCTGTTGCAAATGTAAGAATTCATCAACAAATCAACAAATGACAAGTGCTGGTGAGGGCGCGGAGAAAAAGGAACCCTGTGCACTGGCTGACTCTTTTCCACTTCCATAATTACCTCATTCTGTCTTTTCCATCTAGTCCCAGATCAGTTATGTTTTGACCTTCGATATTCTTTTCGGAAAAATATGGCACTATCAAGTCTCCCAGGTCTCTAAATCCCTGTTTTACTATAGGCAGATGCGCACATGCATATGCCATACAGTTAGGACTAGGTTTCCTTGATAGTATTTTTTTTTCTTGCAGCTCAATAACTTTATACTGCTCTATTTTACAGGAAGCAGAATATTTTATGAGTTCAATTTTGTTTGTATTCTAAAATAGTAACTGAAATCGTGAATTTGCTACATTTACTTACAAATAAGCAACTTAGGGCTTGAATGAACTCTGTGATTACAATCTTCAGCAGAAAGACATGGTATTTAATATCTAAAAAATAAACATACTCCTAATAAATTTGGTGAGTCATATGATAACATGATAGTATTCATGCAGCAAAAGGAAAAAATAAGTTTCCATCACAGGAAGCAATTCCTACAAAAGAAAAATGGACCAGTGGTGGTGGTATTACAACCAATGGCAGTGTCCTGTCTTATGAAGGTAGCTCCCTGAAATAAATGCACATTTTACCTAATTAATGGGAAATCTAAAGTATGTGATGATGGGATTAGTAAACTTGGCTTTGAGCTGTCTGTAAGAAAAGCATTATTTAAAGACAGTATCTCAATTTAATGTTCAAATAGAGAATAATGCCTTACTTGTTTTTTTTAACATAGTATCTAGTCCCGTCCTTATTTTCTGGTTTTTTAGAGATATATGACTTTGTTGAATTCAGCATAAAGTAATTTGCATTTTGATGCATGAGTTTAAAGACAAACAACTAGTCCAACTACCGATATGTATCAACTTTTGATATTTTTAATTGCAATTGACGAATTTGTTTCTAAACATGAAGTTTAAATAATATATTTAAATAAAATGTTTCTCTATTAACTTAAAATATACTTCTATATATTACTTATTTTCTAAAGTCTCTTTTCTACACTCTTGCTTCAACAAAAACTTGGTTAAAATGCTGCAGAAAGTGTCTTAAAATGTGTAGTAATTAAAATTTAGTTCAAGATTTTGATGCCTCAGTATTACTATTTTGTAAATTATCAAACGTATAATAATCAAAAGACATTCTATAATGGTGTACCCATTGAATGGATTGTTTGAATTGAAATGTAATAGATGATACATTATTTTGGGGGGTCAAATAATTTTGATAGAAAGGTAGATGCTATATAATGGCAATCATAAAATAATCATATCATATGCATGTTTTTAAGCTACTTTTTTACATGTGGCCATGTTATTAATAGTATAAGGTAGAGATTTACAGGTATTAATTTATTCAGTTTGGGTGCTTTAAATGTTTTAGGTTAAATGCATATAGAATTATAAAGTCAGCTCAAACAGGATTTTTTCTCTATATATACTTTGATTCTAAAGCAGTAATTTTTGAACTTGAGATATTATTCAGATTACTTAAATGCAAGATAATAGCACTCTCCTCATATAGCTGGTATACTCTGACAGTATTTATAATTATTGGTCACAGAAACATCACTCTTTGTGAGTTTCTAATTAATTATGAGCATTAGAAATCTAGAAGTACCTTAGAATTAAAGTTCACCTGACAAGTGTAAAGTGCAATGGTTTCACTGTCCTTAGGCAGTGATAGGCCTTCATAGAACAGGCAACCCAGGCTCCTGCACTTGTCTCAAGTGTGCATATAATTTTTGCCCAACGCGTAGACGTTCTGAAGCCCTCTCCTCTGCAAGATTTTTAAACAAGCTTCTTTCAGGTTCAGCCCACTTCTGACATAACATCCATTGCATTTAATGCAGTAGCAATGAGAGAAATATTATCAGGAGTCTGGAGAAAACTACTTCCCAGGTGCCCTTCATCCTAGGAGAGATTCCCTCATTTTCTTGGCATTTTACAATCTTTAGCATTAGTTCATAAGCACACAAGACTCTGTTACCCGGATTTCTCTTGCCACTTCAGAAGAGCATTAGAACATAGGCAGGCAAATTAAAAGCTAAACAACATTCCAAGTCTAGGAAAATAGCATTTAGCATGGGTGGCGGGATTAAAAAACTTAATCAGGATAATTTAAAGCAGAATGACCAGGAGCCAAATCAGTGTGTTTCTCAACCTCAATTGCTTATGTCAGGATCCCAGACTATTACCCTGATTTGTGTAATACCCAGCCTATCATCCACTATTTAACTTCAAAAAATACCAAACAAACAAAAAGCCATAATTGATCACTCTTTTTCAGGCATTGTGTTAATGACTGGAAATTTACTAATAATAATAATTGATAGAAGCCTTTAAGAAGCTATTGCTTATAATTAAGTAAAAAGAAATTCAGAATAAATGAAGAGAAATATAATAATTAAAACATGTCCATAAAGTTCAAGGTGAATACTGTAGCAATAGTTCTGTTTTTGGTTTCCGGCATTATTCTTGCTTGATCTTATTAATCCTTAATATGGTTGATATTGAAGTACCGGGACATTTTGCAATGAATCCTACTACAGTCATCTTTGGGTAGCTGAGAAAATAATTACAATCAGTAAAGATAAAGCCCTAATTTATCCAATGTTGGATGAGTTAGAATGAAGGGAAATTATAATGGAAGGAATGGAATGAGTATTCATATATGCCACTGATCCACAAAAATCACTCAACTTAGTCAGTGACTATATGGAACTCAATATGGTATCAGCTAGCCTTGCTTTTCCTTGTGTTGGCATGCACTAGTTATGGAGCTCATTCATTTGTATGACTTAAAATCTTAACCCTATGGATATTACTTCATGCCATTCACCAGCTCTATGTCTTATCTGGATGCCTAGGATCACCTAACATGTAATTTGTCTTCTTTTCCCAAAATACAGATTCCATGCTGACATCCCCATTACAAGTTACTCAGTCGCAAAATGAAAGATCAATTCTTATTACTTCACTCACCCTAGTATACAATAGAGCATCCTTCTCTCATTTCATGTACATATGGATTAGTTTATCTTCCTCATACCCATCTATTTTTGTAATCATCTATAAGTCTAATCTAATGGCTTGGTCCTGACTCTAACTTTGGCCCATCCAATTGTTTAAGTTCTTCCAAAACCTCATTAAAATATTTGTCTAATATTTTATATGTTCCTGATTTACCTTTCCAATCTTATATCCCCCTAGGTTACCAACATTTTATTACAAAATGTATGTTTATACTTTCCTCAGTGTATACTGGGAGAAATTTGTATTTGCCTTTGAGACTTTTATCATAACTTCTAGTTTGAAGTAAATTCTCCTTTTTTTTTCCCTCCCCTAACATCTCCTTTTCAGTACTGCAGGAAAACGCATCAGTAACATAACAGACAATCACTACATCTACTTTTCTTTCCACTCGGATCTGCAGATAAGGAGCTATGCCTTTCTCAAAATGTGTGTTTTCTCGCCCTAGCCAGTTTGGTTCAGTGGATAGAGCATCAGCCTGTGGACCAGAGGGTCCCGGGTTTGATTCTGGTCAAGGGTAGGTACCTCGGTTGCAGGCTCCTCCCCAGCCCAGGCCCTGGTCAGGGCTTGTGTCTCTCTGTCTTTCCCTCTTCTCTTCCACTCTCCCTAAAAATCAATGGAAAAATATCCTCAGGTGAGGATTACCAAAAAAAAAAAAGAAAAGAAAAAGAAGAAGTGTGTTCTCAGGGCTAAACCCTGTGCTTTCAGTAAAAGTATTTTACTGAAATCAGTAAAAGTATTTTAATATTAGAGATATCTGATAATAAAAATATAGGATAGTCTGGTAATAAAAATATAGGATAGTCATCCACAATTAAATACTGAACACTGTAAATTATCAAACTCTATAAATTACTTTCAGAAAATATTTGATGAATCTTATCTCTTCTTAAGGACATGTGAGTGAACACTAGATTTAGATTATGTGTACTTTAATGTAAACATTAAACATGGCCCCATATGTGACAAAGTCTGATACGCTTTTAATATATTTTTATTGTTGATAGTATTACAGATATCTCCCATGCCCCCTCCCCCGGTATTCTCTATGGATATATTCTGTAACTTTGTTTGGTCACAGAAGTGTTTAAATACTGCCAGTACTTGCTAGCTTAATGAAAAAATGAGAAATGTGTAATGACATAAATTCATCAAAAGTAGCACACTCTAAATAAATTTGGAATATAATTATTGTTCATACACTTTTTCAAAATCTAGTATACCAAAATAGAAGTATATAAACTGTGTAAGCATATTACTTGATATGTCACTACTTGTTATAAATTTCAAAAATGTTAATTCATGTGGGTTATATGAGGATTTACTCTTTTGTAAAAAATGCAAAATGCTGGCAGTATTTTTTTAACCAAGTTCAGATTGGTTTATTTATGTTGACATAAATCTTCAATATTAAATACAATTTCTGCAGATGGCATATCACATGAACAAGCAGAGAGTACATGTGAGAGATTTAATGATGAACTACAGAATTTAATACAGGCACGAGATACACATGCTTAAAGGTTTCAATTCATTTCCTATTTGATTATAGATAGAAAATAAAGACTGGAAAATATGGAAATATTGTCAATCTTCTTAGAAGTTGGTATGTAAGTTATGCATGCTAAAGAATTGAGTGAATAGTCAGATTTTCTATAATCTACTTTCAAAGTGATTCAGATACACTGAGTGGCCAGATTATTATGATCTCTGAACACATAATAATCTGGCCACTCAGTGTATATCCTATATAATAAAAGGCTAATATGCACATTGTCCCCTCGACCAGGAGTTCGACCAGCAGGCAGGCTGGCCATTATAGAATGTCCCCTCCCCGGCCAGGCTGGCCGGACCCCACCCATGCACGAATTCATGTACTGGACTTCATATATATATATATATATATATATATATATATATATATATATATACACACACACACACACACACACACATACACTAACTGAGTGGCCAGATTATTATGATCTCTGAATGCATAATAATCTGGCCACTCAGTGTGTGTGTGTGTGTGTCTATGTGTATGTGGGGGGGTTGTAATTCAACTATGGAATAATGCTAACACATTTTTATCCAAGGTGGTGGAGAAAGGAGCACTGATTGTATTTTTGATAAGTTTTGGGATATTCTAAAATTTTCCAAATAAATACTGTGAAAAGACATTATAAAAAAAATCTAAGACTTTAACATTATTTCTAATAACTACTAATATATTACACTGCCTAAAAGAATACCCAAAACAAAGTAGGTGATCAGTAGATATTTGATAAATAAAAAAAAATACTGAATTAATTAACTCCATTCATGTGGCTGAGAGAATAGGTATTTAATTATGAGAATCAATTAAAATATGTTTTACCATCTAAAATCATATAATAATAAAGTCAAGTCTCAAAAAGATAGGTATATTTCAATGCACATATAAAATTTATGACTATTTTATTACAAATTTTATTATCATTACAATGTTATTTTATTTTCATATCATTTGATCTCTATAAAAAGCTTCTAAAATATTTAAATTCACTCCTTACTCCTAAAGAAACTAAGGTACAAAAGAGATTAAAGAAATTTCTTAGTGCCACATAACCAGTAATGGCAAATCGAAAACTTGAACCAAACAGTTTTACTGTTATTACTGTCCTTTTTGTCACATCACGTTGCTTCTTTCTAATGCCTGTATACTTATAAGAAACCAGGCAAATGTAGCTATCACACAATGCTTGAAACTGACAGAAAAAAATTCATATTTCCTCTTGACAGAGAAAATGTGTTTGAATACATAAGATGCAAACTATCATTTAGTTGTGGTTCCTATGCTGTAGTCATCAGTGTCAACAAAGTCTACAATTACTATACCCATTTGCTTCATTTGACTGACAGTAATTGAGTTTGCAAAAGCTTGAAAATATAACCCTGTAAATGGGCCCTCTCATTCCACTTTCTTGTAGTCTCCTCCTGCTGTTCTAAATGATGGAAGTTAAAGGGATTTTTTGTTGTTCTTTTACATAAAAATTTTACTTTCAATCAACTGAGTTTTAATTTATAAAAATTAATAGCATTTACCAAGACACCATTATAAGTGGATAATCAGTAATATGATTCATTATAAAGGACTGAAAACTATTATTATTCTCCTAAAAATCTAATGTACATATTCTATCACAAAATACAAATTAGAGAACTGCAACTACAAGGAAAAACAACGTAAAGCATCTTAAAAAGGAAAGGGCCTGGCTGGTGTGGGACAGTGGTTGAGCGTTGACCCCTGCACCAAGACCCATGCCCCTTCGATTCCAGGTCAGGGCACATGCCTGGGTTGTGGGCTAGATCCCTGGTGGAGGGTATGCAGAAGGCCACCAATCCATGTGTCTCTCTCATTGCCGTTTCTATTTTTCTTCTCCTCTCCCTTTCTCACTCTCTGAAAGAGTCTGCACACATTTTTGTATAATACTATTATACTTTATATTATATAAAAGCCCAATGTTTCAGATATTATTAACTTTCAGTGATTTCTAAACCAACAAATGCCTCTATTATTTAGTCCTATATAATGCTGTATGTCTTCATAGGACTTATTAACAATTGATATTCATTTACTTTTTTTAATGTTTATGTATGTCTCATTACCCTTGTGGGTAGGACTGGGAATAGCTTATTCAGTTACATAAAATAAGAGATCAATAAATATTTTTTGGATGAATGAATGAATGAATAAATAGAAATCTCATCTAATAAGAAAAGATATAAAATAATTTTAGGGATGATCACATATACATGAGAAAGCCCAATTAAGACAGGCAAGAGGAAAACCACACACCTGACCTGTATTGTTATGAGCAACAATATATGTTCATTATTTTAATCTGCTGGGTTGATTTGTTATGCTGTAATGGCTAACTAATACATGATTTTCCAACAGTTGAAAAGGAAATCATGTTTCCCATTAAAGTTTTGACTATTAAGCAACTAAGTCATCACAACAGGCCTTCACATTTCAATAATGTGTTACCAGTATGACTGAATAATGTTTAGTTTAGACCGTTCAAAACAACAACAGACAAACAAAAAAACAGTAAAACTGATCTCGATGAATAATATGAAAAGAATAAAATAGTAAGCGAAATAAGCCAGTCAGAGAAAAAAAAGTATCACATGATCTCACTATTACGTGGAATCTAATGAACAAAATAAACTGATGAGCCAAATTGATCCAGAGACATAGAATCTCAGAGGAAAGGCAGAGGAGGGTGGGTGGGTGGGGAGAGATCAACCAAAGAACTTGCATGCATAACCATGGACACAGACAACAGGGTGGTGAAGGCCTGGGGGGAAGGGTGTGGGCAGTGAATGGGAGGAAAAGGGGGACGGACATATGCAATACTTTCACCAAGAAAGATTTTTTTAAAGATTATTATATTTTAATTCAAATCTATAAAAAAAAAAGACTATTATATTTTAAAAGTTATACTCACCAATTTTTTAAACATAACAGAACACATACAAAATGAAAATCACCTTTCCTGGACCTCACTATTTTATATCAAAGAGTAAGTTTGCCTACTTATTAGAATCTCCCAATATTTCAAGAGTACCTTTTGTTGAAATTTCTCCAGTATCTAGTAGAAAAGTAAATTATTCAAATTCAATACAGAGAGAAGTATATTCAATATCCTAATGGTTAGGAATGGATTCAGAGAATAAAATGATCCCTCATTGAAAATTAATATGTTTTTCCCCTGATTTGAAAACTAAAGTATAAAACACATATTACAAAAGAAGATGTGTAAAAAGTTACCTTACTTAAATGTACAGTGTTTTTCAGATTTAAAAATACCAATGTAATAAAAGTTTCACTTTGCAGATTCAAACTGCTGTGCACACCTATTTGCAAACTGGATGTTAAAATTGAAAAAGAAGTACTGAATGGAAGCTTAATGTGTGCTGAGGAGGTTTCATTATGGAGAACATAATTACCATATACAGTGCCTTGCCCAGGTAATAATGCAAGAAAACTAAATGACAGGGCTGCAGTGAGAGGTGGCCACAGTTTTAATGACTGCATGCAAAGGTTTCATAAATCTCCGCAGAAATAAAAGGCTAACTTCTGGAAAAAAGTGACATTAAATTTGCGAAGTGCTGGCAGAACTGATTATATATGGATTGAATCATAATATTCATACATAACCCTTTTTAGTACTTTTTCTCTTGATATTTCAAAAGGTATCTATTATTTGACCAATAACTCAGAAAAAGAGTGTCACTTCTCAATATGTATATTATCTCTCTATGAATAGAGATCATATATATATATATAGACATTACTACATAATCTATATTATGTATACATCCAAACATACTTGTGTATGTATTAATTTTGTATTTTTTTCTCTTTATATAAACACTTGATATATTCTGGAATGATTGCCATTTTTCCTTTAATATATTTTTTTAGAATGATGACAGGCATATATATAATTCCTGCCCCCAAAATGAATATGAATATTTTCAAATCCTAGGAAAATTATGTTCAGAAATTTATATATGCAGATGTCTGGTAATTAAGGTGCTATGATTGCCTTTTAATTAACAATCCATTTAATACTAGAGAAGATAGCAATTTTTGTCACAAACAGCATTACAATTTTTTATGACTAATGTGCCTTTAGATTTCCTGAATAGATTTTTCTACCAGAGTTCAGTGCAGGAAACACAAACCACTGTAGGCATTTTTAAACATGCAGAAATTCAGACAGGAAATTATGTGCTTACCAAAGCATCGCCAGGGCTAAAGGTGGGTCTCCTGGAAAGACTCCTGCACATACACACAGAACTGACTGGCTCCAGGAGCACTACCTCTGAGGTCCTCACTGGAAATATGCCAGAAACAAGAGTCTCTGCCAACCCAGCACTGAGCAGGCAGGAAAGTGTGTCTGCGGTTGCTCCAGTCCAGGGATGAGACCCTACGTCAAGGTGCTGCACCCCTCTGCTTGCCCACACCCAGGAAGCTGGGACTTTGGAACTGGCAATACTACCGTAGGGAACATTCATATCTCCCAAGAGTTATGGTTATTTACTAGTAGTAACAGCCAAACAGGACAATGGTTCCTACTTAACTGTGGCCTTTCAAATCTTGCTATCCCTACAGGTAGAACCAAATGGTAGAACCAAATTTGCATTCAGTAGCTTAGTGGAAAGGGAGTCTGGGAAATGTTGGTTTTAGATTTCAACCTTGTAGTAAATGAAGGTTTAAATAAAATAATGTATTATATGCCTAATGTGAGTTACCTATAATAAGCATAAATAAAATATATTTTATCCCATCCTGTGTGGCTCAATGGTTGAGCATTGACATATGAACCAGGAAGTCAAGGTTAGATTCCTGGTCAGGGCACTTGCCAGGATTGTGGGCTCAATCTCCTGTGTAGGGCGTGCAGAAGGCAGCCGATCAGAGATTCTCTCTCATCACTGATGTTTCTATCTCTCTCTCCCTCTCCCATCCTCTTTGAAATCAATATATATATATAGTATATATTGGTTAAATATAATATAGCAGCCTACTATACTAGTATTTTCTCCATGAAAAAAAATACACATATATATCTCAAATCTCTTAGAGTATTTATGTTCTGGCAGAAAGAATTTATTCTGGTGGAGAAAACATTAATAAAACAAAAATTAAATAAATTTAGCAAAGAAAGTAAAAATAGGAGACAATGTAGGAGTATCCTAAAAGACTATTAAACGTTTGATGGAGGTAAATTGAGTATGTTTTGAGATCAGCAGCAACTGGTGGTCCTATGAAAATTAAAAGTCAAATGAAGACCACTCAGATTTATGCATTAAAAATAATAAATGTTTCCATGGACGTTATTTTATCTGTTATATTTTATTTGCTGACACAAATTTAGTGGCTTAACACAACACGAATCCATTATTTTAAAGTGCTGTAGGTTAGAAATTTGACATAATCTCACTGGCTAAAGTAAATGTGAAGGCAAGGCTAGGTTCCCATCTGGAGGCTGCAGGGGAAAACCTGTTTCCTGGTGGTTTCCAGCTCTGAAAGTATTCTCTATCTTTAAAGCCAATGGTTTTGCATTTTTCTGTGCTATTTTTTGGTAGTTATATCTCTGTCTATTCTGCCTCTTACTTCCACTTTTAAAGCAGACACTTGGGATAATATTGCTCTCATGTGGATAATTCAGGATGGTGATCCCATCATTACATCTGTACACATAATTACACATGCAAAGTTCCTTTTACCGTGTAAAGAAACATAATCACAGTTTCTGGGAATTAGGACATTAACATTTTAGGGTGCCCATTATTCTGTCTGCCGCATCTGCTAAACATAAGAATAACAATGATTGAAAATTATTATGCAGAGAAAAGATCTTAGCTGTGATAACTTATTATCATATATTATTAATGTATGATAAAAGGAACCCATTTTAACATATCTGTCAGAAATATCTGAAAGTTTATATCCTATTTGGTTGTTTTTCATCAAATATATGCAGTTTAGATTAATCTGGGTGGAATGAATACTCAGAGAGCTTACTTCATGGTAATGAATGCATGTGAAAAAATACATTTTTAAATAATTTGATTAAGAGAGGCATGTTCATATGCTAAGAAAAGCATTTCAGAAAATTTTTGAACACCTGCATTTAAAAATTTTCAACTCTAGACTAAACCTAACACTTGTATCTATTTACTTACTACCTATAATATGGAATGTCAGTGTTACAAAATAATTATAAATGGGCCTATTATTTACATGATTATTGTTATGTCTATTTGAGGATACTGATTTAAATAAAACTAACCTAAGGTGATTTCAATTGGGAAGGAATACAAGAGTTACAACATGCAATTTAGCAGTTATAGTTTTGGGGGTAAAATAAAAAAACTTTACTGTTGACTGAAACATAACATGGGAATGTGAAGGCAGAGATTAAACAGAGACATGAAATAAACCCTGTTTAGCATGTGTAAAATGATAAAATACAGATGTATGACCCACCAAAATCAAATTAGGTTTGGATACAAAGTATCCATACACAATGTGTAATTCTCAAAGGAGGTGGACATATATATGTGCAATTCACATTTCTGTCCAAACAGATTAAGAATAGCAGCACCTCTGCTGTGAAGAGAGTTAGCACAGGCCTCGCCAGACTATGGACACCGTTAAGAGGAATAACTTATTTCTGTGGCTCTTTTCCCCACTGGCTAATGTAGACCATCAGCCTCCCTTCTGGTGCCTGCTCTTTCCACCTAAATGCCTTGGGTTTCCTGGATCCTTTCCCATAGGGACAACTCCAGACAGTGACATCCTCTAAGTGTCACAGCCACTTCTGTCGAACACTGTTATTCCCATCAGTCCCTGAGGCTCAGGTCACTGGACACAGGCCCTGCTAAGGCAGGCACTGTCTGCTGGGCTGCTATTTCTTCCCCTGGACAGTGCTCCATTCACTGCCTCCCGGAGGACAGCATGCTTGCGGCAGAAATACACAGAAGCTCCTCGGTGGAACAAATGGGCAGGTGTCTTACTATTTCACTGTTGGATTCTGTTTAAAAACTACTAAGTCCTCATGCTCAGGTCTTGAAATAGTGCATTTTGTTGAAACACATTATCCTGTTTGCTGACAGTCCTCCCTTTCCTTAGATTTAGAGGGGAAAGGGCCAAATGTCTCTTTAAATTCATGGAATCTCTTCTTCCTGACAATCAAGGCTTGATTATTCAGACAACTTTCTTCCTTACTTTCTGTCAGGAGAGCCTCACACCTCCAGGCAAGTGGACTTCTGCTTGAACTTCCCTAGCAACTCAGCAGATAGGCACAGATAGAGCGATAAGATGCAGTTAAGACTGAAACTAAAATCCACATGCATTCATCAGACACACCACCTTTAATATGAGCTGCCCCAGGGCACTGAAACTTTAAAAAATTACAGAAAAAATATATATACATATATGGAGTGGTGGTTAAGTAAGTCACAGTGATTTGAAACTATAAAAAGACAGCCACCAATTATCAATGCTCTGTCTAGTGCTTGGGAAACTTTTAATCCAGCTGTATAAAAACCATAAATCTGTTTCCAAGTTTGGGAAAGATAAGTATCTGCAGAGTGGTTCTTGGATACATTGGGCATATCTGTGCCTAAATGAGGACAGACAATTTCTGAACTTACCCTCACTTCATCCAGACTGAGATATGTGCCGTTTTGTGATCATCTACATTCTGCAGGATCTGTGGACAAATTCCCAGAATAGCTCTGTAGGTGAAGGGATTTACCGAAATTCACTTTATCTCTGTGAAGTATTTCTGCAAAGACATTTCCTCCTGACAATACTCCTGGCCTCGGCTGAAGAAAATGTTCTGTTCATTTAAAGTTTAAACTGAATACAATTTTTCTCTTATGCAGGAATTTTAAAAGAAAGAAAATGATTTGAGGCTGACACCACCACTCTATCCTTATAGGAAGGAAGTGTGTTTTGAAAATAACTGAGACATCCATTAGCTATTTAATCTTAATATTGGACATACTAAATTTAGGGATAGCCTATAGTTTAAAAAGTTAAGTCAGAAATTAGGAAAGGATACAGGCTATCTTAAATATACCAGGACCTTAACACCATATTTTTATAGTAACCTTAAAAGAAGTTTTGTATGTGTGTTCCTTTCCCTTAAAATGTTACTGTTAGCATTTGTATTAAGATATTATTTTAACATGATCACAGCTAGACAAAAAAAAATTCTTCAACATAAAATACAGGTAACTTGTTATACTTTTATTTAAAACTAACAAAAATGTTTCTCTACTAATTTCACATTTATAATGCCATATGTCATTTTATATATTTTAATTTAATGGTACCCTAAAGCTTTAAAAAAATAAATTGAATTTATGTTGACAGTAGAAGTAGATGAATATTAGAAGATCTTACAAATAACTGCCATCACAATTTCTTCAGAGTACAAAAATAAACACCTCACTTGTTAGTGAAACTCATTTGTCAGTTATGCCTGATTAAATATGAAATTATTATTTTATTTGGGGAGTTTATCAAGGATGAGAAATACGTCTAACTGAACTAAGGCTCCATGAAAATTTTGAAGCAGGAGCACAGGGGAAAACAATGGGAACCTGCATGAAACCAATAAAAATGATGGTAAAGTTAAACAGCACAAGTAAATAAATGTGTTATTTTTGCAATCTATAAGGCATTGGTCCCCCAGTATAATCCACGGTCTAATATAGATTGCTACTTCATTGTCTCATGATTGCAAAAAATAAAGGAAAATTTTATTTTTATGTATATTTTCATAAATACTATATTTTGACACACATTCAGGTTTAATAGTCATATTCTTTGTTAACTTCCCTGTTTTAATCTTTTACATTATGATATGATCAGTTCAGTTGAGTAGAGTTTTGAAAAGTATGTAGGTTGATAGGCACAAAGTCATAGCAAATCTAACATCCTTAGCATGCTTCTGTGACATTTAGCTGACAAAGTTTAGCAAAACTACAAAATATAATATTATCTATAAATATACATATCTACATATATATATATATATATATATATATGCACTAATTACTCCTTTGAAAGGCATATTTTATAAAAGAACACAATTTTGGAGTCAAACATAAATCATTATTATAAAAAGCAAAGTAGATGTGGGAGAGAGAATATTCATATTAAATGGGGAAAATAAAAACAAAAAATTCTGCTAAAGAACTAGAAATTTTCACTGAAACAACTAGGAAATAAGTATTCATTTCTGAATGCTAGGACTTTACTTGAAGTTTGTCCATAATCTTCCCTTCTAACTTTAATATCTGCCTTCTGGCATCCATTTTTTTGTTTTTTTGGATGAGAAATTAGCTATTGACCTTATTGTGGTTTACCTGTATGTGCTTAATCAAAAATGACTCATTTCAAAATTAAAAAGGAGCCCACTGTATGGGAGAACCTATTTGCCAATGATACATCTGATAAGGGGTTAATTTCCAAAATATACAAGAACTCATACAACTTAGCAAAAGGAAGACAAACAATCCAATTTAAAAAATGGGCAAAGGACCTAAATAGGCACTTCTCAATAGAGGACATATAGAAGGCCCAGAGACATGAAAAATGCTCAAAGTCACTGATCAGAGAGATACAAATTAAAATGACAATGAGGTACCACTTCACACTTGTCAGAATGGCTATCATCAGCAAAAGATAAGTGCTGGAGAGTATGTGGAGAAAAGGAAACCCTAGTACACTGCTGGTGGGAATGCAGATTGGTGCAGCCACTATGGAGAACAGTATGGAATTTCCTCAGAAAATTAAAAATGGAACTTCTATTTGACCCAGTAATCCCACTTCTAGGAAAATATTCTAAGAATGCTGAAACACCACTCAGAAAGAATATATGCACCCCTATGTTCATAGCAGCACAATTCATAATAGCTAAGATCTGGAAACATCCCAAGTGCCCATCAGTAGATGAGTGGATTAAAAAAAAAAATGGTGGTACATTTACACCATGGAATACTATGCAACTGTAAAAAAAAAAGAGAGAGAGAGAGAGAGAAAAAGAGGATCTCTTTCCCTTTGAGACAGCATGGAAGGACCTGGAGAGTATTATGCTCAGCAAAATAAACCAGTGAGAGAGGACAAGTATCACATGATCTTACATATGTCCTATATAAAAAAGCTTAATATGCTAAGTGTAGTAGTCCAGTGCATGAAATTCATGCATGGGGGGTTCCCTCAGCATAGCCTGCACCCTCTCCAAATGGGGACCCCTTGGGGGATGTCCAACTGCTGGTTTAAACCGGCAGTCGGACATCCCCCCCACAATCTGGGACCGTTGGCTCCTAACCGCTCACCTGCCTGCCTGCCTGATCACCCCTAACTGCCTCTGCCTGCCTGCCTGCCTGCCTGATCGCCCCTAACTGCCCTCCACTGCCAGCCTGATCATGCCCCTAACTGCCTCTGCCTGCCTGGTTGTCCCTAACTTCCCTCCCCTGACAGCCTGATTTCACCCCCAACTGCCCTCCCCTGCTGGCCTGATCTCTCCCCCAACTGTCCTCACCTGCCAGCCTGATCACCCCTAACTGTCTCAGCCTTGGCCCCCACCACCATGGCTTTGTCCTGAAGGAAGTCGGAGCAGTCGACCTGGTCTAATTAGCATATTACCCTTTCAATAGTATAGATAGATTATATATGACAGGATTGCTTAAATGGGTGGGAAAAGCCTTTTTCAGCAGAAGGAGATACTCTTGGCCAACAAAAATACATAATCCCTATATCTGGACACTCTACTGCTAAACCGGTCATTAAAAAATTGAACTGCTTTCTTATACCTTACACCAAACAGCTATTGCCCTTAAAACCCTTCCTCAGCCCCCACCTTAGGTTCTGCCTTGGCAGTTCACCCAGATTAGGTTCTGATTGGTCAGTTTCTATGCCAGTCAGCATCTCCAGGCCTATCTCCAGGCCTGATCAAAGAGGCAGGGCTGATCAAAAGCCACTTCAGGCTGCTGGCAAGCGGGCTGAACTGCTGATTTCTTGGAGAGAGAGAGGCGATGTGGCTGGTGAAGCCCAGAGAGAGAGAGAAGCAGGGTCTGACCCGCAGCATTGAGGCTGCGGATCAGACCCTGCTTCTCTCACTCCAGGCCTCGCCAGCAGCCGCAGTAGCTGCTGATCAGCCATGCCTCTCTCTCTCTCTCCCTTAGAGGTCAGCCGTTCAGCCTGCTCACCAGTCCTCACTCACTGGAGCCTGCTGTGTGCACAGCCTGGCTTTTGGTCTTTTGTTCTGGCCTTCAGTTGTTTTGGATGTTATGGACCCTGGGTTTTCATATATTAGGACTACAGACCCAGTGCACGAAATTCGTGCATGGGGATGTGTGTCCCTCAGCCCAGCCTGCATCATCTCCAATCTGGGACTTCCCTCTCACAATCCAGGACTGTTGGCTCCCAACTGATCACCTGCCTGCCTTCCTGATTGTCCCTAACTGCTTCTGCCTGCCAGCCTGATGACCCCCTAACCACTCCCCTGCCAGCCTGATGCCTAACTGCTCCCCTGCCAGCCTGTTTGCCCCTAACTGCCCTCCCCTGCTGGCCTGATCACCCACAACTGCCCTCCCCTTGCAGACCTGGTCCCTCCTAACTGCTCTTCCCTGCTGGCCATCTTGTGGCGGCCATGTGGTGTCCACATGGGGGCAGCCATCTTTGACCACATAGGGGCAGCCATCTTGTGTGTTGGAGTGATGGTCAATTTGCATATTGCTCTTTTATTAGGTAGGATATGCATAACCCATGGACATATACAATAGTGTGGTGAAGACCTGGGGAGGTTGGGGGCAGGGTAGAGGGTGCTGATGGGGGATAAAGGGGGGACATCTGTAATAGCTTCAACAATAAAGAAACATTTTAAATTATGTTTTCTCTCTTTCAATGGTTTGATTGCAGTGTGTCTAGAAGTGAATCTCTGAGTTTAGCTCACTGAGATTTTTAGATGTATAAATGAATGTTTTTCATCACATTTGAGGAGATTTTGGCTATTATTTCTTCAAATATATTATATGCTTCATGTAATCTCTCTTTTCTTTTTTGGATTCTTGTGACAAGCATCCCAGTATCATAGTGTTCCACAAGTCTCCAAGCCTCTATTTATTTTTTTTTTCTTTCAGCTTTAAGACTGAATAAGATCTAATGATCTGGCTTAGAATTGCTGAATTTTTGGTCTCAATCTTTTACTGAGCCTTTGTAGTGAAGTTTCCATTACAGCTATTATACTTTTCTAGTTAACCATTATTTCTATTTGTTTTTTTGTTTGTTTGTTTGTTTGTCTTCTTTTAAGGTTTAGTCTCTTTAGTGATATTTTCCATTTGATGACTCATTGTTGTCATGTACTTCTCTAAGTATTTAAACATGGTATCCTTTGGTTCTTTGAAAATATTTACTATAGCTGTTTTGGAAGACTTTGCTTATGAATTCTAATAGCTGTGTCCGCTCAGACATTCTTTTGATTCAGGGTTTTCCAGTGCATGGCCACACTCTCCTACTTCTTTGTTGTTATTTTGTTGTTGTTCATAATTGGACATTTTAGACAAGAGGCCCCATGCATGAAATTCATGCAAGGGGCTTGGCCCTCGCAGCCCCAGCTTCGTCCAGAAGGACATCTGGTCTAATTAGGATATTGCTTTTATTATTATAGACTAGACGCCCAGTGCATGAAAACTCATGCACTGGAGGGGGGTCACTCAGCCCGGCCTTCCCCTCTCACAGTCTGGGAGCCCTCAGGGGTGGGAGGCGACCCTGTGATCAGGGGAAGGCAACACCCCCATCACACCTCTGCTGCTGCCACTGCCAGAAGCACAAGCCTCGGCTGGCCCTGGTTACCTGAGCCTTGGATGGCCCTGGGCGTCTGGGCAGCTGGCATCCAAGGCTTGCCTGTGCCTCAGACTGGCCCTGGGCAGCTGAGCAGCTCCCATAGAGGCTTGCCTGGGCCTCGGGCCAGCCCTGGGTGGCTGGGGAGCTGAGGGGACTGGGGGACTCTGGAGGCAGGTGCACAGAGTGGCTGGGCCCGCCTGTGGGCAGGCCCAGCCTTGCCACATGCCTACTACCCTGGTGGGGCTGAGGGGACTGAGCACTGCCATCTGTGGCTGTGGACACCGCCATCTTTGAGGGAGTGGCATTCAATTAGCCTATTCCCTCTTTATTGGCTGTGGGTGCCACCATCTCTGACGGTGTGGCAGTCAATTAGTATATTCCCTCCTTATTGGCTGTGGGTGCTTCCATCTTCGTGATGGTGTGAGGGTCAATTACCATATCCCCTATTTATTAGATAGGATAATATATTGTACAGCACTGAGTTATGATTTTCCTTAAAAATTGTTCTTAATTATTTGTTTTTCTTTTTCTTTAGTGACTTTCCCAAACCAATCCTATAGAGAATGTCTCCTCTATAGTAAAACATCTTTGCTTATTTCTGTTTAATTCTTTTTTTTTTTTTTTTAATGTTTAGACTGTATATGTTAGCTTCCTTGGCTGGCTGGTGGGTGGAGAATAGCATATGGACTAGCCAGAGAGTGGGTTTACACACCTTGAACTAGTAAGGTTTCTGATTGGAGTATGAACTTATAGTTCAGGCAGTTTATAAGTCTGACCCAGCTTCCACTTTCTGCTTATGCAGGATTTTGGATTCAGTGAGGAATGAGCATATAGCTGGGACACTCTCTGGTCTCTCCTGCATAGTACACCCTTTGCATGCTTGAAGACTTCCAGATCCTGACTAATGTGTGAAAGATTACCAAAGTCCCCTGTGATCACCTTGTTCCCCATAATTTCCTGTTAGAGTTTTATTGCTCTGTTACTTGCCCTAACTTGTATTGAACACACAAGCAGCTGTGATGTTGGCCTTTCCCAATTGCCAGTGACATTGCTATTGTTTTCAATAATGACTCTGAGCATGAGACTTTTCATTGGAGCTCCATATCAGAGAAGTCAGCCCACTGCAGTGGTACTGAGGATGCTAGTGTCCTTTTCACTGCTGTCACAGAGCTGGTGAAGGAGGACAGGGATAGAAGGAGCCCCACATAAAAATGCCACAAACACCCACTACTCTGATCAAGGTTTGATTGATTTTCTTTAATCAATACTTTTCAATTTGTTGTATACCTCTAATTAATTTTCAGTTTTGAAATGGTGGTTTTGATAATTTTGCCCCATTTTCATCATTACTTTTTGGTGAGAGAATTTGTTGACTCCTCACTCCATAATTCAAATACTTCCTAAGGACTTGAAAACTGGTTACATATTATATATTTATTCCTTCTTTAAATCTTTTTTTAAAAATTGTTTTATATTAGCATATTTGACCATTTAAAATGAAATTGTGTGAACTTCATGCCTTTTCATAGCAGAATACTGTGGTCTGTGATAAAGTTTGCCTTGTATTTATAGTTCCTCCCTATAATTAGCAAACAAACTAATTTTGTTGGATCTTAATCAGTTACTCATTGCCTGCTCTGTCATATCTTGTTATCTATGGGACTAGCTTCTATTTTTCTAGTAATTAGAATAGAAATAATATTAAACTCAACTAGCTGTAAAAACATTCAGTGAACCTTATACATTGAGACACTTATAATTAGCATTACTAGCACATTTCCTCATGTTATTTATTTTGTTATATTTCATATATATATACATAGATAACTACATAAAAAGCAATCTATATGTCATATAGATATATAGATTTTTAACGGATGTTTAATTTTGTGAGGACCTTCCCTCTGTTGGTACTAGCAATATGTCTAACAGGAGTTTTAGTACTTTTATTAAAACTTAAAAATAAATTTAAATCCCTAAACTTGCTGGATTATTTTCGTGATGTGTGATGGGAATTGATTTTATTGTAAACAACTATGGTATTACTATTATTTATTTACTTATTTTAAAAATGTTTTTATTGATTTTTAGAGAAAGAGGAAATAAGAGGGAGAGAGAGAAACATCAATCAGCTGCCTCCTGAATGCAGCCCACTAGGGACTGAGCCAGAAAGTCAGGCCTGTGCCCTTATCAGGAATCAAACTGCCAACAGAATGCTCTTTAACCAATTAAGCCACACTAGCTAAGGCTCACCATAATCTACACTAATAAAAGAGAGATGCAAATTGGCTGTACCGCTGCAACAGCCACCAGCCAATCAGGAGGTAGTATGCAAATTAACCCAACAAATATGGCGAGTTAATTGGCATATGCAGGTGCCCAGCTGCCTGGGTCCTGGGAACATGCTTGGGGCCCAGGCTGCTCAGAACCTTTAGGCCTGCTCATAGGCCCTGAGTGGCCAGGGTTCCAGAATGCTCCTGGACACTCCTGGCCTATGGGCCTTGGCTCTGTGTGGGGCAGCAGAGGCTTGAGCAGGGCCTGAGCAGAGCTGGGGGTGCTCTGCCCAAGCCAGGGCAGAGGCTTGAGCAGGGCCTGGGTGAAGCTGGGGGTGGGGGGGTTCTGCCCAAGCTGCAGCAGAGGCTTGAGTAGGGCCTGAACGGACCCAGGGGGCCCTGCCCAAGCTGCGAGAAAGGCTTGATCAGAGCCGGGGGCCTTGCCTAAGCCATGGCAAAGGCTTGGTCAGAGCTGGGGCCCTGCCTCAAGCCATGGCGAAGGCTTGAGTGGAGTGGGGGTCCTGCCCAAGCCCCTGTGGAGGCTTGAGCAGGTCCGGAGATGGGGGGTGTGCCAGCCTTGGCTTGCCAGCAGTCCTGCCTCTGCGTGTGAGCTGCAGAGGAAACACCTTTTCTCACCACTCATTGGCTAAGCTCCCTATACGCCACTGGTAATGCTCTTGGTAACTTGGGTAATAAGAATCCAAAAAGGTGATCTAGGGTTTTTCCACTACTCCTGGAGGAAAAAACGAAGGTCCACTGCTGGAGGGGCTAAGAAATGTCATATCCTGCCCTCGTCAGTTTGCCTCAGTGGATAGAGCCTGGGCCTGCCAACCGCAGGGTCTAGGTTCGATTCTGATCAAGGACATGTATTTAGGTTGCAGGCTCCTTCCTGGCCAGGGCCCAGGTCAGGGCTCATGTAGGAGGTAACCAATCGAAGTGTTCCTCTCACATTGATGCTTCTCTCTGTCTTTCCCTCTCTCTTCCACACTCTCTAAAAATCAATGGAAACATATCCTCAGGTGAGGATAAAAAAAGAAAGAAAGAAATGTCATATCCTATGAAAGACATCTTGAAAATGCCTAAAGAAAGTTGTCATTTTTTCATGGTGAAGGGACTGGAGTCCGTGTTGATGAAATTCCTTGGTGGCTGCAGTGGCTGACAGTGGCTGCAGCAGTGGGGTGATGGGGGTCGCACCTTCCCCTGATCAGCCTGGTCGCCTCCCGCAGAGGGAGGCCAGACTGCGGTTTAGGCCCGCTCCCCATGGGGAGCGGGCCTAAGCCATCAGTAGGACATCCCCTGAGGGCTCCCAGTCTGTGAAAGGGGGCAGGCTGGGCTGAGGGACTCCCCCCCTAGTTTATTTATAATGTGCATTCACTCTAATAATATAAAGTGACTTTTTTTGTATAATACATTTAGAAACTGGGTTCTCCCCTTTTCTTTTACATTAAAGTCTCTCTCTATCCATTTAATCCTAATGTATTTTAAGACACTGTTACTTTTTGATAGTTACTACAAAGATTTCTCATTTTAAAGAACTTAGAAACATATACAAAATATAAATTTATTTTCATCGTAATTTAGCAACCTCATACATATATTTACAACATGATCTCTTCACTAAATATATTTTCGCATCTGTAAAACTATAATTGTATGAGATATAACTAGCTGCATACCATTACACTGAATGAGCTGTAAAAATTTATTCAACTATTTTCTTCTTTTGGAAATTTAGCTTATTTTCCAAAATTTCATTCATATAAATATCACTATAATAAGTACTATTTTATTAAATAATTGTGGATACTTGTCCATCTAGTTCTTGGTCATTTAAATTAATTGTACTTTTAATTCTAAATGCTTGACAGTAATTTGGGGAAATTTATTTATAGACAATCTTATCTATAAACACCAATACTAGTCATTCCTCCTTTCTAATAATTCTATCTCATTTCCTACCCCAGGCCAATCAAGGTAACTAAAATCTCAAAAACAATGAAGAGTGATTGTTTTGTTTCTGAATTTAACAAAATAATCAAATGTTGCTTGAATAAGTATAGATTGACTATAATTTTGTGATTAAATTTCCATATAACATTAAGAAAATATACTTCTATTACTAAGTTAAAGATCATTTTTATCAAGAATGTCATGCTCTTTTAAAGATTATTATCTATAGGCATGGTAATTTTTCTCTGCCTCCCTCCCTCTTTATCATTCTTAAATATGTAACAATTGACATAGATTGCTTACATTAAAACATTTTAGGTTGCTTAGTATGTATCTTTCCATGCATAAGTGTTGCTTATGAGGATTTGTTGTGTGTGCATGTTTGTGTGTGCAAACTTGTATGTGAAATATTGTTTGTGTGAGCATGATACTTTTGAAGTTTATTATTCCTTGTTAGCTACATAAAATGGGTCAGGTACAATACAAGCAGTGACTATACACTTTAATGACATTCTATAGCCTTAAAATTGATTTCTGTCCATATATTTGGAAGAAAGTTTTCTGACTTACTTTTTCAACTGCTTCCATGAGAGGTTATCTACCCTTTTGCAAATCAATTCTAATTAGATATGCTTATGAAAGCATGCATTTTGAAATTTTCCAATTTTGTAGCATTAAATTGTATCATATTCATGTACAATTTAAAAAAATCTAGCATAGTTACTGAGCACTTCTAGTCATATTATTTCTTCTGTGTTTTTGCATTTACTTTAATTTTTCCCAAAATATTCATGATTGTATGTTTTATTGGTGTTTTCAAAAATAAACTCATAATTTATTTTGTGATGCTACTCATTTTATGTCTCTGAAACTATTATTTTAAATTATATTTTCTTTTCTTTCATTAAGTTTATCCTTGATGATTTCAAAAACTGTATTTTACACACTAAAATTATCTCTCATAGTCACATTCAGTCTCCTACCATTTAGCAAACAGAAATAACTAAATAGATATAATTAAACATTGAAAAAATAGGTGCAAAAGACTGGAATAAATATACACTAAATTGATACTGGAGACCAATATGGAAATGGGGAGATGGGTCTGTGAAAAGCATTTAAATGTTGAATGCTTATTCTTGTTGAACATCATATTGTATGTAAATGTTTACTATGAAAAAGCACTCATATATTGTGAGAGAAAACCTATTTTGAAAGACAAAATTAAATGACTGATATTTTTTAACTTTGAAAAAAATCACCCTATGTTGCAGGTTTCAATTGACATAGTTGAATTTTAGACATTGGTAATTGATTTTTTTAAAAATATATTTTATTGATTTTTTACTGAGAGGAAGGGAGAGGGATAGAGAGTTAGAAACATCCATCAGCTGCCTCCTGCACATCTCCTATGGGAGATGTGCTCGCAACCAAGGTACATGCCCTTGACTGGAATCGAACCTGGGACCTTTCAGTCCACAGGCTGATGCTCTATCCACTGAGCCAAACCAGTTAGGGCTTGATAATTGATTTTATACTAAATGCATGGTGCACAACATTTGTGCACTGGGGTGAGGGGGTCCCTCAGCCCACCCTGTGCCCTCTTGCAGTCCAGGACCCCTCAGGGGGCGTCCGTCTGAGGGCTTAGGCCCGTTCCCCAGAGCAGGATATCTGGGGAGCGGGCCTAAGCCAGCAGGCAGACATCATCCAAGGAGTCATTAGCTCTGCCTTGGAGGCCGGAAAGGCTTCCACCACCACTACTGGCCTCACCAGCCGTGTGCCTTGCTTTTGGCTGAGTGGCTTTCCCCTTGTGGGAGCACACTAACCACCAGGGGGCAGCTCCTGAGTTGAGCATCTGCTCTCTGGTGGTCAGTGAGTATCACAGTGATAGGTAGTTCTGCTGTTTGGTTGATTTGCATATTAGGGTTTTATTATATAGGATTGTATATGTTCTTACTCAATATTTTATTTTTACTCTTAATATTTATTTTATGCTGAATTTAATCCTGGGCCATAGGTTTTGTTTCTTCAGTTTCTTCTAGGATATCTTAGCTCTGTAAATTCTGCCAGGATATCTTAGCTCTGTACATTTTGCCAGGGTGTGCTCCATGACTAGAGAATCTATATCTACCATAAATCCTTAAGGTCAGTATTACTCTCTGCATTTTTAAATATGTGCAGCAAAATTTCAGTATTTCTTTGGGTCCAACAACCTTTGGTCCAGCCCCACTGGTGGGCAATAGGGCACATCCACCAACTCCACCATTGTTGCCAACTCCACCATTGTTACTGCAGAATGCCACATGTGGCTTCTGCACAGTGACATCCTTCAGATATTTGGTGGCTTTTCGGACATGCATACCCTTGATGGCCTAGGCCAGTGGTCGGCAAACTGGGTTTCACGAGCCACATGCGGCTCTTTGGACCCTTGAGCGTGGCTCTTCCACAAAATACGACGTGCGGGTATACACGTACAGTGCGACTGAAACTTCATGGCCCATGTGCAGAGGTCGGTTTTTGGCTCTCAAAAGAAAATTCAATCATTGTACTGTTGATATTTGGCTCTGTTGACTAATGAGTTTGCCGACCACTGACCTAGGCCAGTGGTTCTCAACCTTTCTAATGCCGCGACCCTTTAATACAGTTCCTCATGTTGTGGTGACCCCCAACCATAAAATTATTTTCGTTGCTACTTCATAACTGTAATTTTGCTACTGTTATGAATTGTAATGTAAATATCTGTGGGTCATGACCCACAGGTTGAGACCCGCTGCTGTAGAGCCTAAGACCATCAGAAAACACAGATATTTACATTATGATTCATAACAGTAACAAAATTACAGTTATGAAGTAGCAATGAAAATAATTTTATGGTTGGGGGTCACCACAACATGAGAAACTGTATTAAAGGGTCGCGGCATTAGAAAGGTTGAGAACCACTGGCCTAGGCAGTGTCAGGAGTGTTCTTCAAGTGAACATGAAGATTTGAACCTCTTGACTGGCATGATTTTGTGGGATTTTATGGGTCAAGTAAGTAGTGAACCATTTTCAGAGGTCACCTCAGGCCACTATAAGGAAATCAATATTGTTTTTAGTTTGTATTTGTACGTAACTACATTAAAGTCCATTTAAACACTTACTTTATTGATCTTGATTATTATCTTACTTCTTGCCTATTGTTTTGTTATTGATTTTAATTCTCCCTTGTTTATACAGATTACTTCTTAAATTCCTTTTGGCTTTTCAAAGGTTGTTATTCTATTTGAATATTCCAACCTGAGAACATTAGCCTTTGTTCTCACCAAAGACACCAATTCTATAGCCAGATATGAAAGTCCAAGGACACAATTTTCGCTTTTAAAAGTGTGTACGTATTTCATCAATGACTTTTAGAGATATGTGGTACAGAGAAATTTGATGCCAGTGTGACATTTTCCTTATAGTTCCATTTCTCATGAGCTTATGTGTGGGTAAGGAGGATTGCATGCAATATTATATATTGCATGAGAGTGCTGGGGAATTACTGGGTGGAAAGTAGAAACTGCATGCTTGCCTGGTTGCAGTGGCTCAGTGGTTGGTCATAAACCTATGAACCAGGGGGGTCACAGTTCAGTTCCCAGTCAGGGAAGTTGCCTGGTTGCTGGCTTGAGCCCCAGTTGGGTATGTGCAGGAGGCAGCAGATTAATGATTCTCTCTCATCATTGATGTTTCTCTCTCTATCTCTTTTTCCCTATTAGACTTTAAAAATCTAGCTTTCAGAAAACAAACCCAACTGTCATTCGAAACATTTACAGATATTGACAGTATACACTGAGTGGCCAGATTAGTATGATCTCTGAATGCATAATAATCTGGACACTCAATATATATATATATATATATATATATATATATATATATATATATTAGAGTTTTAGAGGCCTGGTGCATGAATTCGTGCATGGGTGGGGTCCAGCCAGCCTGGCCAGGGGGAGGGGACATTGGCAGTTGGCCAGCCTGCCTGCTGGTCGAACTCCTGGTCGAGGGGACAATTTGCATATTAGTCTTTTATTATATAGGATATACACTGAGTGGCCAGATTATTATGCGTTCATAGATCATAATAATCTGGCCACTCAGTGTATATGAAACAATTCATTTTTTAATTCATTCAAAAATAATTATAATGTCTCCACTATGTACAAAACAATTTGATATTTTGGATAAGATCAATATACTCATTAAAACTTTCTGGTCTGGCATGTTTGCAAAGGCGCTGGCCAATGTCAATACAGAGCCTCATCTGCACTGTAGAGGCTGATCCACCTGCCTAGCAGGTGGCACTATCCCAGCAGCACCTCCTGCCTTATCCACCATTGCAGTCCCAGCTGAGAAGTGGAAGCAAAGAAGAATCTGAGGAATACTATGATGACATGGGCTTTGTTAGTTTTTACTAAACCCTTTTTGAAATATGTTCAATCAAAAGCTGAATTCTTAAATAGCAAATACAATGAGGCATAGAGAAGGGAAGGCCAATACCTAGTGAGGTGAGAAAACAGGTTGTAGTAATATTGCTATATTAAAAGGCACAAGAAGTAAAGACTAGAATGGCAGGGTCTTATTGTAAAACTCAAATGCATTTACATTTGTAAGTATATTAAGTTTTGTAAAAGTAATTTTTTTGTGTGTCTATAAAGGAGACACACATAATTCTTTTAGTCCCTTAGTCTCAGTAAATTCCTTTAACAGTGACCTATAGCTCACTGAGATCCCAATTAATGCCCAGACAGACAAAAAATTAAGTTAGTCTGGCTGGCAATCATAACGGGGGTCAAGATTCAATTCCCAGTCAGGCCACATGCCTGGATTATGGGCTCAATCCCCCAAAGGGGGTTGTGAAGTAGGCAGTTGGTCAGTGATTCTCACCATTGTTGTTTCTTTCTCTCTCTCTCTCTCTCTCTCTCTCCCTTCCTCTCTCTGAAATCAATAAAAACATTTTAAAAGTGTTTAAAATACCAGCTTGAAATTTAGTAAGATTTGCAATGCTTTCTCCTTTTTTTTACTGCTTGTTTTTTATGCGATGGGAAATGTCTGTCTGACTAAAGAGCAGATGTAGCAGACTATGTAGCTATTCCAATTCTACAGAAATGGCAAACCTAATTAAAATACAATTTAGCACTAAAATTGCATTGTTAAGTTAGCTCACATTTTTTTTGTTGGCTAACTGATTACTTAGGTTAAATTTAATATATAATAGCAAAGATGATAGGGTTTTTTCAACTTCATATAATTTCTAAATTTCCACTGAATAATATTTTTAAATTAAAAACAGGAATTGTATTAGGCAGAATAAAAGTTCTACTTTAATTTTAACAATAATACCATATATATGTGTATATATGTGTGTGTGTGTATATATACATATACATATACGTATACATATGTATATACACATGTATATATAATTTATATATATAGGTTAAACTTTGCCACCAGCCAAGTCACTAATACTTTTGGGCCCTAAGTAATTTACTTACCTTAATAAGAACCCCATTTAATCATGGACTATATAAAAAAAATCTTGGGTGAAACAAATAAATTGTACAAGTGAAAAATGCTATGACCATCAAATTTTTTTTTCAAATACAACATATCATTATTAAGAACTCTGAACAATGTTTCAGTTGACTCATTTACCATTATTTTTATGTGTGGATTTAAATTTTTTAAGTAAAAATTAGACATTTCTCTCATGCAATTATAAACAAATAGTCTCCAATTAATTTATTGACTTCATGTTACCATATAAATTACATAATTTGTTCACTGATTTTTTTATTAAAGTCATAAAACAATAATGTTCTTCATTAGAAATCCAGGTCTCCTATTGTATCAGGAGTCAAGCTGAGTCCTGACAATCAGAGGTACACCTGAGCCTTGTGTACTCCCGGAACAAAACACCACTGTCCTCGTTCTAACATGCGCAGCTTAAACTTTTCTCAGACAAGTGACAGGCAGCTCTAAACCTGATACTTCCATGCAGTTCTAAGGTTTTATAATTCACTTCACGGCTGCCAAGAACAGTGTGATCTAAAACTAACAGTGTGCTCATGTGACAAAGAATTTCTGTTTGTGGATTTCAGTCTCACATTTATAAAAATAATTTAATGTCTTAAGTGATTAGTATGTAAATAGGGTCTTTTCTTTGTACCTCTTTTTCATTTTTTATGATTGTATTGTAAATTGTATTACCTATTTTTAAATGTATTATTGTTTTCCTCTGAAAGAAATGTCCTGTCTGTTGTGTTATCCCTTTTTAGACACTCTGGGGATGTACTCCAGCTGTGAAACAGAAGAATACATTAGAAAATGATTGTAATTAGAAAATAAGCCTGCTTTCCCCCAATTTAAGAGCAGAGCTGGTAGTATGTAAAATGACAATAGGAGGCCTATTATAGTCTGTATTGAGTAAACAGATGTACAGAATCTTCAGATGGCCTTCCAAAATCATATTGGATTAGATGTATTTAGGTTTTTGGATATTATTTGAAGGAGGATTAGAAAGTGACTTCACTTACGCAATGTCTTGAGCACCTGTATATCAGTTTACCTTTAGGAATAGAAATACTATTTATGAGACTTAGAATTCATCAAAATATATTCAAGCATAGATGTTATAATGCACACATTAGCAGCTCCTATATTTTCTTTAGGAAGTTACAGAGTTCATGAAGGCATACTGACAATGCTCTAAGACAAATCTAAGCAGACTAAGAAATAAAATTATCACGTTTCCATTTCAGCCCCATCATTGTTCTGACACAAGTATATATATATATATACATATATATATACATATATATGTATATATATGTGTGTGTGTGTGTGTGTGTGTGTGTGTGTGTGTGTGTGTTTAAAACAATTCTACTCATGTAGTAGTTCTGAAAGCAACAATAACAAAAAAATCATTGGTATTTTAACTGGAATGAAGAAGTTAACAGGCTAGCTATCTTTTTGTGGGAAAGGGTGGGGTGAAAATGTACATTCAGAAGTGCTGATATGTATACTGTATAATGGTGATTGTCAAATATTTTAGCAGAAGAATCACTTTTATTTGAAATAACATTTTTTAACTACACATATATAAAAAGGTATTATTGTATTCTGTACCATATGAGTTAACACATAATACAATTCTTATTTAACAACATCCATACAGAAAACTAATAAGAAGAAAGGAGCTAGTAATATACAGAAATGGAAAGAGCCCCAAATACACTGCCACTTGCAACAACTTGGATGCAACTTGAGGACTTTATGCTAAGTGAAGTAAGTCAGACAGTAAAAGACAAATATGGCATGACCACTTATATGTGGAAGCTAAAAAAAAAAAAAAAAAAAAAGCCTAGCTCAGAGAGAGAGAGGAAAGTAGTGGTTACCAGAAGATGAGGGTGAAAAAAAAAGGAGAGATATTAGTGAAAGGATACAAACTTTCAGTTATAAGATTTAAAAATTCTTGAAAACTAATGTACAGCATGATAATTATAGCTAATGATACTTCATTATATACTTATATACTTGCAAGTTGCTAAGAGAGTAAATCTTAAGCATTCTCACCACAAAGAATGATTTGGTAATTGTGTGACAAGATGAAGGTAAGTATTCGCTAATGATCTGGTGATAATGATTTTAAAATATATATGTATCAAGTTAACATGTTGTATATCATAATTTACACAATGTTATATGCCAATTAAATCTCAATAAAGCTCAGAAAAAATAACTTTCCACAAATGTATTTCAAGTTTTGGGTTTAAACCTTTAAAGGACTTTATCCCTATTGGGCTGAGTCACATTTTATCTCATAACTACACAATGTAAAATGATCACTTATCATACTCAAAAATTCTGAGTTATTAATTTAGACAAGGCACAGCAGGGATAGCTTGTCTGTCACTCATATCTTTAGCTTCAGCTAGATGATGGGAAAGCAAGGGGCTGGAATCATATATCTCATTTCCTCATGTGTCTACTGGCTGATATCTATGAGCTGAAGGTCTTGGTTACTCTACACATAGACTTTCTCATGTGGTGTTTCCACACCGGATAGTTCAGGCTTCTTTAAAGCAATGATAATTGGGTTCCAAATGCAGATGTCCCAAGAGAAATTGGTGGCCAATTGGAAATAAATCATAATGCCTTTGTTAGATTATCCTGAAGTAACAGTTTCACTGTATGTACTAGTATTACCTTCGGTGAACAGTTATAAAGTCATTTCCAAGTTCAAGGAGAGGGGAAATAGATCTCATTTCTCAATGAGTATCAATTTTTTGCAAAAGGAGTCAGAAATGTTGCTATGACCATTTTCAGGAAACATAATCTTCCACAGTCCCCTTGATCACAACAATGAAGTCTCTTCCATATGCACAGTATGCTCACCACTTCCTGGAGAAATCCCAAATATCTCATCACATTAAAACACCTAGGTATAGACTAGAGGTCATGAATCCTAGAGTAGATACAGGTGTTTATGAGGTCCAGCTCTCTCTATGTGCAGACTATCAGCTGAAGGACAACTTATTTGACTTTTCACACCCATATCTAATGGTGAGCCAGAGAGAAGGTTCACTATGATCCTTTCATGAATCAGTAAAAAGTGTGCAGCACAGCCCAGCCATTGTGGGTCCGTGGTTGAGCATCAACCCAGGAACCAAGAGGTTGCTTCAATTCCCAGTCAGGGCACATGCCTGGGTTGTGGGCTCAGTACCCAGTAGAAGCCATGCAGGAGGCAGCTGATCGATGATGTTCCTCTCTCATCAATATTTCTATCACTCTATCCCTCTCCCTTTCCCTATCAAGTCAATAAAAGCATGTTTAAAAAGGGTGAAGCGCAAAGGAGGCACTCGTTCATACCAATTCTGAAATACATAGACATATATTGGCAGTTTCTTCACTAATGACCAGCCCTCTTGAGTGAGTGCAAATGATTCACAGTAGCTCTTGGCTCTATCATCTGTGTCCCCCTTCCTTTTCCAAAATAAAGGTAGGTCACTTTTGAAACATAGTAGTTTTCACAACTTGTTTCTTGCCCTTCAAAGTTTGGGGGCTCAGATACCTATTGCCTTCGTACTGTTTCTAACATAATAACTTAAAAATATTTTGGATTTCTTATTCATTGATATATAGCCATTAGGAAAAAATCCGTATACCCACAAATCTCATTAAATAAGCTTTTATTCTGAGAATTAAATCTTAAGTTCTTAAAGGGGCTTTCATTTAATTAAGAGGCATGTCTTTAAGTTCCTGGGAGGGCCTTTTTCTCAGTAAATCATGTTCTGACGCACAACCTCATTGTTCCTTTTCTGAGATCCTAACAAAGAATCACATAGTTCTATTGACAGGGAAGGAGAAATAGTTTTATTTTCAAACCTATCATTTTGTGGCTTCTTCATATTTAACAGATCTTCTTTCAACTTATTTGATCTTTCTCATACTATTCAATAAGTAGCAAGAAGATAGGCAGCACTTTCAACTATCTGCCTATTAGTGTTGGTTAGATCATTAGGTTCATTTGATTCATTCTCTTTCTACTTTTCATATTATCCCAGTCAAGTTAAATTTTCAGCCACCACATTAAAAAGGACCTTTTTCTTTAATGTTTAATATTTTCTTCACTGTTATTGAAGTCTCACTGACAGTGTTCTCAAGGGTTATCATGTTTCTCTTAATGATATCTTCAGGAACATGGTCACAAAGCCCCTGACATGTTTTTAGTGTTTTGTTTTGTTTTCTTTCTTTTTAAATATATTTTATTGATTTTTTATAGAGAGGAAGAGAGGGATAGAAAGCTAGAAACATCGATGAGAGAGAGACATCGATCAGCTGCCTCCTGCACGCCCCCTACTGGGGATGTGCCTGCAACCCAGGTACATGCCCTTGACCGGAATCGAACCTGGTACCCTCCAGTCCGCAGGCCAACGCTCTATCCACTGAGCCAAACCGGTTAGGGCTTGTTTTGTTTTTTTTGTTATGGACTGCCTGTTCTGAGAACCAAAATCAATTTCAGTTTCTCTGACCGTATAACACATTACCACATCACCCCAAACTTAATATTATTAGACAACTATTTTTTGTCTCGGTAGTTCTGTGGATCAAGAATTAAGACAGGAAACAGCAAGAATGACTCTCTGGTTAATAATATATGAGCCAGATAGAAAAACTGAGGGTTCAACTTAACAATCGCCTCATTCACTTATGTGGTATGTATGTAGTAAGATGGCCATCTCAGTTCCTCTCCTGTGGAACTCTGCCTGCACTAGGTCAGGCTTCCTTATGGAAAGGTGACTGAGTTTCAAGAGCAAGATTCCAGAAATAGAGTGTATACTGTGTGGAAGCCTTACCACTCTTTCTGATCTAGCTTCAGAGTCACACAATGTCATTTCCAGTACATTCTATTCATCAAGGCATAAAGCCTTATTCATCTTCAAGGAAAAAGAGAAATGCATTCTACTTGTTGGAGAGTGAAGACATTTAGGACTAGAAATAGTCCTATAGCTGTTTTTGTGTTTTATGTTTTCTTTTGTGTCTGTTGTTTTTTTGAAATGACAATCTGCCATAAGATGAAATAGCATAGAAAAACTATTAAGAACAATCTGTCATTTACAAATAGTTTGTGTATAAACATTGTATTGGTATATTGCAGTCAATTAGATACCAAAGAATATGACTGGAATTTCTATCCATAACCCCTACCAGTTTTACACAACAGCCTTGCTGTTTAATAATTGTATTATGTTTTAACTCATAGGGTACAGAATACAACAGTACCTTTTTAATATATGTATTTTTAAAAAGTTGTTATTTCAAATAAAAATGATTCTTCTGCTAGAATATTTGACCTTCACTATTATATCAAAGAAAAAACAAGTTTCAATCATATGCAAAAAGGAAACTTTTAGTTTGTGTCTTAATATAGTAGGTGTACTGGTTAATAATGTGGATTTTTTTTCAATAGATGGGTTATACATATGTTGATATATACGCAATTTGATATGTATGCTATTTTGTTGTATTGACAACAAGCTTCAAAACTTCATATATCAAATTTGCTGAAGGTGTTAACATCATAGATATTTTTACACTTAAAAATGACAAATTTCATGCCAAAAAAAAAGAGCATTTGTGGGAAGTTTTAATTCATTACTTTATTTTGAAGAAAAGTGCTGCTGAAAGTTATCATATACTTCGGGAAGCTTATGGTGAACATGCTCCATCTCAAGATACTTGTGAATGCTGGTTCAAACACTTTAAAACTGATGATTTTGATGTGAAAGACAAAGAACATCCAGGTCAACCGAAAAAGTTTGAAGATGGACAATTACAAGCATTATTGGATGAAGATGCGTGTAAAACTCAAAAACAATTTGCAGAAAGATTAAACATTGCTCAGCAAACAATTTCCGATCGTTTACAAGCAATGGGAAAGTTTTTAAAGGAAGGAAAATGGGTGCCACATCAACTGAACAAAAGACAAATGGAAAACCAGAAAGTCATCAGTAAAATATGGCTTCAACAACACGAAAGAAAGTCTTTTTTGCATCGAATTGTGACTGGCGGTGAACAGTGGATTTATTTTGAGAATCCCAAATGCACAAAATCATGGATTGATCCAGTCAACCATCAACATCGACTGCAAAGACAAATCGCTTCGGAAAGAAGACAATGCTTTGTGGAATCAGGAAGGTGTGGTGTATTATGAGCTTCTAAAACCAGGTGAAACTGTTAATACTGATGACTACCAACAACAAATAATCAATTTGAACCACACTTTGATCATAAAATGACCAGAATGTGCCAGAAGACAAGGCAATGTAATTTTGCTTCATGATGACACACCATTACACACTTCAAAACCAGTTAAAGACACGTTAAAAGATCTTGTCTGGGAAGTATTAAACCACCCGCTGTATTCACCATACCTTGCTCCTTCAGAGTACTACTTGTTCTGATTGATGTCACACGCACTTTCTGAGCAGCACTTCAAAACGTACGAAGAAGTGGAAAATTGGGTCTCTGAATGGTTTGTCTCAAAACAAGAAAAGTTCTATTGAGACGGTATCCACAAATTACCTGAAAGATGGGGAAATGTGTAGCTAGCTATGGATATTACTTTGAATAAAGCACTTTTGATATTTCTCTTGAAATTATCGTGTTTTCTTTGATTACAAAATCTGCATTATTAACCCGTACACCTAGTACTTTTATTAACTACTGTCAACAAAATAGCTTAGCAGCAATTTTAAAGAGTCAGGAAATCTAACATTCTATCAATTTTGGTTTTATTGACATTTTGGACTTGAAAATTCTTGGTATGGATGTCTGTTTTGTGTATTATAGGATGTTTAGCAGTATCTGTAGCCTCTACCCACCACTATCCCCTCCAAGTTGTGAGAATGAAAAATGTACTCTTGTCAAAAATACAAAGCTCAAATCTCACCATGTGGAAACATCAGACAAACCAAAACTGAATGACATTCCACAAAACCACTTGTACAAGGGACTGTGGTAGGTAGCTTTTCAAGTTGGTCCTCGATGATGCCCACCCCTTGATATTCACCCACTTGTATAATATCCTCTCTTTAGTTACTTCTAATCAATAGTCAACCATGATAACGATAAGACATAACTTCCGTGATTGTGTTAAAATAAATTGTGCCTTTTATCTCTTGGTAGCAGACTTGCTCTATTGCCTTCTTGGCTTTCATGCTTTAATGAATAAGCTGCCATATTGGAGAGGACTGGCAAGTAACTGAGGGTAGAATCAGTCTAACAAACCATCAGGCACTGATTTCTGCTAATCTCCTGTCCAGTTAAGCATTGAGATAACTTTGACCCAGACAGCAGTTTAATTGCAGCCTCTAGGAGACACTGAAGTAGAGAATCAAGTAAAAGTGTGTCCAGATATTTGACCCAAAAAACAGACATAATACATGCATTTTTTAAACATTTACATTTTGGGGCGATACGTTATATAAAAATAAAAAGAAATACAATATTTTAACCATAAAGCAACTAAGGGGCCATGTTAGAATGCACTTGACTATTTTAGAATAAAACACCTTCAACGGATAAATTTTTTGGCTAGAAATTATTTATCCAAAAGAGATCCTCTTAGTAAAGCATAACAATTGCATGTTAATTTCAGTTTAACTTCCATTTCATTAGATAATCCTCTCTCACATAGTCCAAAATCAAAGAACAAAAGTTTGGTTTTAAACAACCATGTTTTTATTCCATTATAAGCAAAACTTTAGCTGAGGAACGCAATTAGCTATCAACCAGAATCTGAACATTTTAAGACTCGAGTTTTCCAAGTGTATATAGGTAACAACACAGGGAAGAAGTAACTTGGCCATTCTAAAGATCGGAAAGCCCTGTGGGGCTGGCACAGTCCTAGACCTGAAGCTGCCTTTTGATATCGCTAGACCACTGGGTAACACCAGATCTGTACGTTTTGGCAATCCAAAGTTACAACGTATTATTAGATGGATCTAGTTTTAGAAAGTTATAGTTCTAAAATATCTTCCTTGTTTGTAATTTCACTTCATATTGTTCAGATCTAAATTGTGTGTTATGAAAAATATTCCAAGGAGGGAAATTTGAATATATAGATTCCACGATGGGTATATCTAATTTCTAATTTCCAAAACTGTTCTTACATTTGTTTTACTCTTATTTTCTTTATATTTTTGTCATTGAGAAGGACAATTAACGTAGTAATTTTTTTTTAGTTTATCCCTTAATGAATTGATTTTATGCCTGCCATATGTCCTATAAAATATCTCAACCACACAACTAAACATACTTAACTCATAAATTATTTTAGAAAAGTACTTTTATCCTCATGTTAGAATAGTTACCTTAGTATAAAAATAATTCCCTTAATTATTTTTAAATAGGAATGTAAGTTATATTTATATAGGTTCAATTAAATGCTATTACATCATTGGTGCCATATTTCAACATGAGTTTCAAGGAGATTCTATATGTTAAATGTCTTTAAGTATATTAATACTAAGAGCATATTAATCAGATATGTACATAAACTTAAAATAAAATAGTATTTTATACATTAATATACATTTGGACATTGTACTGTGAGCCCTATCCTGGCTACATTATAACAAAAATTATTGTGTGTGTGCATATGTGTGTGTCTGTGTGAGTGTGCTTAATGTGATATGAATTACTTCATTTATCAGTTCTCTGCTGTAAATAAATACTCAGGCCTTGGAATAGCCATTATTCCCATGTGAGATAACAAGTTCTTAATTGAACACATGACTGTCTTAATTGTTGCTCCATGCAAACTTTGTCTTCGTCTGCTCAGCCCGCAATAACGAAGTACCATAGATCAGGTGGCTTAAACAACAGAAATTTATTTCATCACAGTTCCGAAGGCTGCAAATCTAAGATCAGGTGTCAGCATGTATATTTTTAACCCTAAATTCCATGTATCAATAAATGCGAATTGGGGAACACATAAAATGCTTATTCATTCTTGATCTAGATTTAGGAACACAGCATACAACTCTTAACATTTATCAGGCCGCTTCAGTGTGATTCAGCATAATTCACTTTAATGACCTCTACAAATATATTCTAGGAATAGAAAGTTGCTGCTGACACTTTTCTGGATAAATGAAGCAAATGAGGTGTAACAAAGACTATTCTGCCTTAACTCCAGTCAACTTCTCCACAAGAATGTGGATGTTTCATGGAGAAATTGATTACAGCATCTAGGGCTAATAATGTCTCAATTGCATAAAAGAGCTGCCTTGTTTTTCATTCCAGGAAAACAGCATTTGAAGCCATTCCCTTTAAGTCATGCAATATTTAGAACCAATTAATGTGAATTTGTTTTTAAATAGCACAATACATTTACCTGTAAATAAGGGAATTACCTTTTGGGTATCTGAAAAATCCTCATCTAACTTCAGTATTCAAGTGTAAATAATTATTGCTTAGATTTCAATTCAGAGATTTCAAAGAGTCAACAAAAATCTCGAAAGAGAAAAGATAGATTAATGGAGTTATAAAAAATCTGGGCTCAATTAATAAAAGTTCCCAGAGAATATAAGAATAGAATTTCATATGAAACCATTCACATTTATATCCTGTGGTTAAGAGTACAAAGTGAGGAAAAGTAAACATGCAAGAATAAATTCTCAATATAAAACAGACTTAAAGGGAGATAGTAATTTAATACTATCCTATAAATTTAGGGGTTCTTTAAATATTTTCTCATATATTTTAGCTTTGGAATATTCTATTTTAATATAAATAAAGCCAAGTAATAATTCCAATATTTATGAGCTCTGAAAATCCTTTTAAAATGTTTATTGAATATGTATATAAATAGTTATGCATATTTATTCTTTTTAAATTGTTTGCAATGTAGTTCCCTGTGTCTCTGCCTTCTTTTTATGTATATGTAAATATGCATGTAAATACTTAAATTATTGATTTTAATAGTAGTAAATTTAACAGTACCAAATATAAAGTTTTGAAATTATTTAACATAAGTGTTTTATAAAAAACTTATTTTTTATAAATAATTTTAACTAATATTATAGTATGGAAATAGATTACTAATTCTGTTATCTCGAGTCACTTTAGCATCATCTTGGAATTTCTAAGATTAAGAAATAGAAGAATACTTATTTAATACATATGCTTGCACATACAAGTGCTTATTTATTTACTTTTATTATAATAAAATTGTTTTATTTATTTTATCATTTCTTGTTTAAAAGAAAATATAAAATGTTGAAGAAATGTCAATAGACATTATTTAAGAATTTGCTTTCCTTTTAAAATATGAAAGTGACAGAAAATTAGATGATTTTCTAATTAGAAATATCTCAAGACAGGGTATATAGTTACTAATAATTTATATGCAGTATCTACACTAATAAAAGAGAAACATGCAAATTGACCATACCTTCGCTACGCCCATAAGCCATGCCCACAAGCCAATCAGGAGCAAGTATGCAAATTAACCCAACCAAGATGGCTGTGGCCATAGAGTGAGCAGGAGGCTTGGGTTTCCCCGGCGATGGAGGAAGCCAAGCTTCCTGGCCGACCCTGGCCTCCGCTCAAGGCTACAAAGTTTCAATTATCCTATATAATAAAAGCTTATAATGCTAAGTGTCCTGTTGGCCATTCAACCAATCAAACATAATATGCTAATGATATACTAAGGCCACTCACCTGATCATTATGATGTGCACTGACCACTGGGGGGCAGACAGTTGACAGGTTGACCAGTTGTTACAATGTGCACTGACCAGCAGGGAAGCAGACACTGATAGGTTAGCTTGCTGCTGGGGTCCGGCAGATTGGGACTGAGCAAGATGGGCCAGACATGCCCTGAAGCCCTCCCACGGTCCCTCCCCGGCTGGCCAACATCCTGCATCCCTCCCTGGCCCTGATCGTGCACTGGTGGGGTCCCTCAGCCTGGCCTGCACCCTCTCACAATCTGAGACCCCTCAGGGGATGTCAGAGAGCTGGTTTCAGCCCAATCCCACAGGCCAGGCCAAGGAAACCCCACTGGTGCACAAATTCATGCACCGGGCCTCTAGTAGAAGATAAATAAATCTCAGATACCAGGGCCTCCGCTTGAGTCACCGGGGGGCATGGCCGGCCTGCAAACCACCACAGGTCCCTCACCCAGGCCTCTCCACACCCCAAGGGAACCCCCACCCTGATCTGAGACACCCTTCAGGGCAAACCAGCTGGTCCCCACCCGTGCACCAGGCCTCTATCCTATCTAATAAAAGAGTAATATGCAGATTGACCATCACTCCAACACACAAGATGGCTGCCCCCATGTGGACACAAGATGACCGCCACAAGATGGCCAGCAGGGAAGAGACCAGGCCTGCAAGGGAGGGCAGTTGTGGGTGATCAGGCCAGCAGGGGAGGGCAGTTGTGGGTGATCAGGCCAGCAGGGGAGGGCAGTTGGGGGGATCAAGCCTTCAGGGGAGGGCAGTTAGGGGTGACCAGGCCGGCAGAGGAGGCAAGTTGAGGGCGACTGGGCCTGCAGGGGAGGGCAGTTGGGGTGACCAGGCCTGAAGGGGAGGGCAGTTAGGGGCAATCAGGCTGGCAAGGGAGTGGTTAGGGGGTGATCAGGCTGGCAGGCAGAAGTGGTTAGGGGCAATCAGGCAGGCAGGCAGGTGAACAGTTTGAAGCCGGCAGTCCTAGATTGTGAGAGGGATGTCCGACTGCCCATTTAGGCCCGATCCCACCGGCCTAAATGGGCAGTTGGACATCCCTTGAGGGGCCCCAGATTGGAGCGGGTGCAGGCTGGGCTGAGAGACACACACCTCCGTGCATGAATTTTGTGCACCAGGCCTCTAGTATTTATATGTTTATATATGTGTGTATCACATCATATTGTTTGATTTAGATTAAACATTACTTAAGATATTGACACTTTTTATTTTCATAAAAGTGCAATATGTATTAAACAACCTTTATAAAATCTTTCATTATTCTGGATACAACTAGTTTAACTTTTATTTCATAATCAATGTTTTAAGTATTCTTATGTTACTTCTATGTTTAGTGTTAAGGAAAGCTTTTAAGTAGAAGTGTGTTATTTTATACGTGAAAGGTAGATGTTGATTAATGTTAGTTAATAACTATAGATTAGTTAAAAAATTATATTCTGTTATTAATCCCAAATTGCCGACAGATGAAAGGAAATAATTGTGTATAACATGACATGCATCAATACAAAATCCAGTGAAAATATATGTTTCCCTAGAGTCCATTATGCATTGGTTATTGTTTTAAAATGGAATCTAACTACTAAAATAATGCAGTACTTATTAAAAATAATATATCCTGGATATTGAGGCATTGAAATTAATACTTTGGAGAGAGAATCACTATCTATTCTGTCTATAAGGGCTATAGCCTTCAAGGTTTTAAAGAATTAATACCATCCTTAAACACAAGAGCAGTAAGAGTTTCAGCATCATCAACTTTATCAAGTGTAGTCTGACAAATGTTTCTTTTGTTGTCGTTCTTTTGTTATTTATTTTATTATTGAACTGTAGGGTCAACAGTTTCTTCTGAATTATCAAAACAGAATATAGCTCCATTTATAGTGAATGAGCAATCAATAATAACTCTAAACTGGTTCAATACTGTGAAACACTTTCACATTTTCTTATTACCTTTTTCTGAATGTGCACACTTTTGAATTTTTATTAAAATTAGCAGATGAAATTCCAGTTTAAAAAGGGGAAAAAAATATGAGTCATTTTTACTGTGTTTCCAAATCTCAATACAGAGTTCTACCTTTGAGGATAACACGTGGTACACTCTACGCATCAAGACTTTCTGGAAGTAGTTTTTAAATGGTGCCCTCACTCTTCCAAAGAGCAAGCTCCCTTAGGGTTCCTCCTGGGAAAAAGGGGGAAGGGAAAGACCAGTGAGATGATGATGGATCATGACATCTTTTTTGAATGTGAATGGCTCTGCTTTCATCTGTGTTAAGTAACTATTAAATTTCTGAGTAACCTTTCTTTAAATAAAGGGTTTTCTGCTTAAAACATTTTAAAGGCTGGAAAAAGAAATCTGCTGTGGCATACTTTTAGTTTTAACTTTAAATGGATAGTGACTTTTTTTCCTATTACACACTTACATGGCAAGTTTCAAGAATTTTCTTTTTTTTATTATTGTTTTAAGTATTACAAATAGTAGTACATATGTCTCCTTTTTTTTTCCCCCATTGACCTCCCCTCAGCCTCCCCTACCCCCCAGTACATGCCTTCACCTGCCCGCCGCCCCACCCCCACCCCAGTGTCTTATATCCATTGGTTATGCTTATATGCATGTGTACAAGTCCTTCGGTTGGTCTCTTACAGCCCCCCTCGCCCAACCTCCCCTGTCTTCCCAATGTGGTTTGACAGTCTGTTCAATGCTTCTTTGCCTCTGTATCTTTTTCCCACCATTTCTTTCCTTTAAAAAGTTTTGCCTTTGCAGACTAGAAATAAACATATAATAACAAAACAAAACAAAACAAAACAATGTTTGAGTCCCAATTTCAATGTCCAACAGTTCTGAGTCCCTGTTTCAATGTCTAACTTAAAATCAGGGGTACTATATTGGGAAATCAGATCGTGGCCTATAGTTTTACAGTATTTTCTACACATACACACATGCATGCACACACAACATACACACATACACACCAGCTGAGAAAATAAGTGAAGTCTATTCATGGAGAGAGTATGTATTTTCCCTGAAAAGGTCAAGGAATCTTTAACACTGACTTCAAAGAGATGATATCTGTTACCATCTCCTTTACATAAGTACTTAAGTATTATATAAACTCAAATCCAAACTCTCTGCTGCACAGCTTAATTTTTCTGAAATTCTATTCTTAGAACTAGAAATCTCGGTAATTTTTGATTACCCATTTACTTTATTTGCACACGTTCTTAGACATGCTTCTATAGGACCAAATGATTTGTGACATAGATAAACCAGAAAAAGAAAGAAAAGATAAATAAAATTGCTGCCATCACGCACTCGGGTGAGCTATATATGTCTATACATCATATCCATCAATTGTAAGACACATTATTAATTCATGCAATTCTAAGAAAAAAAACAATTAAATTGTGACATGCTATCAACTGTAATACTGATTCTAATTTTAGAGATATTATATTAAATATATGTACCTAGAACAAAAACAACCATATAAGCATTTTATTTTTATAAAATACCACATAAAATGCACTTTGAGCCCTATTTCTAAGATGGAAAAAATTAGAACAAAATTATAAGTAATAATCACAAGAGCACAAAACTAATATAATGGTGAATTCAGCATTTAGAATTGAATATGTCTGGCTGTAGGAACCATCTTCTCCCTACAGATTTCCACTTCTTAAGAATTCATAAATGACAATATTCCATTGTTTTGTTTTTACTTCTGGAAATGCCTCTCATGACACTTATTTAATAGCCTTATATGTCATAGTCTGAAACTAGAGTATAACAATGGCACAATCAATATTGTAACCAAATAATAGATTTCAATATATTCTTAAGTTTTAATCACTAAGAAAAATATATTGCTTCTCTACTCCAAAATCTCAATAGTTGTGGCTTTTTAAAAAAATTAATTTCATTATATTGCCATGTATGGCAGTACTTTATACTTAATAGCTTTAAAATGCTTTGGTCATTTGGATAAATGGTCAAAGCAACTATGGAGCTGAGCAGCCAAAACTGTGGTAATCAATAAACCATGTAATCCAATACAATATGGCTGTGGCTATGGCTACACATATGAGGGTAATTAGTGTTTTAAATAAGAAATAAATTACAGAATACATTTTATGAATTTTAACATAAAGACCTTATAAAAAGTCAATATCATGTACTCAAACAGAGAGTAATATTAATAAGACAAAAACTTATTAAATGCTTATTATGAACCAAGGACTAATCTAAGTGACTTTTTGCATTATTTCATGTGTTTCTCATAGTAAACATACATGGAGAAAATCACTACTATTATGTCCACTTATTAGATAAGGTAATAAGAATTTATCAAATAATTTGCTTATAGAGTTAAACATGGGACATGCAGGATTTATACCAGTTCCACAGCTGAGACTTTTAACCTACCCATAATATTTCTTTCCAAGCCAGATGAAGAAATAGACTGAAACGCCTGAGACTAGCAATGAAGTTCAAGTTACAAAGGAAGTACAAATCACCCTAGCTCACTTACTGTGACCTTTGTAAAATATTTGCCTTGCCCTGATTATCACAGGATCACCTATACTTTAACATGGGTTTTCCTTTGCCTGTATTTCCTCCTTCGTTGCCCAAGCCAAAGCTATTGTCCTAAGCCTCCCGACTGACTCTGTATAAATACTGACACCAGTCATGTGTGCACACAGAGGAATGACCATGGGAAGACACAGCAAGAAGGCAGCCATCTGCATGCCAAGAAAAAGGACTCAGAAAAAATCAATTTTGGCAAAACCCTGATCTTGGACTTCCAGCCTCCAGAACTATTAGAAACTAAGCCATCTAGTCTATAATATTTTATTAGGCACTCTAAGCAGATCATTTCTAAGTTTTCTGTCCTAGTATTTGCTAAATATCATGAATGTACATGGTTTTATCTCACTTTCCTGGAAGGACTGATGGGAACATTTATGAGATAATAAGTGTAAAAATTAGGGATTCATAAATATTCAAATCATAGTATTAGCAACGTTTGCCACTTATTTTTTAAGTGTTCAAAATTTGATGGATCTAGAATATAGTTTTCAAATTGAGGGAGTAAAGTAGAGTAGAACACTGTTTCAAGATATTGACTGCCCCCCTCACCTTCCCAGAAGTGTAGTTCCCTGACCCATTAGGTTGGTTGGGCTCAGCAACATGCCTGGCTTTAGCCAGTGGATATTGACAAATGTAATACAAAGGTTTGAACTGTGCTTGTGCAGTGAATGGGGCCCTTGTGACTCTGTCGCAGTCAAGGGGAAAATGCCCCCTTCCACTCATGGAATGAACTTAAGAGCAAATCACACTGAAGAGCCAAGAGCAGCCTCAGCATGAATCAGGGCTGCCCAGCTGGATCTAGACAAGATGAGCTGACGCACAGGTAAACTGCAGATGCATGAGAGAGAACAAAGGACAGCTGTTTTAACTCATGCAATTTTGAGGAATTATGCCCTACAGCATTACTGAGGCCATGGTTGACTGATAGAGAAACCATGGTTGCACTCCATGAAATGAAAGTTAATTAAAATATAGGTAGAACTTTTCAATTACTGCCTGATTATCACAGGATCACCTATACTTTAACATGGGTTTTCCCATGTTAAAGTATAGGTGATTCAGGAAATCACTATAGTTATTATTTAATTTCAAATATTATATATTTTTAATGCATCACAGAAGATAATGCTGAAATCTAACATTTCTTGAGCACTTATTATGTTCCAGGCACAGTGATCCCTTCTGATTACTTCATTTCATTTAAACAACAACCCCAAGAGTAAGTACAGCATACTGATTAGCACAGTTTACAGATGTCCAGTGATTGTCATAGGCTCATGGAGCTAATATGTTGTGGAGCTGGAATTTAAACCCAAGCAATCTTGTTTTAATGCCTGAGTTTTTAACTTTTATGGTATATCCAATACCACAAATTACATATTATTTGAAGGAAATTATCTAAATTTATTTGCCATTCTAATATATGATATTTTGTACACAAAGATGTCTTCTCCAAACTACATATACTAAATTATACTTTTACTAGAGGCCTGGTGCATGAATTCATGCATGGGTCCCCTTGGGGTGGCCTGCAGGGACTAGGCCCCAGCTTGCACCCCCAGCCTCACAGCCTCACAGCCCCAGACCCCTGCAGCCCCTCAGAGCCTGGGAGCTGGGCAGCAGCTCCAACTCCCACTGCTGCCACTGGTCCCTGTCTGTGGGGCGATTGGGCCCCTGCTTGCACCCGCCTCAGCCATGCACTGCCCACTCACCTGCTCCACCATCCCACTGTGGTCCCGCTCTGGTAGGGGCTCATTGGGGCCGGCAGCGCCTCCACTGCTGCCTGCTGTCAATGCTGCATCATGGAAGCCCGCCATGTTCCGCCCCACCCCCTGGTGGTCAGTGCATGTCATAGAGAGCGGTCGGACTCCCATTTGAACTCCCAGTTGAATGACTGCCCAAAGGGACAATTTGCATATTAGGATTTTGTTATATAGGATTATATATATATATCACCATATATGAAGAATCTTACATATTTAAAAAATCTCTTATTCTATGTCTCAGTAGTCAAAATATTTACAAATATAGTCTCAGATTTTTATCATTAAACATGGGTTCTTACACCTCAACAGAATAGGAAATTGGACTGAGGGGAATTGCCAGGTTAAACAGTTATACTAAAGCCAATTGATTTATCAGACCTTTGATTTGATGTTAATATCAAACTGATGAAAATTGAATAAAAGTATTACTTCTCTCTAGCCTTCTCCATATCTCGCAGGTGGACTGTTGAAAGGTTATTACTGGAAAAGAAAGATGTGAGGCATTTATGATAAAGGGAATTATCAGAACACTGATGTTATATTCAGAAAAATTAGGTGCTTGAATCTTTATAATATTTGATAAGATTTTTGTAACTAGGCCTAAAATAATCCAGAATCATCTCAGATCATCAAAAAGCAAGCTGGAAAACTCTGAAATATAATAACCTTCTTGGTATCTATAAATTTTCCCCAACTCCTCTCCCCCATCCCTCACCACCTCCAAATCTCCAGGTAAACAAAATACAAGTTCTAGAAAATTTGCAGGACATACCATGTTAGACATAGAGGTTTCAATGGGTGGGTGAGATCAACCAAAGAACCTGTATGCATATATGCATAACCCATGGACACAGACAATGGGGTGGTGAAGGCCAGAGTCCAGTGCAGGGGTTGGCTAGAAGAGGTTAATGGGAGAGCGGGGAGGAACATATGTAATACTTTCAACAATAAAAATTTTTAAAAAGTAAATAAAAATATGAACATTGAGGAAGAAATTCTCATATTGAATGAAGATCAAATATTATCCAATCATAAGGTTTGCCTGAAATAAAGTTGATGTTAAAAGTAGCCAAATCAGATTAGCTATCCTAACAGACCACTTGTATAGTCTAAGTGAAATAATTTAGTTCATTTTTATTGATCTTAGTATTCACCAGAATTTGAAATCAAATATTGGTTTGGCTTGAACATTAATGCATCTAGTTGAATGAATTGAACGATGTTTTTTAAATATATTTTATTGATTTTTTACAGAGAGGAAGAGAGAGAGATAGTTAGAAACTTTGATGAGAGAGAAACATCGATCAGCTGCCTTCTGCACACCCCCTACTGTGGATGTGCCCGCAACCAAGGTACATGCCCTTGACCAGAAAAAACCTGGGACCTTTCAATCCACAGGCCGACGCTCTGTCCACTGAGCCAAACTGGTTAGGGCTGAATGATTTTCTTTTCCCCTATCATTCAACTTGCACTAGACAAATTCATGTTATTCTCTATGGTATTGCTCACATTTGTATTTTTTCAACTGCATAATATTATAGCCTTTCAATGGTAATTGATTTCCAGAAGTATTCAGATAAACTGCATGGTTTGATGCTGTTTCTATTTCACCTTACAAAACATATTATAGCATTTCTCTGAATTAAAAGATTTTAGCCATGGCTACTTGAGTTCTAGTTAAATACATTCCATCCAAACATTGAGTCTAGTCATTTACTTTAATATTGGTCAGCTGGCTGTTTTCCCAAATCATTTAGAATTCTTACACTATTAACTTTAAATGACTATTGATTTCAAACTTCTATAGACCAGATGACTTTTCAAATCAGTCATAATAAAGCAGTGTCAATACACATAGTAGGTATATAACTAAGGACCTGCAAAGGCTAAAAATAAAATGCAACACTAAACAGGATTAATTGATATGAAAATTGATAAGGTTTTGCATTTTATTTTAATGAAGTAAATATCAAATGCCAAAGGTGGCATTTCAATTGCACAGTTATTATCACATTATTGAACAATCTATCCTTTTACTTTCTCATTTGACTCTATTGGAATAATTACATATTAAGCTATTCCATACTCAGGCATTTAGGATTATGTAAAAGAAAAAAGAAACAGCATGCATTTTTTTTTCCACATGTAAAGGAATGATGATACTTCTCAGGTGCTTGGAATTCTTCCAAAACATACAGGTTATCAGAGTCAGCAGTAGTTAAAACACAGCTACAGTGTGCATTTTCTGCTGATTGTTTGACCTCTCAAGCTAGCAGAGACTGCCTCTGTGGATCTTAAGTCAACAGCTACAGTGTGTGTCACATAGTTCAGTGCACCACTCTTCCCTCCTTTTCACATGAACTCCAGCACACGTGTGCATATTCATAGGCTGTAATGCACTTATTCTCTTTTCCATTCCGGAGGTCTGTTATTTTTTTTTTCTTTTTAATATATAAAAGGAACAGCATGACCCCATCTTAAAAATTGAAATACTAACTGATCTATGGTTATTCCTGCAATATCACTAGTGTTGGTGAATAATTCAAATTAAATAGTTTTCTATCCATTCCATTTTAAAGGACTTCATTTACTTTCTTTCAGTGGTTTCCTCCCACACTGTTCTCACCCTGCATTATTCATATGCAACCTCACAAATTGCTTTGAGTTTGAGCAGTGCGGATATAAATCACAGGACTATTTTCCCTGGAGGACGTCAGCCTTAAGCTCTATAACTTGTTTTAAAATAAAAACTGTGTTCAATTAAGGTGATTTGTTTGCTTCAAAAAATTAACTATCCTATATTGCCATTTGCAGGAAGAGTAGGCTGAAGTTACATTCCAGGGTGTTGGAATAATTTTAGAAATAATTTACTTTTTCACTTTCTGGTTGTATCCCAACATCGAGCTTATCCTGTGTATTTACTTGAGGCATGGTCACATTTCTCAGGATATAAATATAGCTATCAAAGATTTCTTTCCCAAATTAATTTGTATTTTTACTTTCGAATAGCTTTTATGTAAACAAACTCAAATAATATGTGGGGTTTTTTTTTATTCTCTGCTTTCCAAGCCCTTTATTGAAGGAGAGAGGAGACAAATGGGTAGAAATGCAAATTGAAAACATTAGATTCAGTATGATATGCTGATAGTATAGTAGCATATTAGGAATGGTATCTCTGAAAACAGTGGTGTAGAGAATTCCACTCATCTGTCCCCAAAAGCAATTTGCGATGAAAAGGCAACCTTCATAATGGTAGTGAATATTTGCAAACCACAATCTGATAATGCATTGACATTCAAAATACAGAAGTAATTCAACAGCAATAATACAAATAATTCAATTAAAATGTGCAGAAAATCTGAATAGACAATTTTCCAAGGAAGACATATAAATGGCCAATGTGTACATAAAAATAAGCTCAACTGCACTGCAAATCAAAACTGCAATGAGATATCACTTCACACCTGTTAGAATGGCCAATATAAAAAAGACAACAGGTAAGTGTTACAGAGGATGTAGAGAAAAAAAATTCTTCAGTATTGTTAATAGGAATGGAAATGTGTTCAGCCACTAAATAACTACTCCAACGAGATATCTGCACACACATCTATTAAATATTATTCACTATAGACAATATATGAAAACAGAAAAGTGCCCAACAATGGATGAATACAGAAAATGTAATATATATATATATATATATATATATGTGTGTGTGTGTGTGTGTGTATGATATATTTTATACCACACATACACTGGAATGTTATTTAGCTATTACAAAATAAATCCTGATATTTGCGACAACACAGATGGATCTCAAGAGCATTATGCTAAGTGAGATAAATCAGACAAAAACAAGTACTATATGATGTAACTTGGGCAGAATAAAAAAAAATCCAAACTCATAGGAACAAAGCACAGAATATTTATTGTTAGGTAGGGAAAATGGGGAGATAGTCACAGGGTTCAAGTTTCCAGTTATAAGTTATGAGGTACATTACATTATACTAGAGGCCCTCTCACAATCTGGGACTCCTTGGGGGATGTTGGACTGCTGGTTTTGGCCCAGTCCCCACAGGCCAGGCTGAGGGATCCCACAAGTGCAAGAATCCATGCACCGGGTCTCTATATGCATATAAGATCTTTGATTAATCTCTTCCTGCCCTCCTCCCTCCCCCCTTTCCTCTGATATTCATCAGTCTCGTTCCATGTTTCCATGCCTATGCATTGAGCGTCTGCCCCTGGTGGCACATCACATTACCGACTGAATGGTTGAACAGTTGAACAGTCACTTATACTTTTATATATATAGATATTACATATTACACCTTACATATTATAGTATGTATTATCTATATATATAAAAGCCTAAGCAACCATCGCAACCGAATGGACGATCAAACAGGCTGCATGGGTTGACCGGGCCAATAGGGGGGTTAGTGAGGGGCGACCAAACAACTAAAAAAGCAGGATGCATGAGGTGACCAGGCCTGCAGGGGGGAAAGTTGGGGGCAACCAGGCCAGCAGTGGAGGGCAGTAAGGCATGACCAGGCTGGCGGGGGGGCAGTTAGGGGTGACCAGGCCAGCGGGGGGGGGGGCTAGTTGGGGGCAACTAGGCCAGCAGGGGGGTCAGTTGGGGGTGACTAGGCCAGCAGAGGGGTCAGTTAGGGGGCATCAGGCACCGGGCCTAAATCGGCAGTCGGACATCCCCGGAGGGGTCCCGGATTTGAGAGTTTGCAGGCTGGGCTGAGGGGACCCTCCCCCATGCACAAATTTCATGCACTGGGCCTCTAGTTTTATATATTACACTAGAGGCATGAAATTTATGCACAGGTAGGATCCCTATGCCTGGCTGGCAATCAGGGCAGATCTGTGGGGTGACAGGCAGGGTTATCTGGGAGGACTTGGCTGGCCTGGCACCACCCGTTCGTTGGCCCTGCCCCCCACTGCTGCTGCCACCAGTCGCCTCACTCTGCAGGCTGACCCTGCCTGTGGCCTGCGGGCTAGGTGCAGCTCCTACATTGAGCGTCTGCCCCCTGGGGGTCAGTGCAAGTCATAGTGACTGGTTATTCCATGGGTTGTTCCCCCATTCGGACAATTTGCATATTAGGCTTTTATTATATATCACATATCATATATTATATATTGCATATTATATTATACATCATATCATACATTATATATTTGAAAGTTTCTAAGAGAGTAAATCATAAATTTTCTCATTACCTACAAAAAATAATGACAGTTATATGCAGTGAGAGAGGTATTAACTAACCTTATTGTGGTAAAAATTTTGAAATATGTACATGAATCATATCACTGTGTTGTCTATCTTAAATTTACATAATGTTACATATCAAATATATCTCATTAAAGCTGGGGGAGAATCAACTAGTCAGCTGAAGAAATCTGTCAGATGAATATTAGAAGAACTCTGGAATTAAGTCGTAAACTTACAGTAATCAGGAGGAAGGCTTGGTGAGAAAATAAGCTGCTACTGTGTGCTATAAGAATGCTATGGCAGCCCAGCTGACGTGGTTTAGTGGTTAAGCATCGACCTATGAATCAGGAGGTCATGGTTTGATTCTTGATCAGGGCACAACCCCCATGGGGGTTGTGCAGGAGGCAGCTGATCAGTGATTCTCTCTCATTATTGATGTTTCTATCTCTCTCTCCACCTCCTTTCCTCTCTGAAATGAGTAAATGAATGAATGAATGAATGAATGGATGGATGGATGAATGAATCCATGCATTCTATGGCATTTCAACCTTCTCATTAACCATCCTTCATGTTCCAGATTAGCAGCTGCACTTCTATGCAGATTGGTGGACCTCAGAAAGTAGTGTGGATCTTATTCTCAAAAAAATTTGGGTCTACATATATCTGACACTTCACTTAAGGACAGTATAAAGCTTCCCTTTTTTTCCGGGAACTTGAAGCATTCCCAGGACTGGGATGGTTTCCCAATGGCTTTTTGCTGGAAGCATTGAAACAAACAGATAATGGTTATAGATGCCTCGGTCAAGGGATAACAGTTGGAACAAGCTTGAGATGCACTTGGGACACAATCTTAAACCAAAGGGGTCAGGTAAGAAGTCAGAAGGAAGATTAGAAAATACATTAAGACAAATAAAAATACAACACACCAAACCTTTGGGGATGCAGTAAAAACAGTACTTATTTGGAAATTTAGAGCTGAAAATGTTTATATTTAAAAAAGAAATGATCCAAAATCAATAACATAACTCTACACTTTAAGGAGCTAGAAAAAGAAAAGCAAGGTAAATCTAAAGCTAGCAGAAGAAAAAAAATAATAAAGATGAGAGCAGAGAGAAATTCAATAAGAGAATAGAAAAAAAAACAAAAACCTAATGTTGGTTTTCTGAAAAAAATCAGCAAAATTGACAGATATTTAACTAGAATAAGAAAAAAGAGATACCAGAGAAAAAGAGGTTTGGGAGAGATGGATGTCATATAAGGCAGATAAATGGTGATGGAAGAAGACTTGACCTGGGGTGGTAAATATACAATACAATACAGAGATTATGTATTATAGAATTTTACTAATCAATATAATTTTATTAACCAATGTCACCCCAATAAATTACATAAAAAAGTAAGAGAGAGAGAGAAGACTCAAATTATTAAAATCAGAAAAGAAAGTGGAGACATTACCACAGGTCTTACAAAAATAAAAATGATTAAGGATTATAAGAGAACATTATAAACAATTGTATGCCAATCAATGAAATAATGTAGAGAAAATAGAAAATTCCTACAAACCCACAAACTACCAAAATTGACTCAAGAAAAAATAGAAAATTTGAACAGACCTACAAATATAATTTTAAAAACAAACCAAACATGGAAAATAGTGTTGGTAAAGATGTGGAGATATGGAACCCTCATACACTGTTTTTGGGAATGTAAATGAAATAACCAATGTGGAATATGGGTTAGTGGTTTTTTCAAAAAAGTAAATAGAAAATTATTACATGGCCCTACAATTCCACTCCTAGCTTTATATTCCAGGGGTCTAAAATGAGTAATAAAATATTTGTACACAAATGTTTGTAGCAGCACTGTTTACAAAAGCCAAAAAGTGAAACACTTAAAGTGTCCATCAAAAAGTTAGTGACTAAACAAATTGTTGTATATTCATACAGTGGAATATTATTCAGCCATAAAATTAAGTACAGATACATGCTAAAATATCAATGAATCTGTAAAACAGTCAGTGATATATCAGACATAAAAGATGATATACTATATGGTTTCATGTTATATAAAATATCCAGAATTAGTAAATTGATAGAGAAAGAAAGCTGGTTGTCAGTGGCTGAGTGGAAGGAGAAGTTGGCTGTGATTTCTTAACAGGTATAAGGTTTCCTTGTGGGTGATAAAAATATCTTAGAGAACTGTATAGAGACAATGGATACACACATTGTGAATGCACTGAACACTGAATTATACATTTAAAATGTTTATAAAATAAGGTTAATTTTATAACATTAATTTTACACATAAAATATAGTTTTAAGGGAAAACGCAAATCAAAACCACAATGAGATACCATCTCACATCTATTAAGATGGCTATTCTGAATAAGACCAAAAAAAGTTTTGGAAAGAATGTGGAGGAAAAGAACAAAAAAAATTTTTTTTTTCCTTTGAGGATTCACTTGTAAGGCATTTGCCAGCAAAACACTGGAATGAGCTCTTTGTCTTAAATTTGGAATGATCTGAGTTTTATAGTAAGTCTATGAAAGTAGGATATTATCTGTGGGGTATTAAAAGCTAAGAGCTTTCAGTGACCCATGGAGGTTTCCTTTATTGAATCAGATACTGAAACTTATCTTTAGGTGGGAGCGCTTAGGAACTTGATTGCTTAAGTTTGCTTCTCTATCTAATACCCAGCCCAATTCTGACCAAGGGAATTAATCACTATAGAGAACTTATACAAATTCAGGGCAGTATATCTTTTTAAGTCTTTTTGGAATTCTTCTGCACATAAGATTTATCTTCTCTGTCCCATTTATTTTACTAATTATTCAGTCATTTATGTCAGTATGGACTCCACAGTATTTATTTTTTATACTTTGTGTTATAACCCAATAAACTTTATTCGTTTTATTGCTCAATGCATTCCAATCTGTCCATTTGGGGGCTCTTTCATTTGTTTTTTATGTCCCTTTGACATACCTATATCCACAAAAGTTTTTGTTTGTTTGTTTTTAACACTAGTTTACTTTCTGGCACTATAACATATTTTAGGCTTATCTTTGTATTTTCTGCCCTAGGCCTCAGATTAGCCATTTCCCCACAGATTCCTGGTTTCTTTTACTAGAGAATATTTTCAGAAACCAAGATGTGGACTCTCATTTATTGCTACTGAGGTGTTATTGCTTCCAGCTGACACAACAAGGGAATATATTTGCGTAGTTACCTGTGTATGCACACATATCTATTGATGTTTCTACACATAACCATCTGTATCAACATTGAATTAAACATGATTTCCTACTGATACCTCCAATTCTATTTCATTACCACATAGATCATTCCAGCCAATTCTCATTTCTTATCTGCAAATTCCCCTCCAACAGTGAGGAACCTGACTCTCGCCATCTGACATCCATTTATTAATTGTTCATTTTCAGAACCAATATATCACAGGAAACAACTTATCAACTAGAGACTTAAAAACTTAACTCATTTCTAAATTTATCTAGTTTCGCATTGCCTCCCCCCTTATTCTGTATGGCTATTTCATACCTTTACATCGCTTAGATTTTCTATCGTTTTCTTCATTCCAAACTGGTACACACACACACTCCAAATCCTAGTTCATTATTTTTTTTTATTTCCATAAATTGAGGTTCACTGTTTATGCTCTAAAATTCTAAAGCTTTTGAGAAATAATAGTGTCACATGGCACCATTAGATAAGCTTATAGAATAATTTTACTGCTGTAAAAAAATACCTTGTGCTTCACATATTCAATGCTTACCTCTTTCCACTGGCAACCACTAATCTGCTTACTATCTCCATAGTTTTGCCATTGCCAAATGTCAAATAAATGGGATTAAACAGTATGTGGCCTTTTCAAACTGGCTTCTTTATAATTATACATTTAAGATAGATTTGTGTCTTTTGTTGCTTCGTAGTTCATTTATTTTTTGTCAATAAATAAATACTTAATTGTACGAATGTACCACAGATTTTTTTATTCATTAACTTATTGAAAGACTTATTGTTTGCTTCCTGTTTGGGGTAATTATAAATAAAACTGACACTGACTTTCAAACAGTTGGATAAATATGTAAGAGAAGAATTAGTGGATCATATGATAAGACTAGGTTTAGTTTTATAAGAAACTGTTAAAATGTCTTCTAAAGTGGCTTTCCCACTTGGGATCATATCATTAATGAATGAAAGTTCCTGTTACTTTGTATCCTCTTCAGCAATTGGTATTATCATTTTGCTGAATATTAGCCATTCTGTCAATATGTTTTATTTTTTAAATATGTTTTTAATTACTTTAGAGAGAGAGGAAGGGAGAGGAAGAGAGAGCTAGAAACATGGATTGGCTACCTCCTGCACACCCCCTACAAGCCTGCAATCAGGGCATGTGCCCTGACTGGGAATTGAACTGATGAACTGGTTCATGGGAGGATACTGAACCATTGAGCCATACCAGCCGAGCTGTTGATAAGTTTTAAATTATAATTCTTTAATTGTAAATGATGTTGAGAATTGTTTCATATAGTTATTTTTCACCTGTATATCTTCCTTGTGTTGTTTGTTTTTGCTTTAAGTTTAAGATTTCTTGTGTATTGTAGACACAAATATTAAATGTATACTATTCAAATATTTTCTACTATTCTGTGCTATGGCTTATCTTTCAATTCTCATGACTATATTTTACATAGCACAAGTTTTTTATTTTAATAAGTACATTTTTTTCCCTTTTTCTTTCATTTTAGAAAGTGCTTTGGTGATATATCTAAAACACATTGCAAAACACAATGTCAGCCATAGATTAACAAAGTAAAAATTATAGTAGACAGCTCATCAGAAATCATGAAAGCAATAAGAAAATGGAGTGAAATAAGAAAAGTGTTCAAAAAAATATTAAAGTTTCCAAGATGGTGGCAGGGAGGATGGCAGTGAGGGAGAGAGTGTGAGTGAGGGAGCAAAAGGGGAGTGTGTGGACGTGTAGTGTGTGTGTGTGACTGGGTGAGGGATAGCTAGATCTTGCAGGATATTTGGGGGCCAACGGACCGGGCTCACATAGCCAGGCAGCCTCTGCTACTGCTGTAATCTCTCCCACAGCTTCAGCTCTGCTGCAGATGACATGCCATCTTGAAGGGGAGAACTTCTGTGACTGAGAACCTAGCCTCACATCCACCCAGGGTGCTCTCAGACACCACCCAGGATCCTACAGCCAGCCCAGCCAGGGACCTGCTGCCTCAGCTGCCTACCAACGGACCTGGGGACTCCAGCCTCCACAGCTGAAGGCTCCTGTGAACTCCAAAGGAACTCCCCGCCCGCCAGCCAGACACTTTAGCACTGGGCAAACAGCCAAGCCTTACGCAGCAGCCCCAGGGCTCCATGAAAGCTCCAGCAGCCTCACTAGCAGCCACTGTCTGTGACCACAGGAGGAGTAGCCACCTCCTGGGGCTGCCCCACACCTTCCCATCCCCCTGAGGAGCAGGCACCACCCACGATGACCCGAGAAACAGCTCAGTTGCAAGCAGCTGCCACCCACGACTGCCCAAGGAGCAGCCATGCCATGAGCCCCCAAGGAGCAGCCGCTACCCATGACCATGCTAGGAGCAGTCGCCGCCCATGACTGCATGAGGAGCAGCTGCCAGGCAACCATGCAAGGAGTGGCCACCCCATGAGCAGCTGCCACCTGCAACCGCCCAAGGAGCAGCTGCTACCCATGACTGCCCAAGGAGCAGACACCTCCTGAGACCGCCTGAGGAGCAGCTGCTGCCTGCAACCACACAACATCCCACCACGCTGGAGCCACAGGTCCTGCACAATTCAACACCTACATCCTTTGGTGAAAGCAAAAATGGGGAGACGGAAGAACAAGGGGGAATCCCTAGAAAAGTAACTAAATTAAACAGAGGCATAAAATATGTCAGAAAGAGAATTCAGAATAAGGGTCACACATTTCATAAACCTGTATTATAGATGAGAAAATCAATAGCCTATGTAAGAATCAGGAAGAAATAAAGAGTGATATAGCTACAATAAAAAACAATATGGAAACTTTCAACAGTAGACTAGGAAAAGTGGAGAACTAAATTAGTGAATTAGAAGACAGGGAAGCAAAACACACCAAATTGGAGAAAAAAAATTAAAATATAAGAGGAGAGCCTGAGAGAGCTTTAGGACAACATGAAATAAAGCAACATATGTATAATAGGGGTTCCAGGACAACAAGAAGAGGAGCAAGGATGAGAAAACCTATTTGAAGAAATAATTTCAGAAAACTCCCTTGATTTGGGGGAAGAAAAAAGTCACACAAGTACAGAGAGTCCCAAACAAGATGAACCCAAAAAGACCCACACCAAGATGCATTGTAATTACCATGGCAAACGTTAATGACAAAGAGAAAATATTAAAGGCTGCAAAGGAGAGACAGAAAGTTACCTACAAGGGACCTCCCATTAGATTATCAAATAATTTCTCAACAGAAACACATCAGGCCAGAAAGAAATGGAAGGAAGTATACAAAGTGATGCAAAGCAAGGGACTGAATCCAAGAATACTCTATCCACCAAGGTTATCATTCAAAATTTAAGGGGAAATCAGGAGCTTAACAGACAAAAAAAAAAGGCTAAGGGAGTTTATCAGTACCAAGTCAGCAATTCAAGAAATGCTAAAGGGACTGTTTTAAAAAGAAGGAAAAAAAAAATAAAAGGAGGGAAGAAGGAACACCAGCACAAAAAAATAAAAATGGCTACAAACAAGTTCCTATAGTAACCATAAACATAAATGGCCTTAATGCTCCAATCAAAAGACATGGAGTGGCTGAATGGATAAGAAAAAAACAATGACCCATATATATGCTGTCTACAAGAGACTCACCTCAGAACAAGAGACTCACACAGACTGAAAGTGAAGGAATGGAAAAATATCTTTTAGGCAAATGAAAATGGAAAATAAAAGCTGGGATAGCAATACTTACTCTGACAAAATAGACCTCGGAGTGAAGGCCATAACAAGAGATAAGGAAGACCACTTCATAATACTAAAGGGATCAATACAACAAGAAGATATAACTCTAGTAAGCATATATGGACCCAATGAAGGAGTATCCAAATATATTAAAAAAAAAAAAAAAAACTTCTGGAAGGTATCAAGGGAGAGATCAACAGCAATACAATCTTAGTAGGGGACTTTACTACCCCCCTGACATCACTGGATAAATCCTCTAGACAAAAAAACAGAAAAGAAACAACAATCCTAAATGTGGTAATCTGGGAGCAAGGTTTGGTGAATACAGCAGGTGGGTTAATTCTTTTAACGTGTCTTTAACTGGTTTTGAAGTGTGTGATGGTGCATCATCATGAAGCAAAATTATTTTGCTGTATCTTCTGGCACATTCTGGTAGTTTCATAATCAAAGCGTGGTTCAAATTGATTGTTTGCTGTCAGTAGCAATCAGTATTAATGGTTTCACCTGGTTTTAGAAGCTCATAATACACCACACCTTCCTGATCCCACCAAATGCAGAGCATTGTCTTCTTTCCAAAGCGATTTGGCTTTGTAGTCGATGTTGATGGTTGACCTGGATCAACCCATGATTTTGTGCATTTGGGATTCTCAAAACAAATCCACTGTTCATTGCCAGTCACAATTCGATGCAAAAAAAGACTTTCTTTCATGCCATTGAAGCAATATTTTACTGATGACTTTTAGGTTTTCCATTTGTCTTTTGTTCAGTTAATGTGGCACTCATTTTCCTTCCTTTAAAATCTTTCCCATTGCTTGTAAATGATCAGAAATTGTTTGCTGAGCAATGTTTAATCCTTCTGCAAGTTGTTTTTGAGTTTGACACACATCTTCATCCAATAATGCTTGTACTTGTTGATCTTCAAACTTTTTCCGTTGACCTGGATGTTTGTCTTTGTCTTTCACATCGAAATCATCACTTTTAAAGCATTTAAACCAGCATTCACAAGTGTCTTGAGATGGAGCACATTCACCATAAGCTTCCATAAGCATTCAGCAGCACTTTTCTTCAAAATAAAGTAATGAATTAAAACTTCCTGTAAATGCTCTTTTTTTGGCACGAAATTTGACATTTTTAAGCGTAAATATATCTATGATGTTAACACCTTCAGCAAATTTGACATATGAAGTTTAGGAGCATGCTGTCAATACAACAAAATAGCATACATATCAAATCGCATTTATATCAACATATGTGTAACTCCATCTATTGAAAAAAAATCCACATTATTAACTGGTCAAACTCCTGAGGGGACACTTCTCATATGAGCCTTTTGTATATATAAACTGATATTTACCCAGAATTGAATCCTAGTTGTACCACTTTTACACATGTGCTTGAGAAAAAAAATGACTTTTATTATTATTTCTCTGCTTTATTGTTAAGAAGAGACAGCTAACCTCACAGAATTTAGTCTAATTGGAGACAAAGGAGTACACTGGCAATTTTAATCGAGCAGGAAAGCTCCTATGAGAATAAAAGAACAAAAAGCAAATATATAGTGAATTCTCATTATCCATTTATTCTCTGAATTCCCACAGTTATAAGTCTGGAGATAAACAAAATTTGGTATAGTATAAATATAATCACTAAGGAACTGACAGTTTATAAAATTATTCTCTAGTAAAATGCCTCCCTCTCTCCCCTGTGGACCACTTAATATTATTAAGTATCCCTGCTTCTCTCCTCAGGTTATCAATAACTCTGTTCACTTACTGTAGTGTTCTATAAACATTACTCAATGCAATGCAAATACAATGCAACTTGATTAGAAAGTGAAAGTGCATATCTTGCAAGAATCACATTTTCATTATGCTATTAAACTTATGTTGGTGACTATTCCAGTCACATAAACAGCCACTGCCAAATGAAGACCTAAAAAGGTTCAGCAGTTAATAAATGAAAACATATAAGAGTTATGATATGTTACTTTTTTTAAAGAATGTTTATAAATTAAGATTTAATGTAGCCCTTTGAGAAAACTGATGAAAACATGTTTTAAAATAATTAAAATTTTATGATCCTTTTGTAAAATACAAATTATGATTAAGGATATAATTTCACACTCTTATAACATGTCTGAAGAATTATATGCAAAAATAAAAAACCTTTAAATGCATTTAAGAATCAGTATACAGCTATCCTATATTCTAAGTCTTATTAAAATATGCAAAAAAGCTATGTTTTTATTGCTTGGTGTCATCATAATGTAAAATCTCTCTTAGCCACCTCATTCTACTCTATTACTGCCACTGCCACTATTTCCTACAAAATTTTTATTCCAATCTTAATTAATTTACTTTTTGTCTTTCTGTTATACTAGGTATCCTATCTAATAAGAGTAATATGCAAATTAAGCATCATTCCCTTACACTCACAAGCCACACCCACCAGCCAATCAGGAGCAAGTATGCAAATTAACCCAACCAAGATGGTAGTGGCCACAGAGAGCAGGAGGGAGGCTTGGGTTTCCCTGGCAATGGAGGAAGCCAAGCTTTCCACACACCCTGGCTGGCCCAGGCCTCCACTTAAAGCTACAAAGTTTTAATTATAGAAGATAAATAAATCCCAACAAAAATGGCTGTGGCCACTGAGTGAGCAAGAGGCTTGGCTCTGCTCAAGGCTACAAAGTTTCAATTATAGAAGATAAATAAATCCCAGATACCAGGGCCTCTGCTTGGGTTGCGGGGGGGGGGGGGGGTGTGTGGACGGCCTGCAAACAACCACAGGCCCCTCTCCCAGGTCGCCCCATGCCCCAAGGGAACCCCCACCCTGATCCGGGACACCCTTCAGGGCAAACCAGCCAGCCCCCACCTGTGCACCAGACCTCTATCCTATCTAATAAAAGAGTAATATACAAACTGACCATCACTCCAACACACAAGATGGCTGCCCCCATGTGGTCAAAGATGGCTGGACCGATGTGGACACAAGATGGCTGCCACAAGATGGCCAGCAGGAGAGGGCAGTTGGGTGGGACCAGGCCTGCAAGGGAGGGCAATTGTGGAGAATCAGGCCAGCAGGGGAAGGCAGTTGGGAGGGACCAGGCCTGCAAGGGAGGGCAGTTGGGAGTGATCAAGCCTGCAGGGGAGGGCAGTTAGGGGTGACCACGCCTGCAGAGAAGGCAAGTTGGTTTGACCAGGCCTTCAGGGGAGGGCAGTTAGGGGCAAACAGGCTGACAGGGGAGCAGTTGGGAGCCAGCAGTCCTGGATTGTGAGAGGGCAGTCGGACATCCCTCAAGGGGTTCCAGATTGGAGAGGGTGCAGGCTGGGCTGCGTAACACCCCCCCCATCCATGAATTTCGTGCACCAGGCCTCTAGTATTTTAATAATGAAGAACTCCTGTATGTGCCTCTTTAGATACTGTAAAAGGCACTTAAGAAGAAACTTGACTCAAATTTGGAGAAACAAATATTCCCAGAGAATTATTGGGCATTATGCTAAGCAGTTTAGTCTTTATGAAGCCATGAAGCTTTTTAAGCATGGGCATTGCATAATGAGATTTATATCTTGAAAAGAGCACTTAGATGAGAAGCTGTTAGTGCTTCTCAGCTCACCTCAGTGCATCACTTGCTTTCCACGCCAAGGTCTTTCAGAAGCCATGCCTTTGGACACCTGCCACACCATTCCATACTCATGCATGCCTAAATGTGGAAGCACCAAAGAGTAAACACTCCATGGTCTAGCACTTGACCAATGAGGACCAGAACAAGTGGATAAATGCTCCCCTTTCCTATTTCCCCAGCAGGCACTTCTGAGGCTCTCGGAGGATCCAATGGTGGTGGGTAATTCACCTTGGCTTTTCTTCTTCCTTCCCCATTTCATTATTTTCACCTAAGATAGTGTCACCAAATCAACTCTTTATACTGCAAATGATGTTTCCAGTTGTACTCTGAAGGGAGCACATGGAGAAGGATAGGTTGCGTTTATCAGAATTCTACAAGAGGGGAGAAAAGAGGGTGTGCAGTGATTTTCATAATGCAGAAAAGTTGTCATAAAAGCCAGAATAAAGGTCTTCCAGTTGCTATGAAGAAATGGGTAAATTTTAATAGAGATTAAGAAGATAGGATTTAGGGGATTTAAAAAATACATGTTTTCTTTCAGAGAGGAAGGGAGAGGAAGAGAGAGATAGAAATATCAGTGATGAGAGAAAATCATTGATCCACTGACTCCTGTACGCCCCAGACTGGAGATAGAACCCAAAACATGCTGTGACCGAGAAATGAACTGTGAATTCCTGATTAATAGGTTGATGCTCAACCACTGAGCCATGCCAGGTGGGCAAGAATTTAGGGGATTTATTAACTAACTGTATCCAAGGAGCCAGAGAAAGTATAGACTCTAAGAATATGGAGAGAATGGCCTTGAAGAACATGGAGATGTTTGGGCACATCATAAAAAATAGAAAAGGGTACTTTGGGGAAAAGATGAGGAGTTCACCTGGCCATTGTTGCTTAGTGGTTGAGCATCAACTCGTGAACCAGGAGGCCATGGTTTGATTCCATGTCAGGGCACATGCCCATGTTGCAGGCTCATTCCCCAGTAGGGGACCTTCAGGAGGCAGCTGACCAATGATTTTCTCTCATTAATGTTTCTCTCTCCCTCTCCTTTCCTCTTTCTGAAATCAACAAAAACATGTATATATTTTTTTAAAAGATAGTGAGTTCAAATTGAACATGTTAATTTTGAGGTCACTGTCATTACCTATGTGAAAAAGTCTAGAAGGCATTTAAATATAATAGTTTGGAACTCAACTGAGACCTATTTAGAGACACCAACATACATAGTAGTAAGAACTAAACTCTAATTTATATCAATTAGCCTATGGTAAAATTGGTTTCAGTATATGTTGCTTCACTTAAAGTCACCATTTCCAAGAACCTATTGACCAACATTAAAGACTTACTATATATTGTTGCAATAAAATTTCCAGCAACACTGGTGAAATACTTTACTTGATAATACAGTAATGAGTCATGATAATTATTTGTTGCTGTTTTTGGTGGGGTTTGAAAGGCTTGATGAGAAAAAAGGTGAATTATGTACTTATGACCATGAGAGAAAGCCACAGAATAATAAGTATAATTATAATCACCAGTGCAACCAACAACCAACATTCATCAATAGCATGTTTTATTTCCATTTGTAATACACGAGTACAACCATTTTCATTAATCCTGAAGCAACAAGATGGGAAAACCACCCTTGCCATTAGAAATCAGTTGTTCTGCAAGAAAATGGTTTTTACAAAAAGAGTCTTTGTAATTGGACTATGTAATTTCAATTTAGTCTCTATAACTGCTTGCATATACAATTTAAAATATAAACACAGCCTTGTTGTAAAATTATGAACTTATTATGTATACATATTGAATATTTTCAAACCAACCAGGGAAAATATTATTGAGGTGTAGGAAAAAAGAGTAAAATAAGTACAGGGTTTTATCAGATAAATTGCTTTTTCTGAATAATTTGCTTTTTCCCAATAACAAAAATGTGTCAAAGCTTTTATGGTAATTCCACTGCTACTGTTTAATGTGATATTTGACACTAGTACTAACAGATTAATTGCCGAAATCCATTTTGTAGTTTTAGGTCTTTAAGCTTCATAGTGTGGGTTATAGCCAGGAACATATTTATCATCCACAAAAATATATATTTAAAAAAATCAGTTTTCAATGTTTAAACAGCCACCAGGCCATGTCCCTACTTTGAAAAAAATGTGAAGTTAAACACTCAAATTTATGTCACTTCTATACCTTATCAAGAGACCCTAATCTTTTAAAAATACAGCTCTTGAGTTCTTTATTTTTTCTTTTCTTTATTTTATTTTTTGGTCAATCCCTCCAGCCCCCACAGACAACAGTGTGGTGATTGCATGTGGGAGGGGGTATGTGGAGGTGGAAAAGGATATAGAGGAGATAAATAAAGATGGGAAAAAATAAAATTAAAATCACAGCTTACCTGTTATTTCTAGCATGACCTAACGGTCCCAAATTTATTTGATATATTCAACTTTATCAATAATATCTAAAATATTACCTTGTGTTTATATCTTATGAATTTGAAGTATCTTTTTACAACGTAAGCTTTCATTCATCTCATGAAATATGAATCATTTTTGACAATTTGATGAAAAAAGTTTTCTTACCTTCTCATATGGAAATAAGTCCTACCCTTCTCTAACTCTCTAGTAACCAGCTCAGGGCTTTGAACGTAGAAAATAAGTTGAAACTTTCTGCTGATTATATGAAGAAAACTATGAATTAAGAGAAATCAGATTGTGTATGACAGCTGATATATTTTGGATATTAGCCCCTTACTGAGTATACCATTTGTACATATATTCTCCCATTCAGTAGGTTTGTCTGTTTTGTTGATTATTTCTCTCACTTTTCAGGAGCCTTTTAGTTTGATGCCATCCCATTTGTTTATTTTTTTTAATTTGTTTCTTTTGCTTGAGGGGACATATCCAAAAAATAGTGCTAAGAGCAATGCCAAATAGTTTACTACCTATGTTTTTGTATAGGAGTTTTATGGTTCCAGGCCTTACATTTAAGTCTTTAACTAGTTTTGGCTTTCTTTAGGAATCTAAAAATCAAAACAAAACTTATAGAAACAGATACCACCCCCCCCCAAAAAAAAATAGTGCCAGAGTGGAGTGGGGTGGAAAAATGGATGAAAAGGGTGAAGAAAAACCTAGTCACTAATCTATATATATAAAACCCTAAGCGACCATTCAACTGGTTGACCATTTGACCAGTTGCTATTATGCATACTGACCACCAGGGGGCAGATGCTCAACTCAGGCGCTGACCCCTCGTGGTCAGTGTGCTCCCACACTGGGAGCACTGCTCAGCTGACTGATGGGCACCAGACACTGGGCTCAAGGCTGGCGAGCGCAACTGTGGTAGGCAAGATCCTCTCCCACCTACGTGGCAGTGCTACCGAGCAGCAGCAGCTGGTGCAGCAGGGCCAGGATGAGCGGGAGCAGTGTGGTGCCTGGCCCTGGCTTGGGCTCCTCCCCAGCTGCCTGCTGCTTCACATACTACTACATCCCCCGAGGGGGTCCTGGATTGCGAGAGGGCACAGGCCAGGCTGAGGGACCCCACCGGTGCACAAGTCCATGCACTGGGCCTTTAATATTGTGGTAAGTTTGCACAGTGACAGTTTATTACTAGAATTAGTGGGGTGGTCACATTGCAAGGTATAAAAATGTATTTGAATCACTATATTGTATACCTGAAACTAATATAAATAATATGATATTGTACACAAACTACAAAAATGTGTGCCATACAATTTAATATGAACATAGTTTTTCAAACCTAGTTCACACTTATTTTAATTTTACCCTTTATGTATACAAGGTTAACACTGGAAATTTTCATAAAACACTAGAATAAGCTTTTAGCTACTTTTTATTTTCTGAATTTTCATCCAAATAATTTGCTCCAGAGTGTTCAAGATGGTTGCTTTCAGCATCTCACTAGAGATGCCCTTCATGGAGACTAACCTGTTCTTTTGAGTTGTCCTCTGCCTCCATAGTGAAAACTGACTTGTTTTAAGTTGGCTGTACTTAGGGACTTGAACTTTCTCAGTGAGGTTAATCTAATAAATGAATCGATGCTAAAGGTAGATGTAATCTTCTTTACCAGGTGGTTTCCAGATGTTTAAACAGGTGGTTCCAGAGTTAATAGCTTCATCCAAAAAGTGTTTCTAACAGTTCTAATTTTCAGGATTCCTACTGTGATAATAGTAAATCTCTTGAAAAGAAAAAGGCTAAATAATATACAATGACTATCTTCATATAGTAAAAGAATAATTGATAGAAGAAACAAATTTGTTTTCAATTGCTATAAAGATATGAGTATTGGCTATATACATGAAAAAAAATGATTCAATTATACCTTTCTATAAGTGGTACTGTTGCCTTATCTGGTCTACCTCTTTGATGTTCCTTTCTTTTTTCCTCAAGATCTCAGCCATGATCTTATCTTATACTATGAATTCTCCAATGAGGATGATTTGCCATATAAATCAAATAATTTATATTTGTGTACAGGATTCCTTGTTTTGTTTTTCATAAGTATAAATTTCCTGTCATTGATAACTTACTGAATGTTCTGAATACTTGTCAAAATCAAGGTATTTTAAAATGAACTCGCTTTCTTCTGACCTCCATTCCTTATTTTATTCTTATTCTTTATTTTAATGAACGACACTTTCACCTACCTCATTGTCCAAAGCAAAATTCTAGAATAGTTTTGTTTTTTTTCAGAAGACAGGTAAAGAGCTGGAGTTTGATGTTGGATCAACTGAATTTGAAGATTTACTAATTGGATGTCTTGGAAAAGTTAAGTAAATCAAGGACTCTGAGTCTTTTCCCATCAAAAAAATAGACTAAAATAATGGACTCTTAGAGATATTTCAAGGATTAGAGGCAATTCATATAAAGTACTTAGCACATACTATCACCTTTTAATTTATTTCTCATCTATATATTTTAAATATCTTATCTAATCGTTAACAATTTTTATACTTTTTTCAATGATGACTTTCTTTCATATTTTTTTGCATTCATTTTTCCAAGATTCACAAGTTTAATACAGTAGCCTACTAATATGTCCACAGAGCCCTACTCTCCCTTATACTTCAAAACTATGCTTATATTATCTTTCTAGAATATACATTTATTGTCAACTCCTTGTTAGAATTTAAGCAGTGGTTACCTCTCATCTTGAGAATAAATAAATTCTAAGTCCTTTAGAAGGGCATCAGTAAACCACTTGCTATGCAGCTTCTGCCTAAATTTTTATTTCTACTTTTTCTGCTGCTGGTCCTCCCACAGATATTTTGTGTCATCATACCAAATTGCTTGTACGTACTTGAACATGCCAGGCTTTTTCACACCACTAAAGTTTGCACATGGGATTCCCTGTTTATGGAATTCTCTTTGCCTTATTTCTTCTTAAAAAAAAAAAAAAAAACAACAACAACAAAAAACCCAACAACACACACACACACACACACACACACACAATGCAACCTTCCAAAAGCCGTTCAATTATCTCCAAGATGGATGACATCCTTTTCCTCATTGTCCCATAAATTTGTGTGAAAATATCTTACATTGTATTTATTATGTCCTCATGCTGTTATTTATAATGAAGTAGAGGCCCAGTGCACAGATTCGTGCACCAGTGGGGTCCTTCAGCCTGACCTGTGCCCTCTCGCAATCCAGGACCCCTCGGGGGATGTCGGACTGCGGGTTTCGGCCCAATCCCTGCATGCCAGGCTGAGGGACCCCACCGGTGCACGAATCCATGCATCTGGCCTCTAGCATGCATATAAGATATTTGGTTAATCTCTTCCTGCCATCCCCTCTCCCCCTTTCCCTCTGAGATTCATCAGTCTGTTCCATGTTTCCATGCCTGTTCATTGAGCATCTGCCCCCTGGTGGTCAGTGCATGTCATAGCTACCGATCAAATGGTCGCTTAGGCTTATATATATACAGATTACTATGTGTTAGTATAAGGTGTTCTTATTTGCTAGTTCCCCCAACCAACTAAAATGATAGTAAGGGCAGAGATTAGACATTCTAAGTGTCCATCAGAGTGCCTGACACTTAGTACGGTGCAGTCATTGTTTGCCCAAGGGATTGAGTATACATTCTCTATATGTATTCAGCCCAGCATTACTGAGTTTTAAGAAAAACACTTCACTGTTGGACTGTTATCTGAGATTCACAAAACTGTTATTTTTTACTCTATTGTGCCCCTTGATGTTAGAAATTTAGTTCACTGGTGGTACTGTGATAAAACTGTTAAAAAAAACCAAACCCTGAAAATGACACAGGAGACTGGTCTTTTTCTCACCTCATGTGGACAGGCTCTCTACTGACCCTTCAAATGATGTGCCAGAGAGATTGATCCTGTTATCAACAGCTCTATCTCCACTTCTTTTAACAGTACACTTCAGAAGCTACAGATATTTTCATAGTTTACACCTCATTTTAGATTTTCACAGTTGAGACTGCTATGTGTCTATAATATTCTTCAGATTTTTTTTTTTTTTTTTTGCCAAAAGTGTGATAAAATGTCCATATACTGGCCCAGGATTTGCTGAACTGTTTTTGAGAGTAGATATAGACTATTATAAGGAGAAAAATGTCACACATTTATTATCTTATTTCCATATCAAGAAATTTTAAACATAGCTCTAGAAATCTGTCATATTCTTATATGCAACAGAAAAATTTAGACTGTAAATCTGGTCTTAAATTAGAAGAAGACAAAGTTTCAAACTCAAAGAATACACTTATTCTTCAGGATTTTCCTCAAAATATATATTATAATCTGAACAATTAAAAAGCACATTTATTCAGAGATAAAATTATTGTCAATCTAATTGATTTGTATTTTTAAAAATCACATTAAGTTTTTGTTTTAATTTGTAAAACAACTCTTTATACAGCTAGAATCAGTATAGAAGTAAAATAGTTATTTTCAAAATTGTTCTTTATAATTCAAGAATTTTATTTTATTTTCACTCTATCACACAAACAAGATTTAATCCCACTTACCTTTTTAAAATAATTTCTACTCCTTAGATTAGCAAAATTAAGTATATAAAAAACATAGGCATGTCAATTTTTAAAATATGTTTTATTGATTGTTTTAGAGAGAGAGAGAAATAGAAACAATGAAGAGAGAGAAATATCAATTGGCAGCCCCATGCATGCCCCCTACTGGGAATGGAGCCCACAACCTGAGCATGTGCCCTGACCAGGCATGAATCTTGGTTCCAGTGTGGAGGATGCTCAACCACTGAGCCACTCAAACCAGGCAATCTTTACCATTCTTATACCATGCTCCTTGCAGCACTCTTCTCAAAGGTAACACTGTGGAAATAAACCACTGTTACTCCTGTCTAAATTTAACAGATTAAATCACACTTACAACCTCTCTTTCCTGACACCACTCTTAAAAGTAAAATAGATAAATACATAAGCACATTACGTATACAAGAATGAAGAAAATAGATGATGACAGCAACCCTTTTACAACTGGAAATCAAATAAGTCATAAGTGACTTAAAAAAGCAAAGAAAATTAGACCATAAGCCAGCAATAGGTGAATTTTACATGTAAGATACATCACAGCACAATGTTAAAAAGACTTCAAAATTGGAGGCTTTGTATTCTTGAAAAAGTTTAGCTGAATTTTGATACACATTAGCACAAAAAGTAGGATTTTTTTATTTAAAAGTATATAAGACATAATTTAAACTGTAGACCATTTCTTACCCACCCTGTTTGCTCTGGAGGTGTAGAACCAAAAAGAATTTAGAGAGTAGGACGTAATCATGTGAGAACCTCAACTGGCTAGACCCCTTCTCTTACTAGTAGTAGTGGTCTCATACCACAGAGGCAGTGGGTGACAGTTTATGCCTATACCCTTCTCTGGAGAATTTCCCCTGGTTTTTCCAAAGATACTTTGCAATGATATTACTCACCACCACCCCGCAAAGAAGGAAGGCAAAGTATTACTGATAAAAAGGTACAGAATCATCGTATGGTGAGATTTATGTTGCAGATCATGTGATAGATACAGGCCATTATACATTTGTCCAAACCCATAGAATACAGTGAACTCTTATTTAAATAAACATCAGAGGATTATTATGTGAGGATATACATGGGAAATCTCATCAGTTTCACTGTGAATCTAAAACTGCTTAAAAAAACTGCAAGTTTCAATACAATTATATACTAATTAATATCTTAAAGAGATGTTTAAAATTGCTTTCATTATGCACAAAAAAGGAAACTTTAGTGAAAATTTTGGAGAATAAAAAAACTGGTAACCAAAAAAGGAAATTTAATTGAAGGAATATTCCTTTAGTAAGGTAGCTAATGTAATAAAATCATAAATGTGTAATGATGGAAACAGGATACTTATTCCCCACTCTATTTAATGTTTCAAAGCTATTCTCTGGAGATATTTAGATTTTTTTTCCCTGCATTAAATTAACAAATAGGTAAAATGTCACAAAGAGGAAAATACTATGAAGAAGCTAATCATAGCCAAAACCGGTTTGGCACAGTGGATAGAGTGTCGGCCTGCGGACTAAAGGGTCCCAGGTTCGATTCCGGTCAAGGGCATGTACCTGGTTGCCGGCACATCCCCAGTGGGGGGCGTGCAGGAGGCAGCTGATCGATGTTTCTCTCTCATCGATGTTTCTGACTCTGTATCTCTCTCTCTCTTCCTCTCTGTAAAAAATCAATAAAATATATTTTAAAAAAAAAAGAAGCTCATCATAGAATCGCTGTCTCAAAAGGCTTGTCAGTAAAATTCTCTATGAAGCAGTACTATTTAGCAAAGGTAAAATGAAGACTGCTTTAGTAAAGACAAAAGCATACATTTATGCATTTGAGTAAAGTAAGATAGTAAAATATATATTTAAAAAAGTTAATTTGCTCATCTGATAGAGAGGAATAACATACCAAATAAATACTGAGTTAAAAACAAATACAGATAAAGAGTAACCAAACGTTCCTAAAAACCGCCGAACTTTCTGTAAGTGTGGCAAGCACCAACCCCACAAAATAACGCAGTAAGGGCAAGGATTCTCTGTATGTGCAGGGAAAGCGGCGTTATGACAGGAAGTAGAGTGGCTGTGGTGGGCAGACTAAGCCTATTTTCCGAAAAAAAGGCTAAAACTACAAAGAAGATTGTGCTGAGGCTTGAATGCGTTGAGCCCAACTGCAGATCTCAGGATGCTGGCTATTAAGAGATGCAAGCATTTTGAACTGGGAGGAGAAAAGAAGAGAAAGGGTCAAGTGATCCAGTTCTAAGCTTCATATTTTGTTTTATTATATGACAATAAAATCTTGATATGTTCACTTCAAAAAAAAAGAGTAACTAAAAAGAATTGCAAGTTTATCTCAGATTATGAATTTATGAATATATAACAAATGAACAATTTTCTAGTAAATTGAAATTTGTTAATTGCAAAATAATTGGAAAAACTCATAATTCAATTATGATGAGCTAAGGCATGGAACTTACTAAAGAACTCATCAAAAATGTGCTCTATAAGTTCTACCAAATTGGACAGGAAAAGATCATTGGCATTTCATTAACAATATTCCAAAGGAAAAAAAAGGTAATCCCAATTTCATTACAATATTCTACAGGAAATAAAAAGAAAAATGTATTTATGACATGAGAATATCTATAATCCACAAATTGAAAGAAAAAAATGAGTTCAAGTGTATGTCTGAGCATCACTGTAAATATCCTAAATATAATATTAGCAAATCAAATTCAGTAGCACATTAAATGAATAATATATTAGCACACCATGACTATAGGATAAATCAAAATCAGGATAATTATTAATATTATTTATATCATCAATATACTTTAGAAAGTTATATTATCAATTCAATTGAAAATGAAAAGCCCAACTTTAAAAAAAATCAAGACCTATTCTCTTTTTCCCAAATCTTTGAAGGTGTATAAGGATCAATTCAATGGATTCCACATAGATTTTTAGTATCAGAAAAATGTTTCTTAAAAGAAACAAAACATGTTGTCCTAACCAGTTTGGTCGGCCTGCAGACCAGGTTTGATTCTGGTCAAGGGCATGTACCTTGGTTGCAGACACATCCCCAGTAGGGGGTGTGCAGGAGGCAGCTGATTGATGTTTTTCTCTCATTGATGTTTCTAACTCTCTATCCCTCTCCCTTCCTCTCTGTAAAAAAATCAATAAAATATATTAAAAAAACAAAAAAAATGTTGATTTTGCCTTAGTACATAATGAGAAATATAACATGTGCCATGATTTCCTTATTTCTTTGGCTGTCAAGAAACTCAATTAAGCTTTCAATTGGATTTACTAACTAACCATATGTTTCTGAAATATTACTCTTCTTCCAAAGATTTAAAATTTTTATTTTTAAATTATTTCCAGCTCTGTTGAGATATAATTCACGTTTAATATTGTGTAAGTTTATGGAGTACAATGTGATGATTTAATAATGTGAAATGATTACCACAAGTTAAATTAATACTTCTATCTTCTCATATAATTACCTTGTGTGTGGATGAGTGTGGTGAGAACATTTCAGATCTCTCTCAGTAATTTTTAAGCACAGAGTTAACAATACTGTATTTATTGATCTTTATAGTCAACATGCTGTATTTTAGATCTCCAGAACTTACATATTTTATAGTTGGAAGCGTGTACTCTGACCTACATGTCCCCCTTTTTTCTAACCCCCATCCCTTGTTAACCACCATTCCCAGTCTCTGTTTCTATGAATTCAGTTTTTTTCTAAATTCCACATGTAAGAGACGTTATACATTATTTTTCTCTTTTTTATTTCACTTAGTATGATACCTCCAAGGTCCATTGATAGTTTCATAAATGACAAGATATCCTTCTTTATAAGGCTGAATAATATTCTATTGTTTTATATATACAGTATGTCCTCGGGTTACGTCGGAGATCTGTTCCTATGGCGCGACGTAACGAGATTTTCGCCGTAAGTCAGAACCCACCTACATAAGCACCTATGTCATTCACATGGAGCACATACACAGCAGTAATGAAGTGAAACAGTAAAAATAACTTAAAATAAAGATAACAATTCCTGACCTTTACTTGTGGTAAATAATAAAAAATATAAAGCACATATGTACATACGTCGAAATGATGGAACTTATTTTTTTTTAATAAATAAATGGGAGATGGCGATATAACCATGAAATGATGTACATTGAGTCTGAAGTAACCCAGTAACCCGAGGACTGCTGTATCTATATTATAAAAGGCCTGTGGCTGAAATGACCAACGACTGAACTCACCAGAAGGTGCATTGATGGGTTTTGCGGTGCGGCGGGTCAGGGTCCCAAGGCGGTGTGGCGTGTCTGGGGTCCTGCCCCCACGGCAGTGTGGTGGGTATGGGGTCCCACATGATTTTGCACACTGGGCCTCTAGTGTCTATATAATAAAAGGCTGATATGCAAATCGACCTAATGGCTGAACAACTGGTCACTATGATACACACTGACCACCAGGGGGCAAACGTTCAGCTCAGGAGCTGCTCCCTGGTGGTCAGTGTGCTCCCACAGGGGGCACGCTGCTCAGACAGAACCCAGGTTCACAGGTGGCGAGCCCAGAGGACGTGGTGGGAGCTTCTCCCACCTCCGCAGCAATGCTAAGAATGTCCAACGGCTAGCTTGGGGAATGGGCCTAAGCTGTCAGTTGTACATCCCCCAAGGGCTCCTGGACTGTTAAAAGCGTGCAGGCTGGGCTGAGGGACCCCTACGAGTGTGTGAATTTCATGAACCGGGCCTCTAGTACAGTGGTCGGCAAACCGTGGCCTCTAGTACAGTGGTCGGTTTGCCGTTCTGTTGACTAATGAGTTTGCTGACCACTGTTCTAGTACATATAAATATATATATATATATATATATATATATATGTGTGTGTGTGTGTGTGTGTGTGTGTATATATTAAACAATGTTATATACTAGTATATTATATATCTATATCTATATATCTATATCTATATATATATATATATAGATATATATATATATTAGAGGCCCATTGCATGAAGATTCATGCAATAGACCATCCTTTCCCTGGCTGCCAGCACCAGTTTTCCTCTGGCACCTGGGACTCAGGCCTTTGTTCCAGCCACAGCGGAGAAGCCAAGCCTCTTCAGTCTTCAGTCTTCAATCATCTTCAATCTTCAGTCTTTAGTCTTCAGTCTTCGCTCTCTGCCTGAGTATGCAAATTAATATGCCATCTTTGCTGGGTTAATTGGCATATTCACTCCTGATTGGCTAGTGGGTGTCGCTGAGGAACAGTCAATTTGCATATTTCTCTTTTATTAGTGTAGATATTCATTCATTCTTCTGTTGATGGAAATTTAAGTTGTTTTCAAGTCTTGAATATTGGAAATAATGCTGCAATGAATATAGGATGCAGATATCTCTTTGAGAAAGTGATAGGAGATGTACCAAGAATTGGGATTGCTAGTTCATATGGTGGTTAATTTTTTAATTTTTGAGGAACCTCCATTCTGTTTTCCACAGTGGCTGTACCAGTTTTCCCACCAAGAGAGCACAAGGGTTTCCTTTACTATAAATCCTTTCCAACACTTGCTATCTATTAATGATACCCATTGTAATAGGTGTGAGGTATATCTATTTTATCACAATTACAGTGTTTTCCATGTGAAGATATAGTCACAGTTTAAGGGGGCAAATAAATATTTTCAAGAAGTTTGCATATTTAATCAAATAGTCAACATTATAGCCCTCCAAGAGGGGGCTGGAGGGGTATGGTGGATAGCAAAAGAGAAGACTACTGATATAAGTCAGAAAAGGACTATCCAAACTCCAGAATATACTAACAGTTTTTTCTGCTACTTTTATACAGAACTTCTCCCTTTTAAAAATCTGTTTTTATGCTGTAACTAGTAATATCCTTATGCTTGCAAATTAATTTCTCCTTCTAGTATACAGTCTTACATTTAAAAAGTAATATCTGTTAGTATCAGTATGAACTTTACAAAATGGCATTTCATTACATCAACTTTGTTTGGTGATTTGGGCCTAATTTCTGGAATTTAAATTAAGAGCAGAAAATTGAAATACCAGGCTTCATTTTCTATATAATGGTTTATTAATTCAAGTTTATTAATACTTTTGTGACCTGTTGTCTTATTTAGCAAGGATTCTAATTTTGCACATTTAATTTTGTTTGCAGTGTTTGTCACCCTCCTGCTGAGTGTTTAATAGATTATCACATGGAAAAATTTATATCCCATTGCTGCTCCCCTCCACAAACTATTTAACACTGAGTCATATATTCTTCTGCTAATAAGCTAAAAATAGCACAAGTTTTTCATTAACATGACATTGCCAAATAAAGAAAAATAAGAAATCAATAGAAAAAAAAGGTGCCCTCCATATAAACAAGGAACTATAAGTAAGTGGTAATATCTGTAAGAAAAATAACTTTCTATTAACTATACATTAGAAATCTTCATTACTGACATTTACTGAGCATTAATATGGTTAGTGCTACACAAAGAAAGAAAAAATTATTTGTCTATTTTCTTGTCTGTTTGGTTTTTGTTTAGAGAAATTTTCTCCCTCTAGAATTTTCTGTTTAAAAATTTAATATAGTTGACACATGGAATGAGAAAAAGAAAAGACCAAAATGCTAAGATATATGAAATCATCTTTTGGAGTACTGTTTTCTTCATCTGCCTTATCAAAAAATATATTTGATGATCAAATTATATAAAGGATATGAAAGTGTTGTCTAAATTGTACCATTTGATGTTTACGTGCTCTTAATCTGTGTTTAGCTGCTAATAACTTTAGAATTTTAAATACTCAAACATCAATCCACTAAATTATAATGCTATTCTATCTCCTTAGATATATTAAAGTATTCATTGTTTTCCCTTATAGAGGATACTCTCTGGGATGAGGGACAGTTAGCTTTGTTGATCCTAATGAGGAAACAAAAGGAAACGTGGAAGACAGGGATGGGGATCATGGAGGGGAGGAAATAAAATGCGGCAGGGAGGGTACCCAACTAGGAGTTACTAAGACAACCCAACTGGGTGGGAAAAGAAGGGAATGTACTCAAGAAGCCAGCTTTAAAATGTCTGGATGTTACTAAGATAGGCAGCTTGCAAATAACCAATCACAAGGCAGTGAGACATATAAACCAATCCCAAGGATATTAATAAGGTAAAATTATTTGGAAGGACCAATCAGGAGCTGGCATGGCTATATCCTGCCTCTATATTAAAAAGTGAAGATTTCTTACCCTCTCTCTTAGGCCTTCAATGGGTCTCTATCATTCCTGTGGCTTATGGCCATGTGGGATTTCACACATGGACTAAAATACTTTAATTCTTTTGGATGTTGAACTATAGCTAAATGCAACATGGAACCCCAGCTGCACCTTGTCCTGGACTGGCCTCTCTCAATAAACTTTGCTTCTACTAATGATTTTTGTCCATAACTTCATTCTTCAGTTTCATAAGAACTCATACTCAAAGACTCCACATTTTGGTTTCACTAACTTGTTCAATAAAGTTTATTTCCCCTCCAGTATTATTCAGTGAATTATGCTGCAACCATTCTGGTGAATAGAAAATAGGATTTCTGTCCATTCTTTTTAAAAAATGAAGGGAATCTATAAAGGAATGAATGTGTGAATGGAAGAAAATTTCCTTGTAATATATTAGAGCTAAACTATATGTCAGTCATACAAAAAGTTTTGAGGTGAAAAATTGATAAGAAAAGTGAAGTAGTCCCTGAAATCCTATATAATAAAAGCATAATATGCTAAGGGTCCTGTTGTCTGGTCAGCTGTTTAACCAATCAAAGCATAATATGCTAATGATATGCTAAGGCTGCTCAACTGCTTGCTATGACGTGCACTGATCACCAAGGGGCAGACAGTCATATGGTCGACCAGTTCCTATAACATGCACTGAATACCAGGGGCATATGCTCTGACCAGTAGGTTAGCTTGCTGCTGGGGTCCAGCCAGTAAGGACTGAGTGAGATGGGCAAGACATGGCCTAGATCCCTCCTGTGGTCCCTCCCTGGCTGGCCAACATCCTGCGTCTCTCCCTGGTCCCAATCATGCACCAATGGGGTCCCTTGCCCTGGCCTGCACCCTCTTGCAATCCAAAAATAACATGTAAAAGTCAGACGATGAATATATACTAACTAGAGGCCCAATGCATGAAATTCGTGCACTCAGAGGGGTTATCCCTCAGCCCGGCCTGCACCCTCTCACAATCCAAGACCCCTTGGGGGATGTTGGAGAGCCAGTTTCAGCCTGATGGTGAAACGACCAATCGCTATGATGTGCACTGACCACCAGGGGGCAGACGCTCAATGTACGAGCTGCCCCCTGATAGTCAGGATCTTGTGCAGCACTAAGGATCTCGTGCACTTGGAGGGGGGATCCCTCAGCCCGGCCTGCGCCTTTTCACAGTCCAGGAGCCTCAGATCCTTAGCGCTGCCACAGAGGCAGGAAAGGCTCCCACCACTGTTGCTGCACTCGCCAGCCATGAGCCCAGCTTCTGACTGAGCAGCACTCCCCCTGTGCAAGTGCACTGACCACCAGGGAGCAACTCTTACATTGAGTGTCTGTCCCCTGGTGGTCAGTGCGCATCATAGCGACTGGTCGTTTCATCATCAGGCTGAAACTGGCTCTCCGACACCCCCCAAGGGGTCTCGGATTGAGAGAGGGTGCAGGCCGGGCTGAGGGTTACCCACTCCGAGTGCACGAATTTTGTGCACCGGGCCTCTAGTTAGTATATATTCATCAAGTCTGACTTTTACATGTTATTTTAGTAATTTAATATCTGGGGGGAGTAACTCCCATCCCTCTCAGGCCCATGTGCATAAAGGGCACATAATTATGACACCCCTAACTAAGAAAGCACTGCCATAGCAAGTAATCTAAATTCTTAGAGTGAGGAGGAAGGGGAGAAAAAGGGGAAAGAGGAAGAAAGAGAGAGACTGAGACCCTTTTTCTGCTTATGACAGTTCCCATCAGCCGTAGTATTGTCTGAGGATGAGTCTAGATCTATTGTGCATTCTAGACTTAACTTTCACCTGAAGTTAACTCTGCCTCCCCGCATATTTGTGGCCTAATTCATCTAAACCCTTTGTGAAAGCACTCCTTTGAGCTCACGCTAATATTTTACAGTCTGAATCATCTTTTACCCTAGGCTATTCATGCAGCTCAAATGAATTAGGCCACCATTTGAAAGTAAAAGATCTCAAAGAATTGGATATTTTTAAATGAAACATTTGAGGTAGCACCAATAACCTGGCCCACCTTCCATTAATAACCTAAAATAAAAACAAAATATCCATATTGTCCCAATTCCAAAATCTATACTCAGGCAACTCAGCTTGCCCTGTAAAATTTGTCTAAGTTGTGTGTCACAGAAATATATTATTCACACCTAAATGATGTAGTAAAAACAATAATAGGCTGTAAGTTTGAAATTAGACTTTTCATTATGATGTGATCCAGGTCTCCTACATAAAAGCAGCTTATGTGGTACAAAGTAAAAACTCAGGGCACACTTCTTAATGTATCAGAACCATTGGCTTCCACAGGCTTAACCTGTTCAACTCATTTCTCTTTCATAAACACCAGAAATAGTTACCTGGATCTTCCAAATTCCATTTGATTGTTGACTGTATTTGGATGTGTAACCTCTAACCTTTTCATCTTTGATTTGCTCTATGAGACAACCTGAACTCAATGCCAAGCTCTGTGATCACTCTACTTGGTCTTCAGATGTCATGTACTCTGAGACTTTTTGATCAATCCTTCTTCAGTCTGACTCGAATTGGCCTTCTTGGTCAATGGTGAACCTTTCCTGAGCTGGATCAGGTGTAACACCTCCCAACAATTCCTCCTCAAAGACTCATAAGTCAAAGATTGTTCTGAACTTTCCACTTAGATTCCATATTCAGGAAGATGGTTGTATAAGCTAATTATTATTTTCTAAGAGCTAAGAATGTGTTTTAGATTATAGATATTTCAAAGTCACTACTTAACCTTTTTAAGAACAGCTTAAATCAAACACATTAATATGTTATTTTTCTAACAGTATATATGTAAAGCTTTTTCTATAGGTGTCAATTCTGTTGGATACTCTTTCAAAAATTATTTTTAATGTTTATGTAGTTTTGAACTCTTGTAATTGAGAAAATATACTTTCTTACAAGTACTACTTACTTCAAGGAAGAATGGAGGGAGGCTTGCTCACCACATTATACTTTTGTAAAATAATAAAATTATACATTTAAAATTCTTATTCATGTAAAAATAGAGAATAAGTACCCAAGCATATATTTCTGTGGACATGTAGAAAAAAATGGGAGGGTCATGGGAGTATTTACAATTGGCTGTTTTTCATGGCTTTTCCTTGAAAATAAGCATAACTTTCATTTATTCTCTTTTTACTGACATTTAAATTAGGCTGAAAATACTGCCTTAAGGCCAAAGAGACACCACTTACCACTAGGATCTGTCTTAGAATTTTGACTCTAAAGAGAAAACTTTAACTTATGCCATTTTCAAAGTTCTTAAAGAAGCTAGAAAATTAATGATGATATATTTTCAACTCTAATTAACTTGTTTTCCCACTGTTGGATTTCTGTTTAATTTATGTTTGCATGAATGTGCTTTTCTCTTTTTTATAATCCTCATCTGAGGATAGTTTTTTTTGTTTGTTTGTTTTTTTTATTGGTTTTAGAAAGAGACAAAGGGAGAGAGAAACATCGATCAGTTGCCTCCAGTATGTGCTCCAACCAGGGATCTGACTGCAACTTAGGTATGTGGTCTGATGGTAAACTGAACAGCAAACTTCTGGTGTAAAGGAGGACTCTCTGTTCAACGGAGTCACACAGCCAGGGCTGCACACAGGTGCTTTTGGTAAAGAGAACACTGGATAGCTTAGACAATGCTGAGTGATCATTAGATAAAGAAAGCTACAGCAATTCGTGGATTCTTCCAGGCTATGGATTTACTTGATTTTTTTTTTTTTTTTTTTTAGAAATTATAGGCCTCTTTTTATAGAGGGGCGGGGGGGGGGGGGTAATGATCACATGATGACATGAATGTAGCTTTTAAAACCAAGAATATAGTTTAAAATGCGTCTATATTTTTGGTCAAAGGGAAGAATAGTTTACTTGTGTCCTTTCTCAGTGATCACCAACAGTGCTGCAGAGATTCCATTATTTAATCTTGCCTGGGGAATGTGGGTGCTTTTAGAATGCTTAGAGTTTAGCTTGTCAAGAAGAAAGAATAGTTTTTTGAAAAATGAGAGACATGCCAGTTCAAGTTACATTGTTTTTATGGTGGGTAAAAGCATTCAAACAAACCAACGAAAGGAACCATTTTTAAGAATAATTCTAATTGGAAGAATGAGTGCCACCTTAGGGATGGCTGTGGAGGATGAAGCCAGCACCTTTATTTCAGACAGATCTCAACGACGAGCATAAGTGTCCTACAATGACTCCAATGTCCCAGGCAAATCTAAATATTAATCAGACCTCAATCTTAAAGGAACTTAGTCACACCGATAGCACTGTGATAATACCACCAGGCACTTTTCATAGTGCTATTTTATTTACTTTTATAACTTTTTAGTAATATCTAATATTATTCATAGATGTAGACAAATTTGATTGAACCAAATTATTGATCACTTTTCTATGTATTGATATATCTTTAATTACTTAAGTGAGTGAATCATAAAAAAAATCATATATTTTGAGGATTTTGAAAAAATTACTAATGTAGTTTTACATCTTAAAAGAACTTGTAAAAAAAGACAGATTTATACTTTCTCCCCAGATGGGGAGGTCAAGAGGAAAGTTGATCTTTGCCTGCAATGGCTGGCAGGTGGGGGGAGTTACATTGTACAAGGGAAGAAAGCATACTTTTTAGTGATTTATATAAACAAAATTTACCAACCATGATTTTAATGAAAATCATATCTTGCTGAATCACAGTAGCAATGAAGTGAACTCAGCCTTTCCTTAACTATGTCAGTTCAATGAAGTGTTAATATTATGATCAATGGGAGCATGGCCATATTAGAAGCAGGCAACTTCTTTCTTTAGTTCTTTTAATAATTGTAACATTCAGCAATAGATTGACATGTAAAGCCTTTCAATGTCAAATTTTAATTTTATGAAATCAGCACTTTTTTTTGCATTTACATGATGCATTGCAATTGCCTGTTGGGAAGAAGTTGAGAAGAAAGTTCCAATAGCAGACTTCACAAACTGAAGTATTTATGATTTTAATGGAAACAAATTGCTCATTTTCTCCCTTGTATTAGGCTGCCTCAAATTTTACTTTTCATTAAAAAATCCAACCTGAGATAATTTAGTTCAAATGGATTTCAGTATTGTTGAAAACAAATATTATTTGCCTTCACTAATCTTGTTTCTAACAATATAGCAAATGAAACATCCTATATAATAAAAGCATAATATGCTAAGTGTCTGGTCAACCATTCACCCATTCAAAGTATAATATGCTAATGATATGCTAAGGCCACTTAACTACTCGCTATGATGTGCACTGACCACCAGGAGGCACATGCTCTGACCGGTAGGTTAGCTTGCTGCTGGGGTCCGGCTGATCTGGACTGAGCGAGATAGACCAGATACACCCTGGAGCCCTCCTGCAGCCCCGCCCCAGCTGGCCAACCTCTCGCATCCCTCCCCTGCCCTGATCCTGCACTGGGGGGAGGGGGTCTGTAGGCCTGGCCTGTGCCCTCTTTCAATCCAGGCTGAGGGACCTCCCTCTTGCACCCCCCAATTGCAGGAATTTTGTGCACTGGGCCTCTAGTTAAATAATAAGAACAATAGACACAATAAAAGTTTTGTATGGTGGGGTCAATTTTATCAACTAAATACCTACATTAGACAACACTAATAATTCAAACTAAAAATAATTTGCTTAATTAAAATGTAACAGCTTTATACAAATGAAACATGAGACCAATAACTCAAAACTTTAAGAGTCAGTAAACTGTTCAAGCTTTTCATCTACAAATGCACAGTAGACAGTAACTGCCAATTATTAAAATGCTTTTTAATGTCAAATTCCAGGTCAACATGTTCAAAATGAAACAAAATAATTTCTCTCAACTTGCTTATCCTCCAATAGTTCCATTTTGAATAAACTATTTATTTTTTACTTAAGCCACAAATTCAGAAGACTCAAATCCTTCTTACCTTCTCCTACCATATCTCAGGGTCACTGAATCCTATTGATTTTGCTATGTTAGCAGTTTTAAATATCAACTCCTGCCTAACTACCAATGACAAGTCAGATTATCATCTCTCGTCTCAACCACAGTAAGGTCCACTCCTGCCTTTTACCCACAGTCTTTTTTCTATTGGTTATCTTCTACAGAGATTGGACTAAAATATAAATGTCACCATTTTTTCAATGTTTTTATTGATTTCAGAGAGAGGATGGGAGAGAGAGAGACAGACAGAAACATCAATGATGAGAGAGAATCATGGACTGGCTGCCTCCTGCATGTCCCCTACCCCAAAACCCGGGCACTTGCCCTGATTGGGAATTGAACCATAACCTTCTGGTTCATGGGTTGACTCTCAACCACAGCACCAATTGGCCAGGCCTGTTTTCTTTGTGTGTGTGTGTGTGTGTGTCTGTGTGTATTTGTAATGTTCTCCATGGGTCTCACTGATTACGTATTATTAGAATATCATGAGTTATACTTCAAACTGTCTCTTTGCCTGATTTTGCTTTGTTATATAAAATAGTCGACATTTTATCAAGACCAAAATTGCATTTCTTACAACTGTTCAATATATTTCTAGTTTGGCACATGCTGTTCTGCCTCCAGAAACATTCTTCTTTCCTTCCAATCTCACTCTGTTCTATCTGGAAAAAAACTACTCTTATTTTATAGTTCATATAAAACATTTTTTCCTTGAGAATAAATCTATGTATGCAAGTTGATGACTTCTAATTTGTGTCAATGTTCTATTTAGGAAATACTTGCAAAATTGCACTTCTCACATTTTATTCCAATGATGCACTTACATAACTATCTCAATCCCTTAACTGTGTGCCCTTGAGAGCCCACGGTGTTTTATATTTATACTTTACCCCTAGCACTTTCTATGGTGTCTGACACATACTATGACTTAATAAATATTTATTTCATTTAATTGGCATAAAGGGAATCAACGACCATGTAGTTATCTAAAATTCTACCACTTATGCAAAATTTTGGGTGACTCATAGGCAGAATCATACACAGAAATATTATAACCCTTGAGGTGTCTGTTAGTACAACCAGGACCACTGGGGAACAAAGAGATTGTGCAGATTATAAACAGAGTATTAAGAAAACAGTTGAAGTCTTCTATCATATAATGAAACAAAAATGATCATGAGAATCAGGTTTTATTTCATTTTTCATTATTTTTTTTGAAGAGTCAAATTCTCAGCCTTTGTTTCCACTTTTGTTAAATAAGTGGCATAGCAATATTTACCTTCCTTATAAGAATTATGGTGTGTTTAGTGTGTCACTTTAAAAAAAATTATTGATTTAGAGAGAGAGTAAGAGAGAGAGAGAGAGAGAGAGAAAGAAAGAAAAAGGAAGGATGGAAGGAAGGAGGAAAGGAAGAAGAAAGAAAGAAACATTGATTTTTTGTTCCACTTACTTATACATTCACTAGAGGCCCGATGCACAGGACTTGTGCAAGAGTAGGCCTTTCTTCTCCAGGCTGTGAACACCGGCTTCCCTCTGGCTCCCGGGACCCCAGCTTCCCTTGCAGCCCCAGCTTCATCCAGAAGGACGTCTGGTCTAATTAGCATATTACGCTTTTATTATTATAGATTGTTTAATTCTTGCATGTGCCTTGACTTGGGATCAAACCCACAACCTTGGCATATGACACTTTAGCCAACTGAGTTACCTGGCTAGAGCTACTGAGTCAATTTTTAAAAATACTTTGACATGAAGAATGGTAAGAAATTTTTACTTAAACAAAAATGATTTGCCTTTATCTGGGATTCAGCCTATTTCTGATCTTTCTCTTTATGTTCCCTCATTGGATTGGAGGGAACTAATGAATCATCAAAACTCACAGGTACTGATATAAATTGTCAGAAAAATTAGAAAGTCTAATAAAAATAATTTACATTGAAATAAAATTGCAGAAGGTGAGAGGAATGGCATAATTTGCTTCTGTAATGCTTTAGATCTAATCCTTTATATTTGGAAATTATTTTGGCTCTTTCTGAGACAGGCATTCCATACTAACTGGAAAAGTCCTCACAAGACATTCAAGTATTGCTTTTATTTGTAGACTAATTTTTATTTCAATTCTTTAAGTATATAATGCTTTTATTATTTACATGTGCCTATATAACATTTTTAATCATATGAGCATGTGCATTTTATCTATATGTATATGTTTGTATTTGTATGGCTATACCTCAGCATAATTAGTAGTTCTTATAAGAAAATTTTAAACTAAACCTATGATTACTTCAAAAGTAAAATCAGTCCAATATTATCCAAATGACTACATAAACATTTAAAATGTTTATAAATAGTTTATACTGTCTTCTAAACTTATTTATGGAGCTAGTCATACTATGTTTCATATGCATAAAATAATATGTATATATTAATACATAAGAATACATAGCTCTCAACAGTGAGATTTATAATCTATGGAATGAAGCATAAATATAAATAGAGACTGGCCAGTGTGGCTTAGTGGTTGAGTGTCAACCTATGAACCAGGAGATCATGGTTCAATTCCCAGTCAGGCATATTCCTGGGCTGCAAGCTCGATCCCGAGTGTGGGGTATGCAGGAGGCAACAAATATAAAGAAGTGAATAATAACGGGCATATTAAATAGTAACTTAAAACATTAAAGTCTGTATTTGTGATCTTTTTAACAGTGAGACATAGGGGAAAAAGGTGTAAGCAAATACAGAAGATGCACTTAGTACCAGATGACAAGAGTAGTGGAGAAACACAGAAGAGAAGCAGATTCGGAGAGAATTTGATTAGTACAGTGGTCAGCAAACCGCAGCCCGCGAGCCACATGCGGCTTGAGTGTGGCTCTTCCACAAAATACCACGTGTGGGCGCGCACGTACAGTGCAATTGAAGGAGTACCCTAATTAAGTTAATAACAATGTACCTACTATATAGTTTAAGTTAAAAAAATTTGGCTCTCAAAAGAAATTTCAATCGTTATACTGCTGATATTTGGCTCTGTTGACTAATGAGTTTGCCCACCACTGAATTTAGTAAATGGACCCAAGTCACTGAGGCATGGAGCAATGAACAGCAACTTCTAAAGGAATGGCATTTTGACTGGCTATAAGAACATTATAACTTTTCTACCTAAAAGAGCAAAAAGCACTATTCTACTCCAGGAGATTTTCCTGAGAAGCTGCTGAAAGTCTCTTTCCTTTCCTTTATTTGTAGAGGAACCTAAAAATATCTATTAGTGCCCCCCAAAAGCACATCTAATTCCTTTGAAATTATAAAAATGCAATGTATATTGCTGCTAAGGTGAGTGATTAATTTATAGTTTATCTCTCAAGGTGGTGATTCTTTAACCGATGATAGTGTTGAAGGGAACATTACGACTTTATAGTGTCACATTTATTAAACATAGAATACATCTTTAATAAGCTATATATCAATTTCATTTGAGTATACTTGAAACACAGTAAAATAAAAACATTTTAAGTTTACAATTTGATGTGGTTTGATAAATGTACATACTTATGCAACCTCCATCATAACTAAGATATTAAATATATTCATCACCCAAAAAAAGGTTCCTTATGTTTCCTTAGAGATAACTTTCACCCAACTGGTCCTGGCCAACACTTATTTTTATGTCACATTACTTTAATTTTGTCTATATTAGAATTTCAGATAAATATACAATATACTGTATATTTGTGGTATCTGGTTTCTTGCATTGAACAAAAAGTTTTTTGACACTCAGTTATGTTATATTGTGCATTCATACTTTATGACTTCATATTGCTAACTAGTACTCCATTGTATGGATATGCACTTATTGTATGTCATATCCATTTATGGTCCTGTTATCTGTGGATGGACATTAGTTGCATTTCCAGTTAGAGATTAGAATGAAAAACCTTCTGGTAGCATTGACATCAATGTGTTTATATAAACATAATCTTTCATTTGCCTTGAATACATATGTAAAAGTGAAATTGTTGGATCAAAATAAATAAGAGTCTGCCAAACTGTTTTCCAAAATGGTTCTAACATTTATAGTCTCACCAGCAATATATTGGAGTCTCAGTTCCTCCATCTCCTTTCAACATTTAGTAATGACTTTCAATTTTGTCATTCTGTTTGGAAGACACACATATGTTCTAATTTTGATTATTTTTTATTAAGTACAATTTAGCTATTTTTTCTCACTTAACCATTACTGCTTTCTGCATCCTGAGTGAGAAATCCTTGTTTGCCCTGGCCAGGTGACTAGGTTGGCTGGAGGTTTGTCCTGTACACCAAAGGGTTGCCAGTTCAATTCCTAGTTAGGGCACATAACTAGCTTGTGAGTCCAAGTACCTAGGTTGGGGAACCTGTAGGAGATAACCAATCAATGCTGATGTTTCTCTCTCTCTCCCCCTTCCTTTCTCTCTCTCTAAAAAAAAAAATAAATCAATAAATATATATATATAATATATTCTCAGATGAATATTAAAAAATATATTTATCATAAGGTCATAAAGATCTCCTTTTACATTTTTCTCTAAAAATTTTCTAGTGTTACCTTTTAAATTTAGTTTCATGATACATTCAAGATAATATCAGAATAAGACCTGAAATCAATTTTGCTCATATAGACATAGAGTTGTTATAACATTATTTATTTAAAATATTATTCTTGCCTGGTTGGTGTGGCTCAGTTGGTTAAGCCATGTCCAATGCACCAGGAGGCCGACGGTTCAAATCCTGGGTAGGGCACCAGCCCAGGTTGCAGGCTTGATCCCCAGTAGGGGGAGTGCAGGAGGCAGCTCCTTGATATTTCTCCCTCTCCCTATCCCATCCTCTCTCTGAAATCATTAAAACATAGTGAAAAAAATACTATTCTGTCCCTATTTAATTTGCTTAGAAATTTTGTCAAAGATCATTTAATTGCATATGTGTAAGTCTATTTTTGGACTCTATCATGTTCCATTAAAATCCATGTTTATCATAACATCCATATCATACTGTTGTCATTAAATTCAGAAAGTCTTGAAACCAGGTAGTGTATGTCTTATAACTTTGATCTTCTCTCAAAATTATGTTTGCATTCAAAATCATTTGCATCTCAACATGACTTTTACTATCAGTGTCTCAATTTCCTAAAAATGAAAGGTGCTTAGTGATATTTTAATTTGGGATGAAATGATAAGCCAATTTGGGTAGAGTTGTATTCATAACTGCCAAGTGGGTTATCTGCATTTATTGACAGATATGAATTTTTCTTTAATACAGTGAATGATTTACATTATTTTTGGAAAGTAAGACTGACCTTAAATTCTTGAGTAAGACTTACTTGATTGGGTTTTATTATATGCTTTATATTTTGCTGGATTCTATCTTCTAATATTTTGTTAAGAGTGTAACATTTAGGCTCATAAGGAATGTTAGCCTATAGTTTTGTTTCCTTATAGATATTTTAAAAGTTATTTAATACCAAGGTTACCTCACAAAATTGCTTGCATAATTTTCTCTACTTGTTGTTTAATTTGTCTAGAATTGATAATATTTATTCTCTAAATGTTTGATAAGATCACCAGTGAGTGTTTTTTGTGTGATAATTTTTTAAAATTAAAAATGGAATTCCATATATATGGCAATTCACATGCATACAGGGTGGGGCAAAAGTAAGATTAAAGTTGTGAGTAGGAGAAACACAGAATTCAATCCTGTATTATTATTTATTAACTAGAGACCCAGCACACATGAAATTGTGCACAGGTAGCTTGCTTCCACTTGCCTCATCTGGCTGCCCTACCCATCGCCACTCATAGCTTGAGCCCTGCCCTCCGCCGCTCATAGCTCTCTGCTGCTAGTAGCTCACTCCCCGCCCACCTGCCACAAGAGCCACTGCTCACTTGGTCATGATGGCATTATGGCGTCACGGCCACAGGCCTTTTACTAGTATAGATTATTAGAGGCCCACTGCATGAAATCATGCACGGTTAGAGTCCCTAGGCCTAGCCTGTGATCAGGGCCATGTTCTGCCCATTCGCCAGTCCCCAGTTCCGCCCCACCACTGCCACAATCAATTAGAGCCTGAGGGCCGGAGGAGAGACCAAGAGGTATTCCTTCCACCTGTCACCAGTCCCCACCGTGCCACTCATCCTGGTTCCCCCCGTTAGCCATCCCCTGATCAATTGGAGCCTGCAGACTGGGAGAAGAGAAAAAGTGGTCTGCCTTCCTCCCGCTCACCAGTCCCCAGTTCTGCTCCACCACCATCATGGATTGATTGGAGCCTGAGGGCCAGGGGTTGGGACCAAGAGGTCTGCCTTCTGCCCACTCGCCAGTCGCCACTGCCACCAATTGATCGGAGCTTGGATGCCCTGATTGGGGTGTTGGGGGCAATCCGGGATCTGGATCAGGCTTGTTTGCTGGCCTCAGTGGGTGTCATAGCGACCAGTTGTTAGGTCGTTATGGTCATGACAGTGTTATGGTCTATGGCTTTTTATATATATAGATTGTATTCTTTTTCATGCAAACCATAAACCCACTTTTGTCCCACCCTATACAAACAAACACATAAATCTATACTAATAAAAGAGAAATATGCAAATTGACCATACCTCCACAAAGCCCACCAGTCAATCAGGAGTGAATATGCAAATTAGCCCAACGAAGATGGTGAGTTAATTTGCATACACAGGCGTGGAGCATCCGGGTGGGGTGGGATGCCTGTTATGATGGGGAGGGAGGGGACGGAGGGAGCTACAGGAGCAGGCAAGTCTTTGCTCCCGGCTGCCGCCCAAGAGCGAAAACTACAGGCTCCCGGGCAGCCGGGAGCAAAGCCAGGGGAAGGAAGGCCTATTCTTGCATGAATCTTCATGTAATGGGCCTCTAGTATATGAATAATTGCATATATATGTGGTATCTATATATGTGTACATATATGTATATGACATATATTATTATATATATTTTCCTTATTCTATTTGTGTACATTTGGTACAATGTGATTGTCTAGTAATTTGGTTTTTTTTCCTTTAATATATATTAAAATGTATTTTAAAGCTATAGCAACTGTACAGCCCAGTACTAGCTCAAGAACAGCCAACATCAATAGCTCATAACCCATAACTCTAAAACCAACATTACTATGGATATAAAAGCAATCTTACTAATAAAAGCCTAGGTGGTCCTCACGCCATCATGCCATGATGCCCTCACACTGTCACAAAATGGCTGCACACACAGCAGGTGTGTGCAGGTGGGCAGGGCTGGGCTTGACACTGCATGTGTGGCACGGAGCCTGCCTGGGAGTCCTGCCTCCTCCCAGTTCCACATGCGGCCAGGCCTGAGGGTCCCATGGTGCAGTGGAGGTGGGTCCAGCGGGTCCCCACATGGCACAGAGGCCTGGGGGGGACTGTAGCTCCGGCCTACCTCTTTGGGGCAATCCATTGAGTAGGCCCGGATGGGTGGGCAGGGCCTACCTCTTTGGGGCAATCAATCGTGGGTCTCCCCATGACAGGGAACAGGCCAGGCTGGGGGACCCCCCATCCAGTGCACAAACTTCGTGCACTAGGCCACTAGTGTGAAATAACAGGCATTGCAAATCAATAGAAAGAGCTGATAACAAATGGTGTGAAAAATTTTGACAACTTGGGAGATAAGCAATTTAGGTCTTTACCTTTTTTTTTCAAGTAAATTTCAGATAAATTTTAACATTACTAGAGGCCTGATGCACAAAATCCATGTGCTCAGGCAATCCCTCAGCCTGGATTGTGAGAGGCTGCAGGCCAGGCCAAGAGACCCTGCCAGTGCAGGATCAGAGTCGGGGGTGACACGGGAGGTTGGCCAGCCGGGGTGGGGTTGCAGGAGGGCTCTAGGATGTGTTTGGCCCATCTCAATCCTGATCAGCCAGAGCCCAGCAGCAAGCTAACCTACCAGTCAGAGCATCTGCCCCCTGGTGTTCAGTGCATGCCATAGCAATTGTCGACCAGTTGACTGCCCATTGGTGGTCAGTACACATAATAAAGTGGTTGAGTGGCCTTAGCATATCATTAGCATATTATGCTTTGATTGGCTGAACAGATGACCAGACGGCTAGACATTTAGCATTGTAGGCTTTTATTATATAGGATATAACACCCCATAAAATAAAACATATTTTTTTTTAGGTTCTGACTATACTTCACTTATTTTACAGTCCTTAAAAAGAAAAAGAATGCACTTTAAAATAACACAGGCACATGTTTTTATTTTTTTTAATGAAACAAAACAGGAATGAGAAGCAAAAATCTTCCTTCTTCCTACCCTCTGATCCACAAATCTCTCTTCTCTCTCTCCAAAGGTGGCAGTTGTTAATACTTTCTTACATTGGGGTCCAGTGGGGAAAAGTACCAAAAACATGACTTTCAAAATTTTAAAATGGTTTCACACAGTCTTGCACTTTGCTTTTTCTACTACTAAATAGTGTATATAAGTGCTATTTATTTTATTGGCTGCAGTTTTTGAACATATAATTATTTTCCAGCCCCTATTTATGGAATATTGTGGGTGTTTCATGAGGTGTGTTTTTTTTCCAGTTTTCACACATATTGTATGTGAAATCATACTGTATGTGTCTTTCTCTGATTTATTTTCCTTAACATGATACCTTCACAGTACATCCGTGTTTTTGCATATAATGGGATTTTCTTCTTTTTAATGGCTGAATAATTACCATTGGGCATGTATACCAAACTGTCTGTATTCATTCCTCCATTAATGAACACTTTGGTGGCTTACATATCTTGGCTCTTGGAAATAATGGTGCAATGAACATAGGAGTATAGGTATCTTTTCAATATAGGCAGTTCTTTTGCTTAGGATAAATACGCAGAAGTGGAATGGCTGTATTATATGGTAGTTCTATTTTTAATTTTTGAGGAAGCATCACATTGCTTTTCCATAGTGGCTGCACCAGTTTATATTCTCCTGTCCATTTTTTCTCATTAAACTCAGAGGCAAGAAGTTATTCATAATAGTCACTATTTCCCATCCTAAATCAACCCAAGGCCAGGTACCAGACAACAGTAGACCACAACTATAGCCAATAGCCCACGGACATTACTCAGACCAGCCATTCCTATGATGTTTCCCAGCACAGCCCTGCTGTATCTTCCTCACAGAAAACACAATAAAAATGTCTACGCTGCAATTTCCCCTTTGTTCCTTCTGCCTCATGATCAAATCTGCTGCTTCCCCATGTGACCCTGTATGGCATCGCATGCTCTCTCGCTTGACACTATAAGAAATGCATTCTTCTTTCAATGACTTTGACCTCTCTGTGTTGACACTCAGTCACCTCCATAAATTAAAATTCCATGGGTATAGTTGGGACATAGGGCAGTTGCAAACCATCAGTAAAGAATCCATCCTCTGGGGATGCCAGGAGGGTTTATGTCTTTAAGGAGAAATTCATAAATTCTATTGTTGTCAGCTTGGTCAGAAATTAATAACCTGACATCTAGATATGCCCAGAGATAGAGCTTTTCCTATTCAGAAAATCAACAGTATCTCTATATTTCAAGCTTCAACCTTTGCTTAAGACTTTGTCATTGTAATTTCCTCATGATTATGTCTTTTCTGGTATCTTTTGCACAATTTATAGAACATAAAAGCAAGAGGATACCGTTGAAAATAATAATAAATTGTATCATCAAGTAAGGTGTATATATTACTTTGAAGAGACATTTCAGTTTACCATTATAAACTTATTTCATAGTCATGTAAAAGCTTGACAATTCCTTTATTATGATTTTTGAATTTTATGAAAGGTATTAATAGATCAACTCAGTAAAACAATTATTTAACCATTAACTAAATCTAGTTCTACTGTCCAATACGTGTCTATTGAAAACACTTCATGTGGAAGTTTTCATTCTCCAATGAATTTGCTTATCAATATAAGTGTTATCATTAGTTTTATCAAAATCAAGTTCATATCAGAAACAATCATACCTAATAATAGACAAACATGTAAATTGACCCTACATCCACTTCGCCAACAGCCAATCAGAGTGAGTATGCAAATTAACCCAACAAAGATGGAGGTTAATTTGCATACATAGGCACCGGGCAGCCTGGGTCCCAGGAACTTTCTCAGCACCCAGGTCACTCGGAGGTAGGCCCCCAGTGGGTCCTGAGCAACCTGGGAAGGGCCTGAGCCAGGGGGCTCCTGGGCAGGGGCAAAGCTGGGCAATCGGAGGGAGCTGGGGGTCCCCTGCCCAGGCCCCAAGCCTTGGACAGAGATTTGGGGCCTGGGCAGGGGTAGAGCCAGATGATCATAGGGAGTTGGGGGTCCCCTGTCCAGGCCAGAAGCTCGGGGCCTGGGCAGGGGCGGAGCCTGGCAATCAGAGGGAGCTGGGGAGCCCCTGCCCCAGCCCCAAGGCTACAGGTCTGGCAGGGGTGGAGCTGGCGATCAGAGGGAGCTGGGGTTCCCCCATCCAGGCCCCAAACCCTGGCCAGAGGCTTGGGTGCTGGGCAGGGCAGAGTCGGGTGATCAGGCGATCACAGGGAGCTGGGTGACCCTGCCCAGGCCAGGAGGCTTTAGGCCTTGGCAAGGGCGGAGCCAGAGATCGCAGGTGATTGGTGTGAACTACAGAGGAAACACCTTTTCTGATCGCTTATTGGCTAAGCCCCCTGTTTGCCACTGGTAATATTCTTAGTAACTTAGGTATAAGAATCCAAAAAGGTGATCTAGGGTTTTCCACCACACTCCTGGAGAAAAAAAGGAAGGTCTGCTGCTGGAGGGCTAAGAAATGTCACATCCTGCCCTAGGCGGTTTGGCTCAGTGGATAATGCCTAGGCTTGCCGACCGCGCAGTCCGGGTTCAATTCTGATCAAGGGCATGTACCTAGGTTGCAGGCTCCTCCCTGGCTGGGGCCCAGGTCAGGGCTCATGCAGGAGGCAACCAATCAAAGTGTTCCTCTCACTTTGATGTTTCTCTCTGTCTTTCCCTTTCTCTTCCACATTCTCTAAAAATCAATGGAAGCATATCCTCAGGTGAGGATAAAAAAAATAAAGAAAGAAAGAAATGTCATATCCTATGAAAGATACATCTTGAAAATGCCTAAAGAAAGTTGTCATTTTTTCATGGTGAAGGGACTGGAGTCCGTGTTGATGAAAACACCTTGGTGGCTGCGGTGACTGGCAGTGGCTGAAGCAGCAGGGTGATGGAGCTGGTGCCTTCCCCTGATCAGTAGGACATCCCCTGAGAGCTCCCAGTATGTGAGAGGGGGCAGGTAGGCTGGGCTGAGGGACCCTCCCCCCTCCCCCGCCCAGTGCACAAATTTCGTGCACAGGGCCCCTAGTGGTATTGTATAAGATGAAAGTTAGAATGTGAATTAACTGAGACCATTACAAAATAAGTCAGGGTTACAGTGAGATTTTCTACACCTTCTTTCTCCCTTTTGACCTTCCCAACTTGAACCAATATCTTCACTGTAAACTCTATTAATTTATCACTTTATTATTATATCAAAATTAATCTCTGCTATTGCCCTGGCTGTGTGGCTTGGTGGTTGGAGCATAGTACCGTATACCCAAAGACTGCGGTTGGGGCACATACATAGGTTGCAGGTTCAATCCTCAGACAGGAGCTGGAGCATGCAGGAGGCAAAAGACCAGTGTTTCTCTGTCACATTGATCTCTCTCTCTCTCTCTCTCTCTCTCTCTCTCTCTCCCCCCCTGTCTCTCTCTCTAAAAAAATAAAATAAAATAAAAATATATCCTCTGGTGATGAATAATAACAATAAATACAAATAATCACTGGTATTTCAGAAAAGCTTATGCTTTGTTCCCACTTGACCATGTTGTCCATGGAACCATATATATCGTGTTTTACCAAATAGGATTCTCAGTAGCATTAAATAATCAATGGACATATTTAACTATACGAGACCTCTATATTTACATGTCACCGGAAGACATTTTTCCCTGTAATATAAAGATGTTTAATATGTTTACTTTAAGAAAAATGTCCTAAAGTATTCAAGTAGTTTTTAATCTATTTGCTCTTTTGAGTCATTGAGAGATGAGTCATAAAATTTTAACTTCTCATATACATATTTTTCTTCTCTTGTTCATCCTATTGCTTAACATAAGACAGTCTTTAGGTTTTTGCTGGTCATTTTCCCCAATATTTTAATTTTTCCCTGAAATCTCATATTTTTCATTTCATTTGCATTAAAGATAAATTTTTAAAACTAATTTAATAGTTTCTAGAGAAACATAATTCTTAATATGCTATCCTATTAGTAGTAGGGTTTGGGCATCTTACCTTGTATGATGATATTATTTAGGTACCCTAACTTGCTGTAATGAATTTTCTCACTTTGTTATAGAGGAATAGAAATATGCATTCTAATAGCTCAATCAGTTCATTCTCTTATTTAGTCAATGTTTATTAAGGATATCCCATGTAACAATTATTCAGTAGACATTAATATTCAAAGATTAAAAATTTGGTTTCTATTCATTTAGCTCACAACCTGGATCCTTTTATATAAATAATTACCCGGATTCATTTTTCTTTCACTTCATCAGAGTTAATGATAAATGCCTGAAGAAAACTTATTTCTACCCTCAAGGAATAAATAAATTAAAATGCTTAAGAAAAATTGCAGTAAGGATTTCAAGAGTAGCATATATACTATCTCATTTATAGTGAGGATTTATATGCTTAATTTTTATAACCAAAATTTGTTCACCTGTGTAGTCTTTCTGCTTCTTAGAAGATCTCTTATTATATTTTTACTAGTTAGTAAAATTTTCAACCCATGCAATTATTTTTGTAAAGGTTATAAAATAAGGTGAGAACATCTGAATACTAACACTTTCTATATAAAAATCTTTATATATTAGCGATTTTTAAAAATGTTCTCCATAGCATTTTTCTATAAGACATACAATTTTTGAGAACAATTATAAAGCTGAAATGGCTTTGACAACCTAAAGACAAGATATTAAAAGTCATAAACTACGAGGTCATACTCAAAACTTTCTAATGCTGTCACAAACAAATCCCTTGAATTAAGTGAAGATTGAAATGAATTTATTCATCTAGTTTGGCTAGTCAAATGTTACTATTTGGCCTTCTTAAAGAAATCAATGTTTCTTTAAATTCAGTTTATTAATGATTACCATATGGTTAATCATTTTTATTATCTAAATGCAAATAGCCTAGTAAAATTACCTAATTCAATTTATGAATACAAAAGGCATTTTGGCAATTGAATGGAATTACATATTTTAATAGATTAACAATAAAGTATTTTGTACACTAATAAGACTTTATTTTTTCTTTGTAAAGTAAGTGAAGGGTGCCAGTTGTTCCTTCAAAATTCCAAAACTGGACTTCTGATTTGAGCAGTAATATATAAAGAGCTCTGAAGGATCAAATACATCCTTACAACAAGAAAAATTAAACAAACAAAATTTAACAGCTTTTCTTGGACTCCTCAGGGAACCAAGTTCATAGAACCAAATACTACCCCAAATTCTGAAGGGAAAGGCAAATCTGGAGTCATAGGAGAGATCTGCGTATCGCAAAGCAGAAGCCACTGGAGCCACACACTGGGAAGAAGACTTAAATGGTAATTTTACTTTCAGTAAACCCACAAGCAAATGGTGGTGAAGAGCAAAGAAAGATTCCCACTGCCCCACTCCACATGGCTCTGGCTGGAAGAAACGTAATCATTGAGAAACAAACAGCAGTCTTAGAGGAGGCTTACTCAGTGCCAATTGATGACTGTAGAATAGCCACAGAGATGCGGATTGCAACATGGGGAATATAGTCAACAATGTCCAAGTAACGGGAATGGGGCGAGGTGGGTGCTGGGAGTAGCGTGGGGACTACTTGCAGAGTGCATGGTTTTCCTGACTCTTTGCTATTCATCTGAAATGGGTGCAGAATGGTATTAAATGTAAACTGTAGTTGAAAAATAACCTTTTTAAATTTTAAAAAGTTCTAAGAACCACGAAATTATTCTGTTTATATACCTCTGGTCTAGTGTCTGACATCTAGTAAATAATCAATAAGTATTTGTTGATATTTTTAAAAAGAGGCTTATACTCCAGAAGAGAAGACTTTATTAACCACTATCTTTTCCCACACTGGAAGTCCATTTCTCTCACTCTAGACATTTCAGGACTTACTATCTCAAGTAAGAGACTTAAAACTCAAAAACAGTAAGACACGTTGAAAGATGGGTTAAAACTAAATAGATATGTCACAATAGGAGATATACAGATAGAAAATATGCATGTAAAAGGATGCTCAACATTACTTTTATCAGGGAAATGTAAATTAAAATAGTGAGATGCCTAGTATCTCACCTAATAAAAAAAGCTAAGATTAAATTAAACAGTTAAATTATCAATTGCTGGCCAAGTGCACATTGTTAAGAGAAAGCAGCAAGTATGAAAATGGGACATATTGTATGATTTCAATAATATCGGATAAAATGTCACTAGAGATTTGAGGGAGAAGGAAATGTTATATAGGTGAAAAGAAAGTATTTATTGTAGTCAATCTATTCTGTATGACAATGTAATGGTTGATATATTTTATTATGTATTTGTCAAAGCTTATAGAACTCTATAGCACAAAAAGCAAATATTTTTATTTATTTATTTAAGTTTGTAATTGATTTTGTTTGTTTTTGTTTGTTTGTTTGTTTGTTTGTTTTAGAGAGAGAGGAAGGAGAGAGAAAGAAAGAAACATCAATGTGAAAACAAAACATTAATCATCTGCCTCCTGCACGTCCCCTACTGGGGATTGAGCCTGCAACCCCGGCGTATGCTCTGACCTAGAATCAATTTGGCAACCTTTTGGTGCACAGGACAATGCCCAACCAAGTGAGCCACATCGGCTAGGGCTTATTTATTTATTTTTATATTGAATTTATTAGGGTGACGTTGGTTAATAAAACTATATAGCTACCAGGTATACAATTCTGCAATACATCATCTGTATTGAGTGTTTGCCACCCCAAGACAAGTTTCCTCACATCATCATTTATCTCCCCTTTTCCTTCTTTTACCCGCCCCTCCGAACATTTTAAAAATCAGCTAGGAGGCTGGGTGAATCCTAGTATGCAGTGCATTATGTAACAAAATAATCCACTTAAGAGGTATGGCACAACCTCACTGAAGTATGTGGCAGAAAGGCGGCAGGCCTAAGTCCAAGCCACTTTGGAATGCATTGATTCTGTAAGACTAAAGGCAATAAATAAATCAGTGATTTAAAATAGTTGATCACTGTTCTCTAGTTGGAAATGTATTTTCTATAAAGGTACAGGTTAACAGCTTTGATATACATATACATGTATTCTGTAATTTAATGTAAATAAATGACAGATGATGGGAGTCACTTTTTCACTATTAAGAGGTAGTGACTTGTGAGATATGAGAAAAGGGATACATGTGGAAATGATTTAAAGTTGGAGATATCAATATAAATTAATTTTTAGCATAATATAGAAAACACATATAGGTTAGTATGCAGACATCTATTTCCTTACTCTATCATCTGAAAGGGCCTGGAAGTAACACCACAGTATCAAGAGCCACACCTACAGCCCAAATCTTAATTTCTCACAACATTCTCCAATATAAGGGCTCATGGCTTCTTAGAAGAAAGGGTGACTCTAGGACTGGAGCAGAAAATGCACAAGATGAGCCTGGAGTATTGTGCAGGGCCAGAAATTAGGTAGTACTCAAAAAGCAAAAACAAAACAAAAACAGTGGCGGGGGGTAAGGGCATGGGGTGGGGTGGGGAATCAGGTGGAGGGGAGCTATGGGGGGAAAAAAAGTGGAACACCTGTAATAATCTGAACAATAAAGATTTAATTAAGAAAAAAAAAAAAAACCCTTTGTTGATATGGAAATTCCAGAGACACGAAACAGCTGAAGGCAATCCCAGTGCCAAAGCCAGGATAATTTGAGCAACAAATTAATAAAGTCGTATTGAATTATAAGACAAAGTATAAAATAAATATACATGAGTCCATACTGATGGGCCATAATGACTGAATGAATGAACTAGGCACAGAAGATATACCTCAGGTGCCGAAGAGTTCCAAATACGTAGTTTGGGTGAATACTCTGCCCTCACTGTGGGGGAGCATAGTTCTTCACTCCTTAAACTTGCCCCATGCATAAGTGATTACTTTTCAAGGAGTACCATGTGAAAGGGCCTAAGATGAGGGTGTTGTGGGGAAGACAGTAATTACGCAATGGAAAACAAACCAAAAAACACAAAAAACAAAAACACACACACACAAAAAAAAAAACCCACACAATTTCAGTCAGGAGATCGAGTTCAATACCTACTACTGTGATAAAACATCTTGACTGTTTACTTTCAATATGTGATGAAATGACACTTTACCTCTTCCTTCTAAAACAGGGGTGGGGAACCTCTTTTCTGCCATGGGACATTTGGATATTTACAACATCATTTGTGGGTCATACAAAATTATAGGCCATAAAAAGAATGAAATCTTGCAATTGGAACAGCATGGATGGACCTAGAGCAGGGACAGGGGACTTTTTATCTGCCAAGGGCCATTTGGATATTTATAACATCATTCACAGGCCATACAAAATTATCAACTTCAAAATTAGCCTGCTAAATTTGGTTAAACATTTCATGAACTCACCCTAATGCCTTGGCAGGACCAGCCCACACAATTTTGTGGGCTTTTATGGCCTGCAGGCCAGACATTCCCAACACCTGTTCTAAAACATATAACACCAGACTAATCTAAGAAAAAGGTAAGAGCAACTCCAATTGAGGACTAGTCTACACAATACCTGATCAGCACTCTCAAAAACTTCAGAGAGAGCTCAGGCCAGTGGCTCCGTCGGTTGGAGCATCCTCCCATACATCAAAAGTGTACAGTGAGTTCAATTCCTCAGTCCAGGGCACTGAGAGGAGGAACTGATAAATGTTTCTCTCTCACATTGATGGTTCTCTTTTTCTCTCCTTTCCTTCTCTCTCTGAAATCAATGAAAACATATCATCTGTTGAGGACAAAAAATAAAATAAAAGAATAAAATTTCAGAAACAATGAATTGTTTAAAGAACTGTCACAGGCAAAAAGCCTACAAAGACATAATGACTAAATATAATGTAGTATGGTGAATGGAATCATGGAACAGTAAAAGGAAATTAGATAAGTGAAAGAAGTTTGAATAAAGTATAACTTTGCTTAAAATATCAATATCAGTTCATAAATTTTAAGCAATGTAAATTGCTAACTGAAGACAATACAAGAAACTGGGTGTGGGTTATATGAAACCTCACTATACTATATTCACAATTTCTCTGTAAATTAAAAATGGTTTTAAAATATTAGTGTTAAAAATTTACTAGTATATTTTAGATTTGTTTGAATAAAATCAACACTTCAATTGCATTAGCAAAGTGACTCATTTGCGAATAACTTGTTTACATAACATATACTGTTAACTATACTTTACACTTCTATGGTACATTTCAACTCTTTTGCCCAGAAAAAAGTGATGTACTGGAAAGCCATTAAGTTGAATTAATTTTATTTAGTTGCAAATGTGGTTATTTTTATGAAGTCTTACATTATATGCTTTGTTATTATTGATTCATACCCAGGGCAGACTAAATAAGTAAATATCTTGCTGAAATGTAGAATTTTACTCAGCTCATTGCTATGTCACTGATATTGAAGAAAGATAAACATAATTTTGTGCTTTAAAAGGCATAGACTTTAAGAATCATATCAAATTAAGCAAAGTAAAATTAATAAAACTCAAGTTGTCATGTATTTATTCTAGACATTAGGACTCCAAGTCCATTAACAAAAAGGACAAAGAGTAAGTAAATATTAATGTTGTTTGTTGTATCCTGTTTAAATGTTTCATGATCAGAAATCAGAGTAGGCCTCATTATAAAAAGACTTTGGGAGACATGAAAAATAGAACACATATAATTTGTATCTATTTCTAACCTCGTTCAATATTAATTATGAGTATTGAATAAGAATATTTAAACATTCAAAAACTCCCTAAAGGTAAAATTCTACTAAGCTTATGGCCAAATTTTATAATTTATATACTATTTATATATGAAATTATATTATAGTTTTTCATGAAAACTGTCCATTAAGATTGGAGTACTGAAGAGGGGCTATGGGGTAGAGATAAAATACGGTTTGCTATGAAGTGTTAAAAGGTACAGCTGGAAATGAGTATAATAGAATCATTGCTCTATCTCTGTTTTTGTAAGTGCTTGAATATTGTAAAAATGAAAGAGTCTGTTTAGTCCTTGTGCATGACATGACTACTAAAGTTCTTCACTGGAGATCAATGAAATGTTAATTTAATACCATAATTGGAATTTGAGTTATATACACTGATTTATGACATTGATATATAACCAAATTTTCTGATAGTTATATAAAAAATAAAAATCAAGACTTTCTTGGCTATCTATTGTCATTGTCTCCTGGAATATTTCATCCTCTTAGTCAACTACTTCTGATGATGATTCTCATGGAAATGCTCCTTTTATTCCATGTCCTGTGGATAAACCTGACTGTACCTCTAGGAGCTTAGAGTGTAATCTTTGACCTATTTTAAACCCATCAAGTCATCCCAACCTTGGGGCCACAGAGATAGGCTCAGAGATTGGTATGTGACCTAATTTGGGGGCAAACAAGAGGGAAGAATTTCGGTGAGCTATAAGATCCCCGCTTATGTAGTAAATTGGATATTGCAATGTTTTAAACTGGGGACATCTGTCCAAGAAAGGCAAAACTTGGAAAATAATTTTTGTGATATATTTGAGTCATCAATAAACCCACACCTGAAGTTATATCCATGCCTACACCACTGTTAATTGAGGCAATAAATTCTTTTTTTATGCATTTGGGTAATTTGAATAAGGAAGTGATTCTCTTGCAACAGAATGATTCCCAATTAACTAACATGTACTCATAAAAAAAAAAAAAAAAGGTGCTACAAAAGGGTTAGTTTTCAAGTATCATATAAAGGCCATTATTTGAAACAACATCAGATTTTATTGTGAACAAACAATAAATGAAAATGTTTTTAAATCCATTAAAATATTTCAGGATCTTTGACTTAATTTCTCCTGCAAGATCTAAAGATGTGTAGTTGTTACCTTTAGGTCACACATATTAGATGTTTCTGTACAAAGTGAATTTATAAAGTAAAAAGTAATCTTATTTTTTGTCCAAACAAAGAAACCTTTGCACTATTGGCAAAATGAGAATATCAGAAATTACAAAGGAAAAATATATACCTATTAACATATTTTATAAGTGATTTGAGAAAAGGAGTTAAGTTTTAGAATCAATTTTTATGGTTACTTAATGTTATTTCCATTCTTATTTGATGTATAAATAATAGTATACAGGTAACTTTTAAAAAGTAATAAGAATTCAGGTTTTGTACAGTATGCCTGATGGTTATATAATAAATACTTCAGGGATAATAGTGTAATATAACCAATATCATAAAGGTTTCTTTATGCTTATGTTTTAAGTATTAATCATGTTAAAGAAAATAATTTAAAAGCATCCATTTATCAAAATAAACATTGGATTTGGATAAAAATGTAAAACTATAACATATTTTCTATGAAATGATATTTATGTTTTATCCAAACATCTCTGCCCATAAAATGCCTTGAAAGTAAAACTAATTAAAAGCAAATGCTTATATAAATATAATATTTAAATGAAACTATGTACAGTGCTCAGATTAAAAAACAAATTTATAATTCAAATTGGTAATGGAATTAAAGTATATTAACTGCACTTTGGAAATAACCTCAATTTGCTTATAAAAGCTATTTTAAAAATAGACTTTCATGTGTCTCTTTCTCTTCATCATTTCTAAGATTCTGTATAATGTTTATAAAATATTAAAAAATGATAGTTAAATTTAAAATTAGCTATAAATGAGTGAGGAATACAGAAAATTCATGCTAGATCTTTATTTAATAAAATAAAAACTGAATTTATAAAATATACTAAAATCATTTTGAAGTACTTTTGTACTTAATACTACAGAAGCATAGTATTTAACATGGTTAATAGTTAACTATCAAGATATTGTCTTTATATTAAGGCCAAGTCAGATTTATTACGCCTAATTTCCCATGAATTTTTGTATGAAAATTGTTGACATCCTCATGTTTTTTTTCAATGTATTTGTTAAAAGGTTAAATTAATGATAACATGTTTTAACAAAAGAATTACAATTTAATTAGTACAATCTATATATATAAAAGCCTAAGCGACCAACCCACCATTCGACTGGCTGACAGTCCGGTAGCTATGATGCGCACTGACCACCAGGGAGCAGATGCTCAATGCAGGAGCTGCCAAGCTGTGGTGACTTGGCAGCTGCAGTTCTCAGGTGATATACCCAGATCCAGAGAGGAGGAAGCCGCATTCTAGAGTGTGTCAACAGAGAACTGCCGTATCCCAATCTGGGACCCCTTGGGGCATGTCAGAGAGTTGGTTTTGGCCCAATCCCCACAGGCCAGGCCGAGGGGACCCCACTGGTACACGAATCCATGCACCAGGCCTCTAGTAAAAACATAGAAACATAAAAATATAACTACTGAAAGATTAAGTTAGTAACTTTAAGAGGAAAAATAAACAATCTCCCAAAGTATAGAAGTGTTTTTCTGATTATTTTCTATGATGAGAGCTCAAACTATTATGATTGTACTTTTTTCTATTTTGTTCATCTTTCTGAAGACAAGGATAGGATAAATGCTGTCTCCCAAATATTAATTTTAAAATAACCAGAATGATGCCATTTCTGTTCTAAAATAGTGGCATAACTCTTTAAATTATAAATATATATGTGTATGTATGTATATATGTATATATAGGTTTGCACATATATATATATATTTAAATATTTATATATGTATACATATTTTGAAAGAGAGGAAAAAAACCATTTGAAGACCATATAGTTTCATGTTAACTTTATTCAGCTTAGTGAGTCTAGAAAAGTGTCTCCTAATGATTGTTCCCAATTTTTTAAGATTTTGGAAAAGTATATAACTATGAGTAAGTCAACAATGCCTTTTATCACATTTTGAGTATAAAGCTAAAAATTAGTAAACTCCCTTATTTTACTCTATTAGGCCTGAAAGGATATATAAGGAATATATGCATGTGTAATTAATTTTCATGTAATCAAAACTTGAATGTTTCTCATGTAGATTCCCTGATATGAAAATTCAACCTTTAAAATTTAATCCATTATTTTATATAATAAAAGCCTAATATGCTAAGTGTCTAGTCATCCAGTCAGCCATTCAATCAATCAAAGAGTAATATGCTAATGATATGCTAAAGCTGCTCAACTACTTGGTATGACGTGCACTGACCACCAGGGGCCAGATGCTCTGACCAGTAGGTTAGTTTGCTTCTGGGGTCTGGCTGATCTAGACTGACCGAGGTGGGCCAGGCATGCCCTGGGACCCCCCTGCGGTCCCTCCCCAGCTGGCCAACCTCCCACATCCCTCCCTGGCCCTGATAGTGCACCAGAGGGGTCCCTCGGCCTGCCTATGCCCTCTCGCAATCCTGGGTGAGGGACCTCCCACCTCAAGCGCAAGAATTTTGTGCACCCGGCCTCTAGTTTTTATATAATCAGAGATGACCTCATCTTCATTTCTTCCTAATTACTATATTAATTGTTTTCAATATTATTTTGACTGAAATGTGCTTATGGTAGTATATTTGGGGGCAATTTGAATTTGAAATTAATTTTAAGAAATTGATTGTCATAAATTTTCAAGACTATTTTACTACATTCACATAATAGCCTTGATTAAATAAAAGGAACCAGGAGGCATAACCAATTTAAAAGCAACACGATCAATAAAGACCGATGGGCTTGTTACATTTAACAAAATGAGATTTCATGCACAATGGACCCATTAATTCATTTCCTATAGAAAGCCTCTGGTCTATTGAAGACTATAAAAGCATTATCTTTTTAGCACATATGGATAAAAATACATGTAAATATAGTCTACCTACAAATCAATGCTTTAAGAGCTCAGTATGTATTTTCTATTGTATGTTGTAAATATATAAATACTAGAGGGCCATTGCACGAAATTCTTGCACTAGGGAGGGGGGGTTCCTCAGCCGACCTGCACCCTCTCACAGTCCTGGAGCCCCATGATTGATCGCCCTGCAGAGGGAGGCCCTGCCCACCGACTGCAGCGCTGCCAGCCAGGGAGCCGAGGCCTCCCTTTGTGGGGCGATTGATCAGGTGGCTCTGCAATTGGTTGCCCTGCAGAGGGAGGCCCCACCCACATGTCACAACCTACCAGTCAGTAGCCTGGGCCTGCCTCCCTCTTTGGGGCAATAGCAGGGCCCCCCAACCAATCGCATCACACCCACTTTGGCAGGCCTGGCGCCAGTGCTTGTCATAGCATGGTCATTGGGACAGTCATTCTGCTGTCTGGCCATTTGGTCAATTTGCATATTACACTTTTATTATTATAGATTTTTAAAATGTTAATAATTTGTTTAAAAAATCTCAGTTTTCAACATCCCTATAAAATAACACAATAAATAAAAATAATATTAATGAAAAACTAATATGTATATGGATTATTAAAAACAAAAATTATCATCATAAAACAGTTCTACAAAAGAATCTGTATACTGATACCACATACTACCATCAGCCCATGGCAGACAAAGGTAACAATATACTGATGACTCTAAAATGATTAAACAGTATTACCCCCAACTCCTACAGGACAGGTAAGATAGAAATTTAAAATACTGCCTAGGAAATTACCAGAGCACTAAACATATTTCTTAGTAATACATATTCATTAACTATTCCAAAGAGAAGCCCAAAGAATTTTAATTATCTATTTATTCTCACATTGTCAAAAGGATGATAAATGGACAGAAATAATATAGCAGCACAGGGAATGCAAGCCCAGAGCACACAGGTTAAAAATAAAATCCACAATGAGGAAAATGAGAATCTATAATCTGAACCTTACTTCTATTCTCCCCACTCTCCCCTCATTCCTTTCTTTCCATTTTTTATTTAAAATATGTACTGAATCTACCCCCAGCTAAGACTGGGAATAAAATAATGAACAAGAAGACCTGATCTTCGCTATGGAGAGTGTATTCATTCTATTGGTACATAGAAAAATCAAAGGACAAGTATGCAATCTTAATAAGTGCTGTGACCAAGCTATTATAAAGTAACTAGAGGCCTGGTGCACAAAATTTGAATACTTGGGGGGTCCCTTCAGCCTGGCCTGCACCCTCTTGCAGTCCAGAAGCCCTCAGGGGATGTCCACCTGCCGGCTTAGGCCCACTCCCCATGGGGATCAGGCCTAAGCCAACAGTTAGACATTCCTCTCACAGTCTGGAACCCCTTGCTTCTTACTGCCCACCTGCTTGCTGCTCCTCACCACTTGGGTCCCACTCCTTAGTGCCGCTGTGGAGGTGGGAGAGGTTCCCACCACCGCCGCTGCACTTGCCAGCCGTGAGCCCAGCTTCTGGCTGAGCGGTGCTCCTCCTGTAGGAGCGCACTGACCACCGGGGGCAGCTCCTGCATTGAGTGTCTGCCCCCAGTGGTCAGTGTACACCATAGTGACTGGTCGTTCTGGTCATTCTGCCATAACAGTTGCTTAGGCTTTTATTATATAGATAAGAAAACATGTAGGTAGCTTAATTTAGATACTTAAGACTAGAGCATACACCTTGAATAAAAACTAGACAAAGATGAGAGCTAAATAACCTGGTAAATAGTAGAAACAGTATTCCAGAGACAAAAATAGTATGAGCAAAGGCTTAAATTTAAGGGGTAAATCTATTAATATGATATAGAATCTTTCAATACATATTATAAGAGTATCAAAACTTTACTTAAAATTTTAGCCTGAATATGCATCTATTTTATAAACATGTTACTGTCATGTTTAATAAATGTATGATAACATCCTATATAATAAAAGGCTAATATGCAAATTGTCCCCTCGGGAGTTCGACTGACCAGGAGTTTGATTGCTCACTATGACATGAGCTGACCACCAGGGGGTGGCACGAAATGAAGGAAGGCCCCATCCAGCAACTGGTATCTGGGGGCAGGAAAGCCCTGGGTGGCCGGCAGCCGGAAGGCCCCAATCATCCCTGATTGCTGGCCAGGCCTGGGAACCCTACCCATGCACAAATTTCATTCACCACCCTCTAGTTAATAATAATTACAGTAGTAGTTCACATTGAGTTATTAATGTGCCCAGAATTGTTTTATGTGCTTATTTAATACCTAAACTTTTGACTTAAGTTTGAGTAGCATCTCATTTTATAGATGCAATTTAAACACTGGTTATCTTAAAAAGATTACATCTTTGCCAGATATTTTACAAGTTTATTCTCAGAGTTAACCGATTTTAGGCTGTCACTAAAATTACGTGAATTCATTGAATACTGAGTGTATATAAAGTACAAGTGGAAAATTAAATTGAGGAACCACTCTTCCCACAAACAGAAGGAATAAAAGAAAAAATAAAGACACATTAAAATATAAAATTAGTAGCATCAATATGTGAATTTTAAAAAATATTAAGAAAAATTTAAATGGGGAGGCTGAGTTATTTTATAAAAAGAGACATATATTTAAAAAAATTAAGGATGTTTAATGACATTGGATTGAAACCACCCGTGGCTTAACAAACAAATGAAATTAAGAAAACCTCAACCTCAAAACATAATAGTTTCATGTAAAAATATCAAAATAAGAAAAAATATATATTAGAGTTTCCACCAATGAAGAATAGACCATTATTAAGAAATAAGAATCAGATGACATTAAGTTTTTCAACTGCAATTCTGGATGAAACACAATAGTTGTTATTTTTAAAGTAACAACCCATAAGTACCTTTAAATTATATAGAAGCATATTGGCATTCAATGTAATAAACAACAGAAAAGGTCTCAGAAACACAAGACCCCCAGGACATATGCTAAAAACAGACTTGGGAAAAAAAATTTGAATGAAGAAGTTGAATATGGAAAGAAACAAATCTAGAAAATTGTGTAGGAGATATGTAAAGCAAGGTAGATCAGATAAATTCATAAATTTGTTGTCTTAAAAAAATACCAAAAATTGTAAAAAAGAGAAAAATACAATATAAAGGAGAAATATAGCCATAATCTGAGAAATTAAATTCTGTATGATATCAAAAATATGAGGTTGTGTTGATGGAATAGGTATGGTCTAGGTATAGCAAGGGAAGGCAGGGGTTCTGCAGTCATGCAGAGATGAATGTGCTTGCATTAGTCATGTGACCCAAGGTAGACTCACTGAGGATTCAGTAAGTATAAGTGATGAATCTAGCCCATACTCAGTTCTAGCCCACAGGTGCTTTGGAAATGTTACACTTATTCAATGACCCAAATAACCCAGGTGCTTTTCTTTTGTGTGTTTTTGTGTTTGTATTGTGTGGTTTGTTTGTTTGTTTTGTATATAAAATCTCTTTATTGTTACATCTGGCCAGCATATATATTTTATTCATGCTGAATAGACCAAGTGAAACATAGTTGTGGGCTAGATCCAACAGATTTAAGGTTCTACACTATTAGAAGATTGCTTCTTAGCTCTAATCATTACAATGAACAAGAAATAGAAGGATGTGCTCAAAAAGCAATATTATTATTCCCTTCCCATACCTGCTCAAATGCACTCAGCAGGCTAGTACTAGTACTTCCTCTACACTTGAATAAAATCTGAGAACAGCATGCTAATTTCATTCTGTCATTCTCCGGTAATAAAAGCACTATAGTCACTTTAGTCTCTAGAAAAATACAGTCCTGCAAAAATAGTCAACACTTTACATTTTGTGTAAAGTTTCATATTTTTTTTCCTCTCCTCATTTTGGTTTACTTGTTTAAACTGCCTTTAAAATATCCATATGATAGAATGTTTGAAAAATTTGCCACAATTTCTCCTTCTTTGTTTTCATACCACTCCCAGGCCCTAGGCTTAGCTGTGTGACCTGCTTTGGGCAACAGGAGAGTATGTTATGCACACACAGAGACTTAAACGTATTTGTATATTGAGGCTTACCCTTGCTTGTTGCTTTTGGGAACACTGTGACATGAACTTGTCAGAAATATTACACTGAAAAATGAGAAAAATGTGGCCTACTCATCTTACTTATTTTGGCCAACTGCCAACCATGTGACTAGCGATTCTAGATTATTTCAGTCAAACTCACAGCTACACCCTGATATGAACTCACACAAGAACAATCATCAAACTCACATTTTAAATCATGAGAAATAAAGGTTCAGTGTTGTAACCTACTCAATTTTAGCATGGTTCACTACCCAGAAAGAGCTTACTGATACACTCCAGAATTAAGATTACAGTCTGAAGTGCAAGTATATGCACAAAGATTCTTTGACAGATGTGGATGTCTTACCCCTTTCCTTCTTCTTGCTTTGGTAGGCCTCCTGACAGGTTCCTCCTACTACAACTTTGATATTGGAAAGCATGTCTCTGTGCATTGACTATTTAATACCTCCATCTGTATTGATATTTTATTAATTTTTCTGAATCTGAAAGCCCATATCCACCTTTTTTTCCTGCTGATTTGTGTTGCTTCTGGCATAGCCTTCTTGATAAGAATCCTTTAAAAAATAATATTTAATAATTAGTTCAACTGGCCCCTGGGAAGCATGCACATTGGACCAAGCATGTGGAGGTGTGCCATTACTTCCCAAACATGAACAAAGACAGGCTGACTCAGACCACTTTAGCCCACTTGGGAGGACCTTTTCACAATTGACAGTTTAAACCAATGCAATTGTCCTCAAATTACAGGGGACACACAGAACCTCTCTCAGTAGTTTCTTGAAAGACTTTCTTTAATGGTAAAGGGAAAGAACTATGCCACTCAAGATGGGAAAATGAAACACAGGTTAAACTAAATCCTGTCTCAATTTTACCATTGTCCTCTCTACTTTCAACCTCATCTTTAGGTGAAGGTAAGAACTGCTAGGGCTGGTTTGGCTCAGTGGATAGAATATTGGACTGGGAACTGGAAAGTCCCAGGTTTGATTCCAGTCAAGGGTACATGCTTGGGTTGTAGACTTCATCCCCAGTAGGGGTTATGCAGGAAGCAGCTGGTCAATGATTCTCTCATCATTGATGTTTCTATCTCTCTTTTCCTTCCTCTCTAACATCAATAATATATATTGATTACATCTTTGCCAGATATTTTACAAGTTTATTCTCAGGGTTAACTGATTTTAGGCTGCTACTAAAATTATGTGTATTCAGTGAATATTGAGTGTACATAAAGTACAATTTGAAAATTAAATTGAGGAACCACTCCCCCTACAAACAGAAGGAATAATACACACACACACACACACACACACACACACACATATATATGCATATATAAAAGAATTGCCAAACTAGATTTTGAATATGTTGTTTTCCCATCCTGCTTAGAAAATCTAGCACTTCCATTTTCATTTATTATCATAGGTTCTCAATTCTGGGAAAGAAATAATATAATGTTTAAAAATTCTGTTTTATCCTGTGTTTTTCTCCCCAGTGATTGGCTCAGACTAGAGTACTGATCATCTACCTTAAATCCAAATACTATGTTGAAAAATCTACACTAATAAAAGAGAAACATGCAAATTGACCATCACTTCACTATGCCCACCAGCCAATCAGGAGTGAATATGTAAATTAAGATGGTGACAGCCCCACCCCCCAGCCTCTCTGGGCCTCTGGGCAGCATGAATGCAGGCATGAGTGGCAGGAAGCCTGCTATGAGGGGGAGGGTAGGGGCAGAGGGAGCTACAGGAGCGGTGCTCTGCCCAGAGCAGACTAAAGGTGGCACAGAGTAAAGGCCTGGGTCCTGGGTGCCAGAGGAAAACCGGTGCCAGTAGCCAGGGGAAGGCAGGCCTATTGCACAAATCTCTTCATGCAACAGGCCTCTACTGTAAGCAATAAGTATTTAACTGTCAGAGTTTGATGCACAGTTCACAGATATCATTTCAAGCTTTCCCATATATCTTGCTATAGGCTTTTTGCAAAGTTTGACACCACGCCAAGTCAACTTTTTAGAAAGTTGTTTCAAGAAACAACTATTGTATTTATAATTTAATGAAAAACCATTTGTGAGATTATAAATTGTAGCCACAAATAAAGTATAATTGCAAGTTTTTGCAGTCACCTGCAATTGCCCCCCAAATTTAATTATCCTCTTGGAGAGAATGTCATCAGGAAGAAAGGACCTAAGCATTGAGCCCAGGAAAGGCTGCCCTGCTTTCTGGCTCTGTCAGTCACTGACTGCACCATCTTAGCAAAGTTGTTTATGGGCTTGTTGTTAAGATTAAAAATAATATAAATGATGTTATACAATTTTCCTTTACTTCTGTGATCAAGAAGTAGAATGTGGAATAGGAATGATACAGCTTCCCCATTCAAACTTTAGTAGTTTTCTCTACACTGTGCAAAAATCCCCACTGTATGGTTACTCCGGGATAAAAAGCATGTAGGACAGAGGTCCTATCCAAGCCCTTACTATGGGGCCACCAGGGTAAGCTTTCCCAAGATTTAAAGAGGATAGATTTTTGACTATCAATAGTTGGGGAGTTGACAGAGTTATATCTATCCTAAGAACTTCACATCAAAGTAATAATCTAAGCCTCATTATTCAATAAACTACTTGTAAGAATAAGCCATCAAACTTCCATCAGGGTTAAACGACATATTAATTTTCTTTTTTTAAATATATTTTATTGATTTTTTACAGAGAGGAAGGGAGAGGGATAGAGAGTTAGAAACATTGATGAGAAACATCAGTCAGTTGCCTCCTGCACAACCCCTACTGGGGATGTGCCTGCAACCAAGGTATATGCCCTTGACCATAATTGAACCCAATGCCCTTGAGTCCGCAGGCCGACGCTCTATCCACTGAGCCAAACTGGCCAAAGCAACTTATTAATTTTCTTGCCATTACACCACCAGTCTCCCTATTATAGCATGTACTAACCACAGAAGGCATTCAGCATAGACACTTTCTAAAACCACTATTTGGCAGATATACTCCAAGAAACATTACTACTTAACTACAAAATACTTGAAAAATATAGTTTACAACTACTCAATAAAGTAATAACTATGAATGCTGGGATTTTAAGTAAACTGAATTGGGAACAGTAAAGATACATTTTATTTTGTGAGTTCTTTGATTCAAAGTGTTAGGCATAATGTAATCTTATTTAGCAGGTGGTTACAGCTGTTAGGGTGAAAATAGTAGTCTGCCTAAATGGATAGATTTTTATTTGTAAATTTGTTTTAACTCTTATTTATTTTAGGTTGCTCCTGATAGGCATGAAAAATATACTTTAGATGGATAAATACATGAAAGCTAATGCAACAAGCTGCATACACAGAAATAATTAAATTTAAACCAGGAAAGTGCTATAGCTGATAAATCAATACAGGAACAGTGCAATTCATGAGACAAATGGTTGTGGTCAACAGAGTCAAAAAGTACAAAAAGCTATTATAGTAACAACAGGGAACAATTACCCTGCCACATCCCCACATGAGCAGCAACCAGTCACAAGAAAGGGCTTTAAAAAACTTCTGCCCAGACTTATAGATACAGAAAACAGACTGACCGCTGTCATAGGAGAGGTGGTTTGGGGGGCTGGGTGAAAGGGTGAAGAGATTAAGCAAAGAATAAATAGATTTGAGTATAACCATAAACACATACTAGTATATCATAAAGCAGTAATCAAATAACTTATCATCCAAGTCAGAATAACTCTTGAGAGTGAAAAGGGGACATTATGAATAATGAACCAGTGCTGCATTGGAAAAACAGGATGGCAATCATAATCACAGGCGTTCCTAATAGGTAGAGCATATCTGGAACAGAAATACAAATAGGGAGACACAAAGGAAAAGCAATAACTGAAGAAGAAGTTGTATTTGTTTTATAATATTTTCTTTAGAAATTAGTTATAAAGTATCTTTCTTCATGTTCTCTGACACATATGAATAAAGTGCTTACTACTGATAATTAGGGGAATTTTATTATCCCAAAGAAAAAATGAAATTGGTCAAAATTGATCAACATTATGGAAGAACTCTATGAATTTGCTCCTTAGGGAAATTCTCCATTTCTGCAACATAAAAGGCCATCATTTCCAAAAAATTCAAAATATTTTACAATACAAGGTAGGGCAAAAGTAGGTTTACATTTGTGAATTAATAAATAATAATACAAGAATAAACTCTTTGATTCATGGACTCAACAACTGTAAACCTACTTTTGCCCAACCCTATTTTGTCAAATAACTGCTTGAAGAAAGCTGTGAAAAATTATATCAGAATATTCAACTTGCAGTAAAATTTGTCTACAGTGTCAAAAAACATTCTTCTTTCTCACATTATGTTTAAATGTACACCAATCTGAACTTCAGTAACATAGTCATAAGCAAAGACACAAGACACCACAAAATACTCCATTGTTTTCAAAATTTAAATTAAACTTTTGCTTTCAGCTCTGAAATGAAAAGAACTTCAAAGTCATCATTTCCATCCTTATAAGTAAAAGCTAAACAAAATTTCAACCAATGGCTTTTCTTGGACACATCAGAGACCTGAGGTCACAGGTCAATCCAGAGAATCATGGCTGAGCTCTATTTATCTGGAGCAGAAGCCACGAGAAGGAACTACTAGATGGTGATTTTGACAAATTATCGAAGGCAGAGAAGCACTAGCATGAGTGGGAAGCTCCTAGGGCCACACTCCCAGTGGTGGAACCAATATTCCATAGGTTTTACCTTGAGGAACCATACCAGGTTTTCACAGTAAAGAGCTGAGAAGGATCACCTTAGGTTTCTGACAGGGGAGAGGAACAGCAATCTCATGAAGCAGGATCAGATCACACTTCATATAAAAGGCCTCTTCTCCAGAGGTGAGGGCTTTATCAGACCCCCTATTTCACCTGGGTGAAGGGCAATTGACTTTCTGTACCTCTTAACTGGAGGGAGTGAGGGAGCTAAGAAAGTCATTTAAAGGTCACATGTCAGTCCCCTGAAATAAATTTAATTAGGCGGTTATAGACAGTTTCCCCTCCTCTACAGTATACTACCAAACCAACAGAGCTCTAGAATAATAACAGTGAATTCCAGCTAAAATAATTTTATGAAGCATAATTGTTTAGAAAAAGTACTTAGGAAAACCCAAAATCAACAGGGAAGACCAATGAAAATGAAAAATATACTAGAAGAATTTGAAGCCTCTAGTATATATAATTATAGGGAACATTAAACAAGGTCAAATTCTAACCAGATTAACATAAAACTTTACAGTACAGGCCAATTTATTCCACTTCCTATTACCCAACACATACTGCCCAGGTTTCAGTAAAGCATTATAAGGCATACTAAAGGACAAGCAAAACACAGTCTGAAAAGACAAAGCAAGCATTAGAACCAGACTCATATGACTCATGGTATGTCAGAAGTGAATCTAACATAACTCTGATTAATATGTTAACAGCTTAAATGGTACACAGCATGCAAGAACAGATGTTCAATGTAAGAAGAAAATGGGAATTCTAAGAAAATTAAAGGAAATGCTAGAAATAAAAAAAAAATAGTAAAAGAAACTAAAGAATGCCTTTGATAAACTCATTAATTGACTGTAAACTGATGAGTAAAGAATCAGTGAGCTTGAGTACAGGCTGACAGATATATACCAAACTGAAATTTAAAGAGAAAAAAGAAAGGTGGGAAAGAAAAGACAAAGAATGACTGCTGGGAGCTAAGACCAATAAGCAGTTAACATATAAATGTGAGAAATCCGTTAGAAGGCTGATGGACTTTGATATTTAGCAGGGATGAAAATCAGAATATTGCCCTGCTTTTTGATGGAATGGCTGAAGGCAATCCTCTAACCAAGCAGTTGGTAAACTCATTGGTCAACAGTCAAATATCAACAGTACAACGATTGAAATCTCTTTTGAGAGCCAAATTTTTTAAACTTAAACTTCTTCTAATGCCACTTCTTTAAAATAGACTCACCCAGGCCATGGTATTTTGTGGAAGAGCCACACTCAAGGGACCAAAGAGCCACATGTGGCTTGCGAGCTGCAGTTTGCTGACTGCGGCCCTAACCTGATAATCCTTTTACTGTTTAACAAACTTTACCATTGATATGCCTATTTGCTCTGCTAAAGGGCAAATATGTATTCTAGTAAATAAAAGCAAAGGGGAATGAGAAGTCAGAGAGCTTCTCCGCTAGGGAGTAAGGTCTCTGCTTGGCTCCCCATGCCTTCTAAATTTATATTTCTTGTGCAGTATATTTGTTTGTGCACAGTCCCTTCTCCAGACCTGAACCCTAGCTGCAAATGGATGTGGTGTTCATATCTGGCACCTGAATACAGGGACCAGGGGAAGATGATTTGCCAGAGCGAAAAACAAAGAAAGTTCACCAGAAAGATGGGAAGTACACCGGAAAGGTGGGGGGAAATCACTGCATACGAAGCCCATGCCAAGCTTCAGAAGTTGCCAGCCATAAGTTGGTGGGAACATCTTTTATTTCAAGCAAGGTTATAATGGGGAAGAATTCAAGTAAAAGGCAAAGACATCATTGTAAAATTTTAGTTTGTATGCTCAAGGATAAAGAAATTAAAATGTCAAAAGGTACTCTCTTAAATCAGGCTCAAGAAAAACACATACCCTTGTCATCTTTAACTAGGTAGATTCTTATTCAAACTGCATTATGCCTAATTCATATGGGAGATCAAAAGTCTGTAATACCTAAGGCTCTGGATCCTCTGCCTCCAGTGTGGAAAGGCTCAACCACTAGAAAAAATGGGCCTATCAGTCCTCTCACAAAGGACTCTTTAAAGTTTTGTCTGAAAATTACCATATGATGCCTTGGGACAGGCAGATTTTAGCTAAAATAACTTTAGAGGCCAGTCAATAGGAAAAGGAGAGCAGAATAGGAAAAGAATAGGAAAAGATCCATAAAAAGAATTCTGATTTATTAAGTCTTATCTATATGTTATAAATGCTTGTATGTTGATTATTGTTTTATCTGTCTTTGTTGTTTATTGTTAGTCTATTAAGCATGCCCTTGATTTAATTTAATAAGAAAAGAAACCTAGGTGGCCAGACCATTTACTGAATTTCCCCAGAGCAAATCGGATGTGGGAGTGGGGAGACACATGGCTGATGGTACATGTCCTAGGAGACAAAGGGATGAAGAGATCACACACACATAAAAGGCCCCAGTCCGTTAATTCCTAGGTCTTTTGGTGATCCTGTAAAATGGATTCTCACTCCTGAGAGTGCTTTTAATAGCCTCACTTTTAATAGTCTCATTTTCACCATGTTTTTTATTTCCCAGTCTGTCATTTGAAATTTGGATAGATGAGACATTTCTCAGGATTTAGGGATACATATGGAATTTCTATATCCATGAAGAGAAAAACGCTAGCTTAAGAATAGGCACGCCCTACCTGATTTTGGGTGGCCAATTAAAACTGAGCCCCATCTCTTTATGGATACTATAGAATAAACCCAAGATTTTTTTCTTTAAAAGATGGCAAAAATGACACAAGGAAAATATACAGGCTGGGTTTAGGCAATAAGATTAGTGTTTCCATAATAATGGATAGTTTTTGAATAATAATAGACCACATTCCAAGGTTAACATTTAAGCCACTGAAAGTCAGAAAGTTATCTCTGTTACAGAATTTGCCAAAGTAAATGCCTTAGATGGTGATAATTGGCTTTGGAACCTCAAAATTGTTAAAACATAAATAAATAGATGTAACTAAAATGAAGAATTTGTGGTGGAGCTTTTCAGTGATAATTATTGGTATATTGATGGGGGTCCAATCACTCGGGGGGATGGGGGGACTGGCTGCACTTTCTGTTGGAGGAGGGGGACAGTTTCATTTCCCACAGCAGTAACCTTAGATGTTATCTCTAAGGAAGAATGTGGCAGTTTTAAATTCCAGCAGAGCCACCTGGTGACCTGCTTCTTTCCTCCCCCTACCTTTTTGCAAACATACTTTTCCAAAGCCTTTGGTAACTTAAGATTTTAGAGTTTGCTAAATTAAATAATAAAAAATTATTAAATATCTAGGTATTTTAAGATGACAAAATACTGAAATATCAATCTGAGTTTGCCTCATATGAAAAATCTAAAGGATGTATTTGAATCTATTAATTAAATATATCTTGGATTTTATTTGAAATATATCCTTCAAAATGTGAAGGTATTACTAATCTAAGAAATGCTAAGTATTTAACTTGCCACCTAAAATTTAAGGCTTCTAAAAGTTTGAAGTTCCTATTAAGTTGGGAGAAATTATATGGTTGTGATAACAAAAATGCATAGTTTAGAAATTCATTTTTGAGAAAAATAATTCTTGATTTTCTCAGGAGAAAGTAGTAGCTCAAAATATATTGCAGTCCTTATGTATACAATGTGTGGTAAAATTTCAACCTAGAATATAATATTTTATATGGTCTAATTAAAAAAGAATTAATTCTATGGTCTGAACCAAATTTTTAATATAAAAACCAGTTTAAATTTAATTAATATCTTTTAGAATAATTACAAAAAGTATATAATATAATCTTTGGGTTATGTGTATTTGATGGTCTTTCCAAGTTAAATTTCAAGACTTTAACAGAGAGATAGCCTTGGGACATTTCATGGGCCTGGAATGATTCAAGGATTTATTCTCTCTTAAAAGAAATATTTTTGAACTAAATTAGGTCAATATAATATACTTGAAATCACATGGGAAGCTTTACCAAATAAAAATGAATAACTGTGTTCTATATTTATGCATATATTTTAAATGTTATAATAGTTTCAACCTCTAAGTGAGGACAGGACAAAGTTGCTAAATACATCTTAAGCAAAAATCAAATTATTCAGTAGCAGAATTTTAAAACAGGAGCCCTGACAGCCTGCTCTTTAGATAGGCTGGGGGATAGGGTGGCATTTGTACTTCGTAGGTCAAATATATGTTTGCTTACTTTGCTTTTTCAATAAAGATTCCTACTTTAGTTACTTAATAAGTTAGATTTCTACAAAATAATCAAGGTCTCATATAATCTCATTTATATGAGAAGCCAATATGTTATGAGCAATCTGGTTCTAGTAAAGGCCAAAGTAAAAATTTGCATATGTATGCAAATGAGCACTAGCCAAAAAGAATGATGTTTAGAAGTAAATCTTAAGCTTAATAAAAAAGAGAAATTTTTAAATCTCTTCCACTACTATTTACAAAGTAAACTAAAAGTTATTATTCAAGCATTAAATCTCACCATTAACAACACACCATAAGTAAAAAGATGTACTTTTTCTTGATATGTATGTATTACAATATTGGCCAGCATCTGAAAAGCAACCAAGTTTGTTGCTCTGTTTAAAAGAAATAAAATGTTTTTAAAAGAAATGCTCTAAATGTGGCCTAGAAATTACTCTTGGAGAAAAAACAGGAGATTCCCTTCAAATACCCAGAAAGCTATAATTAAAAATCAATGTATTAGGCCTCAAAAAGAAAAGTAAATAATTTTCATTTTGTCTCCCTAAACAAAGCTTATGTCAATATGCTCAAAGACTAATAGCAGAAATCCAATTAGTGTCATTTATTGTCCACACCCAAGGACAAATTAAGTTAGAAAATAAACCTTATTTCAGACTGATTTAAACTGGCTAATTGCAGTAAGTGAATATTCATGGAAACTTAGTTGTACTAGGCAGGAACCTATTCCTGGAGCATTAACTGCTTTTACTGATGGTTCATCTCATAGTAAAGGTGCTTATCATGCAATGAATTCAGACCAAAGTCTATTTATACTATTTAAACAAGTTCTGGTCCTTTAACAAAAGGAAATGCCTTTATTAAAAAAGGCTGCTGAATCTCATCAGCCTGCCAAAATATTGTACAGCATGCAAAATAGATTATCAAGGAATGCCCCACTTGTATGTTCCCAACTTGAAAACCAGAAAAGGGGGATATAGTGGAGAAATCACTTGCAAGTAAACTACATCAAGCCTTAATTACTTTAAATTTTTTTTCACTTGTAATGCTAATGGCAAGACATCCATGGAATTACACTGGTGTCAGAATAAGCCAAAGGAAAATGGTCTGGTTAAATGGAAAGATCCCAAGTCTGGCTTATGGAAGGGTCCCTTTATTTTTTTTTTATTTTTTAGTTCTTTTTTTTTTATTGTTTTAAGTATTACAAATAGTAGTACATATGTCTCCTTTTTTTCCCCCCATTGATCTCCCCCCAACCTCCCCTACCCCCCAGGACATGCCTTCACATGCCCACCCTCCCCCCTGCCCCAGTGTCTTATATCCATTGGTTGTGCTTATATGCATGCGTACAAGTCCTTCCGTTGGTCTCTTACAGCCCCCCTCGCCCAACCTCCCCTGTCTTCCAAATGTAGTTTGACAGTCTGTTCAATGCTTCTTTGCCTCTGTATCTTTTTCCCACCATTTCTTTCCTTTAAAAAGTTTTGCCTTTGCAGGCTGGAAATAAACATATAATAACAAAACAAGACAAAACAAAAAAATGTTTGAGTCCCAATTTCAATGTCCAACAGTTCCTTATGTGTACATGTCAGCAGTGATATCTGGATGGTGGGCACATGGTGGCAATGCAGGTCCGACCCTCTCTGGTTTGGTCCTAGGTAACCTGCAGCGGTGCACAGCTGCTGACTGCTCCCATGGCAAGGCGTTGTCAGCGTCTTCCATCTCTGGACTGTTTTTTCCTCTTGTCTTAGTGGTTGGAGCACTCCTGTCAATTCCTCTCTGTTGCAGGAATCCATCTGGTCTTGGGGTTGTTTTCTGAAAATATACAAATATATTCTCAACCACAAGTTAATAAAGGATTCTTTTCTATATAATTGATTTGGGATCCTTTTTATTTTTGTTCATACAATTTTCCTTTGTCTTATTTAGACACCATGTGTTTTTTTAATGGCCGTCTTGCTGTTAGCATTGCATATGAAACTTAATTTGGTAAAGTAAAAATTTTATAGATGTAATTTACTTATAGGATATTTTTCCTTACATGATATTACCCTACTATCCCCCCCCCCTTTTTTTTTTATTAATGGGCGTTTTTGTAAATTTTATAATGCAGTCTTGATAACTTTAAATTTAAAAAAATTTTTTTCCTCACACATATGACTGCTTTAGGTTCATTGCATATTCAGGAATTTTACCATGAGATGAACTACCAATAGAAATTTTAGTTATTACTTTAAGAACAGCTTTTTGTCCAGTACAATGAACTTTACTTGAATATTCACTTATTTCAATTAGCCTATTTAAATTAATCTGAAAACTCGATTACTATTTTACTGTCAAATTTAATATTCTACCAACAATCTTAGTTTTCCCTGTAAATATTAGTGGGAAGGATTATTTGCATTCTTGAGTGGGCCCTGAGCTTTCCAGATGCTCAGATGAATTTAGATATAGGGCAACTGCTGTTGGCCAAGTCTCTTGTCTGTTACCTGGGTCCCGATCTAAGCTGGGCCAAGTCTCTGTCTGTCACCTGTATCTCGATGTGAGCTGGGCCAGGTCTCTTTCTGTTGCCTGGGTAAGGGTCCCTTTATTAACCTTTGGTTGAGGATATGCTTGTGTATTTCCAGAAAACTCCTCCAAGACTGTGTGGATTCTTGCAACAATGGATCTGAGAGAGGAACTGACCAGACTACTCCAACCACAGATAGCAGCAGCCCCAAGCAACACACTGACAAGACAAAGGAGAAACAGTCCAGAGATGGGGGATGGTAAAGACGCCTTGCCATACTAGCAGTCATCAGCTGTGCATTGGCGCAGGTTGCCCTGAACAAAGCCAAAGAAGGTTGGACCTGCATTGCCACTGCCCACCATTTGTCCACCACCAGAACTTGAATATCATTGCTGTCATGTCACAGGGCACAGTGATTGGGAAGGGGACTCAAATAACTGATAGCCCAGAAAGGAGCCTACTACAAACTAATTCCTTAAATGCCTGGCAGCAATTTAAAGGAACGTGAAAGAACTCAATCCTTTTCATTGAATCTAAAAGTCTTAAAAGGACTCAAGCCCTGCAAATGGCATACACCTTTCTAAATCTAATCAGAAACAAAAAGGGGGAAATGCCAGAGGCTAAGACCAATAATCAGTTAAAATACAAATTTGAGAAGTCCTTTAGAAGGCTGATGGATTTGGATATTCCAAATAACATTGCCCTGCTTTTTGACTGAATGGCTGAATGCAATCCCCTAACCCAGTGGTCGGCAAACTCATTAGTCAACAGAGTGGCAAACTAAAGCTCACAAGCTGCATGTGGCTGGAGAGCCACAGTTTGCCGACCACTGCCCTAACCTAATAATACTTTTACTGTTTACCAAACTTTACCATTGATATGCCTGTTTGCTCTGCTAAAGGGCAAATGTGTATTCTAGTAAATAAAAGCAAAGTAGACCGAGAAGTCAGAGAACTTCTCTGCTAGAGAGTAAGGTCTCTGCCTGGCTCCCTATGCCTTATAAATTTATATTTCTTATCTAGTATATTCATTTGTGTGCAGCCCCTTCTCCAGACCTTGAACCCTAGCCACAAATGGATGTGGCATTCACAAATGACATCCAAGAAATAGAGGGGACAGATTCAAAATATTTAATATATGCATAATTGGATTACTGGCAGAAAATAATGAAAGAAAAGGAGAAGAAATATTTGAATTTATAAAAGCCCAGAAATTTACAAAATGAATGACAGAAATCAAACCAAAGATTCAGGGAGCTCAGAGAACTCCAGGCAGAATAAATACCAAAAAGCCACACCTTCGCATATCATATTTAAATTGCTGAATACCAAAGACAAAGAGGGGATTTTGAAAAGAGAAAACAACATACCTTACTTTCAGATGAATAAAAATAAGAATCACAAAGGACATCTCAGAAATCATGCAAACAATAATAGAGTAGAATAAAACATTTAAATGTTAAAGAAAAGAATATTTTATTTTCTCCCTATATTTACTTATTAAAACTCTCATGCTTGACAAAAACAATTTTTTTCATTATTTAAGAGAAAACAGACATATGAACTGAAAGCAGAAATAGAAATATGTAAGAGAATGAGAGGAATTTTTGTTTCCCAGTTGATTATTTGTTTTCCCTTTTTTGTTCTGTCCATTTTATTACATTTGTCTTCCTTTTCTGGTAAGCAGAGGTATGACAGCAGTTCACTCAAGAAAGAAGTTATGTAGCCTTTGGGATAAATGCTTTCAAAACTTCATCGGACAAAAGTCACCACAAGAAAGAAAGAAAAAAAATACCATAGCTTCTTTATGCTTTGGATAAAAGAGCTATTTGGGATTTTAGCATGCTGTCCTCCTGCCACAGAATTGTTGATTTGAACTTTAGCAGTAAATGGCATTCCAATCTTGTTGCCATAGATATATTAAAGTCTCTGGCAGGTTACTGCTTTGTGTTAGGTTCTGTCACTGGGTAAAATGTTCTTGTCTAAGGAAGGAAATACCTGCCAAGAGCAAACAGGGGCTTAACATGGTGTCAGCATTGTAAAAGAAGTCAACGTTGTTCTGTAGTTCACTGCAAGATGAACGAAAATGAAAGGCAAGTCTAATAGAGTGATAGCAAAGGACAAAGTGAAGGCAAAAGGGGGGCTGGGTTGCTGACATGAATTCATTCATTTTACATTCCTTTGTGTACGTTTGTGAGGGCTGCCATAACAAAGCACCACAGACTGGGTGGCTTAAACAATAGTGATTTATTATCAACTAGTTCTTGAGGGAGAAGTCTAAGATCAAGGTGCCAGCAGGGTTTGCTCCTTCTAAGAGCTGTGAAAAAAGAATCTGTTCCAGCCGCCTCTCCTTGGCTCGCAGAGGCCTATCTTTCCTTGTGTCTTTATATTGTCTTCCCTCTACACCTTATTCTGTGTCCAAATTTCCCCTTCTTATGAGGACACTAGTCATTGTATGAGGACCCATCCTAATAAACTCATGTTTAATAAATTACCTCTGCAATTTATTTATCTCTAAATAAGGTCACATTTCAAGGTGCCAGGCAGGGGTTAGGCCTTCAGCATATGAATTTGGGGGAACAATTCAACCCACAGCACTTAAAAACATTGATAGCTATTTTACATAGAGTTCCCTGAGGCTGTAATTTCAACTCATCACTCTTATCAATATATTCATGCTATGTATGTGATTTCAGTAATTAGCCAAGAAAATGATGGTTAATTTATTAAACATATGTGAAAAGAAAAATACTGGTCAAAGTGGTAATCCTATGTTGGTCAATGTAATAAATGCAAACTTGTAATTTTGATTACTAGAACCCTCGTGCGTTGCTGATGGAAACTGTGTGGAACATAAGTGACTCTATCTTAAAGACGTCCGAGTGAACCAAACCCTTAACCCCTCTTCTTCCCCCAGGTGAGCTCTGGAGCATGTACCCAAAGCTCTGGGTTGATCTCAGGATCCCATTAGCTCTCTCTCCAGGGTGAGGTATCCTCATGTTATCGATCTATTAACTCACCCTGGCACCAGAGCTCCAGGCATCTGGTCCCTTTGATATTCCACTTACTTTCACTGCTGAGGACATAAAAGCACTTTGTGTAGAGGCTGGAAGGTGAAGGGATCAATTTGGTCTTGCTGCCACCTAAGACTGCATTTCTATATGTAAGTTCCCTATTAAACTCTTTTTAAAATTTTTTTTCAATTACAGTTGATATTCAATATTATATTAGTTTTGGGTGTACAACATAGTGGTTAGATGTTTATATAACTTATGAACTGATCCTCCCTTAAGTCTAGTACCTACTTGGCAACATGCATAATTATTACAAAACTAGAGGTCCGGTGCATGGATTTGTGCACCAGTGGGGTCCCTTGGTGTGGCCTGCAGGGATCAGGTTGAAAGCGGCAGTCCAATGACACCTGCTGCTCCTACTCATCCTGGCTTCGCTGTGCCTGCTGCCTCTGCTGCTCAGGAGGCTCCTTGCTGCACCTCTTCGGTCTCCAGGCTACAGCGGCCAGCTGTGAGCCCTGCTTCTGGCGCCTGTAGGTCAGCTGAGTGGCACTCCTGCTGTGGGAGCGCACTGACCACCAGGGGGCAGCTCCTACATTGAAAGTCTGCCCCCTGGTGGTCAGTGCATGTCATAGCAACTGGTTGTTTGGTCGTTCAGTCGCTTATGCTTTTATATATATATATATATATATATATATATATATATATATATATATATATATATATATAAATATAAATAAATAAATATATGATTGACTATATTCCCTATTCTGTACTTTACATTACTGTGACTCTTTTGTAACTGCTTATTTGTATTTCTCAACCCCATTCATCTTTTTCACAGAGCTTCCCAACCCCTCTCCCATCTGGCAACCATTAGTTTGTTCTCTGTATCTATGAATTTGTTTCTGTTTTATTTATTCCTTTATTTTTTAGATTTCACATATAAGTGAACTCATATGGCATTTGTCTTTCCCTGTCTGATTTATTTCATTTAGCATAATACCCTTGAGGCTCCATCCATGTTGTTGCAAATGGTAAAATTTCTTTATTTTTTATGGCCATGTAATAACTCTTTAAACCAACAATCTGGACTGGTGTGCCTTGCTCTTTAGCCTCTAGAAATCCTTCAATATTTATATATGCAGCTTTGCATATATAGCCTTTTCACAAAACATAAATTTAAAATGGTGCAGCACCTTTAGAAAAGAGTTCAGCAGTTTCTTACGTGTTAAATATAGTTACCATATTACTCAGAAATTCTGCTCCTAGATATCTACCTAATAATAGAGACATATGTCCACATGAATACTTACACCAAAATGTTTATAGTAGCATTGGTTATAAAACCAAAAAGTAAGAAAAACTCATCAAGCAAATGCAATGTAGTATATCCCTATAATAAAATATTATTTGAAAACCAAAATAATGTTATTGATACATGTTACAACATAGATGAGCCTTGAAAACATTATTCTAAATGAAGGAGGCTAGTAATAAAACTTCATATATTTTATGAATCCAGTTAAATGAGATGTCAAGAACAGGAAAATCTAAAGAGAAGGGAAATATATTAGTGGTTTTTAAGGGCTGAGGATTATGGGAATGTTCAACAACTGCTAAAATACCTGAAGTTTCTTTATGGAATGATGAAGATGTTTTAAAATTAGATTTTGTTAATGCTTTGACTATACTAAAAACCGCTTATATAATTCTGTGAATGTACTTAAAAACATTGAAGTGTATGTTTTAAATGGATAAATTTTGTGCTATTTAAATTATATCTCAACAAAACTGTTATAAAAAATGGTACTTGAACTTGAAACATAGAAATGATGTAGTCAGTAGAAAAATTAAAATAGTAATTATAACTATATTCCATTTGTTCAAGAATATATAATAATTTAGTATAAGTAGAGACATCAAAATTATAGAAAAAGTAATACCCAAAATAAGGTCTAGAGGAAAAAAAATCTAAAATTGAAACTATACTAGATGGAATTAACAGCAGATCAGACATTGTAGAATATTACTGTACTTGAAAACTTAATAGCAAAAATGATCATTTTTTTTCTTTAAAGCAGAAACACTGAAAAAATGCAGGGGGAAGGAAGAACAGAACACTCAGGGACACCTTCCAGATCCAAAAATATACTTGTTGGAGTCACTAAACTAAAGGGGTGACAGAAAAGATTTAAATGAATAATGGCCAAAATTTTATGAATGTATATATGTACACAGACACATATTTCCAGCCTCTCTTGTAATTATCTATGGCCATATGACAAAGTTCTGATATAAGAAGTTCAACAACTTCAAGCACAAAAATCATCACAAAAACTACACCTAGACATATCACAAATTGCTTACAATCAATGAAAAGAGAAAATTCTCACATATGACAACTACACCTAGGCACATCAAAAACAAATTGCTTAAAATCAATGAAATGGATAATTCTCATATATCTATTAGAACAGCTAAAATAAAACATACGAGCAACCTTAATTGTTGACAAGGATGTAGATAAATTGGATATCTCATGGTACCACTACTTAGGAAGATAGTTTGGCAGTTTCTTAAAATTAAAACCCTGCAATTGCTCCTGGACATTCACATATATTCCAGAGAAATGAAAACTGTGTATACAAAACTCTTTATACAACTGTTCATGGCAGCTTTATATGTAATAGCCCAAAACTGGGAAAAAAAAACAAAGTGTCTTTCAGTATGTAAATGGTTAAACCAACTTTAGTACATCTATTCCATAGAATGCCACTGAAAAAAACAGGATTGAACTATTGGCAAACAAAAACAATTTGGATAGATCTCAAGGTGCTATGATGAGTGAAAAAAAAGACAACCTTAAGAGCACACATACTATATGATTTAACTTATATAAGAGTCATAAAATGAAAAGATTATATACAGATGGAGAGCTGATTAGTGGTTGACATGGGTTAGGGATGGGTGTGACTAACAAGGAGTATCAGTTTAGAAGGAGATTTTGTGGATGAAACAAAAGTTCTGTGTCTTGATATTGGTAGTGGTTACCTGAATCTACATGTGATGAAAGACAGAATTATACATACATTGAACCAATGTCAATTTCTGGTTTTGACACTGTACTATAATTTGGTTATATATAACTACTGGGGGACAATAGATGAAAGATAAATAGGATTTATCTGTAAAATCTTTGTAATTCTTCTGAATATATAATTATTTCAAAATTAAAAAAAAACAAAACAGAAAACAAAAAACCCTGCTTTTATTTTAGCAAGAATTTTCCCCTGGTAGATGTTAACCCTTCCGCCTAGGACAGTGGTTGGCAAACCACAGCTCGTAAGCCACATGCGGCTTGCAAGCTGTAGTTTGCTGCTCTGCTGACTAATGAGTTTGCTGACCACTGGACTAGATTAAATGTTACTGTGTAGTTGGAAGCTGTGAGGGTTAGGCAATTGTGGCATATTGTGTGAAATGAGGTAAAAGGTAGTATATGACAGTGGTTGGCAAACTCATTAGTCAATAGAGCAGCAAACTGCGGCTTGCGAGCTCCATGTGGCTCATGAGCCATGGTTTGCCGACCACTGGCCTAGGAGAAGAGGTCACATGGGGCAGATCTGAGCCCAGCCCAGAGTGAGGAGCCAAATCCAGTCGATCTACACTAATGAAAGAGAAATATGCAAATTGACCATACATTCATGATGCCCACCAGCCCATCAGAAGTGAGTATGCAAATTAACCCAACAAAGATGTCAGGTAGATTTGCATATGCAGGCAGCAAGCGGTGGGGGTGGGATGCTTGTGTTATTGCCATGGTGACGACGCAGGTGTTCTGCACCACCCCAGCTGCTCCAGGCCTCTGGGCAACATGGGAAGGTGGAAAGGTGGCTCCAGGCTGGAGCAAAGGCAGAAAGGCAGCAAAGGTGGTGCCGGTAGCCAGGGGAAGGAAGGCCTATTCTTGCACGAATCTTCATGCATCGGGCCTCTAGTAGATGCAAAAGGGAGAATAAAGGATTGTTGTTTTAAGGTGGGAGCTTTGGAGTGTTTTGTTCTGTAGGACTACTGTGACAACAAAATACATGCCCCCTTGCCCCACCCTCCACAGCCTTAAGAGAATTGATGTCTGCCATTGGTGACTGGAGCAGAGACAGCTTGTTGTCCTCCAACATCTGTTCTACCCTTCTCTCATCCCAGAGTAATAATATCTCCAATTTTCAACTAGTCATATGGCCATCTGGGTTAAGATTATATTTCCAGCCACTCTTGTAATTATCTGTGGCCATATGACAAAGTGCTGGGCAATGAGATGTAAGGGAAAGTATCATGTGATAGTTTTGGGGAAACTTCTCTAGGAAAAATCATTCACCTTGTACTCCCTCTCTCTTAGCCCCTTCACCCTTCCCACAGATTGAAATGCAGAAGTGATGGCTGAAACTCAAGCAGATACCTTGGAGAAGAAGTGGAAACTATATTTTGAGAATGGCAAGCAACAAAGTAGAAGGAATTGGGGTTCCTATTTATCATGAAGATACTATACCAGTTTATATCTGAATTTCTTTTATGTGAGAAAGATACAAACTATGTTATGTTTTCTGCCACTTACAATAGTACTTAATATTCATTTATAGAGTGGTTTCTTATCTAGGATACCATTTTTCATGAGTTTATTCTGTGCAACTAACCATGTTAAGCAATACCTTCTATCCATTCGATAAGTATTTATTAAGCACTTATTGTATGTCAGGCAATGTGATAATACTAAGGAAACAGTAAAGAGAAAGACAGATGTAATTGCTGCCCTCAAGGGTTTTAAAAAAGGAGAGAGAGAAAGAGAGAGAAAAATCTCAAAAGTATCTAGAGAAAATAAAATCCATACAGAAATGCAAGAAGAAATATTATGGCAAATTGCTTGTTGAAAAAGAAAGAAGCTGGATGACAGTGGAGAAACATCTTTAAAATTTAAAATACTGGAAAAAATAAAGGTTCTTAAAGATATACAAAATGCCGGATATGCCAAATTAATTAGTAGGCAGCATAAATGCACTCTAAGAATGTTATAAAAAAAAAGTAATTACCAGGAAGTAATCATACTAGATAGACACCTAGATGTACACAAAATAATAATGAGCACTAAAATAAGTAACTATGGGTAAATATAGATATTCTGTTTTTACTTGTCAAATACCTTCAAAATATAATTGACTGCTTAAACAAAAATAGCAACAATGTATTGTGGGTTTTATAACATAGAGAAAAGTAAAATGTGTGTTAACAATAGCATAAAGTCCGCCAGGGAAGAAAGAGAAGTGTACTGATGTAATAATGTCCTTATGCTGTATGTGACTTAACACAATATCAACTAAAGATAGAATGTGATCATTTTAAAAGGGCATAATTTAACCTTTAAAACATTATAAATTAGTCCATAACCCTAAAGGCACTTATCTAATGAGCAAACAATGAGGTAAAGTGAAATAATAAATAATATTCAATTAATCCAAAAAAAAAGCAGAATGAGGAAAAATGTAAAGAATAATGGTACAAATTAAAAACAAATAGCACGATGGTAGATTTGAACCCAACAATATTAATAATCACATTAAATGTAAATGGTTAAACTAAAAACAACAACAAAAAAACACAATCTTTTCAGGATTTAAGAGCAAGCTCAACTATATGCTACCTGCAAGAAATCTACTTTTAATATAATGACACAAACAGATTGAAAGCAAAATGATTGAGAAGGATTCAGCAGGCTGAGAAAGACTTTTGATCAAAATAAATTTGGGAGACTTAGATTGAGTACAGAGTTGTAAAGCCATGCATAGGTATCCTTCTCACCCTTACAAGGCAAAAGCTGGACATCATTCAAATTAGCAAGTCCTCTTAAAGCCACCAAAGAACAGAAATCACAGGGCAAACAGATAACCGGAAACACAATCACCTGAAAAAAAGAAACTGGACTCCAGCATTTGCTTACCTGAGACAGATGCAGGAAAACACAGTATGAACCGGTAAGAAGGTACAGCTACTACATTTTAAAGAATCTAGTAGTAGGCAAGTGTAGGCAAATGTGAATGTGTGAAATCCCTGGGAGTGAAAAACACAGGGAAGCGAGGTCATACCTTCTGCAGGTTTTTCCTCTCCACAGTTTCTACCAGCTGCTCAGGGAAGATTGAGGAAAGTCCAGAAGAACCTTTTTGTTGAGGGGGGTGGGGCATGAATGAGAACACCAGCCGCTGGGGAAAGGCTGAGAAGGCTCTCCCTCAATTTCCCCTGAGATAACAAGCCTTAGTCTGTAAGGGGAAAGCAATAAAAACTGTTACCTGGGGCCTTTAGAACACTGGAGGAAACACATTGCAGCTGGGGAGAATAACACCCCCTACCCCCCCCCCCACACACACACAGACACAAAACAATAAACAAGACAAAAGCAAAGCCAGCACTCACCCTAGGGGAAGTCAGGATGACAGAAGAGGCCCAGTACTTCACTGTAAGAGGATAAATAGCTCTTGTGAGGTCCACACCATGGAGATGGAGACTCAGGGATACAGCTCCTACCCAAACTGAGGATAAATCAGAACCTCAAAGGACACCCACGCTCACCTGCCAAGGCAGGCTAACAAGCACTGAGCATATATAATAATGGAATACACCTGGGAGAATAGCAAGAGAAAGAGCCTCTCGGTACCACAGCATAAAAGGGAAACCCACAGTGTAAGCACATATTGAGGAAACAAACAAACAAACAAAAAACTCTGCAAATTTACCCACATCCCCAGGGCCACGTTACCACCAAAGCAATTAGAAAGCTGTGGTGCAATGAGAGTAATCACAGCAACAAGGGATCTAGAACCAGCTCTACACCTGACTGTGTTTGCAGAAGTCCACACACCACAGGCCTAGCGGAATGACATGATTTCAATTTTCCAAGCAAAACAAAATATTTGCCTCAGTATCTACTATCCTACACAAAATCTCAGGCTTTTAATTAAAAATTATGAAGCATAAGAAATGTTAAAAAATTAAATTCTGAATATTCAAAGCAATTATCAGAACCAGACTCAGATATGAGACACAATAAAAACAATCAAGCAATTTGCCCCAGAAAACATTTATAGAACATTTTAAATACATTGTGAGCCCCTGGAAAGGTATATGGTATCATTGATGATTAGGGAAATGAAAAGTAAAAACTATAATGGACTACCATTGCACACCCTCCTCCCTGGTTACAATAAATTGATAGATGTCACCAAAAATCAGTGAGAATATGAAGGAACCATAAATCTTATGCCTGTGCAATCTCTTTGGTAAATGTTCTGGCAATATCTCATGTAAGTAAATATACACTTATCCAATGGTCCTGTAATTCCATTACTAGACATTTATCCCAAATGAAAATGTATGTACACAAAAGATGTATACTCAGAAGTTCCAATGCAGCAATAAATTATTCAATGTGAATAACATTATTTTTTTCCATTAATAAAATTTGCAAAAGTCATTGTATATGCCAATTTAGGAAGATAAGTTATTAAAAATAAAAGCTATTTTGTCCTAGCTGGATTGGCTCAGTGGGTAGATTGACCTGTGGACTGAAGGGTCTCAAGATTGATTCCAGTCAAGGGCACATGACCAGGTTGCTGGCTTGATCCCCAGTAGGGGGCGTGCAGGAGGCAGCCAATCAATGATTTCATCATTGTTTCTATCTCTATCTCTCCCTTCCTCTCTGAAATCAATAAAAATATATTAAAATAAATAGATAAATTAAACCTATTTTGTAGTAAAAAAAAAATACAAATTGGACCAAAGGAAAAATGACTAATGTTATAAAATAACTTTCTTACTATGACACACAGATATTGGTGGTATGAGGGTCTGGGGAGGGGACTGGAGTGGGGATGAGGGGGGGTCAATGGGACATCTGTAATACTTTCAACAATAAAGATACATTAAAAATAAAAGACGCACTGTGATGCAACTTAGATTATTCACATAATTCTCCATTTCAACAATAAAAGGCTTGTTAAAATAGTGTTCATGTGAGAATCAATGGAATTTGAAATTTTTCCACATCAAGAATATGGAAGTTTAAATAGCAAGACTATAAAAATAATTTAACAGACACATTCGCCTTTATTCTTGTAATAGATACTAAGTCTCAATCCATTTTCAATGAGAAGTAACAAAGAGTAAATTTGGCTAAACCTTGTAAGAAGCTTGAAAAACTTTAGAGCTGAAATGATGGAGAAATGAAAGACTTAGGTTCCAAATAAGATTGCAGGTTCCTATTCCTTAAAGATAAAAATAAGATGTCTATCTTCTTGTGATTACTTTACTGCAGACCTAGGATTAAGGCAGGGAGATGAATGAAATAGGCATTAAAGTTTCATTCCAGGCCTGTAACTCAATGAAATTCTTGAATTCACCATTTTCACCTTGTAACAGATTCAGCAATGCAGCAAAATTACCAGACGACCCAATTTCTTAGGCTTCCAGCAATGTCACAGATAATTAAATAGAAACGGGGGTTTTGTCCTGGTTTCAATAAATTGGCCAGCTGGACCCCCAGCAACATCTCCCTGTGCAGTGATAGAGATCTAGCAGTGTGTTAATAAAAGCCTCAGGGAGGTCCCACATTGTGGCCATTTTCTACAGGAGCTCTGGACAATTTCAAAATGTGTATCTAGTACTCCTGTTCCCATACAACAGAAGAATGCAGTGCACGGTGTGTGTGTGTGTGTGTGTGTGTGTGTGTGTGTGTGTGTGTGTGTGTGTGTGTGTGTATTGGGGTGTGTGTTAAGTGGCCTAAAAATTATCGAAAATTAATGAGACATTGTGAAAAATGGCTCACTTCCCTCGCCTCTACCCATACATAGCTCTGCTAATCCAGTAACTCACTAGCTATTAATACTTAATACTCAAAAAAATACATTTGCAATTTAATTAAGGCACAAGCTGGTAGGTTCCACTCAGAAATTTCTTGGAAAAGACAATTTTTTCTCCCCACACCATTTTTATAATTCAACCTTTCTAATATCTGACATTTCTCACATTGGACTTGTTATTGCTGTTAAAATGGAAACTGGTCAAATAGAAAAAATAAATGAGAAGTATAAAACAAAAATAAAGTAATTTAGGTACAGTTAGATTCAATTAGATAATTAAACATGATATTAAAATATCATTCAACACTTTTGGAGAATTAAATTAGATTAAAGTTGACTACAGGGAAAGACAAGATGTGGGGATAAAATTCTGTACATTATACTTTTGTTCATGAATTAAGTAAAGATTATTTTTGCTAAGTTATTCAACAATTTAAATAAAAAATACTCATGATTTTAATAGAATTGTTACAAAAAGTTAAATATCATTATATTTTCTAAATTTATGAAAGCACTAATAATAATAAAATAATATTATGTTTCTAATAGTGCTATTTACTTTCCAGCTTGTTAAAGAGGTATGAACTCATAATTAGATCCTTTCTCCAGGGAACCACTCCTTGACTATAAATTTCAATGGCAATTTCCCCACTTTTCAGGACACTTTGGAAATTGCACACATCCATTTTTAGGTCTTTTATTTTTCAAATCTAGACATCAGAACCTTTAAATGTTTTAAGAAATGTTGAATTGACATGCTACTAACTTTCAAACTAAACCTTTGGGATATTTCCATTACTCAAATTATCTTTAAGTATGGATTCTCATTTCTTATATGTACATGTTATAAATGATACCCAGAAAAAGTATAGAATATAACAAAGACCCATACTATAAACAGCCCCTATGATATTTGTGGCACTTTTGTCTGTAAATATTGTTTAAACTAAGAAATTTCTAAATCACAGTATAACTTGTTACATAATGTATAATCTCTAAAAAAGAAACAGTATTTTACTGACATGTAGTCCAAGACAGTCAACAAATTCTTCTCAATAATTGATCAATAAAGAGGCATATATACATATACACAAGAAGACAGGGAAAATAAATATAGAGATCAATAAGAATTATTAATGCAATGTTATATATTTTTCATTATTACATTTTTCTACCCTAAGCAAATATAAAAAAGTATATTTTCTATAATTGTATTACTTTTATAATCATAAACATTATATTTTATGACTTCTCTATTAAATAGGAGAGATTATAGACTTAAATAGTAAAGACATTAATAGGTCTGAGGCAGGAGGAAAATGAAATAGTTTCATGACAGTTTAGTCACTCACTGCACATTAACTAATACCACTGAAAACAACTTTTTTCCCCATAGCTACAACATGCCTTATGAAAAACAAATTATTATTATTAATTCTTTACAGTTCCCATGCCTTATAGAGTTAGAAACTAAATGTCATATATAAATCATATTTTTATTTAATTTCTAATATAAAAGCCTCCATAGTAATTTCTTATTGATACTAGCTTGAAATTTTTACTTTGACTACTTCAATAATTTGATTCTTTTAATTTATTTTTATCTCTGTCCCTCCTGAGAGAGGTCTAAAAAAATACAAGACAATGTGATTAGATTAGAACAACAGAAGCATCTGTAAGATGTAGACATTACCCAGAATATGAAAGAATTAAGTTGTAAAGGAAGTGAAAACATGCAAATTTCCCCATAGGAGGTATCTATGATAAAATGAATATATAGATCTCTAGGACCAGATGTCAGAAAAACTTGATGACTTAAGTGCCATTTTTGATGCCTGCTTCTCAGTCACTAATCTGTCTCAAGCATCAACAAGCCATTATGTTTTGTTTATTCTGTTTTCCAAATACATTCTCCTTTTATTAATATAGCCAGTCCCTCCCCTATCTCTGGCCTAAATAACAGTGACTTGTTCCTAACTGCTGTTTGATATTAGTCTCTGCCCAGTATCCTCTCATCCTCCCTCCCCACATCTCACAAGAGTTAATTTCTAAAACAGAGATTTAGCCATTCCACACCCTACCTAAGAAGATAGCAGGACCTTCTTTTATTCATACAATAAACTCTGGAATTACTTCTATGGCTCCTAAAGTCCATTCCAAACATGATCTCAAGCTTCCAACTTTATAATGTAACAAACTGTTCCACAAACACATTTCAACCTATAATATGTCCTATGCTTCTGCTATTAATTCTGCTTTGGAGTTTGACTGCTTGCCTGGCCCTGCTCATGATTAACCTCTGCCAATATTGCCTCCACCTCTTTATTTTTTATTTAATTTAATAAATCTTCATTGTTCAGATTATTACAATTGTTCCTCTTTTTCCTCCCATAGCTCCCCTCCACCCAGTTCTCATACCACCCTCTGCCCTTACCTCCCCCCCAACTGTCCTCATCCAGAGGTGTACGCTTTTTGTCCAGTCCCTTCCAAAACTCCCCACACCCCTTCCCCCCCTGAGAATTGTCAGTCCACTCCCTTTCTATGCCCCTGATTCTATTATATTCTCCAGTTTATTCTGTTCATCAGATATTTTATTCACTTGATTTTTAGATTCACTTGTTGATAGACATGTATTTGTTGTTCATAATTTTTATCTTTACCTTTTTCTTCTTCTTCATCTTCTTAAAGAATACCTCAGCATTTCACATAATACTGGTTTGGTGGTGATGAACTCCTTTAGCTTTTTCTTATCTGTGAAGCTCTTTATCTGACATTCAATTCTGAATGATAGCTTTGCTGGGTAGAGTAATCTTGGTTGCAGGTTCTTGCTATTCATCACTTTGAATATTTCTTGGCACTCCTGTCTGGCCTGCATAGTTTCTGTTGAGAAATCAGCTGACAATCTTATGGGTGCTCCCTTGTAGGTGATTAATCATTTTTCTCTTGCTGCTTTTAATATTCTCTCTTTGTCTTTTGCTCTTGGCATTTTAATTATGATGTGTCTTGGTGTGGTCCTCTTTGGATTCCTTTTGTTTGGGGTTCTGTGCACTTCCTGGAGTTGTAAGTCTATTTCTTTCACCAGGTGGGGGAAGTTTTCTGTCATTATTTCTTCAAATAGGTTTTCAGTATCTTGCTTTCTCTCTTCTTCTGGCACCCCCATAATTCAGATGTTGGTAAGCCTGAGGTTGTCCCAGAGGCTCCTTACACTATCTTCAAATTTTTGGATTTTTTTTTCTTTTTGCTTTTCTGGCTCAGTGTTTTTTGCTTCTTTGTATTTCAAATCTTTGACTTGATTCTTGCGGACCTCTAGTCTGCTGTTAGGTCTATGTATAATTTTTTTTATTTTATTTCAGTCAGTGTATGTTTAATTTCTAGTTGGTCCTTTTTCATATCCTCAAGGGTCTCACTAAATTTACCGGCCTTTTCTAGGAAATTCTTGAAAAACCTTATAACTGTGGTTTTGAACTCTATATCCAGTCATTTGCTTTTCTCCATTTCTTTCATTTGTGATCTCTTTCTTAGTCTCCATATTTTGGCTGCTTCCCTGAGTTGGTAGAGTAGCTTTGTGTGGTAGGTGTCCTATATGGCCCAGTGGCTCAGCCTCCCCAGTTACCTAAGGTGGACACTCATTGTGCACCCCTCTGTGGACTGTGCGCTCAGCCTTGTAGTAGTTAATTCTTGATTGTTGTTGGTATCACTGGGAGGAATTGACTTCCAGGCCAACTGGCTGTGAAGATCAGCTGTGTCTATGCTGGGATAACTTCTATGCTGGAGACACTCTTATGAGACAAGACTTGCAAAATTGCAAAAGCTTCTGTGCTCAGCTTGGATGGGGCAGAGTTTCAGGGCGGAGCAGACAGCCTTGGTTTCCCATCAGCACTGCCCTATGAGGCCCCTGGGTCTCAGTGTCCCTTGGTAATCACTGCAAGCACCTCTGAGAGAAAGCCGCCTTCAAGTTTTGCCCACTGCCAGACAGTCCAGTTTCTCCCCAAATGAGTCAGGGTTCCCAGAAACTTGCCTGGAATTGGAGTTCAACGCAGTCAGGAGCTTCTGTCTCCCTCCAGCTTTAGAAAGCCAGCCGCACCCTCAGCCTCCCATGTATTCATCAGTCAGTCCTCTCTGTGCACCGGTGCCTCCTGACCTCTGCCTTCCACAGCTCCCGTTCTCAGTGTGCTTTCTCTTTTTCTGACAGTCCAGATTCCCCCCGCATGAGTCTGGTTTCCCAGCATCTCACCCGGGACTGGAGTTCAGTGCAGTTGGGAGCTCTGTCTCCCTCCCACTTTAGAAAGCCAGCCGCGCACTCAGCCGCCCGTGCAAACAGCCACCAGTCCTCTCTGTGTGCAAGTGTCTGTACCTCAGCCTTTTGCAGCTCCTCTGAGTCTCAATGTGCTTTCCTCTTTTCTTCTAGTTGTAGAATTTCCACTCAGCCAGCCTTCCTGTGGTTCTAGATAGTGTCTATTTTGTCGTTCAGTTGTAGTTTTGATATTTTGTGCGAGGCAGCAGTTTAGGTGTTTACCTATGCCGCATCTTGGTTTCTCTCCCTGCCTCCACTCATTAAAGTTCCAGCTTGAATTCTATCTCACCTAAGATGGTTTCTTCAATGCCATCTTTCCTTTTTTATCCTTACAGAAGTAATAGCTCTTTAATCTACAGTCCACAATCTTTTGTAAAAACTTTCATTATTACATTTAGCACACCTTGTCTCAGATTTTACAAATTGACATTTTATTTGCTATGATATGAACTTCTTCAAGGTGAAAATTATATCTTGCCTTTTTTTGTATTCTCAACATCTGACATATAAAAGAAGGAATATAAGAACATCTAATATCTAAAGCTCCCAAATAGTTCTTTACATTGTATCTAAGATCAAGACTATCATATTCACCTTTCATTTTGTAATGATTTCTGACAATGCTTTATTTTTCTGTAATTCCACATTGCATGGGCACACAACTTTAAAAAAGAACAAATTTCCCTGTAACATATTCTATTTCTTACCCAATATAATATAACCTCTTATTAGATAGATCATTTCTAAATATCATTGAGTACATTTCCTCTTATAGAGGATAAAACTAGAATGAAGTTCACTTGTTTCCTTTTTTAATTAGCAATTTTAAAAAGACAGCAGATATGCAATTTTAAATACTTCTACTGTATGTAACATATATCTAATAGTTCCTTTCTTCTCAAAGATAATACTTCCAATTGTAACAGACTATAAAGTAAAAGGAAAGAAAAACACAAGAACTTGACTTTTATAAGTGAGAAATAATGTTTCTGTGGATTTTGGGAGTGCTTTGAAGTACCTACTTTTATCTTAGGAATAGCTTTAAATGAAAGAAGAGTTAACTGCAATCATTTAGAAATGCTTGGTAATAGTGCTTAGAAAAATTGAACTTACCCATTTTCTGTAAATGACTTAAAAAAATCAAACTAGAACTCATTTTATTTCCTCTTTTCAATATGTCAAAAGATAAAACCTGGCTTCTCCCACTAACCTTTAAGCACCTATTTTTTACTGTGGCTAACTGAAAAAAGAAACAAAAAGAAATACAGCAGAATCATAGAAATTCAAATTTTCTATGTGGGACGTCTTTTATAAGGAACAACATCTGTTGGAGTTTTCTTTTTGGGAAATTAAACATGAAAATGGTAATTATTTTAAAATCAGCATGAAAATCACTGATGTCTATTTTTATGATCTTTATTTACACAGTACCATACAATAAAATAAAAATGTGTCCAGCCTGCTATGAAGATACTTGGATAGATTATATAAGAGGATTTAGAAAAAGTCCAAGAGAAGTTGGGCAGTAGTAGTGTCCACAAAAATCAGGTAGTATGACATAAGAAAAATGGGGTTCTAATTGCATAGTCAGTGAAATGTTTTTATTCTTACTAACAAAGTACTATCCTTCAGATTGGAAAATTGAATTGATTCCTTACCATAAAAATATTTTAATACCTAAAACAGAAACATTGGCATTTATGAGACATATTTCCCATGTAGGCATCTTGCAAAGAAAATAAAGGGAAAAAATGTCATTCCCTACCTTTCCTGTACTATTTAATATCACCACAAATTTCGTTCCTATTGATTTTTCTCTCTGGCTCAAAGTTTGGCAGGAGGAATTCCCAGATGTTTCATAACATGCCATCTTCTTCTCTATTATTTTGTGAACTGGTGACTATTAAGTAGATGAAATGATATCCAATGTACACATGACTCTCAACATATACTTGCAGGCTGGCACCCACAGAGATCCCCAGCAAGTCTACAGATGAAGGGAAGTGCATCTTACTTAGCAGCTCTGTTGTGGTGCCACAACTCCAGATCCCAATGCTAAAACAACAGGGAGAAAACTTGGTTTTCAAGATTCTTAATAGTATTTTAAATAAAGCAGTAATGATAACAACAACAATGAACACCTAAAGTATAAAATGAACTATATTAGGTCTCAAAACAGCTCGGCCTGTTCCCTCAGAAACTCCAGTGATACAATAGTTATTGTGCTTATACTTGATTACATTCCATCTTCCCTCAGAAGTAGGCACCTGTCTTAAGGCAGCAAGGCTTGGCACTTGAGTGTCATATCATCAGGCTGCGGGTACAGCACCTTAAAATGCTGAAGGCAGACAACAAAGAGACAGGATGGATGTTCAAAGAATGGAAAGTACTTCTGTAGATGAAGCTTAGAATGAGAAAGGGAAAGAATGACAGAAGAAACTAGAGTTAATGAGGAGCCAAATTATAGACTCTTGTAAGCCTTCTCAGACATTACGCTCAGGAAAAAAATTAAGTCTTCAGTACAAAATACAGGCTCATATTTAAATTGTAGAGACAATATTGGCTGCAGTTTGGAAAATGACGTGGATGGGAGCAAGATTGATTAAGAAAGATCAATTGTCAGGTTGTTGCAATTATCTAGGTGTCAGTAAATGATGGCTTGATGTAAAGCAGTGTTACCCAACCTCAGCGATATTGATATTTTGGGATGGATAAGTCTTTACTGTGCATTGTTGAATGTTTAGCAGCATCCACGGCTACCACCCCCCTCTCCCCAGTTTTGTTAACCAAAAATGTTCCCAGTTTTTGTCAAATGTCTGTTGGGTACAAATCCCTGACACTCCCTGCCCCCTCCTCACTTTGAAGAACATTAATTTAAAATAATAGCAAAGTAAATGGATGAAGGAGGGAGACAGGAGTGGTTTCTTAAAAAATTAAGAATAGAATTAGTATATTCACCCAGCAATTCCTCTTCTGGATAGCTACTTGAAAAATTGTAAAACATTCATTTATAAATATATATGAACCCCTGTGTTCATTGTGTGTTCATTGCGGTTTTATTCACAATGGCAAAGACATGGAAACAACTGAAATGCCCTTTAATAGATGATTGGATAAAGAAGATGTGGTATATATATATACAATAGAATACTACTCAGACATAAGAAAAGAAGTAACACTGCCTTTTGCAACAATATAAATGGATCTTGAGAATATCATGCTAAGTTAATAAGTCAGATGGAAAAAATCAAGAACCATATTATTTCACTCATATGAGATATAAAACTCTAAGCAATAAACAAACAAATAAGAAAAACAAAACAAAAACCCTCATAGACACACACTCATAGACACTGATTCCCAGAGGAAAAAGGATGGAAGGGAAGAGGTAAAAAAGGGTAAAGGAGGTCAAATTTGGTGAGGAAAAGAGACTTGATTTTGTGAGGTGAACACAATTCACTATACAGATGATGTATTATAGAACCGCACACTTTAAACCTCTATAATTGTATTAATCAATGTCACCGCAATACATTTTATAAAATTTTAAAAAGATTAAATTCCAGCAAATAAAAATAAGAGCTACTATAAACAGTAAGCTGTCCCATAGAGATATTTTCCTATTCATAAAGAGTGTGAGGGAAAAGGAGAAGATATTTGAACTAGAATTAGAAAGTGTATTTCATTTTCTACTGGGAATAATAAAGGTTTATAAATTAGGGAGGCTATGATGTCAGATTTATGTTCTTCAAAACGAAACGGTGAAATTATGCACAGACATATACACATGAGTTAGAATGTTATTATTGTATTTTAATGTGAAATGAAGTGGATCTTAAGTAAAGACATGACAGTTTAAATAGAAGGAAACCCAAGGATAAATGTTTTGATGACCTTCTGGTGGAATAACTTACTTATGTCAAGGATCACCCCAATGTTTCTAGTTTGAATAGCTACATGTATTTTTGTCAACATTAACTAATATAGAAAATACAATAGCAGAGCAGATTTGGAGAATTAGGGATCAGAAAGCATATTGATTTAGCTACCTGTCACTAGCAATGTTAAGAACCAGTATAATTAGTTTCTTTTTTACAGGGTTTATATGATTTTAAGAACATAATATGGAAAAATCAAAGAATAAAAACCACTTTAATATCTTTATTTTAAAAATGTGCTTCAGTTTTGATGGTATGGTACAATTCACTTATTTACGCAGGTTAAATGAAGATAAGCAACAACAACAAAAAACCCAGACACCTGGAGAGGAAAGCATTTGCCGAGTTAGAGCCGAGTGAAAGTTTATGGTTATTTTTGGCAGGGTATCGGGGAACTTTTCTTGTGAACTCACCTGGGGCCTTTCTGCTCTAATAAAATATTGCTCTAGTAGGTCCTTTTTAAGCACTTGAGTTTCATTTTTCATTTTTCTAATGGCAAAGGCAGGATATTGTCCGTCCAAAAACCTACAATTTTTTGCACACCAATTCACAATTTTTTTTCTGTAGGCATAAAAAGGGAACCTAATTATTAAAAAACACTATTATTAACAAGAATCAAAATAGCATCTTTTATGGATTGTAGGAAAATTTGAAGATTTTACATTTTATTTTTAACAAAAGTAATTTAGCAAAGGTTATTTAACCTTTAAAGGATCTTTTATTTTCAGTCTTAAAATATCAAACTATGATTTAAATAAAATTAAGAACACTTATAAATATAGGTTTCATTATTTACACTGTTGGGAATAAAATTTAGTTTAAATTTTGTCAAAATTAGATATTCTAATTTTGGGTTATTTCAATGTATTGTTACACTTTTAACAGAATATTTTTAAATACATTTTTCATTCTTTTATGTTTAAGAAATGTGTTTAATATAAAATAGAAAAGGATCATCCAATATTAATTATGATTACCATTTGTTATACAAGCTTTCATATCTATACTGATATATAAATAGTTCCAAAACTCTGATCAACAGGATTTGGGTTTCTTTCAACCTCACCAGAGAATATTTTTCCATTGATTTTTAGAGAGAGTGGAAGAGAGAAGAAAAGACAGAGAGAAATATCAATGTGAGAGCAGCACATCAATTGGTTGCCTCCTGCACATGCCCTCACCAGGGCCCGGGCCAGGGAGGAACCTGCAACCAAGATAGGTGCCCTTGACTGGAATAGAACCCAGGACCCTTCTGTCCACAGGCTGACCCTCTATCCACTGAGCCGAACTGGATAAGGCTCACAGGTTTTGATAATTTCATTACTTCCTTATATTTATTGGCCAATTGCCAGTAAAAAGATTGAAATAGTAACTTCAGTTAATAAATTTCATCCTATATAAAGAGTATACCAAATTTTAGTTAACCCATCTTTTTAAGAGTGACATGTAGAAATTGTATCCAATATTTGGATAGTATAAACATTGTCAGTATGACTGTATTGATATATGATGTGGCTTAGATGTTCAAATAAATATCTATTATATATTTCTAGAAGTAAATTCTGGATTAAAAAGCATTTTTACTTTGACTATATATATATTTTTAATCTGGGATAAGTAGGTCCATTTACTTTTATACTAGCTGTGCTTGACTTTGCCCATTTCCTGAATCTTTTACAACATAAGTCTGTTCAATTGTTTAAATTGTGAAAATAATATTGACACAGTCCTGAATCCATTATGAATAAGCATGTACATTAAGCCCCATAGCCAGAAAACCAAATGAAACAAAACACTTTGTACTGAGAGATAATCTATAAATAATTGGGTCACTATGTTCAGTTCTAGGCTCCAAGTCCAATGAAATCCCAGACATTTTCCATAAATTTCTAGTTTCCTAATGATTAAACCCTATCCTTGATTTTTGTTTAGCTCTTATCTGAAGATAAGACCTTATCTTTATGGTTATGATGCTAAAAATTTTAGAAAATTGATACACTCTCAACATAAATAAGGTAGCTTTAAAGTTAGTATATTTGATAATTCTGTTGTGATCTTAAAAATGTTTAATAATAACTTTTGTTTTTTATTCTTTAATTTGATGATGAGTACTTCTAAAGCCTGAACTTATTTTACAGTTTTTTGAAAGCAGACTTAATTGTCTTTGATACCTGTTTTAATCTCTGTATCATTCTTTCACAGATTTTGCTCATCTCTTAGGTTAACAAAGTGATTTTTTTAATATTAAAGAAGTTTAAATACTTAATAACTAGATATTTAACATCCTTTTCTAAAGTAATACTCAACTTGTACTTCTTCTTTTGTACATGTCTTTTACATATCTATACCCCTGTTTCCATTTAGTATTTCTTTTAAACTGATAACACTGGTTCCTTATACATTAAATATGTTGCCATTTGTCACTCTGATACTAATTTTATTGATTCCTTTTTTGCCAAGTCCTTTAAAATTATTTTTGCAGTCAAATCCATCATTAAATTTTCTTGTAATATTGTTTAATGTGCTAGAAAGCCACTTTAACCCTAAAATTTGAAATGTATTAATATATTTTCTAACATATAAATTATTTTATTTGTAACATTTAAATTATTAACTCACTTTTAGCCTAAGGATAACTGGGTTCAAAAGTCACCTTTGTCTATTACTAGCTCTAGCTCAAAGTTTTGGATAACTCCAGTAATCACTGAGTCCCCTTTTCTTACTTGTAAAAGGAGGTTGATAGTATTCAGCTCATTAGGTGTTGCAGGAATTAAGTTTGATGCTTTCAAATGGTTTAACAGATGTCCTGATCATAGCATATAATAAAAAATATGAGGAGGATTTGCTGATTGACACATAATTAGAAACATCACATGTGTGTATCTATATATATATATCATGTATATATAGTCCAAAACATTTATAATTTAGCAAAGACTTATTTTAATATAGAAATTTAATTCTTTTGATAGTCAAGAGGTGTTAGTATCAAAACATATATGAACATTGGCTTTAAAGTAATTATGTTAAAATGTCTGTAATTCCATTTTGAACAGAATAGCAAATTAAGCCGTACTCATGAATACTGGGCATAGAGAGAACCTTCCTGCGCATGGAAGCTGCTTCAGATGTTGGAGTTTTAAGTTTTTGTTTTTCCACTCTTTTTAAGGAATGATCTGATAAATAATGAATGGTTAACAGTGATGGCAGATCAACAAGGAAAGATAAACACAAAAATGATACAAAGTAGTGTTCCTGTTCAATACCCTTCAAGCAGCTTCAGATTTAGATTACTTCTAGGCACCCAGGCATCTGGGCTATCACCAGGAATATCTAAATTGCTTTCTCACAGGTTCTGCTAAGCACTCTCTTTATCTACTCATTTTAGATGGCACCTCATTGAATTTCTCCTAGCCAATTTACTTTCTGCAAAGCTCACATTTCTCTTACAGGAGAGAAATTTCTTCAAGTCTACTCTTTTAACTTTTGGTTAATAGCATAAGGGCTTTCCTTAAGTTTCCTGGTCAGCAGAACAGCAAAAATTTAACATTTACATGATCCACTTTTACTAAATAGCAGAAGGAGAAAGTATTATGCAAAGGGCAGTGTGGGTATTAATTTCCTCTATGTTCTATACAATTACTTGAATACAGCCCACCAAAAAACTAATATTTAATCTAATCAAGTCAGCTTTAATTTACATAAAACTATATCATAAGTTACTTATATGCTTTAGAAAAATAGTTGTAAGTGAAAATAAGCCAGGGACATTTGCAATTCATACTCATTGGGCACTTAAATTAGCTAAAGTGTAAAAGTAATATGAGACAAAAATTCTAATCTTATAAGAAAATAATTTTAATAAGAACAATATTAAATTATAATTATGTTTTTAAAATTGTTCTTACATAATAAGATGAAAAGACAAGTTACAACTTGAGAGAAAATATTCGGAAACCACATTTTTACAAAGGCCTCCCTCCTACCTAGAATATATAAAGAAATCTCAAAACTCAACAGTAAAAAAAAAAAAAATCAATCAATTTGAACATAAACAAAATAAATGAACAGACATTTTACCGAATAGGATACACAGATGGCAAATAAGTACGTGATAAAATGTTCAACATCATTAGCCATTAAGAAAAGTTCAAAATAATGCCACAATGATATATCACTACGTATCTATTTGAATGGCTAAAATGAAAAATAGTGTTAACACCAAATGCTGGCTAGGATGCAAAGAAACGGAATCACTCAGCTACTGCTAGTGGGAATGTAAAATGGTATAGCCAATCTGGAAAACAGCTTGTCAGTTTCTTAAAAAAAAACCTAAGAATGAAATTGCCATAAGACCCAGCAATTGCATGATTCTATATTTATCCCAGAGTAACGAAGACCTATTTTTACACAAAAACTTTACATAAATTACCACAGGAATTATTTGTAATACATGAAAATATGAAACAACCCAGATAGTCTTCAATGGATGGACATTTAAACAAATTGTGGTACCACCCATATCTCAGCAATAAAAAGGAACAAATTATTGATACACACAACTTTAAAAAAAAGAAAAAGAAATACACTAATAATGCAAACCCCATTTGTAATTGTAGATTTTCTAGTAACTGCATTTAAAGAGAAAATGGTGAAATTAATTTTAAGACTACATTTTATTTAACCTAGTATATTCAAAATATTATCAGTTCCACATAAAATCAATACAATATAAATTATTTTACATTTTTGCACTGAAAAAAAAAGTGTCTTTAGAAAATTATGCTGAGAGAAAAAAAACTGATACTAAAAGTTTACATATTGTATGACTGCATTTATACAAAGTTCTTGAAATGTCAAGATTCTAAAAATGGAGAAGAGATTAGTAGTTGCCAGGTGTTAAGGAGATGGGTGGGGCAGAAGTTAGTGGGTGTGGCTACAAAAGTTAGATGGATCTATGTGGTGACAGTGATGGATGGCTATGACTGTATCTGTCAAGATCCTGGTTTGTGATACTGTATTATATTTTTGGAAAGTGTTGATATTGAGAGAAACTGAGTAAAAGATACATGCTATTATTTATGATTACATATGAGTCTACAATTATTTCAAAATAAACATTTTTTTAACAATACAAGTCTTTTATTTACTTATTTTCTTTATTTTTACATTGAATTTGTTGGGGTGACATTGATTAATAAAATTATATAGGTTTCAGGTGTACAATTCTATAATAACATTAACTGTATATTGTATTGTGTGTTCACCACCCCAAGTCAAGTCTCCTTCCATCACCATTTATCCCCTCCTCCCTTATCCTCTTCTACAACCCCCACACCTTCCCTCTGATAATCACCAGGTATATGATAAGTGTTTTTTTTAACTTTCTTTTTTTAATTCTTTATTGTTAAAAGTATTAAATAAGTCTCCTTTTTCCCCCACCTGCCCCCCTCCCCCAGTCTGTGTCCATTGGTCATGCTCATATGCATACATAAAAATCCTTTGGTTGATCTCTTACCCCCTTACCCTCCTCCCCCACCCCCCCACACCTTCCCTCATGGGTTGGATAGTCTGTTCAACATTTCACTAACTCTGGTTCTATTTTTGCTCATCAAGTTACGTTGTTCATTATATTCCACTAATGAGTGAGATTATGTCATATTTAGTCAGAGAAAGATAAACATCACAAAATAAACATTTTTATTTAATTTTTAAAATTGTCATTCCATAACACATTATATATAAGTATCCATATTTAGTTTTCTAAACAAATAGAAAAATAGAAAAAAATACCAATACTAGCACCCAAAGATAAAAAGTAATAATAATATCCTGGTGAATCTTCTAGATTTTCTACACACATACACACATGCAATGTTCATGCCACTCCTTCAGTTTTATAATCTTTTTCATTTAACATTGATTTATTAAGATTTCTTGTCATTTCTTCATTCAACAAATATTTATTAAGGAAATGCCATTTGCCACATACTATGCTACTTACATTGCAAACAAAATTTATAAAACAGTAATTATTGTTCTCTTGTAGAATATATATTGATTGAGAAGAGAGAAAACACACAGAATGATTGTTCAAATAACTATAACATATTGGCATGTATACATTGTATACATACAGATATATTATAAATAATAAAAAATTATAAATAAAAGATGATTTAGAATTGAGTGGGATAGTAACTAAAATGAGTTGGCCATAGATGGTATTTTAGAGTTGACATTTATACTGGGCATTAAAAGATAAAGAAACAGCAACCTTTTGTGGGTGTCACACGGGAGCGATTTAAGCAAAAAGAGAAAGCATGAAGGTCTTAGATGGCAAAGCCTTCTTTTGGAGAAACAATAAACAATGACCATTCCAGAGTCTGAGGGAAAGGAAAAGACAGAAGAGGAGATTGTCAGGCAGAAATCAAATTATTTATTTTCTATTAAGATTGAAGCACATGAATTCCACCTATCTTTTCATTCCTTTTGGTCAACAGAATAAGCTGAAGTGGTACTGTGCCCCTTCCAGGTCTGGTCCTTAAGAAACTTAGACTAGCATTTTCAATCATGAAGCCAGTTATATAAGAAGTTCAAGGACCTTCAAGTACAACTCTGTGAGGAAGCCCAAGCTAACCATATGGAAAGGTCTTAAGGAGGAATACTCCCAGATAGTAAGCTGTCTGGGATGTTTTAGGCCATCTCAGCCACCAGCTAAATGCAGCTGAAGGATGAACTTCAGCTAATAACACATGACGCATAATGACCAAGATAACCCCTGTTTAAATTTCTGACAAAATGAAATATGAAAAATAAGAAAATCATTATTTTATACCACTAATTTTAGGATGGTATGTTAGACAGCAATAATTAAACAATAAACCTATATTATAATATAACTAGAGGCCCAGTGCACGAAATTCATGCACGGGGTGGGGGGGAGCGGGTAGTCCTTCAGCCCATCCTGCACTCTCTCCAATCTGGGATCCTTCTCGCAATCTGAAACCACTGGCTCTTAACTACTCACCTGCCTGCCGGCCTGATTCTCCTAACTACTCTCCCCTTGTGGCCTGATCCCCCAAACTGCCTATCTGCTCTTCCCTCCTGGTCTGATCCCCTTAACTGCCTAACTGCCACCTTCTCCCTTCTGCCTTCTCCCGTGGCACCAGCCTTCTCTCCTTCTCCCTTCTGCCTATCATGCACAGTGCTGGCCTACTCACCTTCTCCCGTGGCTCTGGCCTTCTCACCTTCTCCCTCTTTGCAGCATGCTGGCCTTCTCCCTCTTTGCAGCGTGCTGGCCTTCTCCCTTCTCCTGCGGCACTGGCCTTCTCACCTTCTCCTGCGGCGCCACCTTCTCCCTTCTGCCTTCTCATGCATGGCCTTCTCACTTTCTCCCTTCTGCCTTCTCATGCATGACACTGGCCTTCTCACCTTCTCTTGCAGTGCTGCCTTCTCCCTTCTGCCTTCTCATGCACAGTGCTGGCCTAATCACCTTCTCCCGTGGCTCTGGCCTTCTCACCTTCTCCCTCTTTGCAGCGTGCTGGCCTTCTCCCTCTTTGAAGCGTGCTGGCCTTCTCCCTTCTCCCACGGCACCGGCCTTCTCACCTTTTCCTGCAGCGCCACCTTCTCCCTTCTGCCTTCTCATGCATGGCGCTGGCCTTCTCACCTTCTCTTGCAGTGCTGCCTTCTCCCTTCTGCCTTCTCCCACAGCACCAGCCTTCTCACCTTCTCCCTTCTGCCTTCTCCCATGATGTTGGCCTTCTCACCTTCTCCCTTCTGCCTTCTCATGCATGGCGCTGGCCTTCTCACCTTCTCTTGCAGTGCTGCCTTCTCCCTTCTGCCTTCTCCCACAGCACCAGCCTTCTCACCTTCTCCCTTCTGCCTTCTCCCATGATGTTGGCCTTCTCACCTTCTCCCTTCTGCCTTCTCATGCATGGCGCTGGCCTTCTCACCTTCTCCCACGGTGCTGCCTTCTCCCTTCTGCTTTCTCCTGCAGCCTGCTGATCAGTCGGTTGTTACTGTGATGGTGTCCTGACTAATTTGCATATTACCCTATTATAAGTATAGATGATATATTGTAGCATAAAATGAGATAGTATTATATGATATAATATACTTCACTCCAATATAATTGTAGGTAGTGAGATCATTTATTCAATTAAACAAATATGACTTGATGGTATCTCCAAAATAGTCATTAACATAATATTGAATTATAACTGAATACATTGAACATTAATTGAGTGAAGTTAACAATGCTGCCTTATTCCCACGTCTGAGAAAGTAAATATTATTGTTGAGCTTCCTGTTAATAAATCTCTTCAACCACTAGCTACAGACATATTTTAACATTTACTATTACACCATCAAACTGAAAATATAAATTTGAAGATTTTGTGAAATTATTCTTATAAATCCATAAAGAAAAACTAAAGTACTTCTAAATAAGTGTGGAACCGTAATCTGTAATATTATATTCTCAGTTAGAATACAGCCTATTATTTTTTCTATAATACTGTTCTTTGAAAATAACAGGAAAACTACTTGTAATTCTGGTGTTTTCTCTTATTTTTCAGTTATATATTCTTAGTATGTGATAAACATAACAGTATATGATTTTCTTTAAATAGCTAAGTTCTCTTAAGAACCATCTTTCAGATATCCATTTTATAAACATACCACACATAAACAGCATTTAAAATGTAGCCAATGAATTGTGGACTCAGTCCCTGGTAGGGATTGTGCAGGAGGCAGCCAATCGCTGTTCTGCTCCTGCTTGGAACCAGTGCTTGGAGTCCAAACGGCTGCTAAGCCCCAGACTGCTGCGAGGCCAGCATGCTTCCCACAGAGAGAGAATGCAGGAGTGCACCAGCTCACAAAACAATGCTTGTTAAGGGGTCAGAGACAAAGAGAGGGAAAGGTTATGTTATCTGAGCTTGGAAAGGACCAGGTGCTCTTTCAAAATAACCATTCAACTTCCTAATCCTTCCCAAGCTCCTGCTGGGTCCTCCCCCTAACCAATCCATTTCCTAGATCTTCGGGGTTTTGTGTTCTTTATCCAGTCTGATCCTTTTCCCATGCTACAGGCCTCTATGGTCACTGTCTTAGCTCCTACTGCACGTGGCTCGTAGTGGAAGGGCCTCCCCTGAACTATCGTGGCTTCTACTGGGCAGCCTGAGTCTGAGCTAATGAAGAGGTTATACCCTAGGGAGACTGGAAAGCCAGTACAGGCAGTCCGCGGGTTACATTGGACTCAACGTATGTCGTTTCGTGGTTATGCACTTACGTTGCCATCTCCCATTTATTTATATAAAAAAAAAGTTCCATCATTTCAACGTATGCACATATGTGCTTTACATTTTTTATTACTTACTTATCACAAGTAAAGGTCAGGAATTGTTATCTTTTAAATTTTTTTTACTGTTTCACTTCATTACTGCTGTGTATGTGCTCCATGTGAGTAACGTAGGTGCTTATGTAGGTGGGTTCCGACTTACAGAGAAAATCGCGCTACATGGCACCATAGGAACGGATCTCCGACTTAACCCAAGGACCTACTGTACTTCCTCCCCAGTGTTAATTCCCTTGGTGGGGCAATGCTGGGAACCCCTGGAATGTCTGAAGCTGTAATTTCCAAACTTAATCAGGCTTAATGTCCAATTCAGCTCCCTAGTTTGTTAGGCTTAATAATGTCTGATTCCCTTCACTTATTAATATCTAGCTATCTATGCTAACAAAATGATCCACTCTCCTTGGGTTGACAAAAATCTTTATCCCATAAACCCTTGAAATTGTTTATTTCTATGCAAACTTAGTTTTCTAGAAGAGGAATATCCTTTGATTCCATTTGTTTCCACAACCTGTGGAATCTCAGGGTCTCCTCAAATATTTGACCAAGTGGCATCTCTGCCACAGGTCCTCTGGTTGTTCCATTTAAAGTCATTCTATGTATTATGCATCTTTCTTCAATAATAATATAATTGTGCTCTTATAATAGTTGTGCTTGTATAAAATATAAATAATAGATATAACATGCAAATATATGTATAAGAACACATATAATATCTAAATAATATATAATTATAAACTATATAAATAATATAACAATATAAACAAAGCACTATAATATAACAATATTGGGATATCTCACACCCCAAATCTTTCTGGCTAAAGATAATATTTTGGCCCTAAAACCATATTCCTGCAAAATAAGAGAAAAACATTTAAGTCCTAGACGGGGACCATGCCTATATCTTGGGCAGAAAATTAACATTTCCCTTTAACTTGACCCATTCCTAATGGAAGTATTAGTAAAGAGGAACTCTGAGCTCCATCTAGTGTTTGGAGTATTCCCACATCACTGTTCTCTCTTAATGTCATTCCTATTTCAATTATTTTCATTTTCAAGTTACCATTCCTCGGCTTGACCCTTAAAAGTAAATGTGGAGCATAGCTTCATCCTCAAACTTAAGTGTTTGTCTTGATTTATATGTAAATCCTCAGAGATCTCACCTACTTCTAAAACTTTTGCTACCACTTATATGCTTATTAAAAATTTATTTCTCTTGCCCTGACTAGTTTGGCTCAGTGGATAGAGTGTAGGCCTATGGACTGAAAGGTCCCAGGTTCGATTCCGGTCAAGGGCATGTACCTTGGTTACGGGCACATCCCCAGTGGGAGGTGTGTAGGAGGCAGCTGATCAATGTTTCTCTTTCATCAATGTTTCTAACTCTATCTCTCTCCCTTCCTCTCTGTAAAAAATCAATAAATTTAAAAAAATAAAGTGAGCTTTTAAAAAATTTATTTCTCTAATTCCATGTTTCTAAATTCTACTTGTCATTTGAATGAATTGCATAAACCTTAAGCTCAATGTCTAAAATATAATTTACTTTTACTTCTAATTATTCTTAATTATCCTTTTTATTTATTTTCTCTCTACGTAAATGTACTACTACCCACATAGCCACAGTCTGACATTAACAATATATCCTTGATGGTGTGTCCATCTCATTTTTTCTTTCAATCATTGAAGACTAGCATGTTATCTCTTGAACCCTTTCTGTGTCTCTGTTTCCATTATCTTCACCTTGTCATTCACACATGACAACTTTATAAGCTTCCATGTTAATTCCCTGATAGGTAATTTTACTTATTTTCTTGCTTTTAATTTTGGTTCAATACATGTTATCCTGCACTTGTCTGAGTAATCTATGTAAAATGCAATGCTGGTCTTCATTATGCTTCTGAATAAAATGGCACTTCATAGTTTTCAAGAAAGTTTTAATCTCCCTAGTCTAATTCTCAAAACCATTTATGGTGTAAACTTCATCTGTCTCTCTGGCTTGATATTTCTGTGCCTTATAGAGTGCCTACTACATATATGTGCTCAATAAATGCAGGAAGACTTCTTGGCTTGATTTTTCCCAAGAATCAGAAAACACACATTTTTCACAGTTTTTCATTTCACTTTTATTGGTATTTCAACTATTCACTTAAAATTGACCAGGATTTTGCATAAAATGGCAAATAATCTATTATAGATCACTCCCTAAATTAAATGATTTATAAATCTATTATATTATGTAAGTGAAAACATCATTACTCTTATCTTAATAATAGGCTTAACATAAAATAAGTTTTATTAGCACATTAAAAAATAATGTTATGTATTTTATTATATAAGAAGCCCAGCATGATACAGTGGACAGACTTGGGAGTCAGAGAATTTAGGTTTGGTTCCTAATTCTGCCAATAGCTATATACTTTTGTCAGACAAACTAACATTTGTAAATCTCAACTTAACAGCTTTCATATCTATAAAAAATAAGTTGGCTGAACTAGATAAGAGTATGACCACAGTTGACATTTTTGCCAACTACAGACTCCAAGCATGAGAGTGGTCCCATAAGATTAGAATGGAGCTGAAATATTCCTATCACCTGCTGACATCTCTGCCATGGGAAAGTTCTGGCACAAGCAGAACTGTAGAAGTAAGGCTGTCTGCTGGAAATACCTGGGACACTCACGTGGACCCAGGTGAAACTCCCACCACAGATGTCTCCCTTTTCTAAACCAATGTTACAACTGAACCTACCCTTGTGGGTCTTATTATGATTGCAAAATGCCCTTCAGCAAAACCTTTGGGAACTTTTTTTGGGGGAAAAAAAAGTTTATTAGTTAACAGGCCTGGAAGCTTCCAAACATATCAGGGGCCACACAGAGAAACCACAGGTAGAGAGAGAGAGAGCCTGGGCCTGGAGTTCTGTTTTTATTGGGGTTGAGGGTAGGGTTGAGGGTTTTGTTTTAACTGGAACACTCTTTATTGGTGAATTTAAAACATAACAGTGGGAATTTAAAACTCTGTAAGAGAAAAGAAATAAGCAACCAAAAATGGCATGTTATCTAAATCAACTAAGACTTCTAAAACCAAGGAGTGGGGGTGAGAATGGAGGCAGCCTGGCTTTCTATAGCCTCCTGCGTTCTATCTAGTGATGGGACTGGCGATATATTTATTAGACAATCCTGCTTTCTATCTCGTGATGGGGCTGGCGATATATTTATTAGACATATACTTCATTGAATGTTTGTCTCTTCAAAGTGGATGCCTACAAAATCAAGCTCTTGCATTACTAAAAAAAAGCTACCTGCCGGGGTTGAAACTACAATTATTCCAGTGTTTGCCTTGATTTTGGTATAAACAAACCCACTGCCTACCAGTCATACTAAAGAAGAGCACACACAGAATTACAATTATAGGCTAAACCATGTAGGTTGTTGTAACTGCACTCAATAATATTCACACAGACAAAATCACCTAAGGACTCATTTCTCAGATTGTATCTGGTTTTTAAGTGGTGCATGACTATAACATGTATGTCTCTTCTACCTCATTATATCCTAGTCAGTGCTATCCTATCTAATAAAAGAGTAATATGCGATTGACCATCCCTCCAACACATAAGATGGCTGCCCCCATGTGGTCAAAGATCCTGCCCCCATGTGGACACAAGATGGCCACCACAAGATGGCCAGCAGGGGAGGGCTGTTGGGAGGGACCAGACCTGCAAGGGAGGGCAGCTGGGGGCGATCAAGCCTGTAGAGGAGGGCAGTTAGGGGTGACCAGGCCAGCAGAGAAGGGAAGTTGGGGGCAAACAGGCTGGCAGGGGAGCAGTTAGGCATCATCAATCAGACTGGCAGGGGAGTGGCTAGGGAGTGATTAGGCTGGCAGGCAGAAGCGGTTAGGGGCAATCAGGAAGGCAGGCAGGCGAGCAATTGGGAGCCAGCAGTCCTGGATTGTGAGAGGGATATCCCAGATTGGAGAGGGTGCAGGCTGGCCTGAGGGACACAAGCCCCCCACCCCATGCACGAATTTTGTGCACCGGGCCTCTAGTTAAATAAAATAATGCCTTCTGCCCAAGAAAATATTTATCAATTACATTCTTAAGTATGACTATTAATTCCAGCTGGAATCCTTTATGAAGAGTCTGCCATATCTTAAACCTAAAATGATTTTCTTTCTTGATATGAGATACAGATAACATGAAATGCACAAATAAACAGTGGATGGACAAGTTATATTTGTCTATTATGAACAAAAGTATGAGCATTTACAAATAACATGAGGAATTTAGTGAATCATTGCAGCTTTCATACTCTTCTTGACAGCATCATTAAGAAATATCATTACCCACTCAGCCTTTTTATTGTTTTCCCCAATAGTAAAATGTATATATTTTATAAGTGCTGTTATTTATGGTAAAATTATAGATCAAAACAATTATCACCAGAACCTGAATATTCTCAAATTTTCCCAGGGCTATACATTTAAATAAAATTTTCAAGTATAATAAATAATAATTAATATAGAAAATAGGAAAAATATCCACATTATAATTATTTATTTGTTGAACATTTCATCTAGTTAATATCAAAGAGCACATTTCATTTGAATCACCAAAGTGAAACAAACTTTAGACCAGATTTTTCATTTTAAAAATACAATGGTAGATTACAACTTTCTCAACTTATTGTCAAAGAACTGATGATGGTATTCCATGTTGCTTTGTTATTACTCTTGTTTGCAAAATTGCCATAGGGTCATACAAAAGGGATCCTGTAGAAATTAATAGGTTTCTAATTAGATAGGAAAATAATTTAGAGTTGTTACTGTCAAGACATTTTCCATATTAGATTCTTGTTAAATTATTTTAATCAATAAGTAAAGTATTCCTTAGTAGTTTGAATTTAAAACCAGAAATTTAACCAAGGGAGGGAAAAAAAATCAAATGAGTACTCCCAATCATTCAGCAAGAGAAACAAAGAAAGTAATTATTATAAAAAACGCCAAGTACTATTGTTAACTATGGTTGGGAAAGGGCCTCATCTCCCCCAATTGCTAGTGAGGGTGTATTTCTTGCAGTATCCCGAGAAAAAGGAATTTTCTGAAACTTGCATGGGAGAATGAATGATTTTTATTTGCATGGAGTTAAATCCCTGAGTTTCCAAAGTCCCATTTCCCTTCTCCCAGTTAGAGAAGACATGTAGCTGTGGCTTTAATAGGGCTAGAATCAGAGCTGATGTTCAAAGTTTTCTTTCCATGTTGGAGCCAGGTCCAGTCCAGCCCATGCTAGCTGTAGTCAATTACCCCATTACTTATAGGGTCTGCATACCCATGGGCAATATGGGCAAATGCATGAGAGACAAGAGTCACGAGAGTCATGAGCCACACAGACCAAGAGCAACAAGAGAGCAAACTCCTCTGTTGAGGAAATTATGTATTCCCAGATTTTTTGTGGGCTTATAGTGGCCACGCCCATTCTGGCTAATCATTCTGTCACTAGGTTTGACTGATAGGCACTTTCCTGAGTCACCCCAATTTTACTTGGAATAATTTTCCAAAAAAATTGAAACTAATAGAGTGAAAATTTCTGAAGCATTGGTCAGAATGCTGAAAATTGATAGAAGAATGGACACCAAAAATACATGACATGAAAAGTAAAATAAGAAAGTAGAAAGAATAATTAGAGAAAACTGTTTGAGAGTTTTGGCAATGAAAGGGAGATAAATAGGATGACTTTCAGAGGGAAATGTGGGGATGTTATTGCTTTGGGTAATGTGGTTTAAAATATAATAGTGGGTCTAGACTGTTAGAACACTGATGAAAGTAGCCAGTGATAAAGAAAAGAAGCAAACACAGAGGATTATGTAATTACTAGAGGCCTGGTGCATGAATTTGTGCATGGGTGGGGTCCGGCCAGCTTGCCCCAATTGGGACCGAACAGGGCCAGGCCAGTTGGGGGGAGGGGCCGTGGGCATTTGGCCAGCCATCCTCGCCCCCGATCGGGATGCAGGGGCCGATCTGGGCCACAGTGCATGTCAAAGCAACCGGTTGTTCCAGTCATTCTGGTCATTCTGGCATTCTGGTCACTTGGCTTTTATATCGAGAGATTATATTAAGTGATCTGAAGAGATGAGTAGGAGGCAATCCTAAGAGCTATGCTGGAGACATGGCCATATAGATTTATTTTTAATACTATAAAAGAAAGAGAAAAGAAATACATGAATGACAATGTGGGTTGGTGTAGCAGTAGAAATTGGAGTGTACTATTTTGAAAATGTCTTATTGTTTTTGTAAGGAGGGAGAAAAATTATCATCTTGGGAAGTAGAGAAATAGTTTAGGCAGATACAATATTTCAGTATAATGGAAATAATTAGAATTTATATATTCAGTAAAACTTATTGGCTAGCATCTACAAAGAACAATAGTAGAACATTTAACAATGCTCTCATAGCTTACAAGAAACCTAAATACTGCCATGGTAAGAAAAACTTAGCTGATTAAATTCTATAAAGAGATAAAAATCTGGATCAAGGCTTTCTAGTCAGTTATTAAATCCCTCTATTGACAATACGACATAGTAGAACTTTAAGTTGTTAAATAATGCCACACACTTAGACTAAGCTAGAGTTCTTGGAACCAGTATTCATCCTTAATCTACAGTCTCTAATAAAATACATGGTTGTCCTAACTGATGTTCCATTACTATGTACATATAACTAGAACATATAGCATTGAGAACTTAATCCTTCTTTTCTTCAAGGGTTACTGTATATCATTGTTGATCTAGCTTTATCTGAGCAGAAATAATTTGGCCAGACCTGAGAGGTTGCACATGAGTCAATATTCCATATAACAATATAGTTATTTATATTTCCATATAGAAAGGATGTCAATTGAAAAATAAATGAGCAAAGAATAACACACTCATTCATTATAAGGTAGAAGTACATATTTGAATAAGTTAGATCAGTAGTAAAAATTTTAAAATAAAATGAGTATTCCAATACAATTCATTCTGTTTGTCATTGCTAACCATATTGGCTGGAGTCATCCCATATTACTGATAAAATTTTGGAAATTGGTAGAATTTATGGCAATTAATTTATTCTCTTCTACAATAAATTAGGAAAAGTGATATTACCTCTTCCCTATCTGTTGCTCATAGGAGTGGATTTCTTGCAATATCCTGAGAAAAAGAATTTTCTGAGACTTGCACAGGAAGAGGAGCTATTGAAGAAAGCTTTTATTATGTGGAATTACACCCCTGAGTTTCCATGGTCCTCTCTCCTTCCTGCCATGGAAGAAGTGTAGCTGTGGCTTCAATAGGGCTAAAATAAAATCCAGTGTCCAGAGTTTCTGTTCCATGTTAGGGCATAGTCCAATCCAGCATCAGACTAGCTTAGATTGTGTTTCCCACTGCAGTCCGTTAGTCCATTTTGTGTGGGGCCCACATGGCCACATGGCTATATGGCTATGGAAGGAACACAGGCAGGAGTGAAGCCAAGGAACCAGAGAGCCAATAGAGCCACAAGCCAAGATCCAAGAGAGATTGAACTCCTTCGTTTGGAGGATTATGTATTTCCAAAGTTTTGCAGACTTGCATTGGCTCCACCTCTTTTAGGCAATGATTTCTGTTCTCTCCAGGTTTGACTGACCAGCCCCTTTCCTAGGTTACCCCAACTTCAGTGTGCAGGCGTTCATCCTCCCCTTTGTCTAGTCCCTTCCCCAATAATATGCAGGGCATGGACTGGTGGTTCCCTGGGAGTGGGACATTGGAGCTTCCTAGTGAAGCTGCCCAAAAGGCCATCTTTCTAATGTCTGGACTTCCTTTTGCTCCTTTTCTATTAGTAATAATGACCTAATTACAATGGTATCAGTGAGAAACATTGAGGGATCAGGGCCAACAACTTTTTTATGAGTGGTATGTTTAGGATCTTTGAATATATTTTTTAAAGAAAAGATAAATATGTTCCAGTGTATATGGTCACTTGAAGTAGTACTAAACTAAAAAAAGTTTTGCCAGTGGGAATTTGCCCAAACTCTCAGTATGCAATCTTTCTTACTTATAATTGCAGATTATAAAGAATAAGCAAGTGGAAAGTACATATTAGATTTTAATGAAATAGTTGAGAACTGAAGTCTTTAAAAAAGAATACCAAATGACATAAATGATAAACTATCACTTGAATTAATATCTTTATGTGTTTTAGAAATTTCAATAACTTCCTAATTCATTCTCTTATCTCCATTCTACCAAATTTTAATTTATTTTCAGTATGATTACAATAGAATTTTTAGTTTGGCTTCAAATATAACAAATCTGTTAAAGATGTTAAATATGTCATTAAAGTAATAGATTTCTATATTGACTTCAGTAAAGTTTTATATGTAGGCTTACTAATGGAGTTGCTTAGTAGGAAACTATTTTCATACATTACAATGCTGTAAATAAGGACTGATGACCTTTGCCTTGACTCTTGTTAACATATTTTTTAGGATACTCACATTTATATTTTAAAAGATGAAAATGTTCTTCAGAGGTGGGGGAGACTCTTCTTTGCAAGTCAGCAATGTGAATATCTTGCAAATTCCTAAGTTGTTTAAACACAAGAATTAGAAATAAATCAGGGAAGATAGTATTTCCATTACTCAAAGCCCTCATAAAATCAGGTTTGAAATATTGTGTCCAATTTTAGACTCTAATGGAGAACAGTGATTCAAAATCTTAAAAGAGTATTGATGAAAGGTATAAGATTTATCTGGTGATTAAGAGACCTGCTTTATGAGGAAAGGTTTCAAGAAATGAACTTCTTCCAAGAAAAATATAATAAACATATTTAATCATGAACACAAAGTGAAAGAAAATTTAGGTAAAATACTGAGAAATATCTAACTGAGAAAGAGATGTTCTAACCCTCTACTTAGTGTAGTATAAATACATATGAGAAAAATGAAAAATTAGTTTTTGAAATTTCTATTATATAAATTTTAAAAATATTTTCAATATTTTACATGAAATTTAAACTAAAGTTTATAAACTAAAACACTTTTAATTTCATAATAATAGAAAATGGTAAAAATTATACAAAATGATATTAAGTACATAAGAAATATATGCAATATAAATATACATGTGTTTTGATATTTAAATAATTTTTTAAAAATTAGCATTAATCAATAAGTAACATTCATATGTGGATAAAAATGAAGTCACAAAAATACCAACAGTGAAACAATGTAAATTTTCTAGAATCAAGCCTGACACCAAACACATTCTGCATGCAAAAGATTATAGGGAGGAAAAAATCATTTTCCCTATACTGTTCTAGATTTTTGGGTGCGACCCCCCCCCGCCTCCTTAATAAGAGGAAAACAAGCAGACATTTAATAACATGTATGCCTTTGTATGCATGGTAGATACCAGGAAAACTCAATAACTCCTGAAATGGCCTGAGACATCACCTTAAATAGCATTTCCAGCTAAAGACAAATGATGTTGGTGGGTGGGGAGCCAGTTTGGGGAGGTTTTCAAGCAAAGCCCTGTAAAAGAGGGTAAGATTGTTAAGTAGATTTAAGTTTCTACTTTCTGCATTGATAAAAGTTTGTACAGATTTACTCATGCCCCTCTATTTTTTTTAAATATATATGTGTGTGTGTGTGTGTGTGTGTGTGTGTGTATACTTAAAAGAGGAAGGGAGAGGGAGATAGAAATAGACACATCAATGATGAGAGAGAATCATGGACTGGTTGCCTCCTGCATGCCCGACACGGGATTGAGCCTGCAATTGGGCATATGCCCTGACTTGGAATTGAACCAGTGGCCTCCTGGTTCATAAGTCTGATGCTCAACCACTGAGCCATGCCAGCTGGGCATGTTCCTCTTCTTCAGACAGAGAGTGAAGACCCACTTACCAATGAATATTTCCCTTACAAATATAAACATCTCTTACAAAAGGTTAACCTCTCCTTGAGTTTTCAGATCTTCTCCTGGGTCTGCTATTTCTCAAAGTAACCAGCCTAAATTAATCCTCATGCCAAAGAGACATATTTTGAGGAACACATTTTGCTCCTCTTCAACACATACTTCATATTTGACCAGAATAATGCAATTGGATTTGTAAAATAGAAAACCACTAAGAACCCAGCTGTGAAGAAACACATACAAGAGCATATAAATGGTAGAGAATTTAAAGCAAGTGTGGAAAATGAGAAAAAATAAATAAAACAGGAGACATTTTACATGGAATGAGATGACTTTAGATACATTAAATAAATATCTTAGAAAAGTAGGAATTATTAAAGATTTTTAAAACATACATAGGTGGTCAAAAATTCAATTTCAAAATAATATATTGTATATTTGACAAATTAATATCAGAGTCGCCAAAATTTTAGTAGTAAATTATGTACAGTTATCATAATTACTGAAGGGGTTCAAAAGAGGCCTTGGCCAGATGTGCCACTCTGGCATATGAATTACTTTGTACTGAAGGCAATGGAGACCCTCAGCCTTGGGAGAATCTTCTGCCCCTCCCTTAACTACTTAGAAGAATCTAAATTGGGGCCTTGCCCATAATAACAGTTATTACTGGAAGTGACATTTTATGACCTGTCTATAGGACAGGTAACACTCCTAATTACTGAGTGTTTGTTCTTAACATCCTCTGAATGACCATCCTCTTCTCTGCAGCCCCAAGGCAAGTTATCCCAATCTTTGGCTCAGGGGCCATGTGATATCACTACATTTTATCTGTCTCTGGACCACTCATATAAGTGGTGTCTCTGACTCTCTTATTTATGTGTGGTCCCCATATATATGTATATAATTACACTTGGTTACTTTCTTTAGTTAATCTGTCTCATGGCTATATAATTACTAGACCAGCCATAAGAACCTAAAAGGGTAAGAGAAAAATTTACTCTTCCCTGACAGTATAATCACAGACTATAAAAAGGATAAAAAGATGCAGAGTGTGCTCTGATGTAGGCCTTTAGGATCTCCCCATTAAAGGGGGAAATAAAGTCTAATTAGTGTGTTTAAAGGTTCATTCTTGCCTGGATTTTCTGTTGGGAATACTGCTCTGTTCCTGCTGCATGTGTTTTGACTTTCAAGGCATCACTAATCATTGTCTTTGCACAGGATCGCTTAAACATTGTAAGTACCAGTTATTTCTTTGAGCGATTTGCTTTCCATGATTATGCTTTTCAACTTGATACTTGGTTATTGGATAATGAAAATGGCCAATTGGTGACAAATATTTATTTTATATGTCCTTTGTTCTTCATGGTAGCTGTGTTCTGTCTGTGAGAGTGGCATTTTCTCCCGCTGCTTACAATAAGAATGTTCTGGATGAGAAGGTCACCCTCTACTTAGAGAATGGACTGAGATGAATGCACCATGATATTATCTGTAGAAGCCATCCATAAACCTCAATATGGCATAACTAATGAATTATAGATGCCCTTTATATGCATGTAAAAATGAACATAGTAAATTCTCAATGAATGCTTGTATTATTATTACTAATACTATTTTGCAGTAGTGTGTGCTAACGAAATGTTGGGTGATGTGTTCTATTTAGGGAATAAATTCTTCCTCAGTAGCTTGTGTATATTTCTGCTTTAAAAAACAACAAAGATGTATAGTTTAGGAACCATACTCTTCTAACTTACTTGTTATTATGGTACATGTAAATCCCTTCTCTAGTTCACTTTCCTACTTCTACCATCACCCCCCCAAGTGCAGGTACTCTAACGTAGTTATTACATGTTCTTAAATCATGTATATCTTCGCAAAGATAACCAGTGCCAATCTGCATGTTTGTACATATACCAACAATACTATTTTTTTCTATTTTTCTCATTCAATAGCTTGAACCCTTTGTTGTATATCTGTTTCAGATTATTGTTGCATTGTCTCCATTGCATGAATTCAGCACATTTCACCTAACCATTCCCTTGCTAATGGATACCCCGTAATCCCCAGAAACATTGAAAATATTTTTTGATTGGTAATGCCCTTCTTTTATCAGAAATTTTTATTCAGATGAAATTTAGTTTATCAACTTTCATCTTATAAGGTCTGTGCTGTTGATGATATGTTTTCCATTCCTCTCAGATGCAAATATTTTTCTACTGCTTTATTTCTATTCATTTTTTCTGAATCTTCTTTTATATACTGTGCAAAATCAAGGCCTAGGCTTATTATTTTTCTATACAGAAATGTATTTTTCCTAGCTCCATCTGCTAAACAATCTGGCATTTCTCCCTATGTAGCACCATTATCATATATCAAGTACTCATCTATACATGGGATTGCTTCTCAACATTTTATTTTTGCATTGATCTGAGGCCTGTCCATTCAAGAAATAGACTTGTTTTATTTCTATAATGTTTTAACATGACACTTTGTATTAAGGCAATTCTTTTTTTCTATGATTCTTTTTACCAAAGTTGAATAGCTATTTCTTAAATTTTATTACCCTATATATATATATTAGAATGGGTATAGAATTCTTAAAAAAAAAAACAAGAAAAAAAACAACAAACAAAAAAAAATGGCTGATATTTTTTAAAGGGAGTTTTTAATTATGGAGGTATAGCTGTGAAAATAATGACCATTATGGAGATATATTCCAGGAAGAAACATTGTATAATGATCAAGTTAATACAACTGTTTTATATACTTTAATATGATTTAAATTTTTTTACCCATTGAGATAAATCCCATGCTTTTTAAGTGATCATTATATACTTGTAATTTACCTAATAGTTAAAAAAACACAATTATTTCCTTTTTCAGAACTGTTGAAATAAGGAAACATAATTACTCTAAGTTTAAGTTTAAATGTTACATGTGTAAGAATTTAGTCAGAATTTCTGATCTTGGTTGTAAGATTTATCTTCCCCCGGGGCATACTGGAAGCAATAGGTAGGTGTTTCTCGCTCACATCAATGTTTCTCTCTCTTTCTTTCTCTCCTCTCTCCCCTTCTCTCTCTTTCTTTTTATCTCTCCCATTCTCTTTCTAAAATCAATAAACATATCCCTGGGTGAGGATTAAATTTTTTTTGAGATTTTTGTTCTCTCATTTTATTGTATTTTATTAAAGGAACAATTGTATAATCCATATATAATGACATTTTCTTTTTTTCTTTATTATATTTACATACATATGCTTTTTTTTCATATGGCTATGTTCCCAGCTTCCAATACTGAACTAAAATGCAGACACAATGGTGGGCATCATTATGATGTATTTGTTCTGAAAGATAATATTCTTAAAAATTCTCCATCAGGTATGAAAGCATGTCTATTCTATTTATTTTCATTGGCGAGTTCTTTTTTAGAGTCATTAACTGGGTTAAATTATGTAATTTTTAAAAATCTCGACAATTGTAAGACTATTTTGTTTTATTAATATGATAGAATGCATTGCTAGATATTCTAAATTGTAATTCGTCTAACCTTTTTGGGCTAGGCAACACTTGTTTGGTATTTATTTTTAATAAACTCTTAGATTCAATTAATTAATATTTTCTTCAGACATTTAAAATGTATATTAATACATAAATGGTTACCTATAATATTTTATGAAGGCATTATTTATAACAAGAATATGTTATTCTCATAAGAGAATTAAGCATTTTTCTCTTTTTATCTAATTCGTAGTGTAACTTGTATAAAATAGGAATTATCAATTCTTTTAATAATTGGTAAAAATAATCTATAAACTATTTGAGATGTAGGCATTTTAGGGTAGTTTGTTCTGTGTAGCCATATTTGAAATACATTGGTCCATGCAGCATTTTCATATTTTTCTTCATACTCAGAATAATTTATTATTATTTTACTAGTGCCAGGAAATGTTTTAATCACATTACAAACATTAAGTTATTTCATTCTCACGATAGTAAGTACTTTTATTGTCAGAGTGGTTAATCAACTTGCCCAGGCCACATAGCTAATCAACATTTGAATTCAAAGTCCATGGTCTTTAACTATAGCCATTAACCTAAAAGCTACCTTCTTAAAAATAGATTTCAAAACTTATGAAACTTTTATTCATTCACATTCTTGGCCTCAATATCTAATTTTATTTTTATTTATAGATTACCTCTCATTCATTTTCTACAACCACTCATTTCCTCCACCTCAGTCACATCTCTTTTCTTACCATCTGCATATGGATATAGGAGAACTACCTCTGCAGATGAGGGAATAGTTCCATACAAGCATAGTCTGTAACATGCTGAGTACCAAGGTAAAGAACTTGAAATTTTTTTATGGAAGAAAATTCCTTAAAGGGTAGGATGAGAGGCTTATATTACCATTCAACTGCCCTTAGGCTTTTGCCTCAAGCTAGATCTTCCTGAGACATGAACTTTCTAACCATACTGGCATGGGGAAACTGAGATCAAACCCAATAAAGCGTATCTTCCACTACTAGTGCATTCTTGCAAAGAATCATCCAAGGTTCTGGCTTACCATTTAAAAAAAAAAAAAAAAATATATATATATATATATATATATATATATATATATATACACACACACACACATTTATATTTATTTCAGAGATAATGGGAGAGGAAGAGATATAAACATCACTGATGAGAGAGAATCATTGATCAGCTGCCTCCTGCATGCCCCTTACTTGGGATAGAGCCTGCCACCAGGGCATGTGCCCTGACCAGGAATCAAACCCTGACCTCCTGATTCATAGGTCGATGCTCAACCACTGAGCCACACCAGCCAAACAATTTTTAATACTGTATTAGGAGCATTCACTTTTATAACAAATCAAACTAATGGTTCTTTTAAGTTCAGGTGACCGCCTGTTGCCTAGTCCATAAAGTTTACCTCCAAATAATAAGAAACCTATACCTATAATATACTTAAGGAAGTGAAATAATAAATGGCAGTTGTTCTATTTCTACTGTCTCCTAAAAACATTGTTCTAGTATTCTTCTGTCCTAAAACATGAAATAAAGTAGGCTGAATTTTAAAGTCATAATGTCATATATTATTTTAGTTAGTAACAAAACTTCTCTCTTCTGTTCTCTTAAATTTTCAATAAAGCAAAAACAGAACAATACATATTTGAGAGTGAAGTAAATAATTAGTGCACAAGCAAAATCATAAACATGTCTTTCTTTATTCACACATGCACAGGTATTTGTTGAGTTTTGGATGCTGGTGGTGGTGCTGGATATGTGGCAGAGGGTTGCAAATATTAAACACATTATATCGTTACAAAACCCTAACATTCAATTAGGTGAAAAAGCTATTTACTTAAATATATATTACAGCATCTCCCAAATAATATATGTCTTCAGGGGAATAAGCATTACATATTAACTGTTAGGTAGTGTTCTAAGTTCTTTGTATGCAGTGGTTTGTTAACCCTAACATAAGCTTTATGGGATATGTGATATTTATATTCCTACTTTGCAGATGAGAAAACTGATGTGTATGGAATATAAACACACTTCAAGGCCACACAACCAGGATTGGACCAAACAGATGGACTCTACCATTCATATAGTGACATTTTTAAATTTTTTTAAAAATAGGTTTTTATTGATTTCAGAGAGTGTGGAAGAAAGAGGCAGAGAGAGAGGGGGAGAGTGAAACATTTATGTGAGAGAGAAACATTGATCCACTGCTTCTTGCACTCACCACAGCCTGGGCATGTGTCCTTACCAGGAATCAAAACAGCACTTTTCAGTGCACAGCTACACCCAACCAACTGAGCTGCACTGGCTGGACGGGGCTATTCAATCACATTTAGATTGATTTTAACATTCTGATGGAATATGATAAGCATTTGACAAAATAATCTTTCAGAAAAAATATTTAATTCCAGAAGTATGAGTGATATTCTTAAGGAAAACAGAAGCCATTTCAGTGGTTATTTGTATGACATTCCTCCAGTTTTGTTTACAAATTATTTTTTAATAAAATGTCTGTTATATGTGCCTATCCGTTTAAATGCTGATAATGCAATGCTTATGCTCTAGTTTCATCCATATGAAATTTCACAACCTAACTATTTTTCTTTCAAGTTTTGAGCAGCTAGTATGTGCCAAATAGGTATTGTCTGCTGGGACTCAATGTGGATCAGAGACAGATGTACTTTCTGTCCTATCAGAACTAGAGGAGGGGTAGATATAATCAATATTATACTAGGAGGAAGAAATAAGTTTGCAATTGAACTTTTATAAAAAAGAAAATGAGTTTGAGAGCATAAAATATATATTTCGCCTAATAAGTCAAGTAAGACTTCCAAAGAGATTAGAAAAATTCCTAAATTAAAAAGGAAAACATCTAGTCATATTAATTAATCAATCTAATATAATGTTGATTGAGTGTGATCTATGATAAATTTATGCAAAATTATAATTATACTTATATAAACACCATTTTTTATTATTTAAGTATACATTTATTCATCTAAAATATAGTGAATCTATATGTATACACTTATACTATAGCTATGTATATCTATGTATATGTAAAATTAATGTTATAAAACTAATATGAACCCTAGCTGGTTTGGTTCAGTGAATGAAGGGTTGGCCCAAGGACTGGAGGACCCCAGGTTCAATTCTGGTCAAGGGCACTTACCTAAATTGCAGGCTAAATCCCCATTTGGGGCGCATGCAGGAGGCAACCAATCAATGTGTCTTTCTCACTTGGATGTTTCTCTCTCTGTGTTTCTCCCCCTCCCTTCCACTCTCTCCAAAAATCAATAGAAAATATCTTCGGGTGAGGATTAATAACAACAAAAAAATAAAACTAATATGAATCCTACTCTTGCTGTGACTAGATTTAGCAATCTGCATAAATTAAAAATCAAGATTAGAGACTTAAGTATGTTCAAAAATACTAATGGCCACCTATGTTTTATAAATTACTTTGGTAGATTAAGAGATTTCATAGAAATTTGCAAGGTTTCTTTTCTAATCAGTGTTAACAGAAAGTGCAAAATCAATTCCAACTGTTCCTGTTGTGGCAACATAGAAACAAGTTGGCTCTGGAAAGACAACTTCATGCTATAACAAAATAAATGAATAAGTAAATAAGAAGACAGCATGTCCAAGATAACCCAGGACATGTAACTTAATTTTTAAAGTAGACATAATCTTATGAACTATATGTTTTTCTCATAAAGGGAATAGACTATGTTCAAAACAAACATTTAGGACCAGTTTTCATATTTTTTAAAGCAGAAGGCTTTTTACAAATATTACGACTTTTAAAAAGTAAAATTCTAGAAAATATAATATCTTAATGATAGAAATATTTATTTTGGTCAACTTTGAACCTTTCAGAAACATCTTTGAAAAATATGTTAAAAGCCCTAACTGGTTTGGCTCAGTGGATAGAGTGTCGGCCTGTGGACTGAAAGGTCCCAGGTTCAATTCTGGTCAAGGGCATGTACCTTGGTTGCGGGCACATCCCCAGTAGGGGGTGTGCAGGAGGCAGCTGATTGATGTTTCTCTCTCATTGATGTTTCTAACTCTCTAGCCTTTTCCCTTCCTCTTTGTAAAAAATCAATAAAATATATTTTTAAAATATAAGTTAAAAGATGAGATCATAAAACATAATTGTTATTCAAATGATAGATTACTAAATCCAAAACTATCTTGCAGGTAAGTATGTTGTTTCTTAATGTTTTTAGATCCCATTCATAGCAGTATGCCCCTAATTTGCCTCTAATTTGCTTTAGGCATATTTCAGCAATGTTAAAATTAGAAATAATCTACATTTCTAGAATTAAAAAGATATTGGCTTTCTGAATCTTCAAAATTCAAAAAAATATTAGCATTTATTGTACATTCATGAAGCTTTTAAGTATGCACATGTTTAAACATTTTATGTGTAATAACTGATTTAAAAATCAAAAAAACCACATGAGATAGATATTATTTTTATCCTAAATTTACACTGAACAAATTGAAGAACAGGAGGTTTAATTTATTTACTTAAGGACATACAACTCATAATAGAGAAAGTGTTTTTATGCAAGGGCCTGGACCCAGAACTTGCACTTTTACCTACTGAAAGATTGATTTTCTAATTTCACCTAATTAAATTACATAAGATAGGTAACAAGCATGCACAAGTGTTTACTGACAAACTCTGTGTCTGTCATTAAGAAAAAAATATAATATAGTTTATACTAGAGGCCCAGTGCACAAAATTCATGCATGGAGGGGGGTATCCCTAAGCCCAGCCTGCAACCTCTCCAATCTCAGACATCCCTCTCACAATCCAGGACTGCTGGCTCCCAACTGCTCACCTGACTGCCTGCCTGATTGCCCCTAACTGCTTCTGCCTGCCAGCCTGATCACCCCCTAACCACTCCCCTGCCAGCCTGATCAATGCCTAACTGTTCCCCTGCCGGCCCAATTGCCCCTAACTGCCCTCCCCTTCAGGCTTGGTCACCCCCAACTGCCCTCCATTGCAGGACTGGTCCCCCCAACTGCCCTTCTCTGCAGGCCTGGCTCCCCCCAACTGCCCTCCCCTAGAGGCCTGGTCCCCTCCCCCAACTGCCCTCCCTTGCAGGTCTGATTCCTCCCAACTGCCCTCCCCTGTTGGCCTGATCACCCACAGCTGCCCTCCCCTGCTGGTCATCTTGTGACAGCCATCTTATGTCCACATGGGGCAGTCATATTTGACCACATGGGGTTGACCATCTTGTGTGTTGGAGTGATGGTCAATTTGCATATTACTCTGTTATATAGGATTATTGATATTTTTATTAGAAACAATTAGTAACTTCTTATCAATCAAAATTATTCTATCTAATAAAGAGTGAATATGCTAATTTACCATCACACCCTCACAAAGATGGCAGTGCCCACAGCCAATAAGGAGGGAATATGCTAATTGATTGCCATGCTCTCAATGATGGTGGTGCCCACAGCCACAAGATGGCAGCACTCAGGGCCGGCCTGAGGTACAGACAAACCTCAGATGGCAGCTGCCCAGCTGATGCCCAAGGCACAGGCAAGCCTCAGATGGCAGCTGCCCAGCCGCCCAGGGCTGCCTGAGGCTTAGCTAACCAGGGCCGGCTGAGGCTTGCACTGCCCGCAGTGGCAGCAGCAGAGGTGTGATGGGGCATCGCCTTCCCCTGATTGCTGGGTCACCTTCCGCCCTGGACTGTGAGACTGTGAGAGGGGGCAGGCTAGGATGAGGGACACCCCTTCCAGTGATTGAATTTTCACAACCGGGCCTCTAGTATTATTATAAATGATGTAGATTTACAATTTTTCTTCAAAGCATGTACCATGTTATTGTGACCATCTAATCAATTAAAAATGTTTTAATAGCTCAAATTATCATTTCTATTTTATGCTATAATTTTAAATTTATATACAAATAAATCAATTTGACTTTTACATGAAGTGAGTGCAAATCCATCTGTTTAAAACCAGAAAAGTTCAAAATGTCTGTTTCTGTGACATGGCTGCAGTAATTTAGTGATTGGCAAACACAGTATCCTCCCGCTAAAACTGAAGTGTTGCTTGTCACTTCATTTAGTTCATTCAATAAGAACAGTATTAATTAGTAATATATTGTCCGAGTAAAGCTTTTGAGTTAAACAGTTGAAAAAGATACTGATATGATTCAACATAGCTGCTATACAAAAAGTTTTAAAAATTGAGGACATGTGAAATATTAATATGACATAATACAAGTTAGAAAGCAAAAGTGAAGTAAAAATATAAATAACACTGATATATATCAATTCATTGTTAAATTTTAGAAGTTTCTTTAAAACTAAGATATTATTGAACTAGTTAAGTTTTTAAATTTATAACTGTGATTAGTTGTAAATTTTACTTTATGACAAATGTCAAGTAAGAGATAATGTATACATAAAGGAAATCAATAGATTAAAATATTTCAATAAAACACCAAATGTTTATTGATAATTATGCAGCAGAGAGCTATTCAAGGACATATGAGGGATAATAAACTCTATAATACATTATCCCTACTCTCAATAAATGTTTATAAGATTTATCTGGAATATCTTTTCCTCCCCTTTCTGTCATTCTACTTTATAGGGTAAAATTTCATAAATATTTATAAATATTTTAAAGCCTCAAATGTCATATTGTCATTTTCGTTACAAGCATTTCTCTGAAACACTTTGGAATCAAATTTCCTATTCTCTTCTCTGTGCACTTGTGAGAAATAGACCCTGGAGTGCTGTCAGTGCTCCCTACTCCCTGGCGTTTATGCCTTTGAGTAAGCACCTTCTCCTGAGTCTTGGAAGGACCAGAGATTGACTTACTTCTGACCAATTGAATTTATCAAAGATGATGTGGTGAAACTCATGTGATTGTATTAGGACATAAAAAACAAACGTCTCAGCGGACTAGAGCTAGAGCCTTTCCTTGTGAGTGTGATGAAATGGACAGCCAGATTGAAGAAAAACACCTGGCAAGAAACAGCAAAAAAGCCTGGTCCTCAGTTATAGAGCAACAAGGAAATGAATTCTGTTAACAACCTAAATACACTTAAAAAGTGAATTCTTTCCCAGTGGATCCTCCAGATGAGAAAGCAGCCGACTCTCCACCTTGACTGCAGCCTTCGGGGGCCCTGAGCAAAGGACCCACCCTAAGCCAGGCCTAGAGTCCTGACCCACTGAAGCTGCAAGTCAGTAACTGTGCATTGATTAAGACACCACATAGTCGTTTGTTACACAGCAATGTAAACTAATACACTATCCATACCACTTCCCTTTGCTACTCAATGATTTGTATAATTACCTATTTTTGACATTAGGCTGTGAGCTACCTATAAGTTTGTTTATTATTCAGCTCTTTACTTAGAAGATGAGCACAAAATATCAGGCACATTTATTTATTTTGAAGCTGCCTTCTCTCTCTCTTCACACACACACACACACACACACACACACACACACACACACACACTCGAGCTATTTCTTATAATAAAATAATATCTTATATGTTAATTTTATAAATGAATAAGTAAATAAGCAAATGATTTATTTATTACTCCCATTTTAATGATTAGAAAATTGAAGCCTGAGAATGTTATGTGGCTTGTAAATGGCAAAACCAGGATATGAACTAGAGCATCTGGCTATAAATTCTGTATTTCCTCCGCTGCTAAATAGGATTATTGTACTGTAGATTAAGTGAAATAAAACAGATAATGTGCTTAAAGGAGTGCTTAGTATATATAGAAGGATCATAAGAATCCCCTATCAACTCTCATTAAGCCTAAGCTCCCAGAAAGCTGAAAACTCAAATTTGCAATCAGTAATAATAATCATGTCATCCTAGACATAGTGTAATTTTATTTTTTCCTCCATTTAAGTGGTTTTTGTGTCACTCTCAGATGCATATTTCCATTATCTTGTTTTATATGTTTTTTTAATCAACTCAAATGTCTTTAAAATTGTTGGGGGAGATAGGCAGGGTCCAAAAATATATAAGTAAATATGAAACTTTACTCAATAGTGTACATTTTGCAGAATATTTTACATACAAGACATTTACAAAATCAAAATCTTTTTAAATGATGGAAGTCTATCTAACGGTTCATTAAATTCTAATGACTACATGACAAACAATAGAACACCGGCTTCCTACTCTCGCAAATGTCTCCATGCAGCAGAAATTGAATCTATTTTCTCCTTCCAGACCTTTCATTTCAAAATTCCTAACACTTCTGACAGGTTCACCCCATTCATGTCTATAAAGGTAGGACACAAATAGAAGGCTGAGAATGTGTTTCTTCATACGTTGTAAAAACCACAGAACACCTGTGATTTACTCATTTTATATAGTGTGAGATAAATCTTATTGAATTCCTTGAGTTATACAGTGAAATTGTAAAATTTACATACAATCTTCATATTGTACATAAATTCTCCGAGATATTAGTTTCTATGTAATATTCCCAGGTAGGATAACCATGTAACTCCACTCCCTTCTCCAAATCTTTACTTCTGAGAAAGACTTAAAAACCAGATAACTATTACTTCTGAACCGTGTTAGAAATGTTAGTAATCAGAAAATACCTCAAGTGCACATGTCACACATTATGTATTCTTCACAAGGGAAGAGAGAATTCCTGGGCATCTTGGCTTCGACCAAAAATCACTGGCATTCATTTATTTCCCTGAAGTAAAATATATGAGTATATATTCCTTCAAGCCACCTGGATCACCAGTTAAGTTAGTTACTACTGCTTAACAAACCACCCCCAAACTGAAAGCAAAAAAGCATATATATTGTCATGTATGAGTTGGGTACATCTGATGACAGGGTTCAGGTTCGGCTATTTCAGCTGGGCTTGCTATTGCATCTGCTATCAGCTGGAGGTTTGACAGGAGGCAGGCTAGTCTAGGGTAGTCACATTCAGGTGGTTAGTAGTGATTTGGCAGTCAGATGGAGCAAGCTAGCCTGGGCTCATTCACATAGCAATGATGGGATCCAAGAGAAGCAGTAAAACAGCACAAGCTTTCTGAGGCCAAGTCTTAAAACTGTTACACCATTTCTCTTTCTATATTTTATTGAACAAAGCATTGTATAAGGTCAGCCCATACTGATGAGGGGAGTAAACAGACTCTAGTTTCTAATGGAAGCACTCACTTTTTTGAAGGGTAGCTTTGCAAAGGATGTGGATAAAGCAGTGGGTGAACATTTGTGTTTATTTTTGCAAAAAGTATACCACAGTGGCTTTCCAAGAAATTCACTGAATGTGCTAGCTTTAGTTTATTAAATTCTTAGACTAACTGAAGCCTGTGCCAAAAGATACTCAACATCTTTTCCCTATGTACAGACTAAATATTGGAGGAGGACAAAAAAATATTATACAATCTATTCCAGATGACTGCTATTCCTCTCCTGCTGCCAGCACCACTGCTCAAGTGTTCCTATTTGATCTGCTCCATTTCCCACTTCCTTGTGAATCTAGAGGTCACGGAGTCATTGCTGGCTACACAGGCTGTGAGAGCATGAACTTTGTATTTAGAGAGACCTGAACGTGAAACCAGCCACTGTCCAACTGAGTGACCCTAGACAGACAATTTAACCTCGTATTGTCTGCTTCCTTATCCTGAAAAATGTGTTTAATGGACCATGTCTGGTAGGTCTGTTGTGAGGATTTAGTGATTGTAAATAGCCCAAGAGAGTACTATTAAACAGTAGGTGCTTAATACTTACTAATTTCCTCTACTTCCACAGCTTTCTTGGAATGCATTTTTTTTTCATTAAAGGATATCTTGTCTCATGAGTAAAACAATGCCCAGAGCTATCGCAAAGAAATAAGCTTACAGTTTTTAAGTCTTGAAATATTTAGGCTGCAGAGTAAAATAAAAGCATGAACAAGTTATCTTAAGATTATTATTTTCTTGAGGATATTTTTATAGCATACATATAATGTATATTACAAAGATGAATAATCAGAATAAAGAGGAAAGTGTTGTCTTTTTGTAGTGTGCATTCTTTGAGGGTATAAAGAATATTAATAACTCAATCAAATCAATGTACACTGGAATGACATTATTAATCTTTGATATTTTGTGGGGCCACCTTTAATAAAGGCATGTTGAAGTTATTAATACAAATGAAAATTAGAGACATAAAAATGTGGCATTGATTCATAGGACACCAGAATATATTGCTTGGTGCAACATAATTATTTAAATGGTCTCCACTTAAACTGATGAGGTTAGAACCTCATCATTTCCACAGGTATGTCTCCTTAGCCAGGCTCTCTAAAACTCAGTAAGGGAGTGAAGAGTTTATATTATCTTCAATGCAAATAATCCAGGTAAAGCTGTTCAATCTCAGTAATGAGATTTGAAGTCTAATTTCATTCAGAGTGTTTTAAAGTCACAGGAAAATGCTCACAAAACCCTTTTCATATATATATACATATTCATTCATTTAAATACACAGCCCCATCCTAACTCCTCTAAAGAGACCCCAAAGGGAATGGGACTGGTAAACATCGGAATCAGACACATTGTATGGCCAGCTATACATTAGGGCTGCAACTCACCTCCCTGTAGCCTCAGGAAAAGGTCCATAACCCCGTGCTTGTTCTCCTCCTGTCAGAAACAACTCCTCACGACACATCCCCCAATCCAACCAGGCTGCTATAGTCCCACGGTAGTAACTTACTGACTCCTATGTTCAGACTATAATTAGGCAATTTTTGGAGACTCGCTTTTGTTAGCACAAGCATTCCTTGCCAAGTTTTCCCTATGAGGTAAGCATCACTGCTCTTTCAACCTCTCGTTGTCATTGCTGACTCCTCGCTTCTTTCCTAGCTGCTTGTCTCATTTCTGAGCACATCTTGCCTGTATTTCCAGTATCTTGTGTGGCCTGGTTCCGTAATGTGGTAAAGCTTGTTCCCCGTGGCTTTGTCGTTTGTATGAGCACTGCATCTGGACTTCTCATCTAACTCTGCCTTGACCACTGGCTTCTGGAATATAGGCCTGAGGTCAAGGCTGCTCCTGATCTTTCACTGACCTGGACTCTTCCTATCTCTCCTGCTGCTCTCACCCTGTGAACAACATTCTCTCCTAAGCCTGTCCTGACAAATAGACAAATTACATGCAATCCCTTATAGATCCAAAGGGAGTTGTTTGCTTAATCACATGGTGTTGTTTGGAGGGTTCTCAAACGGGGTAGTCTGGATTGTATATCCAAAAGTGGAGTAAGCATTTGTGTATAAAAATAAACAAGTCATTTTAACTTCAGCACTTCATGTACATAGCGGGGCCCAACATTGTGCCGTAAATGGGGAAAGTAAGTCTCCTTTCAAGGTCTTTAAGGATCACTCCAGCATGGCCTTAGACATTACACTATGAGAGGCACATGAAATTAAATGATTTATTATATTCACAGGTCCAATAGGGAAGAGTGGCATGCCCAGAGGAACACACAAAGTCACCCAAAGCTTGAAGTTTTGGCAGGAAGGGAAGGAGAGCAAGGACTCATGGTCAAGTGCCTTTAGTGGCGGGCTTGTCACTCAAGCACACATGTTAAAAATGGATACCCAAAGACAGACAATAACCAAGTAAAAGCTCAAAACAAGTAGGGTGGAAGCCAGCATTCAGGGATCCATTGAAGCAATAATAACAAATTTATATTACAAATATATAAACCAAATCACTTTCTCTTTCTCCTTTATACTGGTTACTGTATAACTATATTTTTAAAAAGTAATTCCTTATTTTACTTTATTATAAACACTATAGAAACAGATTTAAAAATATATATTGAAGGCAGGAAACATTATGAGCAAAAATCCTATTTTGTATATTGAAAATAGCATTAACATTTTGCTATTTGCAAATGTCTCAATAAAATAATGAAGTTACTGTTTCTTAGGCTTGCATTAAATCAGTAAATTTAAAATGAGAAAATAATTCAGAATCATAAAAAGAGACTTTCAGGACTGTTGTCAGTAATTTGAAAGGCAAAGAATGTTGCCTTTTAGACCAAAACACTTTTAAACACTTTTTGGAGATTCAACAATGTTATAATATCTAAGGAAACCGGCAGAGACCATTTCATTTCTCTAAGGAAATCAAAATGCCACGTGGTGTGGGTCATTGGCTGTTCCTCACATCTGCTTCCTTGTCAATGTGGGGGTTTTTGTTTGTTTGTGTGTGTGTGTGGTTTTCTACATTTGAGCACTATCACATAGTTTGCTCTTTCACTTCATTTATTGATGTTTTAATTTTTTAAAAAATATCACTTCAGAGAAACCTCCATTGATTAACTTATTCATGGTAGTAGTCCCATTCACTCTAACACCTCAATCCAGTTAAATTTTCAAGGACTTGCCATTTCTACACACTCCTATACTCACACACAGTCATACATACATACATATCTGTGTATAGTGTTATTGCCTGTACCCCACGTTAGAATATAAGTTCCAGTGAGGCAGAAAGATTTACAGGGAAGAGAAGATATAAAATAGGTTTATTAGTAAACTAGAGGCCCAGTGCATGAAAATTCATGCACTACAGAGGGGGTCCCTCAAACCAGCCTGCCCCTTTTCATAGTCCAGGAGCCCTCAGGGGCGGGAGTTGACCTGGCGATCAGGGGAAGGCGACGCCCCATCACACCTCTGCTGCTGCCACTGCCGGCAGCACTAGCCTCAGCCTGCCCTGGTTACCTGAGCTTCAGGTGGCCATGGGTGGCTGGGCAGCCACCATCCAAGGCTTGCCTGCGCCTCAGGCTGGCTCTTGGTGGCTGGGGGGCTCAGGGGACTGGGCGCTGCCATCTTGTGGCTGTGGGTGCCACCATCTTTGAAGGCAGGGCAATCAATTAGCATATTCCCTCCTTATTGGCTGTGGGTGCTGCCATCTTTGCGACAGCATGAGGGTCAATTAGCATATTCTCTCTTTATTAGATTGGATAATACATACACACAAAACAATGGCTGTAAAATCATTTTGAGGGTTGAGTCCTTGATGCTGTAGCATCAGCCATGCTAGTGGCCAGCATCCTGAATAGGGAATTAGGTTTCTAGCCAAAACTTTGTTGCATGGGCAGTTAAACAAAGAGGTGGGTTATGCCATAAATCAGAGCTATGTTGAGCCCTTAAATAACCTCACTGGCCAATCACAATGGCTTCCTACTAAAAAGAGATTTCAATAAGCAGAAAGTAATTACTATTTTGTAGTTATAGAACTTGACAAAATTATACGGATTTTTTATAGATTTTTAAAGTAATAATAGGACGAAGTCACAAAGAGATGGTCAAATATTAAAGGTAGTGACTAATTTTAATGGAGTAGTCACTACAGCAAATTGTAGATCCACTATTGTATCTATACTTTATGACACTATAGTTATGTTTGCTTTTCTTTCCTAGGGCAGTTACAATAGCAAATATTTGTTTTCTTATTTTTGAAGGTACACTTGCCTTCTTGAAAGTGTCCCAAGTTCTAATTTCAAAAGTAATTGAAGTTAATATAAGAAAAGCTAACAATAAGGCATGCTTTAATAGAAGGAATACTTGGCCCTAGCCAGTTTGGCTCAGTGTATAGAGTGTTGGCCTGCGGACCAAAGGGTCCTGGGTTTGATTATGGTCAAGGGCACATATCTTAGTTGCAGGCTCCTCCCCTCCCTGGCCAGAGCCCTGGCTGGGGTTCATGAAGGAGGCAACCACTGGATGTGCTTCTCTCACCCTCATGTTTTTCTCACACTGATGTTTCTCTCTGTCTTTCCCTCTCCCTTCCACTCTCCCTAAAAATAAATGGAAAAATATCCTCAGGTGAGGATTGAAAGAAAAAAAAAGAAAAGAAAAAGGAATACTTGGAATGTATTTCATATTTGTAATTGATTTCAGTTCATTGGATAAAATAGTAGTGAATCAAGAGTAAGCATTCTATCTAAACTATATTTTTAATCTATCTAAATGTTATAGCTCAGCTTATAGAACAAAGTGTATATTAATAAATATTATTTCACTTATATTTGCACAGCATAAATAAGTACAACTATGACTCATTAGAAAACTTTTAAATCAGTCCTGTGTTTTAGAATCCACATGCATAAACACCCATGGATATGAATTTGCTGATGAGTCTCTTGTCTTCTTTAGAGTAACCCTGAGGTAACTCTACACAGTTTCTGTTTAAGAATAAATATACTAAGACACTGTATGAGAATAGTCCTCATTTTTTCTAGGTGAATTGTGCATGTTATTTTTACTGTAGGTTTAATAGTTTGTTTGCTATCGAGCTGTAATTATATATATCTTGAGATCTCTATGTGAGGAGTTGTAGGTGGAGACATCCATGATATTAAGAACCTACAGAAGTAACTATAATTGGTACCATAATATGTGCTTTCAATAATTTTTGGAATCAGAGTATGGCCTTCATCTCTGTTCTGCATGGACTCAGAATTGGAGGTCCTCAAAAACTTGGGGATGAGATAAAAAATTCAGACAGTTTTGACATAGCTTGTAGGTTTTTAATAGACTTCATCAGTGTATATGCGATACATGGCTCTTTGTGAAGTGATATTGTTCCTATTACCTGAGAAAAGAATATAAGAATGTATATCTTGTGAAATGACATTTTCATGGACTGGAATATTGGGTTTGTGGGGGGGAAAAAGTTGTCTGATAAAATAAAGATAGGGAACAAATTTAAACATAGTTAAATGGGCTCTTTCATTACAGGACTTTTCAGAAACATAATTATGCTAGTGTTAATCATGACTGGGCCACAAAATCCTGTTTTATAAAACATGGTGTGTAATGAATATGCTAAAAATACACTTTGCAAAGCCCTTACATGGAACAATAAAAGAAAAACATGCCTTACCTCAAAGAACTTAATTTTAAAATAATGGTCAGTCAAAACATCTCAGGAAACGAAATGGTACAAAGATAAATGAACAAATGATAGAATTACAGAGATTTATATTCAGCCTGGACCTGAAGTAAATGAATATATATGTTTAGGTATGGTTCAGTATGCTGATTCCTAAAGGAGAATAAATCTAGAAGTGTGGAAAGGAAGGGAAGGCACTGAGTCATGAAAAGGTAAGTCATTCATGCAATTTGTTTAAAGAAGAAATATTTAAAGAAATATTAAACAAATTTGTTCTTTAAACAAATATTTACTGAGTACCTAATATGTGTAAGGTGCTTCTCTAGATACTAGAAATAAAGAGGGAGCACAACAGACAGGGCCTATCCTACCTATACTTTAAATCTAAATAAATATCAAAAATGACCAACTAGTTCTTTTTTATGTTTCTGAGACTAAATAATTCTTCAAGTGAATCTTGTCTTATTCACTATTTTTCATGCTCTTTTTATTACCAGCATGAAATAAACCCCCTTAAAAATACCAAATGTTGAGTTTCTGATTTCCAGAGAGATCATTAAAGGAGAAGTGGTTATCTGGCTTTCCATGCTTCACCAGCTTGTCAGCCTATAGACAGGGGTCAGAGACTCAAGTACAAAAGAGAAGAGAGGTAAATGGGAAAGGAAGGCAGAATGAGGAGAGATTCTACCACCACTACCCCTTTTTTGCTTGTCTGTTTGTTTTTTTCTTTTAAAGAAAAGAAAGCTACAAAATGAAATTGACTCGGAACTGGTCCTGAGATGGTAATAGAGAGCAAGAACTTCGCCTTCCTCCACAGTCCAGGCTTCATCTGTAGTGATTTCTAGGAAGCAATGACTCAATTACCTTAGTTATCATCTGTCATGGATGCCAAGAAAACCATCTATTAGTTATGAGATCAATTGTATGGAACAGTGGAAAACTACCTCAAGTGTAAATCTAGAATTTCTGAATCAAAGTGATGAATATAGCATCACTAACTTTTTGCTGGGTTTTTAATTATTTTCAATCCCTTGTTGGTTTGTAAATTAGACATTACAGTGTCTAGTGCTCCTAATATGACCTGACAGTATAAGAAAAAACACTTGAGAAATAAATTTTTGTTTAATGTACCAAATGCCACCTATCAACAAGCCACATGCCTATAATTGGTTCAATAACAAATTAGTAAAGGGTGTGGGGGGTATGTTAAACTGTATAGTGTCTTGCTTTCTCAAAACACAGTTGGAAGGTCTACCTGCATATCTTGAGTCATAAAGAAACCCAAATTGCCATTTAAACCTACTCATTCAAAGCACAAATATACTTACTAACAAGACATGGGCAGAAATCAGAAGTTTCAAATTCACTCATCATATTGCAGACAATTTTACTTCATAAATAAACAGTCATAGAAGATGTGGCTCTTATGCATAAACTTCCCATGAGCCTATAACACTGCTTAAGGGTGTTTATATGTTTTTTTAAATGCTATGGCTTATGTAGTGTCAGGAATCCAAAATCTGTGAAGGTTCATTTTCAGTAAATACATAGAACTTAGTATCATGAAGCTCCCTGTATAATAAGAGAACAAAGTATGGTCTAAATAGGTTTTCTCTTTTTCTGTTATTTAAATGTAATCATATCCATTTTCCTTAGTTATAAAACATGCATATAAATATAAATTTAGATCTAGACTTCAATAAGCTGAAAATTCAAACCATGCATATACATGATATACAGACAGACACTGACATTTCTCATATCTGCCAGTATTTGCTACTGTTTAGTGATGATTAAAAAGTAATAAACGAATCACTATATTTCACAAGTCCTACATATTGTGGTGTTTCAAGTACTGCAGTGACTCATCTATCTTAGTTTAGATGATACTAAGGTATAGATGATACTATGTCACTATAAATTTATTTAAAATGATGATTTTCATTCTATAAACATTGACATTGTAAAATATTAACAGAGGAAGCAAAATAATTGTTAATGTTTCAAAGACTGCTGTTTCCCTGCAGTCTGCTATCCATTTCTCCCTAAAAATGTGCAGTAGTAAGAAAAATATCTATATATACAAAAGCCTAAGCAACCATTTGACTATTTGAACATTTGACCAGTAGCTATGACACGCACTGACCATCAGGGGCAGATGCTCAACGCACAGGCATGTATTTCAGAGGGAAGGGTAAGGGAGAGGGTGGGAAGAAATTAACAAAAGATCTTCTATGCATATTAGAGGCCTGGTACACAGATTTGAGCACCGGTGGGGTCCCTTGGCCTGGCCTGTGGGGATTAGGCCGAAACTGGCAGTCTGATATCCCCAAGGGGTCCTGGATTGCGAGAGGGCACAGGCCAGGCCCAGGGACCCTACTGGTGCATGAATCAGTGCACTGCTCCTCTAGTAATAAAATAAAAGAAAGTAATATACAATGATTCTATCTTTTTTGTAGATATATTCTAATTGACTATATCACTGATTCTGGAAAAAAATTGTTAGTAGACTAATCCAGTGATCGGCAAACTCATTAGTCAACAGAGCCAAATATCAACAGTACGATTGAAATTACTTTTGAGAGCCAAATTTTTTAAACTTAAACTTCTTCTAACGCCACTACTTCAAAATAGACTCGCCCAGGCCATGGTATTTTGTGGAAGGGCCACACTCAAGGGGCCAAAGAGCCGCATGTGGCTCGTGAGCTGTGGTTTGCCGACCACTGGACTAATCCAACCAATTATGATTTGTCACATATATGTTCAGTAATTAAACTAAAGAACACATAATAAAAGAGGTTCACATGTTAACAGTTCCTCCTATCATCATTTATTTTTGCATGCCCATATGACAGATGAACATAGACAGTAGGTATGTGTTACAACTATGCAGTTCCCTCCTTAACTGACCTGAACAGAGCCTATGCCACAAAGCAGAAGCTGGCAACATCAATTCCCTCATTCATTAATCTTATATTTACTGTAGTCTACTGTGTACTTAGCGCCATGCTAGCCATAGTTTTGAAATATGTGATGTATGGTGAAATTGGATATTAAGGTATACAGTTGTAGGAAACAATGTGAAATGAACATGGGAAAATTCAGACCTCTAATAGATATAAAATCAGTAAAATTCAGGGGTTTTGTGAATGAAAATAAGCACATGGTCCAATTCTTTTAAGCTCAGTTTGTTAAAACAGTTTTTATTTGAAAGTAGGAAAAGCAGACTTGATGTGATTTTAATATCTGAGTGGTTAATTTTATGCTTATTAAATGTTTATACTTTTAATCATTTAACCAAAAGGATATTTTTCTAATGATCATAGACATCTAAATGTGTTAATGGGATAGAGCCATTACATACTCATTTATTATACTCTGTGATGATATCAGACATTTACAAATTATTCCAACTATTGGCCTATCCACAAAATTACCTATCAAATTTAAATTCTTTATATTTTTTTGTGTAATTCTTAGTGGGGTTTTTTTGTTTTGTTTTGTTTTTTGTTTTGTTTCAGAGAGGAAGAGAGAGGGAGCGAGAGATAGAAATTTCAATGATGAGAGAGAATCACTGATCAGCTGCCTCCTCTAGGCCCCACACTGGGGATCAAGCCTGCAACTGGGCATGTGTCCTGACCAGGAATCTAACAATGACCTCCTGGTTCATAGGTCGACACTCAACCACTGAGCCACACTAGCTGGGCCTTAGGTTTGATTTTCAACCACTGCTGCTTCTCACTAACCTTGAGCGACCCTTAAAACGACTTTTCTTCCCTCTGTTAATATGCCTTTTGGGCTGAAGGACCAAATAGTTATACATATTAGGAATGCGTATTAAATAAAATAGACTTCAAACAAAACCAGAAAGTACTCTGTGAAAAGTACCCAGGCACTGACTGAGACATTAATTTTTCTTACCTACTTATATTTTCTTCATTAACATGTTCATAACTACATTCATAAGAGAGATTTCCAGATTCATAAATTTCAGAGAGATGAGGTTTTTTTGTTAGGTCTTTTACAGAAATAAGGAAGGCATGTTTATCCTATATAATAAAACCCTAATATGCAAATTATCTAACAGAGGAATGACCTGTGGAACAACTGGTCGCTATGATGCACACTGACCACTGGGGGGCAGACACTCAATACAGATTAAGAGATAGAAGAGTAGCCCTAACTGGTTTGGCTCAGTGGATAGAGCCTTGGCCTGTGGACGGAAAGGTCCCAGGTTCGATTCAGGTCAAGGCATGTACATTGCTTGTGGGGATATCCCCAGTAGGAGGTGTGCAGGAGGCAGCTGATCAATGTTTCTAACTCTTATCCCTCTCCTTTCCTCTCTATAAAAAAATCAATAAAATATATATATTTTTTAAAAAGAGATGGAAGAGTAATGTTCTCCCTTAAGCCTCACTTCTCTCTTTTATTTTTTTTCAGTTTTATTTTGTACAGCTTACACTGAATCAGCTCAAGGTTGCAGGTGTACAGCTTAGTGGTTAAACAATTACATACTTCCCATAGTGTTTCCCTTGATATTTCCAGCACCCCAACTTACGCCATACATACTTATTACAATATTATCCTATATAATAAAGAGCTAATATGCTAAGTAGACCTAACAGCAGAAAAACCATCAGGACCATCTTCTGGATGAAGCTGGGGCTGCTAGGGCCAAGGCAGCCAGGGTGAATTTTGTGCATCAGGCCTCTAGTTAGTGAATAAACATGATCATTTCAGAGGTAGCTATAAAATACTTAAATAATAGAGTGATTTTAACAGTTTTGTGTGTGTGTGTGTGTGTGTGTGTGTGTGTGTGTGTGTCTACTATAAATTCATAAATCTGTGAGGTTTTAAATGAACCAGGTGTATGGAGTGAGAAATATGATCCACATTATCAACATATGTACTTATAGTTCCTTTAAATAAACTCTATTCCAAGGAAGATTTTTAAAAAATATGCAAGATAGATTCTCCAAAGTTTTTGCATAACCATTTATAGACACCGTCATCTGAGTTAAGCAGATTATTTGCTATGTATATTATCCTATCATCCCTCCACCAGGCCATCTACCTTAAAGCAAACTCACAGTCTTTGTCCCCAGTGTTGGCTTCCTTTTTTTTGCTGCCATTTTGCCAGTTTTCACATTGTTTTCATTATCAACGACATTTCTTGTCATTAACAGGTATCATTTTTATCAGTTTAAACCTTATTTGCCCTTCAGGATATAGCTCCATTATTAGTTTACTGATAAATCATTTCAAAATGCCTTTATTCTGCTTTAATCCCACTCCCTTCAGTGTGAGCATTTTGTTTATATTTTAGTTACTACATGTATCGCAATTTGCCTAATATTTGAAATTTATGGCCATGCCTGTTTCACCTGATGGGTAATAAAAATTTTAAGGTCAACAGCTATATCTTGTTTATTTCTAGATATATAATACTGCCAACCCTGGTCCCTTGCCAAACGTAGATGCCCAGTAAATATTTGTGAGATTGTACTGAATTGAGACACTGAATTAGCTCAAGGTTGCTATGCACTGTTTCTCTGCTGTTCAGAATGCACTGCTCTTGAACTGCAACATTTGTCTCAGTTTTTGCTGTAGTTGAAAGCTGATGTACTCTTCACTTAGTTCCATCTAAGTAAATTGGGGAGTGACATTTATTAATATTTGCATAGCTCAAAGCAGTTCATACTGTGCTAAACACTCTACAAGTTGGAAGTGCTATTTAAAAATGAAAGGATGTATAGTGTAGTAAAGTGCAGCAACTTGGCACAATCAATATATCTCTTGAATGTTCAATATTAAAATTAGAAAGAAGTACCTGTAATATATCTCCTGAAACAATGGGACACAGCTTCATTTGCAAATGGTGACACAGTCTTGTTAAAAGAAAATCTGAGAACAGCTGCTGGGGATATTGTATGCACTTGTGGTGTCTATGGAAACTGGGCCTGCTCAGAACTTGTAATGAGAAATAAAGAGATACCTGGAAGAGTGCCCAGTGTCAAAAGACAATGAGAATATAACTTTTCAAAATTTATAAAGAGCATAACTAGAATGTGAAAAAACAAAAACACACAATTAACTTTTGCCTTTGGCTACCAGTGGAAGGTTTTAATTTTGGGGAAAAGAATATAAAAAACAGAAAAAAACATTTTTTAACCTTATTTCAATTTACTAACACATTAGTAAAATTTGAAAACTAATGTGGTCACAACTTCTAATATACTCATAGAATTGCCCCATGCTTGCATATTATTTGTAAACCATACAATAATCTCCTCATTTTCTGAAACTGCATTTATATTTTAAAGTTAAGAGAACCCCATTTGTTTTCTTTTTGAAATGGTGAGCCCTGCCACATCTAATGGTTTTGAACTTCATTAATTAAAATAAACTGTCATATCCTTGACCAGGCTGCTAGTAGCTCACTTCAGATGATATAAATGAATCTTTGAAAGAAAGGCTATTACTTATAGAAGAAATAGCTGTATCCCTTGTCCTTATTAACTAACAACTTCAGATACAGTGTTTTCCTAGAATTTCACCTGTATCCAAATGATGATATGAATACAACAGGACTTTTAAATTATGGGAAAATATATATGAGCAATCTGTTTGTGTAAAGATTCTGCAATAACACATTTTTTCTTTTTTCTTTTCTTTTCTTTTTCCATAACCATTTATTCCTCCCCTACTCTCTTTAATCTCCAGGTGGTTACCTTTAATTTTAAAATGAGTGCTTCCTACATTTTAGGAATAGGTACTAGAAATAAATACCAGAAATCCAGAAAGTACATGAAATAAGTTCCAGATAGCCAGTGGTAAATATAAATAGATACACTCCTTGTCATCCTTGTACTTAAAGATTAGTGAGGGAGAGAACTTGTATTCATACTATCAGACATATAAATGTAAAATCATTAATTTTAAAATGATAAATCAAGATGCATATTCATTTAAAATAGGTAATTTTAACGATTATACTTATAGGAAAGATATACTCTGTGTTATTGTTTTAAAACAATAATAATTACTTTTTCATTATGGAACAATTGGTAAACATTTTAAAATACCATCCATGCTGAGTTTCTTCAGTTTTATCTGGTATTTGAAAAAGGAACAATACTCCTGAGTGATGTTTATAACTTTATATTTTGCCTTGCAATACTATTGTTCTTTATTCTTTGGGTACTGTGTACTATTTCGTTTCTGATTTTCTAGGCAAATACTTTAAGTTTGAGAATTATTTAAGAATAGACAGAACTTTTATAAACAGCCACTTGAACGACTCAATTGGCCAGAAAATTTAGGGATGGTAAACAAAGAGGACTGCGGAAATGTTGTGCCATGTAGCCACGACTGGAGAAAATAGGAACCCAAATCTCCAGGGGCCAGTTTGGGCCCTGTTGAAGTCCATTAGTTCAGGAAGAACTATTGGAGTTCAAGCCCATCAATCATTTCTCACTCAGCCTCATGGGATCAAATCCTGCCCTCAATTACACGCACCTAACTTTCATTCAAGTTGCAGGGACTTATATACACATTCAAGAGGGCAGGCTCGAGCCCTGCGCGATGAGTGGGGCGTGATTGATGACTTTCTCCCTGCTATGTTTGGCAGGCAAGCACAGCCAGCAGCAGAAGCCTCAACTGCTAAGCAGAGTGGGAGGGTACGATAAAGAATACTCAGCCTTGAGTTCTGCACCATAGTTTTCAGCGGCTGTTCTTCATCTCAAGATCTAAGAATGCCCACTTTACTAAGCATCAAGATGTATATATTTTCTCACATAGTCTTCTCTTCAGTTTATTCCACTTTCTTTTTCCATCCCCATTATATTTTATTCTTCTCTCTAAAGTGTTTCTTTTCCTTATTTGCTTTATTTTGCCCTATAATTTTTATTTTTGGAATTTTAAAAATATTAAGTGAGATAAAGTGCTTAGAACAATCTGGCACATTGTAAGAGTTCAATAATTGTTAGCTTTATAGACAGTTATTATTTTGTATTACCATTGCTATTATTAGTATTATTCTACCTTTTCCTTGATTTAAGGAGAGTTTGGATATGTATGAGAATGGCAAAACTTTAATCTTGAAAAGATTTTATTTAGAAAGTTTTATCTTTCGTGTATTTGTCTAAAATTACTTATTTCATACCAAGCTTATAATCACATACTGAATTTATCTTCAAAGAAAATCTTAATGATATGCCTTAGGCATTATCACTTCATGAAAAAAGCGGTAAAAAAAGTAATTTAGCAACAATGAAAATATTCCCCAAAATGTCACTGATAGAGCCATAATACTTGACTTAATAAAACTACTTAAGCTTCCTGGAGTGAAGAAACATGGGGTAGGCTTATTTTAAATAGTTTCAAAATAACATTATTTTAATAACTGTACTCTTTTATTATAAGACTTGTTAGCAAGAACCTACAAGTAAGATTGTTCTACCAGTAAAGCTATCATTTAGAATTGAAGACCAGAAAAGAGCTTCACAAACAAGAAAAAGCTAAAGGTGTTTATCACTATCAAACCAGTATTACATGAAATGTTGAAGGGTATTCTTTAAGATGAAAGAGAGAAAGAGGAAGAGGAAGAAGAAGAAGAAGAAAAAGATCAAAAATAGAACAATAAAATGGCAATAAATACATAACTATCAACAATAGAATCTAAAAATCAAAATTAAAACAAGGAATCTAATGAACAAAATAAACTGATGAATAAACTAGAACCAGAGGCATGGAAACATGGAACAGACTGACAAATGTCAGAGGGAAGTGGGGAGAAGGAGATGAGAAAAGATTAACCAAAGAACTTATATACGTATATGCATTGCCTATGGGTACAAACAATAGGGTGGTGAAGGCCTGGGGTGGGGTGGGAACCAGGTGAAGTGGGGCAGTGGGAAGGAAAACGGGGACATCTATAATATTCTCAACAATAAAGGTTAAAAAAAAGATTTGTTAAGATAGAACATAATACAAGTTGTTTTGGATAGTATAAAGCTTGAAGCTGTATAGCAAAAACTATAGCTTTAAACAATATATACTACTTATTTTACTATACCAGCACACCCAGGAATATAAAAATTATAATACATTAATTTTACAATAAAATTAAATACATTAACAAAACACAATATACTTAAAATATTAAACTTATGACTATGCATTTTAAAAGAGGCTAATGAATTCCTAGGTACCTCCATTCCTCAAAAGGCCATTCATTCTACACAGTTTCCTCTTCAGATTTCATGTGCAAAAGCTCTGGTATAGGTTGCTCTGTACAGTTAATCCAACTTCGCTTATGTCACTTTCCACAATGCTAAGAAATGGGTAATGTTTGCTCTAATACCCTTATTGATTAGTGTTATTAATAAAGCACTTATAGTCAAAGACTACTTGAGAGGTAGTATAATTAGTGATTAAGACAGATTGCCTTGAATTTTGGTTCTGCAATTTTCTAGTGAATACTTAACCTCTCTTTTTTAAGTTTCTTATCTGATAGTAGAGATAATAATAACTTCCTTATAGGGTTAAGAACAATATGCTAATATGCTAATAGCTTTAATGTGCTAGTAATATCAATACATCTAAAGACATAACAATACCCAAAGTTAGATTTCCATAAAAGTATAAATGAGAGTATCTGTGTTTCATTAAAAACATATTTGTAAAAATTAAAGTAATATCACAAATAGAAATACATATCCAATCAGTATAGAATGGTCTTTCCTAAATATTTTGGGCTCTATAAAAAACACTAATTTTGCAGGATGTAACTAACATGTGAGGAGGGAAAAAAAGTGTTTTTATCACTAGATAAACAGAAAAACTCAGGTTTAAAAAAGATAAAAAATGTAATGCTGGACTTTCCAAACTTTTGTGATGATTCTCCTAAAGAGATACAACTAATGTAATATTTTGGAAACAAATTTGATTTTGAACTTCCTGCTATTTGTGGAGCATCTCAGAGTGCATTGTTCTATAAAATACAATTGTGGGAAGACTTGTTTCTGAGAGTTAATATTTCTGTTTTATACCTGTGGATTTGTGTCATCAGAAATAAAATACTTATGATTTTGGCTTTAGAGGAGTGGCCAGCCTTATTGTCCTTTTTCTAATTAGATGGTGTGATTAGTTATGCCTTAAACAGGCCCCATACATATTTAACTATATTGTCCAATATATTACACATTAGCCACATTTGGCTTTTAATCACTTCAAATATAGTTAGTCCTGCATTGAGATTTGCTATAAGTGTACGCATCAGCTTCCCTTGTTTTTTTTAAAAAAGGAAACAATTGTGCCATGCCAACACAGCCAAGGGTTCGGCGAGCCTGAGGAAGGGCCGGCAAAGGATGAAGAAAAGACAGACAAAGAGAATAAGCTGGGTGTAGGTGGATCTTCTGTGCCTGGCTGAGGCCAAAGAATGGATCCAGACTGCAAGCTGATGCTTTATTTTATAGCCAGAGTTAAACAAGGTAGTGGTCACCATAGTTACAATGTTCTTGTGAGTTTCACTTGTTTTAGCAGCACTTGCTGCACCTCCCACAACCCATTAGCTACTCAGGTAGGATCTAGGGAGCCTCATGAGGTCAAGCTTACTTATGCTAAGAGGACTGTGCCCTCTAAGCTGGGACTTGTTTGTGGCTTTGCCAGCTGGTCAGTCTGAGGCTTAACCCTATAACTGCTCCCTACAAACAATGTCATTCAGAATTTTGTATTGATTAAAACTAAAAATGGTAACAGTTTTGATACATTAGGTTAAAAAAATGTTAGAATTAATTTTATCTATTTCTTTTAACTTTTTTCATATGCTTACTAGAAAATTTAAAATTACATAAATGGTTCACATTAGATTTTTATTAGACGGTGTTGCTCTAGGTTTAGCCTAGAGGCAGTAGCTTCAAAAACCACACTTTATCAGCTATCCTGCTTCCCTGAAACTACTGAACCACAGTATTCAGAACTCAGGATACCAGAGAACAACTTAGAAAAGCTAAGATCTTATTCTAAATTCCTTAAAAACAATAAGATTGACCACAGGTGTTTTTAAGAAATTAACTATCAACATTTTTCTTTCAAAAAAGGCCTGAAAACTTTATAGTCAACAAGTGTTAAACTGAAAGGTATCATCTTGCCAAAAAAGACAAATATTATTTAGTCCCAGGAATTGTGCACAAGGAATACAACCTTAGTCTGACATGGCCAAGCTAAGGGTTATAGACGTTCATAGAAATAAGAGAACTCAAAGTTTTTATTTTGGCAAAGTTTATATTTTATAATGGCAAGCTACAAAATTCACTTTACTGGAGTGAAATAGAAGAGATCTATAGGAGGAAATTTAGAATGTAAAAGCCATTGAGATGAAATTGAGTTAAAATGAATGGTCAATATAATAGGCAATTTATAGGAAAAATATAATGGATCAATGGATGTTTAAAAGACAGACAGAAAGATATATAAGAGATAAGATATATAATTCCAAATTAGTGAATTATGATTCCAAGTTAGTGGGACTGTGTTTTGTATATTTAATTATTTAATTTATAATTTATATGTTCAAGAATGTAGATATATAATTACATATATAATTCTTAGTTTAAGGATATTCTCTAACACAACTGTATTTGCCCATTAGTGAAGCACTACAGATTTGTTTTATTGATTCTCCTTCAGTTAATAATTCCAGTAAAAGAGAGGTCAGAGGCACCATTTTATAAATGTGAAAAAGGGATGTCTGATAACAGCTTACTACTCAGAATATAAGTGGAGGTTACAGGAAAATAAGTGATTTTCTGCAATTTAAATCAGATATAAGAAGAGTTTATTGTTGCTTTATAGTAAATATTGAGAATTATTATTTATTCTTCTGAATTGGATAATGTGATAAACTGAATATTGACACCAAGGATGTCTATATCCTAATCTCCAAAACCTGTAATTATTTTGTCTTATATCACAAAAAAGAACTTTGCAGATGTGGGTAAATTAAGGAATGTGAGATGGAGAGATAAACTTGGATTATGTGGGTGAGTCCAATGGATTTACAAGGGTCCTTATAAGAGGGAGGCAAGAGAGACAAATGAACAGAGCAGGCCTTCTAACAATAGAAGCAGAGGGGAAATGACCATGTAATTCAGGGCCAGAAGCCAAGGGATGAGGACAGCATTCATAGTGTAAGAGTCAGGAAAACAGATTCTCCCCAAAGCCCACAGAGGGAACCAGCCTCAAGACACCATGACTTTAGTCAATTGAGACTAGTTTTGGACTTTTGATTACTAAAACTGTAAGATAAATATGTGTTGTTTTAAGCTATGAATTTGTGGTAAAATAATTAAAGCAACAATAGGAAACTAATAGTGTGCTAACACTATAATACTTTTCTGCAATCAGTAGTGTCCAACACTTTATCAAAAAGGTCTGCTTTTTATACCAAGTGTACTAATGACCTAATGGTGCTGCTTGAGCTATAAATAGCAATAAAGAATGGCTACCCCATGGTCTCAATATAACAGTATAAACAGCACTATGATTACAAGTGCTGAATAGCTCCTTTATCAAAGTCTAAGGGAAAGAATTTGAAAGAAGATATTAAGGCTTAAAAAGAGCTTAGTGTTAAGGAAGAGGAGTTATTCTAGAACTTATATTTAAAAAGTAAATCCTGACCAAAACAATCCCTGAATCCTTTTTTTTAAATATGTTTTTTATTGATTTCAGAGAGGAAGGGGAGAGAGAGAGAGAGAGAGAGAGAGAGAGAGAGAGAGAGAGAGAGAGAGAGAGAGAGAGAAACATCAATGATTAGAGAGAATCATTGATTGGCTGTCTCCTGCATGCACCCCACTGGGAATCGAGCCTGCAACCTGGCCATGTGCCCTTGACTGGAATCAAACCCAGGACCCTTCAGTCCACAGGTGGACGCTATATCCACTGAGCCAAACCAGCTAGGGCAGTGGTCAGCAAACTGTGGCTCATGAGCCACATGCAGCTCTTTGGTCCCTTGAGTATAGCTCTTCTACAAAATACCATGGCCTGGGCAAGTCTATTTTGAAGAAGTGGCATTAGAAGAAGTTTAAGTTTAAAAAATTTGGCTCTCAAAAGAAATTTCAATTGTTGTACTGTTGATATTTGGCTCTGTTGACCAATGAGTTTGCTGACCACTGAGCTAGGGCAATCCCTGAGTTCCTGATGAAAGGCTTTGTCTTAAACAATATCTAAACATAATATTGTTTATCATTTGAAATTTATATACAGTATGGATCCTCTTTGACACTAAAGTCAAATGAATATCACTTCTAAAACTATTTTTAAGTCAGAAGGAAACAAGAACAAAAATAAGTAATGTTAAAATTGTCAACTCTCCCTCCCCCCTTCAACTTCCCATCTATACTAATAAAAGGGTAATATGCTAATTAGACTGGGCCGACCAGACATCTTCCGGGTGTCCGACTTCCTTCCAGACAGTTAGGGGGCTACCAGACTAGCAGGGGGCAGTTAGGGAACAACCAGGCCAGCAGGGGGCAGTTAGGGGTGACCAGGCTGGCAGGGGGGCAATTAGGGGGTGACCAGGCCAGCAGGGGGGCAGTTAGGAGGTGACCAGACTGTCAGGGGACCAGTTAGAGGGCAATCAGGCTGGCAAGCAGAGGCAGGTAGGTGCAATCAGGCAGGCAGGAGTTAGGAGTTAGTGGTCCTGGACTGCGAGAGAGATGTTCAACTGCTGGTTGGGCCCCATCCTACAGGGCAGTTGGACATCCTCTGAGTGGTCCCAGATTGGAGAGAGTGCAGGCCAGGCTGAGGGATGCTCCCTCTTTTCACAAATTTCGTGCACCAGGCCTCTAGTCTACACTAATAAAAGAGAGAGAGATGCAAATTGCGATGCCCACCAGCCATTCAGGAGTGAGTATGCAAATTAGCCCAAAGATGGTGGGTTAATTTGCATATGCAGGTTCCAAGCAACTGGGGGCAGGGTGGGACCACAGTGCCCCAGCTGCTCCGAGCCTCTGGGAAGCATGGGAAGGCAGAAAGGCAGCTCTGGGCTGGAGTAAAGGCAGAAAGTCATCTCTGGGCCAGAACGAAGGCGGTGCCAGCAGCCAGGGGAAGGAAGGCCCATTCTTGCATGAATTTTTTTGCATCAGGCCTCTAGTACTATTATAAAAGACCAGCTGACTAAGGGTAAATTTGTACCTGTGACTTTGGGTAGCAAATCTAAAATGGAATAATTAAAATTTGGAGTAGGGCCTATGACTTATCTCTCCTTTGTATTCCTTCCATAATATAGTGCACATAGCAGAGGTTCAAAAGTATCATGTTAAATGAATAAATTAAAACTAACCCAAGTATATTCATGATGAATGTTATTTACTACCAATTATATTACACTCAGAATAGAGGTAAAAAGATACTTTGCCTTACAAAGACAAATGGACAAAGTATAACCCATCCTCCTTTTCTAAACAATGAGTCTGTCACTGAGTAATATAACCTTGAAGATTCATTTCTTATTTATTTATTATTTGTTTATTTATTTTTATTTTAGAAGTTTTACTTTTTAAAATATTTTTAAAATATATTTTTTTATTGATTTCAGTGAGGAAGGGAGAGGGAGAGGGAGAGTGAAACATCAATGAAGAGAGAAAATTATTGATTGGCTGCCTCCTACACATCCTACCCTGGGAATAAAAACCACAACTCTGGCATATGACCTGACCAGAATTGAACCCTAACCTCCTGGTCGACACTCAACCACTGAGCCATTCCCAGAAATAGAATCATGTGAGACAGTAAACGCTTGATTTTGTGGACCTCAATTTAATGGACTTTAGATTTAACGGACAAAATTTCCAATCCATATGTCATATGTGAAAATTAACACCCTGGAATTTTAAAATGCTTTTTACCAAGGTTTTTGTATAATAAAATTAACAGGGTTTTTTTTTTTTAATGAATTCACTATTATTTTAAACAAATTTTAGTAAATAAGCCATATGCTGGAAATAAACACTGTAGTAATTTCACCAACATAAATAAATATTACATATCTACAACTATGGTCTACATATTTGAATCCAAGAGTCAATATGCATAAACAATGTTCCATGAATGACCACCACATGATCACACTGCATTGCACTCGGTGATTGGTTCTGTTGTTGAGTGGCATGACTTTCTGCAGCAGTTTAAACAGGTGCCTGCCCATGTTCCCATGTGCGCTAAGCCACGTCCAGGCCATACGCATTTGTTTACTCTCAGTGACTGGTGAATGCACCATTTACTAGACCTATTCAGTTTAAATTTAATATTACTGTAATACACATAGAAAACTTTTCTGGGAAAGTAAAGTTTTCATATATATTTAATTTTAATTACACAGATATCTCTATATAAGTAAAAACAGGTAAACTAGTTTGTTGATTTTTTAATATACATATTCAGAAAACCTACTTTATTACATAACTAGAGGCCCAATGCATGAAATTCATGCATGGCGGGGTTTCCCTCGGCCCACCCTGCACCCTCTCTAATCAGGACGCCTCAGGGGATGTCCGTAAACCGGCATTAGGACATCCCTCTCACAATCTGGGACCACTGGCTCCTAACTGTTCACATGCTTGCCTGCCTGATTGCCCCTAATTCCCCCCCCTGCTGGCCTGGACACCCCCAACTGCACCCCCTGCTGGCGTAGTCGCACCCAACTGCCACCCCCGCAGGCCTGGTCACCCCCAACGGCCCCCTTGGTACCCCCCTGACGGCCTGGTCGCCCCTTACTCACCCCCTGCTGGCGTGGTTGCCCCCAACTGCCCCCACTGCGGGCCTGGTAGCCCCACGCAGGCTGTTGCTCAGTCATTTGGTCGTCCCTCACTAACCCCCCTGCTGGCCTAGTCGCCCCAAACAGCACGTGCAGTCATCTGTTGGGTTGCGATGGTCACTTAGGCTTTTATTATTATAGACTTTTGGCTTAACGTATAGCCCCTTGCCTGAATTGGTCCCTTATACTGAGATTTTACTGTATACAATTTGGCTGCCTACTAACAGCTCTGATTTCTATCAGAATTGGCTATGAGTATGGTAGCAAACGTATCTAACACATAAATTAATAATCCTGACCCAGAGTACTAGAGCCAAAAATCTCCAAGGTACTAGCTAGAATACTATTTGATGTCTTACCAGGACCTTTCCTGGTGCCAGTTGTGATATATGCCAACTTCTTATTCCACTCTTAAACAGTCACCACAAATTTTCATGCTGAGCACTCATTGCTTGAATTCCTAATGATTTTCTACTTCTTGGACATTTTCAAAACAACCATTATCCCTTTCTGGGCTAATCTATTTCTAAACATTGTCTAAGTATCAGTTGGACAATACTGTCTGCTGCTAATGAGGTTCCTCCTATGATGCATTTCCTTTTAGGTTATTAGAAAATTGTTCATCTACCATTTAAAAGGAAGTATTTCAAAAGTACTTTCTTCATGCAGTACATTGATTTGAGAGTAAAAAAGCTGTTTTGCATTGACTTTGTGTTATTTCATTTATACTCAAAACATCCCAGAAGGTTATCTAACAAAGAACAAATGGAAGTTTTCCTCTTGTTTAATTTTTAAAACTATTTTAGGTATTTTATTCTTTTAGCTATTTTAATAAAATATTGTATATTGTATTTTGGCCTTATATTTCCAAATTGTCTACTTTTTGCCATTTATCATGAGGAATCACATAAAATCTCATCACAAAAATGTCTATTATTGTATAATCTTATGTCTTATTTTAGAACATAACTTAATGTCTACTATCTGTAGACTGTGTACCCCCTCTATCCTTTTCTATTCTTTAGAAGGAAACTTAGTTTGTGAACCTTAGTTTACCCTCCTTTACCTACAAAAGAATGCAAAAAAGTGTCAGGTTAAGATACTTTCTTCAGTTTTCTAATATTATGAGAATATTACCTGAGAGAAAAAAGTAAACCACTATTAAATTAAATAATATAGCCCCTAAAATATGTGTATGTAGCTTTTGAAAATGAAAGCCAAAAAGTATATGTACAAATATTTTTTAAAGGAAAAGGGCACAGTTAAAAAATATATATGATTAATTAAAGGCTTCTTGAATAATATTTAGAAACTTTTTTATTAAGATAAAAATTACTTTATAACAACAAATTTTCTCAGAGGCAAAAGACAGAGCTATACACTAAATGAAAATGGAAAGAAACCTTTCAAGGAACATGAGCACAACAAACCAGCTTTCTACATCTAAATACTGTGTGGAGTTTTTTGTCTATGTTTACCTTCTTTTAAGAAGAAGCACCTTGGCTTTTCTGTTTCTAGCCTTTTGTCATTTAGATAAAGGCACAGATGCTCACTTGCTTCAGTAATTGTATGCAAATCATTTTTATTGCCTAAAAATGATTTCACTGCTGGATGTTGCCTATGGTTTAGAGTGCACAGCACAAGGCGTTTAAATGATAAGGTAGTTGCTTCAAACTTTAATCTTGCCTGAAGAGAGTAACAGGCAACGTCTAGCTTCATTACCTTTTAGGGGTTTAATATACAATATTTATTAGTGTTTCTACTTTTAGGGAGTCCATAACAATTCTTCTATCCCATTTAGTAGCTGTTTGTGGTAAATGCTTCTGCATACCTGTGGTTTGATAGTATTTCTACCATTTATCACCCATGTAGAATAGTAGAATAAGGTCTTTATACAGTCTGCTGAGATTTTGCTCTGTAAAATCATAGGACATATGTGTCAGAATGTGTGTGTACACACATATGTACACATATACATATTCATGCATATATACATACTAGTATATATCATATATAAAATAAATGCATAGATATTCATACTATCCTTTTCTGATGACTTTAAAGGAAGTTTTAAAAGCTTAGTAAGACATTTTTCTTTTATGCATAGGAGCTAATTTAGTAATTTAGTATGCTTAATAAATAGCATTAGGCAATATAAAAATCACTTAATGAAACACTGAAGTTATCTTAAGACTACTTTGGCAAAACAGATTAAAGCATCAACAATTGTAAAGCACTGGGAATAAAAACTGCATTCTAGTTCCTACTTACTTCTTTATAACCTCCCAGACTTGGTTAAGTCCCTTCATATATCCAAGCCTCATTTTCCTTATTTATGAAATAGAATAATAAATTACTTTTTTAACTAAAATATGTCTGTAACTTAGCAGCATGCGTAGAAATGTGTGGAGGCTCAGTAAATATTTGTTTACCAGACAGTCTAAAACAAATGACTATATCAAATGATTTTTAAAGGACAGTTCTAGCTTAAAGAACAGTAAAGTTTTTACTATGTCCATTTTTTTCTCTTTTTGAAAGCAACTAGCAGAAAAGTGTAAACAGATATGACAACATGAAGACATTTTAACAAGTAATAGTGTATTTTATGTTTAATGGCTTATCCACTTTCTAAGGACTGGGGATTACAAATTTATTTTAAAGTAGTTTGTAATAAATAGAGATATTTCTTTTTTAATATATAAATTCACAGGTTGTGGACATATGAATAAAGTTGATGTATTTTTTTTTACAGCCACATAATATGCCATTGTGTAAATGTATTACAGCTTTTTTTTCAATTTATCTTTATTGTTGAAAATATTAGAAATGGCCCTTTTTTTTACTCCCATTGACCTCTTCCATCCTGCCTCCCTCCCCCAAGGCCTACTGCAGTATTTGTTTGTGTCTATGGATTGTGCATATATGTATATAAGTTCTTTGGTTAATCTCTTCCTGCCCCTTCTCCTCTTCCTCCTTTTCCCTTTGAGACTGATCAGTCTGTATCATAGCTCTGCATCTATTTTGTTTGTCAGTTTATTTTGTTCACTAGATTCCACATGTAAGATCATGTGAGACTGCCATTTGACCCAGTGATCCCACTTCTAGGAATATATCCTAAGAATTCTGAAACACCAATCAGAAAGAATATATGCACCCTTATATCCATACAGCACTCTTTACAATAGCTAAGATTTGGAAGCAGCCCAAGTGCCCATTAGTAGATGAATGGATAAAAATGATGCACTACATTTACAAAATAGAATACTATGCAGCTGTAAAAAAGAAGGATCTTGTACCCTTTGAGACAGCAGGGAGGGACCTGGAGAGTATTATGCTAAGCAAAATAAGCCAGTCAGAGAAAAACATCTGGTTCTTAATGCCACCTACCTATATCACTAGACTATAAAGTCTGCAATGGAGGAGATTTTGAGTACATTGATCACTGCTGTGTCTCACTTTAAAAATGTTCAACAAATAATACAAATTCATTAGATAATTATTCAATTAATAATGTCTACACTAACATGTGCAATGTCCATTGGTCATATTGGTTCTCCATTACTGGTGTATAAATTAGTATATTTAAGAGATATTCAGCTGAAACCGGTTTGGCTCAGTGGATAGAGCGTCAGCCTATGGACTGAAGGGTCCCGGGTTTGATTCCAGTCAAGGGCATATACCTGGGTTGCAGGCACATCCCCAGTGGGGGGCATGCAGGAGGCACCTGATTGATGTTTCTCTCTCATCGATGTTTCTAACTCTCTATCTCTCTCCCTTCCTCTCTGTAAAAAATCAATAAAATATATTTTTTAAAAAAAGAGATATTCAGGCAAAGCTTTGGACAGTTTCTAAATCTTTCTCGGTCTTATATGCCTAGAGATAGAAGGCATTTTTCTCCACAATCTCTCCATTCCTACCATCTCCTAAGGACTCTTCACAGGAAATGAGAAACAGGTCTCTTTTATGCTTGAATATCAAAAATTTACGTAGGATTTGTCCAAAGAAAATGGCACAGAGTCCCTTCCTCCAACACTCATTATCAATTGCTCCACTCTACTTTGTTCTGCTCAGGGAGTCCTGTTCTCCACTGGGATATGGAGGAAGAGAACACTGGTTGCCAGGAGTAACAGGATTCTTGCTCTTAGTTTATTTTTTTCCCTCAAAAATATTATATTCTTTTTTGCCTTCTGGATACAGACTTTTGAAAATTAAAGTCTCAATAGTCACTCATCTTTGAACTTCTTTTTCCTCTCATATACTTATCTTGAGGTGATAGTAAGAAAGCATGACTATTTAAATGTGGGGGAAAGGCAAAGAAGGAAACACTGCAAGTGAGAAGTATTACATAAGTACGATTTAGTGAATATAAGTAAAATAATTATATTTTTATATGTGCTAACTTATATATGCTTTCTTACACATATACAGCTTAAGCTAGAGGCAGTAAACTAATTTGATATATAAAAATACCTGTCCAAATTGTGAAACCCTGTTGTTTCATTATTTCATGTACCTGTTATGATACATAAGAGAACTTAATTAGGATATACAATAAGAGGGAGATTATGTGGTAGGCTTTAATATAAAAGTATCTATAACTAGCACAGGAATTAACTCCCCTCTCATTGAAGTGGGGGAGGGGTACAAAACATCAGGTTAAGATGTAGATGCCTTGGTGCTCTTCTACTAATGGAAATCCAGAAAAAATGGTATTACAGAGAACCCTGCATTGCATATTAAGGAGCTTGAACTGTATTCTGAATCAGGTAGTGAATGAAGAGTCATCTAGCTTAGTCAACATTGACTTTCTTTTCATTAAAACTACCAGCAAAGATCTCCTTCCACTTTCTATTTACCCTGGGTATTCCATTGCAATAACTATTCTTTACTTTTTTAAAACAATTTCAAATTAGCATCAAAATGTCCCCCTCCTATACATTAGGAGGATTTTAAAATTGATAGCCTGATCACTTATACCTGCTTATTCAAGAATCTATAATAATGAAAGTGTAATATGCTAATTAGACTGGCCAGCCAAACAACCTCCTGGATGTCATTCCGGACGTCATTCCGGATGTCCTCCCGGACAAAGCTGCAGTGGCGGGGGCCAAAGCAGAGGCAGTTAGGGACAATCAGGCAGGCAGGCAGGTGAGCAGTTAGGGGCATCAGGCAGGAAGGTAGAGTGGTTAAGGTTGATCAGGCAGGCAGTCGAGTGGTTAGGGGTGTTCAGGCAGGCAAGCAGGTGAGCGGTTAGGAGCCACAAGTCCCGGATTGCGAGAGGGATGTCCAACTGCCGGTTTAGGCCTGATCCGCAGAGATCCCTTCAGGATTGGGCCTAAACTGGCAGTAAGACATTCCCTGAGGGGTCCCGGATTGCAAGAGGGTGCAGGCCAGGCTGAGGGAGCCCCCTCCTGTGCACAAATTTTGTGCACTGGGCCTCTAGTGAATAATAATAAATTAATACATACTAGTAGCCATGTCTTATTATAGACTTGTGTTTCAAAGTTGTTTTCAGTGTTATTTCCCTCTTATTTTGAAAAAGACAATATGTTCAGCCTGATAAGGAATAGATGCAAAAGTCAATACAAATTAGATACAAAACCAGTTTAAGCAGTTTAGATGGTGTCTCATTCATTTACATTTTAAAAGTATAGCCCCCTCTTGACTTATTTATTCACTGTTGTACTTATATGTTCCTAAGTTTATGGAGATAGCCTACTCTTTGGAGAAAAAAAAAAGCACAATGATTCTGAAATTTTAATTGGTAAAATTTCACATACTTTCCTGTTAGAATATATATATATCAGTAAATTTTAATTCACTCTATCAGCAGTTTCTATCTATATCCCTATCTACCTTAAAATTTCTTATTAATATTCAGGACAACTAATATCTTGCCACATTATATATTCCAGGTGATTGCATTAATCACAAACTCCTGGATTATGAGAATAGCAACCTTGATTATCTCTGAAAGGACATTGTAATGGCCCCAGATCTCAGTAAGGATAATACTAAAATGTCAAAAATTGGAGTAGGCATCACCTGTATTCTAAGGAAATATTATGAAAAGAAGCCCCAGGAAGGAGAGCATTTAGATGTCAGTTTAGAACATGGAGAGAGACAACAGAGGAACTCCATCATGCAGAAGCCAGCACATGGGCAAAATGGACGGGCTGCTATTACTCTATTTAGTGTGTATCAATTAACTCCTGAAAGAAATAAAATCACACACACAAAAAAAGAAATAAAATCACAATACTAATATTTACCACATATTTTATAGGAAAGAAGCAGTCAGGGCATATGCAGATATTAGGGATTAAATATCAGGAATTTACTAAGTAAAGTTCTTACTAGATTTTTATCTTAAAGTTGGAGCTCTTTAAGACCAGACTATAATTTTAATAACTGCTTTTTTTTTCACTCATTTTCCCCACTTATTCAAGAGTTTTTTTTTAAAAAATGGAAGAAGTATGATAGCAGTGTCAGTCTTCATAATGTCACTCCTCAATTCTAGCCATCTATTAAATAAACAAGTTTTCTAATCTAATTATTTAAATGAGAATTAGCTGTAAAATAGCAATTAATTCTGAGAAGCACCTGTAAAGATGGAATTGTACTTTTGAAGCCTGAAACCTTGGACTCAGTAGGGATTAAATTCATTGAAATCAATAAAATGTCTGAAGTAAGCTTTGCACTGAGGCCTCAGGTTGTGAACTTCCTTAACATAGTAGAATAATTTTCTCCCTTTTATTTGAGTTTCTCAGCTGTACTGGTGAAACATATGACTAAATACTGATTTGATTTTTATTCCAATGGAAGCTTATATGATTAGGCTTTGTAATATTTAACACCTTTATTCTATTTATGCAAAAATTAATTAAATGGTAAGAACAAAGGCATGTAAACCAAAAATGATCATCCTCCCGTCACTTGATTCTGACATTTCAGAGACAAGGATTTCAGCCTAATAATTTACATGCCTGACTGTGACCAATTGAGTTTCCTATTCTGTAAAGGTAAGGACAGGAAGGAAATTTTATCTATCTGGAAAATCTGTAAGTACCAGTGGTCTCCAGCAAGGGCAATTTCATCCCTCTCTCAGGAGTGGGTATTTTTTTATCACAAAAGATGCTTGCTACTGGCATCTTGTTTAAATTTGTAGATATTTATTCAGTGATTGGGAATATCTCTCTATGGTTTGTGTAAAATCATTCACCTTCTGAGGAAGACAACTATATTCCACTTCACATCTCTTTCCTTCCACTTTCCAGGTAGGACTTGTTGTTATAACCCTGGATCATTTAAAAATCTTTTTTGTAAAAAGGACTTGAAAAAATGCAAAGGTGAGATATCATTGATAAAAAATAGTGAATCATACACAAAATATTATAAACTTTGGAAAGATTAAGGAAATAAATATCTGTGTTCTTTATCTTTGGGGAAAATATATTAGATTGTTTAATCAAAATGTCTGGTATGTCAATGTTTTCTTATTAAGGAAATTATATTTACAATGAATTAATTAATAGAACTTAATGAATTTAATAGAAGCATGAATAAATAATTATTTTACTATTTATCATAAAAATTATATCAGCAAATATTGGAGAACATTTTATGTTTATCCATCTGGATCTCTTGTATTTACTTAACCTATTTTGTTTTCAGAAAAATACTTTTTGCCTGGCTGGCATGGCTCAGTGGTTGAGCCTGGACCTATGAACTAGAAGGTCATGGTTCGATTCAGGTCAGGGCATATGCCTGGGTTGTGGGCTTGATCCTCAGTGTAGGGCATGCAGGAGGCAGCTGATCAATGATTCTCATCATTGATGTTTCTCTCTCTCTCTTTCTCTCTCTGTCTCTCTCTCTCTCTCTCTCCTCTCATCTCTGAAATCAATAAAAAGTATTTTAAAAAATGAAAACTACTTTTCTATAGCACAAACTTAAGATTGAAATTTCAAAATAAATTAAAATGATTTTGTTATATACCAGGTACAATTATTCTAATTGGCTTATATAGGATAATCCACTGATTATATCATATAGTATGGTTATATCTAATGAGCCAGATGTTAAAAAGTAAATTATTCAGCAAGCTCTACTAAGAAAGTTTATCACAAAATTCACCAACATTTCATCTACTTGCAAATAAGATTATAATATAAATCTTCTATTGTTTTTTAACAAGGGAAAAATAGATATATACACATAGGTCCTGTTGCTCTGAAATTATTCTGTTAAAATTTCAGGTGAAAAAACATGCAAGTTAAAAGCTAAAATAATTTCCTTTATATGTTCATTCCCTCCAACCATCTTTATATATCAATTTTGTTGAAGATAATAGCAAAGTAACATTTTTATCCATACCATTACTAGAAAATTCTTAGCACGGACTACTGGTAACATGAAAATGTTAATATATTTTTTGCCAATTTTTATACCTCCAAGTAGACAGATTTGTTTCTGATCATGGTAGAAGCTGTGAAAAGCATATTTCCTAAAAAAAAAAAAAATGATGCTCTTGGTTCTGTTCTTCAGAGCTCCTTTATTACTGTTCATTGTGAGGCTTGGACGAGGGACAACATCACCTATGACACCTATGCTTTCACAGAAAGGGGACCTTTGGCTGTCCTTTATCACCTGAGTGAAGTGTGAAAAGGATTCTGGGACAAGTGAAATGGGATAGAAGAGTCTTCGGAAAGGTCAGACCCTCGGATTAGGCTCAAAGGCAATGACAGAAGGGAGCACTGGCTATGAAAGAGGAAAAGAGGAATGCAAGCCACCAAGGTATGAGCTGAGCAGTCACACTAGCTTTTCTAACCAGAGAAGTCCTATATATTAGGAATTGACTGTCTGAGTTAAACCTACACTTTAAATAGCATAATTGCAAGTTATTTAATTCATATAATTATGTGTGCATAATATATAATTGGTTCACTATGGTGGTTGTTCAAATTAAACAATAAGGGGAAGCAGAGGCAGAGTTATATAAGGTTCATGTCTTACTTTTCATGGCTGGGAATTAATAGTTACTACATAAAATTTTTAAATAGAATAAATAGTTGTATAAATGTATGTTAAATCTATGAGTATTAAGTAAATATGAACAAAATTCAGGGTTTTCTTCAGCAAAATGGGGATGTCAGTGTCACTTTATACCCTTTAAGGATTTTTTTGTGTGTGTGTGTGTGTTTCTATGCAAACATATATTTTCCAGTCAAAATAATTCTAAGAAACTAGTGTAATTAAAATGCAAGTGAGTCATTGGTTTTTAGACAGAAGAGTTAAAATATAAAATACATTGCAATCTATGGTAGATTATGTTACTGTCTGCAAATATTCAATCTTCCCCTCTGCCACCAACACAAAAATAATACAGACCCCTACCCCATTGATGTTAAGCTTCTTTGTGATTTGCTTTGGCCAAATGAACGCATCAGCGTGCATTTTCTCACTGGAGGCTTTAAGAGCAAGGAAGTGTTCCCTGAAGGCTGTGTGCTTCTGCCATGAGAAGGGCAGGGATGCCCAGGAGCTGCTAGCACCAGAAATTGCGATATGTAAAGTATCTGAATTTGTCCTGCAGTGAGAACAGAGCTGTACCAGCCAATCCACAGTCTTTTAAATTTAAGAAAACTAGTGTGAGCCAGAAATAAATCTTTGTTGACACAGCCACTAAAATGTTGAGGTTTATTAGTTTTACAGGATTACTGAACTAAAATATGGCTACTGTAAACATGCTATCATTTTATTGCCACAGTAGGTGAATACCTTTTACTTTACCAAATGGGTATGACAAAGTTTTTCTTACCACCAATAGGTTAATAGGATTCCATATGGCAACTAATTTGGGTTGGGTTCTCTGCCTCACTAAATTGATGATGTTGAGAAAACTGTAAGGGCCTTAGAATGAAAGATACTGTGCTTAAACCTTGATTCTTCCTTTGAACAAATGTTTTAACTCTATGAGTTTTGGCTTCTTCATTTGCCTAACAGAAACAACACCAATCCAGTTTGTAAGAGTCCAATAAAAATAACATGTGAAAAGTACCTAACATTTTATAGCATATATTTTTTTAAATTTTATTTTATTTTTATTGTTTTAAGTATTACAAATAGTAGTACATATGTCTCCTTTTTTTTCCCCCTTTGATCTCCCCCTGACCTCCCCTACCCCCCAGGACATGCCTTCACCTGCCCACCCTCCCCCCCCACCCCAGTGTCTTATATCCATTGGTTGTGCTTATATTATAGCATATTTTTTGATCAATAATTAGTAGCTATAAATAAGATCAAGCTGTATGTCACTGTTTTTTTCAAAGAAAAACCTAGTTCTGAATTATATTGGATTCTAAGATTTCTAAAATTAATTTTCATTCCTTAAATAATCTACAATGCCACCAAGACACTATTGATTTTGGAAATGAATGCATAAGGACCTGGAAGACATGAAAGAAAGGAAAAGTAGAAAGGCAATACAGAAAATACTTGCATGGAATATGCAGTTATTAGACATGCAGGATCCTTTAGCTAGAAGTAGCAGAGAACCCAAAACAAACTAACTTTATTATATGGAAATATATTACCTCACACACACTGAAAATGCAGTAAGCTTGATGGCTGATTGGCCATTCCATCTTCCCCATCTGCCATCCTCTATCTTGGCTAAATATTTGAGATTATTCTAAAATATCTAAAACTCTTCTATGTCTCTAACGGGTTTGGCTCAGCAGATAGAGCGTCGGCCTGTGGACTGGGGGATCCCAGGTTCAATTCCGGTCAAGGGCATGTATCTTGGTTGCGGGCACATCCCCAGTGGGGGTGTGCAGGAGGCAGCTGATTGATGTTTCTCGCTCATCGATGTTTCTAACTCTCTGTCCTCTCCCTTCCTCTCTGTAAAAAATCAATGAAATATATTTTTTTAAAAAACTATTCTATGTTTTACCAATCAGGATTACATGGGGTGGGAGGCCATCTCTTTCTATAATTTCTCAAGAGATAAGAAAACTATTTCCAGAAGATCCAAGCAGAATCTGCCTCAGGTTTTACCGATCGGAATTTGATCACATCCAAACACCAGGAAGATGAATGAGCTTACTTTTAAAATATGGTCCTTTATCTGGAACTCTGGTGACTTAGCTTCTTCTGGTGCACAAGGTGCTGTGATGGAGAGATGGACACCTGAGACAAACAAAGGCTCTGTCAGAAAAGAGGAAGGGAAGTATGAAGCAACCAACCATGGCCCCTAAATGTACCGTCCCTGATAAACTGTTGCTCATATTATATAGGTTTTAATGTCTAATACATAACATTTTTAAAATAGCAACTAAATTTAAAGAACAACAAGGAACTTTTTAAAATGGCATATGACATATTTTAGCCTAGTTGACCATTAAACCTATAATTGACTTGGAGTACAGCCACCACAAGCTGTTTCAAGAAAGAAAAAAAATAAAAAGCTTTTATGAAACACTCAGGTAAGAATATAAGTATGCATTTTACCTCTATATGGGGAATGCACATTGTAGCAATTTCTTTAAGAACACTGCAAGAAGTTAACATGCAGCTGTAAAAGTACAGCCCAGCACAATGATCCTCTGTTAGTCATTTGCACTGGATCTTATATATAAAAATAGTGGGCTTTTAGGTCACCTACAGATAGGGGTTTCTGGGTCTTCAGAAAAAAGAAAAAAAAAAGACTGATCATTTTTTTTTTTTACATTCTATTCTAGTATAACCCTTTACAAAGACACTTTCAAATGCATGATCAACATTTTTATATATACATTTTATATAAATTGAACAAAGGGAAAATATTTTCTATTTTCAAAAATGGCACTTCACTCTTAATATTCACAGATTTTGTATTTTCACTTGAACAGCAGTTAAACATCAAACCTGCAAATAGAAATGCCATCATTCCTCAGTAATTCATTCTAAAAAGTTTATTGAGCTTTAAATTTTCATTTCACATCTACAAAGATATGAGATCTTATAAAACAATTACGTGACTCCCAATGTATATGACCAAAAAAAATAGAATAATCAGTACTTAGTCATGTGATAATGGAGATTATCAAGTTTTAAGTTTTCTATTGCAGCACTAACACCTGCCATTCTGAGATGTGCTATTGCTTCTAATTTTCTATTTTGGTCAAGGTCCAGTTTCAGGATATTCCACATGTACTGTTCTACTGAGATAGAGCTTCTGGACAGATTGGACAAGCAACCTGAGGGGTCTTATAGCTGCTATGTACATTTAAACCCATTATGCCCTCCAGGACCAGGTAAATAAACATAGGGTGCGTCCCTGGACTCTTCTGAACTACTCTGAGGATCACGGCCAGACATTATCTCCCAGGCTCCACATGTTACCATTCTAGCTGTGTGGGGGAGGCATGAGAGTTTTTTTTAGTCCTCTCTGAGAGAACCGCTACCCTTTCCCTATATGCTTTGGCCTTACATTCTTTCTTCAGGGAGTTTGGGAACTCCCCTTCCAGCAATAAGTTAAGACTGAGAACTGAATCAGGTATGAACACTATGGCCATCACCACAGGTCTACAGAGGTCAGTATCCCAGTCACTATTGTGTTTTGCTGCCCGTTGTGGTAATTATGCTCATCTTGCCTGTGGAGGTGAGCCACCATCGACCTTTCCTATGAGGACAGTGACCATTTGACTAACACTTTCCTTTTGCTTTAGTGAGACAAGAAACCTCTTGGGGAACATAGTTAGTTGCTGGATATTCTACTCTTATGAAACAAATCCATTCTAGAATGCCCACCTTTCTGAGTCCTTTGACCCCTTCCTCATTCTGCCAAGGCAATTGTTCAAACTCTTATATGCTATACGTCATCACAACAAACACTTCATGTAAATACCCAGCCGTTAATTAAGACTGACTCTAGGTATTCTTGCCAGGACATAAATCCTGATACACAAGTGAGTAACAAAATATCCGTGAAATTCCCCTTATCTAGCTTGATATTCTTTTAAAAATATTTTTATTGCCTGACTGGTTTGGCTCAGTGGATAGAGTGTCAGCTGAGGACTGAGGGGTCCTGGGTTTGATTCCGGTCAAGGGCATGTACCTTGGTTGTGGGCACATCCCCAGTCGGGGATGTGCAGGAGGCAGCTAATCGATGTTTCTCTTTCATTGAAGTTTCTAACTCTCTATCCCTCTCCCTTCCTCTCTGTAAAAAAAATCAATAAAATGTATTTTAAAAATATATTTTTATTAATTTCAGAGAGGAAGGGAGAGGGAGAAAGAGATGGCTACCACAAGATGGCCTGCAAGGAAGGGCAGTTTTGGGCAATCAAGCCTGCAGGGGAGGGCAGTTGGGGGTGACCAGGCCTGCAGGGGAGGGCAGTTGGGGGTGACCAGGATGGCAGGGGAGCACTTAGGCATCAATCACGCTGGCAGGGGAGTGGTTAGGGGGCGATCAGTCTGGCAGACAGAAGTGGTTAGGGGCAATCAGGAAGGCAGGCAGGCAAGCAGTTAGGAGCCAGCAGTCCTGGATTGTGAGAGGGATGTCTGACTGCCCAATGGGATCGGGCCTAAACAGGCAGTCAGACATCACTTGAGGGGTCCCAGATTGGAGAGGGTTCAGGCTGAGCTGAGGGACACCCCGCCCCCGTGCATGAATTTCATGCACCAGGTCTAGTAAATAAATAAATCAAATGTTTGCAATGAAAACCTATTGTATTTTACAATTTAGAGTATAGTTCATAAAGTGTTGTATTTATAATATTAGATGTCTAGTTATTTTTCTTTCTCTAAAATTTTAAGTCAAGCTTCCTTATTCAACAATTCCTTAACTTCTGAATGGGAAAAGTATTTTCTAATGTAATGTTTCTGTTTGCCATAGCATTGCTTCAATGACCAGTAGCCACAAATTGCATTACTCTGTAAAACTAATCACTTTGCAATATTTCTCAAGATGTTTTATGTTAATGCCATTAAAGTGGGACTACAGTCAAACGATTGAAACATAATCTGTGTTTAATAAAACCTGCATAATAAGTTTATCGCTGATTACATATAGATTAGTGATATGAGTTAATCATGTAGATTAAAATAAGAATTAGGACATTTTCATAAAAATGCTTTTACATATTGATTTTACCTCTATGTAGGCCATCTTAAATTGAATAGTCAATTCTGAAAAATGTTTGATTAAATATACTTTAAAATGTATACATGAAGTGCTATTCTTTATCATATGCAGTCACTTCTTTTTAATTACTAGTATTTGACAATTACATACAGAAGATTTATTATGCACCAAATACTGTGCTAGCTACTACATAGAGAACTAGGTTTCAAAGAAAATTCTGATTGACTCCTAACCTCAACTTTCAACTGTTTAATGTATGGAATCATTGAGATTCTCTATGAAGACTATAAAAAGTCAACTCTTAACAGAGTCTAATATTTAAAAGTTACAAAAACATATTTTCAGTTAAATAAGAACATAATTAAATTCCACACATTTAAAAATGAGCAATATTCCTTAAAAATGTGAGCTATGCCTGCAAAGTTTCACTCATCCTATAACACATAATATCACAGTAACCCTGAGTTATCATTCTATAAAGCAATATGTTACTATGTGTCAAGGGTCAATGTCATGAACCATGCTTAAATGTATGACATATATACGCTGTCACTTCTAAAACCACTCTCAGAAAATAATCCAAAGGAATGATCATAAGTATATGTCTAAAAAGGTTCTAGACAGCACTATTTTTAAAAAAATTAGCCTAAATATCTAATAGTATGTGTAATATAATCAATTTTGGTTAGTCTGTCCAAAAAAATGGTAGCATTTGAAATAAGTTTCACTGATATTTACAATAATAAATATGTTACATATCACAATGTGGAGGAGGATAAAAGTTCCCTTCTTTTAAAATTCTTCTGGCTGATCTAATCATCATATTAACATAAGACAGATTTACAGGAGAAAAAAACAAATGTATTATGTATGTACATACAGGGGTTCCATAAGAAGCATGAGGCCCAAGGACAGATCAGGAAGTTAAGGCTTCCCTGCCATCTGGAGTTAAGGAGATAGGGGGGTTAGTGGCTTGGACTTCAAAGAGAGGTAATAATTCACAGGTAGATGGGAGGTTTAAGCATTTAGTAAACAAATTCCCGCTGGGCCACTCAAAACAATGAGACAGAGAAGGGAGTCTAGCAAACAGACTTTGGTTCCTCCCTTGTGCCACACTTACTCAGTAGGTGGCATTAGGTATCTATGATGACAACTCCCTTCCCGGGGCAGATTTTGCTACCTAAATTCCTTTTAGGAAGAGGTAAAGGCTCTTGGTGAGTCTTTATTCTTAAAAATAACCAGCTTAAATAATCAATATTCCCAAAAGGCATAATTTGAGATAAAATCTGCCCCCATTCAATAACAATAATAACATAACAATATTATACAATAAATATAACGCAGCATAGTAAAAAAATAACTTTTACAATCCCAGCTATTTTGTAATTGATGAGTATTTATAATAAGAGAAAATGAGTACAAAAATGAAAACATTTCATTTGTTGGATAAGAAGGGTAATGAGTAAATTTTTATTCTATTTTTGTTTCAAATAAACTATCTTAAAATAATTTTTAAAAGCTTACATTTTCAAAAGATGATTTTTATTTAAAAGTCAGAAGAATATCCTGATACACTTAACAGAAATGCAATCAGTGGAAGTGGAGTTCTTGGAGTGCCGCTGGGAAAGTAATTTCCTGAGGCCCCCACAAGAGGATGGGCTTCATAGAAACCATTACTGATGATGTTAAATTAAGGGGGTTCCCTCCAAGATCCCGTTTCTGTCCATCTCACCATAGAGGAAGTCCAGTCTTATCTTCAGCAGAGCTAGAATTAAGGCCACTGCCCAGAATTTCTACTCCATATTCCAGTCCAGTGCACTCCAGCATCTAGCTAGGTTAGCTGCGTTTTGTCTTGGGTTCCCATGGCCCTGCCGCTTAACGCCACATGGCAGGCAAGTGCAGGTCATGGAGCAAGAGAGAGGGATCTCTTTTTCTGGGGATTTTAACCTTTCAATATTTTGCACACTTGCAGTGGCTGCCCTTCTTCCTCAATGATCTTTTTCCTAGCTAGACTGACAGGCAAACACTTGCCCTATGTCACCTCGACTTAACTGTGCATTCACCCATCCCCCGCCTTGTTCACTCCTTCTCTTAGTGATCTGCAGGGAATGGACCTGTGGTTCCCTGGGGAGTGTGAAGTTTTAGCTTCCTGGTGGAGTTGTCCATATGACCATGCTTATAATGTCTGGCCTTCTCTTTGCTCTCTTCCTATCATTAATATTAGCTAGCTCATTATGATAATAGGAGACTAGACTTTGGTTGGTAAACACAGTACAATATACTGATGATATATTACAGAATTTTACACTTGAAACCTATATAATTTTATTAACCAAGGTAATTCCAATAAATTTAATATATTAAAAAAGAAAAGAAAAACAATTGTCAAATTGTAATAAATAAGATATATAATCCATATATATTTTTATTTTAATTTATTGATTTTTGAGAGAGAGGGAGAGGTAGAAGGGAGAGGGAAGGAGAGAGAGAAAGAGAGAGAGAGAGGGAAACATTGATTTGTTGTTCCACTTATTTAAGCATTAATTGGTTAATCCCTGTACGTGCCCTGATTGGGGATTGAACCCACAACCTTGGTGTATAAGAACGTCACTCTAACCAACTGAGCTACTCGACCAGGTTTCATATACTAGTATTTTATGTAATAATCTCCAAAATATTTTTTTCTATTTAAATGTTCTTATTATTATGTACACAGTATATTATGTAATGGCAATTACATTTCTAAAGGCATGTCTATGTAAAAGCTATATGTCAAACAAGATGTAGTATTTTTCTTTCTCTTTGTCCGATACTTGAAAAACTCAAATGACTTGTTTTGTTTTGTTTTTTCTTCCAATTAGACAAATAAAATAACTTCTGACTTCAGGCAAAAATGTTAACTCATGCAATAATTGATTTCCTTTTCATTCATAGTAAAATGGCTCCATACATTTATGGAAGGATAAACTGAAAAAATCAAGCAAAATTCAAGCCCAGTGAGGGAAAGGAGATTGCAGTTCTTGATGACAACAATTCCACAGTCACATTAGAGGAGAGTATGTGAAATGGGAAATATTGTTGTGACTAACTTTGAGAAAATACAATCTGCCATAATTCAGCTTTTGAATCCACTTGGAAGTTTAGAGCTCATTTTCTGAGTTTTGCTAACATCTGTGTGTGTGGCACTCCATGTTGCCCTAGCAGGATACTACAAGTTGAGGATTAAGGAGGAACATGATACATCCTCATTCTTATGGATGAGTAAATAGGCAATTGCAGTAATCACTAGTTGAAAAGTACATACAAATCAAGATGGTTGAATACAGACAGTCCTCGGGTTATGTCGGACTCAACATATGTCGTTTTGTGGTTACGTCGCCATCTCCCATTTATTTATAAAAAAAAAAAAAAAGAGTTCCATCATTTCGACATATGTACATATGTGCTTTATGTTTTTTACTAGAGGCCTGGTGCACAAAATTCATGCACAGGTGGGGTCCCTAGGCCTGGCTGTGATCAGGGCCGATCAGGTTCCCTGCCTCCCTGCCTCCCCACCTCCTTCTTCCCTCACTGCCCACATGCACTGCCACCCACTCCATCCCCGTCCCAGCCTGGGACCCAGCCCCAATCAGGCAATCGGGTTCTGCTGGCTGCGGGGAGGGACCAGGAGGTTGGCCAGCAGGCCCCATCGGCAATTGAGGCTTGCGGGCTGGGGACAGCTCCTGTGTTTAGCATCAGACCCCTGGTGGTCAGTGTGCATCATAGTGACTGGTCGTTCCAGTCATTCCATCATAAGGGTCGCTTAGGCTTATATATATACAGATTATTTACTGTATTTACCACAAGTAAAGGTCAGGAATTGTTATCTTTCATTTTTTTGTTTACTGTTTCATTTCATTACTGCTGTATGGGCTCCATGTTAGTGACATAGGTGCTTATGTAGGTGGGTTCCGACTTACGGCAAAAATCGCATTACGTCGCGCCATAGGAATGGATCTCCGAGGTAACCCGAAGACCTACTGTATATAGGAAGTGGTTAGGTAATGGAAAGAAGATGATAATACCTAAGAGGAGTCTCAAATCAATAATGGAAATATTCTAACAAAATAGATGAAAGTTAGAGAGTGTTTCACCCAGCAGTACATTTTAAAAGATGCAGAAGCCTGAGAATAGGGATTCACTTGGGAGATGGCATGTAGTTCAGAATGACAGTGGTTTAGAATAGCAGCAAATAATTGTAAGAATTGAGACTGGAAGGGTCAATATGAGCCAGATCATAAAGCATCCTGGATGTTACACTAAGGAGATTTATCATGACATGCCTTAGAATCATGCCCTGGTTTTTAATCAGGGGAATAAAGAATCAGATTTGAAAGATCAATTGATTTACAGATCTTGAACTTTTTAGCCTCCAGAATTGTGAAAAAATACATTTGCATTGTCTCAGCCACATCGTCTGTGGTATTTTGCTATGGTACCCTGAGCAGACTGAGACACTGATGGAGATTTATGTGTGCAGAGGAGGTAAAAGGCAGCCCATCATGCCATGTAGAAAGCGGGCCACTGTACTGGAGATCTGATAAATAGACCATTAAAATTGCCATTTACTCCCATTGTGCACTGTTGATTTAGCTTGTCTTTCAATTTTATCATTGAAAACTTATTTTTCTCCTTACGTTTTCATGTGAGTAATTATAATAATTTTACAGGATATTACACTGGTTTCTTGAAGTAGGACATTGCCCTTTCTTTATAGTAGCTCTTAAAATATTAAAGAATTCCTAATATTGTACAAGTACAGTTAGGCAGATGTAGTCATTAATTACTTCCTGAGACCTGTTTACCAGTAGATTCTGGGACCAAGACTGTATTTCAAGCCAATTGGCAGCATTTTTTATAAGGTATTCTACCAATTTATCAGAGAAATAAAATAATGAGAGATTTAAAATATTAGAACATGGCCTTAGACTTATTCAACCAATAGAAGAAATATGATAGTTACTATCAGTGTCAATAATTATTATAGACATGCAAATAATCTATATATATATAAAAGGCTAATATGCAAAGTGTCCCCTCAGGAGTTCAACCGAAAGACTGGAAGTTCGATTGCTTGCTCTAATGTGCACTGACCACAAGGGGGCGGCAAGGAATGAAGGAAGGCCCTGGCTGTCAGCTGGCAGCCAGGGTAGGGAGGCCCCAGCTGGCAGCTGGAAGGAAGGTCCTGATCAGCTCTGATCACCAGCCAGGCCTAGGGACCCTACCCGTGCATGGATTTCATGCACCGGGCCTCTAGTTTTCAAATATAGCAGTGATGCTTATTTTCTAACTTAAGTACTTCCCCTCATATCTGTGTATAGTTTTTAGATGTAATTTGTGCTGCTCATATTTCAGGTTTTTAATTTTTTTCTCCAGCAGTATTTTAGGGTTTTTAGTTTCTAGTCCACTTCTGTCAGATGCATTAAAAAAAAAATTAAGCACTATCATAGATTATGATGGAACAAGGAATAGCACCTCTATGGACTCTGGTAACCAAAACATCAGTCTGGGTATCATGAGAGTGAAAAAAAACAAGAAACTACTGAAACCTGTGTCTATAGTGCAAAGTAGTTGTTTCATTTTGTAGATCAGTACCATTAGATTAAAGAACCTTTATGAAAATTCATTCATTGAAGAAGTCCCTTGGTTTTGATTGCTGCAGAATTGAGGAGCATGTTTGAGTGATGCAGGATCCACAGCTTACTACTGAATAATTATGCCTGGCTATTAGTGATCCAAATACACAGCAGGTTGTTCCCAAGGGGTAAGCTAGCATGGTGGACTGGATAAAAGCTGCCTTCAAGTTTGTTTACCCGGAAAAAGAGAATTGTCCTTCCTCTCCTATAAATGTCAAGTGGATCTCTCAAGATGAAGCAGCTGATATGTTGTACACAAATCAGACTGTGTTGGCTTTAGAATTAGATGTTCATCCATTTAATATGCCTCTTACCCAGGTCATGGCAGATATGTGATTCAAGACCCTTTTGCATGATCACCTCAAGTAAACTAGCTGCTGCAAAATCAAGCAATGATCAAAGAGTCATACAGAATGTTGTGTCAGCTTCTCTTGTGGGTCTTAGAGATGCTCAGAAAACTAGAAGGGATAGTCAAGATATTTATCCCAGCAGGATCAAAATACTAATATCATTATTATAAAATGGAATGAATTAAGCAAACATATTAATGCAGCACTATCAAAGATTATATGGACTGATGGGAGCCCCTATTGGGAGTACGACAAGCCTACTTTACAAATGTTAATTGGTGTGGACCTCCTACTAAATTCAATGAACATCCATGGGTTAAATTAATGAAAAGGAAATTATTTTATTTATATTTTATAGTAATTGAGATTGTAAGATACGTAGTATAAAGATTGTATTGGATTTGAGCAATTAGGAAAATGGAACAATAGAGACAAGTTGGATTTGAGCAATTAGGAAAATGGAACAATAGAGACAAGTTAGGAGGATGTTAAAGTAATTCAAGCAAAAGAGCCCAAATATAGGGGATTTGTCTTAGGGCCCAACATCTAAGGGCCCTAAGACAAATCCCCTATATTTCCTAGTTGGAGGAATTTAAAAAGCATATGAGACATATAACCTCAAATTGTTGAATAGATTCATATCATTAATGTGAATGAGGATTCAGGAAGGGACTAAGTGCTCTCAAGGTCATTTGGACATGTAGGATATGTATGGCCAGTGGCAGAGAACAAACCATTCTACTCAGTAGGTCTCTTTGACCTAGAAGTCCAACTCCAAAACCTTTTTGATGAAGTACTAATGGTGGCTATAATTAAATTGGTACAATAGGAAACAATAGTTGAAGTGATTAAGGTAAAAGTTTAGAAGAAAAATGAAATTTTTGGACAGACTTTATGTGAAATAGATTCATCTTCTTTGCAAGAATCTGTTATTAGGATAGATGTTGTATCTGGTGGTGAACACTACCCATACCCACTACCGTAAAACAGAAGGCATGTAATGTTTCCCTTAGACCAGTATTAATCGGACATAATAGTAAATTGCAACATAAAGATTTGCCTGAGCCTACATAAGTGGGTAATAGGAAACAATATCAGGTACTTGGTGGAACAAAAAGAAGTTACCACTTCAATGATGGACCTGTTAGAAGTTGGACTACTAGTACCAACAAGCTATTTTTTTATACAATAGCCCTGTGTGTCACAAGGCTTATGGTGACTAAGAGTATATTATCAAGGCTTGAATAAAGCAGTATCATCTATAGCATCAGCTGTTTCTGATTTGTTTTCATCAGCAAAAATTAAAAAATGACAATGCACTAAAGGAAAATGGCACTCAAAGATTTATCTTACAAATGCTTTTTTTCCTTGATCTTGATATCAGCAAAGAGCCAAATGCAGTTTCCCTACATGTAAGAAAGATTCCAATTTATATTTGAATTCACCAACTTACTGTCATAATTTGTTTAGAAGGGATTTGGACTCATGCAGGTTCTGAGTACGATAATGCACTACATTGATGATATTATATCAAAAAACAAAAGAACAATAAAGAACTGAGAACTCTGTAAATATACTAAAACCAATTAATCTATAATAATAAAAGTGTAATATGATAATTAGACTGGACAGCCAAACGACCTTCTGGACATCATTCTGGACATCCTTCTGGTCAAAGCTGTGGTGGTGGGGGCCAAGGCAGAGGTGGTTAGGGGTGATCAGGCAAGCAGGCAAGTGGTTAGGAGCAATCAGGCAGGCAGACCAGCAGTTAGGAGCCAGCACTCCTAAATTATGAGAGGGATGTCTGACTGCCGATTTAGGTCCGATACCTTTGGAATCGGGCCTAAACTGAAGTCAGACATCCCCCAAGAGGTCCTGGATTGCAAGAGAGTACAGGCTTGCCTGAGGGAACCCCCCTCCATGCACGAAATTTTGTGCACCAGGCCTCTAGTTTTATAATAAATATGGTTGGACTGCATGATGTATAAATTATATCTCGATAATACTGTTATATAAACAAAAAATATATACTAGCGCTGCTTAGAGAACATTTTTTTTTAATATTTCTAACTTACATATAAGAAAAACGTGTTTGTTTACATTTGTAGTTGATGAAATCCTATATAACAAAAGCCTAATGTGCAAATTGTTCAACTGGGAGTTTGCTCGCTATGACGTGTGCTGACCACCAGGGGGGCAGTGTGTAACATGGTGGGCATCAGCGATGCCACACTGGCAGTGGGCAGCAGTGGAGGCGCTGCCAGTCCCAATGGGCCCAATGAGAGTGAAAGCACAGCGGGATGGTGGAGCAGGTGAGCGGGTGGTGCCAGACCAAGGTGGGTGAGAGCGGGGGTCCGATCACCACGAAGACGGCAACCAGCAGCCGGCAGGCCCTGATTGCCTGATTGGGGCCAGGCCCAGGCTGGGACAGGGAACTGGGGGTGGATGGGTGGCGGTGACCAAGCCTGGGCGGGGGGCTGCAACCTCTCGCCAGCTACCAGGGAGTGGTTGGGACAGGGATGGAGGTGAGGTGAGAATGTGGGGTGTCTGCTGAGTTCACTCTCACTTCCCCTGCTACCCTTCCCCAGGACACCAGGGCTCACACACCGGGGAAGCCCCCTGTGCTCAGGTGCCTGGCACCCGCGAGGAGCATGGCCTCTTCCGGGTGATCCGGTCCACAGCTGCCAGGACCTCAGGAGCCAGTCATGCTAGCTGTGGATTCGTGCAGGAGCTGAGCTGAGAGACTGGCTGGGAGAGAGCACACTGCCCGCCCAGGTTCTATGTGGTGCTGCTGGGCAGCCCAGAGGCCCACGCTGCACCCTGGCAGCGTTCACCACATCTCTGCATGGGGATTCAGGTGCCCTGACTCAGGCAGAGGGGGGCATGTGGGAGTCCAGGGTCCCAGGTGCTGCCCAGGGCCCAGAGGTCAGCTAGGACCTGCCCTTCCACGCCAGATGCTCACACATCAATCGCTGGCCAGGCCTAGGGACTGCACCCATGCACAGATATTGTGCATTGGGCCTCTAATATGTTAATAATTGTGTTTCCTGGAAAATAGATGTTAGAGAAAAGATAAACTGACCATGTATCAAGAGCTGGCTAAAAAAGATCCATCTATAGTAAGGATAATTTACCATCCAAATCAGGTCAGTTTTCAATGTGATGGGGAGAGGGGGTGACTTATAATTATTCTGGGACAATAAGTTTAAACTGATACTTTTTCAGGCAAACCAAGGAGTACGACAAGCCTACTTTACAAATGTTAATTGGTGTGGACCTCCTACTAAATTCAATGAACATCCATGGGTTAAATTAATGAAAAGGAAATTATTTTATTTATATTTTATAGTAATTGAGATTGTAAGATACGTAGTATAAAGATTGTATTGGATTTGAGCAATTAGGAAAATGGAACAATAGAGACAAGTTAGGAGGATGTTAAAGTAATTCAAGCAAAAGAGCTCAACTACAATAAAATAGGCTTAGTCAGAATGGATAAAAGTGAAAGGACTTAAAGTTGGGAGTAGGTGTGTTATATATTAATTGTTGATTAATGGGTAAAGAGATAATGGAAATGAAGAGTTTGATGACAGATAAAAGATAGAATGACTAGCTGATGGAGATAAGGATGGGTGGAATCCCACATGCAGAGAATATAAATCAAAGGGGCTATGTTACAGTTAAGTTATAGCTATGAAAATTATCCTGAGAAGTTGGATTTGTCACTGAAAGTGCAAGAAATGTCAGAAGTTTAAATATAATGGTATTTGACAACCTACAGAAAAAAAGATGAGGTCATCTCCTGAAAGAAAAAAGTGGGTATGAGGTAGGAGGAGAAAAGAGAAGGTTTGAAGTTGAGAGTTAAGTAGAAATAAAAGAAGGATAGAGATTTAGTACTTTCTGGTAAAGATTTAGTACCGTTTGAGAACATAAATTTTTACAGGAAGCATATATGTGGTTACATGAATTTTTCTTTTCAACAGTACTGAGCAGTTAAAATGTAGAAGGAGAGAGGGAAATCTAAAACCTGAAAATAAAATGTTATATTTGATGCAATACCATGACAATGACAACAGCAAAACAACCGCGGTTGAAATGATGGATTCTATTGCCTAAGTTAGATGGGAATCACTGAAGACAGAGGAGAACAGAATGAAAGTAGAGAAATATGTCAAAAGACTAGTGAGCTTAATAGAGCCAAAGCTTATATCAACTGAGAAAAATTCAAGCATAAAATGCGTATAGTTGGGTATGAGATTATTAACTTTAATATTTGTGGGGTTTATTAAGCATTGGCCTGTAATTACAAGTTGTAGTTTTGGAATTAAATGCCAGGAGCAGAGTTGCAATAACAGGTATGATATACAATTTTTCTAGGATTGCCATAGCAATGTATCACAAACGGGGTGGCTTAAATATCAGAAATTTATTGTTTCACAGTTCTGGAAGCTACAAGTTCAAAATCAAGGTGTCAACATGGCTGAGTTTTTGTTTGTTTTGTTTTTGAGAGCTATGAGGGACAGATCTGATGCAGGCCTCTTTCTCACTGGCTTATAGATGGCCCTCTTCTCCCCGTGTCTCTTCACATTATCATCTCTCTGGGTATGTCTGTCACTGTGTCCAAATTTCTTCTTTTTGTAAGGACACCAGTCATACTGGAGTTGGCCCGGACTAATAACCTTATTTTAACTTGATTACTTCTATAAAAATGTTATCCCTAAACAAGGTTATACTCTAAAATACCAGGGACAAAGAATTAAACATATCTTTTTTTTTTTTTTTTAATAGGAAACCATTCAATCCACAGCATATAGGACTTAGGAGTTAATGCATTATGAGGAAAGGGTCATATCTCAGGTGTTTTCATAAACTTTGATATCACCTAGGACACATGAAGTTCTCAGGAGAGAGAAGAGGCAAATTCTTTAGCAAAGGGCAGGGGGTGGGGGAGGGTAGCTTCCAGAAAGTGAGGAAGATTCAAGGAGGGTAATATTCCTAGTTAATGTGGCTCTTAAAACTGTAAAGCTCTCACTCTATAAGGGTGGGTAAATGGTATTTGAAAGTAGGTTGAAGAGGGAGGAAGATACTGACATGCCTTTCTAACTGTGTTAGGAACAGGGATAGAGGAGAACAAGCAGAAATACTGGGAAGGCTGCTAAGAAAGCGGTCTCAAAAACAAGATTCTAGTCTGACAATGCAGTACAGAAAAATTTAGTGAAAGAGGTTGAAGAGATAATTGATTTTTTGAAGCGTAGATATTATGCTTAAAGCATAGAATGTATTCACAGGTTTCAGAATGGAACATTTAGAAAGGAGAGGAAGAGGAAGTTCCTCTATGTGCTAAAACAGAAGTGAAGAGATGATATTAAATTTTCATTAGTAACCAAAAATAACAAGAAAGGAGACAGGAAGGGTCCCCAGAATTTCAAAGTATTAGTGCCAAAATTCCCATTTTGAATTTATCAGGCTTCCAAGGCACTCTAAGTTTTGGAAAGAGCAGCAATCTGTGTAGCAGAGTAAGTGAATATGAGTAAGAACACAGCTTCCCACGAAACAGCTGGAATTAATTTTGCTGCCAAAGGAATCCAACCCCTAATAATAATAAGCACCAGAATTAATTACTAGTAAGTGCACTTCCTCTATTCCAAGTCATAATTAATTGGAAAAAGTACCAACCATAACAAAGGCTTTAGGGAGGCAATGAGGGTTGGAGGGTTGGTGAGGACTCCACCAAATCAAATAACATGTGAGACAATATTTCTTCTCAATGATGAAATACAGACATTTTAAGAACTCTAATCTGGTATTTCAAACAGCCACTAAATCAAGAATTGGTGACCTCTCTGTAAGGAGCTAGCTGAAGCTGTAGAGTCTGTATATTAAGGTTCTCTTCTTTTTCTTTTTTTATCCTCACCCCAGGATATTTTTCCATTGATTTTTAGAAAGTGGAAGACAGAGAGAAACATCGATGTGAGAGAAACACATCAATTGGTTGCCTTCTGCAGGAGCTCTGACCAGGGCCCAGGCTGGGAAGGAGCCTGAAACCAAGATATGTGCCCTTGACCAGAATAGAACCCGAGACCCTTTGTTCCACAGGCCAATGCTCTATCTACTGAGCCAAAGAGGGCAGGGTTCTCTTCTTAAAGAGCATTCTTTTCTCTTTCATCTTTGTCACTTTTATTTCCAATTGGAAATAATGAAGTATTACTTTATTCATGCAAAAAAATTAAGTTAAAAGCCCTACAAATAATTTGTATGATGATATCTTGAAAAAATGAATCTTTATCCTTTATTTTAATTAGGGAATAAATGTTTAATATGCAATCTTCAGTGGTTTGATTGGAGGCTAGAAAATGCCATCCTGCTCTGAAAAATGACTTAACTCAAAGCAGGAAATGTTTTACTTAAAGGTATGTATAGTCATAAATTTGGTCAGAGGGTAAGAACTACCTAGTTGATATGATCTCTGAGTCCTGAGATGGTTCCATATATAGAAATTTGGAAAACTAATTGAGAAGGCCACAGTAAAGTAAGGCCCCAAGGGGCATCTGGTATGGGGATATAAAAGGTGCCAAAATCATTTTGTTTTAAAAAAATCTGCAATATGGAAGAATGGTGAGTTCTAGGAATTTAAATTGTCATGGAAGTGGAAACAGTTGGGATCAGTGTCCTGTAATTTCTTTTCTAGTCAGGTGATTAGAAGGGGAAGGAAACTGTTTACATATAAAAATCCATTAGACCCAGTTTCTCAGGGACCATTTTTAAGGAAAGTGACTGTGTAATTAAAATAAAGGAGTGTAATGTTGAGAACTTAGGCCCCATATCCTATCTAATAAAGAGGGGATATGCAAATTGATCATCATGCCATCACAAAGATGGCAGCACCCACAGTGGAGGTGGGGTTTCCATAACACAAGATGGCTGCACCCACAGCAAAGGCCGATTTCCCGTAACAAGCCTTAATGAGCTATCAGCAGGGACCTGAGGCTGTGTGGTGCTGGGCTGGGTCAGGGAACCTCAGGCCTCGCCCCTGCCTGGCCAGGCTTGACGGGGGTGGGGCCGGCCAGGTCTGGATCTTGCCCAATGGAAGTGGGGCCAGCCGGGTCTGGGTCTCCTGGGACTTTAAGGCGAGCGCAGGTGGGCAGGGACTTGACTCTGCCCCAGACTCTGACAGGAGGAAGATTTTCATATACATTTTACTAATTTTCATTCATCTCTGACATTTTTATTATAGAGAAAGGGAAGATAGCAATATTAAAATATTTCCTCTAATTAATTCCCTTTTAATGTGCACTAATTTTGTGCACTGGGCCATTAGTAAGAGTATAATATTCTTATCAGAGAACAGTATTAGGGATAGTAGTGAGATGGTTCATTCTCTCCCCTCATCTTCAAAGACCTCTGACAATAGGATAAGGTTCAGTCTTTAGAGCAGAAATGAAGATTAACCATGGACAGGAGCTACAGTTGTGGTGATCAAAATTCTCTCATTTTCTAATGTAGTCAATTGGACACGGGATCACTTGCTTTGTGGTACTAAAAGGACCTTTCATACTGGAATTCCTTATAAATCTTTGTTCCATTACTAATATATCTGTGGTCAGAATAGCCTTTGAACAAAAAATGTATAAAGCTGGTATAGGATTATCAGTAGGAAAATGGCCAGGTATGAGAAAGTGTCATTTTCCTATTGGGTAATAAAGTGATTCATGGCATTAAGTTGGAAAATTAAACACAATAAGACTTTTCCTGCATTCCAACCTGCTGACAAAAACACAATGATTATACATTATTCTGAAGAGTATTCAACAATTATATGCAATATTTATGACAAAAATTTAAGTAGAAATAAGGAATAATATGTTTACTCAACATTTGTAAAATTGTTTTTACATACAGGCAGAGAAAAAGGGACAGAGACAATCTTTTAAAACTATAATACATAACTTTGGAAAAATATACTAACCTGGACTTGCAAAAATACTATTCTATATATAATTCAAAATGTCTGAAAAAAATGAGATAATTCATTGCAACATATGTGTTTAAATTTTTTAAATATCTCCAACAATACCTTTTAACCAATACTTGAAAATAAGTGAATCCCTATTATTGTAAAGATGAAATGGCAGTACTTTAAATTGCAGAGGTTCACAGAGTGAAATATATAAAAGACAAATGCAAAACAGCACTTTCAACACTGCCCTCTAAAGAAAGGCCAGAGTTTCTGAAATAAATTTCTAAATTTAAAACATATTTTCTGTATTCATAATTTCACATGTGATTAAAAGGAACGAAAAATCTCAAGAGAACAAAACATGAAGTAAAATATGGACATTTGAGCAATTATCAGAGGAGACAAAAGGCCTTGAACCGAAGAACATTTTCTCAAAAGTAATTTTTCAGCTGTTGGATATCAAAAGAGGCCAGGCTTATTCTATGTAAAGCAAGACTTCAGAATCCTGCTTTAAAAACTATGCCAATATGGAAATAATTCTTTGTATTTTATAGCTTTATGAAGGCTTTCATCTAAGAATCTCAAAAAGGAAATGAAGTAAGAGCAATGATTGAATTTTTGAATATTAATGACTTCAAGAAAAATGGAAGCAATTAAAAAGAAATAGAAATGTACTATAATGAAAGTCACTTTTTAATGTTACACATAAGGCTAGCCTGGATGGTACAGAACAGTGCTAGTTTATCGTGGCTATGATTATGTTTCTGAGTTTCTTTCTAAGCAGTTAATTATGCCACATGAGCAGGGCGGAAATGTCTCGGGGGAAGATGTGTTTCACTCCAGCAATGAGTTGTCCCTTTCACAGCTATCAGAACATGGTAGTCATGAAGCTTTTCAATATTAAAGCACATAGCAACCACATTCAGTATTGTTTACAATCCCAGGTCACAAACAGAAAAAAACACAACACAATATTTTAAATCTTAAAATGTTATACTGTTCTTTACATTCAAGGCCACTTTATTAAGTAGCAACAGTGGCCTATAAGGTATGATTTACAGGCCTCTAAAAGTCCCATCTGCTCCAAAATGACAGCCATATATTGAAAAGTTTCTTACATGGCCATCTTTATTTAACCTCCTATTTGTCAAGCAGGCTCTACACTACCTTATATAGAGGGTCTTTGTGCAAATTGCAAAACAAACACTTTTAGGCATCTTAATACAAGACAGACTTTCCCTCCTGGCTGAATCAGCCTCAAAATAGAGTGAGAGGTTTGACAAGTATAGAAAGGGCTAGATTTTACCTCTGTCCTCTCTACTTGGCCAGATGCCTTTGTACTGTGCAAGTATACAGCAGTACACACAGCACCCTAGATGCCCTCTGGTTAAGAAGCTATTGTCAAAAAGCCATCTTAAAATGCAAATTACACTACCTAGGAAGAGATAAGAATATGCCTGAAGTTGTATTAAGGGCTTAAATTAAAAATCAATGTCCTTTTAAATGTTAATTGAATTGTTAAAATGCTATTTGTTAGAATTTATTATTGTTCACACCACCATTTCCCATAAAAGGGTCCTGTCTCCAGTTCCAATTCCCTTCCCATTGGCTGAAGTCCCCAAGAAGAAAAAACATGAAAAGGATACCTTTGGATGGTTCACTGATTCCCATTGATGAACTGAGACACATAATTCAACACTGGGGAATAAACTACATATCTGTATGTATATCAACCCTTCTGTGCTTTCTCTCTGGAGATGTCCCTGACTGGGCAGAACAACTTAATTCAAGAGAGCAAAAGGTGAGCAGGATATTAGGAAACATTTGACTGCAGATCTATGCCATATTTTATGATTATTTTAACACTATAAGTTTGACTCCTGCCTTATTTCTTAATTGATTCAGAAGTTGAGAAGTAAATACAGTGGTTTCCTGATGTCCAATATTATTTTTTTGACAGTAACCATTAGCATTGCTTTTCTAAAATAAAATAAAATTTCCTTTCTTAATGGCTTTGGGTCCCAGAAATAATTTGGACATTGGTAATATCACAATGTTATTTGTCATCATTATATTTTCAATACCAATTTGTGAAAAATATTTAGGGTTGTTACTCTAAAGCAAGTATCAAATTATTTATATAAAATCTTGTAAGCAGCTGTCAATCAGAATTCGAGTATATAGCTTTCACTATAATTAAATGAAATAAAAGTTAGATCATTAAATAGAAAATATTAAATTAAAAAAAAACAGTGGAGAAAAGGAGATAACCCATAATGTCCTCCCAACTTCAGAATGTTCCCAAGAAATTCCTAGTCAATGGCTTTTGGTAAACAGTCCATGCTGAAAAACCAATTTATTTGAAAGGAAGAGTTGTTAATTACAATATTAAAACAGAATGTCCTGTAATTTTAGAATCTCCAGATGCTATCAATTTGAAAAAAACAAAAACCAATAAGCAGTGATTTAAAGTCATAAGATCTATATCAAAGAAAGGCATGGTGTAGATTTATACCTTGTTCAAACAAAAAACAAAAAACAACACAAAAAATAAGCTTTGAAAAAGAAGATCTGTTCAGACCACACTTGGCTTTAATGATGAGAAAGAAACTCATTGGATAAATTATCATATCCTGAATGTTTATTAATAGTTTGTATACTTTTTAAGTCTGATAATCTATATTTAGCCTTACATTTTTAAGGGGTAAATAGTTTCTGTAAACAAATAAAAGACAGTGTGTTTTTGCTATCTTAAAAAAAAAATGTACTCACACATTAAGACTTCTTACTCAGATAATGGTAAATATAAGTATTTCTACATTTCAAATGAATCAATGAACATGGAAGATCAACATAAAGTCAAGTTTAAAGGGAAACAAACTATATAGATAAAGACTTAGCTATGTTCATAGGGTGATAGTTTGTGATTTTCCTGAAGTTCTAGACAAATAATACTTGACCTGAACTCAAAGTGAGTATATCTAACCCAGTACCAGCCATTCCTGGAAAAATAAATTCTCCATATAATACTTCTAAATAATTTACTAAGACAAAGCCCTTATTTTGTACCTCACTGTTAAAAAAATGTTATATATGTGTATATGTCATATATCCAAGTATTAACTATATAACTATATTTATAATTATATAGCTACTAGAGGCCCAGTGCACGGATTCATGCACCAGTGGAGTCCCTCAGCCTGGCCTGCACCCTCTCGCAATCTGGGACCCTTTGGGGGATGTAGCAGTGTGCAAAGTGGCAGGTGGCTGGGGAGGAGCCCTAGCCTGGTCGGGTGCTGTGCTGCTCCCGCTCATCCTGGCCCCACTGTGCCTGCCTGTGGCTGCAGCTCGGTAGCACTGCCTCAAAAGCAGGAGAGGCTCCCACCATGAGTCCGGCTTCTGGCTGAGCGAGGCTCCTGCTGTGGGAGTGTACTGACCACGAGGGGGCAGCTCCTGCATTGAGTGTCTACCCCCTGGTAGTCAGTGTGTGTCACAGTGACCCGTCGACCAGTCGAGCAGTCAACTGGTCATAACGGTCGCTTAGGCTTTTTTATATATATATAAATGGTCGCTTCATAACAGTCGCTTAGGCCCAGCACATGAAATCTGCGCAGGTAGGGTCCCTAGGCCAGGCTGCGATTAGGGCCATCTTCCACCCATTCGCCAGTACCCAGTCCCCACCCACTGCTGACACCCACCCCGGTTCGCCATCTGGCAATCTATCGGAGCCTGTGGGCCACTGGGAAGGACCAAGAGGTCAGCCGTTCTGCCTGCTCACCAGTCCCTAGTCCCGCCCCACTGCTGACACCCACCCCAGTTCCCCGTGGTTCCCCACTGGCCATCCAACCGTTGGAATCTGCGGGCTGGAGGGAGGGACCGAGAGGTGGTCAATGCACCTCATAGTGACTGGTCAATCTGTCATTCTGGTCATAACGCCGTGATGGTCACTGGCTTTTTGTTATATAGGAGGATAGATAACTATTTTTTTGTAATGAAGGAACAAAATCCATTGCTAGTAAACTCTGGTTAAAGGAAAAGAAATACTTCTACTCAATATGAAACATTTATGAACTAGTTCCAAAATACTTCATGAGAACTGGGGAGCAAAAAAATATCTGAATATTTGAAAGCTAGTAATGACTTTTAAAAATGAAAATAACAATTTAAGAATAGTTTCTGGTGAAGGCCTGGGGCAGAGGGCAGGGGCAGGCTAGAAGAGGTTAATGGGGAACTGGCCAACCACAGTCCCATCTATAGTCCCAGGAAGAGTAAGGTGCTGGCTGCAGCCCCACCTGGTTAGTTCTGTCTTAATCACCACACAGCAAAGCGCCTGGGAGGAGTTTGGCCCTCCTGTGCATTGGGTAATAGGCATACAGATCTCTACTGGCTGTGGGCCCTGAAGCACCCTTGAACCATTCTGGCTGCTCTTGGCCACGGTCTGTGGGCCCCTGGAGATGTGGAATTAGACTATAACTCTCAAATGGGGCAGCCTTTGAAGTCACTCTTTTGAATATAATGAAGGACAATATTGGCATAAAGTGCATCCAAATTTAAAGTACAATTGGATAAAAAAGTTAAATATTTGTGAATGGAGTTCTAAATCTTCAGGCTCAGTTTATTCATTTAATAACTATAGTCTTCTGCCTTTTAAAAATATAGTCAGCACTGTTACAGAGATAATTGGAGTTGAGAGATGATGCGCTGTAAAAACACAGGAACATTCCAGAAGAGAATACATCTAAAAAAATTATGCTTCAGACATTTTCATTTATTTCAAAGATTTTAAATGAAAGCATGAAAACCTATTCCCCCTAAGGCTTTAAGCAGTATAGCCTGGATCATTTCAATTCCCACAAGCTCTATTTCTTGAATGGCATTTACAAGTAAGCAGAACAACCTCTGCAGTTGACTTCAAATATGTTTCCATATGCCTCATAGGAAAAATGGGGGCGGAAAATACTATAGCCCATGAACACTGGAAGCCAGTGTTCCTGTATTTAAAGTTATTTTTAAAGACTGTGTCTACAAAGTACAGCATGACTTGATAATTTGGCAACTGTCTAATCAATATAATCAAAAACAAAGCCAAAATTCAGGATAAAATGCCAGCTCAGAAGCTTGTGTGTGATAATTGCCAAGCTGCTTTGTGACCTTGTGATTTGTAGATAAGATCACAGACCAAAATATTTAAAATTTATTTCCAATGGGTTATGCTTTCAGGAAAATAGAGGAGATTCATTTTCCCTATTCTTTTAATTAAATAAACTTAATACCCTCAGCATTATATATAAAACATAGATTTTCAAATATGGAGAGAAAAATAGGTAAACTGGATTGGGAACTCGGGACCAAAAAAAAAAAAAAAAAAGACATGCTGGTGGGTTGCTTTAGTTTTCTTTTCCTTCATATATTTGGACTTGGAGCTAGAGATACCAGTCCACTGAAATACCAACAGGCATAGATGATAAAAGCCCAGCAAAAGCCTTTATAGCCAAAGGGTTAGGAGGTAGGCAGGCCAGAAGGACATAAAATCTTGTAAACAATAACTGTCTTTCTATACCACAAATTTTTTGAAACTTAATATATGATAATAAAAAGTTTAAACTTTGTGGCCCATAGTTTATCACAAGCTCTTTCAAAAATGTATTTCTCCTAAAAAAATGAGCCATGATAATTAAACTAGAAGGTAAAGTAGTTAATATCGGCACCAATACTTCTGCAACAATAAAAAATAGAGCAGGTCCCTCATTATACAAGTCTGTTTTTATATCATGTAAGTTTGATTATTGGACTGAATTATTTGTTTTAAATAGGATCAAATTATTACTGTAACACTTTAGAAAATAGTCTTTAACTATTATAGTGGTAAGTTCAAAGAATAGGAATGTGATTTCTGAGTAGTCTAAAGAGTTCAGGAGTCAAGCGCTAAAACCTAGTATAGCACTGCATAATCACTACCTATTAATAAATCTGTCAATACACGTAGATCATAATGTCAATTCTTCTACTTCTTTTGCATAATAATACTGATAGTGATAATTTTAGCTTAATATTTCCGAGTACAACTAGATTCAGGTTCTATTTTGCATTACATCAAAAATACTTCAACTGCTACCATTTTATAAATGTATTTTTGTATAGTATTTCATACATACATACAATCGCACATAAAATTTAGGAATATATCCTAGCTGGTATTAAGATAAAAACAAAAATTCATTGCTACTTCACTAAGATTTTACTCAATAAACATTTAGTATTTATTTATACATCATGTGAAACCGATTATAGACAAAGAAACAATTATGCCAACCAAGGAAGTGCTCTTTCAGTTTCAGAAATCCTACCACTCATTCCCGCCCCCCCCCCCCCCCCGCGCCCCATATTCGCAGTATATTCTTACATTTCGCTTCAACTTTAAATGACCATATTTAAAAGATTCCTGACGGAGTAACGGCAGCACGTGGCCCAAAAGAAGTCCCTAGTGTGAATGCCGCACCAACAAAAATAATTTGGCCTCCACCCAGGGACAAATGTGCTTCCTGGGAGCCGTAGGGTCCTGGTAGGCATTTGTGAGACCCAGGCAGTCAGGAATGAGGGGAGCCTCTTGGGGAAGAGCCTGCACCCAGGCTGCAAATTGGCCAACCGCAGTCCCAGCCATAGACCCATCCATAGACCCCTCAAGACCCAGAAAGACTCAGAAAGAGTGAGGTGCTGGCTGCCGCCCCACCTGGTTAGTTCTGTCTTAATCACCACGCAGCAAGGGGCCTGGGCCGAGTCTGGCCCACCTGTGCTTTGGGTAATAGGCATACAGATGTCCATGGCTGTAGGCCCTGAAGCGCCCTTGAACCATTCCGGCTGTTCTGGACCACGATCTGCGGGCCCCTGGAGATGCGGAATTAGACTATAACCCTCAGATCCCACAGCCTTTGCGGAAATACAGAAGTCCAGGGCAGAAGTTCAGCACTCCGTTGTGTTAAAAACAAACAAACAAACAAATAATAATCCAAGAATGGACACTTGGAAGAAGGTAAAAGGAACGATGTGACTTAATCCATGCTACCCCTCCCCCAAGGCGCACAGCTCCAGCTCCACCCAGGTGCAGAGAGCCTTGGTTAGCCTCTGTTTTCTCCTACAAAACACTGCCCAAGCTCCGTGGGAGGGAGGGGTGGTTGGGGAGAGATCAACCAAAGAACCTGTAGGCATATATGCATAACCCATGGTCACAGACAATAGGGTGGTGAAGGCCTGGGCGGGAGCGGGGGCTGGCTAGACGGGGTCAGTGAGGGAAAAGGAGGTCATACAATACTTTCAACAATACAGATAACATTTTTTAAAAAGTAAGAGCGTGCGTGGGAGGTCCGCCAGAAGGACCAGTTTGGCTCTTGTCCCCAGTTATCTGCCAAAGAGAAAAGAATCCTACTGACCTTGTCACGGGCTCCAGCGGACGACTGTCCCCCTGCTGCTGGGGGAGCCTGGCCCGTGAATCCCGCACAGGCCCCAGGGCAGCTGCAGCGCTCCACCTGCTGGCAGCGCCTTATGAGCGCTCCCTCCCCGGGAGCGCAGTTTGGCAGACAGCTAGTGAGCATGCGCAGAAAGCCTGGGTGGCTGTGATGACTGCCTACTAGGAACAGTACTGGAGTGTGTGCCTTAAAGTTGCTGCGGGATCAGATCCAAATGTTCTCAACACTCACACGCACGTGCATGCACGTGCAGGGACACTGTGTGACGTGAAGCAGCTATTAACTAACCCTATTGCGGTAATTGTTTTAAATTATACATCAAATCACTTTACCGTTTATGTCGGAATAGTTTTAATAAAGAGACAGGTTTTAGCAACTTTAAGATTACTAAAAGCAAATGCTGAAGATTTTTTTTTTTTTACAATAACAGCGTAATGTTGAAGCATGGGCAATACTTCATTATATATGTTTTATCTTGAATCAACCAGTTTTTAAAATGTGTTTTCATGTACTCTGACCATTAAATGTATTATGATACCATAATCATTGTAATTGGGAGGACATTGTGATTAACATGGTACTTCTTTTTTTTTCTCCCCAGAATGTGCCTTAACTGCAATAATTATTTGAGAGAAATATTTAATGTGGGAAATATATGGAAAAGTGATGAAAATTCTTGCTCAAGGAAATTAAATTATGATTAAGTAATTCACTACATATCATAGGATCCTAATTCCTTACAATCTAAATTTAAAATATATTTAAAAATAAAGATAACAAGTATATGTACATTAAAAAGAATTTAACTGTACCATAATTCTATGTACAAAAATTCTATCTCCTCTGTACCAAACATGTAAATCAATAAATTTGGCAAAGGAAATTTCCTTTAGAGTAATATACAGAGTGGGGCAGAAGAGATTTAGAGTTGTTTGTATGGTAAATAATGAAATAATTAATAAATAATAATACAAGAATAAACTGTTTTGTGTACTCACAACTGTAACCCTACTTTTGCCCCACCCTTTATATACACACATACAAATATATATTTGAAAATAAAATGTATAAAATTATTAATGTTTTAGTAGATGCCTGTAGCTCATATCTATTACTATAATTAAGGCATTCATAAATAAATAAAGTGAGCTAAAAATTAACTACATAGGGCAGAGTTGTTTAATTATGAAGAACAAAGAACCAATTTTGCTAATATAACTAATCAGGGTAGGTGACACTTAATACGCATGAGTATTATGTCGGACAAACCTTTTTGCCCTTCCCTTTCTGTATTATGTGAAGCTCAAAGAAAGGACACTTACTAAGCTTTAGAAATGAGATTCACTGAAAATAGGACAAGAATTCACAAAATAAAAACCATTGACCAAAGAGACGTTTACTCGTTTCATGTCCCTCTTTTATTCCTACACTTATTTCCATTTATTTTAAAGCATTTATCCTTGTTGTTTTTTGTCCTTTTACTTGGCTAACTTCATCATCAAGGGGGGGTTTGTGTCTTTCAACCACTAAGAACGTTTTCCCCCTTTATCTCAGCACCCTTCCTGCCTACGCAGGCCAAAGATCCTTTGCAGTCAATGGGAAGTCCACATCAGAGGTGATTAGTAGGGTTCAGAGCAAACAAGAATAGCTTCCTGACAAAGGCATTATACCTTTCCACAAATATCTCCAGCCTGGAGTGTCACAACGCTTTTTCTAAAAACCCAAGTTACTTACCTATATAATCAAGCTCAGTTTTAGTCCCTGTGCCTGAGAGCCGAGTAAGGCTGTTTATTTGACTACTTGGGACAAAGGTCTCTTTGGGTCACATGTGGAACCATACAATTTTCCTCTCAGGACTTCTCCCATAGTGTGACACTATCCCGGTGTGCCATCCTTCATAGAATATTGTAAAGGACCTGAAAAATTATGACAGAGTGAAATGGAAAAGGTAGCTGCTGACAAGCACAACATGATGAGACAGATAGATGTTGAGATGGCTATTGCACCCTGACAGCTGACTGTAAGCTAATCAGGCAAAGCACTACTGCCAAGGCCAGAGAGAAATCTGGCAGGAGGAGAGGAGCACGCGCTCGTAATTATGGGAAACTGAGCAGCATGTTGTAATGGAAAGAGGACTGGCTATGCTCTGAATGTGTCTGTGCTGCAAGCCCCTGCATATCTTTGGGGAAGATAATCTATCTCTTCGAACTTATTTTTGAATGAAAGAAGTCTAGAGAAGACATTTTGCTCCCTCCCATAATCCCACAATAAGAAATGTCACATAGTTTACTCATCCAAAGATTTTCATCATATCACTGGTGCTGGAGACTAGTTGGAATTTAAGGACCAAGAAATAAAGTAATCTACAAAGGCCCATTAAAAGAAGGAGAAAAAAAACACAACGGGATACAAGACAAAAATAAATGCCGTTTCTTCAGAAACGTCACTAACCTGAAAATGAAAACTGGAAAAGAGAGTGGCTGTAGCTGATGTCAGCTGCAAGAAGATACTGATTTTGGATGGAAATGCCTTCTTGCACCTCATCACATACATCATCCTGTCATCTGTAGCTACTTCTTGTTTTGAACTCAGTGAAGATATTAAAAGAAGGAAACTTTGCTGCCACCTCTTGGGGGGAGGGGAAAACAGACACATGATTCTTGAATATTTTTCTTTTTATCATTCTTTTTAACTCCTATATATCTAATTACTTACAATGAGAAACTGGTGATTGTCGAATTTTCCAGCAACAAGTGTATCTTTGCATGGCCTAGAAGTCAGACATAATATATACAAAGCATAGGGCTGCAAATGTTGGAAAATCCATTAATTTTTATTTTTATTTTTTTCTGGGTAGGAATAAATAGAAACCTCAGCAGGAACATGATTTTCATAGAAACAAGCCAGGCATGAAGTAATGAAAAGAAGACCTGCTTCCAACAGAAGCTAAGTGGTAAGAGCAAATGAAGTTTATTTTGACTATGAATAAACCAATTTAGTCAGTGAAAGACAAATTCCAGGGATATTTTATTTTGTGAACAACATTAATCCAAGCAAAATCTATAAATGTGAGCCAAGTCTCTAGAAAATAAAAATATGGAAAAGGTCATTTAATTCTGGGGGAAATTTAGACAAGGGAGAAGTAAAATCCATAAGCTCTGAAACAGTAAAAATTTGCATAAACACATTAACACAGTGGTTTTAAGAAATATGAGTTATTTTAAAATGAACATGACATGAAGAAAATATCTCAGCAAATGAGATATTACTTTCTGTGGTACTTTTTTTTTTTCTTTAGTAAAATAATTGGTTTCTAAGTGAATGCATTTCTAAACAATAATTAATGAGAACTACTGACACTGGAGGTAGGAGAAAATTATATTCATGGGTAATTATGGGAGAAATTAGTTCACTATCTCTTCTTATAAAATAAATGGCTAGTTATTTAAAGGGGAAAAAAGGATGAAAAGAAAACATATATCTTTTTCAGCATGACATCATTATATTGGCCTATCTAATAGGAAGTAGAGCCAGGATGTAAGCACAAATTTCATTTTTATGTTATTAATAGAATGAGTTATATATTGAGTGAAAGATTGAATATGAGAGTAGTTGGCATATTCTAAGTAATCGTTAGTTATAAAGAGAAGTCAGAATTACCTTCAAAATGTATTTGTAAATTTTGCCATATATTTTTCTGTTGTTAAGTATTGAGAGATATTTTGGAGATGCTGAAAAATCTATTCTTTTTAACTTAAATGACTCATGTTTTATTAAATTATCAATATACACTATATTGATAAAGCTCTACAATAAGTTTGAAGTTTCAAAGAGAATGTTTCAACATACATTATGTCTATTTTTTTAAAAATACAAATGCTGAAAATGTAAAATATATTTGAAATTTATTTATTAAATTCCTGCCTTCTGTTAATTGAAGTAGAAAGAACCCAAACAAATTAAAAAATGGCTGATTTTAAATTGTTGAGAAATTTGCACACAAATCAATCAACACACCTCACTGATAGGAACTTTTTATAGTTAATCAAGAAAAATGGTAAAAATCTATAAATACACTATTGTTATCTTTAGGCTATAGTAAAATTACACTACTTCTTTTCCATCTACTATGTATGTAGTGTATTTTTCTAGGTATCTTTTTAAATGTGTCCTCCAGTTTTATCCCCATTGTGCAAGTAAAAACTAATACACAAATATGTTTACTGAAAAGAGTCATATTAATTACTATACAAAATATAAATTAGCATGCCCTGCCAGATTTATACCTACTCATATGTTATTTTGAGGGTTCAAATCATCTTCTTTTATAATAGTAAGAAAGTGCATAGTTAAAGATTATGGATAAAATCAGGAAATTTACCAATAGAAATAGTTTAAACAGGGGCCTCTGAGCTTAAAATTAAAACCATTTTTTTCATGAAAAAAGTTATAGCTAAGCTTTTTTTTCTTATGAAGAGGAAAGAAATTAGTGACAAGTAGAAGAAAGAGAGAGAGGGAGGGAGGAGAGTGGGAAGGAGAAAAGGGGGAAGTGGAGGAGGGAGGAAAGAAAGGAGTGAGAGAAAAAGGACCATTATTCTGTTTCTGTTAGACTTCCTCCAACAGATTTTATTTTAAATATCAAATAAGGCCCTGGCCGGTTTGGCTCGGTGGATAGAGCATCGGCCTGTGGATTGAAGGGTCCCAGGTTGTATCCGTTTGAGGGCACATGCCTAGGTTGCGGGCTTGATCCCCAGTGCGGGGAGTGCAGGAGGCAGCCAATCAATGATTCTCTCTCACCATTGATGTTTCTATCTCTCTCTCCCTCTTCCTTCCTCTCTGAAATCAATAAAAATCTATTTAAACAAATAAATAAATAAATAAATATCAAATAAGTATCTGAGGATGATAACTTTGTGTATCAGTAAATACTGACCTTTTGGACACATTTTACAAATGAGAAAAAAAATCATAAGAAGCTAGGATATTAGGAAAGACCAACGTTAAATATTAGTTTTCTAATTTGAATAAATAACTACAAAAATGTGTAGTAACTATAGGGAAGGTCCAAAGAAGTGTGGTACGCTATCATTAGAAAACCTTTCCAAATGATATGCAGAGTATCTTAGAGAAAATGCTAATGATCTTCGAAGATTATAATTGCACCTTAAATAAATTTCAGTGCAAAGCCACCATTTAGGGGTTGTGCAACCCTGATGGATACCTTTTCTGTTCATACAGTGGCATCCATGGATTAGACACTGCTCTGTTTATGTGATAAGTCCTTGAATTACTTGGATAACCATCTGTGGACCACGAGCGGGGAGAGTAATCTACAGAAGAGCAGTTTCTAGATTCAGCTGGGTAATCCACAATGAAAAGTGCTGACAAGATGTCAACCCAATGTTCTTCCACTTTCCCTGCAGCCAAACCCTCTAAGACCCCGAATAAGTTTGCTCCCAAGAGAAAGTAGCAATGGTTTCCTTAATAGTAATAGAGAGTGGTGCAGTTTGATGAGTTTTAGCTTCCACAAAAACAAAGCAACATTCTGCCGGTGTCCTGCTGAGGATGTTTCTTCCTAAACTGATCCAGAAAGTGTAGTCCTAGTGTGCATTTGGATTGCTTCTTCAAGAGGATAATCCTCCTCACATAGCTCTCAATCAGTACCTGTTAGAAAAAGGAAGGAAAAGGGAAAAGGGAAGGGGAAGGGGAAGGGGAAGGGGAAGGGAAAGGGAGGAGCAGGGAAGGGAAGGGAAAGGGAAGGGAAGGGAAGGGGAAGGGAAAGGGGAAGGGGAAGGGAGGAGAAGAGGAAGGGAGGAGAAGGGAAGGGAAGGGAAGCGAAGGGAAGGGAAGGGAAGGAAAGGGAAGGGAAGGGAAGGGAAGGGAAGGGAAGGGAAGGGAAGGGAAGGGAAGGGAAGGGAAGGGAAGGGAAGGGAAGGGAAGGGAAGGGAAGGGAAGGGAAGGAAAAGATGTTGTGAATATCTGCCTCTTTTTCATTTTACTTATACATCTAGCTATATATGTAAAAGTGGATCATGAAATATTTAATTTTTTAATATGGATGAGTCAAAAACAATGTCTTCTTGTGACCAGTAGCTATAAAGCTGATATAAAAGCTTTTGCATTAGTCAAGATTTGATAAAAGAAGGATAAGCACTCTTAATGATATAGAAAAAGAAATGTATTTGTATTCCTACAAATTATACCTTGTGCATTTTTGGAAGCAGGATTGGCAGTCTGGCTGCCATGGCCTCTGTATCTGGTTTTAGGTCTAAATTCATGTCTAGAGGCCGGAAATGAAAGATAAATGTGGAGGAGGGGGAGAGAACGGACTAACTGGATGCAATATCTGACTCTTGCCTCCTCCAACCTTCTGTTGCACAACCCAGAAGGTTGGCTTTGCACTGAAATTTACTTAAGGTGCAATTATAATCTTCCTTGAAGATCGTTCGCATTTTCTCTAACAAAGATGCTCCGCATATCATTTGGAAAGGTTTTCTAATGATAGCGTACCACGCGTCTTTGGCCCTTCCCTATAGTTCCTCCCTGAGGAACCACACACACACTAGCCTACACCTCACAGAAGTTGAAGGAGAAGACCCAGCGGGAGCAGGCCAGGCTGCAGGTCTGACTGCTGCCCCTAAACTAGTTGAGATAACAGGTGAGTGATGTGTGGGAATGGCAACAGCACCTGGCCCTACACTAAACTTTGGAGCACAGAAGTGTTGCTGCTTTTGCTCCCACACAAATTTGTCCTCTGGACAACCTAACTTGACACCATCCAGTGAAGGAAATCTGTGACACATAGCTCCAGCCTAGCTAAAGTGACACAGTAAAAATAGCATCCTGGGTTTCATTGTAGAAAACAAATTGAGGTGACTGACATAAGTCTTGTGCTATGCCTTAACAGGGAAGACATACAAGAGACTTCCTAAGACTGCCCACAGCCTGCCTCAGATTGTGGAGACATCGTTCTAAGCTTTAATCACAACAAGGGAGTCTCAATAATCTGTCCAATCCAGAAGAGGTCATATGATGCCAACAATGAGAAGTAAGCCAGAAGAAGCAAAACATCTTTGTAAAAATTGTGTATGCTCAGTGTCCCCTTACACTTTCATAAATATACAGAGGATATAGATCTATAAACTTTAGAACAATATATTCTTTTGTACAATGGAGGATACACCAGAATCATCAGCATTTTATAGCCTCTAAGCTGAAATGGACACTGAAAGCAACGACTGAGTTGGAGTTCGGAGAGCTAAACCAGCTTTCAAATCATCATCAAAATAAAGCTTCTCTTCTTGCTGATCCAACCTGTTCATTATCTTCATATTTAAGAAACTATATTTTCTTCCCAGTAAGAAACAAGTGAAAGCCCTATATTTTGGTGACACAAGTAAATCCATTTGAATTTCAAGAACATGTACATTTTTCATTTGGAGAGAACAGTTAGAAATATGAATATTAATCCCATGCAGTTATAACCACATGTGTTTCATGAAATGCAGTTCAGAGGACCAAGTACTTGCTATCTTGTGAAATACCTCATTTTAATTGAATAAATAGTAGATGTGAGTTGCCATAAGAATATTGATCTGAAGGCAAATCTCTACACACTGAAGGCCTTATCAAGTGCTTTTTTGAATAATGCATTATAAATTATCTGGCTACTATTTCAATCAAGGATGGAGATGAATAAATTATTTTGAAATAGTTATTTATTTGTCTGCAAATGTTATGCTTTATTTAAAACAGATTCTTAGGAATTTAGTATTTAGGTCCTCCAGGAGGTTCGACAGGATATCATAATATATACTCTAACATGTTATTCTTAGGCATACACTTAGTGATTGCAAAAGAACTAGAGTAGGCCCTAACCAGTTTGGCTCAGTGGATAGAGCGTCGGCCTGTGGACTGAAGGGTCCCAGGTTCGATTCCGGCCAAGGGCATGTACCTTGGTTGCGGGCACATCCCCAGGAGGAGGTGTGCAAGAGGCAGCTGATCAATGTTTCTCTCCCATTGATGTTTCTAACTCTCTATCCCTCTTCCTTCCTCTCTGTAACAAATCAATAAAATATATTTTTTAAAAAAGCACTAGAGTAGGAGGGGGAAGCTATTGAGGAGAGAAGAAAGGATATTGAATATCAAGATATGGAAAGATAAAGTAAGGAATGAAAAGTGAAATGATAGATGAAAAAAAGAGGAAAAAATTAGTATGTATTTATTGACTAGTCATCAAGAAACTGTGTTAAATGTTCCCCTCTGTCATTTTGTCTGTCACTCTCTCTTGCTTATAGGTATACACACATGCACACCAATAAACAACATTAAAAAACACTTATTGAGCTCTAGCCGGTTTGGCTCAGTATATAGAGCATTGGCCTGTGGATTCAAGGGTCCCGGGTTTGATTCCAGTCAAGGACACATGCCAGGTTTGTGGGCTCAGTCCCCAGTGGGGGGCTTGCAGGAGGCAGCCAATCAATGATTCCCTCTCATCATAAATGTTTCTATCTCCCTCTCTTCCTCTTCCTTCCTCTCATTTCAGAGGAAAATATATTTAAAAAATAAAAAAATAAAATAAACACTTATTGAGCACGGTAATAAGATCTATAAACACAACAAAGAGTGAAAAACAGAGAACATAAAATATAATTGAGGAAGCTTTTATCTCCTTTTTGCCCAATCCCACCAGAATCAGTAGGCACGCTTATCTAAGAAATAATTATCTATTGTCATAGTTAAACTTGGATATCTTCTCTTTGAAACTTTCACCAACCCTACTGAATTGATCAGGAAAATTTTGTGTAGCCTAAGTTATTATTTGTGATAATTCTAAATGATCTTTGTGATAGTTAGTACTAAAAACTGTAACAGATAATATATCAATAAAAGGTATTATAATAGATACAACAGTTTTGGACAGTGGAATTTGAGACTGCCTACATGAATACGTTTGTAGATAGTTTTAGCTTGAGCTCCTTTTATGGGCCTTAAGCTCAGGGGAGACATTTTGTTTAATTTTTATAGTAAACTAGTGGCCTGGTGCACAAAATCTGTGCACATTAAAAGGGGATTAATTAGAGGAAATAATTTAATATCACTATTTGCCCTTTCTCTATAATAGAAGTGTCAGAGATGAAAGAAAATTAGTATAATGTATATGAAAACCTTCCTCCTGTCAGAGTCTGGGGTCCAACACGGGACCCAGAGTTAAGTCCCCGACCCAACACATGTGCCTCAAAATTGGGTGAGACCCAGACTTGGCCAGCCCCCACCCCCATTGGGCTAGATCCAGACCTGGTCAGTCCCACCCTTGTCAAGCCCCACCAGGCAGGGGACATAGCCTCAGGTCCCCTGGCATGGTGCCAGGATGGGGGGCATGGCCTGAGGTCCCCCAGCCCAGACCAAGGCAGAGGGCATGCCTTGAGGTCCCCTGTCAAGCCCTGCCAGGCGGGGGACATGGCCTGAGGTCCCCCGTCAAGCCCCGCCAGGTGGGGGGGGGGCACAGACTCAGGTACTCCAGACCGGCATTGGGAGGGGGACACAGCCTCAGGTCCCCTGTCAAGCCCCACTGGGCAGGAGGTATGGCCTGAGTTCCCCCAACCCAGCACTGGGAATGCACCTTGAGGTCCCCCATTAATCCCCGCTGGCTGGAGAGCATGGCCTGAGGTCCCCTCTCAAGCCCCACCAGGCAGAGGGGTACAGCCTCAGGTCCCCTGGCCTGGTGTTGGGGCATAGGGTGCGGCCTGAGGTCCCCAGGCTGGTGCTGGGGAGAGGGGAGCAATCTGAGTCCCCTAGTGCATCACCAGGATGGGAAACACACCTTGAGGTCCCCCATCAAGCCCCACTGGGTGGAGGACATGGCTTCAGGTCCCCTGTCAAGTCCTGCCAGGTGGGGGGTGTGGTCTGAGGTTCCCTGGCCTGGTGCTGGGATGGGGGGCGTGGCCTGAGTTCCCCTGACCCAGCACTGGGGTTGCACCTTGAGGTCCTCTGTCAAGCCCCGCTCAGTGGGGGACACAGCCTGAGGTCCCCTGTCAAGCCCAGCCAGGCAGGGGGGCACAGCCTCAGGTCTCCTGGCCCAATGCTGGGGCAGGGTGCAGTCTGAGGTCCCCTGGCCTGGCGCTGGGGTGGGGGAGCAGCCTGAGGTCTTTTAGCTCATCAACAAGACAGAAAGCATACCTTGAGGTCCTTCATCAAGCCCCTCCAGGCAGAAGGGGCGTGGCCTCAGGTGTCATGGCCTGGCACTGGGGTGGGGAGGCATGGCCTGAGGTCCTCTGTCAAGCCCAACAGGGGTGGGGGAGGGCATAGCCTCAGGTCCCTGCTGATTGCTTGTTAAGGCTCCTTATGGGAAGTTGGCCTCAGCTGTGGGTGCAGCCATCTTTGTGATGGAGTGATAGTCAATTAGCATAGTCCCTCTTTATTAGATAGGATCTTCAAAACAAATATCATTGTATTTTGTTTATAGATAAGATAATTGAAGCCTATAGATATTAATTATCTTTAAAATTTTTCTTACAAAGAATGAGTGGGAGATTGAAGGTTGACCTCAGGGGTTTATTATGCTAGTATTTATTTCTCACTGAATTTCAATCTTCTGTAATTGCTTTGAGCACACAGCAGAGGGTCTGGCTCATTAAATATTCCCATGCATCCAAACTTGATATGCACCAGTGTGGTTTTTTCAGTTGCCTTTGGTCACTGCCTGTTCTGATTGTTCACTTCAACCACCTTACCAGATGTTGCAAAATTTGAATTCACTTCTGGCTGAATTCATATATATTAGTAACAGCCCAGGATTGTCTTACTGTGTTAATAAAAGTCAGACAAGTCCTCATGAATAAATTGAGATAAATGAAGGTATAGTTTGATGTATGTTTATTGGATATTTTCTTAATTCTTTGTTGAGATGTTTGATTACTTTAATAAACTTAAAATTTTGCTGTATCTATGGGTGAACACACATTTAATGTAAGTTAAGTAAAATGCTTGCATAGGCCTATTAGTTATGTGCATCCAACCTATTAAGCAGCAGAAGTGAGTTTTGTTTTTTTTGCAGCAGAAGTGAGTTTTTGTTGGATTAAAGCTTTAAGACTCTTAGGGGATTGGATATTAACTCTGAGTGGAGTAAAAAAGATAAACCTACTGTTCATAATGTTCCTGATTAAAAAAAAATAGCAGGTAACTCTGAATTAGGTGTTCTTTACAGAGAAAGAATGAGTGGAGGAGAAAATACTACATACAGAACAGATGCAACTGATTTGTATATCTATTAGGCTGAATTTAAAGTTTGGCAATATCTCAATGTATTGACAAGGGCCCTATTGTTCATCTTCCCCCAAATCCTTGATCAGAGTAACAAATAAGTGCACAGACCTACAGAATCAGTTGAAGTTTCCGTGGTTTAGGTGCATGCATTTTAACAAACCATGTGCCAGGTAATTATTGTGATTGTGCACAATTGAGGAGCTCAGACAATCTGGACTTTTGGATAGGAAAATATAATTTAAATTCTTAGCTCCCCTGCTAATCATTTATATGATCTCATACATGTTTTATTTAATTAACCTCAGCAGAATTTTAATCAGTGTTTAGGAAAAAAATACGCTTGGTGCTACAGTTGAGTATCTTATTTTATAAAGTAATAAATTCAAAAGAGATACTAATGGATTTTCCATTTGGTTTATGCTTGTTTGCCTGTTTGTGTTATTTTTAAGAGATTTATGGGAACATGGCTGACTTGGAAAATGCAGAGATGAAGGGATACATTAACAGAAATTTAAGCACATTAAGATGATCTCAATAGTTTTCCAATATTCACAATTTAAGAAATTCTATTAATGTAATCAAATGAGTAACAGCTATGATTACATATGTCACTTAAACTCAGTGAGAATTTTCTTAATAGACTGGTATAACAGCATCAATGAGAATAGAATATACACATTTGACTTTGCCAAATTAGTTGCATGGTAATCTGGATTAACTACTTGTAGAATTCAATTAGACTAATTTATGGAGTACATTTGTACTAATCTTCTTATAAAACATATAGCTAAAATTTGAATCTTGGTCCTGGCCAGTGTAGCTCTTTGGTTAGAGTGTTGACCCACACACTGAAGGGTCTTAGGTTCTAATACTGGTCAAGGGCACTTACCTGGGTTTGATCCCAGCCCCAGTTGCAGTGTTCAGGAGGGCAACCAACCCATGTGTCTCTCACATCAATGTCTCCCTCTCCCCTCATTCCCCCACATTCCTACTACTCTCTCTAAAAATCAAGGGAAAAAGTATCTTCAGATTGACATATGAGGATTGACAATATGAGGATTGACAATAAAATTAAAAACAAAATATAGATAGATAAATTACATAAATAAATAAATAAAAATTTGAATCTCGGAAAAGAATTATGTTGCCGTGTGTGTGTGTGCGTGTGTGTGTGTGTGTGTGTGCGCGCGCTTGTGTGTTCATTTAATTTTAATATATATTCTGAAGGATATGTAAATTAATTGTTGAAATATATTCACATTAAAATTAACACTAATTCAGTCAAGAAACAACATGTGCACCAACATCATGGGAGGAATTCCAATTGATATATGAATAAATATATTTCATCTTTAGAAGAATACAGTCACAAAAGTGATTTAATTTCTGTAGGCTAACATTGCAAATTTTTATATAATTAAATGAAATTTTATGGGTCTTTTTAAATTTTGATAGATATCATATTTCTCCAATACTGCCATTGCGGTTAAGAAATTCTTAGCAACAGATGAGAGTACCCACATTCTTCTTTGCTTTTGGAGGCATTTCTTTTGCTAATCTGATATGCTATTTTAATTTGCATTTTCTTCTTTTTATAATCCTCACTGGAAGATATATTTCTTATTTATTTAAGAGAGAGACAGAGACAGAGACAGAAACAGAGACAGAGAGGGGGAGACAGAGAGAGAGAGACATATCAGTTGCCTCCAGCACCCAGCCAAGTATAGAACCAGTCACCTGGGTATGTGCCCTGACCAGGAATCAAACCCTTGGTATTTATTTCCAAAATGTGTGAAAATAATAGTAGGTGAGGCAATGCATTCTTTTTTTATTCCTAAATTTAATGGAAAAGACTTTAATATTTCATCATGTTGCTTAATGCTTTATACTGTGCTTTGAAAATTAACTTTATCCTGTTTAATTACTTTCTTTTTATTCCTATTTCATTTAGAATTTTAGTATAAATGGCTGTGTTCTATCATTTTGCTTTGTAGAATCCATTGTTAAATTAATTTGTTTTTGTTTTGTCCTTCCTTAATTTGTTTCTTTGTAGGGAATTTTCTGGAATATAAACAGACTGATCATATTATGCTGCTTTTATGAGATGCTGGATTCAATATACTAATATATTATTTTGCATGTACTATTTGTAGTTATATGTAACTAAACATTTGAATTATCTTTCTTGTTATGATATTAAGTTCATGCTGAATTCCAACTATTGCTTTAATCTAAAATATTCGTAAGGAAATTACCTTTTCTTTAATTGGCAAATAGAATCAGCTGTTAAAACATTGATGTTCCATTCTTTCTTTTCAAGGTGAAGCTTTAATTTTCTTTCTAATCTTCATTGGTATTTGCCTATTCTTGTTTTTAACTCTTCTTATGTAAATTAATTAGTTTATATATGCTAGAAAGTAATCCATTTTCTCTAGATTTTCTAATGCATTGCCATTATATATCATATAGTATTATATTATAAATTTAACTTCTTTTATTGGTAGGTATGTTTATCTTTTTCTATTTATGAGTTTAAGTTAAGATGTTTTAAGGAACAAGTAAAAAGGTAAAGAGAAATCTGGATAATCACATAACCTCTCTAAACAGATATGGCATATTAATTAAAATTTCCTCATTGCTTATTAATAACTGTGGAACCAGTTGTGAAAAATTTTATGTATATGGCCCTAACTGGTTTGGTTCAGTGGATAGAGCATCAGCCTGCAGACTGGAGGGTCCCAGGTTCAATTCTGGGCAAGGGCTCATGCTTGGGTTGTGGGTTCGATCCCCAGTAGGGGGCATGCAGAAGGCAGCCACTCAATGATTCTCTCTCATCATTGATGTTTCTATCTGCTCTCCCTCTCCCTTCCTCTCTGAAATCAATAAAACTATTTTTAAACATTTATGAATATGATACATTTTTAAATGGGAAATACAAAAGAAAAAGATAAGTAGAAAAGTAAAGAAGGTATGAAAACTTAGCAACTATGTATAGACCTCTGAAACCCCAAGGTTCTGTTATTACTCACAGTTATTTTGCTTGGATTTCTTGAAGCCAAGCAGTTTTCTCAGTAGTGGCTCCCCTCAAAGGAATGAGTAAGGGATTGACAAAAACAGAACTTTCTATGAAGGTTTATTTGGTCTTATCAAACCATGAATTTTAGAATTTTATTATCATATGATAGATTCTAAGAAGTACAAATTGGCAGTTACAATAGTCACAGGGATATAAAGTATAGCATAGGGAATATAGTCAATAATATAATAACTATGTATGATAACGTGAGGATTAGACTTATCAGAGGGATCACTTTGTAAGTTATATAAATGTCTAACCATGTGCTGTGCACTGGAAACTAAATATAATGTTGACTGTAAACTGTAATTGAAAATTTTAAAAACATTTTTTGAAAGAAAGTTAAAAAATATCTGGTGATAAGATAGGCTCAGGTCTTGTTATATCAGCAGCTCACCAACATCATTGAGACCCATTTCCTTTCAGTATTTTTTCGGTCATCCTCAGGATATTGCTTTTCCTCTGACCATAGTATTTCTCAAACGTTACCTGTATCAGAGTTACCTGGAGGGCTTGTTAGTGGGGTGTGGGTGCCAGAGTTTACATTTTTAACGTGTTTCTGGGTGATGTTGATGCTGCTGGGTATACCATAATTTGTGAAATAGTCTTAGACTGACCCTCCTCAGAGCCCCCCAAATAGCTGGAAACCTGTCAGGCATTTTATACAGATTATAGTATCCTTAGGGCAGAAAATAAAATATCCCTATATAGTATCCCATATTAGAAATAACTCTTTTCTGAAGATAACCAGTTTACCTGATTCTCATTTCTTATTCTTTTTAGAATTGTGTCATATGTTTCACTAAACCAATGTCTTTGCAAGATGATTGAGTTTATTAGTATTTGTTTGAACCTATCAAGTTTCACCATCCCTGCCATCTGGCAATCATCAGTTTGTTCACTGCATTGATGAGTCTGATTTGTTTTGTTCATTTATTTTGTTCTTTAGATTCTACATATAAGTGAAGTAATATGGTATTTGTCTCTCTCTTACTTATTTTACTTAGCATAATACTCTCTAGGTCCATTCATGTTGTTGCAAATCGTAAGATTTATTTATTTTATAACCAAGTAATATTCCATTTGATATATGTACCACATCTTTTTATGTACTTGTCTATTGATAGGCACTTGGGCTGCTTCCATGTCTAGGCTATGGTAAATAACAATTACTTTCCAATTTTGATATTTTTTAGTATTCTGTTTAGAGATTTTTTTAGTATTTAGTTTAGATAATTTTTCTTAATTTTTAAAATATATTTTATCGATTTTTTACAGAGAGGAAGGGAGAAGGATAGAGAGTTAGAAACATTGATGGGAGAGAAACATCGATCAGCTGCCTCCTGCACACTCCCCACTGGAGATGTGCCCACAACCAAGGTACATGCTCTTGATGGGAATCGAATTTGGGACCCTAGAGTTCACAGGCCGATGCTCTATCCACTGAGCCAAACGGGTTTGGGCAATTTTCTTAATTTTTAAATACAAAGTTCTTTGGTTATGTTTCTACTCTGTGTTATTGAATTAGACCATATAAAATACTTAACCTCTTAGAACTAAATAAGTATATTAACAAAGTAAATGGTAGATTTTTGTAAGTGATGTTAGGGTAAGAGAAAATGTTTTTCTTTTCTATAGACAACAAAATTACATATATATAATGTTTATAAACACATACACATTTGATCTGTTTTTGATGACACATTGTTCAAATCCTCCGTTATTACTGATTTATGTATATTTGGCTTGTCACATTCTGAAAAGTATATGCTAAACCATCCACTAAACTTTTATGAAGTTGTACTTTTATAAAGTTCTCTTGCATTGCAAACTAATTTTTATTTATTGATTTGACTTCTTGTCATTGGTTCATAAGCAATTAGTGTCCTTGTGGATTTAAAGTTTTATTAGCATGTGTCTCTCTTTCTCCCATATAACACTGTTAGCCCTTAGTTCTAATTTGTCTAATATTTATACTAATATGTATGATTTCTTCATTTTTATTTGGTTAGCATATATTTGTTCAAGTCTTAGTTTTCATGTAATCAATTAATTTAGTTTGTTTCTTATAAATGTTATGTAGCTCATTGTGTGTGTTTTTTTTTTCATTGCACTAATCTTATTTTATAATTCTAGTGTCAGGACTCAAATAGTTTATTTTTCTCATCAGAGAACAATAACTCACAAAGTATGTGCCAAACATGAGCATCTATCAACACGCACTATCCTGAGCCAGAAGAACAGTAATTTTTATAGTTAAAGTTGGAGTAGTGTTAAATATTCTCTTCCCTCATGTAGTTGAAACACATGCTGATAATTCAGTTAATCTCTTAGATCCCCAAAGGAAATATGCTCTCCCTTACATTTCAAAAAGGGCATTAAAGACTAAATTCAAGATGATGTGTTACAATCAAGTTCCAGTAGCCAGTTCATATTAAGCCTTTAGGCCTCAATAATTTAGAGAGTAGTCTAGTGACTATAATCTTATATAAAGGTGGGGACTTACCTTCCCTGGAAAGGCCAATCCACATTACTATCAGGCCCTGCATCACTGTAGTACTTTAAAATATTGCACAGGCACCCCCAAAGTCAAATGGACCCTAGCCAAGACACCCAATCTGACAATGTATATATTTTGATAAGGGATTTAGTCAATCTACATTTAATATAGTAATTGACAACTGATTTAATTCCTCTCCCTCATACCTACTACTTAGCTACTTTACTATGCATTCATCTTTTCTTAAAAATATATTTTTATGTGAATAAGTAATCTGGTGAGAGTATAATTTAAAAGACTAAAGAAAATGGCTTTATTTATTATTGATAAGAAAGGAAAGGATCAGGAAAAATTGAAAAGTAGAACAGATCTAAAAACTGGGAAAGGTAAAACATTAATTAGTAGTCTGACCAGTGTGTCTCAATTGTTGAGCAACGACCTATGAACCGGGAGTTCATGGTTTAATTCCTAGTCAGAGCACATGCCTGGGTTTCTGGCTGGATCCCTATGCAGGTTGGGAGGTGTGCAGGAGACAGCTGATCGATGATTCTCTCATCATTAATATTTCTATCACTCTCTCCCTCTCCCTTCCTCTCTGAAATCAACAGCTTTTCCATCAGAATGAAACATTTTAAAACCTTTTACTTTGCTCTCTCATCCCTCTCCAATATGAGACCTTAATTTAGAATGATTTTATGTCCCTGATTTTAGCTCTGATTTTATCCCCAAATACCAGAGCCATGGACACATGCCACAGACTGAGAGCTATCAGAGGGGAGGAGGAAGGTGAATGAAAGCAGGTGAAGGGATTAGCCAAAAGATATCTATGAGTGACACATAGACACAAAAGTGTGGGGTTGACCAAAGGGACAGGGGGGCTGGAGCTTCGGGGAGGTAGGCTAAGATAAGGGAGGGGAGGATGCAGACATCTGTAATAGTGTCAACAATAAAAATAAAGTTAAGTAAATAAATTAAATGCCTTACTTCTGGATTATTACATATTTTTCTCACACATTTTATCATTTGTTTTAATAATAGTTAATTTCTTGTTGTACCCATAGTTACAATATTACCATCTATCAAAATTTAAGCATAAATAGTGTAAGACTTTTTGCTAACTACTGTTTGCTTAATATGTTGCATATGTTGAGATATCTGTACTGATTCTGTTGATATTTGATTATAATAAAGAGGAGTAAATATTTTCTGAATTCTTGCTTGTCTAAATATGTAGCATTTTGAATTTGACAGTGAAGGAGTACAATGACTTGGCATAGGATTCTGGAATTGCTGTCATTTTCCCTCAGTAGTCTATAGACATTCTTCCAATGTCATTCGCTGCTTGTAGGATAGCAGACAAAATATCTGTAAGCCAAGTTTTATCTGTTTCTGGAGGTTGGGAAGATGTCTGTTCATCATGGAAAAATAGGGATATGACTATTATGGCTATGAGTAAGCCTTCAAAATTGATTTTTCTATAGGTTACTGAATTTTTTTAAACTAAAGTTTTTCTTCAGCTCAGGGGAAATTCTCTTAGCTTAATTATCATCTCTGATATTTTTGTGATATGATTTCTATTACTTGCACAGGAGGTTTCCTTCACATGTGTTCTCTATCTTCTACTTCCCCCCTATGAATAGCATTTCCATGGGGTCTGTTCAGAAAATCTTCTTGCATATTTGCTAGCTTTCTCATTGCTTTACTGTTGTTAATTTTCTCACAATGAAATCTTGTATTTTTTCATTTAATGTACTTCAAGGAGAGACTTGTCCATCTTGAACAAAATCCATCTTCATTGTTCACGTTAACATGTGCCCTTAATTGAGCTGTAAGTATTTTATCTTCCTAATTATAATTTTAGGTTCAATAAGCCCCAGTGCCTTCTTTGAGGAATCCTTTCTCAGTGGTTTATTAATGACAAGTAAATGTGGTGGATTCTTCTCTAGAAAGCAGGTAGAGAAAAAGCTGGTAGAGATTTATTTCATTGCTGATATACATTGAAGAATATCATACCCCAAGTCTTACATATCAAAAGCCCTTCTCCCAGCAGTGAGAGTGGAGACAATCAATCCACAAGAGGAGTTTACCTTCAAGTCACCTGGAGTCAGCAGAATTTAGTAGGTCCTCCCTCAATAGCACCCAGCCAAGTGGTAGGCATAATTATTTTCTGATGGAATTTACTGGCTTCTGCATGCTGAACCTTCAGGCAATCAGGATGTCCTCATTATTTGCCTCAGATACAAAAGAAAATCACAATCTCTCAGGTGCTCTGTACCCTGTTCTTACACTCCAGTCCTGCCCTCTACCAGCAGCACCCACTCCCTGGTTGTGAAAACTAAATATGTCTTCAGACATTGCCAAATGTCCCTTTGTGGATAAATTGTATTTAATTAAGAACAATTGCTCTTGTCTTCTTCTTCAGGGATGACATTCTTTATAATAACAAGAAAAAAAGTTACTTAAAGATTTTTATGGGAGAAAATGGCAATTTAAAATTATAAAGAATTCAGTTGTTAACCTGCCAGTGCCAATTCCTATCTCAGGCATGTTTAATGATAATTCCTTAGTGGATATCTCATTTCTAAGTGCTTTTAATCCATGACCCCTACAGGATCATTCACAAGGCTCTTGGTATCAGGCTACATCAGTCTTGTCTTCTGTTCAGTTTCTTCCAATAATATATGTAATTGGTCATGCGGATAATTGCATTCACCTTAGTTCTGGTATTTCCTCCAACCGGGACTGAAATGCTTAAGTTCCATAACTAGTCGGGCTTCCATCAATAGGTTGACACACCATCCAGACAAGTTATCCTATAGAAGACTTACTCTTCAGTATTTGAGAAGTCATTGGGTCTGGGAGAAGAGCATCCACTGAAATGGAAGCAAGGGAAAATAAAAACTAAGTTTATGCTCCATCCTTTGTCTATTGAACTCTAATTTGAACATGGGTGTTTTTCTCTCTTTAATATTAACTTGCAGCCTTCACTCAGCTCCCTAAACCTGGCATACAGCCATTTCAGTTTGTTCCCTACTGGCAAAGAAACTTTTCCTATCAAAGGAAGTCATTAGTAAATTAGTCCCATTTTTAGCAAAAATATGTAGACATTTTGCTACCAGAACTTTACATGTATTAATTCAGATGGTGCTTAGAAAAGTACCTGGCATTCAATTAGGCATATAAGTGAAGCCACTCCATCATTAAATCGTTGAACTTCTTAATTCTATGCTAATTTCTAGGCTTTTCTAATAAGTTAGACATTCATCAGTCTAACATAGTATAACAAAGAATCTTGTGAATTATTGGAGTGGTCACACATATAGACAAATGAATTTCTAATTCAGAACTGTGGCTTTCTCCTGCTTGACATATTACGATAGTTCTCTTTAGCAGTAAATCCTACACTTGAAGGATAGTTTTCTTTATTGCTTTATATGTGATATCCAAAGCTGCCTCTGAGTGTTTACCTAAATTTCATTTAAGAAAACGCACTCTGATGTTTCATCAGGGAGTATATATCTCAAATCCCAAGTAAAATATTTAAAGTAAAAATAGCACCCACGATATCCTAATATTCCACCAGTTCTTTTTTTTTTTTTAATAAGAGAAGTTACTGCAGGTCCTAATATCTCTACTTATTTTGCAATAGTCCAAGTATTACAAGTTTCTTGGGCACTAAATTCCCTTCAAAATATTTATATCTAATTCTAGATGTGGCGTATTTCAAGTGGTGAGATCCACTTGTCAATTCTTTAAAATTAGTTCCACGTCTAAATCAAGAAAAAGTAAGCATATGTAATCTTCCATTGCTGAAAAGACAAACATAAAGTTTTTAAATGGGGGAAAACAAAAAGCATGTTTCTTGTCAGCTATAATTACTTACTGTTTAAAGTAATATATGTACACTATAATTAATTCTGTGTTACCTATATGCACGGTTATTTTATAATATTTGAACTATGACGACTTTAAAAAAAATAAACTGTTGGTAGGTGGAATCGATTTGATTCATGCCCAGTTAAGGCATCAGTGTTCCTGACGACGGTGAATATTGTCTATTGCCCTTGGATCTAGAGTTTCAGTAATGGGTTATATTATGTTATCCAAATTGTCTATTTGCCCCAATTTTATTAGTGAGTATTCTTCAGAGATACAGAACCAATAGGATAAAGATATTTATTTTCAGAGATTTTTTCCACACAATTGTGGAGGCAGAGAAGTCCCACAATCTGCTGTATGCAAGCCGGAGGCCTAAGAAAGCCAACAATTAGATTAGTTCCAGTCCAAACCTGAAGGCCTTAGAACTATGGGATCCAATAGTGTAAACCCAAACCTGAGCCCAAAGAAGCACTGATGCCTGAGGGCAGGGGAAGGTGATGTTCCAGCTGAAGCCAGAGAAGCTGCTCACCCTTCCTCTGCCTTTTATTCTATCAAGGGCCACAGTGGATTAGATGATGCCCACCTATTTAGTGAAGGTGATCTTCTTTACTCAGTTTACAAACTCATGTGCTAATCTCTTCTGGAAACTGGAAATAGTATTTTACTCTTTTACCCTCCCAGACAAATCCAGAAAAGTATTTTACTATCTAGGCAACCCTTGGCCAAGTCAAGTTGACACCAAAATTAATTATCACACACATCCAGAGAATAAGGATCACATTTGAAAACCTAAGCTTGTTGGGATAATGCATGCCAGTCTATCTACAGAATGTTGAACAAAAAGCAGTGTTTAATATGTTAGCTGCTAATAGCATTTAAATATATCTCATCATTCAAATATAAAATTGGAAGAAGTGCCTCTAAAGGGTAAATGTATAAGAACTCCATAATGATTATGTGACCTCATTGTGTCCCCAGACACCTGTCCCAAGACATTGTAAGAGTAGATTCACAGACCATTTAAAAATAATAAACTCTGGTTAATATAGTTATTTAGGGGATGGATTAGTCTAGAAATTATATTTTTCTTAATTTATCATTGGGACTCAAATTGTCAAAGAAAATGACTGTTTTGAGCATGGTATATACCTGACGCTAGAACCAAATCCAGCCCAACTACCTACATGCTGGGGAAATGGCTCTTTGTGTGTGAATTAAGGGTTTTAACAATAAAAAATTAGAAGACAACTGCATTGATAGAACTTTTTTCTAAAGATTATTTTATTTGCCACTTGGTACACCCAACTTTATGAATGAATGAGGAGAGGCGATGTTACCTTTGTTAATATAAAGGTCATTCATTTAATAAATGGTACATCTAGAATCACAAGTCATAGTTTTCCATTCCCTTATCCCACACTGAATGATTTTAAGTTGCTTTTGACTTCTTATATTTAAAAGTCTGGAGTTCTGCCTATAATTATAGCTAAACACAGGCCTTGAATTATTAATCAGGTATCCCATTCTCATTATTCTCTCATTACACTGTGACTTGTTGTACATTAGGAAAACTGTCAGAAATGTCACATTAAATGATTTCTAAACATCTCTCAATGAAGTGGATTGTTACCTAAAGATGATAGCATAATGTATATACATGAGACATATGCCCAGAGATGAACTAGAAGTCTCTGGCAAAGGGTTCATTGTTTTATTTGCAAAAGCTGGTTGTCAGTTTTATTCAGATTTTATACAATAGAAATAGATGATATTGTACTGTGACGAAGACTGAATATCTTTTAGTCAGACAAATCTTCATTTAAATTCCTCTGCTTCCTACTGGCTGTTAGACTGAACAAGCTTGTTAATCTCTCTTAATCATTTTCCTCTTTTATAGACAGATTAAATAATAGTTCATGGGACAAATTTAAGTATAAAATGAGATGGATTATGTAAAATACTTACCACAATTTTTTGTGAAATATTCAAAATACTTTTATTTTTATATTCATATCACATATATATGTATAATTGCAAGAATGCAGTAAGTTGTGTGATTCAATCAACGCATCTTAAATTATTGCTAAAATGTGTGAAACACTGTGCTAAGTTTTAAGAATTTGAAGATAACTAAATGCTTGATTTATCAGCTGATAAGGGAGATAAATATTAATAAAATAATCATACAAATTAATGTAAAATTAGAGTTGTGATAAGTGATAAGGAGAAATACATCGTGTTAAGAAATTGAGTCTTTAACGTTAAAGTTAAATTAATTTAAAAAAAAGGATCTTACAAATTGTATTGTGTATTTTAATATTTTCCAAAGAGCATAAGAAGTCAATAGCAGCTTAAAATAAGATGCTAAAATGATTGATTATTTGTGTTAAAAAGTTATATCCCCGATCAGAGCATGAGGAACAGCTGGTAGGAGGGCAAGCCTGGATGAGGAGAAGCAAATTACCAAATAATTGCAATATTCCAACCTACAGATGGTGGCAGATTTTAGTTGTGGATATTGAGAGAATTCAAAAGATTTCAGAAAAATGTATGATGTAAATGGACTGAACTTGGTAATAAATGAATAAGGATGATGGAAAGGGGATGCCAGTGATGACATCTATATTACTGCCTAATGAGATGAATGGTGTTGCCATTGCAATAATATCAACAGTAATTAGTAGTGCTAATGATATATTTGAAAAAGAGCCTGTTAACTTAAGGACAGAATGATCAATTTTAACCCTCCTATTGAAGTTAAATTGGTCCTTCTTAAATGTAACTTATAGTTCAAAATGGGTTAGAATAGAAAACAGTTGCATGTTGAGGAGGTGAAAAAAATGCCATGCTTCCAATACTTTCTGATCTTGGTCTTTAAAGGTAAGTTTTCTTTTAAGCAGGTATTAATAACAATGTATTTGGGGTTTGGGTATATATTAAAGTACAATATGTGACAACATTGTCACAGGGAGGTAAATTAGAATAGTATTAAAAAGTACTTCTCCAATATGTAAAGTAAGTAATGTTACTTGAAGGTGAAATATAATGTTAAATTTTTTATATATTTTTATTTATATAAATTCTCTCTCTCTCTCTCTCTCTCTCTCTCTCTCTCTCTCTCTCTCTCTCTCTCTCTGTCTCCATATATATATATATATCTCCACTGAATTACAAGACACAATTATAACTAATAAATAAAAAAGAGATAAAATGGAATTCAAAAATTCAATGAATTCAAAAGACAGAAAAAGATGAAAAAAGAAGCAAAAAAGAGTTTGGATATGTAGAAGGTAAGTAAGATGTAGATGGTATATTTAAAATTAATTATATTAATAATAAAAAGTAAATGTAAATGATCTGAACACACCAATTATAAGGCAGGCATTTTCATATTGGACAACAAACCAAGACCCAACTGTATGTTGCCTAAATGAAACACACTTTAGATATTAACCCTTTATCAGATTTATTATTGCAAATATTTTCTTTCATTATAGAGGCTATGTTTCTATTCTATTGTTTCCTTTGTCAGGTTGAGATTTTTATTTGATATAGTTCCACTTGTCCATTTTTGCTTTTGTTGCTTGTGCCCTTGCTATCATATATAACAGGTTAATATTCAAAATATATAAGGAGCTCAAACAACTCTATAGAAAAAAATAAATGGCCCAATTAAAAAATGAATAAAGATCTTGAACAGACATTTCTTCAGAGAAGACATACAAATAGCAAACAGGTATATGAAAAGATTACAAACATCACTATTTATCAGAAAAATGCAAATCAAAACCACAAAGAGATAACACCCACACTTGTTTTGATGCCTATGATCCAAAGAACAAAAAATAGTAAGTGTTGCGGATGCGGAGAAATTGGAACCTTTGTACAGTGTTGGCAGGAATGTAAAATGGTGTGGTTGCTATGGAAAACGGCATGGAAGTTCCTCAAAAGACTTGCAGTGGAATTAACATATAATGCAGCAATCCCACTTCTGGATATACTAGTATATGCAAAAGAATTAAAGTCAGGATTTGCAAAGATAGCAGCATTCTCACGATTATTGCAACATTAGTCACAATATTCAAGATAAGGAAAAAAAAACAAATTTCCATTGATAGATGAAAGGATAAAAAAGTGGTATATTCATACAATGAAATATTATTCAACCTTGAAAAAGAAGGAAAACCTGCCATATGTGACAATCTGGAAGAACTTGGAGGACATTATGCCAAGTGAAATAAGATAGTCACAGAAGGACCCACACTGCATGATTCCCCTTATATGAAGTATATAACATAGTCAGTCATAAGAACTTAGACGAGAATGGTGGTTTCCAAAGCTGAGGAAGACAGATATGCAGAGATGCTGTTCAATGTGTGTAAAGTAGTCAGTTAACCAAGATGAGTAAGGTATAAACATCTAATGTACAATATTGTGCCTATAGGTAACAATACTTTGTTATGCTCTTAAAAAGTAAGACGGCCGATCTCATGTTAAGTGTTTTTTTTCCCCCCAAATAATAATTAAATGAAGTAAATTAATAGAAATGCAGTAAATAGAAATACACAAATAGATTAAATGTAAAAGGACTGAAAAATATAACACTAGTCAAAAGAAAGCAGTTCTTCCAGATTGTCACATAAGACAAAGTTGATTTTAGAGCAAAGAATATTACCAAGGTTAAAGAAAACCCTTTCATGACAATAAGTGTGTCAGTTTATCCAGAGTACAATAAATCCTAAGTGTTTATGCACCTAATAATAGGACTTCAAAATTCATAAAGCCAAAAGTGATATACTGCAAGGAGAAATAGAGAAATCAAAATATATAGACAGATATGTCAATACCCCCTCTCAATAAATGATGGAACAAGAGACAGAAAACAAAGTTATAACCATTTTGTTCAACACAATCAAAGTTAACCTGTTTAATATTTATAAAATACTCTATTCTACCGCAATAGAATACACATGCTTTTCAAATACATATGGGGCATTTATCAAGATGAACCATATTCTGGGTCATAAAATACTCTATGTCTCAGTAAACATTACAAGAATTAAGCCCTATAGGACATATCTGGCAACAATGGAATTAAAGAAGATATATTCTTTAAATTTCCAAACATTTAGAAATGAGATAAACACTTCTAAGTAACCAGTTACTAAAGAAGAAATCAAAACAGAAATTGAAGAATATTTTGAACTGAATGAAAGTGAAAACACAACATATCCAAATTTATAAAATGGGTTCAAAAGCAAAGCGGTATATAGGAAATTTGTGGTCCTGAAATAAACTGGAACTGTATTAGAAAATAATAAAGGTATTCGTAATAATGGCCTTAGGTTCCCCCTTAAGAAACTACAAAAATAATTGAAAATTAAACCCAAGGTAATAAAATAATGGAAACCATAAAGATCAAAGGGGATATTAATACAACACAAATGCGGGGGGAGGGGTTACACGTGTAGTGGATCAACAAAACCCAAAACTGATTCATTAAGAAGATCAATTAATTGTTAAACTTCTAGTCAGATTGATCAGCAAAAAGGAGAAGACACAAATTGCAATATCAGGATTTGAAGCATTGACATCACTACAAAGTTTCTATATATTAAAATTATATGATAACATACAAACATACAAAATTCTTGAAACATACAAATTTCAATCAGGAAGAAATAGAGAAGTTAAACATATCTCTCTCTCTCCATATATATCATATATATATATATATATATATATATATATATATATATATATATACACACACCAGAGGCCCGGTGCATGGGGGGGGGGGGCGGGGGAGACTGTCCCTCAGCCCAGCCTGCACCCTCTCCAATCTGGGATCCCTCTCACAATCCAGGACTGCTGGCTCCTAACCGCTTGCCTGCCTGCCTTCCTGATTGCCCCTAACCACTTCTGCCTGCCAGCCTGATCACCCCCTAACCACTCCCCTGCCAGCCTGATTGATGCCTAACTGCTCCCCTGCCAGCCTGTTTGTCCCTAACTGCCCTCCCCTGCTGGCCTGATCACCCCTAACTGCCTTCCCCTGTAGGCTTAATCGCCCCCAACTGCCCTCCCTTGCAGGCCTGGTCCCTCCCAACTGCCCTTCCCTGCTGGCCATCTTGTAGCAGCCATCTTGTGTCCACATGGGGGCAGCCATCTTTGACTACATGGGGGCAGCCATTTTGTGCATTGGAGTGATGATCAATTTGCATATTACTCTTTTATTAGGTAGGATAGAGGCCTGGTGCATGGCATGGGTGGGGGCCAGCTGGTTTGCCCTGAAGGGTATCCTGGATCAGGGTGGGGGTTCCCTTGGAGTGTGGGACAGCCTGGGCAAAGGGCCTGAGGTGGTTTGCAGGCCAGCCACACCCCCGGCAACCCAAGCAGAGGCCCTGGTATCTGGAATTTATTTATCTTCTATAATTGAAACTTTGTAGCCTTGGCTGGAGGCCTGGGCCCATCAGGGTATGTGGAAAGCTTGGCTTCCTCCATTGCCAGTAAACCCAAGCCTCCTGCTCTCTCCATGGTTGCAGTCATCTTGGCTGGGGTTAATTTGCATACTTGCTCCTGATTGGCTGGTGGGTGTGGCTGGTGGGTGTAGTGGAGTGATGGTTAATTTGCATATTACTCTTTTATTATATAGGAGATATATATATATATATATATATATATATATATATATATATATATGTCAAATTGGTCCTTCATAAATGTAAATCTTGGTTAGAACAGAAAACAGTTGCATGTTGACAAAGTGAAAACAATGCAGATAACCAGTCACAAGGCAGTGGGGCATATAACCAACCCCAAGGATGTTCCTAAAGCAGAATTCTTTGAAAGAACCAATTAAAAGCCTGCATAGTATATATCTACCCTTAGACAAAGAAGCACACTCTCTTCTCTCTCTGAAGCACTAGGTTCATGGCTCTCCTATGGCAGGGGATATGGTCCCCTTCTCCCACGTGGCTTATGGCCATATGGGACGCCACACACTGATTCATGGACTTTAATTAGCTTGGATGCTGAATCACACCCAGCTGCAACATGGAATGGAAGCTCTGACCTGGCCTGCTTTTGGCTCTCTTGGAACCGCAGCTGCACCTTTTCTAGGACTGTCTTAAGGGGCATGGGACTTCAGAACCTGAGAAAAGAAGCCTTACTGGCAACCCACTTTGAGCCCCCTCCTTGCCTGTTGCAAGGAATCTATCTCTCAATAAACTTTGCTTCCACTTATCATCTTTGTCAGTAAACTCATACTTTGATTTCGAGAGACAATGAACTTGAAACCGAACAGAAAATTTGGCATCAACATCACTACCCACATATTAGGGTTGCTAAAAGTTAAAACACTGATTATGCCAAGTGCTGGCAAATTTCTTTTTATTAGCACAAACTGGAAACAACAATAATATCCAACACCAGGTGAAACAAACTGGGGTATATCCATACAACAAAATACTAATCAGAAATAAAAAGGAATTAATTCTTGATACATCCTAAAAATTAGATGATTCTTGGATTATTCTATAAATAATTATGATGAGTGAAGTAACCAATCAACCAAACAAACAAAAAGCACATGTACTTTGTGAGTCTCCTTATACAAATGTTCTACAAAATGAAACCTGACCTCTAGTGAGAGATATTTGGTCAATGGTTACTTGAAGATAAGATGAGCAGAGAGGATTGTTAAGGGCATGAAGAAAATTTAGGGAGATGGATATGTTAATTATATTCATTTTGTTTATTTTTTATTTTTTCTATTTTTAAGAAAAGCAATTTTAAATATAATAATGTTACATACAATAAACCTTAATATTTCAAGAAAAATGATTTTAAATATAATAATTTACATGCAATAAAATTTAATATTTAAAGGGAAAATATTTGAAATATAATATTACTGAAACTGTACTAATATAGTATAATATCACAAAAGTTGTAGGAAATATTAAAAATCTGCAAATAACAGGATTACTTCTATTCTAAAATATATTTTTCCTCTGGCTCTACTTTGGTTCATCAGTTTATGTTGTTCATTATATTGCACAAACGAGTGAGACTACATGACATTTTTCTTTCTCTGACTGGCTAATTTTGCTCAGCATAATGCTCTCCAGGTCCATCCATGCTGTTGCAAATGGCAAGAGTTCCTTCTCTTTTACTGCAGCGTAGTATTCCATTGTGTAGATGTACCACAGTTTTTAATTCACTCATCTGCTGATGGGCACTTAGACTGTGTCCAAATCTTAGCTATGGTAAATTGTGCTGCTATGAACATATGGGTGCATATATCCTTTCTGATTGGTGTTTCTAATTTCTTGGGATATATTCCTAGAAGTGGAATCACTGGATCAAATGGGAGTTCCATTTTTAGTTTTTTGAGGAAACTCCACACTGTTTTCCACAGTGGCTGCACCAGTCTGCCTTCCCTCCAGCAGTACAGAAGGGTTCCTTTTTCTCTACATACTTGCCAGCACTTGTCATTTGTTGATTTGTTGATGATTGCAATTCTGACAGGTGTGAGGTGGTACCTCATTGTTGTTTTGATTTGCATCTCTCGGATGATTGTGACTTTGAGCATGTTTTCATATGTCTCTTGGCCTTCCTTAGGTCTTTTTTATTGAAAAGTATCTATTGATGTCCTTTGACCATTATTTGATTGGATTGCTTATCTTCCTTTTGTTAAGTTATATGAGTTCCCTGTAAATTTTGGAAATTAAAACCTTATTGGACATAACATTGGCAAAATATGTTCTCCCATGCAGTGGGCTTTCTTGTTGTTTTGTTGATGATTTCTTTTGCTGCGCAAAGCTTTTTATTTTGATGTAGCCCCATTTGTTTATTTTCTCCTTAGTTTCCATGCCGTAGGAGCTATATCAGTAAATATATTGCTACAATATATATCTGCTATTTTGGTGCCTATGGATTCTTCTAAGATTTTAATGGTTTCCAGTCTTAAGTTTAGGTCCTTTATCCATTTTGAGTTTATTTTTGTGTATGGTGTAAGTTGGTGGTCTAGTCTCATTTTTTTTTTTGCATGTATCTGCTCAATTTTTCCCAACAGCATTTATTGAAGAAACTATCTTGACTCCATTGTATGCTCTTGCCCCCTTTGTCAAATATTAATTGAGCATAATAGCTTGGGTTGACTTCTGGGCTCTCTGTTCTGTTCCATTGGTCTATATGCCTTTTCTTGTGCCAGTACCAGACAGTTTTGAGAACAGTGACTGTAATATAGCTTGATATATGGTACTGTGATCCCTCCAACTTTGTTCTTCTTCCTCAGGATTACTACAGCTATTTGGGATAATTTTTATTCCAGATGAATTTTTGGAGAGCTTGTTTGAGGTCTCTGAAATATTCTGTTAGTATCTTAATGGGAATTGCATTGAATCTATAGATTGCTTTGGGTAGTATGGACATTTTAATGATGTTGATTCTCCCATCCATGAATATGGTATATTCTTCCATTTGTTTATGTCTTCCTCTATCTCTTTTTTCAATGTTCTGTAGTTTTCTGAGTATAGGTTGTTTACTTCCTTAGTTAAGTTTATTCCCAGGTATTTTAATTTGTGTGCAATGGTAAATGGAATGGTTTTTTAGTTTCTCTTTCTGTGAGTTCATTATTTGTGTATAAAAAAGCAATTTCTGGGGCTTAATTTGTATCCTGCTACATTGCCAAATTCATTTATTTAGTCTAGTCACTTTTTGATGGAGTCTTTGTGGCTTTCTATGTATAATAGCATGTCATCTGTGAATAATGCCAGTTTTACTTCTTCTTTTCCAGGGATGCCTTTTATTTCTTCTTCTTGTCTGATCACTATGGCTAGCACTTCTAGTACTATATAGAGCAGAAGTGCTGAAAGTGGGCATCCCTGTCTTGTTCGTGTTCTTAGGGGAAATGCTTTTAGTTTTTTTTGCATTGAGTATGATTTTGTCTGTAGGTTTGACATTTATGGCCTTTATCATGTTGAGGTATGATCCCTCTATTCCCACTTTGCTGAGAGTGTTTAACAAAAATGGGTGTTGGATTTTGTTGAATGCTTTTTCTGTGTCTATCGATATGATCATGTGATTTTTATCTTTCAATATGTTTATGTGATGCATCATGTTTATTTATTTAAGAACTAGAGGCCCAGTGCACGGATTTGTGCACTGATGGGGTCCTTCGGCCTGGCCTGTGACCTCTCATAATCCAGGACCCCTTGGGGGGATTTTGGACTGCCGGTTTTGGCCTGATCCCCGCAGGCCAGTCTGAGGGACCCCACCAATGCACAAATCCATGCACCAAGCCTCTAGTATGCATATAAAATCTTTGGTTAATATTTTCCTGTCCTCCCCACTCCCCTCTTCCTTCTGATATTCATCACTCTGTTCCATGTTTCCATGACTGTGCATTGAGCATTTGCCACTTGCTGGTCAGTGCGTGTCATAGTTACCAGTCAAATGGTTGGCTGGTCCCTTAGGTTTTTATATATAGATATTGTACCAGCCTTGCATCCCTGGAATGAATCCCACTTGATCATGGTGTATGATCTTTTTAATATATTGCTGGATGCAATTTACTAATATTTTGTTGAGGATTTTAGCATCTACGTTCATCCAGGATATTGGCCTGTAATTCTCTTTCTTTATAGTATCTTTATCTGGTTTTAGAATTATGATAATGCTAGCCTCATAAAAAAAATTGGAAGTGTTCCTTCCTCTTGGATTTTCTGAAATAGTTTGAGGAGTATAGGTTGTAATTCTTCTTTGAATGTTTGGTAAAACTCCCCTGTGAAACCGTCTGGACCTCGGCTTTTGTTTGGTGGCAGTTTTTTGATTACTCCTTCTATTTCATCAGTTGTTATTGACCTATTTAGGTTTTTTGTTTCTTCCTGATTCAGTTTTGGGATATTGTATTTTCCTAGAAATTTGTCTATTTTATCCACATTGTCCAGCTTGTTGGAATATAGTTGTTCATAGTATTTAATTACAATCCTTTCTATTTCTGTGGTGTCAGTGGTTACTCTTCCACATTTGTTTCTGATTCCATTTTGGTCCTCTCTCTTTGTTTCTTGATGAGTCTGGCTAATGGTTTATCAATTTTGTTTATCCTTTCAAAGAACCAGCTCTTGATTTCATTGATTTTTTTTGTATTAAGTCTCTATATTATTTATGTATATCCTAATCTTTATTATTTCCTTCCTTCTACTTACTCTGGGCTTTTCTTGTTGTTCTCTTTCTAGTTCTTTAAGTTGTAGGGTTAGTTTATTTTTTGAGGTATGCTTGTAGTGCTATGAACTTCCCTGTCAGGACTGCTTTTGTAGTGTCCCAAGGATTTTGGGTTTGTGTGTGTTCATTTTCATTGGTTCCAGGAAGTTTTTTATTTCTTTCTTTATCTCATTGCGTGTCAATGTTTCATTAACCCATTCATTGTTTAATAACATGCTATTTAGTCTCCATGGGTTTGAATGTTTCTGGGTGTTTTTACTGTAGTTGATTTCTAATTTCATTCCACTGTGAACAGAGAAGATGCTTCATATGATTTTAATCTTGAACTTGTAGAGACTTGTTTTGTGTCCTAACTTGTGTTCTATCTTTGTAAATGATCCATGTGCACTTGAGAAGAATGTATATTCTGCTGTGTTGAGGTGAAATGTTCTATAAATGTTAATTAAATCCATCTGATCCAATGTGTTCTTTAGAATCTCTGTTTCCTTGTTAAGTTTTTGTCTGGAAGATCTATCCACTGCAGTCTGAGGTGCATTAAATTCCCCTACTATGCCTGTATTGTTGTTGATATCTCCATTACAGTCATCTAGAAGTTTTGGGTTTTTTTTAATATATTTAGGTCCTCCTATGTTGGGTGCATATATGTTTACCAGGATTATATCTAATGGTTGGATCGATCCCTTTAGTATTATGTAGTGACCTTTGTTGTCTCTTGTGATGGTCTTCATTTTAAGTCTATTTTGTTGGATATGAATATTGCTACTCCAGCATTTTTTTTTCTTTTCCATTTGCATGGAAATTTTTTTTTTCCATTCTGTCAATCTCATCCTGTGTGTGTCTTTTGTTTTGAAGTGGGTCTCTTGAAGATAACATATAGTTGGGTCATATTTTTGTATCCATTCTGCTACCCTATCCCTTTTGATTGGAGCATTTAGTCCATTTACATTTAGGATTGTTATTGATAGGTACTTATTTATTGCTATTATATTTCTGTATGACTAGGTTTCTCAATTTCTTCTTCTCATTACAACAATCCCTGTAGCATTTCTTGTAATGCTGGCTTGGTAGTGATGAACTCCTTTGGCTTTTTTTATTTTATTTTATTTTTTGTCTGGGAAGATCTTTATTTGACCATCTAGTTTGAATGATAGCCTTGCTGGATATAATAATCTTGGTCTCAGAACCTTCCTTTCCATTACCTTGAGTACTTCATGACATTCTCTTCTGGCTTGTAGATTTTCTGATGAGAAATCAGGTGTCAGCCTTATGGGAACTCCTTTGTCGGTAACAGTTTTCTTTTCTCTTGCTGCCTTTAAGATTCTCTTTGTCTTTAATTTTTGGCATTTTAATTATGATGTCTCTGGGCATGGGCCTATTTGGGTTTTTTTGTTTGTGCCTCCTGAACTTGTGTGACTTTTTTCTTTTACCAGGTTAGGGAAGTTTTCTGCCACTATTTCTTCAAACATGTTCTTTATCTCTTTCTCCCTTTCTGCCTCTTCTGGCACACATGCTGTTCTAATACTGTTATGTTTCACATTGTTCCACTGTCCTCCTGTTTCTTTTTTATTGTTTTTTTTTTCTTTTTGGTTTTCTGATTGATATTTTCAATTCTGTCTTCTAATTCACTGATTCAATCCTTAGCTTCCCCTAATCTGCTGCATATTCCTTCCAATGTGTTCTTTATTTGTGTTATATCATTCTTTATCGTAGACTGTTCTTTTTTCATAGTTACTATATCTTTTTTCATGCTGTTGAGCATCTTTACCATCATTACTCAGAACTCCGTTTCAGATAAATTTCTTATCTCTCCTTCTTTTATCTCTTCTTTTGGAGAATTTTCTTGTTCTTTCATTTGGGGGTTATTTTTCTGTCTCCTCATTTTGGCTTTCTCTTTGGGTTCGTGACTATGTTTTATGTAGATCCTCTACACCTCTCAATCTCTAGTGCAGGATGGTGTTTCTGACTGATTAGATCAGGCAAAGACTCAAAGCCTCCAGATACAGCCTCTACCTACATACTGATAGGATTCTGACTTGAATTGCATCCCCCCCCCCCCCCAGCCGCCAGGCAATCATCCTCAGGTGTGATGAGAGTTTTTTTCCAACAGGGTGGGGCAGTTGCTACTGCTTGGAGGCTAATTATTATTTTTAATCTCCTAAGTGGCCTCAGGGCAAGGTGTTTTCCAATAGGGTGTATCAACTGTCTTCCCCCTAGGCAATGTAGATATCTATGTGGGAAAGATGTCCTCCCCTACATGAGGGAATGACTCAGCTCAGGAAACTTGGGGTGTCTGCCTTCTGAGCTCTATTCCCTGAATCCTCAATCCTGGCTTCTGCCCTCATAGCTCCAGTTCACTTCACCCTCCCTCTTCCAGAGCACAAGCTGGGTGGCTCCCCAGGGAATTTTGCGCATTGGCCCTTTAAGAGGGTGTCTGAATTTTCAGCTGTTACTCTCTGGAGGACAGTGTCCCACCACTTTTCACAGCCAGATGTTATATGGGTACCCTCATCAGTTTTGGCGCTCTCTGATGGGGGGCTCAGCTTGGGGGTTAGATCCCAGAGTTCTCAGTGGCAAACCTCCGCAGCTGAGATATCTCCCTGGGATTTCAGTTGCTGTCTGTGGGCACCTGACCAGCCCTTTCTCTCCTCTGCCTTTCCTACCAGTCCCTATGCAGTCTCCACTTTCAGTCCTTAGGTGTTAGGGTTTTCTCCTGTGAGTTTTCTATTGATTAATCAGGAAGTTTTTCTGTATTTTAATTGTAATACCAGTTTGTTTCTGAGACCATGTCCATGCAGCATCCACTTACTCTGCCACCATTTTTAATCCAGAATGCACTTTTTCTATTCATTTTGTTGACAGTTTCTCCATGTATACATATGTCAAACTTTATTAAATTCTGTACTTTAAATAGATACACTTTAATGCTTGCCAAAGTAAAAACGATCTCTTAATTTTAAGGAATTCTGTTCATCAGGACACATCACAAAGACAGTTGGAAGAGGGGAGAAAGGCTAAGGACCTGTTTAATTAGTACTAAATGTCATCATTACAATGATAATTTCCAGTTGGAGATATGGAATCTTGCCACTGGCAAATGGCTGAACCAGCTCTAGTGAGTGCAAACTATGTAGCCTTAAGGATTGTGGTGTACACCAGTGTTTCATTATGGGTAACAAGTGAATGGAATAAATAGAAAGGAAAACATTGTTAGATGCAATAATCTCATTATTTCTTTGTTCTTGCTCCAAAGAATTTATGCTGAAGGTTTAAACTTGAATGTTATGTCCAGAGCTGTGAGATTATTACCATCATGTGTTTGCCAGATGTTGGTCCATCCAAAGATATATGACATAGTTTATTATAGGATTTTGTATTAAAATATTTATTCAATGAATAGAATAATTTTCTCTTTTGAGAAATAATTAATCTATAATTAACAGAATAATTATTAACATGTGTATTACACAGATATTGAGAATTAAAATTATCATGAACATATCTCACATACTAGCTTTTTCACATCAGTAAGAAAAACCAATTTTGCACAATGTTTCTTAAGGATGTTCACCATTAAGGTGTACATTATCCATTATCTACTCATTCTCCTGTATTTTTTAAATCACAATTTAATATGATATGCAGTTCTAGTGATACCAAAAAAATGTGGGTGTTGTTTGAGTTCTTGTCTCACAAAAATAAAAAAATGAAGTCACGGACAAAAACGATAAATGGAACCAAAGTTTATTGGGAGAAGCCAGTCCTAGGAAAGGTGTAGCTGGGTTTCCTAGAGCAGGCCAATGTCCAAAGCTTCTTTTCCATGTTACAGTGGGGAGTAGTTTAGTATCCAAGGTAATTAAAGTTAATTAGCCCATGTGTGGAGGCCCACATGGCCATAAGCCACGTGGATGCAGGGATGGGCTCCCCTGCCACAGGAATGAACATCAGGAACCCATTGCAAGCCAGGCAGAAGAGAGAGGTTGAGAGGAAGTGCACACCACTTAAATTTAGGGGTGGGTAGTCTTGCTAGCTCCTAATTGGTCTTTTCAAAGAATTCTACCTTGGCAATATCCTTTGGATTGGTTTATACACCTTACTGCTTTGTGATTGGTTATCCGTACACTGCCTGTCTTAGCAATACCCATACATTTTGAAGTGCATGCCTCTCTCCTTAGTGTCCTTTCTCCCCCCCTTCCCTCTCCTGTTGGGATACCTTAGTAACTCAGCCTACTTTTACTTCCTCCCCTTCTCCACAGTCCCTGTCCCTGTCTATCTGGCTTCCTTCTGTCTCCTCACTAGTAATAGTAATAAAAATATTTCATGAAAACATTCCAACAGCAGGATATGACTATGAGTTTTCTACATTACCTTCCCAACATTTATGTGGAAGATTTTCTTCATAATCCTTGAGTATACATGGTAAATTTTCTAACTTGGTGGACTGAGTATATATACAGAAAGCATATTTCAAAAGTTTAAGACACTCTCTTTCATCTGACAAGTACATGTTGTTAGGTTTCCCCACTGACCTAATTATGTGCCACTTTCTTTTACATCACAAGTCTTCTGTAGCAATATGAGAAAACAGCCAAAAGGTTCCTGACTAATCAGTGAATGTCCTCAGCAAGCAAGACCATTTCAATATCCATCTTAAATATTTCATGAGCTTGTAAAATTTAGTTACGTCCAGAGAGCTGCTTCTATATTACTGCTCCCTATGTTCTTTAAAGCATTAGAGCTATCTTTAATGTACATATGAAATTCTTCTTTACACACAGTAGAAAAAAACAAACACAATTTCAGCATTATTCTTTTAAAGAAAAAGAACCTTCAGAGAAAACAGCGGTTCTGCACTCTGTGAACGAGTACAATTTGAAGATGCATTTAGAAACTCTCGTTTTGACAGCTCTCTCAGGCCTTGAACCAGAAGAACCTGTTATCTCAGTGCTCAATAAAATTACTGATTAGTGTACAGTGAGGGAGCAGTGTGACTGGAAGGGAGAGAGTGACTGAAAAAAAAAAAAAGAAACAAGAGAAAACAGAGTAATAAACAAAGGAAATGGAGGAGGAAATGAAGGGAGAATGCTTAAAGGAGGAATACAGGGATATAGTAAAAAAACAAGTAAATAAAAATCTGAGTCCAAAATCAAGGAACACACAAGGATGGCCACTACACAAAAATGCATGTCCAATGGATTTAATTGTATCCTTTTTAACTTCCTACCTTGTTTCAGACAAGGAACTTCTAGAAAGCACATTTCCCCACCTCAATAGATACTTAACCCGAGGTGCATTATGCTCACTGGAAGAAATTTTTCTCATATAAATGCAGAAAATATCAAGATATGAAGTTGGAGATAGTCATACCAATATAATTTCAATACAGTATATAGTCTGTATCATTTAGTGTTCAAGGCAGAAAACCGAAACCACTCTAAGGAAAAAAGCATTTAGCATTAGAATTAGGTACTTACAAAATTGTTAAAAGGACAAAAGAGCTGGTTCTAGGCTGGGACTCTAGAGTAATCCTGAGAAGAATCTAGATAACCCTGGATAGCAGAAAACTGAAATGACACCGGAGGCTGTAACCCATGGAGTAAACTGTAAGATAAAGACATCACTGCTTCTTCCAGAAAGCTGAAGAATGACCACCAAGTCCTGTTGTAAGAGAACCACAACTTTTCCAATGAACAGGGGTCGTCAGAGTTGAAGGAATAGGGCTTCTCTTGGCTTTGTCTCCCAAATCTGCTGAGAGCACATTTAATTGGTGAGCACTGATTCTTATCTAGAATCCGAGATGCAGGGGTGGGGGTATGTCAGAAATTGTAGTTTTAAGCATTCTTAAACCCTCAAATCAAAGACAGATAAAATAGGTCAGATAGATAGATGATAGATAGGTAGATGATAGATAGATAGATAGATAGATAGATAGATAGATAGATAGATAGATAATTACTTAATTTTACATCTAGCAATTTAAAGTAAACAACCCAGGAACTGTCTATGTATATGGTCCTAAAAACATGCAGAGTTCTTTGGAAGAACACTAACATTTGTGGCCTACAGAAAGTGAGATGAGATGGCATATATGGATTACACATGTCATCATATAATTTCTGTTCTAGGAACTTTAATCTGGCCATTCCATGATAACATTATGGGCTCAGGAAATATCTCAGTTTTTGTTTATTTAAATATAATACCTGCAATCCTTTAAGGAAATATAAAATTGATTTTCAAATTTGTTGATTTTGATAATTAACATATTTCAAACTTCATATTGAAACCTGGGGTGCAGGGAACAAATATACCCCTAAAGCATATTATTTGAAAATATTGAATGAATGTTGCATCTTTCCCACACTTGCCTCACTTTTCTCCTCAGGATATATGACATTTTAATAGGAAATGCATTTCATAGATGCCTGTTGTATAGAAAATTAACTAGCAAAATTTTACATGTATTAACAATACCCAGAGCACAATAAAGTCCCCAATAGATTTCATTCTCATACTTTATTCCTTTCTTTACAGAAGAAAATATTAAGTGACATTTTTTTTCATAGAGTCATTAGACTTTATGAATCAAAGTAATTCCTTCTAAAGGTATTTTTTTAACTAAAATTCACATCCCTAACACTGTTTAAATCCTCAATACCTCCCTCCCTGATAATAAAGTAAATTTCTGACTTTTTTTTCAACTTGTCTAATTTCTCTCCTGTTCACAAATTCATCCTAAAACATAAATTAATTCTTTCACCTCCATGTTTAAATTTTACTATTTTAGTATTTTCTGTGTCTCTACTTCTTTAGTCCACTTATTTTAGAAACTGTCACTCTTGTCACAACTTCCCCACCTTTCCTTGTCATAGTCATTTTATAACATTTGTAAATATAATGTTATGTTGCCACCACGTCATTTTTTATTTTTCTTCACCTTCTTCTATGAACACACATTTTCTATGCTCATTTTACCTACAATGTCTCAGTATTGACTTGTGTTTATCCTTCCAGTTAGCTCAAATATTACCTCCTCCAGAGATAACCAGGAGTTACCTCACTAGGAGTGATTTATTTTTCAGCTGAAATTTAAAGGAGTAATTCAGGGTCTCATGTCATTGTTTGTATCCCCTACTGTGTTACAAACTAATGAAGGTGAGAGATCGTGTATGTTTGTGACTCCATAGTACTAGCATGCTGAGTAGACATTAAGTTCTTATCCACTTAATACATACATTCCTGAATCATTTCTGAGAGAGAAACTATTTTCTGTTTATTAAAACCATGAAAACAAATTCGGAGTCAGTCTTCTTTATACCTTGTCCTTCTTCTGACATCCTACAGAGAATAGCTCAAAGCAGTTTTACAATTTTCTAAGTAAGATATAATTCATACATAGGCTCTTTCTTATCACTTCACATAACCTACTTTGTAGATTTCTGAGCTTTCATTATGAATCAGAGTTCAAAGTTTTCAAATTCATGAAGAAAATTGTATTGGGGATTTTATGACAAAATCAATGCACAATCAGCTTTCAAAACAGCATTTTATAAACTACACAATAGTATAGCTGTGCTAATTCAATTTATCTGCTTTTTAAAGAAAGATTTAAAATAGGTTATTATTTTATATTTATAATAAATTTGTTATATTAATTTTAAAGATATAAGACACTTCTTGTGAAAGCTTTAAAAATAAATAAAAGACCTTTCTATTTTGATTCAAGAACACTGATGAAAATTAAAATAGAGCCCCCCACACACACTCACACACACATCCTCACACACAAATTACTTGAAACATTAGACCTGCAATAATATAAAATTATTCATAATCACCTACATGAATAATTATAGTGTTTTTAAATTATGTTGTATAATATGAAAAATTGAAGTAATATAAAGATATGACTTTGAGAGTCAGATTTATTCTATTGTCATTCACCTAGAATGTTGAAAGTCAGTTTGCACAGTGGAATGCTGAACTCAAATATAATGTGATTTAAATACCAGGAAAAAGAAGACACTGTAGGTTGCCTTGATTGAATACTTATTTAGGTATTAGATTGAGACTTAGAAGCTGGACATTTTATGCAGGACAGCATTGTAATTTGGAAATTTTGGAGCCTTTTTTTTTTTTATTTGAAAAGTAAGACATAATCTTTTTACTTACATTTGGAGAATTAGACTCTTCTCTCTTCCAGGGCTTCCTTAGGATATTATTTCCCTCACCAATATATATGGCTACACATATAGTCATTATTCTTATGCATATGACCCAAATAGCTTATTAACCTCAGCTTAAAGCCTGCAAATTCTCTCTCTTACACTGTGTTATAAGTGATTGTTTATTATTGCAAATGTGATAGACATTTCCTTGTTTCAATTTTTAAAATAAATGTCAGTTTTTATCAAAAATAAATCCAAAGTTATCCTGGAATACAAATCCTTTCACGACTCAGTCTTACATGTTACCCAGCCTCTGTGTTTACCACTTTCTCGTTGATTCTGTTGAGCAGTTCAAAAATATGTTTCCTACCTGATCCCAAACAGCTTTTCAACTATTTGTTTTGTAAAGTTAGAAAACAGCCATACACTTGGCCCAAAATTATTAGTTACTAACAAGTGATTCTTCTTTTAGCAAGTTCCTTACACACTAACTAATGATAGGAGAAAAGGGGAAAAAAAAACCAAAACCTCAATGTTTTATTTGGGGAGAAAATATAATGAAAGTTTTAAATAAAATTCATACATTCAATTATTTTACAAATACATATTGAGCACATTTAATAGGTCAAGCAAAAGTTAGCCTTTAGAATTCCAAGACCAAAAAAACAAACACACAAATTAATAAGTAAACAAAAAACATAAGAAAACCAGTATCTGAGAAGGACAAAGGAGTTAGATTCAGTGGTCAGATTAAGAGGCTAATGTATCCCGAGGGATCTTCCTTTGAAGACTCAATGTTTCTTTCTTTCTCAACACTAGGAATGGTTTTATTGTTTATTTATTTCATGTACATATTGCTTTGTTTAGTTGTTGAATGTGTGTTAGTGATAGTAAGAGGAATTAAGGGATTTGCCAGCGAAAGTAAAGACAGCCTTCTCAGCCCTCACTAAGGTCAGAATGAAGACAGAAAGGCTGACAGTTTCCAAATTCAAGATAAGGGCAGCAGGGAGGTAAGTGGAGATTCAATGCAGACCCCAAAGCTGTGAAGAGCAAGGTGACAAGACAGGACACTGCAGCATGGATTGAGCTGGGAGTGGAATTAAAAAAAAAAAAAAAAAGACAGAAAGGGCAAAGATAAACTCCTCAAGTTTGTTAGAGGCAGGTAGTATTGAAAGTAGAGTGTAAGTCAACCCTGGGTTCTCCTTGAGAAAAAAAAAATCCCCCTCTAAAAACATAAAGTTCTATTTCTGCATTCATGATTTCACACAGCATTACCTGAAAAATTTCACAGGCACGGCTAGACTCTCTGAGTATTCAAGATATCTAAAGTAGGTCACTTTGAAATAATTCTTTATAAATGTCCTTCTAGTTCATTCAGAAATCACTGTGATAAAAATAATATAAGAATCATAAGTAGCTGAATGTTCTGCTATTCATAAAAGTTCATTTTCACCTTCCTATGTGTCTGACCAAATGAGTAAACTCTCTAAATTGAGGGGAGGAGTCAGGGAATCTAGGAAAAGTGACATTCCATTTGATGACTTCTGAGTTGTGTTCTTTATAGTTTACAAATTCATGTAATTTCATAGGTGGAATTTCACAGTCAATAGAATGATGAGGGATGCAGATGGCATGATCCTTTATTGAAAAATCAGTCACTTTCTCATATATATGATAGCTCTTACTTTCTTCTTTGGGATTTGCATTTTAAATGATTAAGGATCCAGTAACACAGCATGAAACCTCATTAACGAAGATATATCTGCAGGCCTCTACCTGAAGGGAAAGTGGTGATTTTTCCACCTCATAGCCCTCAGTTTAAATACCTGCTGATTTGTTTTATCTCTACTTACTTCAAAGTATTTCAGCCACATTAATGCAGCTTTATACTATAGAAACCGACAGAATACAAAATCAAGCTCTTAGCTGTAGCCTAAAATAAACAAACCGGGAATGTTTCATTTACAAGCTTCTACTTTCTATGGCATTGTGTAACATAACAGTGGTTCACTAGGGCTTCTCTTGATGCTAAGTTAAGAGGAATAAACCTCTGTGATTGTTAAGTTCATTATGAAAACTAACATAGCAGATTTGCTTTTAAACAGATGTGGTATTTTTAGCTGCTGCTTTGAAGTAAGATGCTGAGAGCCATAGGGGAGGTAGATATCATTTATTCTCACAGTACATATAGCAAAGGTGGTGTAATAATTAAGGTTTACAAGGCATTCTCCTGCTGCTTTCCCGATTGTTGTTGAGGTAATAATAGTCTTATAGTTAGACAGCACATTGCAACAAAGTTAGGCAATAGCATCATAGAAAAGTAATATTGATGCATAAAAGAATTAGGTAAACTTTGTCAATGAAGCATAACATCTCATTAATATTAACCTCCAGCGGGGTCCTTACAGTCCCAGGCATTGATCCAATCATTTGCTTGCCTAAATATTTTCCACCTCTGGGGCAGTTTCTTACTTTTTTTCTGAAACACCCACTCTTTTCTTTAGAAATGCTTTATGTTTTCCCTTTTACTGGGTAGATCCTGAAAAAAGAAGTGGGAGGCAATTTTCAGCAAAATACATTTTGGAAGCAGTTAATGTAGCATGTACTGGAAAAGCATTCAGAATCTCTGAGCTGCTTTTTCACCTGACTCAGCCATAGAAGGGTTAATTCAAGCATGGCAATCCTACTGACATTACAGGAGTGATTTCATAAGCAACAGTGAGCATTTAAGTCAGTGACAAGAGCAGTCATTCTCAGAATTGCACAGTGTTTGGTTTGGGTGAGTTTGGGAATATGAGACCAGAAGATTCCTCCATAGATTCCACTAAGAAGTAGATATTTTCTATTCTATTACCTATAAAAAAATAAAGAATTTTAACCATGTGTCTCAATAATCTACCATGTCAGGTGATAAATAACCCTTCAGAAGTTCCATGAAAGCCATAGAATATAAAGCCAAGGCTCATTGAGTAATACATTGGCACCTAAGTTACAAGATAAATATAAGTAAATACAAAAAAAAGTAATCATATTTTTTCTTTAATGTATAAATCTAATTTATCTGTGGCCAAGACCAACCACCTGTAAGTTCTGGAGAAGAGGAAATGATCCAGCTTTGTTAGGTTAAAGTATCAGGCATAATTTGCTATTAGTTGTTTAAAAATATACTTTGTTCAAAAATGAAAATAACTGGATATCCAAATGAGTCACCATCCTGAATAAAATATAATTATTTTAATAAAATATTTTTCATATTTAATCAAACTTTGATGTAAATATTGAGCATATTAAATAATGACATTGGATATTTGGAAGAAAACAATTCAGGGAGAGAAATATACATGTTTAATTTCCTTTAATCATGAAAATCAATTTCACAACAAAAAACATTTATGAAAAACCTTTTCATAATCTGTTCTATCAGCAGTCTAGCACAGGGATTTGCATAGAAAAACATCAGAATGAACAGAGATTGCCATGAGTCTACTTTATTTCTAACACTAGAGGCCCAGTGCATGAAATTCATGCACGGGGGCGGGGTGTCCCTCAGCCCAGCCTGAACCCTCTCTAATCTGGGACCCCTCGAGGGATGTATGACTGCCTGATTAGGCCCGATCTCACCAGGCAGTGGGACATCCATCTCACAATCCAGGACTGCTGGCTCCCAACTGCTTGCCTGCCTTGCCTGCCTGATTGCTCCTGACCGCTTCAGCCTGCCAGCCTGATCACCTCCTAACCTCTCCCCTGCCAGCCTGATCGATGCCTAAACTGCTCTCCTGCTGGCCCAATTGCCCCCAACTTCCTTCCTCTGCCGGCCTGGTCACCCCCAACTGCCCTCCCCTGAAAGCCTGTCCCTCTCAACTTCCCTCCCTTGCAGGCCTGTTCCCCCCACAACTGCCCTCCCCTGCAGGCCTGGTTGCCCCCAACTGCCCTCCTCTACAGACCTGATCACTCCCAACTGCCCTCCTTTGCAGGCCTTGTCTCTCCCAACCACCTTCCCCTGCTGGCCTGATTGCCCATAACTACCCTCCCCTGCTGGCCATCTTGTGGTGGCCATCTTGTGTCCACATGGGGGTGGCCATCTTTGACCACATGGCGGTGGCCATCTTGTGTCTTGGAGTAATGGTCAATTTGCATATTACCTCTTTATTACATAGGATTCTCTCTTCACAGAGAAAGATATTGGGACAAAATAACCTACTTGCTTTTTGTCATTTGTAAAAGATTTGATATCCTCAAATTTATAATCACACTGAATAAAATAACTTTCTCAGATTGAAATATGGATGTCCTATTACACATACTTCCTTTCTAGTGAACATTTCCATATGCTTTAATGTATGGATACAGTTAAACAGTTCTCTCTCTCTCTCTCTGTCTCTCTCTCTCCCTTCCTCCCCCTCACTTTTCCTCTCACTCTCCCTCTAGATCTATCTATCCATGGGACCAGACTGACAGAGTGAAAATCACCAATCCCCTATTAATTACTGAAGTAATTACAGGTCTTTGAAATTTTGATCATAGGTGTTCCATCCTCTAGACCTTTCACCTCCAGGTGTTAACGCTTGTTGAATTCCAAGAGTATGTGATCTTTAAGGGATTTAAAAAATAATCATGCACAAAGACAAGATGATTCAAGGTTGCTTCAAAGTTATAACTCAAAATGCCTTTAGGTAATTAAAAAATGAGGACATATATGTGAATTAATGGGGAGAACTGAAAAAAAAAGTGTAATTTTAAAACAGCATTGCTTGCCTAATTTAGATATATGAACGAAAAGTGTTTTCCTTAAACAGGACACACTTTTTTCCTACTTCAACACATTTATCTCACACTTCTGTTTTTTTGTGTTTTTTCTTTCTTTCATCATTTCCTCTCTCATGAAATAAAGAACTTGAAGGGGTGGGAAATGAGAAGTAGAATACATTTAGTACAGGAAAATATTAATTGCTTGAAAATGCAAAGTAAGGGAAGAAATCAATTGTGAGTAAACAGCACAGAATGAAACCTCTTGACCTTGTCAGATGTTTTATGGAAGAGACCCTTCAATCAGAAATGTGCTGACATTCATTATCACAGGATTGGATCTCCCCTCTATTAATTGAAAACTCCCCCTCCTGGAACAGAACCATTTTTCTGAACAGCCACTAATTTTTCAAAGTGGAAATTTAGTACTGAAGAGATTGCACATTTATCCATTAAGAATTGTATTTATATGTTATGGACTATCACATTCAACATTAGGCTTTGATTATAAATAGTCACATTGTGTTTTGAGATGCATTAGTCAGTGATGTGCTATTGCAATTCTTAAAAATGCCATATATAGTTTATCTTATTACCTTAACTATTCTTTCTTTAAATATCAAATATGTAAAAAACTAAACCATAAGCAAAGATGAATGCTCTTAACTGCAACATCAGGGTTGAATCTTAGTTGTGTGCATCTTGCCTGTGAAAGAGATGTTAACTTCAAATTCATCACATGTATTTGTATAGGGATGCATAAAGTGAGTAATTAAAATTCCTATTCAAACTTTTCACTTAATTTTATATGTGCAATATACTTTATGTCATTTTATTATTAAAGATCTCTCATTCTAAGATTATTTCTGAGTATTAAAAGCATTTAGCAAATATCAGATTGGTGATTAATGTGAACATGTAATAAAATGAAGATGATTTTGCTGGGCATTAAAATAGCTAGTCTAGAGAGTCCCAGGAAATGTAAAATGGCTTTTATTTGAAGCTCTAATCCCTATGATATCTTATTAATAGCTTTTTTCTACTCAGGTATATATAACACTATAAAAGGAAAATGAGAGAATACATATCAAGGATGAAGCCAGTATAGCAAAAAAATATAGGGGAAAAAAAACCACACCAAGGCCCAGCCTGGAATTAAAAGCAAAGTCTGAACAGTACTTTCCTCTGTTTGTTGAAACTCATAGGAGAAGTTTAAAAATAGGCTTGTCTTGTATAAAAACATAGTTAACTTGCACATTCTTTTGTTGTTGTTGTTAATCCTCACCTGAGCATATTTTTCCATTGATTTTTAGAGAAAGTGGAAGGGAGAGGAAGAGACAGAGAGAAACATCCATGTGAGAGACACATATTGATTGGCTGCCTCCAGTATACTCCCTGACCGGCTCTGGGGATTGAGCCTGCAACCAAGGTATGTGCCCTTGACCGGAATTGAACCTGTGACCCTTTAGTCGGAGGGCCAACCCTCTAACCACTGAACAAAACTGGCTAGGGCAACTTGTACATTCTTAATATTCATTCAACTGACTAATATCAGCATTTACTAAGCCAATGGATTGTTCAAGATACTGAAAACACAATGATGACTGTGATAAAGTTTCTTTCCTCTAGGAACTTGGTGTGAGAAGCAGCCAAGTTTGCTACGCGCTGCAATGACATGCATGCCTGGGAGTGAGAGTACCAGTAAGTGCAGAGGCTCAAGACTGGGCTGTGGGAAGGGTCTAAGGTTGCCTCTCAAAAAGTATTTTCACAATAAAACAGAAATCCCTAAAAGATTTCAAGCGTGTCCTATTTTCTCCTTACATTGACAAATCACTTCGAAGGAGAGATTTGAAAATGAATAGTAGTGACTTTTTACAATCAAATGGTGACTTAAAATAAGTAATATGTAGAACAATCCTTCAGACTCATGAAAAGAAAATGAGGCTGCTATGGGAAGCTGCTTTCAACTGTAATGGTGGCAGTGGCAGTGTTTAGACACTCAGGAAAGCTGTGCTCTTTTGTTCAGAGCATGTGAGTTCTACTGGATCCGACAGCCCCTATTGTTTCCCTGCCAAATTCTATATACTTTCTTCATCTAAAACTGTTCTGACAAATACCTGTAATTTCAGTTCAGTGTATTCCTCCAGATGACCTATACTTTCTTAGCTGATGGTGTGTTAGAATGCCGAATTCTAAGGACAGAAAAGGATGACTTCGGGCTAGAAACAGACCTGTTCTTGAATGAGGTATTTTGGGGATCATTTCTCAAACCTCCTGAATGACACTTTCTCAACCTATTGAGAAACATATAAAATCGTGATAATAATTAGTTGGCAGGATTTTTAAGAAGATTGAATAAGGAATCACATAGTCTGGAACATAGCATAGGCCAAATAAATTTCTGTTTTCTTTTTTTCTCCTTAAATTTGTTAATAAGCATCTTACAGGAATAAAGCTTTTTTTTTTTTTTTTTTAATTTCACCATAATTGTTTTTACTTATTCGGTCAACTTTCACCATTTGGAATGAGTTGGGTAGTACATTGAACTGTAGTAAAAATGTCTCTTTCACTAAATAGACCTGTAAACAATTGTAAATACTTTACTTCTCTGCAATTGAACATACTTACTTGGGAAATAATCATATTGAACCTGATGATTCCTAGTATCCTTTCTTATTCCAAAAAAAAGATCCTATCTAATAAAAGGGTAATATGCAAATTAACCATCAGTCTGTCACAAAGATGGCAGTGCCCATAGGGGCAGACGCGCTGGACCCTGGTGGCTGGGGTATGGGATGCTGGCGTCATTGCAGGCCAGGCTGAGGGACCCTCCCATGCACAGATTTCATGCACTAAGCCTCTAGTTCTCTTATAAAATAAGATGAAAATTAATAGCATATTAAGCATTAAAAAATCAATGGGTAGAATAGGCAAATATTTATACTAATTAAAAAGAACCTCCACAGTCTAAAATAGAAGTAAATTTGGAAGTATCTCATAGCCCGGGTGATGGATTAACACATATAATAAAATGAAACACAAATAGGTCTTTTCAAAGGTAGCACTCAATAAGGGATTCTAATGACCTGATTTATTATTACAAACATAATTCTTAATCTAATAATCAAATAGGGTTATTACTGCCACATAAAATACAAGATGTCTAGTTAAATTTGAAGTTTAGATAAACATCTTTAAAGTTTAATATGCCCCATGCAATATTTGGGATAAACTTACACTAAAATTTTATTTTTTACCTGAAATTTATATTTAATTAAGCATCTGTGTTCTTTTTTCCCTCCTAAATATAACAACACTAATACAATTTTCCAAATAAATGGTCTATATTTAACACTACATTAGAGATTCAGGTTTATTTAACCTCAGTTATTTAAGAGAGATTAACCCTGGCCCAGGTAATTCATTAACCATTCATGTCAAACAACCAACAACAACAAATACCACTTGTCATTGCAGCACTTTGTTTTATATGTTTACTAGAGTCCTGGTGCACGAGATTCATGCACTGGGGGAGGGTTCCTCAGCCCAGCCTGCACCCTGTCGTAGTCTGGGACCCCTTGGGGGATATCTGCCTACCGATTCCCCGGGGAACAGGCCTAAGCTGGTAGTCAGACATCCCTCTCACAGTTCGGGGCTCTTGCAGTCTAGGACCACTAGCTCCTTATGGGCTGCCTGCAGCAGAGGCGGGAGAGGGTCCCACCACCACCACTGGGCTCAGCAGCCATGAGCCCGGCTTCTGGCTAAGCAGCACCCCGCCCCCCCACCACCGTGGGAGCGCACTGATCACAGGGGGGCAGATTCTGCATTGATCTCTGAACGCATAATAATCTGGCCACTCAGATTATCATATAGTATATGCTATATGATAAAAGGCTAATATGCAAATTGTCCCCTCAACCAGGAGTTTGACCAGCAGGCAGGCCAGCCAACTGCCCATGTCCCCTTCCCCTGGCCAGGCTGGCTGGACCCCACCTATGCACAAATTCATGCACCAGGCCTCTAATCCTAATAATAAAAGCCCAGGGTTGTAACTTGTAATGACTGATCACAACCAAAGGCTGACCAACCAGAAGTCAGTGCTGGGTTGCCATGGTGACCTTCACAGCCGCTGCCACATGCTGTGGGTTCGTCTGGTCGGCTCCCCTCAGCCCATAGGAGACTGGCGGGCTGCAGCTGGTGGAAAGCAGTGAGCCCAGGCCCAGTCGCCCTGCGATCACAGGGTGAGGAGCCCAGGCTGAGCTGCCCTGCAATCACAGGACAAACAGGCCAGACCGAGCTGCTCTATGATCACAGGGTGAAGAGCCCAGGCCAAGCCCTCCCGCGATCATGGGGCGAAGAGCCCAGGCAGAGCTGCCCTGGGACCACAGGGTGAACAGGCCAGGCCCAGCCACTCCGCTATCACGGGGAGAACAGGGCAGACCAAGCCTGGCCAAGCTGCCCTGCAATCCCAGGCATAAAAGCCACTCCACTGACCAACCTGCGCTAGAGACCTGTTTGGGAGTGTGGGGCAGAATCCGGGCTCTCTAGCCTGCAGCCACGGGAAGTCTCCCTCTCCCCAGAGTTAGGAGCACCAGCCCAGGTCTACCCAGCGGCCTGGTCCTGGCTGCGGGGGTGAGTTCCTGCAGGCTGGGGTTTGATTCCCACGCATTAGCAGTAGGAGACCAGTGCCTTTGTTATTGCTGTGTGTCTGGATTTTAATTGGACAAATGCCTGGCATCCCGGGTGCCAGCTTAGCAAAATCTTTTAGGAAGAGAATTCTGTCTGGTTTCCTCAAATTTCTTCAGCCCCTACTCACCCCTCTGTAAAGGCACAGAACAAGTGAGGCCCCTTAAACAAAAATCAGAGGTCTCCAGCAACAGTGGGCCTCTCTCATCACAGTCATTTGGACTGGATGGCATTTGAATATTTATCTAGGCACCATGACAGAGAAACACAAGCTCAAGTCATGATCTCTGCCCTTAAAAATTCACAATCTTATTAGAGCAAGTGGATGATAAAAGTGCAGTAATAACATCAGAATGTAAGGCAACAATACAGCGAGGAACAGAGGCAATTGCTAGGATGATTTTCCAACAATTAGTACAAAGAGTATGTGCTGTGAATTAAATAAAAAAAATATGTGTGGAAGTAGCTGCTCCATGAGTATGGCATTCCTTCCTTTTTTAAAGGAAGCTGAGTTCTATGTGAACTGTATACTATGCTAGGATATCTGAGGCACAGGACAAGGGAGGCCCTAAGTGTACTATGCTTTGATATTTGAGTAATTCTTTATTGTTCAATGTAATTTATTTCCGTACACCTCAGTTTTGTAATAGTTAAATTACTAGAACAATATATCTTGCTATAAAGTATTACTAGCAGATCAAATGATCAGGTGACATTTATTGTTATTTTCTATAAATGAACACAATCTCTGGTATGCTAAAGTGATAGGTATTATAGAAATATTCAGATAGGGAGACCTACAGGCTTGATTACAAGTGAGGCTTACTATCACAACCCAAATTTATTGCTTAAAAAGAAAGCAGGGAGCCAACTATAAAATGAACCAAATATAAGCCCATAAAGGGCAAATGTAAATTAGATAAGCTTTGCTATTATAAGAGCAAGAAGAAAAAATTAAGATGCAAGAATGAAAAGCACATTGCATCCACTCTAAGTAGCTGTTAAAGAAGAAGAATGATATACTATGAAAATATTTAATACCGATTGTAAAGACATTTGTTCAAAGAGGATTTCCTAGAGTAGGTGATATTTCAGTTAATTTTTTTAAATGTGAAGAGGTTAGCTGGATAAGAAAAAGGTGTAAGGGTCCCGGATTGCAGAGGCTGCAGGCTGGGCTGAGGGACCGCCCCTCCCCCCCTGAGGGACCGCCCCCCCACATTCGTGCACCGGGCCTCTAATACACACACACACACACACACACACACACACACACACACACACACCCCAAGTGGCCAGATTATTATGCGTTCAGAGATCATAATAATATGGCCACTCAGTGTATATGACTAGAAGCCCGATGCATGAAGATTCATGCAAGAATGGGCCTTCCTTTCCCTAGCTGCTGGCGCCACCTTTCCGCTCTGGCCCCAGAGCCACCTCTTTCTGCTCTGGCTCCACCTTCCCACACTGCCCAGAGGCCCGGAGCAGCTGAGGCAGTGCGGAATGCCTGTGTTGTCACCATGGCAATGGCACAAGCATCATGCCTTGCCCCTGGCTGCTCGGGGCCTGCATATGCAAATTAACCTAACAAAGATGGTGTGTTGATTTGCATACTCACTCCTGATTGGCTGTTGCACATCATGAAGGTAAGGTCAATTTGCATCTTTCCCTTTTATTAGTGTAGATTATCTGCTTAAAAGGCTATTGTTTCATCAATTTTCAAACGACTTCAAAAACTATGGAAATTAATAATAACCAAATTTATTTTTTTCTGTTTATGTACTAACTGAGGTAGTGTGATAAAAAAGGAAAATGAAATCAACTTGGAAGGAAGAGACCAAGCTTCTCACTCCAATTCCTATAAGCCATTTAAAGATTTTTTAACTTTCTTGGCTTTACTTTTCCATCTATTACTTAGAAGGTAATAATTGCAGAAAAGAGTCAGAGGTAACAGCTGACTATTTTCATCTAGCATCTAAACCTAAAGTCCATGTGTTACATTCATTGTAAAAGGTCAAGATTCATAAAAACTCCCCTCTTGGGAATTTGTGTGTGTGTGTGTGTGTGTGTGTGTGTGTGATAAATTTATCTCAAAAACAATTAAAATACAATTCAAACCAATTTATTAAATATCTTTTGAAGGTTAAAAGTGTATAAAGTGTTTGTCTAAGTATAGCATACTTTGTTCATTATTAGAATATAAAATGTACCCAGTTTTTTTTCTTTTTTCCTTTTTATTTTTTTAAATAAATCTTTATTGTTCAGATTATTACAGGTGTTCCTTTTTTTTTCCCCCATAGCTCCCCTCCACCTGACTCCCCACCCCACCCCATGTCCTTACCCCCCACCAGTCTTCGTCCATAAGAGTAAGATTTTTGTCCAATCTCTTCCCGCACCCCTCACACCTGCTTCACCTGAGAGTCGTCAGTCCACTCCCTTTCTATGTCCCTGATTCTATTATATTCACCAGTCCATTCTGTTCTTAAGATTTTTATTCAGTTGATTTTTAGATTCACTTGTTGGTAGGTATGTATTTGATGTCATTTTGTTGTTCATAATTTTTATCTTTACCTTTTTCTTCTTCTTTCTCTTCTTAAAGAATACCCTTCAGCATTTCATGTAATCCTGGTTTGGTGGCAATGAACTCCTTTAGCTTTTTCTTGTCTGTGAAGCTCTTTATCTGACCTTCAACTCTGAATGATAGCTTTGCTGGGTAGAGTAATCTTGGTTGTAGGTTCTTGCTGTTCATCACTTTGAATATTTCTTGCCACTCCCTTCTGGCCTGCATAGTTTCTGCTGAGAAATCAGCTGACAGTCGTATGGGTGCTCCCTTGTAGGTAACTAACCGTTTTTCTCTTGCTGCTTTCAAAATTCTCTCTTTGTCTTTTGCCCTTGGCATTTTAATTATGATGTGTCTTGGTGTGGTCCTCTTTGGATTCCTTTTGATTGGGGTTCTGTGCGCTTCCTGGACTTGTAAGTCTATTTCTTTCACCAGGTAGGGAAAGTTTTCTGTCATTATTTCTTCTAAGAGGTTTTCAGTATTTTGCTCTCTCTCTTCTTCTGGCACCCCAAAAATTCGGATGTTGGTATGCTTGAAGTTGTCCCAGAGGCTCCTTACACTATCTTCATATTTTTGGATTCTCTTCTCTTTTTGTTTTTCTGGTTGGGTGTTTTTTGTTTCCTCATATTTCAGGTCTTTGGTTTGATTCTTGGGGTATGTTGATCTACAGTTGAGTTTCTGTATATCCTTTATTTTAGACAGTGTATGCTTCATTTCTGACTGGTCCTTTTCCATTTTTTTGGCATTCTCATTAAGGTCCTTGAAGGTCTCACTAAGCTCCTCTGAAGTGTCATCAAGTTTCTCGGCGGTTTTTAGAAGATTCTTGAGTAACCTTATAAATGTGGTTCTGAACTCTATGTCGTCCAGTAGTTTGCTTTCCTCCGTTTCTTTCATTTGTGACATGTTTCTTTGTTTCCGCATTTTGGCTGCTTCCCTGTGTTGATGGAGTGGCTTTGTGTGGTAGGTGACCTATAGGGGGCAGTAGCTCAGCCTCCCCAATCACCTGATGTGGACGCTTTTGGTACACCCCTTTGTGGGCTGAGTGCAAAGTCTTGGTGTAGTTAAGCCTTAATTGCTGTTGGTACGCTGGGAGGAATTGACCTCCAGGCCAATCGAGGACTCGCTGTGTCTATAAGAACTGCTGTGCTGGAGACACGCTTATGGTGCAGGACTTGTTTCAGTGGGGCTTTGGTGCTCGCTGAGTCTGCCTCTTGAAGGTGTCACTTATGGATGTGAGGAGTTGAAATCTGGTTTCTCACACTGACCACTAGGTATACTGGCTTCTGGATCTCCAATGGGGTGCAGGTCAGCTATTGTCTGAGTCCACCCAGCAGGAGCTACAGCGAGAGCTACAGTTTTCTCCTCTTTGCTTGGGGTTTGGAGGTTTTGGAGCTGTCTGATCCGGGCTGAAAGTTTGTTAGCTTAAGCTGAGGCAGTCCATTCATATGCAAAAGCCGCAGCTTGGAGCTTGGGTGGGTTTGTAGGTTGTGTGGGGCGGGGTCTCAGGGTGTCACTAGGCTAGGGCGTGGCAAACAGTAATGGCTGCTAGTTAGCTAGCTCTGTGTCTCCAACTGCGTCCTGTCCTGTGCCCCAGCGCAGATAAACAATTATTCCTGTGCGCAGCTCTACAAGCAGGCCCCCCTCACTTTCCGACCCGGTAGCAGACGATCCAGCTTCTCCCCGTAGGAGTTTGGGTCCCCCGTGTCTCCCCAGAAACTGTATTTCAGAGTAATCGGGGGCTTGTCTCCCCTTTGGGTTGAAAAAAAGCAACGCCTGCTGCCAGCCCAGATCCCGCGCCTCTGTACCTCAGCTTTTCAGCACTCAGTGCACATCTCAATGCTCTTTTCTTTTTCCTTCTAGTTGTAGAACTTCCACTCAGCCAGCTTTCCCGTGGTTCTGGGTGATAGACGTTTTGTCTTTTAGTTGCAGTTTAAATTGTTGTGCGAGGCAGCAGTTTAGGTGTTTACCTACGCCACCATCTTGGATTCCTCTACCCAGTTTTCTTATTCAGGTGTCTAGATGATCATACCACTCCCCCTTAGTAATCTTCTATTATGATTATAAAGGCATAGCCATAACAGTTACCCACCAAAGAATATTTTAATGGAGGAAAAATATAACCTAGGTAGCCTCCTTCAAGAGGAATCCAAAAATTGTCATGGCTTGTACCCATCCATGAAACAAACATAAATGCCTCTGAGACCTTGCCACATTATTAATCTTATCAGTTCTGCAAAGGTGCTACTCTTGGAAAGATATCTATGTGAAGTGTAGTTTTTAAAAAACATTTTGCTTTTAAAGCAATTATAACACTAGAGATGGTGAGGAGGAGTCTAACACTCTTATGATTATAGAATGAGCTGATATAGCAGGTTGTTTTCTGGATCTTGTGAGCATATGTGGCCACATTTTTCTCTCTTCTTTGAATCATTCCCTCACCTTGATTGTCTTTGGCTCCCTTTTCTTGTTTCCGGAGCCCTCTGATCCTCATGTCAATCAGTACTCATTTCACACATTTTGATTTCTTTGGCTTCCAATTCTTGTCTGAGTGCCCCCTCTGTTAACCACCTGCTGTAGTGAAATAAATACTGCTTATTGTCTTTACCTGCTGTAGGTTACAAGTACTTTAATATTTCACACTCGCTCTCCTTCCCAAGTACCCTTATTCAACATCCCAAATGATCAATCATTTCTAATATAGGTAATAAATGTGTCAACACTCCTTTTAAAGTGTTACATTTTCATTGCACTCACTGTGGTTAGAAGAAATTCCTCAATATCCAGCACTGAAATTGCCTGTTTCAAAAACCGCCACCACTCTATCCATACATCTGGGGAAACAGAGATAATTGCTGTACGTATGCTGATCTTGTCCTCAAAGCTTTTCACACATCCAGAGCAAGGCCACTTTTTCCTCATTAGTGCAGCCAGCACCTGTCCACACATTGTAATTCTCAAAGTTGTAGGAAGATCTTACTGCCTCGCCACCGATCTTTTCCTATGCCTGTAATTCCTTTAATTGGGAGAAAGTCTTTCATACAGGCAAAAAAAATAAATAACTGATATGAGATCATTACCTAAGAAGAGAATTTAAAAATTGGGAGGAACTAGAAAACACAAGGATACTTGGTAACAGGAACCTAAAGAGGAGAGATAAAAATAAGGTGTTTCATAAAAAGGTAATGTTAATTGGAATGGGGAAATTGAGAGCAGGGGAAAAAAGCTATACTCTTTTGTTTTTATGTTTTGCCTTCTGAACACTCCATTTTGCTTTCTGTCTGACCACTGACTTCATTGTTGAAACTACTCCTTACACATAGTTGAAATAAAATAACAAAGCCACCAGGGACCCCATGCCTGCTTTGTTGATAAAGTGTAGATGTTTGGCTATAATATTGGAAACTTTTTTCACCAGAATTGACCTATATCACTTTTCAGTTCCTTTCCAATGACTAGAAAGGAGGAACTAGTCCAAACAATTGTGCAGGCATTTATAAGAAGTAACTAGCATTATAGTTATAAATAAGAGATAAATAGCATTATGCTAAATGTTCTCAAATTGTAAGAATTTACCAAATTATATGTCAAATTTCCCATTGCATAGAACTTTTATTTAGCATTAATATATATCAAATTAGAGGCCCAGTGCATGAAATTCGTGCACAGGGAGGGGGTTCTCTCAGCCTGGCCTGCACCCTCTTGCAATCCTGGAACCCTCGAGCAGGCAGGCAGGCAGAGTGGTTAGGGGCGATCAGGTAGGCAGGCTCCCTCCTCCCAACAGTGGGTTCTGTGAGCAATGGAGCTCCCTCCTCCCTCCTGGCACGGTCCAATTTGAAGGCCAGCCAAACCCCTGAAAGCATGAGACCCAGAGTTCTGCAGCACCCTGGTTGTTGGGGCCCACAGACCCTTCTCGCCTCTGTGCCTCAGTGGCCCGGGGTTAAAGACCTTCTCACCACCATCACACCTCAGAGGCCCAGGGCTCACAGACCATTCTCGCCGCCACCATGCCCCAGCAGTCCAGAGCCCACAGATCTCTCCTGCCGCAACACCCCAGAGTCCCAGAGCCCATAGACCCTTCCCTCTTGCATGCCTCGGCAGCCCGGGGTTAAAGACCCTTGTCGCTGCTGCCGCCGCTCCACCTCGGGAGACCGGGAGCCCACAGACCCTTACTGCCTGCATGTTTCGGGGGCCAGGGGCCCACAGATGTCTCCCGCCCGCCATGCTCCAGAGCCCACATACCCTTCCTGCCTGCATGCCTCGGCGGCCAGGGGCCCACTGTTGGGTCATCCGTCCTGGTCATGATGGCCCTAGGCTATGATTAGTAAAGATAATCAGATTTCACAAATATATGTATATATTTAAGAATAAAATAATTGCATTTCATTTAATAAGTTAATATAAATATGTAATTTAGGCACAGATTTACCCAATATCAAATGAACTGAAATTACTAAATTTTAGTTGACACAAATAAACACTCAGAATTTTATCAACAGCATTTCAAATAATGATATATCTTTCAATAAGGAAAGAGGCGAAATGATGTCAGTGGAAGCTGATGGATCATAAAAGTGGAGTAAGTAGTTGGAAAGGCATTGGGTGATTTTGAACACCAACAGTATAGGGCAGTGAGATACTCTACTAATTGGACAGCAGAATGAATAGTAAATGCCACATGAGAGTTTAGGTAAATTTGGAAAACATTTTATTGGAAAACAAAAATATTTTACCAAAGTAGATAATGTAAAATTTTAATTATGGATGAATTATCTCTTTTAATATTAGACAAATAGTCTAATTCTAGACCCTAAACTTGATGAGTTGCACTTGGAAGTAACAATCTCCCTGATTGGAATGGTAATCCTGGGGCATTTAATCTGAGATTTTACTGCACCCCAAAAAGTTATATTATATACCTATAATTTATATATCTGACAATATTGATGACTGACTATATATTGCAGTGGTTATGTCAACTACTAAAAGTGCAAATACATGTTAGACATTCTCTATGGCAGTGGTTCTCAACCTTTCTAATGCCACAACCCACAGTTTGAGAACCACTGCTATAGAGCCTAAGACCATCGGAAAACACAGATATTTACATTATGATTCATTAACAGTAGCAAAATTACAGTTATGAAGTAGAAACGAAAATAATTTTATGGTTGGGGGTCACCACAACATGAGGAGTTGTATTAAAGGGTTGCAGCATTAGAAAGGTTGAGAACCACTGCTCTAAGGCATCATTTTGCTTTGTGTTTTACTAGCATAAAGTAATAACACTATGCTATCTTGGAACATTATAAAAAACCTTGCATATGTTAAATTAAGCCTCAAGTGAGTTAGATTTTAATCAAGACTTCTTGATTTATGTCTTTTATTAATCTAGTCCAATTCAAATAATCATTTATTGATGGCAGAATCAATGCAGACTCTGTGTAAGGTAGAGTGTTCTTGTATTTAGTGTGAAAGAAGGAGGGTAAGAGAAACCCAGATGCTGAAAGTAAAAACTAAGTAGAACTGAGAGTTTGAAAGCCTCTATTCAGTCCTTGTGTTTTCACTGTCCCTTGAAGTCGTCCTGTACCCTTTCTCACACAATTATGATTAGCCTCTGGTAATAAATCCTTCTTGAATTATCCTAAATTGTTTGTCATTTCATTCTACTTGGGACTCTGACTCATCTAACTCCCAAAACAGAAACCTTTTTATGGGGTTGTCCCCTAGCACATTATAAATTCTCAACTTCAGCACCATACTACCAAGCCAGGATAGATAACATTTCTATAGATTAGGAAGCCCCAAATCCAATCAGAAATGCTTCGTGGTGTAGGGAAGGAAAATATAGCTCATATTCAGCAATAAAATGATGGCATAAAAATAAATACCCTAGCCCTAACCGGTTTGGCTCAATGGATAGAGCATCAACCTGCAGACTGAAGGGTCCCAGGTTCGATTCTGGTCAAGGGCATGTACCTTGGTTGCGGGCACATCCCCAGTAGGGGGTGTGCAGGAGGCAGCTGATTGATGTTTCTCTCTCATTGATGCTTCTAACTCTCTATCCCTCTCCCTTCCTCTCTGTAAAATAGTCAATAAAATATATTTTAAAAAATAAATTACCCAAATAAATATATTTCAAAACAGTATTTCAATAAAATATCCACATAAACTTATAGTAAGTTATAGTCATTTATAAACTATACATGCTTATTAGTTTGGACATTATTTTACTTAAAGGGAATAAAGTGAATTGTATAAGCCTATGTCTTTGAGATAGAGGAGTCAGAAATGATGAAAAATCACTAGTCTATCTTTATTTTAATTAAACTGAAAACATTAATTATATATACTGAGTGGCCAGATTATTATGATCTCTGAACACATAATAATCTGGCCACTCATCCTATATAATAAAGAGGGAATATACTAATTGACCATCACTCCATCACAAAGATGGCTGCACTCACAGCTGAAGCAAAGTTCCCATAAGGAGCCTTAATGAGCAATCAGCAGGGACCTGAGGCTACGCCCTCCCCCACCCCTGTGGGGCTTGACAGGGGACCTCAGGCCACATCCCCCACCCAGCAGGGCTTGACAGGGGACCTTAGGCTGTGCCCCCCACCTGGCAGGGCTTGACGGGGAACCTCAAGCCGTGCTCCCCACCCCAGCACCAGTCCAGGGGATCTGAGGCTGTGCCCTCCTGCCTGGCTGGGCTTGACAGGGGACCTCAGGCCTCACTTCCTGCCCCAATGCCAGGCGGGGGGGACCTCAGGCTACAACCCTACCCCGGTGCCAGGCCACGCCCCCGGCCCAGCAGGGCTTGATAGTGGACCTCAAGGTGCACTTCCCATCCTAGTGCTGGGCTGGGGGACCTCAGGCTGCTCCCCCCCACCCCAGCACTGGGCCAGGGGACCTGAGACTGCACCCCCTGCCTGGCGGGGCTTGACAAGGCACCTCAGGCTATGCTCCCCACCCAGCGGGGCTTGATGGGGGACCTCAAGGTGTACCCCCAGTGCTGAGTCAGGGGTGCTCAGGCCACGCCCCCTGCCCAGCGGGACTTGATGGGGGACCTGAGGATGCACCCCCCTTTGATGCCGGACCTCAGGCACTCCCCCCACCCTGTTCTGGGCTGGGGGACCTCAGGCCATGCCCCCGTCCTGGTGCCAGGCCAGGGGACCTAAGGCTACAGCCCCTGCCTGGCGGAGCTTGACAAGGGTGGGACTGGCCATGTCTGGATCTAGCCCAATGGGAGGAGGGGTGGCCAGGTCTGGGTCTCATGTGATTTTGAGGTGCACGTGGGTGGGCAGGGACTTGACTCTGGGTCCCGTGGTGTGTCCCAGACTCTGACAGGAGGAAGGTTTGCATATACATTTTACTAATTTTCTTTCATCTCTGACACTTCTATTATAGAGAAAGGGCAAATAGCAATTTTAAATTATTTCCTCTAATTAATCCTCTTTTAATGTTCATGAATTTCATGCACCAGGCCACTAGTGTGTGTGTGTGTGTGTGTGTGTGTGTGTGTGTGTGTGTGTGTGTGTGTGTGTGTGTGTGTGTATGGCCTGATGCATGAATTCGTGCATAGGTGGGGTCTGGCCAGCCTGGCCAGGGGGCGGGGACATGGGTGGTTGGCTGGCCTGCCTGCTGGTCGAACTCCTGGTCAAGGGGACAATTTGCATATTAGCCTTTTATTATATAAGATATATACTGAGTGGCCAGATTATTATGCATTCAAAGATCATAATAATCTGGCCACTCAGTGTATATGTCATTCTTAAGCTTTAGTAGTAAATTTTTTGTGGACCTTCTTTGATTTTAATTTTCATTGTAGGAAAAAAAAGTCATTTTTTAGTAAATATCTCTTTAATTACTTAAATATATACTATCAAAAGCAGCCAAAGTCAAAACATTGAGCCTGAATATTTTACAAATAATATAATTAAGAATGATTAAGAAAACTTAGCCATATAATTGCAGAACTTTGACGAGAACTCTAGGTTTCTCTCAATTCTGTTCTATATTACATGATTTCTCTTAAGATGTTACATTTCTTAAATGCCTATAGAATTTCAGATATTTATATTTATAGAGAAAAAGACTTATTGTGTTTTTCCTTGTAATTAATTTTGTGTATGTGTTCTACTCCAATAAAAAACATTAACAGGTTAGTTAGACAACTGGCTATTGTTAAATATATACTCTAATAAACATGTTTAATTGGCTTTTATACGGACTATTGCTAGAAATATGTGTATAAACACCGCTATGTTTACAAATACTTTTGACAATTTTTAAAAATACATCTTTATTGTAACAAACTATCACCAGTTAAAAGAAAAGACAGTTATACATTATTTCCCTCCCTACTTTTTGCTAGTGCAATCAATCTCTTTATCTTGCCATCTGACACACTTTTTCCACTATCTTTAGCTCGTATTTTCAATATAATGTCTTACTCTATCCCTTAAAAAAATCCTAAGAATTTACTTTAACATAAAGTCACTTTTTCATCTTTACTCAGCCTATTTTCTCTATTGGAAGAATTATTTTCCCAAATGTCTGATGGTCAAAATAAATTTTTTTCTTTAAACTCAATTCAGACAACACTTCCACTAAGTTTACTTTCTGATCATCTCAGTCAAGAGCAATTTCTCCCCCTCATCTGTTCTTATAGTTTCTCTGTTGCAATATTTGCATGCACCAATATTTTATTTCTTTGCACCTGACCTAATTTTCAAAATATTAAAAATGTGAAGTTCACAAAGATAAAATAAACTCTATGCACTCAAGTGAGGAAAAGTGGAGGTTAAAAATTATAATCTGGGCCCAGGCAAGGCACATCCCCAGGTTCCAAGCTTGTTCCCCCTGGTAAAGGCAGCCCATGGATGTTTCCTCCCAACACTGATGTTTCTCTCTCTTCCTCTCCTTGCCTCTCTCCCTAAAAATCAATTTTAAAAGATCTTAAAAACTGATAATATCATTTTGGAAAAAATGTTATATAACCTTAACTTTAGTAAACCATAGAGAGATTAAAATAAATTTCTCTTTATATTTCAACCAGAAAAAATATTTTTAAATTAAGAAAATAGACAATTTTGACTCATGGACCATTTGGAATCCCACATGTTGCTTCCTACAATAATTAGCTCATGCTAGTCACTCACACTGTAATGCTGAATTTAGTGTACGAACAGAGATATCATTTATAAAGCTATTTATTAGGAAAGGACTACTGATACAATAACATCTAACACATCTGAATATTTGCTATTGGAGAATTTAATTGCTATATTTTTCCAACAATAAGAACACATTTCAACTGTGCAAAAGATGATCTTGAGATTCTGACATAAATATTTTCTCATATGCTCTGCCATGATCTATTTAATCATCCTTTGTTTTCAATGGAATAAAATATTTTACAGTATTTATTAAAAATACCATAATAATACTTTAATTACACTTGGCAAAACATAAAAGATAGGTCACTTATAAGGATTAATTTTTCCAAACATCACTGTGAACTAGTATAATACTGTGCAGGTTGTGCAGATTGTATTTAAAATCTATTTTCAACACTCAACATGTGTATCTGGATCACAGCACCCAATGTTGCATCACAAATATTTGAGCAGAACTGAGTAGCTATATTCCAGATATATCCTGCTGACATTTCCCATAATGCCAAAAGGGTGACATCTGTTTCCCTTCTTATTCATTTTCATAAGAGTATCCCACTTATATGTTTTTTTATAAGCCATCAATACATATTCTAAAATAAGATACATCTTTCAGATGTAAACCCGAGAGTTCACAGAATGAAAGATCTGCTTCCACACCTGTATTTTTTTGGCAGAAAGATGTTTCATTTGGATAGAGAAAAGATAGAGTGGGAGCTAGAAACAGTCATATAATGTACTTTGGCAGCTTTTCTATGCCACCGTATTTTTATTTTTAATCTCTAGGGATAATTCACACAGAAAGAATCCACTAATGTGTTGCTGAAATATGTATTATATTGACAGCCAAAATGAAAAGTCACTCAGTTTTCTTAAATGTTTAAAGAGGTATACCCATTTCAAGATGTTATGGCATGTTAAATTATGAAGAAGGAAACATATATAACAAACTTATGCTAAAATATTTTTCACATGGTCTTTAACTGTAATCAGTACCAGATATCAAATGCAGAGTCCATAATGATTATTGACATATGCGGAAAAGGTTTAATTTAAGGGTTGGGGGAAGGATATGTAAACATAAACAAGAGTTTGAAGCTTTTTCAATTAATATTTGTGCTATGTAACCCAGATGTAAAGGAAAGGGTTGTATTGAAAAACCATTAACCCTTACTTTTCTCTCTCTTCCCTTCCATATCTTTCTTTTCCATTATTTGTTTCAATCTGATTGAGCACTTTCTATGTACCAGACCCATACTCAGAGCAGAAGTTTCAAGACAGAATAAGATATATGATTAAGTGTAGGAAATTGATGCCATTAAGGTAGGGTTAAAAAGGGTGTGCTCACTTTAAAGTGATTATATTCATCCAGTTAAACAGATTAACATCTAACCTGCCTTGGCCAATTGAGTCTCCACATTAAATAGTATTCCAGCTTCACCAATGTCATGACTTTCCTTATCTAAGGACAGGTAGATTTGGTAATAATTTCTCAGACTTTTCTCACAGAATGTTTACTTTTACTTTTTTGTGTTCTGTATATCACTAGGAGCCCAGCACACGAAATCACGTGGCCCCACCCACCCAACCGCCACCCTGCCTTAACACCCATACCTCTCCATGCAGAGCCCCAGCATGCCTGGCCCAACCCCTGACCCTGCTGGCCTTCTCTGGCCACTTTAAGCCCCGCCCTCAGTCCCTCAAGTAACCTTGGGCTGGTTCCGCCTTCTGCCTCCTCTGGCGCCTCCCCACTTCCACCCATCTCTGGGAGCAATGCGGCGGCTCCGCCCATCATGGTGCTAGAGTAGAGCATAGAAGCCTGCTGCCTGCTGTGCTGTGCTTCCCCTGGCAGGTGGGCAGCAGGGCACTCTGAGTGCGAGCGGTGGGTGGCAAAGGACTGATGAGGGAGGGTGCTACAGGTTCTCACCCCCACCTTCCACGGGATGGTCCCTCCTCCTCCTTCTTCCACCCCATCTCCAAAACAATGCCCTGCCACACATGCACAGGCAGCCTCCTGTGATTGGTCGTGATGTTACAGCGTCCTGATCATTAGCATATTCTTCTATTATTAAATAGGATTTATGCATTGGGGTTCTTATTTAAAAAAAAAAATTAATGTAGAACATGTCAGCCTTAAACCATGCTTATTTTGTCAAGATTTTGAGAACAAGTATCTCTACTAACTTGTCCAGTAATTTTAGCAGTCTGTGGATTGGCAGGAATAAAGAACAAACAAGGTATTAAATTGACTGGTTGGAACCATTTAGGAATACTATTTCTGAATTGGATGCATACAATATATATGATTAACTGCCTCTTCTTTTCCTGGTTCTTTAAAGACTCCCTGGCACTCTTCATGAATGTGGCTTGAGCTGTTGTGTTGTTGATGGGAAAACATTGATAAAAATGTTTCCAAGGGGAAGAAAGTTTTAAGAGTTGAGGTTGAGAGATTCAATATATAACCTTCCTCTTAACTTCTGAGCTAAGTAAAAAAGACAAAGATCAATGGAAAGAGAAAGACATGTTGACTTCATTCCTGACAGCACTGTCGTAGGCCATACTACAGTGTGAGAGGTCCACAGGTCTAGAACTTGAACAGCTTATCAGAGGAAATATTGTATTTTCAGGGAAGACACATGTACCCAAGTCACCCACTCATACTGATTCAGGATAAGTGGGGGGAGGACATAGAGATTTTTTTCAGCTAATGCTGAAAATTTCTCCATCTGTTTGAGAAACACGAACCAATGGCTGGCATTTATGAATGAATTAACTCACTTCACCTCAAACTGGAGCCCTGAGAGGAGCAGAGAAAAGGAAAAAGGAAACCCCTTCTTATGCAAATCAGAAAGATTAAAAAGAATTGCTCAACTGAACCTCTCAGCAGACAGTGTGTACACTTCTCTAAAAAAACACCCTAGATTCAATATCATGTAATTTGTTACTACTATGTTGGTGACCATGCTGGTGAGACCATTAGATTCTTCTAAATGTCTTTAATGTAGCTTGGTTTCAGTCTTCATTTTATTATCTCAGAAGCCCTGGGTTCTGTGATTACTGAAGAGGTAACCAAAATATTAAAAATTTATTATGGCACACAGTAACATAAATATCTTATTATATAAGAGAAAAAGAGGGAGCAATATTTTGCCAGCAAGTAGACCTTACTTTTTGACATTGTAGCAATTGAAATACTATGAGTAAAGAAATATTAAGGGAAACAAAGAGAGTTTTCTTATTATCTTTTATAACTGGTGAGGATAGGTTGCTAATTAGCCCACTTGAAAGCTAGTATTTCTCACCAAAAGCTTAGGACTCTTTCTGAAAATGTAGATCAATGTTAACCCTATCCTAGGACAGGGAAAATATAGTGCTGAAATGTTTCATTATTTTCATTAAAATGCAAAAAATGGCTTTAAAAGGAGAAACATGTACTATAGTAGCATATATTGCTAATTAAAATAAAAATCACTTACAGTGACTGAACAAAATTCAAACAAACATAGGAGTCTAGGAAGCACAGAATCCCAAAATATAGAGCTCTATAAACTAATACCTTAGATTTCTTAAAATAATTTTGTGTGTGTGTGAATGATTAGGGACCAGCAGAAGGACCATGGGTTTGGCATATGTGAACACATCATTGTTAATTTTCACTAATTAAACATTGATGGCAAAATAAGGACCACCCTTATAAAAAACATATATAACAAACTCTGTTTATATCAGCACATATTCAAATATATACAGAGGATTTTTTTATTTTTCTCACATTTTTATGAAAGCTCCAGTAAACATTCAGGAAGTAGAAATGTCTCAAGGTAGACAAATCTGACCATGCAAGGCTCCCTACATGTTACAGACAGAGTTGTATTCCCCCCCATGCAAACTTACATGTCGAAGTTCTAATCCCCAATACTTTAGGATGTGACTATATTTAAAGACAGGTCCTTTAAAGAGGTAATAAAGTTAAAATGAGGCCATTAGGGTGTGCTCTAATCCAATTTGACTGCTTTCTTATAAGAGGAGATTAGGACATTAAAAGAGAAAAGACCATTTGAGGACAGTAGAGAAGGTGGCCTTCACAAAACAAGGAGAGAGGCCCTGCAGGGAAGAAACCATACCTGCTGACACCTTGATTTTGGATTTCTAGATTCTAGAACTATGCAACAATAAATTTCTGCTGTGTTAGCCACCCACTGTGTGCGGTTTTGTTATGGCAGCCCTAGCAAACAAACTGTTTGAATCTGCCAGAAAAGCAGATTCCAGACTATAGGGAGCTTGCTTTCCAGGATCATTAGATACTTAAAGGTTATTCATAAGCAAACGTATATCAGATATGATATAAGGATATTAATAAGAAGAGTACCTTTCTAAATTATAAATTTGAATGCTTTATAATTCATTTATCTTTAAAAATAATAATCTATAAATTTAAAGTACCTCATTATTTTTAGTTGACTATGAAATCAATAAACCAATTTCAAAGATCATTTTGTAAAGTAAATTTCCCCTTAAAAAGCAGTATTCATATTTATTTAAAAATTTATTAGAATAATAGAATAATCAAAAAACTTAACTGACATTTGAAATTACTCCCTGATGCAAGCATTACTCTATCTTCGCTTGAGCTCTATTTTAGTATATGCATTTAATGTTATAGTATGCTATTCACATCATTAACTTTAATATGTTTTTATTAGAGTTTCCATATGTCATGTTTGTCCATGTTTAATACTTTATTTAACTTTTTCTTACACTATTTGAATTTTCTTAACACAAACCTAACACTGTAGTATCAGGCAGGACACAGTAACTTCAAGTTCCCTGTCTACTTATTCCAAGACTGACTACTGCACATTTTCCATTATAGCCCAAACTATATCATGGAGTCTCAGAACGACAACGAAGTAATAGTTTTTAAATCTACCTACTTGTAAAATCCTATATAATAAGAGAGGAATATGCTAATTATCAGTTACGCCCTGAGGTGAGGACTGACCACATAAGGACGGGATCCTGAAGCTGCGGGAGGGTGGGGCAGCAAACTACAAGCAGGCAGCAGAGAGCTACAGGAGGGGGCAGGGCAGCAAGCTATGGTGGGGGGAGGTACAGGAGGAGGGCAGGGCAGCTGACAGATAGCAACAGGAGGGTGGCAATGACCTACTGGTGCATGGATTCATGTGCAGGGCTACTAATACTATATAATTAGACATAACGTAGGCATTGAATATACACACTCATAATATTTTAATGAAATAGAAATAAAAACTCACTTTTTTTTTAATAAGAAAGAACACAAATTTAAATCCAGGTCCTACCATAGAGACAATATTATTTTAATGAACCTAAAGCAGTCATATTTTAGTGCAAAAAAATAAAATTTAAAAGCTATCAAGACTACATTATAAAATTTCCAAAAGCCTCCTAATATTTAAATCAAAAAAGGGGGGGATAGTAGAAGAATATCATATAAGGAAAAATATCCTGTAAGTAAATTACATCTAGAAAATTTTTACTTTAGAAAATTAACTTTCATTTGAAAAGCGAACAGCAAGACGGCCATGAAAAACACACATGGTGTCAAAACAAGCCAAAGGAAAACTGTTTGGGGAATTCTTTCTTTTCGGTTAAGATGGTTTGTGATAGGATCATGCTGTATTGATGATTTTACACTTTGTTTTCTTTCATCATTTTTTATCTGTTTTTTTTTTTTTTCTTCCATTTACTGTGTTTGAGCTAAGTCCCAGTAGGTGTAAGTGCCCGCCTTAAAAATCAAATCTTTGGTTAGGGTCATGGCAAAAGCACAGTTCAGGATGTTGGCAGAAGTAATCAAAAAAGCTATAAACTATTTATAAATATATTTATTCTTATTCAAGAAACTTTTCAGCCATAAAATTAGTTAGGCAATTAACTGAGCTTGCGATTAAACAGCTATGTTAGTTCACCAAGAGGAAAGGCAGGGGCAGAGTGTGTGGAACCTACTGCTTATAGGGACTTCTTGGAGAGCTGTTCCATCCCAGCTGGTGCCTAATGGCTCTGGTCGCTGATGCCCTCAGCCTGATGGGCCCAAGGAGTTGCTTATGCCCTGATGTCTTAAGCCCAGTCTGTAAAAATTCTCAACATATTCTGAGAAGATACAGAGATGATATTCAATGGCATAGAGGACTTTTTTGTGTGCCATGCGTGGCCTTGAGTGTTATAGACACACCTTACATTTTAGTTGTTCAAGGTTAACTTCATTCTTATCAGTGCATTTACATCTGAAGTATACAAGGGAATGTTGAAAAAATGTCACTTGTTTACACATTATGTTTGTTACAACATCAGGACAGTTTCTATCTTAAGGTCCTTATTTTTGAGTGAGCCAAACTAACAAGTGGGTAATGTATTTTACTTACTTTAATTTGCTTATTTTTCAGCACAATGCATCACAGTAAACAATTTAGATCAAGATATTGTTTATATAATTTATAACTTACCCATAATGCATCCATATTATTAAATAACATCTTTTATCTTATTTTAAACATATAATTTGTTTATATATACACTATAAGTCCGGTGCACAAGATTTGTGCATGAAGGGAGGGTCTCTCAGCCCGGCCTGTACCCTCTTGCAATCCGGGACTTCTGGCTCCTAACCACTCACCTGCCTGGCTGCCTGATCACCCCTAACTGCTCGCCTATCTGTCTGATTGCCCCTAACCACTGGTCTGCCTGCCTGATCACCCCTAACTGCTCACCTGCCTGCCTGATCACCCCTAACCTCCTCTGCCTCAGCCCCCACCTCCGCGGCTTCATCTGGAATGACAACCGGAAGGTCGTTTGGCTGTCTGGTCTAATTAGCATATTACACTTTTATTATTATAGATATTAAATATATACAAATTATATGTACATGTATATGTATATGTATCCTATATAATAAAAGCCTAATATGCTAAGTGTCCAGTTGTCCATTCAACCAATCAAAGCATAATATGCTAATAATATGCTAAGGTCGCTCAACTGCTCACTATAATGTGCACTGACCACCAGGGGGCAGACACTCCAACCTGTAGGTTAGCTTGCTGCTGGAGTCTAGGTCAGTGGTTGGCAAACTGCGGCTCTTGAGCCACATGCATCTCGCCAGCCACGGTTTGCCACTCTGTTGACTAATGAGTTTGCCAGACCACTGGTCTAGGTGATCCGGACTGAGATGGGCCGGACATTCCCTGGAGCCATCCCATGGTCCATTCCCGGCTGGCTAACCTCCCGTGTCCCTCCCTGACCTCAGTCATGCACCAGCGGGGTCCCTTGGCCTGGCCTGAGCCCTCTCTCAATCTGGGACCCCTCAGAGAATGTCAGAGAGCCAGTTTTGGCCTGATGCCACAGGCCAGGCCAAGGGACCCCACTGGTGCACAAATTCATGCACCAGGCCTCTAGTATCTATCTATCTATCTATCTATCTATCTATCTATCTATCTATGGAGAGGAGAGAGTTCTCTGTGCTATATGTATACACTCAGATGTTTAAATTTGTACACATATACATCAGGTGTGTCTAGGAAAACAGAAATTCACTTTAGACATTTAACAAAAATGTATTTAATGCAGGGAATTATGTGTTCACAGAGCCACTGGCAACACTAGATGGGTGAATAACACTAAGAATCACTGTTGGCCTTGATGAAATTAGGAAGCATAAAATTGCAGGAGAGAGATTTGTGAAAAAATATTTGCAGCTGTGTGAATTCTAATGCAGAGACATAAGATCATGACTATAAACTGCTATAAACCCCACATCTGAGGTCTTCCCTTGACTATATGCTATTATTCTAGTAACATAATACTTCTACTTCTTTTCTATCTTCCAAATCTCACCATAGTGTCTCTCAATAGTATAAACTAAATCAAAATTCTGCTGACAAGCAAGTTTGGAAATGTAGGAGCCAGGATTCTACAAGATCTTTAAAAACTGGGTATGATGAAGAGGATAAAGAGATGACATCTGTCATATCTGAGATATTGTATGATTTATTAAACCAACTGACTATACTGGAATAACTTTCCATTAACCATTACTTGCAAAGATAGAATAATTTGGGATGCTTGTATTTTTCTTTAAATGTGCTGATGAGGAATTTACTTCAGTATTTGTATGGATTAGGGTATCTCCAAATTATATTTCTGGTGGATCAAGAAAAAAGCTAAGGAAAGCTGTTGATAATGTGGCTTTCTTGTTTCTTGAGCATTATATTAAGTATTAGTTTCAGACAGAATCTCAAGTTTATTAGTGAATAAGTTTATCTACTAGAATTCTTTGTAAAGAAATGGAACATATAGAAAATATCAGTAAATTTCATTTTAATCTGTTCCAATCAGTGATAAAATTGATTTAATAGCATATTTGATTCTGATACATATTTGATTGTTATTTGTGTGTGTTTTTTTAGAGCTGCTATAGAATTTACTATTTTTTTTGGTACATGAATATTTACCTGGGTATTTGAAAGGAAACTTTAGAAATGGATTTTCAGGCATTCCATCCTTATTTTGACCTGTCTATACTGTACATTCCAAATATATTATGAACTTAGAGAGAATTATACTAAATGAAATAAGTCAGACAGAGAAAGATAAATACCATATGATTTCACTTATATGTAGAATCCAAAAAGCAAAATAAATAAACAGAACAGAAACAAACTTATAGATATAGAGAACATTTTGATGGTTGCCAGATGGGAGAGAGTTGTGAGGATGAAAAAAAAGGGATTATTAAGCTGTACAAATCGCCTGTTATAAAAACAGTCACAGGGGTGTAAAAGTACAGCATAGGGAATATTGTTATAAATATCATAACTATGCATGGTGACAGGTGGGTACTAGACTAATCAAGGTGATCACTTATATAAATGTCTAATCACTGTGCAGTATACCTGACACTAATATAATATTGTATATCAATTGTACTTGAAAAATTTAAAAATATTTAAAAATTATTCCAGAAAAAAAAGAATGCTATGTAACCCAATATTTAAAAAAAATAATACAGATATATGCATTAAAACCATATTTTTAAATGGTAATAAAACTGATTAAGTGAATTGACTTTTATGACAGAATATGGAAAGGGATATAACAGACTTAATGTGAAAAATGAGAAACCATGAAATTAATGATGACTTTAATACCACCTAGTTCCTCAAATTTATTTTACAAAATCTATCATTAATATGTTCCAACTTGGAAAATAAAGATGGTGATTAAATCAGTTAAATGGGTACTTCTCATATCTTAAAATATCCTAATCTTTCCCTACAGTGGATATGTATTTTAGGATCTTAATTCAAATATCCTCATGAGGTATAAATGAAAAAATTAACCTCTAAAATGAGAATTTTGCTCTGACTATAAAAAATTATTTAAAGGAAAACATGTTGAGCTCTTCATGTATTTGTTCTTTTTTTAAAATTTTAAAAATATTTACTGACTAATTATTATTTGTTCAAGACTAATACATAGACCAAGACTTTAAATATAAGAGGATATTAGGAGGAAATGAAATCCTAATTGTCTTCCAAAACCTTATCAAGTAGAAACCACAAAAAGGGGTCAGTGTTTCTGTCTTAAAATTGTAAAGACATGAATTTATATTAGCAGCACACTATTTCTTTTGGTGAGACAGGAAATGCTTGATTTCTCAGATCCCTCCCGAAAACTCTCAGGTCAAATAATAATAATAAATGTCTTTTTTTTATAAAACCATCTTTCAAAGCAGTATAGAGAAAAGGGGTCAAGTTAGACCTATTTTTGTTCTAAGGCAGAAGCCTATGTCTACCATTAAGCTAAGAAGTGGAAGGAAAAGCAGAGTTGAAGGCCATGTCTGAGGCATGTGCTCTGCCCCATAAGAGGGTGCAGGACTTCCCACGTGATCTGTCAGTAGGCTGGGTAACTTCCAAAAGGAAGGAGGATTCTATACCAGAAGTGGTGCTATGCAGGCTAACACAACAGATGTCTGGTGTACAGACATTCAGCAAGTAATTATAAAAGGAATGCATGTTATTAAATGGAGTGCAAGGGTTTATTACCAAGGGAATTTAACTTTAAGGCTTGTCAAAATCTTTCTGATATATAGAATAACCGTAAATGTGCCAGATAAAGGAAAGAGAAGAGAGATGGGAGTAGGTCAAGAGAGATATTTTAGATAGAATGAATAGCAAATTAAAGGAGTAAATTTATATTATTGTGGAATATTTAGGAAACTAGAAGTTCAGAATGGCTGCAATCTAAGGAACAAGGGAGAGAGACTGGCAAATGGAATGGAGGGCAGAGGTACCAAGAAGAAGAGAGGAACCAGAATGTAGAAGTTTGAACTTCATCTGAAAAGCATTGGGAAACCATTTAAAGAGGGGGTAACATGATCTGATCCATTTTTAAAAAGCACAGCTTTGCTGTTATGTGTAAATAGAATGGAGTGGAACAAAGCTTGTGGAAGAGGTATGGTTTGATAAGCTAACACAGTATTTTAGACACTAGGTGATGGTAAATTGGGGTAGGATGATAAAGGGAGACAGAGAGCAATGCACAAGTTGAAGAACTATTTCACTGGCACAAATGATAGAACATGGGGTAGGGGACAATATTTATTGAAGTATGTACTGCAAGATTACTGGTTTTGGTGGTACAACAGTGAATAAAACAAACAAAAATCCTTGTAATCATGGATTATGCATTCTGATGGAAAGAGAATTCTAATTATTCAAGCTACCGGTCATTGGATTCAACCTAACATTAATTGTGAATTTATATTGCAAGACAAAGCCAAATCTAAATCTGTCATAGGCTCAATTGACCATCAGTGAAAGTCCATTGGCCACCAAATATGTTGGAAGAATGGAATACAGTGATGCAGCCTTTGAAGGAAAATCATCCAAATACTGGTAGTTATTGTGCCTGTGGACCGTAGATTAATGGACACCTACTGAGAACAGTTTGATCAGCCAAACTGACATGGCTGTCACAGAATTCACTCCTCTTCCAGAGCAGAAATGCTTGCTGTCCTTGCCCAGAAAGACCACAGTGATTCTTTCTTCCTGTTCCATCCTCCAAATGGCAATTTTGACTGCCATGCCCCTGCACCATTGTGTTTGGACTGTGAGAGTTTACAAAATGTCTCATTTCTCCACAGATTACTGCACGGTGATGAGCTCCATCTGGACCTACATGAAAGGAATGCTAATCATCCTGGATGTGGAACTTGGCAGTGTAAGTGCTGTCTTCCTCTGGAGATGCGATGAGTGACTTTTCAATTGGATATAGAATAGTTGCATGAAGTTAAGAGATAACTTTTTTTTTATCCTAACCCAGTGATATGTTTTGTTTTTAAGAGAGTGGAGGAGGGAGGGAGGGAGGGAGAGAGGAAGGGAGGGGGAGAGAGAGAGAGAGAGAGATCAGTTGCCTTCCATGCAAGCTCTGATCAGGGATTGGACCAGCAGACTTATGGTGTACAGGATAATACTCTAACCAACTGAACCACCTGGTCAGGGCAAGAGGGAACATTTTTAAAGTGGAGTTTATGTGAAGAAAGGTTCTAGGCAACCTTAGAAATGGTACAATACAGCTGACATATTTTGATGGTGGTGTTTTTTATTTTTTTTTTTCAATACAGTATTCCTGCTCTTAAAGATACTCTTCCTTTCAAAACTATTCTTCACCTTGGCTCTGTCCTGTGAACTGTATATGACTGATAGCTACTCCAGGTTCCAGATATTAGCAAACGATCTGAACCTGGACAGTCTCAGCAATATCTACATAGGAAATTGAGTACCTTAAGCATTAAGAAGATCATATTTTAAGTAATATAAATTATTTAAATTAGATTGTCAATTCTTACTCAAATAAATCAATTCATCAGAACAATGAATGCTTGAATCAATTCCCACTTATTTACTGGAATATTTTTGTAGGTTAAAATAAATTAAATTATCATTTTTATTTAGTACTAACTAAAAAATAAAATATCTCAAATGCATATTGTCAAATCTGCCTAATCACCTGACCTGATAAGAACAGGTGTTGACTAAATTTATATTAGGCAATGGTCTTAGCTCAGGCTGTTAAACAAAATACTACCATAGTCTGGGTGGCTTAAACCCCAAACATTTATTTCTCATAGTCCTGGAAGATTACAAGTCTAAGGTCAATGCGCCAATAGATCTGGTGTCTGGTGAGAATGGGGTTTATGGCTTATAGATGTCTATTTTCTCGCTGGTTAAAAAACTTATCTATGGCCCTAGCTGGTTTGGCTCAATCCATAGAGTGCCAGCCTGTGGACTAAAGGGTCCTGGGGATTCCAGTCAAGGGCACATGCTGAGGTTGTTGGCTCGGGCTCAATCCCCAATATGGCCCATGCAGGAGGCAACCAATCAATGATTCTTTCTCATTATTGATGTTTCAATCGCTCTCTTCCTCTCACTTCCTCTCTCTGAAATCAATAAAAAAATATATTTTTAAAAAAATTATCTGTTGCAGGTGCACAATTTCACAACAGATGGTCTGTACACTGTATTGTTTTCAACATCCCAAATCAAGTGTGCTTCCATCACTACTTATTCCCCTTCTCCACCTCTCCCCATCATCCCTCCCCCCCGCACCACAATCACCACATTGTTGTCTATGTCCATAAGTTTGTTTCTATTTTTTCTTTGTTGCTCAATACCACCACACCCCCAACTCAGCCCCACAACCTCACACCCCTGAGAGCTGTCAGTCTGCTCTCTATCCATGAGTCTATGTCTACTTAGCTTGTTAGTTCATTTTGTTCATTAGATTCTACACATAAATGAAGTCATATGGTACTTGTCTTTCTCTAATGGCTTATTCACTTAGCATAATGCTCTCCAGGTCCATCCACCTATCAAAAAAGGTAAGATTTCCTTCTTTTCTACAGATGAGTATTATCCCATTGTGTAAATGTACCACAGCTATTTTATACATCCATTTACTGATGGGCACTTGGACTATTTCCAAATCTTAGCTATCCTATCTAATAAAGAGGTTATATGCAAATTGACCATCACTCCAATACACAAGATAGCTGCCCCATGTGGTCAAAGATGGCCATCCCCATGTGGACACAAGATGGCCTGCAGGGGAGGGCAATTGTGGGTGATCAGGCCAACAGGGGAGGGCAGTTGGGAGGGACCAGGACTGAAAGGGAGGGCAGTTGAGGGCAATCAGACCTGCGGGGAGGGCAGTTGGGGGGGACCAAGCCTGCAGGGGAGTTCAGTTAGGAGTGACCAGGCTGGCAGGAGAGGGCAGTTGGGGCAATCAGGCCAGCAGGGGAGGGAAGTTAGGGGTGACCAGGCTGGCAAGGGAGAAAAATTAGGGGTGACCAGGCCAGCAGGGGAGGGCAGTTGGGGGTGACCAGGCCAACAGGGGAGGGCAGTCCAGGGCAATCAGGCCAGCAGGGGAGCAGTTAGGCATTGATCAGGCTGGCAGGGGAGTGGTTAGGGGGTGATCAGGCTGGCAGACAGAAGCAGTTAGGGGCAATCAGGCACGCAGGCAGGTGAGTGCTTGGGAGCCAGCAGTCTTGGATTGTGAGAGGGATGTCCAACTGCCCGTTTAGGCCCAATCCTGGATTAGGCCTAAACGGGCAGTTGGACATCCCTTGAAGGTTCCTAGATTGGAGAGGGTACAGGCTGGGCTGAGGAACACACACCTCCATGCGTGAATTTCATGCTCCAGGCCTCTAGTCAGTAAATAATATGATTACTAATTAGCAACTAGACATAATAGAATTGGGAATGGGCTTGAAGAAGAAATACACAGACACTTCAGAACACATTTTTTGCCTTAATCTTAGAACTATCAACTCTTGTCCTTCAAATGAACAGCATTCCTTATTCTTCCTTTCCAATAGAGGAGAGCAACAGCAATACTATAGAATCGGCTCTTTTGCAGCATTCTGAGCAACTTCAGAAGACAGACTTTGACAGGCACCCCTACCCCCCCCCCCCCGAATTAACTATACACATTGTTAATCTCTGGAAAGATGTTCACATTTCCACAATGTGATTACCTTGTGAAATGATAGATGTGTTAATGTCACTGGGGAACAAGTTAGAAGCAAATGGGCTTTTCTGAAACCCAGAAGAAGGAATTTAATGACATTCTCACATAAAATAAACTCTTGATCTCTAGCAAGAACAGATTACTGAAAAACATCTGTGCTTCCAGTGGGTTATGTGAACTTACATTAGGAAGGTTGCATTATGGTTTGTAATAAAATCCAGTGTTAGAAGTACCCTGACAGTATCAGAATTCTCTTTGGAAATGATTCTGAAGTTCATGAGAAGGTAAAGTATAGAACATTTTCTCTTAAGGGCTTCAGTCTCCATTGCCTCTGACACGTATGCCATCACCAGATATGTTCCCTCTTACAACATTTGAATGCAACACAATATCAATTTCATATCATTTAAATGAGAACCATGTTCTATTGCATTTGTGCTTATGCTGTAAAAATCAAGATTCATGAGGACTCAAGGAAACACAGGCTATGAATGTGTTATAAGTGAGATTGCTAAAGGTCATAAAACTAAGGGAGTCATGTTATGACGAATTGTGATTCTTATTATAAATGCAAATATGAAAAATATATGCTTATGTTATAAGATATTATAATAAATATAAATATATATACACATTTAATTAGATTTTCCTAACACTTAAAAGTATTATTTCAAAATCTTCTCCCAAGAATGATTATCACATATCAGAATGCTTGGGGTGATTTATAGGTGAGATATATTGGTCTTCACAATGAAACTTGTATGTACTTTACATGGCATTCCTATGTAATCTATCTATTCTAAAATAGACCTTTTCAGATAGATGATAGTTCCCTCCAGGTATAGCTTTCTGAATTCATACAGACACAAAATAAAGGTTTTGGTCCTTAAATCCTCTTCCAGTGATTAAAATGTTCTTTGATTTTATTAAATTTTTACATTTACCTTTATTTCCTCTGACAGAAACTTAACACTGTTTTCTGCATAGCTTTTTTCAGTGACATTACTATTAAAGTAAGTCTCACTTTATAATCTTTGTTACTGAGTGAAGTTTTTTGTTTTGTTTTGTTTCAGATACACCAAATAATAGACTGACTTTTCTTTTGGCCAATATATTTTGAAAAAGTAGTATAGTCACTTTGAATATTATACATTTTATATTTCTATTTCCCTTTATATATCTAAATCTACATATAGTTAGTCAGTGACATAAATAATAATTATTACCAAAACTTCATTGTTTTGTCAGTATTGGTCTTAAATGGACTCTTTGTGATATTTTAAGTCATATTTTATTAATTCTGTGTATATATGACCACATAATGCATATGCTTTAAAAAGAAAGAGTAAATCAATTTATTTAAGCAAAACATTAAGCATTATGATTATAGTCTCCATTAAAATATTTCAAACAAATGTGCTTTGACATATTTATAACCCATTTTCACTAAAAAGACTTAGGGCACATGCATGACATAGATAGTATATACTTGACTTAGGTATTACTATGTTTGATAACAGCCTTTGAAAGTTTAACTACCCATTTTGAAACAATGTGACCGCTAACTAAAAATAACCAGATGGTCTTGCTTTGTCAATACTTTGTCAAAAGTATTTTAAAAAGTCACATGCATAGTTATTCACTCCATACTTCCTGCCCTCTCTTCTAACACCTCTCTTATGAATGGCTGCTCTATTTAAATAGCTCACTTTATAATCATAATTGCACTGTCCCCCTGTGCCAGTCCTTTCCACCTCATCACCCAATAAGCTCTCCTCCATCAAGATGATCTAATGTCACGTTTTGTTTTCATTTGTTTCATAGCCTACTTCTTTCAAACACAGGGTTTCACAACTACTGTTCCTCATATAGATCCCCCACCACCCTTCTCTTGGTTCTTTTCCTGCTCTCTCAGTGGGTATTTCGTTAAAGGGCACTTCCACAGAATGACTTTCCCTGAGTCCTTGATCTGATTCCAGTTTCTTCTGCTACTTCCTGTCAAATTAAACTCCTCTTTTCTTTTATATCACTTATCACTTAAACCCTTTATAATTGTGAATCTATTTAACTACATGATTGAACTCTTTCTTTCACTAAAAAACAAAACCAATGAAACAAACAAATAAAAAGGTTCATGTGGACAAGTTCCATATTTTTTGGCTTTGCCATAGTATTGAACACTCAGCCCAAGGACATATTTTGAGTGAAAAAAATGAAATATTTCTGGTGTGAAAATGACCTTGATGCACAAAACAATGCTCTGTGAAATAGCTAAAAAAATATTTTTATATGAATTATATCAAACATTATCCCTAGTGAGAACAAATGAGGTTTGGTAGAAAATTAGCTTTTAGACAGTTATCTGAATCCCAGTTCTGTCACTTTCTAGCTCTATAACAGTGATAACTTATTGTACATCTTCTTTTCCAATCCCCTCATGTATAATGAAGCACAATGCCTGAAATGTAATATGTAATCAATAATTAGCAGATATTAATATTGTAGAAATGTATTACAATAGAACTATACTACTAGATCTTTCTTTTTTCCTAGATTCCACAATAATAAGTGAAGTAGACTCAAACCATTCATAATTCTTATGCTGGTCACTGCTCCTTCAAGCAAAGTTATTTAGTGATGTTATCTTACTTGTAATTTCTATTCCAGAATGATGATCTTAACTACAATTCAATGTTTTGTTGTGATCAAGTGGAATTCTATTTTGCCAAATAGTTTATAGATCAGGTTTTGCAGAATCTAAAAAAGCTATTGAAAAAAATCCATCACCTATTATTATTGTTTGAGCATCTAGTGTGTACATATAATGTCCTGGTGAATGTACTATTAGAACATAGATTTATTTCCATAGAAATAAGAAATATTTATCTTCAAGTTATGCATTTTTTAGCATTTGGTCATTGATGAAGACCTCCAGATTCTGTTGAAGAAAAAAATATGATTATTCACCATATGTCAGCACAGGTAAAATAGTGATATAGAATATTTATTATCACACTCTAGGAAGACTTAATGTGATAACACAATAGCCTCTATGTGATTTAAATTAGTATTCTCTTAACTATCCTAAGACTGGTAGGCATGAAACAAGTGTTTTATTTACAGAGATAGCAAATTTTGTTCTGGGATTTCCATATTATTTTTGTTGGGATTTAGTTTATAAAACTAAGCTGATTTAAACATGGTTTAACAATGAAGGATTGGGCAACTTTTATGGTCTTAATGGCATATGGCTTGATTACAATAAAAAGTAAAATGATTTAACAAATTTTGAGTTCAGTGAATTTTTTTTTTTTAACACATGCCCTCACAGTTGTTTGGTGAATAATCTGCTATACTTTCAGATATTCCATGTTAAAATTATACTAACTTTTTTTTCTCTTCCTAGTTAAATTCACATAAGAATTTAACCATGATCCCAGGTAGATATAAAGAAGATAACCTGTACAAAAAAATAAAGTAATATATGCTAAGATATTAAATCCTCCTCTACTCAGGACAACCCATTTTAAAAGAAGAAATAATTAAAACCTAATCAAGCTGATGTAAATTATTTGGGGGAAATTTTTTCACGAGACCTATCTGGTTTAAAACCTCATCAACCTTGGTCCCTTCAGCAGCTCTTCAAAATGAGTCACTACTGAGGCATGGCACTTCTCAGAGATTTCCCAGAGGATTATTTCATTTTATATATCAAGCTTGCATTATCACTTATGAACTTTAGCCTAAAATTCATAGGTGTTCACTTTATCGTTTTGGAATTTCTTCAGCAAAAATATATTTTTTTAATTTAAAAGGCAGTTTTTTTTTGTTTTTGGTGTTTTTTTTTCCAGCATCATGTTATATGTACTGTATTTCTCAGAATGCCCAAGTCATTAAAAGGTACACAGGGTCTATTGATTTGTATGTTTCCTTCTGACAGGAGTTGGCAAATTGAATGTTTTTGGAGATAGAGACCCATTGGCACCACACGGAGCTTTCCTTCTTTGGTTCTCTTATCAGACAAGGACAATGATTAAAGGTGATGAATAGCAGATACTGCAGAATCTATAATTGAACTTCTTTAAGCATAATGACATTTCTCTCATTTTGAATTGCCCTGTAGAATACTGATGTTCAGACCAGCAAACCTTCATACTAGAATGACTTCACTGTGGTCCCAGGTTGACTCTTCCGAGCACTCTTGTTGCAGCTGGCAACCTTTAAATCAGACTAAAGCCAAATCTCAGGAGAGCAGGAACTTGTGTCCTATTGAAATGCAAGATACGCACCGGCCTGAGAATACATGTTATGCATTTGATTTTCAGAGGATTATACTTTTCCCTGCATTGATAGGACCAGATGTTGCTGTTAATACATCTGGGAAACACATTTTTCTTTGTTTTGTGTCAGATGAGAGGAGGCTGTCAACTTTGGCAAAGTGCCAACTGATGTTTCTCAAGCTGTTGAGGGCACTAGGAAGGTAGATACTGGTTCTTCACAGAATTATAGTATTTCAGGTTATTGGAACTTAAATTAATGTAAAAGCTTGGTAAATCTATGTTACATTTTTAAGGGAATCCACAATTCTCAGCAGTTTTCAATGAGGACTGGGTGATATGTCTTTTTAAAATGTATTATTATTTTTTTCTTTTTAGAGAGAGAGAGAAACATTGATTCTTTGTTCCACATATCTATGTATTCGTTGGTTGAGTCTTGTATGTCCCCTACTGAGGATCAAATCTACAGCCTTGGTCTACTGGGCTGATGCTCTAATCAGCTGAGCTACCTGACCAGGGCATGATGTGCTTTCTATCAGACATTGCTAGTTAATGCCTTGAGTAGATTTTGAACATGTCAGTCATTTGAATCAATGACTGAATGAGACGCAACCACTGATCATTTATCTGTTTGCCTTCCACACACTGGGGTTAAATATTGGCTTGTTTTTCCCCATGAGACAATAGGGAACATTGGGGGGGGGGGGAGTTATTAGTGATCAGTATACCAGGGTTTTAGTTCTAATTTTGTGAGGCCTTGGCTGGTAGCCTTACTTCTCAAAGTTCCTTGAATTATAAAAGATGGAAGCTGACATACTAATCTCTGAAATCCTTTGATCTTCTTTGTCTTTAATACAAAATTATTAACTCATAGCTCACATCTTTTGAACAGAAAACACCATATTTAAATGACTTGTATCCCCCCAATTTCTTTGATCCTTCCCTTTTGACATTTTAAATAAAAATGTTTTTCATTCCACAAAACTTTTTAGTATGCACTCTTTTTTTTTTCTTACAGTAAAATCTAAAAAGTATGCTTACTATTAGTATCATACTATTATTATTAAAATTATCACTATCATTCTTATAGAGATAAGGCAATTTAAAGTTTAGGTAAGTCGCCAAAGTCACCCAGTTAATAGCAGGGACAGAATCCACATCATTTGTTTTAAGCATTCAAAGTGTATTTGCGTACTCTTTTTATTTTTTTAATTTAAAGTCTTTATTGTTTAAAGTATTACATAAGTCTCCTTTTTCCCCCTATTGACCTCTCCCTGGCCTCCCCCACCCCCCAGCACCCGCCCTCACCTCTATGCATCCCCCCCCACCCCACCCCTCGCCGTCAGTGTCCATTGGTTTTGCTCATATGCAAGCATACAAATCCTTTGGTTGATCTCTTACTCCCTCACCCCCGCCTTTCCTCATGGGTTGGACAGTCTGTTCAATGCTTCTATGACTCTGGTTCTATTTTGGTTCCTCAGTTTTATGTTGTTCATTATATTCCACAAATGAGTGAGATTATGTGATATTTATCTTTCTCTGACTGGCTTATTTCTCTTAGCGTAATGCTCTCCAGTTCCATCCATGCTGCTACAAATGGTAAGAATTCCTTCTTTCTTACAGCAGCATAGTATTCCATTGTGTAGATGTACCACAGTTTTTTAATCCACTCATCTGCTGATGGGCACTTAGGCTGTTTCCAAATCTTAGCTAATGTAAATTGTGCTGCTATGAACAAGGGGGTGCAGATGTTCTGATTGGTGTTTCTGTTTTTTGGGGGTATATTCCTAGAAGTGGGATTACTGGGCCAAATGGGAGTTCCATTTTTAATTTTTTGAGGAAATGCCATACTGTTCTCTACAGTGGCTGCACCAGTCTGCATGCCCACCAGCAGGGCAGGAAGGTTCCTTTTTCTATTTTTGTATCCAGCACTTGTCGTTGATTTGTTGATGATAGCCATTCTGACAGGTGTGGGATGTACCTCATTGTTTTGATTTGCATCTTTTGAATGATTAGTGACTTTGAGCATGTTTTCATATGTCTCTTGGCCTTCTGTAGGTCCTCTTTCGAAAAGTGTCTATTGAGGTCCTTTGCCCATTTTTGATTGGATTATCTTCCATTTGTTATGTTGTATGAGCTCCCTATAAATTTTGGAGATTAAATTCTTATCGGAGATAACATTGGCAAACATATTCTCCCATGCAGTGGGCTTTCTTGTTTTGTTGATTTTTTTTTTTTTTTTTTTTTTTTTTTTTTTTGCTATGCAGAAGCTTTTTGTTTTGATGTAGTCCCATTTGTTTATTTTATCCTTACTTTTCATTGCTCTGGGAGCTGTATTGGTAAAGATATTGCTATGACAAATGTCTGCTGTTTTACTGCCTATGGCTTCTTCTAGGATTTTTATGGTTTTCCATCTTATGTTTAAGTTCTTTATCCATTTTCAGTTTATTTTTGTGTATGGTGTAAGTTGGTGGTCTAGTTTCATTTTTTTTTTGCATGTATCTGTCCAATTTTCCCAGTACCATTTATGGAAGAGACTGTTTTGACTCCATTGTATGTTCTTGCCTCCTTTGTCAAATATTAATTGAGCATAATGGCTTGGGTCAATTTATGGGTTCTCTGTGCTGTTCCATTGGTCTATATGCCTGTTCTTGTGCCAGTAGAAGGCAATTTTGAGAACAGTGGCTTTGTAATACAGCTTGATATTTGGTATTGTGATCCCTCCAACTTTGTTCTTTCTTAAGATTGCTGCAGCTATTCAGGGTCTTTTTTTATTCCAGATGAATTTTTGGAGAGTATGTTCTAGGTCTTTGAAGTAAGTTGTTGGTATTTAATGGAGATTGCATTGAATCTATAGATTGCTTTGGGTAGCATGGACATTTTAATAATGTTAATTCTACTAATCTATGAACATGGTATATTCTTCCATTTGTTTATGTCTTCCTCTATCTTTTTCAGCATCCTGTAATTTTCTGAGTACAGGTCCTTTACCTTCTTGGTTAAATTTATTCCTAGGTATCTTAATTTTGTTATTATTTTCAATAGTAAGTGGGATTTTTTTTTTTTAGTTTCTCTTTCTGTGGAGTTCATTATTGGGGTATTAAAAAGCTATAGATTTCTGGGTGTTAATTTTGTATCCTGCTACATTGCTGAATTCATTTATTAGCTCTAGTAGTTTTTTGATGAGTCTTTAGGGTTTTCTATGTTGTGTACTCTTTCTTTAAACATGGAGCTAAATGAGATAATAGACCAAAGTTTAGTACTCTACATAGCCCCTGTTTTCTGGAAATTTGAAATCAAAGGCTCTCAAAGCCACTGCTGTGGTGAAGCACATACACAAACTCTAGAAACCCTATGAAAAATAGATATACACAGCAGTAAAAAGAATAAGTGCAAAATGAAAAATCAGGGGAAATTATAAGCTATATATTATTAGTCACATGAAGTATCTTCATCTTCTATTACAGTGTAAACTCTTCAAGTAAGGTTCAAAGTTTAGAAATCATTCATGGAAAGTTCAAGTAATAAAGAAAAGTAAATGGGGAGAAGCAGGTTAGGCATTTGTGGCCTGAATAAGTTAAAACCACTATAGTCTTTATTTCTGCCCCCCGCCCCCCCAGCATACTATAAGAATTGGACTAGAGAAACATTAATGCTCCTTAATTCCAAGTTTTGTGATATGATCTTTTCTCAAAAGCTTAGGAGACTTCAAGGAATAGATCAGGAAGTCAGCAGTGAATTAGTCACTAAAAGTTCAAGTCCTGATTCCTGAATGCTTCCATTATTAACTGTTGGACCATACTAAGCTCTCTAAGCCTCAGTTTCCTCAACCGTGAAATTGGGTTGACATTAATACTCTCCCCTAGGGAGTTTTCTGATGACTAAATAAGATAATGCAGGTAACACTCTCAAAAAAATGCTTATGTGTAATACTTCCAGAAAACGCCTATAATAATAATACCTAACATTTATTGAATGCTTACAAAAGATAATAGTAATCTTTCAGAAAATTAGCTATCATTTTTGCTAGGAGAAGAGTGTAATTTTATAAATATATTCACAATGGATCAACAATATAGGATGGATCCTTATCTAATCTTATTCCTTATTCTTGGATCATCTTTTCAGCCTCTCAATCCCTCTTTTCCTCCCTTCAAACCTTTCTATGAAATATCACTGAAATTGTGGGTTTTACTGTGGTTTTATCACAAAAGGTGACTTTTTCCTCTACCAGTCTTGCTCTGCACATTCTAAAATATATTTACACTCTTTTCAGTACTTTTGTTAGTTTTGTGTTATGGCTACCATCTAAAATTCTTCTTTTAAAGTTCATTTGTTGAAATTTCACAGTCACTTTAAAACTTTCATTTTAAATCTACTTTCCACACTAAGCTACTTCAACCTTTCTAAAGTTTTCTTTTCATTTTATTTCTGTGACTTTGGATTTTCTTCATTTTCCTATTTATCAGATGTGCCTTTTCAACTTTGATCTCATTTTCTTTTTGCTTCCCAAATTTGAATGCAGGCTTCCCTTCATTTGCAAGCTCTTTTCATTTCAATATTTTACATATCACCTTTAGATAGCTCATGCAAAAATCCTTACTTCTAGACCTCACTTAATTTCTGCTCTTAAGACATGCATTTCCAAAAGCATGGTCAACATTTTCCCATCAATGTTATGGATGTCTTACAAACTCAATAAGACTCGGTTTACTTTCTAATTCATTCTCTTTCTCAACTTCAATCCTATCCCTTAATTTACAGCATTATTTAATGGGATTTTATTCAATTCTATCTTCTTTAGACTCTTTCTCCTTGCCTCACTCGAATTCCCTATTCCAAGTAAGGTTCAAATTCTGTTGAATTCTATCCTTGCAAACTTTCAAATTTCTCTACCCTTTTCAAGCTTATGGTGCTTGTGTTCGGACTCTTATTCACTTTTACCAGTATATTGACTGGTTGCTTAAATTGTTCTTGAATTTTATCCTATGCAAAATCGACAATTACATTTACTGATTTATTTTTATTTAGAATGCAACAGAAACACAGTAACTTAGTCTATAAATGGCTTCTATTATCTCATCCTAGCTTATCTTTATAACCTTTTAACCCACAAACAACCAAACACCTACCTTTCCATTTCTGTTCATCTTTAGCTATGCCCAGGGACATTTACAGTGCATTCACCATTTACATGCCTAACTTGAAAATTAGATTCTCACTTCTATTATCAACTTGGTTAAACAAAACGAAAACCTTCTTAAACCCTAAGAGAAAGCTTAATCACATCTCTCTTGGCTATTTCTGAAAATTGCAAAGTAACTAATTATTTTACATATCTTATAAATGTATATATACTTACTATTTTTTATAATTATTATTATTTTTTTACTCTTTATTGCTTAAAGTTTTACATATGTTTCCTTTTCCCCCCTTGACCTCTCCCTGGCACTTCCACCCCCAAGCATATGTCCTCATCCTGCTAGTGTCTGTGTCCATTGGTTATGCTTATATGCATGCATATAAATCCTTTGGTTAATCTCTTAATCCCCCCATTACCCACCCCTGCCTTCCCTCTGAGATATGATGGTCTGTTTGAAGCTTCTCTGTTTCTGGATCTATTTTTTGTTCATTAATTTATGTTGTTCATTATATTCCACAAATGAGAGATCATGTAATATTTATCTTTCTCCAACTGGCTTATTTTGCTTAGTATAATGCGTCTATGTCCATCCATGCTGTTGTGAATGGTAAGAGTTCTTTCTTTTTCAGTGGGGAAAAAAAAGGAGACATATGTACTACTATTTTTAATACTTTTAAACAAACAAAAAAAGAGAGTTCTTTTTTATAGCAGCTTAGTATTCCATTGTGCAAATGTACCACAGTTTTCTAATCCACTCAGCTGCTGATGGACACTTAGGCTGTTTCCAAATCGTAGCTATTATAAATTGTACTGCTATGAACATAGGGGTGCACATATCCTTTAAAACATTTTTACTGATTTTTTTAGAGACAAAAAGGGAGAGGGAGAGAGAGAGAGAAACATCAATGTGAAAGTGGAACATCAATTGGTTGCCTCCTGCACCACGAATCCAGCTTGCAACCCCAGGCATATGCCCTGACCAGGAATCAAACCCGCAACTTTTTGGTACACAGGATGACGCCCAACCAACTGACCCACACCAGCCAAGGCATACTCATTGTTTCATATAACTACACTACCAGTCCCAAAAGCAAGCACCATGATGAATACAGGAGTCTTACTAAATGGCAAGAGTAAGGCTTCCAAGGATGCTTGCAGAATGAATGAATCACTGTCTCCCTTTTAACACTTTTCCCTTCTTGTTAGAGGTATTTGTTTCTGTAATAGGATCACTTACTAAATCATGAACACCTGAAGGTTGGAGACACTACCTTAATAATACTGTAATCCTCAAAGTTGTAGAACTATGTTTATAAATAATAACCTATAATATATGTGTATTTAGTGGAAAATTTGAGCTCATTTTTTGGGAGAGAATATATGTATATTATTTTGTATGTTTAAAAAAACTACAAATGTTTATATTTAAAAGTATATACTTTCTGCCATTTGGTTATTAAATATAATAATGACTATGCTTTTATTTGTCATCTGCTTATTCTAAAATTATTTAAGAGGACCTCCAAAGAACTTATGATAGAGTGAGACTAAATTAATTTTAAAAATAAGAAAAATTAGTCAAAATATATGCTGGTCTGAACTATATGCCTATGATACTAATCTCATTATAATTCTAAATTTGTTACATGAATGCCATTATAACAAAATATTTGCACTAATAGCTCTTAGTATAATTGTGAGCTCTCTAGTTTCAGTAAGTTAACCAAAATTATCAAGAAATGAAAACTAATAGTCATAGTTTATGTAACTGATGAGTTCTAACATATATTTTAAATAACCTTGTTATTTAAAATCACTTTATGAATGGGTATATGTTATTAAAGTGTTTACATTTTTAATTTATAGGTTCACATTGTAAGTGATATTAAATAGATTGGTCAAACCCATACAATTAACAAATGGCAGAATTAGGATTTAATTCATATCTTTGGATTATCAATTCATTGCTCCTTCTACACTATATATGAAAATATCCTGGGAAATATTTTATCCCTGAGCTACTTAGTTTTTGGAAAAAATAAATCTTTTAAATTTATCAACTACCACATAAATCTGTCAACATAGCCAGAATAATTTTACTAAATCCTAAACCTGATTAAGTCACTTCTCTGCTTGTCCCACTTTTGCTCTTAGATAGTCTAGCCTCCTTACCATGGGGCTTCAGATCATGTCTCCAGCTTCTTCTCTCACATAGCCGTGGCAAGATAGCATACGGTCATACATTAAATATTTTCATTTCTTTAATGTGCAGGCTATTCTAGCATTCAGACTTCCCCATATAGTGTCTTCTTCTTTGTCTGGGGCAGAGATTTTGCTCCTACTTATTTTCATGGCTGTACTCTTCAAGTCTTATTTATATATAACTAGAGGCCCGGTGCATGAAATTTGTGCATGGAAGGGGGGTGTCCCTCAACCCAGCCTGCACCCTCTCCAACCTGGCATCCCTCTCACAATCCAGGATTGCTGGCTCCCAACCGCTCGCCTGTCTGCATGCATGATTGCCCCTAACCACTTCTGCCTGCCAGCCTTATCACCCCCTAACCATTCCCCTGCCAACCTAATTGACACCTAACTGCTCCCTTGCTGGCCTGGTCGCCCCCAACTGCTCTCCCCTGCAGGCCTGGTCGCCCCTAACTACCCTCCCCTGCTGGCCTGGTCGCCCCCAACTGCCCTCCCCTGCAGGCCTGGTCCCCCCCAACTGCCCTCCTCTGCTGGCCAACTTGTGTGTTGGATTGATGATCAATTTGCATATTGCCTCTTATATATTATATAGGATTTCTTCTGGGAGTTCTTCCTTAGTCACAAGATCTCCCTGTTTGCTTATTTATTTATTAAAGCCACTATTATTAATTTGATATACAGTATTATATTATCTAGATCCAGATTATATAATTTTTAATTTTAAAACAAATTATATAGTTTAATAAAGTTATGAAATTATTATCTACTTATGTTTTATTCAAGGGTAAATCCAGGCTATACATTTCTTCAATAGGCTCAATAAGACTATACTTGTTGGCATGCTATTTCTCTCTTTTTTTAAATTCCTTGCTCACATTACTAAATCTTCCCTTAGACCTTGTTCAGTTGTATCCTTAGTGACTATAATTATCTAAAGAAGATGCTGAAGTAATGTTCTTTGAATGAATTACAGTTTTCCTAATCTGCCAGTTTTATAACTTCCAAACTCATTGAATTATTAGTGAACACATCATTTTTAGCTTGTCCTCGTACTTATGATTTGGCAATTTTAAGGGTGCATGATCTGTAACCCCAAATCCATCCAGCAAATTAGACATTAGGATTACATTTTAAACCAAATACAGTATATAACCTTGGTGTTCATAGGTTTGACATTGGCATTTTCAATAATGATGTGCTGATTTACCAGAGATTAATGAAATGTAATAACATGCACATTGGTTGAGGAATAAATTGGGGATGAATACATTTTAGGCAAATTTGAAGAAATGAGTCTCTTAATTACCTATTGAGCTTACTTAACCTCCCAGCTTTTGCATGTCAGCATGGCTTTATTTTTCTTCAATGTAATAGCGTGTTTTTTTTTAATTGTCTCAATTAAAATCCAGCTCTCTGAGTTGGAGATAATGGAAGAAGACTTTAATTTGTCTGGTTCTTAGCTTAAAGGAAAAGTTTTATGAAGAAAATCATAAGGCATAAATTATATTCACTCATTCCCAATTATTTCTGAAACAAGTTGAATATAAATAAATGATAGATAGATGATAGATAGATAGATAGATAGATAGATAGATAGATAGATAGGGAGAATTATAATATTTGCACCATTGATATTCATAAATATATCTAGATATATCAGGTAGAAATATCAAAAGTGTATTTTTTGCAATAGCACTGCTGGTATTGGTTTTATCCCAGAGCAATAAATGTTATAAAAAGAAAAACAACAACAACAATAGATTGTATTTTGATCAATGTGTGAGGATTTTTTTCTATTTTAAATCATTTTTGATAGGTCTACAAAGCATTGCAAAGTCACTAAATTTTGCGTTAACTTAGTTGAGGCTTTTGTATTCAGTTTCCTAACTTCCTGTCCCTTCTCTAATGGTCTGCTTAAAGAACATTTTGTTAAAATTCACTTTACCAATAACACACGTTTCTCTCCTCACTTTGGTTGTGGGAGTTCAACATTTTACTGCTTTTAGTTTTTTAGTTATTTTTTTTTCTACCAAGACCTTCTTCTTTTCTAAATAAAAACTATGTCTCCTCTAATCAAATCCCAAATCCTAGAGTAATATTATGTTTACTTAAGTCAATAAGTTATCTAAAGCAATTTTTCAACTATTAAATTAATTTAATTGGTCCTTTCTTTGATGGTGGTTTTAACCTTCAGTATCTGATTAAAGTTCTCTACCCCAACATGTTAGCACAAAACCATTTCTACCTACATTTTCATGGGCAGATTGGAATACTTCCTGAAGAATATGGACTCCTAATTGAGAAAAAAAAAAAAAAAAAGAAAAAGAAAAGTCCTATACTGTTAGAGTGCTTTCTTTTAGGACCAAATCATATTGCAATGATAAATTATTATAAATTACTATTAAATGGATATTAAATTAGAAAATAATTTCAGTAAAGTTTTAAGTAAGCAAAATTTATTGCCCTAAATATATAATGTCTACATATTATGGAATGAAACTATTTTTTTACTATTGGACTATTTGCATTTGTTAAATTAGACCAGGTAAAATGTGGGTTATGCAAATTATATACTGTGGGCATATTTAAAATTAAACTGTAATAATTAGGAACTGTTTTAAGTTAATAAACTTAAAACACTTACACATCATAAACTCATCTCTGTTGCTGTCTAGGTTGGAGTACTTACATTATTTTATAGATGTTTCTCTTTACTAGAAAAGGAAATGACACTCCTTGGTCATGTTGTTCTATTGCTCAACACAAATTATCATAAAAAAACTATATTTACTTTTTATTTCTAAGTGCTACTGTTTATATAATATATATAACTTTTATGCTTTTATTAAAAATAGGCTGAATTTTTCGAATTATTTTAAAATATGTTGCTTAGTTATTGGTAATGCAAAGAAATGCTACCAGTTATCACAACAGAATATGTGGGTGGAAATTAGCAGAATATCACTAATCAGGTTGAAAATTTTTTATCCAATTTAAAAGGTAGAATCTAAAGATAATAGACAAACTGGTTGGTTCCCTAAACTATCAAACACTAAGTAGTATAGGTAGGCTGGCAATTCAATAGGCCTAGGAAGTAAGGAATTCCTCAAGAATATTATTAGGTCAATGAGTTCTATCTAATCCAATGACAGAGATTATTTCTATCTTGATCTGTATTATCTTGTCATTTTTAAGGAGGTGGTGACATAGCCACAAAGATATCAGAATACACAGGCAAAACATTTCTCAAATTTGGACACATTTCTAGTTATACGAAGACCTTCACAGGCACAAACACAATGTGCATTTTCATGTCTCTTTGAACTTGTCACTTGACATTAGCAACCATTCCCTAATTATACAATAATTCTTCACTTCACTTTTTCTCTGCACTTCTTTAAACAAGTGTGACCTCTTTTCTAAATTCTCATTCCCTGGTTTGTCTACTATGGGCTTCAGTTATATTGATAACTCTTATGTCTTGCCCACATTTTCTTTTTTTTTCACTTATTAAGTTCCTACTATGTGCCAGACATTGGATAAGGAACAAAATATAAACAAAACATATTTAAACCTTGTCATGGACTTGGCATTCTAGTGGGGTGGAGGGCTGAGAATTAACAAATAAATTCATACGAAGTCAGTAAGTTGACTGGTATTACCTTAAAATATATTTTTCCCCAGTACCTATGAATGTGACATTATTTGGTAAAATAGCCTTTGCAGATTTAATTAATTAAAGAATCTGGAGTTCATAGTGGGTTTGGGGGGCCAGGGGTAAGGGAAACTAAATCCAATGACTAAATCCGTGTCTTTATAAGAGGAAAGACACAGAGACAGAATGGAGAAGGCCATGTGAACACAGAGGAGGAAATTGGAGTTATATAGGATCAACTCAAAAAAATGTCAAGGGTTGTCAGCAGCTACCAGAAACTGGGAGAGAGGCATGGGGCAGATGCTGTCTCTGAGCCTCCTGAGAGGAGAAATTCTGCCAAAACCTTGATTTTGTACATCTGACCTCCAGACCTGGGAAAGAATAGTTTTCTGTTGTTTCTAGCTGCAAAGTGTGTGGTAATTAGTTACAGCAACCCTAGAAACTAATAGAATCAAGATGCTGAAAATGCTATTGAATAAAATAAATAAAGTTAGGGATTTTGAGGGTATATAATAACTGTAAATTTAAATATGTTAGAAAGTATATGAAATTTAGCCTAACATCTGAAAAAGGTAAGAAACTGAACAATGTAGAAATCTAAGGGAAGACATTTTCAGATGAAAACAAAACAAAACACAACAAAACTAAAACAAGGAAGCAGAATATGGTTATGCATTAAAAGGAGCAGCAAAGACAATGTGGGAGGGCCAGTAAGAGTGAAGGCAGACAGAGGAAAATAAGATTGCTCACATAACCTGATGCCTAATGTTGCTTCATGGGGAATTTTGATGTTTTGTTATACACAACAAGATGTAAGTTGTTGGAGAGTCAAGCACAGAGAACTGTATCTTATGATCTAGGTGCTCTGTTGAGAATATTTTAGTTTGAAAGGGGATAAATACAGTATTAGGAAAATTAGTTAAAAAGCTATCACAATAATCTAAGTGAAAATAATGGTGCCTAGGGGAAGAATGATGGGACCACAGTAGTAACAACAGAGGTGGTGCAGGGTCAATTTTCAGATATCTATACATATAAAAGCCTAAGCGACCGAACAACCGGTCAACCAGTTGCGATGATGTGCACTGACCACCAGGGGCAGACACTCAATACAGGAGCTGCCCCCTGGTGGTCGTGCACTCCCACAGTCAATCTCCCCCTGCTTGCCAACCTCCCGCAGTCCCTCCTCCCAATCGGCCCCGATTGGGACTGGGCAAGACAGCTCCGATTGGTCCTGATCACAGGCCAGGCCGAGGGACCCCACCTGTGCACGAATTCATGAACTGGGCCTCTAGTATTTTATAAGTAGAATCAACAGGATTTCTAACAGATTGGCTGTGGAGAAAGAAAACTGTCTTAAATAAGATCATGTTTGTGGCCACATTAACTAATAGAGTTATTATTTGAAGAAAGGAAAAGAAATCAGCAGTTGATTTGGGAGAAATTGGTAATTAAATAAATGTTAAGTAAGTTCATAGTGTGACCTGCAACTCTTCATTCTCTCGCTCAGTGAACTGTATTCCTCCACCATCACTTCAATTACACATGTCCACCTCCAGATCTGGACTCTCTCTGCTAGTTGATGTTCCAAAAGAAAATCGCATGTTGCTAAAGAAAAATCAATTTCCTCCTCTACCATTCAAACATGTTACTCATTTTTATTTCTTCATTAGTAAAATTTTCATTTATCCATTTTCTCGCTTTCTACATTGTGACATTATCTTTGGCTCTCCATCTTTCTTCTTATAATTATTCAACAAATAATCATGTCAGTACCCGAAATTTGTCTCACATATGTCTCCTTTCTAAGATACTGGTCTTTAAAATACATTATCTTTACAATATTTCTTTGGACAACTACCAGAATTTCCTATCACGTTGTTTTCCTGTTGCTTTTCCCCCCTTCCTTTTCAGCCTATATAATGACAATATATTTTCTAATCATTTGTAGAAAACAAGTACATCTTGGAAATCAACCTATTTAGACCATCGTTATGCAAGTTATGCAAAATAATTATGGAACTAAATAGAGTAAGGCAACTGAGGCCTATGTATGCTTTTCTTAATGAAATACATATCACAAAAAAGAGGGGGGAAAGCAAACAAAACAGGAGAGAGAGATAAAAATCAAACATTTACTTGGACATCCCTTGAATACCCTCTCATGTGTATTACTTTTTCTGGTGGAAACAGAATTTTTCCTTTGCCAGTAGTACACACACTGCCTTTTTAAATTTATTCAGAGACTTCAATTTCTGGGAAATAAAGAGACATTAAGTGGTGACTGGATCAATGACTGTAGGTAACAATATATTGCACTTGGAAAATATATATTAATATTGCACTTGGAAAATGTATATTAACTACAGATTAAGTTTAATAGAGTTTAAGTGAATGTGAAAAAATAGGATGGATTCTCATAGGAATGCAAATTTTATTTCAGAATATAAAATTAAGAGGATGTTACTATCACACATGGAGTCAGCACTTCTACATCAGCTGAAAAATATTAGACATTAGAAAATGAGTTAGGAAAGATGAACCTGACATGTTATTGATTTGAGAAAAGCTTTCATCAAGTGACCAAAACTACGAGGACAAAGAACATTTTACACATCTCTGTTGGCCAACTTTGAGCCATATTTGAGAATGAGCAAATAGAAAAAAAGAAAAATCAAAGTGAGGATGAAATGCAAACATACACCCCTTCATCAAAAGCAATAAAAATTTGGCAAAAACTGCCAGAGTCAATTATTTTGGAACTCTAGAAACTAACCAAAAGTGTGTACCGATTTGAGAAGTGCTTGTGCAATAAAAATGGCTAAATATCTTTAAGAACAGTCAGATTTGTTGGCATTTTAACTTATGTTAGTCCCTTTCCCCACTTTCCAGCTCAGCAGTACAGTTCAAAATAAAAGAAAACACTTCTGGTACTAGTATTGGAGAGAGTAGAATTGGCCTTATTCACAAGTTCTGTCTGGTGACTCACAGGGAAATCCACCTGAAATGCTTGTATTCCCTGTTTCAAACTTACCCTGCACTAACACCATTACCTGGGAGGCATTTGTCAGAAACATTTGTAAGTAGATATTTCAGTTACTGAGGCAACAGATAGAAATCTGTGCAAACAATAGACTAACAAAAAAGCTTGGGATAAAATTCTGGAAAATGAGATAATTTGGGGGAATAAGGGCTTTCAAGACCTTTACAATGTTCCTGGAAGGTGCATGTGTGCCCAGGGTTGTGCGCATGCTCAGGAAAGATGTAAGAAGGTGCTATCCTCTCAATTCTGGCTGATCTTGAGGCCCTTTACAAACAGGAATTAAAGACAAAGCCAGAGTTGTAAACTGCCTGCCTGAGCATTGAAGTGTACTCCCAACATATTCACAGAACCCTCTGCAAAGACTGGAAAATATTTTGGTTCCAGACATAAAAGAATATCTGGGTCCAATAAGTAGCTGATCACTAAGCTAACGGAGCAGGGACTTCAATGGCTACACATGACAAAGGATGCAGACTTTATAAAATTAGCTTTAAAGAGGCATCAAATAAAAAAGGAACAACAACAAACAGCAACAACAAATCCTGAGGAAGAATATTTTTTCCAAAGTGGCCATATTGTAATATTCAAAATGTCATGTCCTCAAGAAAAAATTATGAGGCATGCAAAGAAATAAAACAAAAATGTAACTTGTTTTTAAATTTTGTTTAGCCACTTAAGGAAAATATGCTTATAGTACAATTTGCCACAAAGCCAGTCCACGCTGAATATTTAGGCAATAAAAAATTTTACCCCACCCAAAAGGATGTACATTCCAAACACAGGGAAGAAAAGTGATCAAAAGAAACTTTCCCAAGAAGTCTAGGTGTTGGACTTATTAGCTAAGAATTTAGCTAATCTATTTTATTTATTTATTTTTTTAGGGCAGAAATTTATTTATTATTTTATTTTAATTTATTTGTTTATCTATTTATTTAATTGTTTGAAGTATTACAAATAGTAGTACATATGTCTCCTTTTTTTCCCCCCATTGACCTCCCCCCGGCCTCCCCTACCCCCCAGTACATGCCTTCACCTGCTCCCCTCAGTGTCTTGTATCCATATTTTAAATATGTTCAAAGATCTAAAGAAAACCATGTTTAAAAAATAGTGTGTGTGTGTGTGTGTGTGTGTGTGTGTGTGTGTGTGTATGTATAGTGAGTATGTAAAACATACTTGTATCATTATTTCTTTATTATTGTAGTATTTTTCATATGGACAACTGTGAACCTACTTTTGCCCCACCATGTATATGTGTGTGTATATAACATCTATCTATCTATATAACACTCTAATATGCAAATTGACAGAACAGTAGAATGACTGGTGGAATGACTGGTCACTATAATGTGCACTGACCACCAGGAGGCAGGTGTTCAAAGCAGAAGTTGCCCCCAGCCTACAGGCCCCAACTGGCAGCAGTGGCGGGGAGGTGGGGGGGGGGGCAGGGCCAGCAGGGGGCAGGCCAGGAAGTGGGCGGCGCCAGGCCAGCCAAGGCTGGTGTGAGCGGGGGGTCACCCTGCTGGTCACCCCACAAATCAGCCCTGATTGCCGGCCAGGGCCAGCCAGGCCTAGGGACCCTACCTGTGCACAAATTTCATGCACCAGGCCTCTAGTATATATTTTTATATCTGTAAAAACCTTGAAATATTTTACTTCATATATGCACACATGCAGACACATGCAAATCCTATCCACAACGTAGATCTTTTACATTTAATTTCTAATTTAACTCTTAATGGCCATTTTAATTCAAGATAATAAATTCTAATCAATTTTCTATATGAGTGGGAAAAATATCACCCCAAAATATGAGGTAGTGAGACACCTAGTAATAAATACCTGTTTTTTTAGATTCCCTGATATAATGTACTTTCACATTTCTTATGACTAGGCTGCTGTGCATACATTTTTATCTCCTTAGTTGTTTCAACTTGCTCTTCTCTGACAATATCATAATATAGCCAATGTCAGTGCTGACAACCTAAATTATCTGGTTTAGTTTTCTTGTAACTCCTACAATTTCACTAAGACTATTCAATTAATCTAACTGGACCCCAAAATAAAACTTTCTTCTGTTTTGTTTTATAATTCTAACAATAAATCTCAGCAGTTTTTTAATTATCACATATATTAATTTATTAATATATAATTTTTTCCAAAAAACTTTTGCAAATAACACTAAATACATTTTGCAAACATATTAAGAATCAATCTAAACTGTAATTATTGTGTGTGGATGAATGATATTATGCCACAACTATAATATTTAGTGGAAAACTCAACCCATAGGGACAGACCTCAAATATCAATTTAAAAAAAATAAAATACATGTATAATGTTTTAGGTTACTCTATTTTTGGATTTCTTTTGGAATAGTTTGAGAATTGGGCTTTATAATTTTTTTTACACATTTCAAAGTTATTTCCTCTTTTTCATTTGCCAATAATAATAATATCCAGAGGCAACAAAATAAGGTCCATCACCCATATTATATTAAGAATTATAATTGATATTCAAAATTTTATACTGTAAGACAAAAGTTAGTGTTCTAAAAATTAGGCTTTTGTGTTTTAACAGGAAAATTTTTCTTTTTCTTTTGCATTTTTTTTAAAATTTCAACTTTTATCTTAAAGGAATGGTACACATTTATTCTTGAAATAATATTTTCCCCATAAGGCATTTTATAGTTTTTCATATCTGATTAACAAAAACTATTTTATATTATTACTATTATATAGGTAACTAAATTGGCATTAAGTCTTTCTTGTATGTATTCAAGGTTAGAGATCAGTAGCAATTTTGTTTTTCTTTGAATGAGTCACCAATTCTATCTATTTATATGTCTATTTATATTTTCACTTGTTTTTCTCTCCATAACATTGTTTGCATAGAAATTGTAGACTAAACACAAATATTAGCAGCATTTAAACAACTTTTCAAGGGAAAAGTTTGGAGGTTGAATGAATATTTAGCTAAATTGCATTGGATAGCTTACATTATTAATTATAAAAATGATATATGTTAGCTATTACCTTTCCATTGATGTGTAAAATATTTAATAATGTACATATAATTAAAAACTTTATGTTAGCCAAGTTCCAAATCTCTGAAGTTATTTGCCCTTATGTTTTACCATGTTTTACTTATTACTTTTGGGAATTTTTATAGAAACTACATAAACACCGAACAGTAGTTGGCTAACATTTTCTTAATTCATAACAAATTATTTTCTTTATAATGATCAATAATACATATTTCAAACTTAATGCATTATTTTGTTACAAGTATTTCTTTGTAACAAAATAATAATTTCTTCTATTTCTATTCTTTGCTTACTTTCTTCCCCTTCTGGTACTCCCATGATGTGAGTTTTGTTATGGTTAATGTCCCAAGTTCCCTTAAGCTATCTTTCTGTTTTTTAATTGATTTTTCTTTTTGTTTCTCTGATTGTTTCTTTTTTTTCTGCCTTGTCTTCTAATTCACTGTACTGATCAATCCTCAGCTTCTCCTAATCTTCTGTGTATTCCTTCCACTGTGTTCTTTATTAGTGCTATGTCATTCTTCATAGTTATTATAACTTTTTTCATGCTGTTGACCATCTTTGCCTTCATTATTTTGAATTCTATGTCTGATAAATTTTTTATCTCCATTTCATTTAGCTGTTATTCTGGAGAATTCTCTTGTTCTTTCGTTTGGGGCTTGTTGTTTTTTGTTGTTGTTTTTTTTGTCTCCCCATTTTGGCTGCCTGTTTGTTTGTGTGTCTGTGTAATAGGTAGATCATCTATGCCTCCCAATCTCTAGTGAAGGACAATGTCAGATGCTGTTTGAGACTGGCCCTAAGTATCCTGTTTGGAGCTATCAGCAATCCACAGCTTGTGGCTCCCTCTGCTGGGGCTGGGTGCCTTTGGAAAGGCAGAGATTAGTTCTTAATTGTTTCCACCACTAGCAGAAATGAAAATGTGAAATCATGACAGACGTATTAGCTAGCACTACAATGGCAATTACATTACTATCTAAATGTATCAAATAAATTTGTACACCTTTAACTTAGAACATTTCTCTGTCTTTTAGTTACAATGGATGAGATAGATTCACTGCCAAATATAAATCAAATGATGAAATATTCCAAGATAATGTTCAATTAAAGCAACCAAACAAAACAACAATAAATTAACAAAACCAAAAAGATAAAGCAAACCTGGCTTTTTGCAGAATTATGATTTTTGGCAAGTAATTTATATACCTTAAGCCTCTGTTTTCTCATCTTTAAAAATATAGAAAGGGTTAGGGCCCTTTGAACTTATCTATTAAAATAGAAATCAATGCCATGTTAGTTCTCTTTCAGTACAATAAAAAAGTAGTAATAAATGTAGATCTTTCAACTCTATCAGCCAGAAATAGTCTTAGTAGATATCTGAACTTTCAGAGTAAATTTTCTGCTAGTAAAATATGATAATTACCAATTTGCATTGCTTCATGCGCTAGCCAGTGAGGGAGATGTCGATGTTTTGCAACAATCTCCTGGAATTTTTAACACTATTATAATTACTTTGTGTAAATACTATGAACCTGATTTTTAAGGGATGCTCCGATAAACCAAAATTATTATTTGTTTAAGTAAATAATTATATATTTTCCTAAACAGCAAATTTACATACTTACGCTCTTATTAGTGAAGTTAGTAAATATTAAAATCACTTGTTAAAAATAGAATAAAAATTTGTTAAAATAAAAATATTTTTAGTAGAAAAATACACCTATCATATCTCTATTTTTCTATAAATAATGGTCTTTAACATACTATCTGTGTTCCCTATTGGTGATTTTTCAAAGAATTTCAAAATAATTTTTTTTCTGAAAAATAAATAAATAATGAGAGTGGTTATTTATACATTTCTTAAAGGTTTGCTGTGATAAATTAAATATGTTGCTAGTACTCACAGTGACACAGAGAAAACATACCATTTCTTAGTAACTAATTTTAAATGATTATATTTTCTAGAGACTCATTTATTAAAATATTTTTACAAATGCTCACTAAGCATAAACATATGGAGAAATATAGTGTTTTCATATTATTCTATGTTTTAGTGCTGGTTTATTCTACAAAGGAATTCCTATCTTATATTTTTCTTTATGGTATGTTCACTATCTACTACTGAATAGAGAGGAAAACTTTTATGGCTAAATTAACATCAATAAGGATTATTTTGTTCACTCTGGAGTCCTAATTTATAACATCAGCTTATCATTTGAAGAAGTCAATACTAGCATTCCCTATGCACTAATATGGTCAGGCTTATTGTTGGGAAACAGCTATGAAGTTCTCAGTGAATAATATTCTATAAACATAATTTAATGATATTTTAATAGCAAAGGCTTGGTAATAATCATTCTTCCCAATGTGCTGAATAGAATAGCTCTTTAATGTGTTGGCTTTGAGGCCTTAACTCTGCAGGATGACTCTTTCCAAATATCTGGCAGCAAGTCACCACCAGGAGTTAACTTTATGCTTTCTATTTGTGTCTGCATGACAGTGGTCAGCAAACTCAGTCAACAGAGCCAAATATCAATAGTACAACGATTGAAATTTCTTTTGAGAGACAAATTTTTTAAACTTAAACTTCTTCTAATGCCACTTCTTCAAAATAGACTTGCCCAGGCTGTGGTATTTTTAGAAGAGCCCCATTCAATGGGCCAAAGAGCTGCATGTGGCTCGTGAGCCGCAGTTTGCCAACCACTGTGCTAGTATATTCCAAACAGTGAAGCATCTTGTCTTATTTCCAATGGTACAGTAGTGACATGACTTAGTTACATGCTTTTCAAAAACGGATATGACATGAACATTCATGGACACAGCAGTAGTGGTAGATAATTTCCTGCAACATTATTTATACATGTTTCATTTTTAAGTTTATATAATTTTTAATAAAGTATTACAATAAAATCTTAAAACCTAGTCACTAAATAACAAAACAAATGACTTATGAAAGCTGTCACTTGATAGTAATTTGGGACTCTAAGAAAAAGTCCCAGCCTTTAAAATTTATAACTATATGTACACATACATATTAAGGTGTTACATTAATATACATATATGTATATACAAATTGAAGTAACATTTTAAATTTTAAGTTCCTTTGATCACATTACCATATACTACCCAGGTAATTTCTCATAAAAATTATTTGCCAACTATTATAAAATAATCTATCTAAAAATTTAAAGGAAATTTAGTGCCCTTTCATAAAAGCAAATATATCGTCTTTTGAACAACTTTTATTACTTCAAGTAACAAAATAAGCTCTTGAATCTAATGATTTTAAAAAATATATGATCTATTATTAAAACTTCTAAAAATTTTTTTCTCTGTTTCCTTCAAGGTCTTACCTTTATGCTATATATCTTTTCTACACTCCCTAGCACACAGTCTGTAATTTTTTTAAATTTATTTTTCTTATATGTAATTGTTCTGAAACATAACTTTTTAATGTAATAATAATAACAGTGTATTAGCCTATTACAGCATATAGACAAGTGAAATGAATGGCAGCAATATCACAAATGGTGGGAGACAATCACTGACACTTCTTTTATCAAGTAATTTCAGTACACATCAAGTAATAATGTGTTAAATGAAAGTAGACTTATATTAGTTAAAATGTATATTGAAAATCTATAGCAAGCACTAAAAAATAATACATATTACAATTGGTATGCAAAGAAAGGATATGAAATGAAATAATATGAAAGGCTCAATTAAGCCAGGAAAAGGTAAAAAAGAAGTGAAAGAAAAACTAAAAAACAAAAAGTGAACCAAATAAATAGTAACCAGATACAAACATAGTAGACATCAATCTTATCATATCAATAATTATTTTTTAAATTAATTGTCTAAAGTCACTAATTAAAAGACAGTGACTTCAAGAATGGATTAAAACTTTTAAAAAGACCTAACTACACCACCTATAAAAATTCATTACAAGTATAAAAACTTAGATTCAGGTAAGTTCCAGTAAAAGTTTGGAAAAAATATATTGTACAATAATAAAAAGAAAGTGTTATTAGCTATACCAATTTCAAACAAAGAGAATTTCCAAAGATAGTAAAATTATTAGATATAAAGATGGGTATTACATAATGATAAAAGGATTTTTCTCCAAGATGACATAATTTTAAATCTGTGTTCACCTAGGAACAGAGCATCAAAATAGGTGAAATAAAAACTGACAGTACTGAAAGAGAAAGAAAGAAATCTATTACTGTACTTGGGACTTAAACACACCTCTTACAGTAATTACTATATCAAGCAGGCAGAAAGTCAGTAAGGATATAGTTGACTGAACAAGATTATAAATCAAATTGATCTAATTGACACTTATAGAACACTTCTTCCAACAGCAGAATACACACACGTATTCTTCTTAAGCCGATATATAACAACCACCAGATGTACACATTTGGTTCCATAAATTACACCTTAAAAATTTTAAAGGATACAAACAATACAAATTATATTCTGAAACCACAATGAATTAAACTAAAAATTATTTTGAAATAGCTGAAATATCCACAATTACTTGGAGACCAAACACATTTCTTTATATCAAACACACTTCTTTACAACAAAGATCAAAAGTCTCAAAAAAAATTTTTTTTTAATTTAACTAAATGAAAATAAAAATACAGCATAATTTATTGGCTATAGCAAAAGAAACATCTACAAGAAAAGTTACAGCATTGCATTCTTATATTACAGTCAAAGAAATATAAAAATCAATAACTTGTGCTTACATCTTAAGGATCTAGAGAAAGAAGGGTAATTTAAGCCTAAAGCTAGTTCAAGAAAAGGAAATATAATTGAATAAGTTATTGAAATTTAAAATAGACAAACAATAGTGATAAATCAATGAACCCAAAAGCTGGGTGTTTGAAAAGTACAATAAAATTGATAAAATTCTAGTCATGACAAATAAGAAAAAATGAAAACATAAATTTACAATATTATTGTAAATTTACACAATTATTGTAAATATTACTACTACTACTGACCCCATGGCCATTATTCTAGATAATAAAAGCCTAATATGCAAATTGACCAAATGTCCAAACAACCAGTGGAATGACCAGTCACTATGATGTACACTGACCACCAGGGGGAAGACCCTCAATGGAGGAGCTGCCCCCAGCCACAGGCCCCTGGCCAGCCAATGCAGGTGCCAGCAGGGGCCCCCCACATCACCCTGCCAGTCGCCCTGCAGATCAGCCCTGATTGTCAGCTAGGCCTAGGGGTCCTACTCATGCATGAATGTCATGCACCGGGCCTTTAGTAAAGATAATAAAAGAATATGAGAAAATTTTATGGCCAAAAGTTTAATAACTTACTTAGATGAAATTAGGTAATTTCTTGAGAAACTACTAAAACTTACACATGAAATATACTATGAATAGGTTACATATTAAAGAAATTGAGTGATAATCTCCCAAGAGAGAAAGTTCTAGACCCAGATAGTATCACTGGTGAATTTTCCTGAATACATAAGAAATTATTCCAATTCTCCCCAATCTTTCAAAAAATAGAAGTGGAGGATACACTTTCTAACCAATTCTTTGAGGCCAGCATCATTTTACTTGCAAAAGAAAGAAGTTCAGAAGGATATCTTTCATGACTATACATGCAAAAATTCTCAATAAAAATATTGGCAAATAAAATCCAACAATGTATATAAAGAATTATATACCATGAACAAGTATGATTTATTCTGGGTATGCAAGTCTGGTTCAACATTCAAAACCCAATTAGTGTAATCTACCATATTTATAGACTAAAAAAGAAAAATCATATGATCATATCAATTGATACAAAAAAAAAAAAAAACAAACAAAACATTTGACAAAACCCTAAACAAATTCAAATTCAGGATTAAAACTCTCAGAAAAAATGCATATGCAAGAGAACTGCATCAATGTTATAAAAAAATCTATAAAAAGCCTACCGTTAATATTACATTTAATAGTGAGCTATAAGATACTTTATCTCTAAGATTGGGAATAAGACAAGGATATGCTCTCATTACTATTCAATACAATATTGAAAGTCCTAGCTGGTGCAATAGGACAAGAAAAAAAATTTACAGAAGAAATAAAACTATCACCAGTAACATGACTGTCTGTGAAAAAAATCTTCAAGACTTGATAATGAACTCTTGGAATAAATAAATAAGCATAACAAGAACAAAGGACATATAAGTCAATCAATTTTCTATATACCAGCAATGAATAATACAAATTAGAATTGAAAAAAATACCATTTACCTAGCACCAAAAAATGAAATACTTAGGTATAAATGTAGCAAAATATTTATAAAATCTATATGTGGAAAACTTCAAAAATTTGGTTAAATTAACCAAAGTATATTAAATACAGGGTGGGGTAAAAGTAGGTATATAGTTGTGAATCTGTGAAACACAGAGTTTATTATTGCATTATCACTTATTAATTATTGTATTATTTTCTATATGAACTAACTATAAACCTACTTTTGCCCCACCCTATATATAAAGTGATACTCCATGTGAATGATCATAAAATTCAACATTGTTATGATATCAATTCTTACCATATTGATTTATAGAATCATTGCAATGTATTCAAAATTCCAGTAAGCAATATGTAGATCAACAAATGTTTCTAAAGGTTATATGGAAAGAAAAAAGTCCTATAATGGCCGACACAATACTGAAGAACAAAGTTGGGGGATTCAGAATACGTGATTACAAGATTTAAAAACCACCCTAAGCAAGATAGCATGGCACTGGTGAAAGTATCGAAACACAGTCTAATGAAATATAGACTCTCTCAAATATAGTCAACTGACCTTTGACAGAGAAACTAATGAAAGTCAGTGGAGACAGGATGATCTTTGAACAAATTGTGCTGAACAACTGGGCACTCATATGTAAAAAAAAAAATCAAGACTCAGAATTTACATCATTCATAAAATTTTACTCACAATATTTTATAAATGTAAGTGTAAAATGCAACACTCTAAAACTTCTAAAAGAAAACATAGGGGAAATGTTATGTGACCTTGAGTTTAGTGATGAGTTTTAAATATGCCAAGGAATTATCCTTGCATAAAATATAGATAATTTGAACTTTATTAAAATTAAAAACTTTAACTTTGTTAAAGGTACTTTTAAGAGAATTCAATTCAATCCACAGTCTTGGAGAAAATATTTGCAAAACACATAATGTGCTGGTTTCCAAAACATACACAGATTTTTTTAAATTAATACATACATAGATTTTTAAATTCAGCAATAAGAAAATAAACAATCCAACTTAAAAATGGGCAAAAAAATATGAACAGGCAATTTATCAAAGAATATGTAGAAATAAATAATAGGCATATAAAATATGCTTGACATTCTTTCTTATTAGGAAATGAAAATTAAAACAATTTGATACCATGTGCATACCTATTAGAATAGCTAGAATTAAAACACACACACACACACACACACACACACACACACACCACCCCCCACCCCCCCCACCCCCGACAATACTAATTGCTGGTGAAGAGGCAAAGCAACAGGAAATTTCATTTATTGCTGATGGGAATGCAAATTGGTACAGTCATTTGGAAGACATTTTGGCAGTTTCTTATGAAGCTAAACATACTTTTACCATTTGATCCAGCAATCACATTCCCGGGTTTTATCCAACTAATTTGAAAATTTATGTTTACAGAAAAACCTGTATGAGCTACTGGAGGGCGGCAGTGAGCTGCTGGTGAGCTACTGGTGCACGGATTCATATGCAGGGCTACTAGTTTTATATACTGTAATAGTGGCTATATATGCAGTGCTCTCTTAATGCTTATATATTTCAGAGAGGTAATTTAGAAGAAATATTTTTGTAGCAAAAATATTTTGCTTATTTTTACATCTACTTTCATCTTTAATTTTCATAATTGGAACATTTCAAACTGAGTATCTCTAATAATAAAAGGGTAATATGCTAATTAGACATCTCCCTGAAGTCATTCTGGATGTCCTTCCTGATCAAGCCAGGGCCTGAGGGAAGCCAGCCTGTGTCCCAGTGTGCCTGGGGGCAACCTGAGGGAAGCCAGCTCAGGTCTCGGGTGCCTGCAGGCAGCCAGAGGAGGGAAGCAGCCCGGATACCAGGTACCAGAGGGAAGCTGCTTCCGACAGCCGGGGAAAGGAAGGTCTACTCTTGAACAAATTTTCCTGCATCGGGCCTCTAGTTAAAATATAAAATAAAATCATATAAACTAGAGCTTAATATTTCTGTCAGCCTTCAAATTCTTTGGGATAGGAAAAGTAGATTTAAGTTAATTTTCTACAAAAGTATTAGACTCATTTGCCTTAGACTAGTTTTATTGACTTAAAATGGTTAGTTTTATGTGGCTTTGAGCCCATTTTAGGGGAAAAGGTTCAATTTTGTCAAAAGTTTTATTTTTATTATTTTAACTATATGTGCCATTTCATTATGACTGATTTCAAAACCTCCTTTAAACAATATTTCCTTAAGTTCCTAAGGATAGGAATCACCAACGTAACATAAAAAATAAAAATATTTAGAAGGATTTGCACACCTCATAAATCATAGGTAAGAGGGAATCTGCAAAGCTGTATTTTAACATTTGCCCAGATGATTCTCATCATCAAGGAAAGTTTGATGCATACTTCTAAAGAAAATGCCAACATGAAATCAAACATTTAGAAATATATTAACTCTAAAAAAATATCACCGTATTTGTGAAGCTGTAAGACTGGGCTTACTTTTCTTATGCATGTTTATCTGACACTCAGCCAACTCAGAATAATCTTAAAGATTTTTGTATATTTTTTGCTGGCTCAATTTAATTTATGTCAATTTAACCCACTATACCCATTTTTAATAAGAAAAAAAGGGGGAAATTAAATTTAAGCAGAACAGAGGGAATAGATTTAAGATCAGTGGTAATAGATAAGTTTGAGCTGCTTTGAATCAGGGAATTTTGTAAAGATCAGTGATTCCCCAAGAAGAGCTCTAAAATTACATTCGAAGGCCTTGTTTGGGGTCCCCAATTTAGAAAAATCAAATATTTACCTTAAGTAAAGGGAGTAAATCCTGGAGGCTAAGAATTCCTAAACGTCCGTCTTCAGACACACTGCACCAGAGCAAACTGGCTTTTATTATTCAGTCACCAGGAGATTCCAGAGGCAGAATGTCCTACACCTGGGCATGGCAATCTGCCTCCTCACTGGTCCTCCTGGTGATTCTAATGGGCGGAGTTTTGAATTGAGTTCTCAAAGGTCATCATTTATAAGAATCACCTGAAAAACTGGTAGAAAACCCAGATTTCCAGCTTCTTTACCAAGAGATTCTATCTTAAAGGATGTAAGCAGGGAAATAGAACTCAAAATTTAAAATCAGCATTTTACATTGGAGCACTAATCTCTAAAAGAAACATCATATTTATTTATATTATCATTTGACTAATAGTAATCTTAATTATAAATTTTATCTTCAGGCTAAATATGACTGCTATGTGTTGACACAACTGTCTCAGAGAAAAGAGTACCGTATATTTGAGAGGCAATTCTAATGTGGATCTACTATTAGGAACAGGTGGTTTTATACAGATTGGCTTTAAGGACATTATTTGGATAAAATTTATAGCATTTGATAACCAATTAGAGTCACCAGGGCAAGGGAGGATATTATTAGCAATAAAGGCAGAAGAAAAAGCAGGTTTGGGGAAGTTAATATACAGGGTGTCCCAAAAATGTATACACACTTTAACAGCTGATAGCTCAATTTTTGAAAATAAAAAGTATTTTAATAAACAATGCCTTTATAATTATTCAAAGCATGTGTTTACATTCTTGGGACATCCTATATATTTATGTGTGTTATGTTTATAAATCTTATCAGGTAATAGAGATAGATGAATGTTTGAAATGTTCTAAGAAACATAAGGCTATCTTTTAAAGGAATAAAAATAGCATTTAAAATATTTGAATGGTAAGAAGATTGAGGAAGATACAAGCTTAGAGTGAAATATTTTACAAAGTAAACCTTTTAAGAAGAGGCAAACACCACAAATTTATAAAGTGAATGAGAATGCAAAGTATTTAAAAGTTAATTAAATTCATAGTCCCTTAATCCCACAGAGAAAAGTTAAATGTAGCAGATCCTTACCCTAATATTTTTTCTCACACATGCAAAAAAGAATATGGCCATTGTACCAAGTCCCTGCTTGTAACACAAACCTCCATAACCTTTAACTTAGCTTCTCATTGATTCTAAGTGTTGTTTCTTCCTCTACTAACTATATTTGCAATCCAAACATAGTGTGCAAACAATTGAATGACCTGTATTTAACCCCAAACAGGTATTAAGTTACAAAATACATATGCCCAATATCAATCACTTTCAGCCCTTTGAAATGTCCTTTTATATTATAGCAACCAATTTCATTTTGGACAACTTTTTGTCTGTGTTCAAAAAAAGATCTTTAGTGTGCAGGAAATCATTCTATGAAATATGTGTATTCCAAAGAGCTCTCTAGGAGTCCCATATTATAAATTGAATAATATTTTAAGTGACTAGAATGCTTAATGAAATTCTCCTGTGAATCAAGCTGTAGGTGAAAAAGTTTTTTAATCTACTCTTTTTATCTATTTTTTTGATGTTCTACTTTTTATGCTTGTATTTTTATAGCATTGATTCACAAAATCATAAAATTAGGTTTCTTGATCTAGTCATCCAATGCAATAAAAAAAATCCCCCAAATTGAGCAAGCCGCACCACCAAAAGACAAAGTATCTATTTTATATATCACTATGAAAGTATATTTCATATAAAATAATTATTATTTTTCATTATTATCAGATGTTTTGCTTAACTTTAGTAAACATACTTAAAAACTACCTATCATTTTATGATGTGGTACATCTTTCATTTTTATACTACATGTTTTATTAAAACCCATTGGATATTCTATGGCTATCTCTTTTGAAGCATAGGATGACTAGTAGCAAATTAAAACTTCCAAACAAACTTTTTTCCTATTAAATTCTTTTTTTATTCAATTAGTACATCACCAATATTGAATGTCTTAAAGGTTCAGCTCTTGCTTTATATTTCTCATTAGAAATATTAGTGGTAGTTTAGGGAAGGTAATTGCTCTGTGTGTACTTATCTCAGAGAAAGGGATCCCCCTGAATGATTAGGCCCCCTTAAAACATGATTAATCATATCTGTCTTAAACGCACTCATTTTTTCCATTGAATAAAAACAGTCATCTTCTAAATGTATCCTATCTTAGACAGGAAGTCAATGAGAACTAAACCTGATAGCATTCGAGAGCTTTCCTTCTCATTCTCTTAGTGTTGAATTTAGACTCTACAAGAGTATATAGGCACATTCTCCATACAAAACTTTAGAAATGAACAATCAGTTTGAGCCACCTTATATTCTAACTCATGGTTTTTATGAAGATTTCTCTCTGAATAGCTTATCAAACATGAAAGAATTTAGTATGATTACAAATTTGACCCAATATAATTGAAGTTGAATTTAAATCACAAAAGTCCTCATCCATCAAAGAATCAAGAAAACAAAAGAAAGTAAAAGGAGTTTAATCTTCTATAGAGTTGAGTACCTGCTTTCTGAAATAATTAAAATGGGTATTAAAACAAATACAGTTAAAAAACTGTCTTGAGGGAACTGAAAGTCTACAGAAAATATGCAATTAGTGTGCTATATGAAACAAATTAAAATAGTATGTTGAGAAAGGATGCAATACTTATTGAAAATATCTACTAATATCTTTTGTTTCTTTTTCACTTTCCTGCTAGCTTATAGATATTTACTGTCTTTTTGTCCTATTCACAAGCACCATTTTTGTTACTGTTCATAAACAAATTATATTTTGCCCAATTTCTTTTCAAAATTGTGAATAAAATCCAGTTGCTCAGGATATTAAACCAGCTTCAGTTATCATTGCAGATGTATCTCACTACCCTCTCCAAACTCAGTTATCTGATTCAGCCTATTGTTCTTTTATATGCACATAAAATTCACTTTATACCTCCTTTTGGTTGGCAGTCTATGAGGACGTGCTTAGCAATAATTGTAGGACAGTGTTGATATATTAGAGAGTTAGCTGTAATACAGTTAAAGTGTACTATGATTTACAGTGAAATTTGCATCTCAGTTTATGCACTTGAATTAATGTCATCTCAAAGGCTGAAGACTACAAATATTACAAAAATTAACCAATATGAAACTGTTACTGGTTCTGTTAATACCCACCAGCCAAAAGCCACAAGGAACTACTGTTGCCAAGCAGAGTTGATATTCATTTTACCCCAAGAGACCGAAGACCATGAGGAATAAGGAATGTCTAGGAAACTGGTAAAAGGATCTTGTTATAGGACTTGGCCTTATCTTACGTCCTTTTGGGGATGGCTTTGTATATTCATTTGCTTTCTTTGCTCTACAACATTTTGTTTGCTACTATTTCATGACAAAAATATATTATATTTTATTTTTTTCCAATTTTAAAGCCTATTTAGTAACATATTAAGCAATCAACTAATATTTGCCCATTTCAATACTGATTTCTGATTTCAATATTATATTGCTTTATTATAAAGGAAAACATGTTTCAGGTTATGCGAGTAAAACTTAAGTTCAAATGTGAACATCATGGTCATACTCACAGAAAAATAATAATTAACATTTCTACTTATAAATATTTAAACAATGTACCTACTATCATAAAATGCTTGTAATAGAAACATTTAAAAAATAAAGTGCTATTTTATTGTTATTATTCTTTAAAATATATTTACTACATGGGCTTTCAGAGAGTCATTCATGGAATGAAAATTTTTTTTATTAAAATACAAATTATCAAGAAAATTTCCAAAGTTTATAAGCTAGTGATCAGTTAGAATTACTTTTCATTGGAAATAACAGAAAATTGTAATATGGTGGTTTAAGCAATATGGGTTTATTGATCTCAATAACAAGAAGTTCTAAGTGAGTCAGGCTATGGTGGAAATGTCAGTCCAGTGATGTGATACGTGATCCCGAGCTCCTTCTCTCATCCTGCCCTTCTATTCTTGGTGTGTATATATTTTTTCAGGATGGCTGCTTTATCTCTAGGCTTCATGTCTTATGTTCCAGAAAAAATTCCATATTTCATTATGGTTCCAACACTTAAAAATCAAACATATACACAATTTAATTAAATGTTAGCTTAAAATGTTGAACATTTTCTTGATTGTATTTTAATAAAAATAATTGTGAATGCCTACTTGAAATCCTATGAATATGTTATATACTTAAACAGTTCTTTATATATACTTAAAGCTATATAGGTGTATATAAAGTGATGTATATGACATATATGTATATAAACATATATGCAAATAAAAATTTATTATGTATTGAAACAAATTATTTTAAAATTGCACATATCAATAAAATTTATGATGATGTCACTGTTTTCATATCAATGTAAAGAAAAATGCAACTGTCATGTACCTAAGCAATATTTCATGACTCAATATTTATAAATCTAGAGCATACCATTTTAAAAAATATATATTTTTTATTGATTTCAGAGAGAAAGGGAGAGGGAGAGAGATAAAAACATAAATGATGAGAGAGAATCATTGATTGACTGCCTCCTGCACACCCCACAATGGAGGATCGAGCCCACAACCTGGGCATGTGCCCTGACCTGGAATCGAACTGTGACCTCCTGGTTTATAGGTTGATGCTCAACTGCTGAGCCACACTGTTCAGGTTAGAACATACCATTTTAAAATAAAGTAATAGATACTGAAAAATGGGTGGGTAAGTTTTAAAGTTACATTGAAATTTAAAACCTAAGAGAATAATTGTGAAATTGGATTTAAAAAAGAAAATTAAATGCAGTTCCATTTACCTAGTTCTGGATATATTTCCCCAGGCTCCATTTTTGTTATATTTTGATACCTTATTCTAGAAGTAGGAAATATTAATTCAGTGAGTTGTTGATTATTCATTATCCACTGTGCTAATGATCAAATGTCCTTCTCTCATTCCATCTCAACTTTATGTCCACAACTCTGTCTAATATTGCCTATCAATAATTTACCTTTATACTCTGATAGGTCTGCCTCACATATATTAAATCTTTCCCATTTTCTGCTTAGGTCTAATGTAGTTTATTCAAAAGTTGACTGTGCTTTATGAAGAAAATGAAATTTTATTTGCCACCATTCCCAACTCAAAAATTCATCCACACAAAAATAAATTACTACCCAAATACTAGTTGGTACAGAGATTAGGTCTTGTAAAAATTAGGATGTTTTATTTTTAAATTTAATTTCTTTTTCATGGTGGCTTAAACACAAAGTTTATATCTCACTAATATAACCGCAGGCAATCGGTGATCATTAGGGAGCAATGCTCCTCCAGGTAGTAACTCAGGAACCCAGGCTCTCATATTTCAATATGGTCCCTCTCATTAAAAAAAAAAAAAAAGTTAAAACATTTATTAGATTTCTTGAGGTGACATTGGTTAATAAAATAACATAGATTTCAGGTGTACAATCCTATAATACAGCCTTAGTATATTGTATTGTGTTCACCACTCCAATTCAAGTGTCCTTCCATCACCATTTATTCCACCTTTATTTTCTCCTACCTTCCCTACCCCTCCTTTCCTTCTATTTAGATCATACTGTTGTCTGTGTCTATGAGGTGTGTTTTTTTTCTTAATTCCTTCACCTTTTTACCGAGCCCCAAAATCCCTCCCTCCCTTCTGATTTGAATGTTTTAATTTAAACTAACTTCATGTGCTTCACATTTATTGTGCATTAGCACAATATTCTGTCCTTATGTTTACTATATCACTTAAATTTTATTCATGTTAGGTATCTATTCTTTTCTCCATTTCCATATAAGTTTTTATTTTTTTAATAGGGAATTATGTGGCTGATTTGAAAAATTTTGAAATTACTATTAAAGATAGTCAGATTCATGGATATTAAACATGGGAATAGAGCTAAATGCATTACAAATGGATAAAATTAGTTTAAAATAAGATTATATAAGTATTCATATTCATTCTCCATAGCTAATAGCTAGATTTGCTATGAGCATCTTCAAGTCATTTCCAGCAAGGTGATTTTGGGAAAATTATTCTTGTTAAAGGCTGTTATCCTTGGACTTAATAGCCTTCCCTAACCTTGAAGAGACTGAATGTTGAGTTTGAAGACACCAGAAAGATATAAAGAGCCAGGACTTTCTTGATTTAATTGATTATTTCAATACCTTAAAAAATAAGACTTAAAGAAAAATGAGTAAAAAATAAAAATTAAAAAAATTAATTAAAAAATTATAAAATAAAAATAAAATACTAAATCTAATCAATACTAGTGGTCACCATAGCCTTAAGAGAAATTGTCTCATGTGGCAAAGATTTTTAAATGAAACTCTCTGTAGACTGAAAATTATTTTGGAAGGAAACAAAGAGAAGTTTCCTTCAAAAGTCATAAGGATTGTAATTGAAAGTCAATATATTTGGCCTCTTGAACTAAAGTAATTTGTGTTTTGGCCTCCCTGACAAAGTTTACATAAAGCTACAAAAAGAAATTGACAGCCAGTTTGAAATGGAATTGTCAGGGCCTAGGGCAAAGAATATCCTTACATGATACTATTCTACAATGTCATTATAATTTTAGATATTTTACAACAGCATATTTTACAATTATCCCAAACAAACTTACAAACTAATTCTTTGAATGGTTGGCAGCAATTAAAAAAAAGGACATGAAAGGATTTAATCCCTTGCAGAAGGAATTAAGGCACTGGGAAGGCACTTGAGCATCTTATATTGGCCCCTCTTGCCTTTTGTGCCAAGAGGGACCCTCTTCTCACAATCCAGTTGCCCTCAGCTGTTGCCTGAGCTTTCTGTTCATGCTGAGCTTGAAGCCTCGTGGGGGCTGGTACCATGGATCTGTTTCACACCTAATTGTGTGAACTGAGCCCTCACTGGAGAAGAAACCTAAGTTCCCCGAGATATGTGATCAGCACCGGGACCCTGCCAACAGGCCAGGGGTTCCCAAGGCAGGTGCTGGGTGTGGAGACCATGGGGGGCATAGGCTACCAAGGAGACAGAACTGAACCTCACACCACCCTGCTTGGCCCCGGAGGATGGCTGGTTAGCCAGAGACGGGTAAGATTCCTCAAGGAAGGAGCAACCTAAGACAGGCACAGTCGCAGAGGGGCCATCAGGAGAGAACTTGGGGGGGCAAGAGAAGTGGGGCACAGATCCTCACCCCCCCAACATTGCAGGGGCTTGAACCCTCCACCCCTTCTGAAGGAGGTCTCCTGCCCCTATGGCTGCTTCGCGCTTCCCACACCCAGCTCAGATCGGGACCCAGGCAACAGAAAGAGACTTGGCCCAGCTCATATCGAGATACAGGTGACAGACAGACTTGGCCCAGCTCAGATCAGGACCCAGGTAACAGACAAGAGACTTGGCCGACAGCAGCTGCCCTATATCTAAATTCAGCCTAGCATCTGGAATTCTCAGGGCCCACTCAAGAATGCAAATAATCCTTCCCACTAATATTTACAGGGTAAACTAAGATTGTTGGTAGAGTATTAAATTAGACAGTAAAATAGTAATCAAGTTTTCAGATTAATTTAAATAGGCTAATTGAAATAAGTGAATATTCAAGTAAATTTAATTGTACTGGACAAAAAGCTGTTCTTAAAGTAATAACTAAAATTTCTATTGGTAGTTCATCTCATGGTAAAATTCCTGAATATGCAATGAACCTAAAGCAGTCATATGTGTGGGGGAAATAAATTAATTTAAAGTTATCAAGATTGCATTATAAAATTTACAAAAACCTCCATTAATAAAAAAAAGGGGGGGGGGTAGTAGGGCAATATCATGTAAGGAAAAATATCCTATAAGTAAATTACATCTAGGAAATTTTTACTTTACCAAATTAATTTTCATTTGTAATGCTAACAGCAAGATGGCCATTAAAAACACACATGGTGTCTAAATAAGACAAAGGAACATCATTTGAACAAAAATAAAAAGGATCCCAAATCAATTATATAGAAAAGATTCCTTTATTAGTTAGACATTGAAACGGGGACTCAGAAGTGTTGGACATTGAAATTGGGACTCAAACATTTTTTTTGTTTTGTTTTGTTTTGTTATTATATGTTTATTTCTAGTGTGCAAAGGCAAAACTTTTTAAAGGAAAGAAATGGTGGGAAAAAGATACAGAGGCAAAGAAGCATTGAACAGACTGTCAAACTACATTGGGAAGACAGGGGAGGTTGGGCGAGGGGGCTGTAAGAGACCAACCGAAGGACTTGTACACATGCTTATAAGCACAACCAATGGATACAAGACACTGGGGCGAGGGGGAGGGCAGGCAGGTGAAGGCATGTACTGGGGGGTAAGGAGGTTGGGGGGAGGTCAATGGGGAAAAAAAAAAGAGGAGACATATGTACCACTATTTGTAATACTTAAACAATAAAAATATATTTTTTTAAAAAAAAGAAAAGAAAAATGAGAGAGAGATTACCACAGGATCATTTATTTAGTCTGCATTACAATATATAAAGTTGAAATACTAAGTTTTTGTGTGAATTCCTATTTTTTTTATGTCCCGTTTAATAAACTGCCTTTAAAGATACATTTTAAGATACTAATTTATTTGAAAGCACTAAAATTTTATTTAAACATTTTGGCAAATGCTTCTCAAATTGTCACTGCTAAGGAAAGTCTAAACACAGACACATTTTAGGAAAGTTATAATAGTACACAGAAGCAAGTTATATTAATATAAGGCTTTATTTACTGAATTATAAGACTTAGGAATGCCTTTGACTTTCAATAAATAGTAAATACAATATTTGCACACACATATACACATGGATATTAATTGGGATGTAGACTAAGATGTGTTTCAAATTGGCCAACTTCGAAGCCAAAAGCACTAGATAAGACATCAAATTAAAATGTTTTTCACTCTGGAAAACTTCTAAATAAAAGACAATGAGATAAAATAAAAGTAACAGATGAGACTCTTTTTCCATATTAAATTATGCACTTTGGGTACTGTCTCCATGTCATTTTTGGCAGTAATAAAGAATGCTAATAAGGAAAAAAATTAAGACAACAACAATTATTTTGAGGGCATGTGGTTAGGTACACAGCAACTAACCTGAAGCTTTGTGGATTCCAGATGGGACAAGTAATCAGATTACTTGTGGGTGTTTTAATGGTACCCAAGGGGTATCATAAAATCACTCACCATATGTTTAATATCCATATACCTCTGTTTCTTTGAACTGCTGCTTTAATCTTCCTTTTTATTTACTTTTTATTGCCATACACTTAAATTTGTGTGCTTTCTTATCTACAGATAAACTTACAAGCAACATGTGAGCACTCATGCACATCTCTTATCTCTCATTTTACTGTATTTCCTACTTATTTCATTGATACTTTAGTTGCCTATCCTATAATGTGGCCATCAGTCAAACTTTATGTCTGAAAGTTTCTATTCTTGTGTCTGTTTTCAGAATTTACTCTACATTTTATGATTAGGAGTATAAAGAACAAAAACCAAACCATTACAGATTTTTAAAAATTTAAAAAGGAAAGTATAGAAATAGAGAAACAGTGTAAGTTATATCTAAATCTATCGGAAAACTTGAGGTGGTTTTAAGTCACATTTAATAGTTTTGGTGTATGCATGCGTGCTAGGCTAGTGTATATTGTAATAAACTGAACTAATATGTTTCTATGATTGCTTGATTGTTGGTTAGGGGATTTTAACAGCATTCCATTTTTTTTAAGGGTGGGAGGATAAATGGGGAACTTGTTTCTAAATCAAACTCCAGGAAAGAAAGGACCATCAACCCTAAAATGATTCTGTTACAGGCACACCATATAGCAATAGAATAATCACAGCAGAGAACACAGCATTTAAGATAAAGACAATGGAAATTAGAACATTACACATCCACTTTTGCCAATACACAAGGAGACAGTGACATTATCTTAGAGCATTTGAGCATTTATTAGGGGAAACAAAACAAGATTCATCTCTCTGTTTAGTAAGTAAAATCCCCAAGTTTTTGAGTGTGGCTAACCAGCTAAAGAGTACGTCCTCAGACTCCCTTATTGCAGCCTGTGACCAGGGAACTAAGTTTGAAAGAAAGTATTATGAACATAAGTGAAATGTGCAAAGTGACTTATTTTATTAAAAACTAAGGTACTTGTCTATGACTTATTCCTGTCTTGTCACTGGCTGGGAAATGATGGGTGACAGAATAACTATGAAAATCACACATGGAAAGTGGAAGAGGTATACCACCAACTCTAGATAAAGCATTTCTGTTATATGGAAAAAGAATATTCCTTTGTTATCCAAGCAAATTAATTTAAACTACTATATTTGGAGAATTTTTGTTATAGTAATTTAGTTTTCTTCTGACTAATACATATGCTTTCGGTGAAATCAATTGTAAGTTATGTGTTGCTTAAATGAGAAAGTAAGACAGCACTGATTAAGACCTTCTCTACAGTTATTAGTAAGGGGCCTAAATGGTTAAAGATTACAGGCTACATAACTTACAGAATTCTGCACAGTATAAACCATATTGCTTAGACAAACAGTTCAGGCACAATGAGCCATTTTTACCAGTTAATATGATTGTAGGAAACTTCTGAAAACCCAAGTCCTAGATGCCAGTCAAGGGTTAATCTTGTAAACAGACATTTTAAAGGATAGAAGTCAGTGTGCACAGTATATTGGAAGGTGGTAAATGCAATAAATAATAAAAGCAATGTATGGAGATTTGGGAGTTTTGGAAGGAGGGCAGTTTGAAATTTAAAATAATGTTGTCAGAGTAGATATCACTAAGAAGGTGGCATTTGAGCATCTGAGATGGGAATGAACTAATCTTGAAACTCTCTTAATATCTGCTGAGGAAAGTGAACTGCGTCCAGCATGGCCAGTGGTGAACCTGAGGAGGGCAGTAAAGGATTAAAGAAAACAGACAAGAGAATATAGTTGGGGCCAGGTGGATCACTGCGCCTGGATGAGGACAGAGTGACACAGCCTATAAGCTGAATCTTTATTTTATAGTCAGATCACACAAAGCAAAACAAGGGAGTGGTCAAGATGTTTACAATGTTCTTGCAAATTTCAAATCTACTTCTTTCCTGTTGTTGCAATTCTCTGAAATCCATCAATCTTTGTTTTGGCAGCACTTGCTGCACCTACCGCAGCCCACATCCCTCAGCTACTTAGGACTACAAGGTCGGACTATAAGGTCAAGCTTACATACAACCATAGTCTTTGGCTATAATTGTGCTAGGAGGGCTTTGCCCTCCAAGCTGGGACTTATATGTGGTTTTGCCACAAGAGGGCCATGCCTCTCAGCAGTCCGAGGCTTGAACCTATCCAAATGATGTAGCCGCTCTCCACAGAAAGAGCCAGCACGTGGACCATCCAAAGGCCATGTGTCTATGCCTTGTGAGCTGTGGACAGGGTTGTAGTAGATATCAGAGAAGTTGAGATAGATTGTTTGGGAATATTAAAAGCTATCTTAGAGAGTTTGTATTTTATTCTAAGAAAAGTAGAGGCCTTTTAAGGATTTTAGTAAGGGAGTAATATGAAGGATTAAAATGGCTACAATATTGAGTATAGCTTTAAATGGAGCGAGGATAAAGCAAGAAAAGCAGGTAGTTATGATAATTCAGGAGGGAGATGAGAGTAGATTGGTTCAGAGTCGATATATGTGGAAGTAAGAATAATTTCATTTGAGGTGTATTTTGTAGTTTGAGCAACAGATTTCCTTGAAAGATTTTGAGGTACAAGAGAAAGAAGCAGGAATGACTCCAGGGTTGTGACTTAAGAATTGGAAAACTAGAGTTGCTACACATTGAGATGAACAAGAATGAAGATGCAATAGGCTTAGCTGGAAAGATCAGAATCTAAGTTTGTATATGTTAAGCTTGATGTATTCATTAGATGTATATCTCTATTAAATATGTATACATATAACACTATATGATGTTATATCTATGTTGCATAAATAGTCGAATATGTCTCTGGAGTCCACAATTAAGGAGAGTGCTGAAGAACCAAAGTTAAAAGTCATTGGTTTATAGAAAAATAAAATAACCAAGAGATTGGATTTCAACATTGAAGAAAAAGAACCAAGATCAGAATCCTCGGCCACTCCATAATTAGGAGATTGGAAGAAGAACATGAATCAACAATGGACTCTGTGAAGGATCAACCAATAAGAAAGGAAAGAAACTAAGACCATGTGGTGATTTGGAAATCAAGTAAAAAAAAGTGTATAAAGGAAAATGTATTATTCCCTGTGTCAAATGCTATTTAATAGGCTAAGTAAAACTAAAATTGAAAATTGGGTATTGGATTTAGCAATTTGGAGGTCATTGAACCTGACAAGATCAATTTGGCTGAAAGATAAGGAGAAGAAACCTAATGGAAATAGGTTTAAGAGGAAAAAAGTAAAGATAGAAATTGGTGGGTATTTTTGAGAAGATAGCAGATAGATTGTCAGTGGAAGAAAGAATTGTATCAGGAAAAGTGTTTTTGTTGTGATTGTGGTTGTAGTTGAATTATTTTTTTTGAATGAGGAAATAGCAGCATGTACATATTCTGATGATGGTGGTCTTATGTAGAGTTGGGAATTGAAGAAGAGAGTAGATGACAGAGACTGGTATCTAGTGAAGATTTGAGGAATTGGCTTGAGAAATGAGCATTGACAGTTTTATGTTAATAGGTAGAAAGACTGAATATATGGGCACAGATGTAGAAGGGTGTCTACCAGTAGTAATGGACATCTATTAAATTTTTTAGAATTACTTCAGTTTTCTCTGTGAAGAAAAAAAGTCATTAACTAAGAATGAGAAAGGGAAAGACAAAGTACTTGAGGAGACTTGAAAAAATATAAAATAATGCTTGAAAACAGTGGGGAAGTGGGTAGGCTAGAGATTTTTAATGTGTTTTTATATAGCTTTGTGGGATTTGTGGTCATGGTCTTTAAAGGGAGATCAAATAGTGTGATTACTGTTTTTTTCTTTTACTAGATTTATCTACATAAGTGAAGATTCAAAGCAGGCAGATCATTGCATTTAAGCAGGGGTATGTATTTTCCATGCATAAAAGGCAAAGTGAGAGAGGAACTGAGTTGAGGGTTTTTGAGAGGAAATAATCATGAGAACTGACCATACCATTTGACCTGGATAATCAGGGGGAAAAAGGCCATCAAGATGATTGAGAGTTGACAGTAACTTGTAATGACAAGATCTAAAATTATCACTATGGAAATAAGTGGCTTAAGCAGAGTAGAAATTAAATTTTTGAAGACAGTGAATAATATGCATAGCATGTGATTCAAGTATTGTTATTAAGGGAAGCAGGAAAGAAAATTTCTGGTCAGAGTCAATAGAATAAGAAAGATATCACTCTTATTCAAACACAGTGATGTTAAGGAAATGGGAGAAAGGACAGTCACTGATTTAGAGAGCTGGAGCAGAAGCAGTGTGGTCAGCATAGAGCAAGGAGGTGATGAGGATTTTCAGAAAGTGTTTGAGAATAGAGACAAGTAGGCTGATTATAAACTTAGAAATTAAGGGCTTTATAGTAGGTTTCCATGAGTTAGAGAGGAGTGAGAGACGGAGAGGGGAAGAGGATGTGCAAAAACTTATAGATATTATGGTGAGAGAGATAAAGGTGACCTGGGACTCTGAACTTCTGATGGTCAGGTGTTAGCAACTTACATAGAAATGAAGGATTTAACCAAATTAGTGCAGATGATCTAAAGGCACTGGTAATGGTGGTGATAAGAAGAACAGATGGCTGGAACCCATTATGATTCATAGCAGTAGCAAAAATTACAGTTATAAAGTAGCAACGAAAATAATTTTTATGGTTGGGGGTCACCACAACATGAGGAACTGTATTAAAGGGTCGCAGCATTAGAAAGATTGAGAACCACTGCCATAACCACTCCCCTGCCAGCCTGATTGCCCCTAACTGCCCTCCCCTGCAGGCCTGGTCACCCCAACTGCCCTCCCCTGCAGGCCTGGACCCCCCAACTGCTCTCCCCTGCAGGCCCGGTTGCCCCCAACTTCCCTCTTCTGCCAGCCTGGTCACACCTAACTGCCCTCCCTGCAGGCCTGATTGCCCCCAACTGCCCTCCCTTGCAGGCCTGGTCCCTCCTAACTGCCCGCTCCTGCTGGCCATCTTGTGGTGGCCATCTTGTGTCCACATGGGGGCAGGATATTTGACCGCATAGGGACAGCCATCTTGTGTGTTGGAGTGATGGTCAATTTTCATATTACTCTTTTATTAGATAGGATAGAGGTTTGGTGCATGGGTGGGGACCAACTGGTTTGCCCTGAGGGGTGTACTGGATCAGGGTGGGGGTTCCGTTGAGGTGAGGGGTGGCCTGGGCAAGGGGCCTGTGGTGGTTTGCAGGCCGGCCATGCCCCCCAGCGACCCAAGTGGAGGCCCTGGGATCTGGGATTTATTTATCTTCTATAATTGAAACTTTGTAGCCTTGAGAGGAGGCCAGGGCAGGCCAGGAAGTTTGGCTTCCTCCATTGCTGGAGAAACCCAAGCCTCCTGCTCACTCCGTGGCTGTAGCCATTTTTGTTGGGATTTATTTATCTTCTATAATTGAAACTTTGTAGCTTTGAGTGGAGTCCAGGGCCCACCAGAGCGGGCGGAAAGCCTGGCTTCCTCCATCGCTGGGGAAACCCAAGCCTTCTGCTCACTCTGTGGCTGGCCGCCATCTTGGTTGGGTTAATTTGCATACTCGCTCCTTTTTTTTTTAAATAAATCTTTATTACAATTGTTCCTCCTTTTTCCCCTCATAGCTCCCCTCCACCCGGTTCCCACCCCACCTTCTGCCCTTACCTCCCCCGCACTGTCCTCATCCATAGGTGTACGATTTTTGTCCAGTCTCTTCCTGAACCCCTCCATACCCCTTTCACCCTGAGAATTATCAGTCCACTCCCTTTCTATGCCCCTGATTCTATTATATTCACCAGTTTATTCTGTTCCTCAGATTTTTAATTCACTTGATTTTTAGGTTCACTTGTTGATAGATATGTATTTGTTGTTCATAATTTTTATCTTTACTTTTTTCTTCTTTCTCTTCTTAAAGAATACCTTTCAGCATTTCATATAATACTAGTTTGGTGGTGATGAACTCCTTTAGCTTTTTCTTATCTGTGAAGCTCTTTATCTGACTTTCAATTCTGAATGATAGCTTTGCTGGGTAGAGTAATCTTGGTTGTAGGTTCTTGCTATTCATCACTTTAAATATTTCTTGCCACTCCCATCTGGCCTGCATAGTTTCTGTTGAGAAATCAGCTGACAGTCGTATAGGTGCTCCCTTGTAGGTAACTAACTGTTTTTCTCTTGCTGCTTTTAATACTCTTTGTCATTTGCTCTTGGCATTTTAATTATGATGTGTCTTGGTGTGATCCTCTTTGGATTCCTTTTGTTTGGGGTTCTGTGCGCTTCTTGGACTTGTAAGTATTTTTTTCATGAGGTGGGGGAAGTTTTCAGTCATTATTTCTTCAAATAGGTTTTCAGCATCTTGTTCTCTCTCTTCTTCTGGCACCCACATAATTCTGATGTTGGTACACTTGAAGTTGTCCCAGAGGCTTCTTACACTATCTTCAACTTTTTGGATTATTTTTCTTTTTTCTTTCCCGGTTGAGTGTTTTTTGCTTCTTTGTATTTCAATTCTTTGACTTGATTCTTGCATTCCTTTAGTCTGTTGTTGGGTCTCTGTATAATATTTTTTATTTCAGTCAGTGTATGTTTAATTTCTAGTTTGTCCTTTTTCATATCTTTGAGGGTCTCATTATATTTATCGGCCTTTTCTAGGATATTCTTGAAAAGCCTTATAACCATGGTTTTGAATTCTATATCTAGTTGTTTGTTTTTCTCCATTTCTTTCGTTTGTGATCTGTTTCTTTGTGGCCGCATTTTCACCTCTTCCCTGAGTTGGTAGGGTATCTTTGTGTGCTAGGTTTCCTATATGGCCCAGTGGGTCGGCCTCCCCAGTTAACCTGAGGTGGACACTCTTGGTGCACCTCTTTGTGGACTGTGTGTACAGCCTTATTGTAGTTAAGTCTTGATTGTTGTTAGTATCACTGGGAGGAATTGACCTCCAGGCCAGTTGGCTGTGAGGATCAGCTGTGTCTACACTGGGATAAGTTTGGTGCTGGAGACAGCCTTATAGGATTAGACTTGCCAAATTGCAATAGCCTCTGTGCTCAGCTTGGATGGGTGGAGTCTCCAGGCGGAGCAGACAGTCTTGGCTTCCAGTCAGCCCTGCCCTTGCACACACACGCGCGCACCTCCAGACCTCAGCCTTCCCGTCTCCTGATCCTCTGCCCGAGAGAGAGTCCAGATTCCCCCCGCAAGAGCATGGGTCCCCAGGGGCTCGCCTGGAACTGGGGTTTAGTGCAGTCAGAACTGGGGTTCAGTGCAGTCAGGAGCTTCCAACTCCCTTCTGCTAGGGAATGCCTGTGGCAACCTCCACAGTGTTTGTGCACACTCGTGTGCACACCTCCAGACCCCTGCCCGCCAGGGCTCCCCCAGTTGTCTAAGTCTCCAAGTGCCTTTCTCTCTACCTGACAGTCCAGACTCCCCCTGTATGAGCCTGGGTCCACGGGGTTTCGCCCAGAACTGGGGTTCAGTGCAGTCGGAACTGAGGTTCAGTGCAGTCAGGGGCTTCCTTCCCCCTCCCGCCAGAGAAAGTTAGCCAGGCTCTCAGCCGCCCTTCCTCTCTGTGCGCACAAAGACCCTTTGCTATACCTCAACCCTTTGCTGTTCCTCCAATTCTCCGTGAGCTTTTCTCTTTCCTTCTAGTTGTAGAATTTAAACTCAACCAGCTTTCCTGTGGTTCTGGATGATGTCTGTTCTGTCTTTTAGTTGTAGTTTTGAAATTGTTGTGCAAGGCAGCAGTTTAGGTGTTTGCCTATGCTGCCATCTTGGTTTCTCTCCGCATACTCACTCTTGATTGGCTGGTGGGCATGGCTTGTGGGTGTAGCGGAGTGTTGGTTAATTTGCATGTTTCTCATTTATTAGTGTAGCTACTTTAAGCTTCATCAATACTATCTGAATAAATCTGGGTGAAAAGTATTCCTAGTGCATCAGGATATTCCTTCGCTTCCCTCTAACTCCTCACCCCTTATCTGAAATCCAAATACACTTTCACTGAGAAAAGCCTATTTATCATTTACAGCCACATCTTCAACATTTTCAGAAGACTTCACTGAACCCCAAGGTCAGCTTAGATCCCCTATGGGATAGTAACAGAGCACTCATATCATCCCTTATCCAATATTGTCAACGTCAAACCAAACATTCTGAATCAAGCAGAAAAAAAATAATAGGAGACAGCATGGACTATTGTGGCACTAATTAAATTGTCAACTAATGCCCTTATATTCTGAAAATAAGCCAAATTACTAGATTGTATAGTATTCCATCTTGGTTCAGGACTTTTCCTTTTTTTTTTTTTTTATTCTTTTCTTCTAATTCTTGTAAACTACAAAATGTTTTCAGCCCAACAAAAGAAATGGCCATTCTCCTTATTTAAAATCAAACAAAATAAAGCATTCTCACAAGATATATAATCTGCTTCTTTTTCCATGCTCAGCATTTTAAATTATTACACGAAAGAATAAACAGTTGAGTCTACCAGATTTTATATTATTTAACTTCACAAATTCTGGGATTAAATCAAGAAACATGAGTAAGTAAAAAGTTTAGGTCTGAATGATTAAGAAAGCTCCTCAAAAGAATATTTCCTGAATAAGGAGTGTTTCATCAAAGGAAGTATTTCTGTACTAAATTCTTTAGAGTCAGAGGAAGCAAATTCCTACTTTCAGGTGCAAAGGACTCAGGAATACTGAGAAGTTCTTTCAGAGAATCCTGCAAACCAAAGAAAACATTTTTTGAAAATGGGAACATTGGCTCTTCCTCTTCACCCCACTTCTCATTTTATTACATAAAAGGTCAAACTGGCAAGCTACCTTGTTGAATGCTAGAGAGTTAAATGCTTTATGCCTTTTTTTTTTAATTTAGAGAGGAAGGGAAAGGGAGAGAAAGAGAGAAAAATCAATGATGAGAGAGAATCATTTATCAGCTGCCTCCTGTACACCCCACACTGGGATCCAGCCTGCAACCCGGGCATATGCCCTGACTGGAATTTGGAACCATGACCTCCTAGTTCATAGGTCAATGCTTTAACCACTGAGCAACACCGGCCAGGCTATGCCTTTTTTATTTAGCAGAAATCATCTCATTTGTACTTTTGTATTCACATGTACATGTTCCACTGGAATGTAAGTTCCATGATGGCAGACTCTGTGTATCTATTAGACCCAGCTCTGTGCCATTACTATGCAAGATGCTGGTAACATAAGCACTAAGTAAATATTGTAGCTCAGCCCTAACCCAATTATCTCAGTTACTGGATCATCGACCTGTATGATGACCAGAACGGTGAGCCGAGGTGAATTCCCCAGGTCATGTCTCATGACGCCAAAGGAAGAGGTGTGCAGACCAGAAAATTTAAGCTAAGTGTAGAAAATTTATTACAAGCAGATTCAGACTCCCCACAAGGGGAGGGGGACCCAATAGTAGGCTGCCCATTAAAGCCTTGTAGTCCAGGGGTATATATTTGCCACAAGCCTGCTCTATGTCTACCTGTGTTGTTACCTGATTGATCCCCTCAACTGTTCTTTGCCCAGCAATGGACTTAAACTTTGCCTGTTTCTATGTGTTCTCTGCTCCTATGCTGAACTTTTTCTGTTTCTGTGTTTGTACATCTTGTTGCTACAGGCCCTCCCTTGGTTTCCCATGCCTCCTGCTTTGAGTCCAGAAACATTTTATTATTTCTGCTTGGTGGTCCTGTGGTTAGGCTGGTTCAAACTGCCACGTCTGCCCCTGCCTATGTTCCACCTGCCTTTGTTCTCCACTGGACCCCTGCCCTGTCTGCCTCCGTTTCAAGTTAATCCTCTCATGTAGATTGAAGGGTCTCAGGTTTGATTCCGGTCAAGGGCACATACTTCAGTTGCAGGCTTGATCCCTGCCCTGTGGGGAAGGCAGCCAGCCAGTTGATGTGTTTCTCTCAAATCCATCTCTCTCTCTCTCTCTGTCTCTCTCCATCCTTTCCACTCTCTCTAAAAATCAATGGGAAAAAATCCTTGGTGAAGATTAACAAACAAATAAACAAAAATACTTGTAGTTGCCCTAGCTGGTTTTGCTCAGTGGATAGAGCATCGGCCTGGGGACTGAAGGGTCCCAGGTTCAATTCCAGTCAAGGGCACATGCCTGGGTTGTGGGCTTAATCCCCCGCAGGGCTCAATCCCATGCAGGAGGCAGCCAATCAATGATTCTCTCTCATCATTTATTTTTCTCTCTCTCCCTCTCCCTTCCTCTTTGAAATCAATAAAAATATATTAAAAAATACTTGTAGTTGAATGACTGAGATATATAAAGAGGTATGTAAAGTGCACAGAGTAAGTGAAAAGCTTGTTACGCTACCATAATGCTACATGTTGCTTTTTTAAAATGTCTACATTTGTGATAAATTTATTTTCTCCTGTTAGAGACATTTTAGTATAAATAAAGCCTTAATTTTTCCCAGCCAGTCTGGCTCAGTGGTTGAGCATCAACCTATGAACCAGGATATCATGGTTAGATTACCAGTCAGGGTACAGGCCTGGGTTGTGGGCCTAATCCATAGTAGGGGGTGTGCAGGAAGCAGCTGATCAATGATTCTCTCTCATCATTGATGTTTCTATCTCTCCCTCTCCCTTCCTCTCTGAAGTCAATAGAAATAATATATGAATAAAAAGAAAGCCTTAATTTTTGAAAATATTTTTCAGTTGACATTTCTTTTGCAAGCACGAATTACACCTCAAAAGAATTATGATATCATCAGTGGGAAAATCTGTACATTACGTAAGTTTGGTTTTCTATTTCTTAACTTAGGGTCAGCAGTAATTTATCTCCTCAATAAATATTTGCTAAAGATTCATCTATTTTTAGCCTCAAAGGAACTTAAATAAAAGTAATTTCAGAGACTGTGTTGATTCTGATACGTATTGAGAAATTATTTTTTCTTGTTTTATGTAATGCTAGAGGCCTGGTGCATGAAAATTCACGCACTGGGGCGGGGGGGGGGTCTCTCAGCCCGGTCTGCCCCATCTCACACCTCAGGGGCAGGAGGCGACCCAGCGATCAGGGCAGGCGACACCCCTCTGCTGTTGCCACTGCCAGCAGCGCAAGCCTCAGGGGGCCCTGGTTACCTGAGCCTCGGGTGGCCATGGATAGCTGGGCAGCCACCATCTGAAGCTTGCTTGCACCTTGGTCATCAGCTGGGCAGCCACCATCCAAGACTTGCCTGCACCTTGGGCCAGCCCTGGGTGGCTGTGGGGCTGAGGGGACTGGGGGACTTCGGAGGCCGGCGCCTGCTGCCCCAGCAGGGCTGAGGGGACTGGGTGCTGCCATCTTGTGGCTGTGGGCGCCACCATCTTTGCAATGGTGTGAGGATCAATTAGCATATTCCCTCTTTATTAAATTGGACTAGAAGCCAGGTGCATGGATTCATGCACCTGTGGGGTCCCTCAGCCTGGTCTGTGGGGATTGGGCTGAAACTGGCTCTCCAACATCCCCTGAAGGGTCCCATATTGCAAGATGGCAATTCTCAGATAACACACCCCTGAATCGGGCTTTTGCCTCTCTTCTCCCAATATCATGTAATTTTCTCTCTGTATCTGTCTCACTTCTTTCATCTCACTTTACCCTACATTTGGTGGTAACTGACGACTAGTGGGCATTTAGCTGCAAAATGCAATTATTTAGCAAACAGGATTTACTTAGCCTGGAATCTAGCCAGCCTAGGGCAGGACCCCGCTCAATGTCAGGCTCCTGCCCAGGCCCTTCCACCCAGGTGAAGTCCTGTGGCAGCGGAAACCTCCTCCTTGCCATCTGAGCTTCTCCTTCACCTCCTTCCCTCCCCGGAGGTTGCCCACTGGTGCTACTGTCCACCTGATAGGAGGAAGCTGCGCCTGGTTTCCCAGCCAAGAGTGGTAGCAGAAAAATTCACTGCCTCCACTGGAAATTGATATTAAGTGGGTGGGCCTGTGTGGGCACCAAAAGTCAGGGCTGCAGCCAGTAGGTCCTACACATCTCATCATTTAGCTAATCAAGTCAAAAAGTCTCTGTAGTGGCCAGACCCACGATCTCTGCAATGAGCTAGAGGTCCAGTGGGGAGCCAGACCCAAAGTGGGGAGCCAATGGGCTAGAGCCCAGTAAACAGATTTGTGCTCTGGTGTGGTCCCTCGGTCTGGCCTGTTGGCATCGGACCAAAACCGGCTCTCTGACATTCCCTGAGGGGTCCTGGATTGTGAGAAGGCAGTTCTCAGGTGATGCACCCTGGAATCGGGCTCCCTCCTATCTGGTTCCCGGTGTGTCACCTGAGAACTGCAGCAGCCAAGTCACTGCTGCTCGGCAACTCCTGCATTAAGCGTCTGCCTTCTGGTGGTCAGTATGCTTCATAGCTACCAGTCAGCCGGTTGAACAGTCGGCCGGTCAGCCAATAGCTCAGGCTTTTATATACAGTACATAGACTAGAGGCCCAGTGCATGGATTAGTGCACCAGTGGAGTTCCTTGGCCTGGCCTGTGGGGATCATGCTTAAACCAGCTCTCCAATATCCCCTGAGGGCTCCCTCCTCTCTGGTTCTGGGTGCATCACCCGAGAACTGCAGCTGCCAAGTCACGGCGACTCAGCAGCTCCTGATCATCAGTAATTATTTAGCAGTGGGAGGTGTAAAGTAGTTTATATACTAGAGCAGCCGACCAGCAGCATTGATCATCTCCCCGCTGCTGGTCAGTGTGCTTCACAGCTACTGGCTGGTCGGCCAGTCAGCCGGTCACTTAAGATTTATATACATAGATTATAAGAATCAAGAATCAAAACCATTTCATTTCATTATTTTAGTACTCTAGTATATAAACTACTTTACACCTCCCACTGCTAAATAATTACTTAAGATTGTCTAAATGTATTATGTTCTTTATATAACACTAGAGGCCCAGTGCATGGAATTTATGCCTGGCGGGGAGAGGTCCCTAAGCCCAGCCTGTGCCCTCTCACAGTCCAAGAGCCCCACAATCAATTGCCCCAAAAGGTAGGCCATGCCCACCTGCCACAGTCCACGTGTTGGTCGCCTGGGCCTCCCTTTTTGGGGCGATCGTGGAGCCCCCCCAATTGATTGAATGATTGCCCAACCAGGTGGTGGGAAGGGGTGCAGGTGATTGGCCAATGGGCCCCACTACTGATTGGGGTTGGAGGGCTGATTGGGGGTGGGGCCAGCTATGGGGACGGGCTGTGGGCAGTGGGCCAGCCGGCCCCACCCCCAAATGAGGTGGGGGGGTACCAACCAGAGGCCAGCAGCCTGGGGGAGGTGCCATGGGTTGTTGGCTAGCCAGGCCTGCCCCTGATTATGTTGGGGGGCCAATCTGGGGTAGGGGTGGGTGGGGGAAAGAGCTGTGGGCCAATCAGGGTGGTGGGTGCCCATCAAGGGTGGGGGTGGCCAGGGAGGGGGTCTTCAGGAGGTTGGCCAGCCAGCCCCACCCCCTATTGGGGTGGGGGGTGTGACCAGGGGCGGGGTGGCCAGGGGGAGGAGCCACAATAATATAACAAGTACTTAATAATTAATGTACTAATAATCTTTGGCTTTAAATATCACAGAACATTTGATAAATTATTCTACTATGAACTTTAAAGAAGTACAAGCTTATGTGACATATCTTTAAATAAATTAAACAGGATTCGATTTATGTGAAATAGCTTTAATTTGGAGATTCCTGGACAATTATTTAAATACCAGAACCAAATTTTGAGATAAAGAATCTTGATTATGTATATCTGAAAGGTTTTTTTCTTTGTGTTTTGTTTTGGTTATTTGTATTTTTGTGTTTTTTTGTTTGTTTGTTTTCATGAAGAATATGTGAGGTTAATTTACTCCCTAGATTAAAAAATCAGTTTTAAGGTCTAGGTCTTAGATTTCATCCACACATAGGCCAAATGACTTTGCTGTGTAAACTGAACAGAGTTACTCTTGTATAACTGATTAGCAGAGTATTTCAGAAATTGGGTTCTCAAAGTTGGTATTCTGTTAATCCTCACAACTTTCATGGAAAGAACTATTATTTACAAGTGAGGGAACTTTGTGATGCAGTGATGTGCCAGAGGATGCAATGCACTCTTCGTAATGGATAGAGTTAATGCTCAGTTCTTCATCTCTATGTATACTGCTCCCACATTTCATAACTCGCCCAGTGCTTATGTTTCTTATGTGATATGTTAGAATTAAAAGTGTTGTGGGTTAAATTATGTCTTTTCCCTTCCCCACCTTTCAATATGTTGAAGTCCTAACCCTGAGTACTTCAGAATGTGACCTTATATGGAAACAGTACCGGTATAGACATAATTAACACAATAGATGCTACCCTTACAAAGGGAGAACATAGGGACACAGATACAGATATGTACAGTAGGACGATAATACAAAGACACAAAGAGGACACTGTGTGAAGACAGAGGTAGAGACTGGAATAACACTGCCACAAACCAAGGAACATGGAGTATTGATGGCCATCACCAGGAACGAGGAAGAGGCAATGCAGGATTCTCTCTTAGGGCTTCAGAGAGAGTATTCCCCTGCCAAAATCTTGATTTTGGACTTTTGGCCTCCAGAATGCCAAAGCAACACATTTCTGTTGCTTTAAGCCATCCAGGTTTTGGTCTTTATTTTGGTAGCTTTAGGATTCTAATACAGAAACCAAAACAAAATTGCAGTTAAAACAAATATTCTCAAACTGCTACTACATAATAATTTCACTCATCTTTCTACTTCGTTTGCTATAATTTGATACAGAGTGAATGTAAGAATTCTATCAAAATCTCCTCCAACTTATCCAAATTCTATTCATATTTTTTTTCATGTTTTCAGTATCTTCTTAAAATTCACAGCTTTTTCAGCCAACTCTGAGGAGCAAGCATTATCTCCAATTGTTTCAGATGTTTCTGAGCCATAGGGGATATTGCTTGCCTCTTCACAGAAATTGAACTCTAACTTGATTCCTCTACATTTTTAAAAACTTTATTATGTAATCATAATATACCAATGTTGCTTTCCAGTTCCTTACATAATGCTAGACCCTACTTTTGAAAGGCTTTAGTTAAAAAATTGACATTATTAAAGATTCATCTTAAAATAATTACTTATTTTAATTAAATGAATTACTTAATGAATATGTAAAATTAGAGATAAAAGAGTGGGTAGAATGATTACTTGATAAATTGCATCATTGTGTTTTTACGGGAGGCAAATACAGAACAAAGGGAATATTGTTACCTCACTTCATCACTGTGTGGGTGTGTGTGCTCATACCCAAGTACTTGAGTATGTTTGTCTTTCCATATGAACATATTTGCACTATGTTTTTATGCCTCTAACTAGAGGCCTGGTGCATGAAATTCGTGCACTTGGGAGGTCCCTCAGCCTGGCCTGTGCCCTCTCACAGTCCAGGATCCCTCAGGGGATGTCCAACTGATGGCTTAGGCCTGCTCCCTAATGGACCTAAGCCATCAGTCAGACATCCTTAGCGCTGCAGCAGAGGCTGGAGAGTCTCCAACCACCGCCACTGTGCTTGCCAGCCTTGAGTCTGGCTCAGGGTTTCTGGCTGAGCAGCACTCCCCCTGTGGCAGTGCACTGAACACCAGGGGGCAGCTCCTGTGTTTAGCGTCTGCCCCCTGGTGTTCAGTACATGGCATAGCAACCAGTCATTCTGCCATTTGGTCGATTTGCATATTAGCCTTTTATTATATAGGATGATTTTATCTTTAAGTATTGATTATGTTAATTTACTTCTTTAAGTATACACTTCTGGAGAAAGTAGGGCAGAAGTTTTCTGAGTGCCAGAGTCAGCCTGGGACTACCTATTTGCTGTGGAAATATAAATATTTCAAAGTCTGATAAGTTTCTTCCCTTAGCATGCTAAATGAAGGTCAGTTGACATAAAGATTTAATGCACTTTAAGAAGTGAATTAATTTTGATCTTTGACCAAAAGGTATTTTTGCTTTAATATTTAATCAGATAGAACACATAACTTAATTCACGATTTGCCATAATAAACATCCTAACAAGTGAATGATCAGATCTATGATTTGCATAATTAGGTCAATTAGTTGTTTCACTGATATACATATTCCTGAGTTTAATTCCTTTATTTTACATTTTATTTTGATAAGTTTCACTGCAATGATTTCTATAAGTTATATCACTTGTACTTTAAGCTCCTATAAATTCCTTATGATTTTGACTGGTAGTGGGCTAATGGAATTGCTAAATATAAGTCACTTCTACATATTTTCGGTTAAAGCCATTTAAAAAGAAAATATATCATCATAGCAAAAACATCCAGTTATGTCCTATCAAATTCAGTTCATGTAATTTTCATTTTTAATAATACAAAATACTATTACATGTGAATATTTATCCACTAATAAGCATAATTTGGTACTTGTGCTGTATATCACTCTAATTGCAACTCTACCTTCAATGCTAAAGACACCCTCAAACTGTTGGTAAGAGGAGGAATTTTTTACTTTCATGAGAGGGTTTAATTATGCAGTCTCACAATTGTCTTTGTTGCTTAGTATTTGCCTCCCTTTCAAAACACAATACTGCAATTTATCAAGTAATCATTCTACCTGCTCTTTTATCTCTAATTTCATATATTCATCCGAAAGCTTTAAAAGTAATTATTTTAAGATGCATCTACATTTGTCTTACTTTTGGGTAAGATGGTTTATTTCTAAATGCATTAGTAAGCTGTATGCAACTTCTAAAATTCATGAAAATGTAAAACACACAAAAGCTTTTATAAGATAAAAATATGGAAATTTATAGATCAGAGATTGAGGAATGATATCTATACCCTTTTTTGGATGGTTATGTTTTGAGTAGGAACACAAAATTTTATATTTTTAAGTATGGACTAGACAGTCTATGAAAGCAACTTTTTATTTTTGTTTTAGCATAAGAAAGACACTGAGAAGCAATCTTATATAATAAAAGGATAATATGCAAATAGATCAAATGTCAGAATGACTGAACACCCGCGGCCCCTCGCCCCGGCCGGCCCCACCCCCAATGGTCCCCAATGGGGTGGGCTGACTAGACCCCACCAGTACACAAATTTGTGCACCGGGCCTGTAGTCAATATATAATAGCTCATCTTTTAAAACCATTACAAATAGGTTAGGCTTCTTTTAGCCAATACTTTTTAGCACTTGGCTAGTGCAACATTTGCAATATTTCTAAATTATTGTATCTGATCTTAACCTCTCCCAACTGAAAATGTACTTTGAAATATGGAAAATTTTCCTGGAGGGCAATATTGCAAAGCAACTATTACTTATAAAGCATGATACACTCCTGGAAGTATTGTCTATCAATTTTTCTAATATTTGCTACAATTATATTTGCCTAATAGATATTTATTTATGCTTTGCACAAAACAGATTTATTTAAGCTTATAGTTTCTGTACTTTGAAGATATGGCAATTGTTTAAATTTTTATTTTTTTAATATATGTTACATTATTATCAGTAACTTCCAAATGTGTTCTACTAACTTTTAAAAGATCATTTTTGGAAAGATAAGCAGATTTGTATCTTACTAGCTGTACAGCATTAGGTAAGTTATTCAAACAAACCTTGTGACTCACAATTTTCTCATCAGTCAAATGGAGATTCTAATAGTACATAGCTCATAGAGATAATTCAGTTAAGAAATAAGCATCAAATACCTGCTTTATTTTAAGAGCACTTCTGGCCCTAACTGGTTTGGCTCAGTGGATAGAGCGTTGGCCTGCGTACTGAAAGGTCCAGGTTCTATTCCAGTCAAGGGCATGTACCTTGGTTGTGGGCACATCCCCAGTGAAAGGTGTGCAGGAGGTGGCTAATCGATATTTCTCTCTCATTGATGTTTCTAACTCTCTATCTCTCTCCCTTCCTCTCTGTAAAAAAATCAATAAAATATTTTTTTAAAAGAGCACTTTTGGGTATTATGGATATCATTTTTAATGAATTCAGAAAATCTCTATTTTTCTGGAGTTTATTTTCTAGGAGGCAGCAAAGTGGGTGAAAGAAAATAAGTAAATATATAAAATACAATAATAAACTGGGTAGGCAGTTAGAGAGTGAGATGGTAAGAATACTATTTAAATTGAGGATGGTTGGCAGACTTTCTTGCTGTGGTGACAGTTAAAAAGAAACCTAATTTGATGAGAGAGAGAGAGAGAGAGGAGTATCTGAGGGAGAAGGAAGCAATAAGTACAAAGTTTCAGAGGCACACATTGGCATGTTCAAATAGAAGCAGGCAGACCATTATGGCTGCAACTGAATGAGCAAGAATGAGGATAAAACTAGGTGACTTCAGAGGTTGGCATGAAGGATCAGAGCATGGAGAAAGGAATGGATCGTGGGCCATGGTTCAGCTGGACTTCAGCTTGCACACTGAGAGGTCTTGAGCAGGGAAGTGACAAAGTCTGATCTCTATTTTGAAGAAATTGGCCCAGATGTTCATGAAGAATAGACTGGTGATAAATAAGAGTGGAAACAGGAAGTTAATTTAGGGGGCGTCCCTAGATTTGTTCCTGCCTTGGGGCTCTGTCCAGGTTGCTGTTTCTGTCATTCTTTGTGGCTGAATCCCTCTCAGTCATGAAGTTTGGCCTCAAATATTATGTTGCTATAAAATCCTTCTCAGAGTACCCTTTCTAAATTCTTTTCACTGCCACACCTTATAAAATAATCCTGATATATTTTAGTCCTAAACATATCATTATATCAGATAATTTATGTTTTGCCTCATTATTTAGTGAGTATCTCCCCTTCTGTAACAAGATTGCTTCCTATCTTTTTTCCACCTTTGGATTTTTCATTGTCTAAAAGTGTATTGGAACATGGTTGCTATCCACTTACTATTTCATTAGGGAAGAATGAATATCCCAGTAATAGATTTCTTTCATAATAAGATTTTAATAAACCTATAACATACTAGTGACAAAGACTCTCCTTGATTAAACTCTAGTCAGGCCTCTCTGAGCCCTCTTTCTATCTAGGCCTCAACCAAGGCCCCCCACATTGCCAGGCCTTCCCAGCCCAATTTAACTAACTAAGTCAATTCAGAGGGAGTCACCCAACCTCAATATCGGATTACCTTAGCATTCCTTTATCAAGAATCTAATTATGTGCCTGTTCTTGTGCCAGTGCCAGGCTGTTTTGATTACAGTGGCTTTGTATTATAACTTGAAAACTGGTACTTGTCCTTCTTCCAACTTTATTTTTCTTTCTCAAAATTGCTGCAGCCATCGGTATCTTTTTTTATTCCATATACATTTTTGAAGTATTTGTTCTAGCTCTGTAAAATATGCTGTTGGTATTTTAATGGGGATTGCATTGAATCTGTAAATTGCCTTGGGTAGTATAGACATTTTAATAATGTTGTTTCAACTAGTCCATGAACACAAGTATAGTCTTCTACTTGTTTATATCTTCCTCTATCTCTTTTTTCAATGTCCTGTAGTTTTCCAAGTACAGTTCTTTTGCCTCCTTGGTTAAGTTTATTCCTAAGTATCTAATTTTTGATACTTGGTAAGTGGAATTATTTGTTTAGTTTCTCTTTCTGAGAATTCATTATTGGTGTATAAAAAAGCCATCTATTTTGGGGTGTTGATTTTGTATCCTGCTACATTGCCAAATTCACTTGTTAAATCTGTAGTTTTTTGGTGGAGTCTTTAGGGTTTTCTATGTACAATATCATGTCATCTGCAAATAATGAGAGTTTTACTTCCTCCTTTCCAATTTGGATGCCTTTTATTTCTTCTTGTCTGATCACTGTGGCTAGCACTTCCAGTACTATGTTGAATAAGAGTAGTGAAAGCGGATATCCCTGTCTTGTTCCTTTTCTTAGGGGAAATGCTTTTAGTTTTTGTGCATTGAGTTTGATGTTGGCTGTAGGTTTGTCATTTATGGCTTTATCATGTTGAGATATACTCCCTCTATTCCCACTTTGCTGAGAGTTTTTATCAAAAACTAGAGGCTCGATGCACGAAATTCATGCACTTGGAGGGGGGGTCCCTCAGCCCAGACTGCACCTTCTTTCTGTCTGGGAGCCCTCAAGGGATGTCTGACTGATGGCGTAGGCCTGCTCCCATCAGTTGGACATCCTTAGTGTTGCCACAGAGGTGGGCGGGAGAGGATCCCACCACTGTTGCTGCGCTAGCCAGCCATGAGCCTGGCTTCTGGCTGAGCAGTGCTCCCCCTGTGGGAGCACACTGACCACTAGGGGACAGCTCCTGCATTGAGCATCTGTCTCCTGGTGGTCAGTGCGTGTCATAGCAACTGGTCGTTCTGCTCTTTGGTTGATTTGCATATTAGCCTTCTATTATATAGGATAATGTGTTATTATGGGCAAGGACTATAATTCAATTTTTTTTAGGTAGTTAAAGGAAGGAAAAGAATTTTCACTTGAGCCTGAAGCTAAAATTGCCCTTAGTTCAAAAATCTGCATACCACTGAGACACATCTTGGTGAGGCTCATTCTGAACCCCCACACTGTTCTATTATGTGTATAAGTATTGGGAACCATCTCATCTCTTTAGTGAAAGAGACCTTTTGTTATGTTACAATGACTAACTTTATCATGAATTGTGTTTTGGCTTCAAACTTGTATCCAGTATTCATGCAGCAACTTCAGTTCTTCTGTTCAGTATTTATCTGGCATATCTTTTATTTTATTTTCTCTAAATCTTTCTAGATTTTTATGTATTAGATAGGAATAGCTCCTGGAAACAGACAATAGTCTGGTGAAGGCCTGGAAGGAGCGGGTGCAGGTTGGAGGAGATCAATGGGGGGGGAAAAAAACTAAAACAAAGTGACATCTGTAATACTTCAACAATATACATTTTAAATAAAGGAAAATATCTTAGTTGAAAAGAGTTTTGTGTGAAATAATATAAGTAATCGCTCTACACTGTACTTTATATTCTCAACTCCCCTCAAAGAGATATTAATTGACCCTATGTTCACTTAATGTTAATTGACTCTATGTTCATTGACTGCAGGACTGACTTCTTCCACTCTGGCCCAGCACTGACTGCTACAGGGGCTGTGATCAGACCCTGCTTTTCTCTGCCGGCCTCTGTCTGGGCCTGACTGCAGCCCCCTCAGCAGTCAGTACTGGGTCACCATGGCGACCCAGGGCTGACTGTAGGACTGACTTCCCGTTGGTCAAGCCTCTGGTCATTGTGGATGTGATGGATCCAGGGTTTTTATATATTAGGATGGGTATTGGATTTTGTCAATGCTTTTTCTGTGCCTATTGATATGATCATGTGATTTTTGTCTTTCAATTTGTTTATGTGATGTATCACATTTATTGATTTGAGAATATTGTACCAGCCTTGCATCCCTGGAATAAATCCCACTTTGTCATAGTGTATGATCTTTTTAATGTATTGCTGGATATAATTTGCTAGAATTTTGTTGATGATTTTAGCATCTATATTCATCAGGGATATTGGCCTGTAAGTCTCTTTCTATGTAATGTCTTTATCTGGATAAATTAGGATAGCCAAAACCGGTTTGGCTCAGTGGATAGAGCGTCAGCCTGTGGACTGAAGGGTCCCAGGTTCAATTCCAGTCAAGGGCATGTGCCATGGTTGCGGGCACATCCCCAGTGGGGGGTGTGCAGGAGGCAGCTGATCGATGTTTCTCTCTCATCAATGTTTCTAACTCTCTATATCTCTCCTTTCCTCTCTGTAAAAAAATCAATAAAATATATTTTTTAAAAATAAAATAAAATTAGGACAATGCTGGACTCATAAAAAAAGTTTGGAAGTATTCCTTCCTTTTGGATTTTCTGAAATAGTTTGAGGAGTACAGATGTTAGTTCCTCTTAGAATGTTTGGTAAAACTACCCTGTGAAGCCATCCGGACCTGAACTTTTGTTTTCTGGGTATTTTTTAAAATACATTTTATTGATTTTTTTTTTTTTTTTTTTACAGAGAGGAAGAGAGAGGGATAGAGAGCTAGAAATGTTGATGAGAGAGAAATATCAGCTGCCTCCCACACACTCCCCCCACACCCCCAAGGATGTGCCCGCAACCAAGGTACGTGCCCTTGACTGGAATCAAACCCGGGACCCTTCAGTCCGAAGGCTGACGCTCTATCCACTGAGCCAAACCAGTCAGGGCCTGGGTATTTTTTTATTACTCCTTCTATTTCTACAGTTGTTATTGGCCTATTCAGGTTTTCTGATTCCTAATGATTCACTTTTGGGAGATTATATTTTTCTAAGAATTTGTCCATTTCATCCGCATTGTCCAGTTTGTTGGCATGTAGTTGTTCATAGTATTTAGTATTTTCTTACAATCCTTTGTATTTCTGTGGTGTCAGTGGTTACTTCTTCACTTTTGTTTCTGGTTTTATTTATTTGGGTCCTTTCTCTTTGCTTCTTGATGAGTCATGCCAAGGGTCCATTAATTTTGTTTATCCTTTCAAAGGACCAACTCTTGGTTTCATTGATTTTTGTGTGTGTGTTTTTTTTGTGTGTGTGTGTGTGTGTGTGTGTGTGTGTGTGTGTGTGTGTTTTAGTTTCTATGTTATTTATTTCTGCTCTAATATTTATTATTTCCTTTCTTCTACTTACTCTGGGCTTTTCTCCTTGTTCTCTTTCTAGTTCTTTAAGTTGTAAGGTTAAATAGTTTATTGCCGATTTTTCTTGTGTGTGTATGTGTGCTTTTTGTTTTGTTTTTTGTGGGTTTTTTTTTGAGGTATGCCTATAGTGCTATGAACTTCCCTCCCAGGACTGATTGACTGTGTCCCACAGATTTTGGGTTGTTGTGTGTTCATTTTCATTTGTTTCCAAGAAGTTTGTTTTATTTCTTTCTTGATCTCATTGGTAGCCCATTTATTGTTTAATAACATACTATTTAGCCTCCAAGTGTTTGAATGTTTTTGGGTGTATTTATGGTGGTTGATTTCTAATTTCATTCCACTGTGATCTGTGAAAATGATTGATATGATTTCAATCTTCTTGAACTTGTAGAGACTTGTTTTATGTCCTAACATGTGGTCTATCTTTGTGATTGTTCATGTGCACTTAGAAGAATGTATTCTGCTGCTTTAGGGTGAAATGTTCTATAAATGTCAATTAAATACATCTGATCCAGTGTGTCCTTCAGAGTCACTGTTTCCTTGATAAGTTTTTGTCTGGAAAATTGATCCAGTGAAGTCAGCAGGGTGTTAAAATCCCCTACTATGACTATACACACACACACACACACTTAGGTGCGCCTCTAATGGGTGCATATATGTTTACCAGGGTTATATATTCTTGTTGGATTGATCCTTTGGCACAAGAACAGGCATATAGATCAATGGAACAGAACAGAGAACTCAAAAATTGACCCAAGCCATTACACTCAATTAATATTTGACGAAGGAGGCAAGAGCATACAATGGAGTCAAGAGAGTCTCTTCAATAAATGGTGTTGGGAAAATTGGATAGATACATGCCAAAAAAAAATGAAACTAGACCACCAACTTACACCACACACAAGAACAAACTCAAACTGGATAAAAGACTTAAATATAAGTCATGAAACCATAAAAATTCCTAGAAGAAACCATAGGCAGCAAAATCTCAGACATCTCTCATAGCAATATGTTTACAGATACATACCTAAGGCAAAGGAAACTACGGAGGAAATAAATAAATGGGACTATGTAACAAACAAACAAAAAGCTTCTGCCCAGCAAAAGAAACCACCAACAAAACAAAAAGAGAGACCACTGTATGGTAGAACATATTTGGCAATGATACATCTGATAAAAGGTTAATATCCAAAATATATAAGGAACTCACATAACTTAACAAAAGGAAGATAAACAATCCAGTTAAAATATGGGCAAAGGACCTAAATAGACACTTCTCCAAAGAGGACATATAGATGGCGAAGAGACACAGGAAAAACTCAAAGTCACTAATCATCAGAGAAATACAAATCAAAATGACAATGAGGTACCACCTCACACCTATCTGAATGGCTATCATCAAAAAATCAACAAATGACAAATGCTGGCAAGGATTTGGAGAAAAGGGAACCCTAATGCACTGCTGGTGGGAATGCAGACTGGTGCAACCATTATGGAAAACAGTATAGAGTTTCCTCAGCAAATTAAAAATGAAACTGCCATTTGACTCAGAGATATTATTTGGTGCTCTGAGAGAAAGGGTTCTATGGGCAAATTGGATTTGAAAATACTTCCCACTTTCCTGTCTGGGAAATAAGCAATGTGAGTATGCATATTAAAAGATCTTAGAAGAAGCCATAGGCACCAAAATAGCAGAAATTTGTTGTAGCAATATCTTTATGGATACAGCTCCTAGGGCAATGGAGACTAAGGAGAAAATAAACAAATGGGACAACATCAAAATAAAAAAGCTTCTGCACAGCAAAAGAAACCATCAACAAAACAACAATAAAGCCCACTGCATGGGAGAACATATTTGCCAATGTTATCTCTGATAAGGGTTTAATCTCCAACATTTACAGGGAACTCATACAGTTTAACAAAAGGAAGATAAACAATCCAATCAAAAATAAAAAAATGGGCAAAGGGCCCAAATAGACACTGTTCAAAAGAGGACATTCAGAAAGCCAAGAAACATATGAAAACATGCTCAAAGTCACTAATCATCTGAGAGATGCAAATCAAAACAACAATGAGGTACAATCCCACACCTGTCAGAATGGCTATCATCAACAAATCAACAAATGACAAGTGCTGGAGAGGATGCGGAGAAAAAGGAACCCTCCTTCACTGCTGGTGGGAATGCAGTCTGGTGCAGCCACTGTGGAGAACAGTATGGAGTTTCCTCAAAAAAGTAAAAATGGAACTCCCATTTGACCCAGTAATACCACTTCTAGGAATATATCCCAAGAAAACAGAAACACCAGTCAGAAAGGATATATGCACCCCTATATTCATAGCAGCACAATTTATAATAGCTAAGATTTGGAAACAGTCTAAATGCCCATCTGCAGATGAGTAGATTAGAAAACTGTGGTACATCTACACAATGGAATACTACGCTGCGGTAAAATGAAGGAATTCTTGCCATTTGCAACAACATGGAACAGAACTGGAGAGCATTATTCTAAGTGAAATAAGCCAGTCAGTGAAAGAAAACTACCACAATATCTCACTCATTTGTAGAATAAAAAAAACATAAACTGATGAACAAAAATAGATACAAAGGCAAAGAAGCATCGAACAGATTGTCAAACTACAGCGGGAAGGTTGGGGAGGGTTGTGGGGGGGAGGTAAGAGATCAACCAAAGGACTTGTATGCATGCATATAAGCATAACCAATGGACGCAAGACACTGGGAGGGGGTAGGTGGGAGGGGTGAGGGCATGTGCCGGGGGGGTAGGGGAGGCCAGGGGAAGATCAATGGGGGGGAAAAATCAGACATATATACTACTATTTGTAATTCTCTAAACAATAAAATAATTTTTTTAAAAAAAGAGCTGAAAAGTTCTGTAGCAATGAAACCAATTTCTGAAGCTTATTTCAGTTTTCAACTCGTTTTCTTAATATATATTAATAGCTTCTCAAAAATATGATCTTTTAGTTATGTATTAAATTATTTTTTATTCTTTATGATCTCTATTACAGTTACAAAAGTTAAGCAAATATTTTGAATCAAATTAATGGATTTAAATTCCCAGGACCTCAGCAGTTAACTGGTGTCATTAGGTGCTCAAGAGACATTTGTTAATTAAACTTAATGAATCAGGTGGTCACATATGAAATTATGCATAAGAGAATATATTATGTCTTCTCTGTTAACTTCCACTTCACCTTTGTTTTTTTCACAAAATCTGAATTTTCTCACAGCATCAGTATTTGCAAATGCCCTGTGTTTATTAAGACAGGTTTGCCATGGTCTAGAACTTCAATGGTAAACAGAGGCAGTTTTTAAGGTTATTTTATGGTAACATTGTGTCATAGCACAAAAACTTAACTGTGTAAATTCTAAATATGCAATTGGCTTTATTAAACAATTCATGAACCAGGCAGTGTACCATCTAATAAGCAGAAAGGAGTTCTGAGGAGTTATACAAAATGGAAGGCTTTTATAGGCAGAAGGGAAGGGAGAAGGAAGCAGATTACTCTATCTTCATTTGAGAGATGGAAAGTGAGCTACATGGCAGATTTCCTCATTGGTGCTGACCAGAAAATAACAGACCAGCTGGTGAAGACTACATTCCTAGGGGAGGTTGTAACTGCAATTAGGTTAGATATGAAGTTTTGGTTTGCTGAGATGGGACTTAGCAAAAGTAACTCCATTTTGGGCCTGTTGTCTCTTTTTTAACAATTTCATACATTTACATTATGAAACAACCAAAGTGGAAAGTTAAGTAGTTTTCCAATTTTTTTGAAAAACTATGTTAAAAGAGTTATTTTTCTTAAACCTCTTATAAGATATCGATGTAACAGGATAAATAATAGTGATGAGAAAAATGCTAAATAACAGGAAAAGAAACCTGTTTCAGAAATTAATATGAGGGATACCAGGGAAATATCCATATTAACAATGTTTTTCATACATGTGTATTATGAAAACAATGAAAACAACAAAAGACCAACTTCTTCCTTTCAATAAAAAAAAGAGAAGAAAGAAGGAAAGAACAAGACAAAATGCATATTAGTAATTCTGCCAGGTATTTTCAATATATTAGTAATATATACATATATATGGATCATGATTATTCAGTGAGGATATTGAGTCTTGGAAGCTTAAAAATATTTTTATGGTTCCAGACTAGTATGAAGCACTTGTAAAGAAATATACATAGTCCTTTTATATTGTGATGTATGTGCTAATGCATATATTTCCCTATGTATATATGCATCATTCTGCAATTACATTGTGTTCCAATCGTGTTGGTGGGAATATTGGGGTCAAATTTATGAACTCACATGAGCCAAGACATGGTAATTCAGCCACTTGTATAATCATTTTTATTCTTTTTATAATAAATGGCATTCAGATTCTTATAGAAAAGTTTAAATATATGACTTTTGTCATGGTGACACCTGCAAGGTAATATTTCTATTTCAAACAAATATTGGATATGGCTATTGTGTCATGTGTTTCTGTCATCATTACCATTGTCATCACCTTTTTAAAAATTTTACTTTTCAATTAAAGTTGACATTCAATATTATTTTATATAAGTTTCAGGGGTACAGCATATTAGTTAGTTGTATAATTTACAAGGTTATCTTACCAATATTCCAAGTACCCACTTGGCACCATACAAGTTATTATAATATTGTTGACTATATTCCCTGTGCTGTACATTATATCCCCTTGTCATCATCCTTTTGATCATTCTTATTATTTGAATTTCAAATCTACATGTAAACCAGTAAATGTAGTTCTTTTTGGTGATTTTGGGTTTATGAATGTAAATTGAATATGTGAAAGACTGATACTACTTTCTCCAAGTATATGAACTCACTTTGTCTTTGTAATAGAGAGTTGCAGGAGATAATCAGTTTACCTCAACAAAATTTTCTTTGAAATTTGCTCTTAAGTTGAATACTAATAACAGAGAAACAAAATACTCTGTCTCTGGGAGAACTAATGAAAACATTGTTGATATATTTAACATTTCGATTTCAGTCCTCACTTCTCCAGTTGTTAATGAAACATAATTTCTACATACAGCATATTGCTTTCCTTTAATGATCATACTTTGAAAGCAACATTCTAAATAATTTCACTGTCAGCATTCTCTATTCATCTTTTTTAAATTTATTTTAAAAATGAAATCTTGCCCAGATGTTATGATTCAGTGGTTGAGCATCAACCTATGAACCAGGAGGTCACGGTTTGATTCCTGATCAAGTCACATACTTGGGTTGTGGGCTAGATCCGCAATAGAGGGCATGCAGGAGGTAGTCAATCAATGATTATCTCTCATTATTGATGTTTCTATCTCTCCCTCTCCCTTTCTCTCTGAAATCAATAAAAAATAAAGAAATCTACTGTTTGAAATGGATTTTCTATGCAGTTACTTTTTCATATATTGATAACCGGTCATTAGTATGGAATACTATCTGTATATGAGTGATATATTAAGTTAGATGGCACTTTTTTTGATGCACTGAAGAATAGACTTAGAATTTTCAAAATGTCAATGATTTTTTTTTTGTTTGTTTTTCATATAGTGGATTTCAAGCCGTGGGGATTAAGGGTAAATTTGTCAATGATATAAATCCTAAAATTAGAAATAGAATCTTCTTTATTATTTCCTATAAGGCATTTGCCATTGTCTAACAAAATCTCTACAATGAGATCTTTAAACAATCTAAGATCTAATTTTTTACTGTCTTATAGTAATCAATAAATTATTTTATCCTTCAACAGTGTCTATTGGGATTTTACTGTGCAAAATCATTTATAGAGCGATATTTATGAAGCTAGGTGAGAAATATAAGTATTTCTGCAGAATGTTGCTTCTCCCATCCGTGCCAAAGCTACATGACATAAACACAGACATATTCACAAATTTTTGAACAAAAATGTTATAACGTTATAAATACTACATTCTTCTTTAAAGATCTAAAGGTGTAATGCGTATCCTAATTTACTGAATCTAAAACCTTCCACATTATTTGACATTTCCAAATCCATATTAACACAAATACAAGGTAAAGTGTTGTCCTAGGTAACAGAAAAACATTGAAGGTTTTGGAATTCATGAGAACAAGGTTGAACAAGGATGATGTCTGTGTGTTTCCCAGTATCTAGCACATTGCTTTGCATATTATAGGTGATCAATATATATTTGTTGAATAAATGATTAAAGGAGTAACCAGATCTCAGCTATGCTTCAAGAAGATTAATCTTGCAATAATGTGCACAATGGAGTGGATTGGAAATATTAGAAGCAGTGGGGTTGGACAGGAAGCTATTTTAACTGTAAGATGCTGTGAGAGCACTATTATTGCCTTGCTTATTGTTAATGCAATGCCTACTCTGCTTATAGGTGTATTATAAGTTCATTAATAACAATGTCTATTCAATGTGTTCCATGAGCTTTGGTTTTTGTGCTCATACTTTAAGAAACACATTTAGCATATTGTTCTGGTGCCTCAGGTAAAGATTTTGGGGACATTTAGTTGATATGTCATTTCAGTTATTTTACTGAACTCTTTTTTGCTTCAAAAGACACATGAGACCATCCTAAGCAAATACTAAATGACAAGTTGATATGCAAAATGTAGAGGTGAAATAAGTGGGGAAATTGGCAAAGTACAGGATTAAGCAAAACTGCTTCTTTTTATGTTGTCCCATTTCCCTACTTTAAATATCTTTTCTTATCTGTCTATTGAAATCCAATTATTCCTTTGAAATTCAGTCCTATCCTGCCTCTTTTAAGATTTATTTCCAAATATCTTCTATTGAAATATAACTTTTCCTCAACTTTTGATTAACTTACTCAAAGGATCTGAGTAAGGGACTGAGCACCTACTGTAAGTCACTTACTATTTCACCTGTTGGAGATACAACAGTGGACAAAATAGACCAAGAATCTGATATGGAATGTACATTCTAGCCTGAAAGGCAGAGGATAAGCAGTTTAAAAAGTGTTGGTCAGTTAGGGGTAAGAGTTATGAAGAAAAAATAAAAACAGAGTTAGTGGGTCAGACTGATTATAGAAGTTGTGCCTGTTTATGTAATTATCATTTGGGTTTATGTCAGCAACATTATCAGTGAAATGTAATAAGAAGTCTGACTCAATTTTTGCTGTTTGACTGCTGACAACTTTAGCCCTCAGACTCCACCCTCCCCTCTGCTCCACAGTTGGACAAGCTCATAAGAAAGCACAAGTGTTCTTTCCTTTGGCACTAGTGGAAGTTTCAAAGCATGCAAGCGCCTAGCAGCTTGCAGAAACCCCGTCTCTTAGCCACCATAAAAACCCCAAGCCCGTCTCCTTTCCCTGCTCTCTCCAGCCAGTTTTGGACCAGCTTAGAAGAATTGCCCTGCTTGCCTCAGGAAACCTTATTACCCTTTGTATATGATGCTATCTGTCTTGATAGCCAAGTCAAGCTTTAGATGAGGGTCCATACTAATTTGGCAGAATGGCTGCAACTCTTACCGATATGAATAAGGTGAAATACGAGCAAAGGTCCAGAAGCATAAAGTACCTTGGTATGTGGACGAACCAAAAGTCCAGTCTTACTGGCATAAACATTGTCAAGTGTAAAATGGTCGAAGATGAGACCATCCAGGCAGGCATGGAATGCATGATTAAGCTCCTTAGCAAGCATCGTGGCCCACATAGCAGGCTTAATAAAAGCACAGAATTTGCAGTCAGAGAAACCCAGAATGGAACCCTAGATATATAACACTGAGAGAATGAGTTAATTTCACTGAGGCTCAGGTTATTCCTAGCATATTATGTTGTATTCAAATTTGTAGTCATGACAATCTTTTTCCACAACACTGAGTGGTTTCCAATATTTAAACAAGCGTCATGTTTAAACCATTAAAAGAGTTATTAACGGTTTAGCTTTCATGATAGTATTCAAGCACTATCTAGGTCCTACCTAACAGTCCGACTTTATCTTTTGCCATTTCCTGATACTTTTCAATTGACTAAAGTCATAATAAAACATTCGAATAACCAAGAATGTGCCATGTTCTCCCACACACTGAGTGCCAGTGCACCAGCCGATCCTTTGTCTAGAACCCCCTTTCTAGCCTGCATTAAAATTTAAACTGAAGGTATTTGCCTTCAAATCACAGCTACAGTGGCCTTTTTTTCTTTGAATACTTCCTAGGTCACTCCTCTCCATTAGAAGAACTGCTGCTGCCCCTCTATCCTTACAGATCACTTTGCTTCATGTTGTCTTTCATGCTTTTTATAATGAATCAACTAAGAAATAACTACCTTATTTTAAGCACTATATATTTTTTCTCTCCGTTTCTAGTGCCTGCCATATAATACGTGGTAAAGTTTTGATAAATGAAGGTACGAATAAAAAGTTCTGAAGTTGCAAATCAGATTTCTTAGCAACAGGGTTCAAAAAATGAAAGAAAGGCACATAGAAAAAGGCTTTTCTTCTGAATGTGTTTTGGAGTGGAGCAGGCCAGGGAACAGCTGAGATGACATTCTACTTTAGTCACCAGCGTAGTTGGAAATTCAGGACTGTGGCTCAAAAACGAGGTCAGGTACAAACATATGGCTTGTGAACCAAAAGTTTATACATACTTGATGATTAAAGAATAATTGAGAATATTGGGATATAAAATAGAATAACTATAAGCCATAGGAAATATAGATATTAATGTTAAAATAAAGGGTGCCCAGGCTTTGCAGGTGAATTTTACCAAGCATTCAAAGAAGAACTAGCACTTATCCTTCTCAAACTATTCCAAAAGATTCAAGAGGAGGAAAGACTCCCAAGATCATTTTATGAGGCCATAATTATCCTAATTCTAAAACCACATAAAGACTCTAAAAAGAAAGAAAATTATTGGCCAATGTCCCTGATGAACATGATGCTAAAACTCTCAACAAAATATAAACAATCCAGACCCAGCAATACATGAAAAAGATCATAAACCCTTATCAAGTGGGATTTATTCAGGGATGCAAGGTTGGTACACTAGCCATATCTGCAAATCAATAAATGTGATACACCATATAAACAAAATGAAGAACAAAAGCTACATGATACTATTAATAGTATCAATAGATGCAGGAAACACATTTTATAAAATCCAGCACCAATTTATGATACCAAACTACTCCATATTTGGAATTTGCACAAAATGTATGTTATCATGAATAAGGTGGTGCAGAATTGGTTTGGGAAAGGATAGAATTACAGATATAAAACTCTGCTACCCTTGCTAATTTGTTTTTAGGACAATGAGTTTAGAACCAGCATTAAAGCAGAATAATTTCATATTTTGTTTTAAATTCTATTTCTGTTAGTTCCTTCATATATTTTATAAGCCATTTCAACAATGAAGATTCTAGCCACTTCCTTTATGTTGGACTTAGTGTAAGGAATGGGGAAAATATCCAACTCTTCTGTCATTCTGCCAGTCGGAGCTGAGAGAACAATTAGATGTCATTTCTCATTCTTACCTTTTATCAGTAGAGAGTACTCAACATTAAAAGGGCAATATTTGAAAATGCTACTGAGTGTGAAAGACTAGGATTCAATAACTCTCTGCTCTTTACCACTATTGAGTATATTTGGATATGTAATTTTCTCTCTCGGTGCTTCCATTTCCTCATCTAAAAAAGAGAAAGTTTGTAACAGGGACATTTATTGAGTACATACTATATGCTAGGATAATGCTAAGCAGTTCACATATGAATTTTTAACTTAACTTACCCCAGTGAGTACAGGGGATGATTAATATCTGTTTTTAAAGAGGGGGAAACTAGAGATCTGAGATACTAATAAACTTAACAGAGATTGTACTAAAAAAAGTCTGTGCTGCCCTAGCCAGTTTGGTTCAGTGAATAGAGCGTCAGCCTGCAGACTGGAGGGTCCCAGCTTCAATTCAGGTCAAGGGCACATGCCTAGGTTGCAGACTCAATCTCCAGTAGGGGGCGTTCAGGAGGCAGCCAATCAATGATTCTCTTTCATTAATGTTTCTATCTCTCTTTCCCTCTCCCTTCCTCTCTGAAACCAATAAAAATATATTTTTTAAGAAAGGAAAATCTCTGTGCTGATTTCAATCAACTCTGCTTCTATCTTAAATCTATACAGTCCTGCTACTGGTAATATCTATCTCAGAGTTATCATTAAATACTGATTGTAAATGTTTTTCTATAACATATAGAAGTCATTTAGACTAGGTCAGAAGATACTACAATCAGTTAAAATTAGCTAAAACATAAAGAATTAAAGGAAAATTATATTTAAAACAAAGAATTAAAGGAAAATTATATTTATGTATTCAACATTGTTGATCAAAACGTAAAAAGAAGAGCTATATGAATTGTACATCTAGTTTATATGTATGTGCATGTGTGTATTTAAAAATAAAGTGCAAATGATATGTGCTTTGAGCAATAGGCATTATGAGATATATGTTTCTGCACATTTATTATATATTATATTTAAATATTTTTATATATCTATAATAATAAAAGCGTAATATGCTAATTAGACCAGACAGCCAAACAACCTTCCAGACGTCCTTCTGGACAACCTTCCAGATGAAGCTGGGGCTGCAAGCACTGAGCCCCTTGCATGAATTTTGTGCATTGGACCTCTAGTAAAGATATATATTTTGTATATTTATCCTATATAATAAAAGGCTAATATGCAAATTGTCCCCTCTGGAATTCGATCAACTGGGAGTTTGACTGCTCGCTATGATGTGTGCTGACCACCAGAGGGCAGCATGGAATGAAGAAAGGCCCCAGCCAGAAAGTCCCAATTGGCCCTGATGGCTGGCCAGTCCTGGGGACCCTAGCTGTGCACAAATTTTGTGCACCAGGCCTCTAGTGCACATATAAGCAACAATTTAGGAGGATCCACTCCAAAAAGATGTTTTTTATTATATAATGGTATTTTAGGTCACTTTTGTTTTCTTTTATTGAGTGTTTCTCAATTGTACTTGCTTTCTGAATCAAGTAGAATTATTCAATTAAATAGAAAAATACTCTAAATATTATAAATAAAAAGCTCTATTACTCAATTGTGCAGAATGTTTCTTCACTTAACATAAATAGGAAAACAACTTCAATTCATTTTCAATCTAACTTAATAAAGTAATTTATAGCAGCATAAAAGATAACAATATCCATTTCTTAGTTCTGTTCATCTGCTATTTTCTTTTTATACTGGTTCTATATTGAACATTTTAAAAATATAAAATTTTATGTTTTACTTGTGGGAAGAGGTAAAGAGTTTTCTTAGTTATTAATCACAGTATTAGCTTGGTTAAATTCAAGATGGCCTTTAGAAAACATTTTCTAAAATGAACATTTTCATAACACGTAGGATAACATACTATTTAAATCACATTTAGAGAAGAGAGAAATATCTGCTTTGTCTACAGTAATACTTCTTAAATATGACACTGTGCATGTAGTAAATGAGCAGACCCAGAAAGCATTTAAAAAAGTATTTGATACTGGACATGAAGTAGAAGTTTGATCACTAACTACAACAGAATTTTGGTTCTTTTTGTACCAAATTAATTTCATGCCAAAATTAAATACTAGTTACCTGTAAATAGTTTGAAATAGATTTTGCCAATCATCTTCTTGTGCTTTTTACTTTTTTTATTTGTTTTTGTTTGCATATGGTGAGATTATTGCTCTCTTTCCAGATTATTTAACTGAAATTAACTATAAATACCAGAAGGTAAGGCACAAGGATTATATTTATTTTAATTAGAGGAGTATAAGAATCCTCTTAGTCACCCAGTGCACTTAATGAATCATTGCAGATATATACCACTGGAAGCCTGGCTAAATTCTCATGATTTTGACAGTTTGAAATAAATGCATTTAATAAAATGCTCATATTCCAGGATATATTTTAATTGTTATATTTAGTGTTTAGATAGGGGAGAGAAACAAGACACCTGAGATTAATTTACTGAAAAGGAGAGGAAAGTTCCCTTAAGGAATCCTAAATCTGAGGTGAGAATTTAGTTTAAAATGATAAAATGTTGATAGTACTTCCATATGCATTTTAAAACAGAGCAAATACAATTTTTTGAAGGCTCTCCCTTCAGTGGACGCTTTCAGGAATTCCTAATGATAAAGCACAAAGCATAATAAAATCAGTGACAAAAACAAAGAAATAATAACAACAAAGAAAACAGGCTATCATGAGTGCCAGGAGAAAAAAGACAAGGTTGAGATGCACAAAGATTTCAAATATTGAAATTACCAAACATAATGATAAAAAAATTGTCTTAAACAATACAAAGAATCCTGTCCTTTGTGGCTCAGTGGTTGAGCGTCGACCCAGGAACCAGGAGGTTACTGGTTTGAGTCTGAGTCAGGGAACATGCCCAGGTTATGGGCTCGATTCCCTGGAGGGGGCATTTAGGTGACTTCCAAGTATTGGTGTTTGTCTCTTCTCGATGTTACTACCCCTCTCCCTTTCTAAAAATCAATGAAAACATTAAAAAAATAATATGAAGAAATTAAAATTATGAGTAAAAGCAAGTGATTAAGATTGGCATGCTTATATAAGTAGAATATAATTGCATTAAAATTCTAGAAATTAATAATCATATATAATAAAAGCCAAATACGCAAATTATCCCCTCAATGGGAGTTTGACCAGGAATTCAACTGTGGGGTGAGGCCAGCAGGCCAAATGCCCATGGCCCCTCCCCCCCATCAGCCCAGCCCCCACTCATGCAGGAATTCATGCACTGGGCCTCTAGTATTTGCATAAAAATTTAATTAATGTGTTTAACAGTGTATAAGAGAATGTGAAGGGAACTTTGCCCTGAAAAACTGATGTAAAGAAATTATAAAAAATATAACACAGAGAAACATAGTGGTTAAAATAAAAACATTGAGTAAAGACATAGGAGAGACAGAATATCTACTATATATCCAATTATGGCTCCTGAAGGAGATGAGAAAGAAAAGAAGAAATATAATATTCATAATTTTTTTTCATTTAACAAGAAAATGGAGAATATTTCATAAATGATTAAATACAACATTCCCCTGATTTGAGAAGGCTGCTGAATTCCCTCAAAATCATAAAGAGAAATACACACCTGGACACAGCAAACTGAAATATAGAACACCTAATACAGAAAAGAAGTCCTAAAAGCACCCAGAAAGAAAAAGAAAAGAAGTGGAATTGATATTGAAGGGACTCCTGAACTTCCCAATAACAACAATGGAAGCCAGAACACAGTGGAAAAATATTCTCAACACACTAAGAGAAAATCAGTCAACCTCAGATATGAAATGAAGTCAAAATTTCAAAAATTAGGACAAAATAACCTTTTAAACAGAGAATACATTTTATTTTAAGTAAATGTATTGAGGTGGCATTGGTTAATAACCTAAATTTCAGGAATACAACCTTATAGTTAAATATCTATATATACTATTGCATGATGACCACCAAAAGTCATTCCCTTCTATTAACACATATTTGACACTTTTTACTCAGTTCACCCTCCTTCCACCCCTTTGGTTGTGCATTCATTACCAAATTACGATAACTTTAGTTAGATCTTTTTAAATGTTTTTTTGGCCCCTTTAGCCTTTGTATTATATAAAGTATTTAATTCCTTACTTGAAATAGCATTGCAGTTTCCCACTTCCCATCCATATGTTTGTCACCTTACATAAACTTTTGTGCTTTTGTCTCTTTGTTTCAGGTAGAAAGTTCCTCTCAACGTTTCTTGCCGGTTTTATGGAAGTAAATTCCCACAGCTTTTGATTGTCTGGGAAAGCATTTATTTTTCCTTTATATATAAAGAATAACTTCACTGGATATGTTATCCTTGGCTGGTGGTTTCTTTCTTTAGTATTTTAATTATATCATTCCACTCTCTTTTGGATTGCAAGGTGTCTACTGAGAAATCTGCAAGTGTTCTGATGGGGTTTTCATTTTTTCCCTATGTTGCCTTAGAATTCTTTAACGATAACTTTTGACAGTTTTAATATGTGTCTTGGAGGTCTTTTTATGTTAGGCTTTCTGTTAATTTCTTATACGCAAATGTTCAGTTGCTTTCTTAGGCTTGGGAAGTTCTTATCAATTCTTTTTTGAATAGGTTATTTGTCGCCTTTTACCCCCTCTTCTCCTGAAATACCCATTATCCTTATGTTGCCCTTTCTAATAGAATCAGTTCTCATAAAGTGCATTAATTTATTAAAAATCTTAATTATCTCCCTTCTTCCACCTGAATTATTTCTAGATTTCTATCTTCAAGCTTGTTAATTCTCTCTTCCATCTGTTATACACTATTTCCAGTGCTTTGGAATGCATTCTTAATCTCATTTGAGTTCATCAGCTCTAGAATTTCTATTTTTTTTAATGTTTTCAATCTCATCGGTGAAGTACAAATCATAATCTTCCATGACTTTCAGCTTGATTTCTGGAGCCTTGTGATTTTCTTTCTGTGTTACCATGTTTTCTTGGTTGGTCATGGTGCTTGAAGGATTGTTCTTTTTTTAGTACATTTGAAATAGGGAACGCTTAACAGTTCAACAGACCGATAATTAGAGATCTTTATTATCCAGTAAATGGTGATGATATAGCAGAAGTTTTTGTTTGCTCTTAACTGTGTTACTTGAGTCTCCAGGGTCACAGTAGGTACACATTGCTGCAGATAATGGGAATCAACACCCTGTTGACTGGGGTGGTGGCTGTCACTGCTGTGTCCAGGTTGCCTTTGTCACAGGACACCACCACTGGAGTGAGGGGATGTGGCTAGTTGGCTTCACAAGCCTGTATTGCTGCCTCCTTGTTCCTTATGGCTGCTGGCACCACTGTACTATAGCTGAGAGGCCTTAGATGTCTTCTTTTTTTTTTAATATATTTTTATTGATTTCAGAAAGGGAGAGGAAGAGAGAGATAGAAACATCAATGATGAGAAGGAATCATTGATGGGCTGCCTCCTGCAAGTTGGACTGAGCCTGCAACCCAGGCATGTGTCCTTGACCGGAATGGGACCTGGGACCCTTTGGTCCACAGGCTGACACTCTATCCACTGAGCCAAACAGGCCAGGGCAGGCCTTAGATGTCTTATATGCTGCTACCAATTAGCCACAGCAGGGAAGGGGAAAATTGGATTCTCAAGTGCTATACTGCTTTTGTCCCTTTTACCTTCAGCAGGTGCAGTATGGAGCTGCACCCTGACCAATCGGAGTCCCAGCAGCCAGGGAACTGTGTCCACAAATACCATCCCTATACTTTCCCCTGTCCCACCTCCCCACTACAATATGCTTACCTTCAGATGTACTGATGTGTGGATTTCTTGTTTGTATGTTGAGCAGGGGGACCTTTATCGGATTATACATGTTTGACTAGTTGTAAATTTAAGAGGAGATTAAAAAAAAGGGGGTCTTCTCACTTCGCCATGATTTCAATTTCAACAAAACATTTTAAAACTAACAAAAACTGAGAAAATAAATTTTTAAAGGATTTATATAAATATATAAGAGAAATTATCATAAACAAAATATCTGAAATTTATTATGAAATACTTTAAAACCAAAGTTATAAATATGAGGATTAATCGAAGCTCTTAGTTTTGTTATTTTGACTCAAAACAATAAGTGAGAAAAAGTAATGGGTGTGGTGAAGATCTTAAATTTGTTTTGAGACTTGTTGAGCTTCAGGTGGCTTTGAAATATCCATGCATAAATGTCAAGTATACAGTTTTATTCATGATACCAAAATTTATGAGAGAGGCCTCAGCTTAAGATGAAATATGATTACTATGCATATAACTGGTTATTGGAATAATGGGCATGGATGAGATCATCCCAAGGGACGATGTAAAATGAAAATAAAAGAGGCCATACATAGCTTACCATTGAGAAACACCAACATTTAATAAAGAATCTGGCCTGGGAGTTAAAAATTTGAACTCAGATTTGTAAAGTAGCCTTAACTTCTAATAGATTCAGGTGATTTTAATACATTTCTCTATGCAAATGTTAATCCCAATTTCTTCACTTCATTATGATGTTGAGCCAAACAATACTCTAGAGTCCTTAAAGCTCCTTAAATTAGACACAAATATTAACTATTACATTATTTGAAATAATTAGTCAAATCAATGAGTCTTAGTTATATTAATCAAACATATGAAAGAACTTCCATGGTTAATTTATCACTTCTCCAAGGAAAATTGCCAAGCCTACCTTTTGTGATCTTATCAAAAGTTACTGATACGCATTGAGATCCCTGGACTTCCCAAATTTCCATTCCAGGAGGGGAAGAGTAGTTCTTTGGCATTTAGAGAGCACTTTGTAGCATTGGCCACCCAAGATCAATGGGTGTCACCTTCAAAATGGTCTAACTGGATATCAGATTCTTAAACTATGTAGACATAAAATGTATTTATTTCTTTATAAAAACTGGCATGTTGTTGTCATTATTTTCAAATCCAAACTTTTTAGTATCTCTTTTAAAGTGTATGCCATCTGTTTCCCATTACCCTCCCTAATCTAATTACACTTACCTTTCATTACTGTCTGTGTAGAAGTTCCATTCCAGACCAGCTGATGTGGTTGTTTTCCCATTGATACATTTTCTGTATTTGTTCCTGAACTTTGTTTTAAGTCTTGGCTCTAGACTCGAATCACTTTGCACTCCTACCCCAACCATCCTCTCTTCCAAACTTTAAAATACCTATTTTAAAGTCCCTGATGTTTTACTCAGTTTAACAATTGTTAGACTTTGGGACAGATAGTCATCTCAATGAACTCAATGTTTCTTTCAGAGCTTAAGTACATAATTTCAGGCATTTGGTAAGTTTTATGTCCTCATTTTAATATGTATTTGCCCTGTACTTCCCAATTACGTATAAATTTCAATTATTCTTAATATTTTTCATAATACCTAACACAATGCAATTCACAAATCAGGAAACACCAACACATCAATTATTATCTTTTCTGGTTGATTGTTGGAGAGTAAGAAGCTTGTTTTTCTAAGTACTCAACTCACATTTGGGAGTCAGCAGATTTCTAAAATATGATAGCATTTTATGTGTGTATTTTTTTCTAGCCATTGAATGGGAAAAGCTATATTTATGCAATGCAAACTTTTACCTGTGTTACTGTAAGACAGGCACACTGAATGTTTGTGATAATAGAATCTTACAATAAAATGTGTATCAATGCAGATTCTAATCTTATTGAAAACACTTCAGCATCTTACTTCAGAGGGATAGGTCTAAATATGTGTAGACTGTTTAGAGTAAGTCCCCTAGTAGTTAGTTGGGGGTCCTAATATTTTCCTTGGAAAGAGTCATCGTATATAAAGATATACCTCCCTTGATCTATCAATGAATATGTCACTTTTTCTTTTGAATAGTAAATCATGTTGGAAAAACACTCATGTATAACATGTTGAACCATATTTTAGGATGACAATAGGTTTCAGCACATTTACAGATGCCATTATTAGCATAAGTAGGTAATTGATAAAACAATGTATTGATCTAGAGTTAAAAAAAAAAACTTTTAAAAAGGTTGTGACAAAGTCTAGGCAATTATATTCAGCATTCTTTGGACCACTGTGGTTAGATGCTATATCTGTTTGTAAAATTGTAATGGCATTTGATAGATGCCATAAAATTTTCAGCACAACTCTAATCATGTATTTCAGTTGGTTCAAATGTCTTGTGAATATGCCAAGGTTGCCAGTTCCATCCCCAATCAGCGCAAATACAAGAATCAACCAATGAATGCATATATGAGTGGAACAACAAATAAATATTTCTCTCTCTTTTAAAAAAAATCAATCAATAAAAAATGAAAAATTTTTCAGCACAGTAACATAGCTGATAAGGAAACTTATCTTTAACTAGAGGCCCGGTGCATGGATTCATGCACCAGTGGGGTCCCTCGACCTGGAATGTGGGATTGGGCTGGAACCAGCTCTCCAACATGCCCCGAGAGGTCCCGGATTGTGAGAGGGCACAGGCCAGGCCAAGGGACCCCACAGGTGTACAATCGGGGCCGGAGAGTGATGTGGGAGGTTGGCCAGCCGGGGAGGGACTGCAGGAAGGCTCCAGAGCATGTCTGGTCCATCTCACTCAGTCCTGATCTGCCAGACCCCAGCAGCAAGCTAACTTACCCATCGGAGCATCTGCCTCCTGGTGGTCAGGGCATGTCATAGTGAATGGTTGGGCGGCCTTAGCATATCATTAGCATATTATGTTTTGATTGGTTGAACAGATGACCAGACAACCAGACACTTAGCACATTAGGCTTTTATTATATAGGATGTCTTCTTTAAAAATTTATTAATGGCTAAATTTAAACTGTCTCACTTCCAATATCTAATCAGGTGGTATATGGTCATCTGAAAAGTAGTTTATACTATTCTAAAGGAATATATTTTACATTTCTATAAGTCTCACATCAAAAACATCAAATTTGGGGAGAAACCAAGATGGCAGCATAGGTAAACACCTAAACTGCTGCCTCACACAGCAATTTCAAAACTACAACTAAAAGACAAATCCAGAACCACAGGAAGGCTGGCTGAGTGGAAATTCTACAACTAGAAGGAAAGAGAAAAGCACACCGAGACTCAGAGGAGCTGCAGGAGGCAGAGGTACTGAGATGCGCACAGGTAGAGAGGACTGGCGGCTGAGTGTGCGGCTGGCTTTCTCAAGCTGGAGGGAGACAAAAGCTCCTGACTTTGCTAAACTCCAGTTCTGGGTGAGACTTTGGGGACCCAGACTCATGTGGGGAGAGGCTGGACTGTCAGGAGGGAGAAAAACACGCTGAGACTCAGAGGAACTGCGGAGGGCAGAGGTACCGTAATGCGCACACAGAGAGGGCAGGCGGCTGAGTACACGGCTGGCTTTCTCAAGCAGGAGGGAGACAAAAACTCCCAACTACACTGAACTCCAGTTCCTGGCAAGACTCTGGGAACTCAGACTCATTTGGGGAGAAACTGGACTGTCTGGCAGTGGGCAGAACTCAAGGGTGGCTTTCTCTCAGAGGTGCTTGCAGCGATTACCATGGGACACTGAGACACAGGGGCCTATTAGGGCAGGGCTGATGGAAAATCGGTGCTGTCTACTCCGTCCTGAGACTCTGCCCCATCCAAGCTGAGCACAGAGGCTTTTGCAAATCTTGTCTCATAAGGCTGTCTCCAGCACAGAAGTTCTCCCAGCTTAGACACAGCTGATCCTCACAGCCAATTGGCCTGGTGGTCAATTCCTCCCAGTGATACCAACAACAGTCAAGGCTTAACTACAATAAGACTGTGCACACAGCCCACAAAGGGGTGCACCAAGGGTCTCCACCTCAGGTACCTGGGGAGGCTGAGCCACTGGGCCCTATAGGACACCCAGCACACAAAGCCCCTCTATCAACTCAGGGAAGCAGCCAAAATGCGGAGACAAAGAAACAGATCACAAATGAAAGAAATGGAGGAAAGCATATGACTGGATGTAGAGTTCAAAACCACGGTTATAAGGTTTTTCAAGAATTTTCTAGAAAATGCCGATAAATTTAGTGAGACCTCAAGGATAAGAAAAAGGACCAACTAGAAATTAAGCATACACTGACTGAAATAAAAAATATTATACAGAGATCTTACAGCAATCTAGAGGATTGCAAGAACCAAGTCAAAGATTTGAAATACAAAGAAGCAAAAAACACTCAACTGGAAAATCAAAAATAAAAAAGAAACCAAAAATATGAAGATAGTGTAAGTAGCCTCTGGGACAACTTCAAGCGTACCAACATCAGAATTATGGGGGTGCCAGAAGAAGAGAGAGAGCAAGATACTGAAAACCTTTTTGAAGAAATAATGACTGAAAACTTCCCCCACTTGGTGAAAGAAATAGACTTACAAGTCCAGGAAGTGCAGAGAACCCCAAACAAAAGGAATCCAAAGAGGACCACACCAAGACACATCATAATTAAAATGCCAAGAGCAAAAGACAAAGAGACAATATTAAAAGCAGCAAGAGAAAAACAGTTACAAGAACCTACAACCAAGATTACTCTATCCAGCAAAGCTATCATTCAGAATTCAAGGGCAGATAAAGACCTTCACAGATAAGAAAAAGCTAAAGGAGTTTATCACCACCAAACCAGTATTATATGAAATGCTGAAAGGTATTCTTTAAGAAGAGGAAGAAGAAGAAAAAGGTAAAGATAAAAATTATGAACAACAAATACATATATATCAACAAGTGAATCTAAAAATCAAGTGAATAAAAAAATCTGATGAACAGAATGAACTGGTGAATATAATAGCATCAGGGGCATAGAAAGGGAGTGGACTGACAATTCTCAGGGGGAAAGGGATGTGGGGGGTGTGGAAAGAGACTGGACAAAAAGTGTACACCTATGGATGAGGACAGTTGCGGGTGTAAGGGCAGAGGGTGGGGTGGGAACCAGGTGGAGGGGAGCTATGGGGGAAAAAAGAGGAACGATTGTAATAATCTGAACAATAAAGATTTATTAAATTAAAAAAATAAAATAAAATGCAATGAAAAAACATAAAATATGTCATATCATAGAAAAATAAAAATGACAAGCTGTACAGAGTTCAAATAAAATAAAACCATGTCCACTTATTAAGATTGCTTAAATTTAAAAGAATAACTTGGTATTAAATGGATATTTTAATTCATGTTCAAGACTATTCAGGAACATAATTAATGTTCTCAAACAAATACAATGAAATCAACAAATATATACTTTTTGTATAGAGCAAGGAGACTAGTGGTGGACTAATGTTCCTTTGACACTCAGAGAGAAAAAATAAGGAAATGTAATTTTACTAGGGAAAGTGTAATGACTATTTATGTACTTCTTTTTTTTTTTGTTATTGTTATTGTTTGTTCTTCAATGACATTGAGCTTTTGATATTGTCCTAAAATAGATCTTTCTTTCTATTGGGAAAAACTTTCAAAATATATAAAATGTTATTTTTAAAAATCTTAAATTTTGACTTGTATTTGTGTATTAGTAGGGATTATTTCTAAGCCTAATCTCATCTGTTTCTTATTTTGCTTTCTTTTTCATTATTTTATTAGTTTGTTCTATGTCTTAGCGTATACATGCACATGTACATGCATTAGTAAGAGGAAGAATGGACTCAATGTGGCAAAGTACCCTTTATTTTCTGATGGTCTTTTATCTCAGTAGTGGAAAACTAGTTCTATTTCTCATGTAACCCTCAATATTTTGCCAAAACATATTTTCAGAATTTATTTATGTTCCAAATAATGGAATGTGTAGAAATTAAGTCATTGCCCAGTTAGATCATTGCACCAGTGTTTTAGGCTGCCGATATTAAGTGCATGTGTTACGATTCTTATCACAGTCGTCTTCATCTGTGTTTTAATTCGTTCCATGTTGGCTTAATGATTTGATTGTGCTTGAGAAATAGCATCTGAAATTTTCAGAGTGCATGTAAACAATTTCCTTCCTTCCTTTTTTATCTGTTAAGTGTATATTGCATTTCAAAGACTACCTAACAGCCCAAAATGACACAGCATGACCTCATTTTATACAAGAAAATAATAAATTACATAGTAACATATTTGTTTAAATATGTTGCATAATGTTTATTATATGAAATAATAGGGAAAAAATAGCCTAGGCTAAAAGAAGAGCTTAAATGATTATTACTCTATTGTACCTTTAGAGTTTATGTTAACATAGGGCAAAAATACCAAATGAAAATCCCCCAAAATAAAGTCATACATCTAGAGGTCAACCATAGTGTTATATATACACTAGATATTTAATCAATGTTTGTCAATGATGATGATGCCTAAATATAGTTCCAAATATGTTTAATGGTCAAAGATGTTTTCAGTACCACCTTCAAAGTTGTTTTATTTTTGGTATACTGCAGATAAAAATATTATTTATTGTTGGTACCCTGAAATTTATCTTCTGAAGGCCTTCCCATAAAGAGGCAAATCTTATTGATTTTGTGATTTAAGCATAGGTGAATGTACTCAATACAGTTTCCTATTGGCTTTGTTGAATTGCACAATATATTATGTCTTTCACATTGTTACTACATATTACGTTTCCTAGAGGAATATATCAGCTTGTAGACTTTCAATTGCTTTCTATTATCTATAAAATATTTCCACAATATTTTTTATTCCTTTAAGAAAAACACCTAAAGTATAGATCAATAATTTCTAACTCTCTCAAACTTCTCTTTGTTGCTAACTTCTCTTTGGGTTGCCTCCCTATGTTCCTGATCTCAAGACTACAAGAGTTCATAATTTTTTAATCCATCTACACCTTCTCTTTTAGTCAAACAGCAAATCTCATTGATCAACAAAAGTTCTGTTTATAGGAGCAAATGTCTTTAAAAGAAGAATATCATTCAATGTGTTTTAAAATCCCATACAATAATTTATATAAATTGCCTTTAATATTTTAAATACTTTTATTAAATATCAGAAAAAATAATATTTTGTTGATATTATTCCCTCAAAATCTTAAGAATATTTAGAAAAATACACAGACATCTCTGTCATTTAATAAATATATTAATTTTAGAATTTTAAGAGAAAATCAATAGAAAAGAGAAATACAATTGGTATAGGTTATTTTTAAAAAGTTAATTAGTACTGCAGTGATATTTTCAATTGGATATATTTTTATCAGGAAAAAATTATAAAAGCAACAAAATCATATATATTTTTCAGTTTCATTGCAATATAATTGGCATACAAAACTACATAAGAAAGGTATATAGCACAATAACTTACAAATATTATGAAATGATTACCATATTTAGTTAGCAACCATCATCCCATATAAATAAAAAGCAAAAAAAACCAAAACAACAAAAAGGAAAAACATGTTTTATTTTTTCCTTAACGATAAGAAGTTAGGATTCACTATCTTAACAACTTTCAAATATATCATACAAAATTGCTAACTGAAGTCATATTGTACTAGTACATGGCATCCACAATAGTTATTTATGTTAGTATTGGAAGTTTGTAGTCTTTTGACCACATTCATCCAATTCCAATACATCCCTGCTCAACTCTGATAATCATACTCTAGTCTTTTTTCATTGAGGTTCTTTTTTTCTTTTAGATTCCATATATAATTGAGAACATTTGGTATTTGTCTTTCCCTGACTTATTTAACTTAGTATGACGTCCATTTATGTTGTTGCAAATGGCAGGAACTTTTCTCCTTGTTATGCTCGAATAATACTACTGTGTGTGTGTGTGTGTGTATCAACCATTACTTCTTTATCCATTCATTCACCAATGGACATTGAGGTAATTTCCATCCCTTGACTATTATAAATAATGCTTCTATGGACATGGGGGTAGATATTGCTTTGACATAGCATTTTCATTTCCTTCAGACTATTCCAGAGGTGTAATTGCTGGATCATATGGCAGTTCTGTTTTTAATATTTTGAGGAACCTCCATACTGTTTGCCAAAGTGATTAGACCAGTTTACAATCCCATCAATAATTATAAGGGTTCTCTTTTTACCACATCCTCACCAGTACCTGTTGTCTTTTGTCTTCTCGATCATAGTCATTCTAACAGGTATGAGGTCATAGCTCATTGTGATTTTGATTTGCATTTCATTGATGATTAGTGGTGGTATTTCTTCATGTACCTGCTGGTCGTTAATGTATCTTCTTTGGAAAAATATCTATTCAAGTCCTTAAAAATTGATTATTTGTGTTATTTTTTTTTTTTTGCTATTGAGTTATATGACTTCTTTATATATTTTATGCATTAACCCCTTATCAGATATATAGTTTGGTAATAAATTTTCCCATAATATAGTTTGCTTTTTCATTTTGTCAAGTTTAATTTCTGTGCAGAACTTTCTTGGTTTGATGTAGTCCTGATGTTTATTTTTTTTGTTTTGTTTTGTTGCCTGTGGTCCTCTTGCTCTGATTACTGCTATACCAGGTATGATTTAGTCCCGAGTAGAAATATGTTTGTGTATCCTTGCCCTTGCATACAGGTTATTACAAAATTCCCATCATTACTTCTTCTTTAATATCTTTCTTATCCCATCGCCACTGTCCCTGCTTTATTTCAGTCGCTATGTGTTAACTGTACTATACAACTGACAGACTGAGTGTACAAATGGATGATGGCCAGATCATGTATAAAAACAGAAGTCAATCCCACAGCCTACAGGAACCTGCCCAGGAACCCAGCCCATTTACCTCCAATAAGGAGCCCGGGAAACCAGGCTGCTATAAGTCAGGCTTGTAAGTCAAGCACTATCTCTACTAATAATCCAAGAAGCTCAACAGTAACTTCTAAAACAATTGGCCCCAAATGGCCGGGACTTGAATGATATTGACAGATTCCCACTTCTGTCCCTGCTTCTAATTTAGGACTAACAACAAAAAGCCAAGTAAGTATCCTAAGCAATTGTTCAGGATGCTCCACTCCAGTTAGACCATCTCAGCCTTCCCAGGCTAACAGCCTCCAATCAGGGCTCACCTGAAGCCTTTTCCTTTCTCCACTACAAACCTTACCCACTCCTCTGTCTGCTTTGGAGTCTCTTCCAAAAAGCACATGACAGTGGCTGACTCCCTTGCCATATAACAAGCTCTGAATAAAATAGCCTGTTTGTTATCATTTGGTTGGTTTTCATTTATTTCCATACAATAGGTCCTGACTAGTCTCTGCCCAGTGGATACTTCTTATTTTTTTAAATATATTTTATTGATTTTTTACAGAGAGGAAGGGAGAGGGATAGAGAGTTAGAAACATCGATGAGAGAGAAACATCAGTCAGCTGCCTCCTGCACACCCCCCACTGGGGATGTGCCCGCAACCAAGGTACATGCCCTTGACCAGAATCAAACCTGGGACCCTTGAGTCTGAGGGCTGATGCTCTATCCACTGAGCCAAACAGGTTAGGGCTCCAGTGGATACTTCTAATCAATTTCACTGTACAACTACAGTGATATTCCAAAATTCAGAACCTGGATTGTCAGTGATCTGCATAGTTTTCAAAGGCTATTTATTGTTTTTGGGACTAAGCTAAAATTCTTAAAGTGAGCACAGGAGACCCCAAATTCAACTCTTACCATGCCCCCAAGTAAAACATCTTGCTCATCTCAGAACACTATCCTCTCCAATTGTTGAACAATCTGTTGTCGTTTTCTTAATGAGGTTGTCTGTTTTTTCCACCTGTTTTATTCCTTTCTTATCCTTTGAGACTAGGTTAACTGTCTTCTCATTAAATAATATTATGTTACCTCCAAGCCTTATCTGACTTTTTTTTTCTTCTGTATTCTATTAATACCCTGAAGTTACTTCTACCTAGCATTTACTAAGATCATACTCTTTTTATATACTTGTGTGTATCTCCAGGTAAACTGGAAATTTCGAGTGTAATATTTTAGTCTTAACCAATTTTCTATCCATATAATTTAGACCAATTTCTAGAAGATACTAGGCCTTCAATAAATAATATTGACAATTTTATTCATGGCCTTGACTTACTTGTTACCATATAAAGTATTTACTAATTGATATCCAGTGAATATTAAGCATTTGTATTATTTTTCAATACTAAAATTGCTTATAGGTTTTTTTTATCATTATCATCAATAATCATGTATCTCCTTTCTCATGGGTCACACAAAAAATACCTAAGAGAAGTAATGCAACAAATATGTCTTACAGTGTTTGTTGAATATTGGGTGTATCTCAAGTGCATCATCTTGTTTAGTCAGGATTATTGTTTCCTAGACCCTCATCCATACCCTCTCACTTACCTGCTACTGAACATAGCTTGAGCCCTTGTGGTTTTGCTGCATGGGGCATATTAGATGCTTGCCTGGTAGGGCTGGGCCTTCTTGCTTTGTTCTCTCTATACAATCAAATCAAAATGCATCAGGACCTCACTTCTTAGCATTCCCCACCAATTCAATTGAATGAGACACTATAACAGGGCATGTGGTCTGGCTTCTTGAGTAAGTAAGAAAGAAGCAGAACACACATATTAGAAGTGGAGTTATTTCCCAAGGGAAAAAAGTTTCTAGAGATTTGGGCAAATTAATATAGTCGTTTTTGTTTGTTTGTTTGTTTGTTTGTTTGTTTTTTGTCGCTCCCATTGCTGATTTATGTTCTATGTTGCAAAATGGGCATAAGTGTTGTCACTTACATTGCTTTCCATCCTTTCCTATTTTCCCTGTCATTTCCCTCATTTTTGTTACCTTGGGATTGTACTTCTTAAATCAAAGACCAGCACTTAAATCCTTGCCTCAGGTCTTGTTTTCTAGGGATCAAAGTTTAAAAATAAGATGGATATAAATGTGAGCCTGCCAGAAGAGCTTGTTATTTAAATTAATGAAAAATACTGTGTAACCAATAATAACAGAAATCTTGTCTGTCAAAGTGGAGTTTTTAGCTACTTTATATTATTACATATAGACACAAAGAGATGGTAAATTCAAAACCCCAAGAATTTCTGCATGTACTCATTATTCAATGCATAGCCTTTGCTGAGACAGTGAAAGATCTCAATAGGTGTCTGGTAGGCAAAATAAAGCTAATAACGTTCATATTAAGTAGCCAGTTTAGAGGGCTATTTTATTTCAAGTGTATACACTGAGTGGCCAGATTATTATGATCTCTGAACACATAATAATCTGGCCACTCAGTGTATATCCTATATAATAAAAGGCTAATATGCAAATTGTCCCCTCAACCAGGAGTTAGACCATTAGGCAGGCTGTCCAACAGCCCATCTCCCCTCCTCCTGGCCAGGCTGGCCGGACCCCACCCATGCAAGAATTCATGCACCGGGCCTCTAATATATATATAAATACACACACACACACTGAGTGGCATGATTATTATGTGCTCAGAGATCATAATAATCTGGCCACTCAGTGTATTGTCAGCCATATGCTGGTGTCAGGGGCTGGGAACCTGCGCCATGCACACATCTTGCTTTCCACTTGCCCTTTTCTGTGTTAGTCCTTGAGCACCTCTGACTTAAAGGCTTTGAGGGGGACAAATGAACAAAAGGTACAATCAAGTACAGAAAAGCAGATATTTGCTGCAATTGATGCCTGACAAAGCTGTGAACCACACATGAACACTGGAGACATCTGCTTGCCACAGTGGGAGTAAACAGGCTGGCCAGTGCAGAGCCCATGAGGTCTGGCAAGTTCTATATAGAAAGGGGGGTGATCACAGCGTCCAAATATGGGCACTGGTTGCTCTTTACTCTTTTTAGATAGAAAACTCATCATCTCTACCAGAGTGGGCTGTTTATAATATTGGCACTCGGGGGCACCTTAATCTACTTGAAAATGACATTGGATTTGATGTAATGATATGTGCTTCAAGAGAGTATCTGCACATAGAGAAACATTGCAGTTCAGCGAGCCTGGCTTCACGTGGCAGAACGAAGGTGTTTAACTGAGTTGTGGAAAGGGGTCTGTGCGTGGCTGGCAGAGTTATTCCCGTTATCAACAGAAAGTGTACCTAGAGGGTGGGAGAAATAAAGGATCATTGCTAGATGTTAATAAAGACTTCAAAATGGGCAATAAACTTGTAACTTTTAAAGTCATTGATTCACAGGGGTCTAAGCATTTTTCAAAGCGGATTTTTTTGTTGTTGAGAACACAGACTTTTCTACACAAAATTTAAAATGAAAAAATGTTATCCAATGTTTCTATTTATAGCACTTGTATACTTTTAATACATATTTGAAAGAGCAATGGGATTTTTTATTATTTATGGGGGGTGTGTTTGTTTCTATTGATTTGAGAGAGGGTGCGAGAGAGACAGAGAGACAGAGAGACAGAGAGACAGAGAGAAACATCGCCCTGACTGGGATTTGAGCATGTCACCTTCTGGCTTAAGGTACACGTCTCCAACCAAGGGAGCCTCTCAGGCCAACTGAGTCACACAGGCGAGGGCTGTTTATGTATTTTTACAAGTCCTGGCATCATTCGAAATGTAAAACCGTATAGGTAGGTGAGAAAAATTAAGCAACTGTGCAATGTATGAAAATGACCCATGAGTATCTTACATGCTCATTCTGAAAAAGACCGTTTGCTTTGTCAATCTCGATAGCAAGTTCCTGCTCAACTACCTCTCTGACACAGGGTTTCACAGCGACTTTAGCTGCGAGACTGTTTTAAATCAACTCCTTAAGTAAACATGTAAAATACATTGTGAATAGTCTTGGACAACTTGCAAGAAACATAGTATAGGTACAATATCTGAACAACAACAACAATAAATTTAGAAATTAACTGAAAGCCTGTGGCTAAAATAATAAAATGAAATTGCTCACATGCCTTCATGAAAGTGGTAGGAGACTTAAAGGTTTCAAAGAATGGAATGAATAGAGCACTTGATAAAATATAGCACCAACGGTATATAATTAACTTCTATATGATCTTCAAGTTTTGCTTTATATTACTTATTTTAGAATAAATATAATTAATTAGTATAGCATATAAGATCTATCAGAACCAGGCTCTAGATTAAATCCCACAATTATCTCTCTTAACCATGTACCCAATTCTTTAATCAGATTTTTTAATTCTTTAATCAAAGTTTGGATCCCCAAACTTGCAAAGAATTTCATTCATTTTTGTCTTTATGCTACCTTGTTCAACTGGTAGTCCCCCATCTAATCTTCTTCCCTTACCTACACTGTCCAATTTGTCATCTAGCAATTCCTACTCATTTTCAAAGGTGTCATCTGTTCTATGAATTGCTGAGATCAGTCCTATTCTTATGCCCACAAATGTATCCCATTTAAAAAAAAAAGGTTTTTTTTCCTACCAACACTATCTATACTTCCTACCTATGAGAGGACGGGGCAAAGAGAAGGGAGGGAAACATTGAGAAAGAAGAACATCTATCAGTTGCCTCCGGTACATACCCCATCTGGGGATCGAACCCCCAACCTTTCTGTGCATGGGTGGACAATCAGTCAACTTATTAGCCACATTGGCTGGGACCCATTTAAATTTGAATCATGCCCTTATTTTAGTTCTTATTACATAGTACTGTTGCTGTATGCTACTCCATTATTTTTTCTTACCTTTTTGCAGAAAAGAAAGACTATTGATCATCTTTGTATAGCCTGCTCCTAATACAGGGCTTAGCACATGGTTGCAGTGCAATAAATACTATTGAATTGATGAAGATAAACTTTTATTACATGTTTTTAAATGTATATTTTCTAAAAATACAGTAAGCTCATAGTTTCAAAACGGTCTCTTATAAATGGTTCTTTCTGTTCATGTCTGAAAAGACTTTTTGTTTTTCTCATTAAGTCATAATGATGACTTAATTAAACTTAGAATTCTAGGGGTACAATTTTTTCTTAATAATTCCAAAAATATATTTTTCTGATAATTAGAAGAAAATATAAGCCCAGCATTGCTCTTACAACTTTCAGCCACGGTCCTCTGCTTTTTTAAATTGTCACTTTTCAGTCCCAATGCTTTATTTTGATTCACTTGGCTATAGTTTGTCTGATGTGCTTCTCTATTGATTCCTTCTGTGATTTTCTCATTAAATTATTCTAGTCATATTCTTCAACCATATCCTCTTTAAACAAATGACTTTTTAAAATTTTAACACAAATCTCTATTTGTTTAAATGCTCTCTAGAAATGATATGATTTTGGAGAACTCAGGATTATGTGCAAATTTTCTTTCAGGATCACAAAATACCCAAGTTAGTGCTCTGCATATAATTGTTCTTCAAAACAAAATTCTGCAATAAGTCAATAAAAATTCAAACAATCATCTGCCAATTATGCATCTTTTCTACTCCCAATTGTATAAAAGCCAAAATAAAATTAGGCAATATTTTTCTAATTTTAATCCCATGCATCCATTTAATAAAACATAATGATTATACAGAAAAATTCAATATGTATATTTTGAATTGATGATGAAACACAATAGGTCATCAACAAACTTTTTTTTTTAATTGAATGACTTGATATGTCAATCAGAGTCTTTGTCTGATTTCCAGGTTTGCAAATATTTAATTTATTAGAGCTCTGCTAGCTTGAGGGGATACTTCCCCCGATCACCATTACCTGCCTTGCTGGCATCCTGAACAAGCAAAATACTAAATTCTGTAATGGAAAAAATGGCTTTTACAAAGCTAACATGAAACACAGGCTTCTGGATTCAAGCACATCTTGATTTCACCTTTGCTACTTAGTGGCTATCAGATGAGGATGTTAATCTCATTTTTCTTATCTGTGAAATGGAATGTACCTTCTTCATAGGATTGATGTTCGAATTTAATGTGAATATTTAAGTAAAGGATTTGACATGGTTTATGTTTGACCTAAAACATGACTTTACCTAGAAAAGCAAAAGTTTTATAATTAACTTTTTTTTAATAAATTGACTTTCATTGGATGATTACGTAAGAATAGTTACAGAAAACTGGAAAGTTCTTGTCATTTATTAAAAAAAATATATAGTTGTTACATTTTTAAGCATTTTTTGGAGGAGATTTCACAGAAAACAAGTAGTGTTATCTCTCTTCTTGCTGTAGCCCTTTAGGGCAGTCTTAAGGTGTGTGATAGGAAAGAATCTAAGCTCTTTCAAGAAAGCTTGAAAAAGAAGGCTGCATAACTTTTGGAGAAAATTATTCAGTAAATTGGGAGAAACCTAATTGTATTTCTCTGTTTTACTAAATAAATGGTTTGCTTCCCCCGTCCTTTGCCATCCTCCCCCATATTTAGGGGCGTTTCCAGTGATTTGTCAATTTGTTCTAATAGGGAGAATGATATATAATTAAAACTTGATTTCATGCCTGATTTGATTACAGGGTACTGATTAAATCAATGCTAGCAAATTCCGTTTAATTCAGTGATTAGGAGAGGGGTGTTTTCCCATACATTTTGAGAGGCCAATCACCTATTTAAAACTTCCCATCCTTTATGATGGGATGCCTGAATCGGGCATTAAATAATGTATTCATTATTTTAAATGTAAATTTATTAATAGGCTTTAGGTTTTTTCTGAGAAACTGGGACTCTGGGTCCTTGGGTAAATGAAAGCAAAGTGATCTCCTTGTCTCTTTGGTTTAATGACATTTATTACTTCAGATTCGTGACAAGTCCCATTATTACATTTTACTTTTTGAAAAGTGGCAGTGTGCTAAGCCTGGTACCTGACATAGCATTTGATATCTTGCCCAGTAGGTTTACAAGTTAATTCATTAAACAAAATCATTTTTACTAGAACACTGGCCTCATGGGTTACTACTAGCACTAAAATAAATCATTTTTTCTCTGTCCATTATGGTAAATGGTACATCTGATACATTTATTAAGTCAAAGTGTTCTCTCAAATTCTCATGTTGAATTATTCTTGTCACCGCTCACTGTGCTGATGGCTCTCTCAGGAATCAGTATCTATAAGAATAAATTCCAGAGTTTGTTCTCTGGTATTTATGTGCCTTCACACGTTGGTCACAACCTATTTTCCCAACTTTAGCACTACCTATTCTGTACCCAAATCATCCACAGGAACAAGGCTGCTCTCCTTGCAGACTGAAGGTCTACCCGAAGCACTAAATTCTGCCCAATACTTCTTCACCTTCCCTTTGTCAGGCAAACCCTACTCTTCCTTTGTGACCAGATTAACCCACCTCTTTCATGAAGAGTTTCTCTTCCACGTCTTTGGCATGTAATGATATGTCCCAATGCTAGTCCTTCACCATTGTCCTTACTGTGCTGTTCACAAGTATCATTGTGCTCTCTTCTCAGATGACTATTCCTTGAACTTCTAATTTGGTTTTTATGTTGTACTAAAGGCCCGGTGCATGAAATTCATGCATGGGGCAGGGGGGTCTCTCAGCCTGGCCTACACCCTCTCTAATCTGGGACCCCCTTGGGGATGTCCGACTGCTGGTTTAGGCCCGAACGGGATCAGGCCTAAACTGGCAGTCGGTCATCCCTCTCACAATCTGGGAATGCTGGCTCCTAACCACCTCTGCCTGCTGGCCCAATCACCCCCTAACTGATCTCCCCTGCCAGCTTGATCACCGTAACCACCTCTGCCTCGGCCCCTGTCACCGTGGTTTTGTCTGGAAGGACGTCTGGAAGATGTCCAGTCTAATTAGCATATTACCCTTTTATTAGTATAGATGAGGATATTAACTGTTCTGTTATATTTACCCCTACCTACCCATATTTAGTACAAAACACATATAAAATAGTGCTCAACATTAACATTACCTCAGTCCCTGCATATCAGAATTTGCTTGGAGTCAGAGAACAGAAAAAAAGGCACCCTATAAATCAGCTCTAAGTCCTCACATTACATATTGGCAGTCACTCCTCATTTCTTTGAATCCACTGAGGTGATGACATGCCTTAGACTACATTTGCTCCCAGCTACATTTTCTATAATTGTTAAGTAATGTTCCCAGGAAAAGTAATACTTATTAAATTCCTAACATGTATGGAGACTTCTTTAAATCCTAATTTCTGATTGAACTTCAGCTCTCTGTGTGTTATGTATTCTTGGAGTCTTCTTGAACTTTATTTTTTTTTTTTGGATGCACCAAACAATGCTATTATGTTGTTACTTGTACACAGTTTTTTCCAGACATGGTTCAATTGTGTTAAAAACTCAGAAAATATTAACACAAATACACAGTGAACGGCAGAGATTCAACATCTTTCTGGACTTAAGCTACTTCAATCTAGTGCTTATTGGATGAGTAGTAATGGTATGGCACAAGAAAATATTTGGCTAATATATACAACAGTTTATTCACAAGTTTTCATTAGTTAAGAGCATAAGACAGGAATAATATGTATATTAATAGCATAATTTAATGGATTGGTACATATCTATCTAATATGTGTGTACTAGAGGCCCGGTACATGAAATTCGTGCATGGGGATGGGTGGAGGGCTGTGGGAAGGGTGTCCCTCAGCCCAGCCTTCACCCTCTCTAATCTGGGACCCCATGAGGGATGTCTGACTGCCCGTTTAGGCCCGATCCCACTAGGATCAGTGGGACAGTCGGACAGTCCTTGGACATCCCTCTCACAATCCAGGACTGCTGGCTCCCAATTGCCTGCCTGCCTGCCTTCCTGATTGCCCCTAACCATTTCTGCCTGCCAGCCTGATCACCACCTAACCACTCCCTTGCCAGCCTGATTGATGCCTAACTGCTCCCCTGCCAGCCTGGTCACCCCTAACTGCCCTCCCCTGCAGGCTTGATAACACCCAACTGCCCTCCCCAGCAGGCCTGGTCCCTCCCAACTGCCCTCCCCTGGTGGCCATCTTGTGGTGGCCATCTTGTGTCTACATGGGGGCAGGATCTTTGACCACATAGGGGCAGCCATCTTGTGTGTTGGAGTGATGGTCAATCTGCATATTACTCTTTTATTAGATAGGATAGAGGCCTGGTGCAAGGGTGAGGGCCAGTTGGTTTGCCCTGAAGGGTATCCTGGATCAGGGTGGGGGTTCCCTTGGGGAATGGGGCGGCCTGGGTGAGGGGAGGCCTGGGTGAGGAGCCTGTGGTGGTTTGCAGGCCAGCTACGCCCCCCAGCAACCCAAGCAGAGGCCCTGGTATCTGGGATTTATTTGTGTTCTACAATTGAAACTTTGTAGCCTGGAGCAGAGCCAAGCCTTCTGCTCACTCTGTGGTGGCAGCCATTTCTGTTGGGATTTATCTTTTATAATTGAAACTTCGTAGCGGAGGCCAAGGCAGCCCAGGGCTTCAGAAACTTGGCTTCTGCCATGGCCAGAGGCAACCCTAGCCTCCTCCTCTCTCCAGCTCCATGGCTGCCACCATTTTTGTTGGGATTTATTTACCTTCTATAATTGAAACTTTGTAGCCTGAAGTGGGCTGGCCAGGGTGTGCGGAAAGCTTGGCTTCCTCCATCACCTGCAAACCCAAGCCTCCCTTCTGCATTCTGTGGCCACAGCCATATTGGTTGGGTTAATTTGCATACTTGCTCCTGATTGGCTGGTGGGTGTGGCTGGTGGGTGTAGCTGAGTGATGGTTAATTTGCATATTACTCTTTTATTAGATAGGATGTATATTTACTTACATATTTATTAAATGTTACAAAGAAAACTAGCATTATAGTAAAATATTTCATCCAGCATACTGGAAAAATAGGTTATGCTTACATTAATAATTAAAGCCACAAAATATGAGTAAATATGCTTGGATAATTCAGTTATATAACAGATGATTTGCTACTTCATTGATTTTCATAAATATTCATTTTAATTCTGGTAACATTTATTTAAGTTGTTTACCATATTTTAGGAACCAAGGGTCCAAAAACTCAAGCCTAGACATTAGATGTGAGCATATTGAAGAAAAAAGATGTGGCATTATATTACCATAAAATTATGTCAATACCTAAAATCTCGTAGTATTACTATACTATTATGATGATTTTTTTAGTTTACTAACAATTTCCCCATCATCATTTATCCCCTATTTGCCTCTCTCCACCTCCACCGCTACCCATCCCCTTCCCTGTGTAATCACTATACTGTTATCTGTGTCCACAAGTGGAGGGATTGTGATGACTTTTTTAATACCTGAATTTTTCTAGGCTATAGTCCCCAGTTATTAAATAAAACACTAACCTAGGTGTTGCTCTGAAGGTTTTTCCATAGATATGATTCAAATCTATACTCAGTTTAAGTAAAAGATTTTTCTAAGATAATCTGGTTGAGCCTGATTCAATTCATTGAAATGCCTGAATACCAGATCTGAGGCTTCCCTGGTGTAAAAGAAAGTCCACCTGTGGACAGTAGTTTCAGCCATTGCTGCAGGTTCTAGTCCAGTCCCCCTTTCCTGACAGCTTGCCTCATGGATTTTGGGCTCCCCTAGCCAGCCCTTGAAATACTGTAATCCATATTGTCTGCAGGATATTCTCAATGTATAGCTATTGCTCATCTGTTTCTATGGTTGTGTCCATACAGTGTGTGTGTACAATTATACACACACATCAGAGATATTAGTAGTAACCATTTTACCCCCCTAATAGGGTGACACTTTTCTTTTATGCTGAGAAGCAAAGAGTGTCCAGCAATCAGCCAGGTAAAGGGAGAGGGAAGTAGTCAGAGTGTGGCAAGCACATCAAACAGCCCGTGCAAAGAGCTGGGGGTCAGAATGAGTAGAGTGCTGTCTAGGAACATACTATCTAATAAAAGAGTAATATGCAAATTGACCATCACACCAAGACACAAGATGGCCGCCTCCATGTTGTCAAAGATGGCTGCCCCCAGGTGGACACAAGATGGTCACCACAAGATGGCCACCACAAGATGGCCTACAGGGGAGGGCAGTTGTGGGAAGTTAGGGGTGACCAGGCCAGCAGAGGAGGGCAGTTGGAGGAGACCAGGCCAGCAAGGGAGGGTAGTTGGGGGGTGGGGGGACAAGGCCTGCAGGGAAGGACAGTTTGGGGAAACCCAGGCCTACAGGGGAGGGTAGTTGGGGGCCCAGGCCTACAGGGGAGGGCAGTTGGGGGTAACCAGGCCTGCAGGTGAGGGCAGTTGTGGGGGACCCAGGTCTGCAGGGGAGGGCATTTGGGGGGGACCAGGCCAGCAGGGGAGTGCAGTTGTGGGGGGACCAGGCCTGCATGGGAGGGCAGTTGAGAGCCAGCAGTCCTGCATTGTGAGAGGGCCTAAAGAGGTGGTTGGACATCCCTCAAGGGGTCCAAGATTGGAGAGGGTGCAGGCTGGGCTTAGGGACACCCCACCCCATTCACGAATTTTGTGCATCGGGCCTCTAGTGAGATAGATATGGAGCAGGGAGTCCAAGCTGCTGAAGGGCAACTTGTTGTGTGTGTATGTGCATATATGGCCATCTTTTAAAATTCTCTCAAAAGGTTCATGACCTTAAAAGTTTAAGAATCACTGACTGTCTTCTGTTGTCCTCTGTAAATGCCTGTATCATATTTTCTTATATTAGACTCAGTTTGTATCCTATATAATAAAAGCCTAATATGCTAAGTGTCCAGTCATCCAGTCAGCCGTTCAACCAATCAAAGCATAATATGCAAATGATATGCTAAGGCTGTGCTCGACTGCTCGCTATGACATGCACTGACCACAAGGGGGCAGACAGTCTTCCAGTTGACCAGTTGCTATGACATCCACTGACAACCAGGGGCAGATGCTCCAACCCATAGACTAGCTTGCTGCTGGGGTCCGGCCAATCAAGACTGAGCAAGATGGGCCGGACATGCCCTGGAGCCCTCCTGTGGTCCCTCCCCAGCTGGCTAACCTCCCGTGTCCCTCCCGGGCTCCAATCATGCACCTGTGGAGTCCCTCGGCTTGGCCTGCACCCTCTTGCAATCCAGGACCCCTCAGGAGATGTCGAAGAGCTGGTTTCAGCCCAATCCCACAGGCCAGGCCGAGGGACCCCAATGGTGCATGCGTTAGTGCCCAGGCCTCTAGTATAGTTTGAAGATTCCATGTGCTTCTTTGTTCTTTAATCCCAAGAGGGTAATTCATTCACTGTCAAAAATTTAATTAGCACTATATTACAACACATACTATTCTATATCCTGGGATATGATGGTAAATAAAGTTTAATTAAGTCATTGCAGAACTTACTAGCTAGTGAGAATGTAAATGAAGAAACAAAAAGTTGTATTACTCATAATCCTCTGATGTTCTACACTGATTATCCTCTCTAATAAAGAAGGAACATGCTAATTGACCCTGACGCTGTTGCAAAGATGGTAGCACCCACAGCCAAAAGGAGAGAATATGCTAATTGACTGCCATGTCCTCAAAGATGGTGGTGCCCACAGCCAATAAGGAGGGAACATGCTTATTTAATTGACTGCCCCACCCCAAAAATGGCGGCACCCATAGTCAATAAGGAGGGAATATGCTAATTGACTGCCACATCCTCAAAAATGGCAGTGCCCACAGCCAATGAGGGAATATGCTAATTGACTGCCACGCCCTCAAAGATGGTGGTAACCGCAGCCACAAGATGGCAGTGCCCAGTCCTCTCAGCCCCGCTGGGGCAGCAGCCGTGCACCTGCCTCTGGAGTTCCCCAGTCCCCTCACCCCCCAACTGCCCAGGGCCAGCCCAAGGTGCAGGCAAGCCTCAGATGGCAGCTGCCCAGCCACTCAGGGCCACCCGAGGCTCAGGTAACCAGGGCCGGCTGAGGCTTGCACGCCAGTAGTGGCAGCAGCAGAGGTGTGATGGTGACGTCGCCTTCCCCTGATCACTGGGTCACCTCCCGCCCTGAGGGCTTCCAGACTGTGAGAGGGGGCAGGCCAGGCTGAGGGACCCCCCCTCCAGTACATGAATTTTCATGCACCGAGCCTCTAGTCATATTAATAAAACCACTGAAAATACTGAGAATAATGGTCTCAATTTGGTTTCTAAAAATAGACAGTACTATTGGTCAGATGATTTTAAGTTTTGTTACCTCAATAGTCACTTTTCTTTCTGATTTTTATAAGTGTATTACTTACTTGCTACACATAGATGTCTCTGTGTACGGGCTTAAAATGACCATAACAGACCAGCCGGTGTGGTTCAGTGGTTAAGCATTGACCAAAGTGAACCAAGTGGTCACAGTTCGATTCCCAGTCAGGGCATGTGCCCAGGTTTCCAGCTCAATCCCCAGTAGGGGGCATGTAGAAGGCAGCCAATCAGTGATTCTTTCTCATCATTGATGTTTTCATCTCTCTCTACCTCTCTCTTCTTCTCGGAAATTAATTAAAAATATTTTTTAAAAAAAGAAATGACCATAACATTTTCCATATGGGTTATGACATCTTTCCATAATTCTGCTCTGCTATTGGTCTGCTCTCTCAGCATATTCAGCAGGTTGAGGGAGTGGGGGCAGTATTTATTTAGTCTATTCATTTTCCTAGAGAAAATCCTCAATGCACCACACCCTTCCATCTACCCATTTCTATTTCTATTTCATATCTCTGTGGTCACTTCAGTTTCTTAATTTTGATCACCCATGAATTTATAGGAATCGGTTATCCAAAGTGACCCTGCAGCATGTTTTAACAAAGTGACTTTCTTAAGTTCATCCATACTTTGAACTAGGCTTTTACCTAATCCAGCCCATTGTCTGAGCTATAATTTGTAATTTTCTTCCTGATCTAAAATAGATGCTCGTCTTCTGCTCTTGATTTTGATTGTGTATTTTATTCGTACAATAAGCCTATGACTTAAGGAAGAAATGGAGTTCTCCTCAATCAAGACAGAGCTCTACTAAAACCTGCCTGTGTTTTATGTATCATACCAAGTTGTTATACCATACCAAAATGTCTTCACTCTAAGCCAATAACATATCAATGCAGGGTTACCCATGCCTGAACTTCGCCATTACTGTGGTATATCTGAATTGTAGTGAGGTATCTTTGGTTTGTCTTCTCAGGTTTTAAACAATTCTCGAAAGAGAGGATGAAAACTGTTACTGAGTAAAACATGAAATTTAAAGAATATAGGTAACCTGCCCTGGTCAGTGTAGTGGGCTCAGTTGTTGGTCCAGTGTACCTGGAGGTTGCTGGTTCAATTTCTTGTCAAAGGCACATGCTCTGGTTGTGGGCTTAAGCCCCGGTGGGGGCATGAAGAGGCAGACTATTGATGTTGCACTCTCACATTGATGTTTCTCTCTTTCTCCCTCTCCTTTCTCTCTCTCTAAAAATCAATAAACTATTTTTAAAAAAAGAATAAAGGTAATCTAGAAGTAGCCAATTTTCCTAGGCAGCAACCATCAGCAGAGTGGGACTATTCCATGATGTATACTCCAAAGCCTAAGTCAGCATTCTTTATGATTTGTAAAGAACTAGAGTCAACTAATATGAAAGTATATGTAAAGCAATATGAAATAATCATACTAATTTCCAAGACAATTTTGCCTTAGAAATATTTTGATGATCTTCAAATTGCACAATTCAATTTTACGTCTGTCATGCTATGAAAACCAATTTATGTTTTAGAACTATCATCTTTAAATTCCTTTAGGAAAGATAGGGTCCAAATTAGTGATCACCTAATTCTTTTAAATGTTGGATATATTCTTAGCATAATGTAAGCTGTTGCATATGAAAAATTATAGCAACTCAAACAAGACAATTTTTTAGTCAGTAGTGCTTTCAATGTATTAAGTAGGTTGGTTCTGCTGGCTAACATAGATTATTGTAATTAATAAGAGCTGCACAGTTCATTCAAGGTATCATCATTTTTATTGTGCTATTTCTGAGAGATTAGACATTGTACACTATTTTGCAATCTCTTATATAAAGAAAATTATAGCCCTGACCTGTTTGGCTCAGTGGATAGAGTGTCGGCCTGCGGACTGAAGGTCCCAGGTTCGATTCCAGTCAAGGGCATATACCTTGGTTGCGGGCACATCCCCAGTAGGGGGTGTGCAGGAGGCAGCTAATCGATGTTTCTCTCTCATTGATGTTTCTAATCAATCCTCTATCCCTCCTGCTTCCTCTTTATAAAGAAATCAATAAAATATATTTTTTAAAAAAGAAAAAATATGTATGTTCATAACAAACTACTTTAGAATTTTTAAAAAATATCTGTTCCTTTGCTTTCAATCTCTTTTTTTTTAAACAAAGTATTCTCTCTCTTTTTTTAACACTATAAAAAACTCTTGAAAGAAATCTGAATTGGAAATCTGAGCTTTCCTTTAAAGGCTACAGTTTATTGAGAGAAAATGTGTTTGAGAAGCAAACAAAATCACAATAAAATCTCTTTAAATGAAAAGACAAAATAAAGAAGTAATGATATACAAGTCTTTTATTTTCCAAAGTCCTTTCAAAATGATTCTTTAGTGTTAAAATTTCCATAATTTATAAACTATTTTTACTTTATGAAAATGCATCATTGTTATTTTTGCTTTACTTATTGGCCTTTATCCTACTCACTGGCTTCTCCTTTCATCTAGAAGACTATAGTCTGGAAGGCAAAAGGCATGGCATCACTTCTTCAAATTCTATATCCTGACCCTAAATAAGACCATTTTTAAATTTCCAAATATTGACCTCTATCTCATATTTTAGACAAAATAATTTTTTACAGCATAACATCAAACTCATCTCTATCTAAAATCTCATTTCTCTTTCAAATCCTCCTATTTGTTGGGACAGGATAAGCTAATACTTAATATAATGCCTCAAGCATTGTTACTTAAGAAAATATAGAATGAATTGGATCACATTTTTTTCTAATGCTTATACTGAAAACTCTCTTTTTATGTGCTGTTTTCTCTTCAGAGACTGAATTTGGCTTACAATGTTTACTCTGGACCCTCCTTTTATATTCACTGCATGAATGAATTATTCCAAATGACAACTTAAAAATAATAATAATAATGTTCCTGTTGCGTGTTCCCTCACATCCCTAGAGAATATCAACAAAAGATTAAATCTTCTTAAATTACAAATTTTGTCAAGACATCTTCATTCTCAAAAAATTTCAGTGGTGAGGTGGAGGCAAGGGATGAATAGGAAGAGCACAGAGGATTTTTAAGTAGTGAAAATACTCTGCATGATCCTATATAATAAAAGCCTAACATGCAAATCAATCGACTGGTGGATCAACCCGGCGGAATGACCAGTTGCTATGACGTGCACTGACCACCAGGGGGCATCCCATCCACAGGGGAGCACCGCTCAGCCAGAAGCTGGGTTGACAGCTGGTGAGCGCAGTGGTGGTGGTGGGAGCATCTCTTGCCTCAGCGGCAGCACTAAGGAGCAGCAAGCAGGCAGGTGTTAAGGAGCAAGGGATCCCGGGCTGCGAGAGAACGCAGACCAACCTGAGGGACTCTCCCTCCCCCCCAACCCCAGTGCACAAAATTATAATAATGGATATATTATAATAATGGATATATGTCATTATACATTTGCACAAACTCATAGAATATAAAACACCAAGCGTGAACCACAAGGTAAGCTACAGACTTTGCGGTGATTATGATATATCATAACCATCAGTTATAACCAATCTGATGAGAGACATTGATAATGGAGGAGGAAATGCAGGTAAGGTCACAAGGTATATAGGGAGTATCTGTATCTTTCCCTCAACCTTTCTGTAACTCCAGAACGACTCTATTATTTTTAAAAATTATTTTTATTTATAAATATCTTAATGGTTAGTCATCTTGCTTTTCTACCTGGGAATCTATTATAAGCCCTGAACAATGTGCTTGCTGTACCTGCCTTTGTTTCCAAAGTGTCACTGTAATTCCAACCAAAGTGGTGTTCCCATTGCACTTGAAATTCCTTAGAAAGATTCCCATTCCTTTAGGAACACTGCGCTCACTACTGCTCAAAATCTTAGAAATCTCTCCCACATCTCCTCACATATTCAAATCTAATTAATGCTTAAAAGCCTATCATACATTTCACCCATTTCAGGAAGGTGTCCCTGAACATGGTGACCCCACCCTTATTGAGGAATTAAAACATGGTGGTTTGGGTAACAAAGAAATAGATAAAAATGTTGATTAATTATGTCTCTTACCATCTTGTGACCTTGGACACATTTTTTTATTTAATGAAGTAAATCTGGAGAATCTGAGGAAAAGGATTTTCCAGGTATACAGCTATGCACATACTATAACAGTTTTCCCAAGTTTAGGAACATAGAAGCTCAATATATCAATCATAATAATAATGGAGCATTTTGTGTTTTAGCCATATAAGCTTATTATGTTACTTATTTGTGCAGAATGCTTACATATTAAGCATTATCTAAGTGTAATAGAATTCCCAAAAGAAACAAGAGAAAAATATTTAGTTCAAATCACATGGACTCTGGACAAAACAGTGTAGAGATTCAGAGCAGGTCCTCAAACCTGAAGAAGTGGCTATTATGCATCATTTATTCTAAAAAAGAAAAAAAGAAAAAAGGATTAATGACAATTTTGTAATAAAACAAGAAATTGAGAACTATTAAGGATGGGTTTTAATACTCATCAAATATTACTATTTTTTACCTGAAAAAAAAATTCATCCTCTGTGTTTTAAACAGAAAATGTTATATTCATTTAACATGCCTCTATTTTTAAATGTATAGAAAGCTATTTTATAATTAACTAAAAGTGGTTTCTTACATCCACCGGTACTTTTTATCTTTTTTCCTATGACATGCATCTTATATTAAAGTAGGTTGGATAACCTAACTTCCATTGTGATGACTCTGAGTGAAAACTTCAAACAAGTTAACCTGAGGCCTCACACAATTAGAGGTTATTGTGAAAGTTGTATATTAAATTCACACTATGATTCATTGACATTTTCTGGTTTTGGTTAGAAGATTTTCATGATTGGATAAGAAGTCTGGAAAAGCTGTTTCAACAGTAAAGCAAGAAACCAGCTGACCAGACTCACAAATAAAAGAGAGCAAGGAGGAATAAAACCAAATCAACATTTGACAAAGAGAAATGTGGTCTAGGGTTCTGGCGAATCTTTGAGAAATGATTTTAAGTGAAAATTTAAACTGAGGTGGATTGAAAGTCATTAAAATGTGTACCAATCTCTATTTAGGCATAAAAATATCATTTTAAGGCATATACAGAAGCCACTCAAATATCAATTAAATGATATCAAAATAGGGAGGGAAGTATGTATTGCAATTTATCCTACAAAATCTCAGAGCAGAAAATGGTAGACATTACAATATTGAGATCCCATTTTATCAGCAATACCAAACACCAAAAAGTAGTTGCATATATTTAATGTGAATGCTAATATTAGTAAATTATTTTATCACCAAAGCACATAACTAGTTCTACCTAAGATATGTGTCAAATATTTAACTTTTTGTTCTTTTTTAAATTCTCATCCGAGGACATGCTGAGAGAGACATTAATATAAGAGAGAAACATTGATTGATCAGTTACACTTCCCTGACTGGGGATCAAACCCCTAACCAGTGCCTATGCCCTGACCAGGAATCAAACCGATAACCGCTCGGTGAACAGGATGACACCCAATCAAGTGAGCGACTCTGGCCAGGCATAACTCTTTTTCACACACAGGGAAGCTGAAAATAATACTGCCCAGTAATGCTGTCCCACACTGCTATAAACTTTTTGTTTTCCTGGATTATAATATTTTTATTATAAGTGTAAAAATAGGTGACTTTCTTCCCAGGACATAATCAATCTAATTATCTTCCATAACAGCCTGTGTAGAAATTAAGGTAATGATTTGCCATTTGCCTCAGTAAGACATGGAAATGTAATGACCAAAGTCTCAGAATTGTGTTCATGGATTCAGGTATTTGAACTCCCACAGTCCTGGTTAGGGTTCTCATAATCATACCTCAAAATCAAAATACTGCATAAAAATAACTCAATCAGCACAAAACGGGCAGAATTATAACCAGATTTTTCAGTGAAATTAAAAACATAAACTAGTCACCAATACTGATAGACAAATATTAAAAATGTAAACTACATTTCCATTGCCTCCTCACCAGAGAATTTCAGTTGTTTGCTAGTCTGAGATGCCAGTTCTACACCTCAATCTACTTACTGCACACTTTTGATCTTGATGGATTCTTTGTTTAGTTACTGTTATAGGGCACACAGCAGGGTCACACAGATTCCCACTGTAACTATCACCTTTTCCCAATGTTACTGCCGTAACCAGATCTGGCTTTCTAGAGTTAGCAACTCTGGTTTGTCTTCTGCTTTCAGCTGCTTCTCTCTCCTTCTCTCTTTCTCTCCCCCTCCCCCTCCCCCTCCCCCTCCCTCCCTCCTCTCCTCTCTTCTGCCATGCCTTTTTATTTCCTCTTACCTGATTTTCTTCAAACTCACCTGTTTTCACTTTACCTCTCCTTCTTTCTTTCTGGCTATCCATATTACCTTTTCCTACATCTTTCATGTTTCAGGAACTCTGTGTTGTCTGCTCAGGTTCTTTAACATGCTGCCCTTCTTCTCAGCTTGGTGGGAGGGGCTATTTCCCCTTCAGGAAACCTCTGTCCAGTACTTTGAGAAGAAAAGCCTGGCCATTGCCACCAGGAGGGCAATTCTTGCTAAGAACCAAAACAACTCTTCTATCCTATTTTCTGTTTCTTCAGTTTAAGGCAATTCCCAGTAGAGTAAACGCCACACCTCATGTGTGGCAGACCTAAGGAATGGCAGAGATTGAGTTCCGTGTCTTTGAAACATGGCAGTTCCTCTCCTGCATTTCGCCCCTGTAGACTCTTTTACCTGCAGTTCTCCTTGATGTTCCCTCTGACAACAAGCCTCAGGAATGCAGTGACACGGGATCCTTCTCCCTGTGGTGTCTCTGGGAGGAGATGGAAATGGAGAAAACAGTAGTGAGGCACAAGGAAATGCTGATATAGTTAACCCCTGGACAGTGTTTGAAATCTCCACAGTAGTAGTACAGATGTGGTTGTTTCCTAAGATGGTGTTGGATAAGCTGATGAGTGGGTCTCAGTTAGAATACCCGTTAGGAAGATGCCACATAGAAAACTGAGAATTAAATGGGCGCACACACAGGGCAGAGAGAGAAAGAGGAAGAGGATAAAACAATAAAAGATAAAAATAGCCATTTTTCCCCAAGACCAAACTGTTTTCTGATTACTAACACTATATCCTACCTTAAGTTGCATCTGAGATGCAACTCCTCCCTTAGATAGATATGTCAATTCCATAAGCCAGGCCATTTGGAGTATCCTACAACTTGGCAGCAGAAATGGTCATGGCTGACATTTCTCCATTAGGTTATAAACAGTAGATATTATAACCCCAAACTAGAAACAACACGAAGTGTTAATCAGTAGGAAAATGAATAAAGACATTATAGTCTACTCATATAATTACATTGACACATATATAAACATAAAATACTTTGATACATAAAAGAAGCCAGAAGGAAGGAATAGAGAAAATACTATTACTGGCAAGAGTCCATTTATATGAAAAATCAGAAAGTGGCCACTATAAGAAGTGGGAGGGGAGTTGACATAAAAAGGACATGAAGAAACATTTGGATTGTCGGAAAATTTTATATCTTCCTTTAGGTGGTAAATTTATGGGAGTGTTCATTCTCAAAATTCATCAAATTACTTAAAATTTATGAATTATATCGTATATTGATCATACTTCAATTTCAAAAGACAATACTCCATTCTACTGTTTATGTAAGCAATATCTGCTACATATGGCTATATAATGTAAAATTAAGTTAATTAAAATTAAATAAATAAAATTTAAAAATTTACTTTTAGTTGCACTAGACACATTTCAAGTGCTCAGTAAGCACAAAGAGCTAGTGGCTTGCTGTATTGGTCAGTGCACATATAGAACATTCCAATCACCCTATATAATAAAAGGATAATATTCAAATTGTGCCCTAGACCAGGAGTTCAACCAGAGTTCAACCAGGGGGCAGGGCAGGGCTGGCCATCAACTGTCCGGAACCCCTGCCCCCAGCTGCCCCCTCCCCTGATGCCCGCCCCCCTACATATCTCCTAACTAGTGAATGACATATCCTCTGGCAGACTTACAAAAGGAAAAGAATTTCAAACAAGCTACTTATATTAATAAAATTATAGAACTTGGCCTTCTAAATCTCAGGATTCTCTGTCTCTTCCTGCATTTACTAGACTGCATTGCTAAACCTTTATTGTTAACCCTTATAAAAGTGTCTTTATACTTAACTAGTGGCCCAGTGCACAAATTCGTGCACAGGTGGGTTCTGGCCAGCCCACCCCAATTGGGGCCAATAAGGGCAGGCTGACCAGGGGGGAGGAGACATGGGAAGTTGGCCAGTCAGCCCTACCCTGATCATGGTGGGTGGGACCAATCAGGGGTGGCGTTTGCTGGGTGCAGGGCCAGCTGGCCAACCTCCCACATCCCCTCCCCCGAATTCATGGACAGGGCCTCTAGTTGCTTAATGTTCTACTAGGCAGTGTTAATCTGACAGAAGCCTTATATTTAATGTTTGAGCAATAACCACTATTTGTTAGTGACTGATTTAGTTGATTCCACTGATCTTTCTGACTACCCTTTTATTTCTTCTTTTTTATTGACAAAAGTTCTCATTATGTTTTCAGGTCTATCATCCTTCATTTCCTCCTTTATTTTATTCTTAGCTTACCTCAATTGGACTTCTGTTCTTACTCTCTTCAGAAAAGATAATCTCAGAGATTAATAGTGGGCAACTAATCATTAAGTCCAGCCCACCTCTCTTAGACTCCTTAGACTGGCAAGGTCAGCATCCTTCAACAGTCATCACTCTCCTTTGCAAAATTCTCCTTTTCTTAATTATGTGTAATTCACACCAACTATATTGTCTTCAATTTCTCTGATTTCTCCTTCTGCTTTGTTAATGCTTCTTTCTGCTTCAGCCTTTTCAAGACATTGTTAGAATTCTCCAACTCTCAATATTACTCCAAATAATTTTTCCAAATATAAAATATTTTAATGGGAATATTATCCCAGATTATAAACAAATAAAATAGACTGACCAGAACTGCTCTGGTTGGTACAACAATACAGTACTCAGAGGACCCCACCCTACTCCAAACATGGCCTTTACTTTAAGCCAAAGTAACTCTTCTGTCAGATCACAATTTGCACAGGCTCATGGTGACTGAATACCCCTTATCCAAACTGGCACTTAAGTTTTATTTCTATCATTTCAACTGAACTTTTTTTTTTTTTACCTTTATTAACTGGTACCATCAGAAACAGGCCATCTTAAAGCAAATTTATAATCTTTTGCTTAATAAATCTTCATCAGGCTTCCTTATTTTTATATCTTAATAATTTATTCCTACCTGTCCATCAGTAATAATCTCATGTAGCCTCTTCTTTGATGTCTTCATCACCACTCTGATCAACATTACACTTTTCATTATCTCAAGAATAGTAGAACCTGTTTTGGAACCATACAAGATCATTGACTTATATTATGTCTTGATTTGCAATTAAGTATTATTGTGTTATTACAAAACAAACACACAAAAAACAATATATCTAAATGAGTAACTCTACTTGAAATATAATGCATGTCAAAAATACTAGCTCTCCTCACTATTATTTATATATCCTATTTGTAAATCTAGACAAAAAGATCCTTAATAATAGAAAAATGTGTCCAGTAATTTTAGTATACACCAAGGGTGCATGACAGCATTTCTATACATATTATTTATCTGTACAGCACATATTGATTAAAGATGATACTGTGTTATGCACACATAGGTAATCAGTAAACTTTAAAACTTTAATTACAACATATGCAAACAATTTGAAAGCAAATAGGAACATGAGTACAAACCTCTGCTACATGAAAGAAGAATGCAAAAAAAAATCAGCTCTGAATTTCTTAACATCAATGCCTGTTGTTTATTTGATGTTTAACTTCCATGTAAACAATATTTAAGAGAAAACATAAGTGCTCATTGTCAAATCAAACATACTTTCTTGAAATAAAAACTAGAACACAATGATGCAAGTTGCAGTTCATTGTACTAGCCAACTGCTCCAAGCAACCTTCTTGCTTCCCTTTGGCAGATGGTACTCGTTATGATTACTCTCAAATGAGAGAGTGGTTGGAAGCAGGCTTATATTTACAATTATGGCTCTCACATAAGGAGGTTCAGTAGGGTGCTAAAGCTAATTAACTGTCCACATCTCAGTATTTTTTATTCCTCTAGCTCATAACCATTTTGGCAATCGTAGAGAAAGGGCAGCCTAGGGAAAGAGCAGAGGAAAACTGAGGATATAGATTAGTATATAATGTGTTATTTTTTTAAATGTTAAAGTAATAATCTTAAACCATTGCTATGGTTACAAAAATACTCATGGGGCATAAGACAATTCAAGATACTTGGAGACCTGAGTATTTCTACTTAAGAAAAAAAATTTTTAAATACCAGTTTCAAACATATGCTTGCCCACATTATTCTGACACAGTCACAGTAGGAAGGAGATTTGAGGTGATGTATGTCCACTGATGGCTCTTTAAGTACAGAAATATGGAGCTCAGTTAGGAAAGATTTGACTGATGGGGTATTTGACTGAGAATATTTTTTTCCAAGTTCTAAAAGAACAACACCATGAATATAACAAGATATATTGTTATTGTAAAATCCTGAGAATGTGAGGACAGGAAAAGTAAGTGGAGACTGACTTAAGTTTTACAAATGGGAACAGCATTCCTAAGCAAAGTTTAGCTAGTAAGTCAATCACCATCAATCTCCATATAGAGCAAAATTCAACCAAAAGCAAAGATATATTAAAAAGTAGGTTGCTCCATGTCATTGATTTTTAATAGTTTCCATATAAATAAAATCTCCATAATCAAGATTCAGTAGACATATCCTCTGGCAGACTTACAAAAGGAAAAGAATTTCAAACAAGCTACTTATATTAATAAAATTATAGAACTTGGCCTTCTAAATCTCAGGATTCTCTGTTTCTTCCTGCATTTACTAGACTGCATTGCTAAACCTTTATTGTTAACCCTTATAAAAGTGTCTTTATACTTAACTAGTGGCCCAGTGCACAAATTCGTGCACAGGTGGGTTCTGGCCAGCCCGCCCCAATTGGGGCCAATAGGGGCAGGCTGACCAGGGGGGAGGAGACATGGGAAGTTGGCCAGCCAGCCCAGCCCCTGATCATGGTGGGTGGGACCAATCAGGGGTGGTGTTTGCTGGGGGAGGGTCCACATGTGGTTGGCAGGCCAGCTCCACCCTGGGCGAACTCCCAGTTGAACTCCTGGTCAAGGGGACAATTTGCATATTAGCCTTTTATTATATAGGATTATTATTATTTTGATTCTCATTCACTAGTTAGGAGAGAAAATTTTAAACAAAATAATTATAGTAATAGTGAACATTCTCTCTGCAACAGATTTACATTTTTATCTCAAACTTTTTTTAACTTAAGTGCTCTTTAATATATTCAAACAATAGGTCCTCCTTTATCCCTCCCTCATGTTCTCTCTTGATATCACTGAGGAACATTTTATTTCTGCATGCATAAGGAATTCTTCATGCAGTACCCTGAACACTTGGATACTATTCTGTTTCTTAATTTTACAATATGTTTCTTTTCATTAAGAAAGAAGGTAAAAATGTGTGAATGCAAAGATACACATTTTTCATTATTTGTTCACTGATGTTTACTCTGTTATTTAAATACAAATAATTCAGATAAAAACTTCTACTAGTCAAGCAAAATTTTGAAATGTGTAAATCAAAGCAATTTTCAGTGCAAACAAAAATGACAATAAGTAGAAGAAAGTATAGTTTATTCTAACATTCTACACAATATTCTCACTCAAGTTTAAAGGGTTTTAGGAAAGTAGGGAATTGAACATTTATTTTTTTAGAATAAAAACTTATCTCCTGACTATACCATAATTGTAGTAATTTTCTTGAGATTTTATCCACTAGCCTTTTCCCACCAGCATTTGCAGATGTTCTGGTATTTTACCCACCAGCATCTGCAGATGCTCTAGTATTGCAGGAATATTCCTTAGGTATAAAGAAATGTTTCAGATAAGGATAGGGGAATGGTTTTAAAAAAGTAAGAAGTTATAAAAGCAGTACAAACATTTTGATGAAGTGTATATTTGGAAGAACAATTTTTAAAAAATTACAGTTTTGACGAAGAGAATTTCATATTTTGTTCATTGATCAAACTGAGCAGATTCAAGCTTTGGGAATTAACAAAGTGCTGTCCACAAAAATTATTTCTGAACTTTATAAAACAATGAAATGTCAACAGAAATTCAAAAGCTCTAATAGAAATAATAGGTATCGTATAGACTAGGGAGATAGTTATCAAATTAGGATCTGCAAGACTCAATCAGCTTCCCAGACAAGAAGTTCCTGAAGTTATATTCCATTTAACTTGGGAAAATGTCATACAATACTAATTTTTTAAATTAATGTGTTACATAGAGGGCATAGTTACTATTTTACATTTTAAAGATATCATGCATTAGTACTTGGATTCAGCAATGTTTAAAATTAATTTTGGCCTCAGAATTTGATATACTAAATTTTTAATCTTATTTTATAACTAGAGGCCTGGTGCATGAATTTGTGCATGACTGAGGCCCCTTGGCCTGGCTGGTGATCAGGGCCAAATGGGGGGCTGGCCGGCTGGGGGAAGGAACCACGGGAAGTTGACCAGCTGCCAGTGGTAGGGACCACAGGAGGTTGGCCGGCTGGCCACAGGAGGTTGGCTGGCCATGGGAGGTTGGCTGTGGGAGTGCACTGACCAGCAGGGAGAAGTTCCTGCATTGAGCGTGTACCCCTGGTGATCAGTGCGCATCATAGCAACCGGTCGACCTCTCTTCCAGTTGTTCGGTCACTTAAGCTTTTATATATAGAGATTTTAAATGCTACATGCAATAGTCTAAAAGGCCCTATAGATTAACCAAATATATCAAGTCATAATCATATAATTTAATCCTGTTTCAAAATATGTACAATTACATAGTGCAGTATTGAGAGCACTAAAATGGAATCAAGTACAATCCTTCCTGCTTTCTTACATGTTAGTTTTGGTATATTTTACAAATAAATGCAATAGAAAATTCACTATTGAATTTCAAGAATCCTATATAATAAAAGCCTAGGTGGCATCATGCCCTTGTGCAACGCCTTCATGCAACATCATCACAAGATGGCCACCACAAGATGGCCACGCATACAGCAGAGGTGGTACCCAGTGGCTGCTCTTGTGGTAAGGCCTGGGGGTCCTGCAGCTATGCAGGGTATGGAGGAGGCTGATCCCGGTGTGTCCGCCGCCTGGCGCGGAGGAGGCGGGTTGCGGCAGGGGAGGGCGGTTGGGGGCAATAAGGCCAGCAGGGGAGCAGTTAGATGTCAATCAGGCTGTCAGGGGAGCAGTTAGGGGGTGATCAGGCTGGCATGTAGAAACGGTTAGGGGCAATCAGGCAGGCAGGCAGGGGAGTAGTTAGGAGCCAGCGGTCCCAGATTGTGAGAGGGTGCAGGCCAGGTTGAGGAACACCCCCCCATGCACTAATTTTGTGCACCAGGCCTCTAGTAATTTCATAAGATACTATCAACTTAACATATCCATTATATCATTATCAAAGATTGACTGAGAAGTGCAAAGATTTCCAGTTAAATATTTTACATATTTAAACAAATGTGCATAGGCTACAACACAGGGATGAGCAAAAGTATATTTACAGTTGTGAGCATATGAAATGGAGTTACTTCTTATATTATTACTAGAGACCCAGAGCACAAAATCTGTGTGCGGGTACGAAATTCATGTGTGGGTACATTCCCTAGGCCTGGCCTGAGGTCAGGGACATCTTCCCTGGCTGCCCACAGCCAGCCCCACCCCCACTGCCACCCACCTCTAGTTCCCCATTTGCTGTTGGGTGATTGGAGCCTGAGGGCTGGGGGATGGGACCGAGAGATTGGCCATTCCCGCCTGCTCACCAGCCCTGCCCCTGCTGCGGTTTGCCCTGTGTGTGTGGGGTGACTGGTGGGGGTGGGGGCCTTGGCCTGGCAGCACCCGCCACCACCCCTGGTTCACCATTTGCCATTGGATGATCAGAGCCTGCTGACTGGGGAAAGGGAATGAGAGGTGGTCAGTACACCTCATAGTGACTGGTCGAGTGGTCGTTCTGGTTGTTCTGCTGTTAGGGTCAATTTGCATATTAACCTTTTTTTAAATAGGAATAGAGGCCCAGTGCATGGGTGGGGGCCAGCCGGCCTGCCCTAATGGGGGCCCCAGATCAGGGTAGGGTCCCCAATGGGGGGCTGGGCCAGCTGAGGAGAGGGGCTGCAGGCAATTTGTAGGCTGGCCACACACCTGATTGGGGTGGGGATCCCCGCTGGGCGGCAGGGCTGGCCGGGGTGAGGGGCCACAATCATTCTGGTCTCCGGACATTCTGGTCATTCTGCTGTTTTGGTCACTGGGCTTTTATTATATAGGATTAACTAGAGGGCCAGTGCACAAGATTTATGCACTCAGGGTGGGTGGGGTTCTTCAGCCCAGCCTGTGTCCTCTCACACTCCAGGAGCCCTCGAGGGATGTCCAACTGATGGCTTAGGCCCACTCCCTGGACATCCTTAGCACTGCTGCCTCCTCTGCTATGCTCGTCAGCTGTGATCCAGGCTCCTGCATTGAGTGTCTGCCCCCTGGTGGTCAGTGCGTGACATAGTGACAGGTTGTTCTACCATTCAGTTGATTTGCATATTAGCCTTTTATTATTTAAGATTATGGTATTATTTTCCATATGAAAAACTATAAACCTATATTTACTGTACTCTGTAAATTATGTAATAATTTATTTATGTAAACATTGTTAGGGATTTTTCTGAAGTAGTTACTGAAACTTATTTTTTTCTAAAAAGTTAAAATCATAGATTACCAGTTTCCTAAGGTTTATTCCTAACTGGAAACATTTGATTCTATGACTCTGCCTTATATACTATATCTACACATCAATTGAATCTCAAACTAGGGGAACATTGGGTGACTTAGTGCATATGAAATCTCTGAGTTAGACAGGTGCAGACGTTTGGGTCTGCCAAGGGTTTACTATCAGAGATAAATATGTAGCTAAGGTTTTAGTTCCAAGAGTTTCAGTCTCACTCTGCTTCTGGTTGAAATACTAGACTAGTTTCAGTGTAATTATGGCAATTTAATTCAGTTGAGAAAATGAGGAGAAAAATGAAACCCTATGCTTCTGGGAAAATAATTTATACAGGTTTCAGAGAGTATAGGATGAGGATCTTATGGTGAAGACAAATGTTCCCCTAAGGAGTTATGCTAAACATTTCCCAGTTTAAGAAGGAAGTGCAATTATCCATTTCCTCTGAGCATACTTTGTGTGCTATGGTTACTGCCAAGACAGCATTACTTACACTTGCTTATTTAGAAACCCCACCCCCAACACAGCACCTTTTAGGACAGTTCTGCACTATCTTTGTCCCTTCTTGTGGAGCCTTCTGAAAAGTAGTCCTGTTGTATCCTCTTGGCCAAGATTGTTGACAGAACAGAGTTACAAACAGACTAGTAAAATCTGCTCACCTTTTTGCTCCAGGAACATGACTTGGCTGCTGGTGGTGGTGGGACTTAGAGAGAGTGGAAGGAAGGGGGGAGAAAGAGAGAGACACATCTATTGGTTGCCTCTGGCATGTGACCCCTACAACTGAGGTACATGCCATTGACTATAATAAAACCCAGGACATTTCTGTTCACAGGATAATCTTTTATCCACTGAGCCAAAGCAGCTAGGGATGGATTGTTGGGATTTGGGGTTGGGGGTGTGTTGTAAAATTATATGAGTTCTTTATAAATTGTGAATATTAACCCCCATTAGGATGTATCATTGGTGAATATCTTCTTCCATTCAGTATGAATTTTTTGTTTTGTCAATTATTTTCTTTGCTGTGCAAAGCCTTTTTAGTTTGATGTAGCCTCATTTGCTTATTCTTGTTTCCCTTGCCCAAGGAGATATATTAAAAATATACTAAAATTGATGTCAAAGATTTCACAATTTATATATTCTTCCAGGAATTTTAGGGTTTTGTGTCTTACATTTAAGTCTTTAACCCATTTAAACTATATTTTTAATATGGTGTAAGAAAGTGGATTTTTTTTTCATGTATCTATCCAGTTATCCCAATACCATCTATTCAAAAGACTGTATTTATACAATTGCATTTTCTTACCTCCTTTGATATAGGCATGGGTTTATTTCTGGACTGTCTATTCTCTTTTACTGATCTATATGTCTGCTTTTATGCCAGTACAATGCAGTTTTGATTGCAATAGTCTTGTAGTACAGTTGAAAATCACATAGAGTGATAACCTCCTACTTTGTTCTTTCTCAAGATTTCTTTGGATATTTGGGGTCTTTTGTGGAACGATGTAAATTTTAGGAATACTTGCTCTAGTTCTGTGAAATACACCATTGGTATTTTCATAGGAATTGCATTTAGTCTATGGATTTCTTTGAGTAGTAGGGACATTTTAATGATGTTAATTAGTCCTATCCATGAGCATGGCATATACTTCCATTTATTTGTATCTTTTTCAATTTCTTTCTTTAGTGTCTTATAATTTTCCAAGTACAGATATTTTACCTCCTTGGTTAAATATATTCCCAAGTATATTATTATTTGTGATGTAAATGGTATTGTTTTCTTAATTAGTGAAGACCTCTTTAGCCAAGATACCCCTCCCAATTCTTAACCACCACACTTGGGTATGGGACCAGCCATTTCACATACCCCTTTACCAGTCTTGACATTTCTTATTCTTTTTATCCTCAGGTACAGGACTTCTGTTCAAATAGTCTTCAGGTGATTCTATAATTTAGTTGTTATATTGATGTAGTCATGGGAAGAAGTAAGCACAGTATTTACTTATGCTGCCAACTTGATGGCTTCAGTATTACAAGTAAGCACATGCAGGTTTGAGAAACACGATGGTAGAATCACTTTCCTAGTAAGAAAAACATGAACACATTTTTCTATTAACTTCTTGCATTATTTTTTTTTATCTCAGCATAAACAATAGTCCAAGTACTTATTATAATAATCAAATCCTGAAAGTGTGGTTATTTCTATATTTTACATAAAAGTATTTCCATTGGCTTTAGCCCATGAGCTGAGGGCAGGAGTCCAAGACTCAGAGAAGGAATATGAACTGCAACACTAGTTAATAAAGAGTAATTAGTCATCCAATGTGCAAAATCCTGAGAATGCTGGCATATGGATTTAGATCCCATAAGTGAAGTCAGAGAACTTGTCTCTAGAAAAAATAATCTTAAAAAAAAATAAACACTAATAGTTTGTGTTTTCTCAGCCAAACGTCCTCCAATAGTGAAATTGACCAGTTGATACAACTTATCCCAGAAAAACTTCTAATCATCTATAAGGTTCATCACTCTTAAATATCAATGGAGAGCCAAAAAGTCAACATTCATTTGAAAAAAAAAATCCTAAAATATGAGCAATGAAAATAAATAAAAATGAAAAGAACAGTGGGAAATTTTAGAAACCTAATATTTACTGGATTTCAAGAATAAGCGAAATAAGCTAATGAAATAAGAAGATAAGTTTACAAAAGTAGAATGCACAGAAAAAAACAACTCTTAAAAAAGTAAAACTATAAACATGAGATTCAAACATATATGAAAAAATAAAGCAGAAGAAATGTACTTAAAAAATAAGAATACAAAGAAAGGGAAATTGTACATAAAATTTTAGGGAATTAAAGGTCATTTTAAAAAGCCAGCATCCATATAGTAAGAATCCCAAAACAAAGAAACAAATAAAAACAAACAGAGAAAATGGATGGAGCATAAACTATCTAAAAATATTCAAGTAGATGTCTTAGAATCAAAGGACTTATCATCTCCAAGTGTCATGGACTAAATTGTGTACCTTCCCCCACCAAAATGCTTATGTGGTAGCTTTAACCCACTATACCTCAGAATATGTTTTTAAGAGGTGATTAAGTTAAAATGAGGTCATTGGTGTTGGCCCTAATTCAATCTAACTGGTGTCCTTATAAGCTGAGGAAATTTGGACACAAAGAGACACCAGGTGCACACTTGCATAGAGAAATGAACATAGGAGACCACATTGAGAAGGTGGAGAGAGGCCTCAGAAGAAAACAAACCTGTTAACACCTTGATGTTGGAGTTCTGGCTTCTAGAATTGTGAGAAAATAATTGTGGTGTTTTGTTATGATAGCTGTAACAAATGAATATATCAAGGGATGAAGAAAAATCCTCGCCAAAGCATGTCAGAATGAAATTTCAAAACACCAAGTTCAAATAAAGAGTCACAAAGGCTTCCTGAGAAACAGATCTCACAAAATAGCAAGCATCTGAACTGCATTATACTTCAGAAAAGCAACCCTGGGAACCAGAAGGCAATTTAGTAATGCCTTAACAATTCTAAGGGAATTTAATTTTTTAAATTAGACTTCTATATCCAGCCATCGTATCAATTAAGGATGGTAGAAAGAAATTTGTAGCAATGCGAAGTCTCCAAGTGTATACCTATCATCCAGTTTTTCTCAAGAGCTTGTTGAAAGATATATTCCACCAAAATAGATGAGGTAATGAAGGAAGAAGGAGGCATGGATTTAAGAACACTAGAGAATTTACTCAGGAGGAAGGTGAAGGGAATTCTGGAGGTGACGGTGAAGGGCTCAGAGAAAACCAGGGCTTACTTGATAGAAGGCTCCAATAAAGTGAGATGCCCAGAAGTGAAACTAAAATGAAAATTAAAGTTTAAAAAAATACATACTATTTAGGGAAGAAGCTTTATACTTCTGAGTAGGAACGTGAATTCATGATAGGGGTTCAGAAAACTAAACAATGAAAAATTAGGCAATCCTTACCTTCAGTAAAAATAAAAATGTTGCATAAGAAAGAAAATGAAATTTTTATATACTAAAGGGCCCAATTGAGAATAATAATTACATAGAGATAATATATGCATGGGATAATAACTATAATGTACTAATTGTACTGGGAGGGCGGGGACAAGGCAAATGCATGTGGTGGGAAGTGCTGGTGAGGTATGGTAACCTCAATTAATCTCAATTTGGACTGGATGTATTATCTGAGTATTTCTGCTTGTTGTCATAGCCAACTCCCACCTTCTGGCCCAGTTCTCCATGACTTTGGCCTTGTCAGCAGAATCAGTATTGGGTTTCCAATAGTTACTTGCCCTTGTATCATCATCTAGTATCATTGGTTACTCTTTCAGATAAAATGATTCTTGTACATTCTTTTTGCATTGGAAATTGGACTAGTTTCTTGGTTTTCTGTTTCCAGGCAGGAACCCAGGAACAAGACAGAAATTTATTTATTAGAACTAGTGCCCTGAATTAGAAGACAGAACATGCCTCTTTATCACACTTCTGAATAGGACTCTTAAAATGCCCCTGGCTAAAAACAAATTAATAGTTGGATGAACTAGGTCCATCTTATTGTTGCACTCCAATTACATGAACTCTCAGCAATGGCTTGCTCTTGGCATTTGAAATGAGGATTTGCTCATGAACTCTATTGCTGGTTGGAGTTTACCTATATCCTTCCTTCCTTCCTTCCTTCCTTCCTTCCTTCCTTCCTTCCTTCCTTCCTTCCTTCCTTCCTTCCTTCCTTCTATACATCCAATATTTTATGATTTATGCAACACACAGTGCCAGTTTATTTGTTGCCAGGCCTCACTGAAAACATCCTTCTTTAAAGAGGATTTGCAAAATCTCTGCCTCTATAAGCCCTGCCTGGACACCCAATAGCCAGCTCTTTGCTGATTTGACTGCCTGGACTGAGTACTGCCACTTCCTATCATCACTATTTTTAACTTCTCTCACATAAACCGCTTATTTAAGTCATGCTGGATTTAGGATAACTTCCTTAAACCAAGTATAGTATAATATTGACTGCCTAAAAACAAACAGGAAAGCTTTAAAAATTGTCTTGAAGTTTAATCAAATTCCAAAAATCTTTGTGTTTAGTTTTTATTGGTCTTCTCAGACATAGTCCACTATGAAAATATACTGTACTAGCAAGTAAGAGGAGCAAAGAAATGTCTAAAGCTTTGGACAATAACAACTGGCAGGTTTAATATTTTAGGATAATGTTTCCAAGTACTACTTTTTATCACTACTGAGAAACTAGCATTCAGGCATGGACTGAAAAGGTTTTTGGCAATTGAGCTCTTGAATAAAGAAAGTAAATGGATTTCTCAGTGGGGTAATAAGAGACACATCGTTGGCTTCTTTTTAGATCTTGTAAGTACATTAATGAGTCTTTTTCTTCAGTTCTTATGAATATAAAACTCTGGTTGGCTTGCATATACTTCTGTGTTTCTCTACTTCAGCTGGAAGTTTACTGGGAAAGGACACAGAATGGCCCTTCTGCTCTATAGGCCGTTAGGGATAGGTGACCCCAGATTGTACACAGATGCTCTGTAATAAACACTCCTGACATTTACAGGATCATTTATTTTTTTTAGTCCCTCAAACATATTTTATTTTCATAAAATATGAATATAAGTAAAATTATGATATATGTATTATAATTTTCAACTTTCACTGAAGCTTCTACTAAATGACAAATGCTTGCTTTCTAGAGTAATAGTGCCTCTAAAATATCAAAGAGAAAAAGGCATTTTGACATGTGGGAGCTAAAAGTTTGCCTACATGTACTATTAGAGGTTGTAAAAGCTAAAATTCAATTTTACTACTTCCCTAATGGTCATGTATCCCAATCCTGGCTAATGAAACAGTTCTGCTGCTTTAGCTGCTTCTTTTATGCCTGGCCCTTCTGCATGATGTCTGGAGGTCCAGCTGCCATGCTAAAGATGGCAGAACAGGAGGAGAGGAGACTGGTTTCTACCTTTCTACCACTGAGCAGGTAGTGATAGCCTACATTTCGCCTAGAAACTTATCTTTTTAATAGCTGCTATTAGAAGGAATATTTGTGTCTCCCTCAAATTCACATGTTGAAACCTAATCCCCAACGTAATAATGTTAGAAGGTGAAGTCATTGTTAACAGACTGAATGAGTCCATTTGCCTGTGCGCATCAAAGCCCAATAAAACACACACACCAGTTTGCAACCAAGAAAGAGTGGATTTATTAATTGAGGAGAGGGCACCATGCTCAGTCACAGGCCAGCTGATGCTCAAAGACTTGGGTCCCCAACGGCTTCCAGGGGATGCATTATATGGGGGGGGGGGGGGAATCCTGAATCACGGTGACTAATGCAGTTAGGATTGTGTTCTCTACTGACTGGCTGGTGCTGGGGTAGGCTTACTTGACCATTGCATCTGGTCCTGATGTCATCCATGGAGTTTTTCTGTCTGATTCTGAGAGGATTTCTTCAGTAGGATAGTTCTGCTTTCCTGGGTCAGGAGCTAAAATACACCTGAGGCTAAAATGTTAGTTTTACTTTAGTTTGACTGAAAACTCTGTCTCTGTAGTCAATAGACTGGAGACCTTGTTCCTAAGATTATTGGATGCTGACCAGAACCTCAATGTCCCGAGGACTTCATTGTTAAGCAAGGGAGAGGGAGGTGGGTGCATCAGACTGCTTGAAGAGGCCAGTTTGAGTCCAAGGAAAAAATAAATAAAAAGAAAAGGCCAGATTAAAGAAAATAAAGGTTTTTGCTTGGTAATACCATCATGAATGGGATTAGTGCCCTTATAAAGGAGACCTCAAAGGGCTCTCTTGCCCTTTTTGCCATTTGAGAACATAGTAAAAGACACCAAATCTGCCAGCATCTAAATCTTGAACTTCTCTGTCTCCAGAACTGTGAGAAGTTTTTTTATTGCTTATAAGTCACCCAGACTGTGATCTTTTGTTCCAGCAGCCTCAGTGCACCATAGCAATAGCTGCAGAACATTGTCTATACATGCAAACATAGAAGTTAACACAAAGTCAGGGCTTGCTTTTCAAAGCACATGGGAAAGTGATATCACCTTTACAGACCTGTAAGTTGAAATTAGTCCAAGTTCCCTTGACATTTTATATTTGAGGGGAAATTCTCTCATACTGGATAAAAGCCTTGACTTGCCCCCCTGTTTACTCTGATTTCTACCACTATGCAAAGTTATCATTTCAGGATAATTTTAGGGTGAGAAGGAATATTTTTTATGGAACTATTCTAGAAAAAAATCAAGGGCATGCATGTATGTGGATTCTCAAAGTTAGGACAAAAGAGACAAAATTAGATTATATAACTATATTAATACATATACATGGAGTTTTACTGCTATTTAGTTATTACTGCTATGTAGGTAAGCATCACTTTCTCTATAAAAATTTAGTTTAGGGCTTAAGCTCATCACATAAGATGATGTTCATTCTGCTGCAGACCAAGCAGCATAGATTCCCTGAGCCAAGGTGTTTAAGCAGATGTTTATTGGAGAGGATCACGTAGAGCAGGATTTCTCCCCCTCTGCCTGTATTATTTCCTGATGAGGTATCATCTCTCATTAGCAGCTGCTTAAGGAGAAGATATTTGCAGTAAAAGAAATGGACAAGTGAGGGCTGAGGGATTGGAAGGAAAAATCTCATCTGCTCATAAACCGTACACTAATTTTTACCTCTAGAAATGTGAATGCATACACTGAAATACTAAGTGACTGCTTTTGAGAACACATATACAGAGAAAGCAAGTGAAATGAGAATGACTAGGGAGAAGATCCTGTGCTTATGTCCTTTTGTAAGTCAGGGCATGACTATGTGAATTAGTATTGACACAGGGAACAGGCACTTGTACTCTTGTGGGTTAAAGTTCCGATGAGCACTAATGAGCATGCCTTCTAGCACTTCCTCATTAAACTCCAATTCTTTTCTCCCAGCTTCTGAACTCTTTCCATTACAAACTCCCGGTTCAATTAATATTAAAATATTCAGGAATCACTATTTTCAGAAAAAGTCAGCAAACTGCATCATCTTTAGTGCTTTTAATAATACATTGCACAGTGACCTCCCTTCACAAATAATTCATTTACCAACTAGAATGCCACATTCTGAAACTAGCTATGTAACCTTAAGAAATCTTACACAAAGACATTGCAAACAAGAGAAAGCTTTCTGAAAAGCTGTCCCAGTTAATGTCCATGAGCTATCCTTTCTGAGCCAATGCAGAAGGAAGCATGCATTAAATAAAGACTTTCACCCAGCTCTGAAAATGATAAACCATGAGGAATTCAATTATAGGGAATGAAAACAACTAACATGTATAGAGCATTACAGAGTTTAGAACAGCTTGCACATACACTGCCCCCTATGAAATAATTACTCTAATAATTGTTTTGTCAGATAGCTACAAAACAGGATTCCTCAGCATGTTTTACTTCTTGTCAGAGTAAAGAAACAATGAAACAATGATTTTGTGACACTTGGTCAGATTCCAAACTGCAGGGGAAGACAGCAGATTTTGTAAGATCCTGTTTCATTGTTAAAAGAAAATGGAACCCATTACTTGCTATCCAGGCACCCCATTTATACCTTTTCAGCAGTGTCAGTGGAAGTCACCTATAAAGGATCTAAACAGCAATTAAGTTTCTGAACTTTTTTTGCACCCCAGTTACTGACACTCTACGTCATCTCATCTAAATTAAGAGCTGTCTAAAAGATTCCCCCAAAATTTTTAGACTTATCAGTTGGGGGATCTCTGGCATGTAAACAGGATTAAATCTTAAAACCAATCTTACAGATTAAAAACTAAAAGTTATCCCTGGCCCTGCCAGTGTGGCTCAGTTGGTTGAGTATCGTCCCATGCACCCAGAGGTCATAGGTTGGATTCCCAATCAGGACATATGCCAGGGTCATGGGCTCAATCCTCGGTAAGGGGCTTGTAGGATGCAGCCAACTGATGTTTTACTTTCACATCAATGTTTCTCTCCTTCTCACTTTCTCTTGCTCTAAAAGTCAATAAAAAAATATTGCAAAAAATTAAAAGGTAGCTCAAGGAGTACAGAACTAAATGCGGTCTAGATCCATTGTGGTGGGTGTAAGTGTGGTAGAGAATGGTTTATGGAGTTGAGAAAATGTTGAGGCAAGAAGAGAAGTGGGAGAGCCATGAGCTAAAGGCTTGCTTTTCAGATTAGATTTTCAACCTCTGCCCTCAGAGCCATTCCAGAAGAGAACCTGAATATTTACTACAATATTTTCTACTCTGTTGTTTTGCTTCTTGTGTAGGGAAAAAAAGAGGATACAGGAAAACAACCTTAATCCCAAAAATACAACAGAATTAACCTACTTTATCATGTAAATATGTCTTAATCTCATTGTTTTGTCTCCAGAAAAGAAACCCCTGTCAACTGTCTCTTCATTTGTCCTTTCCCTTGAGTTAAAATGAGGTACTTTCTATCTCCTGGGTGGGGATGGGGGGGATTATATAGTTAATAGAGAGCAATGGAGATCATGTTGAATTAGGGAGTAGATATTTCAAACTTTTATGTCTATTGACCCGATAGTCTATAAGTGGTTATTTATTCTTTCAACAAATATTATTTGAGTACCTACTATATGTCAAGTACTATTTCTAAACTTGTTAGATTACAACAGTGAATACAACAGACAAAAATCCTGGCCCTTGTGTAAATTACATTTTAGGGCCACAGTAGTATCCATAGTAACATGCAGAATGTTGTTGTGATACTACGGGTTTCTCTATAAAACACGAGGAAAAATATAGTAACTGACTTTTACATCTATTCTTAGAAAACATTAATTTATGATAGCTATTGTGTATTTTTTAAATTTTTTGAAATTTTAATAAGCACTTAATTCATATTTGTAAATCAAACACTGTGTGTATTTAGTCTTAATACTTTCAGAATAAACTATTTAAAAATATAACAGTTATATTCAGTATTCAGTAATTTCAAGGATAGCATTAATAGATTCAAATCCTTAAAGACAAAAATACATAAATGGTTAACAACTCTTAGAGTCAATATTATCTTACAAAAACTTGAGAAAATTTAATTTTTTTCACAAAAAAGGTTGAGTTGTTTCCTTAATGTCTTTTAAATTCTATTTATATATATTATATTTAATATTCTAATAAATGTATTTAAATGAACATTTTATTTTTCTATTTCAAGTGTAGTGTTTTGAAATATAAATTCTTATATTTTGTTATTAGTATAGATGTTACCATAGCAGAAACATGTGTGGGTAGAAGCTTTCAAAATCTGTTAGCTTGGGGAGTATAATAGAAAGATCCAGAGAATTCCCCAGTATGATCTTAATACCTGTCACATCTGAAAGAATATTTGTTAAAGTAGTATGTTTGGGAAGACTCAGTTAAAAATACTCTGGATAAATAACATTGGAAATGCAATGGATAAAATGCAAGCCTTGAGTGTCAAGAACCCATGCTGTCTTTGCTCTAGTACTATCATAAAAATATAAAAAAAGAGGACCCCAAGGCAGAAAGAACCACCTGAAAATAATATCACTGAATTTCTTGAGAGGGGGATGGAGGGAGGAATATGTGTCCATGACCTTTTTAGTGTTGGGATCATGGGGATATTTTAAAACAAAATATTCACGCTTAAGTAAAAGCAACTAAAAAAGTTAACAAAAGAATTAATGAATTTATTAGATATAGATCCTTTTGTTGTTGTTGTTGTTTTGTTTTGTTTCTCTCGAGTAATATCTGGCTTTAAGCCCAGAAAAAATAATCTAGTTTCCAAATCCTGTTACACTTAGGATGTCCTCATGATCTTAGGTAACATTAATTGAAATCTCTGCATTAGCTTCTATGAAGTCAGAAGCCCAGGAGCAAATGGGGGAGTGGAGCTATCTGAACCAAGTCCATTTTTGCAAGACAGATCCTAACTTGGCTCAATGTCTGCTGTTTTTAGTTCATAAGAAAACATATGGGGAAAGAAAGGGGAAATCATTATATGTACATTTAGACTTATAATACCTTAGAAAATGTAGAGTTGTAACATAATGTTTAGCATAAACATTATTATCAGTGAACATATATAGAGAAAAATAACAGCTTTGCTTAATATCACATAAACAAAAATATGGCTAACACATTTCCCAAAACCACAAGCCGAAAACATGGTTGCAGGATTCATTTAATAAAATGTAAGTGTCTAGGCTTTAAGTCAGGATTACATTATTAATAGAACCCCATTCTTAGTGAACTCAAAATCTAGTAGGAGAAACATATAAATACCATACAAAATATTATAAGATGAGAAATACACAAAGGTTACTCTACTTAGGTAACAGTTATGAGATTAGGGAAGAGAAATAAGGAAGAAATGGGCATTCTAAAGAACATAAAATGTACAAAGGAAGTCCATTCTGGGTCTTTCTCATAGAGCCTCTTGTATCCAAGAACAGAAACACAAACTCTTCTATAAGAGATGTCATGCTCATTTTGGATCTTAAGCAAGAGTAATCCTAATTTACTCCCCCCTCCCCTCCCCACACACACATATAAGTAGGGAAGTGGAAAAGGGACTAGTATTTAACCCATGGATTCAAAATTAGGTTTATCACTTTGTTATAGAAACTCATCAGGTCTCAGTTTTACCATCTGTAAAATAGGGATAAACACTTTATAGGGTTAATGTGAGAATTAAATGAGATGTTTATGCAAAGTATCTGGCAGTTTTGAGGAAAGATGTTTAATATAAAAATATAGATAGAACTATAAGCTGGATATAGGTGGTAAAGCTGACGGAAAAGAAGGAAGAGAAAAAAAGATGTGATGAGAGAAAAACAGAGTGTAGAGACGTAAAAGATGGGGCAGGATAATAGGGCTCAACAAAAGAAATTGGAGTAGTGGAGTCTACAAAGCCAGAGGGAAAGTTGAGAAATACAATTTAGTGGATAGCCAGATAGTCAAGACTCCATTCAAGAACTCAGCCTACGAATGTCCAGGCACATTTCATATCTCCCTTTCTAGTTGAATGACTCCCATGGTGGGAATAAATACCTTCTAGGTGCACATAATTAATGAGTTATGCCCCTGGGAATCTGTTTTATATTAGGCTGTATAATCTCCTGGTAGTGTTTACTGTAACACTTGGAAGTCTTTTATAATTGCCCCCAGGGTGAAAGCTAGCATGGCCATAGGGGCAGACAACCTAATGCTTGTCATCTACCTAAGATGTAGAGTGCTGGGTGCACATGTGGGCCCACCAGAAAGAAAATGCTGTTACAGTTACTGGACCTTCCTCCCTCCTGGGACCTACAGCAGCTGGGATACCCAGATTGAATGCCTTCAATATGGCCTCTCAGATGGCTGGCAAGCCTTATCCAGCTGTGTTTGGATAATTGAGTCTAGCATGGTGTGACACCAGAGATTCAGCTGCCTTCTTTTTCAGCCCCTGTGCCTTCCTTAATGTATAGCTCCTATTCTCATGGCCTCATAGTTTAAAATGCCTGCTGAAGTTCCAACATCACAGCCATATCCCAGGCACAAAAAAAGAGGAATGGCTAAATGCATCAAACCTCCTTTCTAAGTCTAGACCCTTTGAGGAGCTATTCTGAATACAATTATAGCTCCTGAATGCAATTGAAAAAGGAGGAAATATATGTTGGGTAATCAATTAAGAAATTCTCATCCAGGAAGCCAAAGAATGTATTTCTTCAGGGAATGCCAAAATCAGATTTACATTTTATAAAGATCCTCTGGAGGAAATGTGGAGGAAGTTGAAATTGGAGGCAAAAATGCTATGCTATTAAAATAATCTTGGCCTGAGTTGATGATACATTGAAAGGAAGTTGGCAATGGAGGCAGGAAGAAGTGACAAATGTGCCAGCCATCTATGGCTAAAATACACAGGATTTGGTAATTGAAAGGGCAAAGCAAATAGGAGGGGAAAATCCAGCTAATGACCAGGTTATTTGCTTAAGAAATATGGTGGTTCTTAGTGCCATTAATGAAATTAGGTAGAACCAGACAGGTCAAGGGGGGAAGGTCAAGTTTTAAAGATCTGGAAAAGTTAAGTGACAATTTTTAGAATTTGGTTGTATCTATGGGCCTGGATCTCAGGATAGAGTGGGAGTTAGAGGCAGATTTGAGGCATTAGCATACAGCGGTGTTTGAGAAGGGAGCAGTTAAGTTCTCTCAGGAAGGCACAGCCTAAGAAGAACAAGGAAACACACAGTTCATACAGCCCTAATTCATACGCAACCTATGGAAAGAAAGACATTTAAGTCTAAATTTTAATTGACTAGAAAGAGAAGACTATATGATACTTATCATGGGGGGGTGGGGAGGGGAAGAACCAGCCACAATAGAGAGTTTTCGGCCAGTGTCATCACTGCATAGCAAGGGGAACTTGAGTGCCCTGCGGAGCTCAACTACATGCCTTTTCCACTGTCTGTAAGGCAAATTCTGAATAACTCCTGTTCTCTCCATCATCAAAAGCTAATTTATATGTGACAGAGAACATGCAAGGCATTCAGGTCACTGTGGAGAACGAGATAGACAAGGTCCTGCCATCACAGACTGCACAGGAGAAAACCATTTTTTTTAAAGACATTATCAAGGCGTCAAGAGGTAAGAGAAGCACATGGGCTTCTTTAACCTCTGTGAAGACACAGGGATAGACATAGTGCCCCTGGCCTTGAGTTACCTCTCTGCCTTGTCTATAATAATAAAAGGGTAATATGCTAATTTGACCAGACGTCTTCTGGACATCCTTCCGGAGGAAGCTGAGCCACAGGGAAGCCAGCTGGGTCCTGGGTGCCGGAGGGAAGCTGGTGCCGGCAGCCGGGAGAAGGAAGGCCTACTCTTGCACAAGTTTTTATGCATCAGGTCTCTAGTGTCATTATAACAATCAAAACAGAATGCTATATGCATCTTCCTTTGCAAGTTTCATTGTATTTTGCATGCACAGCCAGATTGATGCTTTTGGAGCTTATAGCATGATGTATTCCTCTTCTGCTCAAAAGACCTCACTGATAGTAAAAAGCCAAAGTCCTTAATAACCTACATTGTCTGCCCCCTTTCACACTGACTTTATCTCCTGCTTCTCTTTCCTTTGTTTACACTAATCTATTCACACTGGCCTCTTCCACTGAAACCCACAGCAAGAGAAAGTTTGGCCTGATCCATAACTTTATTCTAAAATTTGGCTCTGCTGAGAGGTCTCTTTCTCCAGATATCACTTCCTTCAGGACTTTGTACAAATCTTACCTTCTCAATGTGGACTTCCTGACTGGCCTATTTAATACTGTATACTTGGTCACTTTTGCCCCACATTCTAATCCCATTTCACCCACTTTAATTTTTCTAAAGCACTTTTTACCATGTAATATGTTATCAACTTGTTTCTCACTTTTCTACCCTTTCCACCACTAAAATATAAGTCCCACAAGGAAAAGAATACTTGCCTCTCTTATAAACCATTGTATCCAAGCACCTAGAACAGTAGCTGGCACCTCATAATTAGGTGCTCAATAAATATCTATTGAATTATAGGACAGGGGTCTTCCCATGACACGGAGCTCCTTGAGAGCTGACACTCCATTTCCCTGTCTTTGTGTCCCGAGGACCTGCCACAGTTCCTGGTATCTACTAGACTTCCAAAACAATGGTTACAGAATAAATGAATAAGCAAATAAATAATAAAGGAATGATTATCACTTTAGCCCAGAGTAGTTTTGCTGTGTGCACATAGATGTTTGGAATATGTGAAAACTTAATTTTTATGAAGTGTCAGGAGTCAAGATGGAAAATATCAGAGTTCTAAATTTGTATATCATTAAGAACAGGTGGTAAAGCAAATTTCTTTAAGGATATGGTGCCATTTCTACACGTGAGTGAGTTTCAGGATTGAAAAGGCAGTTGCGTGAATAGAGTAAAAAGTGCACGAAAGCCTGTTGTAGTCACTGTGCTGTATGTCAGAGCACCAGACATTTCCATGTTATAATCGGAAGTTTGTACCATTTGACCAACATCTCTCCATTTTCACAAACCCATAACCACTGGCAACAGCAGTCCTACTCTCTGTGTCTGTAAGCTCAGCTTTTTTTAGATTCCACATTTAAATGAGGTTATAGAATATTTGTCTTTCTCTGACTTATTTCACTTATCACTGTGCTCTTAAGATCCATCTATGTTGTCACAAATGGCAGGATTCCTTCTTTATTCATTCGCCTGTAGGTGGACACTTAGGATTTGATTTGTTTTGTTTTTATATCTCAGCTATTTTGAGTTTCTCTGCAGTGGACCTCAGAGTGCAGATATATCTTGAAGATTCTGATTTCACTTTCTTTGGGTATGTACCTAGAAGTGATTGCTGGATTATATGGTAGTTCTACTTTTAATTTTTAATTGAAGAAACTCCATACTGCTTTCAATAGTGGGTCTCACCAATTTATATGTGACCAACAGTACACAAGGATTCGCTTTATTCCATATCCTCACAAGGACTTGTTATCTCTCGTCTTCTTGATGATAGCCATTTTGATAGCCATGTGAGGTGATATCTCATTCTGGTTTTGATTTGCATTTCCCATATGATTAGCGATGTTGAGCATCTTTTCATACACCTGTTAGCCATTTGTTAACTTGGGAAAAGTATCTATTCAGGTCCTCTGCCAATTTTTAAATTAGATTGGGGATTTTTTGTTTGCTTGCTTGCTATTGAGTTACAGTTTGAATATTTGCCCTTCCTTAGGTAGATTTTTGTAAATATTTGCTCCATCTCATAAGTTGCCTTTTCATTTTTGTTGTTTCTTTTGTTGAGCAAAAACTGTTTCGTTTGGTATAGATCCACTTATTTCTGCTTTTGTTCCCTGTGCTTTTGGTGTCATGTCAAATAACTTATTGCCAAGACCAATGTCACACAGCTTTTTTTTTCCTTCCAGGAATTTATGGTTCTAGGCCTTATGGTGACTTAACAATACTTAACAATACTGAATTATATACTTGAAAGTTTTGAAGAGGGTAGATCTTAAATATTCTTACCATACAAAAAAGATAAATTATATAAAGTGTGAGAAGTGTTAACCAACCCTATTGTGCTAATTTGCAAGTGTTGTGCACCTTGAACTTACACAATGTTACATGTCAATTATATTGCAATCAAGCTGGGAAAAAAAAACCCAATTGTATCAGACAATAGAGCCATTTTATAAGAATAAAGGGTTAAATAAATGTACCTGGATAAAAATGCTAAATGTATACAGTATACTAACAAAAGAGGCAAATGGATCTGCAGAGCTGAAAGAAATGGTTAGGAAAACATATTGGCAATTTAGAAAATCTATTTTTTAAACTATAGAAATAAATAAAAACAGGAAAACTGGAATATTTGGAGCAAGAGAAAATTCTATTTGGAAAGGGTTTTGTTTTTTTTATTATTCTTGGAGTAAGATAGACACTTAATTGTCAGTTCAACAGGCCATAAACAATGGACTACAGTCTCTATATAAAATAAGATTTTTGAATAGAAGTTAGTAAGAGCAAGATTTTTAACAATGGCATTCCATTTGTTAAATAATAGAATGAAGAGATTTTTAAGTGGGGCAAAAAAAAAAAAACAAACAAACCATAAACCAGAAAATTATTTAAAGATATTTTTTAAGACATAGGTAAAAAAATAAATTGGAAAGAAAGGTAAACCTGTATAGAAAACCTAATATATAATAGACCTTCCATAATGTATAAAGAGCAGTGGTCCATTTCAGGGGGATGAGCAAACTTGAGAAACTGTCCATAAAGGAGAAGTTATTTATAGGAGAACTTCCAGAAAAAAAATTAATGAGGAGAAAGGTCAAGGACTTCATCTATTGCTAGGATACCATTTTGAAGAAGCCAGAGCTCATGTGATGGGCAGTATTTTCAAGGGGACAAGTGTTTTTAGATTCAGCAAGAGTCAAGAGCTTCATAAGTAAAGACTTTTTTCCTTTTAATTTTATTGCTAACAAAAGAAAAAAGAAATAAGAAAAAATAGCAAGCAAATAATAATATATGGTGTCATATTTTTTTCTTTCTCTCATTCTCTTTCTTTTTTCTCAAGAAAGAGAAAATATTACAAGCTGGAAACATTTTACAATATTTATGTTAACATTACTATGTTCCAGGTATTTGCTGTGTGCTTGGAATAATAGCAATCAACAAGGTACATATAGAGTCATTATGTGTATCACCTATGTGTGCCTTATTGCAGGATTTCTTGTCCATAGTGGCACAGTTACTGTGTCTATAAGTATATTTTCACTCAGGAATTGAAGCTGGGTACTTTGAGCTTATCAGAGTATTGTGAGAGAGCCACAATATTGCTCTCTCTTGTTTTTCTCTTTTTTGAAAGGTACAAATATTAAATATGGCATCTCCCTGCCAAGTTATCCAAGGAGATGCTTTACTTTTGCATATGTTACCCTTTTCTAGCCCCAGTGCTTCCTGTGCACTATCCAACTATGCAGTCTTTTGATAGGTCAGGATCCTATTCCTGGTGTGAATTTCTGTGTCAGTCCGGAGAGGATAAGCTACTCTGCAATTACCAAGAACTTAAATATCTCAAAACTACAAAGTTTATTTCTAGCCCATACTGCCTGTTTGCCAGGAGGTAAGGAGGCTCTAGGCATTCCAGTAACTTAAAATATCAGGCTGACAGAGTCTGTATCTTACACCTGCTACTTGCATACATATTTTATTGGTCAACGCAAGTTATATTTTCATCCCAGAATTCAAGAGCATGTGAATGTATAGTCTCACTTCAGGAGGAGTGTATCCAATATATCTTCTAAAATTAACACAGTCTACTACATCTACTCTCCTCCACAGCAGGCTGCAGCACATGCTAACCTTGTCTCTCCAATTATTTGCTCCATACATCACTTCCTAATAACTTGTTTGGCCCCTCAGTTTCAATAATTTATTAATTTTTCCTCTCTGTTTTACTAGACTGAGGTTATTGGTAGACTCTCATTAATACGCGTTTCCCCAACTTTACTTTCCTCTCCAGCTTCATCCCTTATCAGCCTCTGCTCCTTCAGTTTACACTTGCCAAACAAGTTCTGACTCTTGCCTCCTTCCTTCCCAGAATAGGACCATAAGTATCAAGGCATAGACCATGCTGTGTATTTTGCCAGGTCCTAGTTCACATTTATCGTCCTGATCACAAAGGAAGACTAGGTTTTTCAGCTTTGATGCTTATGATTGTATTGAGGCTGTATGATGGAGTTCTGGCAAATGACACATTTGCAGGACATACAGTACTTGGTACCTCGGTCTAAAGCCTCCTATATACAGCATCTCCTCCATTTCTGTGGTGACTCCAGAGAACAAGTACTTAAGGAGGTAGCGCCTTAGAATAGAAGGCCCTTGATTCTTGTGTTATATTATGAGAATAGATTGCAAGGAGAGCCATTAAGGCTGCACTGGGCACAACATAAACAATACACTAATGCAGTCTCCACTCACTGGGACTGTAGTTCATTTGTTACCACAATACATTCCCCTCATTATGACTAATACAAATGTGAAACTCAATCAAGAGATAAAACATGGTTGAAATGATAATACAAAAAAGAAGGGGAGCCTTTTGCTTAGTTGAATTAAAATTAAAATAAATTTTATAAAATTTAAATTTTTAAGTATAAAACTGATGACATATGAAGATATCCATTTCACAAAGGAAAACAGTGTTAAACATAAGATGTTAGTTTCAGGGAAACTAATATTTGAATGAAATGTGGAGTCACTAAAGTTATATTCCCTTATAAAAATAAAATATCTAACATTCTGAATAATTTCATCTTATACAGAGGTACTTAATATGTATAGACTTTGCCCTGGTTTCAAATTATTCAAAAAAAAAAAAGGGAATGATTTCCTGAGCCTAGCTGATCACTGATATCACAGAATTATTCTCCCAGCCAATTATCCTTTAGGTCCTATCAAAAATCCATTATGTGTAGTTAATATTAAAACTAAATCCAATTTCAAAGAATATATGATAGTCTCTCAAACAAATTATAGACAATTGTTGAGCTTGACTCAATTTAGACTGAGTTCAAGACCATCTTTAGTCTCACTCTGAACTGTATAGTCTTAATGATCTCACTTCACGTAACCTCACCATTCACAGTCTTTCCTTTTGCATGTCTCCTGCACCCCAGCGCTACTTCTACCTAAAGCTCATTACAATTACCATTTGGAGTCTCTCTTCCATTTAAGAACATTCTTTTATCCAAGTAGCTATACCAATTTTCACTTAAAAATGATTTGTTCCCTCTTCATGCCTTTCAATTCTAAATGTTGCTTTCATCATGCTGAAAATCATCTTTCTAGGATCATGTCTGGCCCACTTCCAGACAAATACTATATCTAAATCAATAACATCACAGTTTCACAGTTGAGTGTTGGAATTTACCTAATGATAACAACCTATCTATCACTCAGACTGTGAGGTTTACCATTTTCTTCTAACATGCCCAGGATGAGAACCTCACCGCTTTTGAAAGAAACCTACTCTATGATTGACAAGCCATGCTGATTTATATTAAGCTGAAATGTTCCTATTTAATGTTTCCACCAGATGATCCAAAATCTAACTTTGGGAACAAAGAAAATAACTCTATTTCCTGTTTTACAAAATATACTTTAAAATATTTTCAAGAAAGCTTTTCTGTCACTTTTCTCCAAGCATTTTTTCCTATGTGGTAAACAAGTAGACATTCGGCAATGCATGGTTTGTTTGTTTCTATTATTCATTCTGTAAATGGAATGAATGTCATTTGCATTATCATTAATGTTGCTCAATGTCACCTCTAAATGATAATGAAAGTAATGAAGATTTTAGTAGGAGAATAATTATATAATGGAGCTAAATTTTCTTGAGCATTTCTAGGTTTTAATTGTGCTACATGTATAATTTATAGCCCTCAGAATGTTCTGTTGTAGATAAAATGTTGTCCCCAAGATGTATAGGTTGAAATTTTAACCCCAAATGGGACTGCATTTGGGTGTAGGATCATTAAGGAGATAATTAAGATTAAAGGGAGGTCATAAAGGTAGGGTCCCAATCCAACAGGACCAGTGTCTTCATAAGATAAGGAAGACACACTAAGAGTGTGAGGGCACAGAGAAAAGGCCACGTGGGACATAATAAGAAGGCGAGCTATTCATAAGCCAAGGAGAGAGGTCTCAGGGGAGGCCAAACCTGCCAACACCATGATCTTCCAGTATCTAGAGCTGTGAGAAATACGATTCTGTTGTTTAGGCCACCCAGTCTGTCGTATTTTGTTACAGCAGCCCTGAGTGGCTAATACAGCTGTCATTATTTCAATTTCACAAGTAAAACAAAACAAAACCGTGCCTTCTGTTGTTACTGGAAAGTATTTGCTGGGTTACAGAGTGATACAGGATCAGTAGCCTAATGCTGTCTAACATTTTCAGCTTTTCATTTTTTTGTAATACTGAAGTGGAGAGACTTAAATGTCCCCTTATGTAATGCAAGTAAGTGGGTAAATGAGGGCAACCTATCAAGATACTTTTGATAAAAAGTCCATGTTTCAGCAATACAACAGGAAACAGATTGACTGCAGCTTCTAAGAATGCAGGCCCAAGTAAAGAAGCTACCAAAGTTTTGCTTGTTTATAGCTATGCCTTATTTAATATTAAAATAAAATGACCTAAGAAGTCCACCCATTGTGGTGATACACAAAGTTTGTCATAAAAGAAAGAATACTATGGTATTGTAAAGATTTAGAAAATGCGAGGAAAGCACAAATTTGAGCAGCAAGAAATGTATAATATGTAGACAAGAGGGGAATAACCAGTGGACAAAGAATTGAAGATATGTTTGCTTTAAATAGATTTTAAAAATGCAGAATAAAAATAAGATTGCCCCCCCCTTGAAGTCTCAACAATATTAAAGAAATCTGTGTTGTTTTTGAATTCATAAAATAACCAATTATTTTAATTTCCCACCACAACTTATAAAGTTGAATAGTTAAGATTTAAGGGTCAAAAGGCAGTCTCTTTGTATTTGTCTCAATGGATACATCATCATGCATTCCTGTGACCATGAGGAGATCAAGAAAATATTCCAGCCCTAGCTGGTTTGGCTCAGTAGATAGAGCATTGGCCTGCAGACCAAAGGGTCCTGGGTTCGATTCCAGTCAAGGGCACATGCCCAGGGTCCCAGGCCCAATCCCCAGTAGGGGATGTGCAGGAGGCAGCCAACCAATGATTCTCTCTCATCATTGATGTTTCTATCTCTCTCTCCCTCTCCCTTCCTTTCTGAAATCAATAAAAATATATTTAAAAAAAGAAAATATTATGCACTGCAGTTTTTATTTTTATAAAAAGGGAATAAGTACAGAACACACCATAACGGAATATTGTGAGGATTATAAAAGCTAATATGTACAAAGGACTTAGTAGCTGGCAAATAAATATTATCTCTTATTATTGTATGTTCATCCCACTTTCAAAAGGAAATTCAAAGCATTTCTAAAATCTCCAAAATCTATGAGCATTTGATTTTTCTAAACATCTCTTGCCTGAACTTCCTGCTTTTAATAGATTTTCAGACTTCCCTTTGCATCTTGCCTTTCAATCTATATAAAACCCTTTATTTTTTTAACTCCAATTAACCTCAGGAAGGAAAATACCAGAGTTCATTTATTTTATAAGAATCAAAATGCCATTGTATTAAACAAAGGGGGGAAACATTTTTGCTGAAATTTTGTGAATCAAAGTGGGATTATAGCAGTACAAAGTAGCAAGCTGAAACCTAAATAAAATATTAGACAGATCATTCCCAAAATAAATGCACTCTACCGATTATGATAAACAGATGTTTGCCTGTGTCTCTGTAGGTCTCAACTTGTCTAGGTCATTTCAAATCTCTTATCATCACTCCTGAATAGGAGCCTGTTGAAGTGAACTGATTGCAATAACAGCCTCTCCCACCGCCTATAAACATGCCCTTTGTTAGTTCCCTCCAAAGTTATTCTGTATAAGCCCACGTGACAGGCCTTGGAAAATAGCAAATGTGAAGCAAGCAGAGACTAAGTGTTTGTGTATAGGCTGCATTATGGCTGCTATAGTAACTACAGATTTCTACATAAATAAACATGGTTAGCCTGCTGGAACAGTTGCAGTCATCCCACACTTCTAGCTGAAGCCATCATAAACCAGCCAGTGCTATACAACATATCAGCTAACAATGATACATGAGCAAGTTCAGACCAGATCAGCCAAACCTGGCTTAATGCAGAAAGTGTCCATCTGAACCTAGCACTAATAGCCAATTTGCAGAATATAAACTAAACACAAGGTTGCTGGTTTAAGCCTCTAGATTTTAGAGAAGCATATTACACAAGCAACACAGATAAACCAGTTTATGTTGCACTAATTTATAAATCTTAATATGCATAACACTCCAGTTTGCCAATGCCCTCTGACACAAAGCAGGCTCTGGGATTTATCTATCCCAGTGGTCGGCAAAGTCATTAGTCAACAGAGCGGCAAACCATGGCTCGCAAGCCACATGTGTGTTGTGAGCCACAGTTTGCCGAGCACTGATCTATCCTAGCTAATAAAAGTGTAATATGCAAATTAACCATCACTCCGTGACAAAAAATGGCAGCACCCATAGCCACAAGATGGCGGCGCCCAGTCCCCTCAGCCCTGCCGCTGGAGTGTTTGGGCTTGTCGGCCTGGTCAGGGGTCCTGGAGACCAAGCAGAGAGGTGGGATCTGCCCACTCCTAGTGGATCAAGCCTCGCTGCTCTGCTGCCTTTGGAATGTCTGGGGCTGAGCAGCGAGGCTGGAGTGTTTCGGCCTATGGGCCCAGCCAGGGATAACAGGGACCAAGGGGAGAGGTGGGATCCATGTCATAAATTAAAATTGAAAGTGGGTGCAATCATCATGTTATTAAGAAATCTTAACAGTAAATGGGGTCTTTGTAATGGTACCAGATTTATTATCAAAAGATTGTGACCTAATATAATCGAAGCTGAAGTATTAACACAATCTGCAGAGGGAGAGGTTGTTCTGATTCCAAGAATTGATTTGTCCCCATCTGACACTGGCCTCCCATTTAAATTAGTTCGACAGCAGTTTCCTGTGATGCCAGCATTGGCAATGACTATTAATGAATCACAAGGACAAACTCTAGACAGAGTAGGAATATTCCTACCTGAACCCGTTTTTGGACATGGTCAGTTATATGTTGCTTTCTCTCGAGTTCGAAGAGCATGTGATGTTAAAGCTGTAAATACTTCATCCCAAGGGAAATTAGTCAAGCACTCTGAAAGTGTTTTCACTCTTAATGTGGTATACAGGGAGATATTAGAATAAGTATAACCACTTTATCAGTCATTGTTTGCATCAACGTTGTTTTTATATCATATTTTTGCTGTTTTCATATGATGTTTTTGTTATTTTTATATATCTTTGTTGTTCTTATATCATTTTGTTATTGTTTATTTATTAATAAATCCATATATTATTTTCATATACATTTTACTCATTTCCTTTCATCACTCATACTTCTATTATAGAGAAAGGGCAAGTAGCAATATTAACATATTTCCTCTAATTAATTCCCTCTTAATGTGCATGGATTTCGTGCACCGGGCCACTAGTGTTTTTATAAAACCTTAAAGTCCTCTGGTAAACAAAATTTGTCTGTTTCATGCCTTTATCTTTTAACAGCACACAAATTAATAGAAACATTGAAACTGAATTTTACCTTTTATTTTGTTTTTTAAAAAATACATTTTATTATTTTTACAGAGAGGAAGGGAGAGGGATAGAGAGTTAGAAACATCAATCAGCTGCCTCCTGCACACCTCCCACTGGGGATGTGCCCGCAACCAAGGTACATGCCCTTGACCGGAATCGAACCTGGGACCCTTCAGTCCGCTGGCCTATGCTCTGTCCACTGAGCCAAACGAGTTAGGGCTGAATTTTACCTTTTAATATAAGATTCTTACACAAGGTTCACCTTTCCAGTACACTCCACAAGTAGAAATACTGTTTAGAAATTTGTTTTTCCTAGAGAAAATTTCTTCAATCATATTTTTTATTATTTGAATTTGTTTACTCATATTTCTGTATTAATTTCTAATATTTATTGTCTGTTTTATTCAGTATTTATACAATTATGTTTTTAAAATTTGGTGCCAAATATTCAATTATAGTTTTCATGGCTTCCCAAACTTAGTTGCCACCATTTTCCCATCTCTAATACAGAAAGAAATCCACTAAGTTGTCTTCAAAATACCAAGGAAATGTCAGCTCACATAACCTGTTCAAAGCTATGTGCGAAATGAAGAGGAAACATTTTATTTAAAACTGGGACTTTGTTCTTGAATATCATTTTAAAAGCCTTTTATACAATTTTATAAAGAAACACTGTGAATAAGCAGCTATTATGAAGTTACATGTGGCCTTGGCTGCAGATACCAGAGGGTCATATGTTCGTGGGTTTAGTCAGCCCAATTAGAAACTATGTTCAGTTTATTTCAGACAGCACAGCTGGATGCAAAGAACTAATAAGGAATTCTATTCTTTCAAGATGTGCACCAGCAATAATAATTGTATTGTTTTGCATTCCATCTGTAGCATAGGCAACCTCCAGAATTCTTGGTGAATAAGCGTGAATAGGACATGAGGGCACATGGCCAGAACACTTCAAGTGGAACATGGCTAGTTCTGATTTCTGCTTCAGTTTTCTTTTCTGTGCACACTGTTTCAAGCTGTGCCACTACCAACTCAACTCAGATCTACTGACCTGTAAATATAATTACATATTTGATCGTTAAATTAACTTGTAATGTGTGGCATTATTCATTGTGCCTTAAGAAAATGAAATTCTTTACTAAAATGCATGTCTAATTCCACACTGACTTCTTGTTAAATGGTCATTTTGACCCAGATGATCCTTTGGTTGCCAAGGGATGGTGAAATCGTTGCATGTTATGAATCATTGGATAAAATAACATGAAAAAATTATATTGTAAACTCCATATAGCTTTTCCTTTAAATCATTTGTTGTATGCCAAATTCTCACAATTCTTTCAACTAAAAATCACATAAATTCTATTTAAATAAATTATAAGAGTAACTTCACAAATTCAACTTGATAATATGTAGAAATATGCATTCATGAATATCTGTGAATAATACTCATTTATAATTTGATAATTCATCTCAAAAGTTAAAATTAGAGTAGAGTTAATATTACTTCAAGTTCCAGAAAAACAAAGAAATAAGGATTTATAATTTTTAGTATGTTTAGTGGAACATGCAAATTTTCCACAGGGCTTTAATATTATCTTGTATTTTAAAGGTACTTAAGGTAGTTGATGAAAGTGATCTTAAAAATTACATAAGACTTATTTTAAATACAACTGAGACTAAAAATAAGTTTTTGGTTTAATTTCTAGTTTTGTCACCAACAAAATAAATTTCTATTTGTATAATAATATTAATGATTTAGCCTAAAATTTCAATAACTGGTATGAAATCTTATCATAGACTATTAATTATTTAAAATATATTTAGACTTCCTATACAGTTTTAGTGAACATATTTTAAACTTTTCAAAAGAGATGGGTAGGGACAAGTTTAACATGTAAAGTGTCTTTCATATATATTATTCTGATATTAAATGATAAAAATACTTTAAATTATTTCTGACAGAAGATAAACATAAAAATTTTAATATGTAACTTTTTCTAGTGAATTCAAACTTGTTAATCACAATTTATGACAAATATATTTTTATATACTGAGTCAGTATACAAGCACAAACATAGTCATACATGTAAACAACACAAAAAGAATTATCATGCCTGAAGTTTTCTTATATTCCTTTTACATTTTTTCTTTCAGTTTTATTGAGATCAATTGACATATAGCATGTATATGTTTATGGTATATATTATAATAACTTGACTTAAATATATTGTGAAATAATTGCCACAAGTTTAGTTAACATCTATCATCTGATATAGGTACAAAAAATATTTTTTCCTTGTGATGCAAACCTTTAGAATATACTTCCTTAGTAACTTTCAAATAGAACAGTATTAACTATAGTCATCATGTTGTACATTATATTCCCAGTACTTATTTATCTCATATCTGGAAGTTTATACCTTTTGTAGATTTTCCTAATGATTAGTGATTGTGGTCACATTTTCCTGAACCTGTTGGCCATTTGTATGTCTTTGGAAAAAATCTCTATTCAGATCCTTTGCCAATTCATTAATTTGATTTTTTTTGCTATTGAATTGTATGATTTTTAAAAATACGTTTTGGATGTTAACCCCTTATCAAATATATAATTTGCAATTATTTTCTCCTATTCTTATCTTTTAATTTTGTTGGTCTTTTTTTTGTGTGTGTGTGTGTGTGTGTGTGTGTGTGTGTGTGTGTGTGCAGAGCTTTGTAGTTTGATATAGTCCCACTGTTTACATTACTTTTGTTGCTCATGCTTTAGAGGTCATATGCAAAAAATCATGGCCAAAACCCTTATCAAGAACTTTTTGATTCAAACTCCTATGATGTATTCTAGGAGTTTTATTGTTTCAGTACTTACATTTAAGTGTTTAATACATTTAGAGTTAACTTTTTTGAATGGTGTAAAGATGGGAGTCTAGTTTCATTCTTTTAGATGTGAATATCCAAATTTTCCAACACCATTTATTGAAGAGAGTCTTTTCTGCATTGAGTATTCTTGGTTTCCTTGTTAAATATTAGTTGACCATATATGCCTGGGTTTATTTCTAGGTTATTGATTCGGTTCCATTGGGCTATGTGCCTCTCTTATGGCAGCAACATACTGATTTGATTACTGGAACTTTATAATATAGCTTGAAATCAGAAAGTATCACGCCTCCCACTTTGTTCTTTCTCTGGCTTGCTTTCACTATTTGGTATCTTTTGTGGTTCCATATAAATTTTAGGATTGTTTTTCTCCTTTTATAAAAAGATACTGTTGAAATCCTGATTTATATTGCACTGAATCTATAGATGGTACGGGGTAGTATGCACATTTTAACAATATTAATTCTTCAATTCAAGAAAACAGGGCACCTGTCCATTTCTTTGTGTCTCTTTAATTTATTTCATCTTTCATTAATGTTTTGTAGTTTTCAGTATAGAGACCTTTTGCCTCCTTGTCAAAAATTTATTTCTAAGTATTTTTATTGTTTTTTTATGCTATTGTAAATGGGGTAATTTTTTAATTTGTTTTTTAGATAATTTGTTGTTAGTGTATAGAAATTCTACTGATTTTTGCGTGTTGATTTTGTATCCTGCAACTTTACAGAATGTTTTATGGGATCTAGCAGTTTTTGAGTAGAATCTTTACGATTATATATATATATATATAATTATGTCATCTGCAAAGAGAAACAATTTTCCTTTTCACGTAAGAGGACTTAATTTTTCTTGGCTAATTGCTTTGGCTAGTACTTCCAGTACTATGATGAATAGGAATGGTAAGGGTGTGTACCCTAGTCTTGTTTCTGATCTTAGAAAAAAGTTTCAACCTTTTACCATTGAGTATTATGTCAGCCATGGTTTTGTCATATATAGCCATTATTATGTTGAAGTATGTTTCCACTTTGTTGAGCAATTTTATCATAAATGGATGTTAAATTTTGCCAAGAATTAAGACTACCACATATTTGAAAATGAAGAAAACAGTAATAACATTAATTAGAAAAAATGTTAAAATGGCTAATGTAATCATAAATATTGAATAGAGTTTCAAAGTAATTGTAAAGTGTGTCATAATTACAAGTCAAATTTCCAGAATTAATTCTAATTTATCAGAATATATTAATTTTCATATGCAGAATTTATAACTTAAAGAAAGATATACATTTTTGTAGATAAAGTAGGAACATGAGGAAAGCATGATTCAAGATATGGAAAGGTTTAGTTATATTTGTTTCAGTTAACGAGTTCATGGAAAAAACAAGAAAGAAACTTATCTTTAAAACAATAATGATAAAGTTTCTGTCCAATCCTATCTAATAAAAGTAATATGCAAATTGACCATCACTCCAACACACAAAATGGCTGCTCCCATGTGGTCAAAGATGGCTGCCACAAGATGGCCAGCAGGGGAGGGCAGTTGGGAGGAACCAGGCCTGCAGGGGAGGGCAGTTAGGGGCAAGCAGGCTGGCAGGAGAGTGGTTAGGGGGTGATCAGGCTGGCAGGCAGAAGTGGTTAGGGGCAATCAGGAAGGCAGGCAGGTGAGCAGTTGGGAGCCAGCAGTCCTGGATTGTGAGAGAGATGTCCGACTGCCCGTTTAGGCCTGATCTGACTGCCCTTTTAGGACCGATCCCGATAGGGCCTAAAAGGGCAGTCGGACATCCCTTGAGGGGTCCCAGATTGGAAAGGGTGCAGGTTGAGGTGAGGGACACACACACACACACACACACACACACACACACACATCCGTGCATGAATTTCGTGCACCGGGCCTCTAGTCTATATATAAAAGCCTAAATGACCATTAAGACCAAACGACCAGAACAACCAGAATAATCAGAATGACCAGTTGACCAATTGCTATGATGTGCACTGCCCACCAGGGGGCAGATGCTCAACACAGGAGCTGCCCCTGTTGGTCAATGCACTTGCCCAACAGGAGCGCCACTCAGCCAGAAGCTGGGCTCACAGCTGGCATGTGCCACTGCAATGGTGGGAGCCTCTCCTGCCATTGCAGCAGAGCTACCAAGCAGCTGCAGCAGCAGAATGCACAGCAGGGCAGGGGTGAATGGGAGCAGCATGGCACCCAGCTCGGGCTCGGGCTCCGGCTCAGACTCGGGCTCCTCCCTGGCCACCTACAGCTTAGCACACTGCTACATCCCTCATACCCCATAAGCCTGCAGTATCTCCAGAGAACAGTTGAAGCACAGACACCTGGAGTAACCAGGATGAGTCTGATATCGCCATCAGGCTCCTGGAACTCTGCCTCGGGCATCAAGATCAAATCTCATCTCTTACCGATTACCCCGACGCCACAGAAGAAGGCAACAATATAACAGTGGTCACAAGTGGCAACTGACACTCAGGGTAAAAGTCAAAGAGAGATGGATCTGAAGGGCAGGGTCATGGGCAACAGAGCACCCTCATCCCCCAAGATTCCCAACCTTGTATTATTCACCTCAGAGAGTCTTTTATCCAGCTCTGAGATGTGAAAAGCATCCAGCACAGCCCAAGGCATCCACTGGGGACCTCCTGGCCAGCAAGGTGCAACCCTGGCCACAGAAGGGACACTTAGCAATGTGTTTTCAGAAAGCTGCAGGGAGGAGGACAGATTCCCCACACAACTTCCCAGTGGCTCAAGGGGATGTGGAAACTCCCTGGGCTCGTGGGCATGGGCTCCTGATTTCCTTTCAATATGCAGGAAGTCTGTGCACCAGGCCACTAGTGTCATTGTAAGGATTCCTGCTTAATCTAATTTAATTCACCGCCACTTTATGAATGATGGAGAATGGGGCACCTATCCCAGGTCTCTACATTTTACAGATGTGTTAGCAGAGGCTTAGAGAGTTGATATCCTGTCTAAGGTGACAAATCAAGTTAAGTGGAATAGCTGAGTACAAACCCAGATTATCTGACTTCAAAGCCTAGATTTATAAGCTCTATCATTGGTGCCTCATAGGTGCACGATATTTGAACTCCCTCAACTGTTAGTTTCCCTTTGAAATTGTATAATTTAATAGAGTGACATCCCAGGTATGAAAGCTGTAGATTACCTGGCCCCTGCTGGATTAATATTATTACCTGACTCTTCCCCTTAAATACCCTTTCTTCCCTGATTCATTCTCTACCATGACACAGGAATAACTTAACGGATCCTGTTACTCTTGCCTATAATTATTCAATGATTCCCATTGATTTTTAGGAAATCCAACCTAGAATCAGTTTGTTCTAATGAAATAATCATAATGCTTTACAAGTGTACACTGCTAAAGCTATTGAAACTATATCCTGTATTTATGGAAAAAAATGATTATTTCATAAACTTTAATTGATGGAAGGCTACTTGAGTGGAGTGCAGATTACCACGTGATTTTCCACGAAAGGAACTTCCACATAATGTTACATTTATTCTTTGTATTCGCTTTATTTACCCCATAAAGGGCATTATTTAAAACAAGACATTTTAAGTTATAAACATTCATATTAATTAGTATTCATATTATATGTGATATACCCATATGCACATTTAAATTGTAATACTGTGAAATGAAAATATAATAATTTAACCAGTTTTTTTTTAAGTATAACATTGTAAAAAGGCTTCTTAAATGGTAATCTTGGAAGGGAAACAAATCCAAAAAGTATAAAACATCAGTTAATTTTTATTGATAAACATATATATTAAAATTTAAACAAATATAGAAGCTTTTATTTTAGAGACACTTTTTTTTGTTTATTGGCTTGTTCAGTCTTTTAAAATATAGATTATTAAAAGGATTAAATGTAAGAGGAAAAAACTTTAAAATCTCTCAGTAAAGAGGTTGAACTTAAACCTTTGGGCCACTCAGATGGCAAACTAAACTGGGAAACAGCCATAGGTGAAAATCCTGCAGTCACACACCAGTGAGTGTTGCTTTAGTTACCAAAGCAAAGAAGTGGAGCCAAAGAAATAAGAACGGGGAGCAATGTTAAAAGTGCGGAAAGTTATTAGAGGACAAAAGCCAAAAGTGCTCTAGGCCTATGTACTGTTGACAGAAAGCCAAACTAAGCTGTAGCAGAGAGCTGGAAGAAAAGAATAAGAGAAGTTACAGAAGCAGATACTGAATTCATTCATTCATAAACATATTTAAAATTAATTACTTCCTTTAAAACATATACTCTAGTTGAAGGTTATGCCTGCAAGTGAGTGTGTGTGTGTGTGTGTGTGGTAGGACAAAGAAAAGCTAGAATAGTATGCTCTCCCTAATAAACCATATATTTCATCTTCTTCCTGAAATAACAGAATATTTTGAATACTTAAAGAGAAAACAACATTGAAGTGAAAATTTAGTTGTCATGATTTTCAACAGGCATACTGATACACCCTACGTTAAAAAAAGACAGTATTGTTAATGCAGAATATTAAATAATACACTGTATAATAATCACCAAGACATTAGGTTTGCTCAAACTCTCTCAAAACAGCGTTTTCTACAACATTTAAAAGAATTGTTCCTGTGGGAGCTAAAAAATTTTTATTTAATACAACCACACCTATTATTCCATCATCCCTTAACTGTGAACAGCTCATATTCCACATCCTGATTTACACGAGTCTGATTTGCCTACAGTATTGTGGGGGAAAAAAATGATGGCCTATCCAATAACCATTTCGCCCTTTCCTTCCTTATAGAGCAGGGTGGGGGACCTTTTTCATGCCAAGGGCCATTTGGATGTTTATAACATCATTCTGGGCCATACAAAATTATCAACTTAAATATTAGCCCTGCTATATTTGGTCAAACATTTAATTAACTCACCCCTAATGCCTTGGCAGGGCAAGACCAAATGATTTTGTGGGCCTTATTTGGCCTTTGGGATGAATGTTCCCCACCCCTGTTAAATAGTTAATGATTAAATTGGTGTGGGAAACAATATGCCCTGTCTCAGGCAATTAATCAATTGGCCTCTGCCAATATAGTAATTTCATCCCTTTTTGAAATTCAAGGAGTAATCAGGTGAAAAATTTCCAGATAATGGGCATAAGCAATTTAGGATTTTTTAAATCTCTGACATAATGGAGAAAAGTAGGGAATGCATTTTTATCCCCATCCACCTCCTTCCTGTTTGTGAAACTTTTGTCAGGCTGCAAGCTTGGAGAGTCACCAAGGACAAAGTGAAAATTTAGATGACCCTGTTTCTGAGCAAAATGCTTATCTCACACTTCACTGATCTGTGAATTAATACATGTCTATATCATTTAAGTTATTTTTGGGGTAGTCTGTTACCTGAATCTGAAAGTGTGATAATTGATATTACTTCAATACTCTTTAGAAACCAGATGAATAGAAAAGAGAAAACTTTTTATCAACATATTAAAATTTTGTAGGTATATTTTTTTGAGAATTCTACTTATTTCACTAAGTGTATCATTACTATGTTCCCTGAAAATATAATTAATAGTACAACATTCCATTATATTGCCCTATTATATCACTGCCCCCCACCCAAATGGAAGTGTTTTATTCTGCTATGTCATAGATTTAATGAGGTTAGGTGATGAATGCTATAGTACACTTCTCAGATGACTCCTCAGAGACTGAGCCACTTATTCCCCCAGCTTTCACTGGTGATAAACTGGGATGGTTTACCAAAGGAATGCACTGGCAGATAGAATCTCAGGTGTTTGTGATGTTTGGGGAAACGGTACTTACAAGAACCATGAAAATGGATTATTTTGGAAGGCTATATACAGTATATTTTGGAGGAGGATAATGAAGTTAAGGTGGCATGGTCCCCTTGGGACCTTAGAGAGACTAACGACAGCCACAGAACAAAGAAAATTTAAAATATTTCCCAGGACTTTATTATAAGTTTAATGGATCTAATAAATTAAAATCAGGGTACTGATTGGGAATGAGTGTGACCCTAAGATTGTAGATAGGAGCATCAGGATTACTGTACTCAAAATTTTTGAAATTCCAGGTCGCTCTGGACCCTCTGGGCTTATAGAAGTGACCCATTTATCTCAGTTAAACTAGTATCCCTGCTTCCCTGAAGATAATGTAGAGGCACCTGCCTTACCAGACAATATACCACCCCTCAGGTTCTACGTCTTTTATCCTACCACTAGACCAGTAACTAAAATTAACGGGTACTATAATTTGGTCAGGAAAATGTCAGGTATGTTAAGGGAGGCAAGGAATTATAACCTAAAAGAGCTGTAGAAGTAGAGAGAATATTCTTGGGAATGGAACCCAAGGGTGCTGGATGAAGGATTGTGATGTATAAAGTTAGATAAATGAGAATTTATCAATATGGCCCAGCCAGTGTGGTAAAATGGTTGAGTGCCAACCTGTCAGGGCACATGCCCAGGTTGTAGGCTCTACCCATAGTAGAGGGAATGCAGGAGGCAGCCGATCAATGCTTCTCTCTGATCATTGATATTTCCATCTTTATCTCCCTCTCCCTTCCTCTCTGAAATCAATTTTTTAAAACAGAATTTATCAATATAGAACACTCTCCCATGATACAGGATTTAACACCTCGACAAGGCCCCAGGACACAAGTATGAATACACAACTAGGATGGCTCTTAGAAGTCAGCAGGAACTTAGGATCCACAGTATGTGAAGTAGAAATTTTAGAACTGCCATGGTAGAGAGTGAAAGTAGATCATTGACTCAGTAGTTAGCATGCTAGAATAGATACACAATATAAATCCAGAAAGCTCACTGGCTGACGAATCTCCATCAGAGAGTCTAGAACACAGTCCATTTACTACAACAAGGAATGCACTAAGACAGTGGTCAGCAAACTCATTAGTCAACAGAGCCAAATATCAACAGTACAACAATTGAAATTTCTTTTGAGAGCCAAATTTTTTAAACTTAAACTTCTTCTAACGCCACTTCTTCAAAATAGATTCTCCCAGGCCATGGTATTTTGTGGAAAAGCAACACTCAAGGGGACAAAGAGCCGCATATGGCTTGCGAGCCGCAGTTTGCCAACCACGGCACTAGGAAGAACACAATAGTTTTATTGGGGCTTTGCTTGTAGGCTAGAGATGAGTGTGGAAATGTTACAGAATGAAATCCTGTAATAACAGAGACCAAAGCGATGTATGATTATTGAGCATACTTGATGGATGAGTGTCCAAGATAGGTGGCAGCCAAGGCAGTCTGAGACACACAGAATAATGGCGAAAATTCATAGAACACAACAACTCTAAGAGCAAGATAGATGGGCAACAGTGATGCTACTGAGAGCCAGATTCCCCAAGGATTAGAAATCTTCAAGACTACAGCAAATGTATAAGATCATGATTCTACATTCCTTCCCATTGGGACCTATGGCCATCTATTTATTTAGAACAAAAAAGGAGCAGAGAATACCCTGACATTTCAAGAACTGGTGATTCTCTGTGACCTAAACTGTGAGGAGAAGATAGGTTGCTGTATACCTTGGGGCCAAGAAAGAATACATTTGCCATGCAGGTGATCCCCACGAGCACATATTATCATAGATCCAGCATGAGAAAGGCATGATGAGGAAGGGTGCAGAATTTTCAGGGATAGAGTCTAGGTTACCCCACCAAGCAAGGCACCTAGATCATTAGAGTTTGTAAACAAAGATGAAGGGAATGCTAGATTAAGTAGTCCAGGAAAGAGATAATGAGTATCAGTTGCAGTACTAAGACCAACTGTTGTGGGTGGCTTACAGATTGTCCCCTTAAACTTCCTCCTATATGAATCCCCAGGAAAAGGAACTAATTAGAATTTCAAAGATGGGGGCAGTTTGTTATATGAAGCAAATGAATTTTAGTGGTGTAAGAGGTGAATTGCAGTAGATCCTAAGGGGTGGTCTAGATAGCCCTTAGGATTGAGAGAATTCATTTTTTTTTAACTGTCCTCAACTAAAGGGAAGTACCTCATTTGAGGCTATCTCCTCTTCTCAGGGTCAGTCCTCATCTGTGTCTGGTCAATGCAAGGGTATAAAATCCCAACTACCTTCCCTAAAATAAGGACATCTCAGATTCAGAGCTTCCTGCAGAGCATAACAGCCTCCCCTGATCCCTGTCTTTCTTCCCTCCATAACAGCAGTTGATCCTGAGAGCACTTTCTAATAAACTAAAAGCATGCAAATTTCCATCTCAGGATCTGTTTCCGAGGAAACACTACTTAAGACAGGGGTTATTATTTGACATACAGTTTGGCTGAGAAAATTCTAAATACCAAAGATGAAATGCAAAATCCTTCAAAGTTACCCTTTCAAACCATATTTAAAGAAGTCCAAATATTATTTTCTTTGACACAGGGTATAACCAAAATCTCCTGTAGCTATCATGGAGCAAGCATTAGAGTAGAGATAGATTACAACTAAAATTACATGTTAAACACATCTAGTTATGCTTAACAATTGATTCCTTTGTGAAAAGAAGTATGCTGTATACTCAGGGTCCAGTATACCTACCAGACTGCCTTGAGTTTCATAAAAATGATATGGTAGAAAACACTGAGGGAGCATGAGATATTGCTAGCTACACTAGGGTAAGAGGAACAAAGGAAGGATTTACTCACAGCTGGGAGTAGTGAATTTAGCAGACAGGAAGTGAGGAAACCTGATTTTTGCTTTCCTGCCCTCTGTCAAGGAGCAGAATCTTCAGCCTAGAAAAGGCAGAATAAATGTATAATCTGAACAGAAGTTAAAGATGGTGGAGGATCTAGTAAAAAAAAGTATATGTTCATTCTAGCTTCAGCGACAGAGACAGTCACTATCAGGCCGCTGAGAAAAATTGTAGTAAAACTGTTAAGGCATTGGTAGTAATTTTTGCATAATCATGGCTAGTCAGAAAGTTGTGAAAGAAAAGATATGGGAAAATGGTATTTTAATTTTTGAAAGGGCAAACGTGATGGAAAAAATACAGACTAATGAAACTGAAAATCAGACCAAATCTTCAAATGAATTATTTAAAGAAGTACCAGTAAGTATTTGGAAAGTATAGATGGCTTGGTATCAGACATGCTAGGGCTTAACACAAGGAACAACAACAGCCTGTAATTATTGGAATTGAGATTAGTGGTCAGCAAACTCATTAGTCAACAGAGTGGCAAACCGCAGCTTGTGAGTCGCAGTTTGCCGACCACTGTCAGCTAGACTGACTATCAATTCCTTTGATTCAGACACTAGAAGAGAGATCAGGTAGACACCCTACACAGAGTATTTCAGAATTTCAGCAAGACATTACTAGTAACATTAAGTCTTGGGTTTTTCATAAGCTCAAGATGAAATCCATGAGCTAGATGAGGGTGAAGTTTGAAACTCCAAATAAAAAATATACAGACAATATACTAAGGTTAACTGGAAGGAAGGTACAGAGCACTAAGGTTCAAGCTCCATTTACTTCAAAGATCTACAAAAAAAATTAAAAAGTATTTTTCAGCCCAGGCTGGAAGTTCAATGGTTAGAGCATAGGCCTGCACACCTGAGGATCACAGGTTCAATTCCTGGTCAAGGGTGCATACCAGGGTTGCAGGGTCTATCCATGACCCTGGTTAGAGTACCTGTGGTAGGCAACCAATTGATGTGTCTCTCTCACATTGGTGCTTTTCTCTCTCTCTCCTCCCTTCCCTTCCACTCTCTCTAAAATTCAATGGGGGGAAAAAAGTATCCTCACCCAAGGGTGAGGATTAAAAAATAAGTGAGTAAAAGTATTTTTCACAGTGATATACATGGCCAACTTTTAAGTATAATAGCAAAATGAGATAAAGATAAAATTTAGAAATCCATAACTCGTATATATTATCCAGGTGAGATTAATCCAGCAAAATGGGATGATAAGTCATATGTTTAAGAAGCAAAATTCCAGGATAAGAACACTGGCTTACTGCTGCTGTTCATGTGAAAGAGACCGAGTTTTCAGATAATGACTAGAAATATTAATCTCTAAGAAGAAGATTTTGATAATTCTCTAGATGCCTGTATTAGTAGTAGGATTACTATTCAAATCAACACATAAATAATCCCAACACTGGGCTTGTAAAAGTGAATCTTCAATTATGTATACAGTTCCAATTGTCAGATGTTGAGAGGAAAAATAAAAAATTAGAAAGAGCACAACATTAAACAGTATTTACTGTGTGCCAAGTACTATCTTAATTACACCAGAACAGCCAATATTTACTTTCTTATTTAATTTTTATAATAATTCTTTGAGCAGATAAAATTATTCTAGTTTTATAGCTGAACAAACAAAATCTTAAATTGTTTAATAAACTTGGCCAAGCAAACAAAGCTATAAAGGCAGGAAGTGAGATTAATCCAATGCTGACAAACTCCAAAATTCTTCTAGAGTTCCAAATACTTGTATGCCTTTAATTAAGAAACTCAAACCTTTGATAGGTATGACTCCTGTAACCTATAAAAATTGACCTCTTAGCACTTCTCTTGCTTTCACTCATTGTAACCATTGAAAGAGTCATAATTCTTCCCGTCTAAATTATTAATTTTTTTGTATTTTTTCTTTTCCTGCACAGTTTTCTTCTCTTTCTCACATGAGCTCTTTTTTTCTCTGTCTGTCTTTTTGTCTCTCCCCAGCCCCACCAGTTTGAATATTTGCTAAAATGTTTTTATAGTAAGTGAAACTATAGCACAAATGCATGTTTCCAAATCACTGATTCATATCCAGAGGTGATTATCTTCATTTTATCAGAATTTTATATAGTATTTTAATATCAAACAATTTGAAACATATTTATAAAATGCCAGAGATTCCTTCATATTATTTAATTGCAAATATGTTTACCAAATGATACCTCAGGGGTTCTTTCTGTTCCTTACATGTTTATATACACACATGCACAATTTATTTTACAATTGTTTTGAATTACAACTTCTTGAGTTTTAGCAGGAGCACTATAATACAAAATCCAGCTGAAAGTAGCAACAGGGATAAGAATTTTGCAACACCAAATGCCTAATTTCCAGGACATTCCTACCTTCAAGCTGATAAAAATAATTGAGAACGATTTAAAGCAGCTAGCCAGTAATGTTGGAGGGGGGGAAAAAAAAGCAGATTATGACTCTACTGGTTTAAAAGAAAATATGTTAACAATACATTTATTTTTGACATGTGGTACCTTGTCTCATAAGACTACAGGCTACTGCATTTATATTCAATCCCAGTCCACAGTGCACTCCTGCAATCATTTAAGGTTGTTCAGTTAGGCCTTGGCATATAAAGGCTACTACTTCAATTTTGGCCTACTACCGAGCTTCAGGGTGCCTGACCTGCAGTGTTCCATCATGCTGTGTCCTGTCTTGCCCTATGAATTCAAGTAGATATTCCCCCATTGAAGACCCTGCAGCATTGTAACAGCAGCATCTGTTGGCTGTCTGTCTCAAGAGCAATGCTTTTCCAAACATTATACTTAAATTCTACTACTTAGTAAGAATAACATGAGATCTTCAGTTCTTTTACACCATTTTTAAAGAATCTTTTTTAACTTTGATATAGTAGCAAATCTGATTTACAATTAAACTGCTGCATATTGAACTAATATTAAAATATGCAAATGGTACATTAATAAGTGTGTGCCAGGATTTGAGAGTATAGTTTAGTGGGTTGTAGTCACAATCAGTGGACTTAGATGCTATGATAGCTTCCAAAAACTAAGTTCCCACAGAGGTTGTGGCTTCCTAGACCAGAAACCAAATCAACTATCAAAATCTTGATCCTTAAGAGATTCACATTTGGAATGGAACGTGTGTGCTATGCATTGAAGAAAACAATTAATGAATGCCTAAGTACAGCAAGAAAATGAACTCATTTTCCAGACTTAAAGCATGTGCTGCATTTTTATTGCTGTTGCCTATGATGATTTATTTACTAATGATTTATTTTTATGAAGTAAAGTAAGATAACTCATCTGCTAAATATGAATTCAACTATTTTTTTCTTCAATTTATAAAAAGATGAAGCCAGAGAAGCATCTTATAATATTTTATTTTAAAAGGAAAATAAAAAATAACTATGAAAATGTATGGTGTATTTCTGTTGAAAATGGATTCTGATTGTTTTTCAATCCTTAAATATTTTTTTGGATTCTGCTGTAAATTGCTTTACTCAACATAAATAGTAATGCTGATGTGTTACAACATGTGTTATTCTTAAGTTGTTCAGTTAACTATAGCTTCTATGCATATTAATGTACTCAGAGTCATTGTTATTGACACCACATAGGAACCATATGCAGTACTTGGTGTGGTTGCACCACTGGCGAATGTTAACAGCTGTTGCCACAGTGCACAGAAATTAATATAAATGAAAATCTAGCTTGAGTTATTTGAAAAGTGAAAATTATTACAGTAATATTAACGATTAGTGCACAAGTTTAGAACTGAATACAATAGTATATATGGATATGTCTCTATATATGTTATATCACATATATATGGCTGCCACTCACTATCGACTAATTATTCTAAAACCCTAAATTAATTGTAGTACCAATTATATGCCTCTCATGTGCTAAGCACTTAGTCCTAAAAGGAACTCTATGAAGAGGTATTTTTTATCATTGTTTTACAGATTAAAATATGAAATTCAGAATTTAAGGAACTTTCCCCATGGTCAGCCAATAAATAAATGAAGTCAAGATGAAAAGCAAGGTGGCTGTTGACTTGCACTCCTATTCTTGTACATGCCCTCATTTTATTCTAGACAGAGCCTTTCTTATTCAGGGAGCCCCATACTTAATCACATATTTCTTTAAAGAATATGAAAGAATACATATATGTGCGTGTGTGTATTGTGTTATGCATAATAAAGCTACAGCAGGAAACGAGCCTCAGGCAATATGATTTAAGTTCTATGCAAAATAGGATGACTTAGAATAAATCTATAAACAAAACAGAATCTCACCTCCCAAATAAAGCTATGTTATAGTTTTCACTTGTACATTAATTCAAAGAAAAGTATTTATTTGGCACCTAGTGAGATACTTTGGGAACAAGAGAATATGAGTCAGGTACCAGCCCTATCTTCAAAAATCTTATTATAATAAAAGAGACACGAAAAAATACAAGCAGAATGTAATAATGAAATGCCATAAGTAAAGTATGAATAAAATACATTCTGTGGAAGTTCTAATAATAAAAGACATCTATTTGGGGGATGGAGAACATTTTTATTAGAAAAAGAGGAAAAGTGACATTTCAACTAGCTGTGAATACAGACATATTAAATTGGGAAGAAAAGAATGACCAAAGAGAAGGAGGCTGCATGAAGGTGGTATTTCAATTTAACAAGATGTGTTAAGGGGCATAATGGGAGTAATTTTAAGGAAGCCTGGAGGCAGGGAGGCTGTGGTTTGAACTTTCTCCTATTATTACTGGGAAATCTTATGAAGATGTTTGTGCAGGAAGCTAACACATTCAGAACTGTACCTCAGGACAGCAGTGTGTAAAAAGGATCTGCATTGAGAATGTTGTAAGCTTACCCAATAAGGTGGCTCCTGCCATATTTCATATACATGCAGTCCAGACTTTGAATTTATATGGCAGGCACTATATTGCATAGATGTCTATATATCTCTCTAGTAGAGAATAAAGTATTATTAATTTTATTGTCATCTAGAGCAGAAACCAATAAGCCAGGATTCATGGGCCAAATCTTTCTTGTCTTTTTTTTTCCGTAAATAGAATATAGCCTTGCTCATTTCATTTTTTACTATCTAAGGCTGTTTTCACAAAACAACAGTAAAGTAGTTGCCATAAAGACTACGTGGCCATACCAATGTCAAACCAAAAGTGAAAAATGAATTTTGATGGAACCAAAAAGCATTTTGAAATGGTAGTTTCAAGAAAATTTTGAGAGAACATATTTCTTTGTATAAATAAAAGAAAATCTACATGTTCAATATATAAGCAGTTGATGTGTTTCATTCATTTAATTTGTCTATAGAGCACTCATAGGCATATAAGTTGTTGATCACTCTGTTAACCTGTGATGTAATATAGAATGCTTTTGAACCTTTTTGTTTGTTTGTTTATATATTCCCTAGTATATTTTGTTCTCTTGATTTTATTTTTCCTTATTTTCCTATGCTGTTATGCATTTATTCTTTTATAGAAAGACAAAAATATATGTGTAATTATACATATAGATATACAGATAGGGATGTGACAATAGCAATGGATATTGGTATATACTAGTGATCGTCAAACTGTGGCTCGCGAGCCACGGTTTGCCACTCTGTTGACTAATGAGTTTGCCGACCACTGGTACAGACAGATACCTTTTCTACTTGAACTCAATGTATAAGACATTAGAGTTATTTTCAAAAGTCAGAAGAGTCACATTAGCTAATCTCAGGCTTCCACCCTCCATATTCTTCCTGAGGCATGAAACTGCTCAATGGAGTTTTCCTCCTTTGAGACATTATATTAGGTTCCCAGGACTTCAGGAATAACTAAAACAAAATTGATGGCTTAAGACAACACACATTCACCCTATCCTGTCCCTTTTAGTCCAAGCTGGCAGTGTTTCTGCTGATATAAAATTCTCAAATCCTTTCTATCCCTTCTTTATCTTCCATTAGTGTTGAGGGGATCCATGCTATTAGACACCAAGGCTCTCCACAGACTCCTTCTGGAAAAGCCTATCTCTATTCCTGGCTTCTGCTGAGAAGGTTGTTAGATTTAATAAGTCTTTTGCTTAATCACGTGCTTAACACGTTTTTTTTGTTGTTGTTGTTTTTTTTGGTAATCCTCACCGGAGAATATTTTTTCCATTGATTTTTAGAGAAAGTGGAAGGGAGAGGGAGAGACACAGAGAGAGAAAAACATCTATGTGAGAGAGACACATTGATTGGTTGCCTCTGGCATGCTCCCTGATTGGGGCCAGGGATCAAACCTGCAACCGAGGTACATGCCCTTGTCTGGAATCAAACCTGGGACCCTTCAGTTCATGATATAACACTCTAACCACCGAGCCAAACAAGCTAGGGCCACATGCCTAACTTTTACCTTAATAAATGGTTATTGAACTACACCCTTGGCCCTCTCCCAGGGCATGCTGTCTGCATGGGCTGAGAATTTTCCAAACCATCAAGTGCTGGTTCCTTTGTACTTAACAAGTCATTCTTCAATTTATCTCTTTCCTCTCACAAAACACTATAAACAGCAAGGACAAAATAAGGCAGCAAGGACAAAATATCTGGCTTTGAAATTTCCTCAAGCTAAATACACAAGTTAATTGCTTATATGTTCTACATTCCATTCAGCAGCAGTAAGCAATCCAGCCAACTTTCATATTACTTTACTAGTGGCCTGGTGCATGGATTCATGTACAATGAAAGGAAATTGGGAGCCTGCCCCTGCATACCCGGGGAGTCTCCATGTCCCCCTGAGCCACCAGGAAGTCATGTGGGGAGTCTGTCCACCTCCCCACAGCTTCCTGAAAAAATATTTCCAAAGTCCCTTCTGATGCCAAAGTCATGCCTTGAAGGCCAGGAGATCCCTGCTAGACACCTTGGGCCATGCTGGACATTTTCCACCACTTGGAGCTGGATAAGAGAGACTCCGAGGTGAACAATACAAAGTTGGGGATCTTGTGGGGGCGGGAGTACTCTGTTGCCCATGCATCCCTTCAGATCCATTTCTAACTTTTACCCCGATTGTCAGTCGCCACTTTGTGGCCACTATTATATTGCTGCCTTCCTCTCTAGCTCTGGGGCAATCAGTAAGGGATTAGATATGATCTCAATGCCTGAGGCAGAGTTCCAGGAGCCCTGGTGGCAACATCAGGCTCATCCTGGTTACTCCGAGTGTCTGCTCTTCAACCATTCTCCAGAGATTGTAACTGCAGGCTTATGGGGTATGAGAGATGTAGCAGTTCACTAAGCGGCAGGAGGCCCTGGAAGAGCTCGAGCCTGGCCAGGTGCCTCGCCACTCCCACTCATCCCTGCCCGCTGCACCTGCTGCCACCGCTGCTGGATAGTGCTGCTAGGGAGGAAGGAGAGGCTCGCGCTGCTGCAGCTGCACTCTCTAGCCATGAGCCCGGCTTCTGGCTGAGTGGCGCTCTCCCTGTGGGAGCACACTGACCACCAGGGGGAAGCTCCTGCATTGAGCATCTGCCCCCTGGTGGTCAGTGCACACCATAGTGACTGGTCGACTGGTCCTTCCGGTTATTCAGTCGTAATGGTCGCTTAGGCTTTTAAATATCCTATCTAATAAAAGAGTAATATGCAGATTGACCATCACTCCAACACACAAGATGGCTGCCCCCATGTGGTCAAAGATCCTGACCCCATGTGGACACAAAATGGCCACCACAAGATGGCCAACAGGGGAGGGCAGTTAGGAGGGACCAGGCCTGCAAGGGAGGGCAGTTGGGGGCGATCAAGCCTACTGGGGAGGGCAGTTAGGGGTGACCCGGCTGGCAGAGGAGGGAAGTTGGGGGTGACTGGGTCTGCAGGGAAGGGCAGTTAGGGGGGACCCAGGCCTGCATGGGAGAGCAGTTAGGGGGTACCAGGCCTGCAGGGGAGGGCAGTTAGGGGTGACCAGGCTGGCAGGGGAGCAATTAGGCATCAATCAGGCTGGCAGGGGAGTGGTCAGGGGGTGATCAGGCTGGCAGGAAGAAGCAGTTAGGGGCAATTGGGAAGACAAGCAGGCAAGTAGTTGGGATCCAGCAGTCCTGGATTGTGAGAGGGATCCTAGATTGGAGAGGGTGCAGGCTGGGCTGAGGGATACCCCTCTCCCCCATGCACAAATTTTGTGCACCGGGCCTCTAGTATATATATATAAAATAAGGATAGCCTTTCCTCTAGTGTCCACTAGCATGTTCCTCTTCTCCATCCAGGACCTCATCAGAAAAGTTACTAATGTTCATGTTTCTAGAAACATTGTGTTTATTACAATATATGTATTTTCTAAGATGATAGGAGCTTTTGTACAGCTCTGTTTATTTCTTTAAGTTCTCACCAGAATAACTTTTAATGTTCATATTTCTACCAATAGTTCCTTAAAGGCAGTTTAGGTTTCACTATCATGTTCTTCCACACACTTCAAGGCTCTACCCTGTTACCTTTAATATTACTTATTTATTTTATTTATAGGTGAAAATAAAAAATATCTCCATGTGTTTACTATAGCTACTTTCAAATTGTAGGTATTTGTTATAATAGCACCCAACTTCCCTGAACCAGAACCTGATTTTGTTTCCTGTGACAAACTTAGAGGCTTAAAAAAAATCTTTGTTTCACAATTCTGAAACCTAAAAGTTCAAAATCAAGCTGTCAACAATCCCTTCTGTCCTCTGAAGTCTGTAGGAGTAAATTCTCCTTTGCCCCTCCCAGCTTCTCTTGATTATTAGCAACCATTGAAGTTCCAATCTTTGTCCCCATCCTCACATGGCCTTCTTTCCTGTGTCAAAATATCCCTCTTTTTTTATAAAGACACCAACCATATTGGATTTAGGGCCTATGCTAATCTTAATGTGATTTCATTTGTCAAGACCCTATTTCCAAATAAGGTCAAATTCACAAATCCCAGGTAGACATAAATTTGGATGGGAGATTATTCAATTCAGTATAGGGATTAATAAAACTGTGTTGTGAAAACCATGAAAATTCCATTTGGAATAGCCTAACTCTAAAATCTTTAACTTCCCCAGCAAAAGGATTTAGACAACACTTGATAATGCTCATTAATCCCTTTCCAAAAAAGAAAATTCAGGCTGTAGGTAAGTCATAAATCATGTTCAGGTATACTCTTTTGTAGAGAGACCCAAACATAAGGTTTTAAAAGGCCAGGTGAAAAACAACACTTTTTTTAATGAATAAGGTCTCAGGAGAATTGATATCAGCAGCAAAAACCTAAATTCTATCTGAGCTAAGAGGCCATTTATGCCTCTAAGGGTATCATCTATTAGACACAAGCGTTGTCAAAACAAGCAAAGGAATACAAAGCATTGAATTCACTCTTCCTCTCTTAAGCCATTTTATTGCAAAGGTTGCCTGTGCTAAGGATCTTTGTAAGCATTGAGGTTTTGTTATAGGTCTACATGAGCCCATTTCTTTCCAGATGATTGTGTTGGCACCCAGACATGAGCTGTATTCACCGGTCACAAATCAAACTCCAGTACCAATTGGACTGCACAATCACTACAGAGAGACTTTCTGAAAAGAATTGGCATATGATGTGTCTCCCAGGTTGCCAATATCATTGTCTCATTTCTGTGTAACATTTCATGCTATTCCATTATAATGTGTGACTGGTCACCTGAGATTACACTTCCCTTTAAGCACTTTTTACCCCAAAGCAAATCTAAGACTGTCATGCTACATACATTTTAAATAAGGTCTGCTAATGCAACAGCAAATAAATAAAAACAGAAAGAACTGTTTATAGTTATCTAGGATTCCATTAATCATTTAATTTATTTATTCATTATTTTTATTAATTGCTTACCTACTACATGCCAGGTACCTTTGCACATGAAAAGTTTAAGAATCTGATGTTATTGTTCTTAAAATTTAGTTTTAGTAAAATAACCAACAGATTTTTAATGGCTTTATTTTTGTATATAACACATTAGTATAGTGCTTGATTAATCTACCTTGAATAAATAATTTTAAAAATGCAAACGCATTCTGCATGCAAGGAGGCTAGAAGTTTCTGGAAAGTTAGTTCAAAACAACTTAATAAATAAAAAATTCAGGAAACCGTTCATAGAAAAAAATCACCTATGTCACAGTAATAATCAATTCTGCAGAGGTATCTACTTTAGTGACCATTTTAATAGAAATTTCCACCAAGAATAGACAAATCATTAACATAAATCTCAAAAGAAAATAATAAAATAAAATCGTCTTCCAAGTAACTTCAACTATGTACATTTCACTTCCCTTTTTAAAAGGTATGCTATTATGGTCATTTTGTCATGTGCATGCTAATTTGCTCCTTTAATAAATAAATAGATTGATTAATTAAACTGTTAAATGGACATACAATTTGCCAATTACAATCATAATAATTATCACAATATGGTGAATAAATCAAAAAGAATATAAAATCTTAATTTATTATCAATGTGAAGAGAACATAATTGGCACTAATCTTCTGCAAGAAAATCCACTATAGAGATGGCTGAGGCGATGAGAAGATCCTTGTTCCCACTACATTGGCACACATTAAGATCTGTGCTTAAACAATACTGCTGTCTTACAAATTAAACATTAAAGAAAAATCCATACAAAGAAAAAAGGTGAAATAAAAATTTAAAGGTTATCAATTCAGAAAATTTACCTTCATCTCTTAATTAATATTCTATGCAATTATAAATCTAAAAATACACTTTCTTTTTTTTTTAGTGACTTGAATTGTCACCTTCAAACTGAGGTCAACCTGTTACACATCTCTGCACAAATCCTTAGAACTAAATCATTTTGTTCACACACTTCTGAACAAATAGAGTAAATCTCTTCCAAATCAGTTCACAAAATACTGCTTTTTTGTCTGTGGCAATGTATTATAGGTTATATAGCAAGAACAAATAGAAAAGTGGAGGATACAAAATATGGACTCTAATTCAGAACAGGTGATTAACTTTTCAGTTGCATGGAGTATGGAAATGTAATTTCAGATTTTCTTTTTTTTTTCTTCTAGTTGTCACACTAAAGAGAAATTTTGATGGCAATAGAATACTAAGCGTGAAATGAACTTCATATTTTAATTTAACTTATTTGCAACTTAGTGCCATCATGACCACAAGTTATGTTTTGTAGCTTAAAATTTGATCATTCAGAAATTTATAACTAGCCTTACCCTGTTTGGCTCAGTGCATAGAGCGTCAGCCTACAGACTGAAGGGTCCCAGGTTTGATTCCAAGAGCATGTACCTCTGTTGCAGGCTCCTCCCTGGCCTGGGCCCTGGTTGGGCTCCTGAAGGGGGCAACCAATCAATATGTCGCTTTTATTTATTTATTTTATTTATTTCTTAATATATATTTTATTGATTTTTTTACAGAAAGGAAGGAAGAGGGATAGAGAGCTAGAAACATCAATGAGAGAGAAACATCGATCAGCTGCCTCCTGCACACTCCCTACTGGGAATGTGCCCACAACCAAGGTGCCCTTGACCTGAATCGAACCCAGGACCCTTCAGTCCGCAGGCCGACGCTCTATCCACTGAGCCAAACCAGTTTCGGCAATGTGTCACTTTTATATGTTTCTCTCTGTCTTTCCCTCTCTCTTTCACTCTCTCTAAAAATCAATGGAAAAATATTCTCGGGTGAGGATTAAAAAAAAAGAAAAATGTATAACTAGCAAGTTTTTAAAATGTTTCGTTATTACATTTTAAGTATATTTCTTAAACATATTTTTTCTGTTTTCATTGAAATGCCTTCAATTTATCTCTTCAACTAAGTCTTTAAATTTTTATTTACATGGAAAATGTATTTTACTAAGCAAGACTTCTTACTATTAATGCTATGAAATAACAAATAAATGAAGATAGAAAATAAAGTGTTTCCACAATAAAAGATGTAATTTTCCTTAGCGTATTTTCTAGTTGCTCTAATTTTTGTATGTAGTAGCTGTCCATGTATACAGATAATTTTCTATAATCCTTATCAGAGTGACAGTGTTTGCTATAGAGCTCCTGTATTCTTTCAAACATTAATTTCTATGTAGTTATGGTAAGGTTAGGATAAAAATAGATTTACATTTGTATGCAAAGAATGCAATAATTAATAAAAATAATACAAGAGTAAACTCTGATTTGTGAACTCACAACTGTAAACCTACTTTTTCCCCACCCTGTATTTATTGGTCTAGGGTGAATATCTTAATTTTTGTTATATTAACTAGTTATTTCTGGTATAGACAATATAATTTTTATATTGATCTAATAAAAAAATTACTAAATTGTAAACTACAAAATTTTTCAGCAGTATTATATATATATATATAGAGAGAGAGAGAGAGAGAGAGAAAGAGAGAGAGAGAGAATGGCAATATTATTTTTGTCTTATTTTTCATTTCTATATTTTTTAGTTTTTTTGTATTATGGAGTTGGTAAGGAAAAATATTGAATAAATAAAAATAATGGCTATCTTTGTCTATTTCTTGAGTTTACAGGCAATGATTCTTATATTTTCCCATCAAATATGTTTGCTATAGGTTTCAGATTGACATTGTTTATAGAGTTAAAAGTTATCTCTTCCTAATTTGCTAGTTTTCTCATGATTGGATGTTAACTAGTATGTGATTTTCTTCTCCACGTATTCAGCTAATCGTTTTCCCTCTACCTTTATACTGTTAATGTAGTTGACATTATCATGTAGTAAACATTTTTTTCTAACTTTAAACCAGCTTTGTATTTCTGGACAAGCCCAAGGGTATAGTACCATTTTAAAACACTGATGTAATTTAATTGCTATTAAGGATTTTTGCATTTATGTTTATGAATTTGCCTATAATCATCTATGTTTCCTTATCTGGCATGGTAGGCAGACTTTGAAATGGTCTGTGAATTTCTGCCTCCTGGTGTTCACACACTTGTGTAACTCTTTCATTTGATTATAGTCTAGACACTTTTAATGATGAGAATATTAGGTTCTAAAAATATGTGAGTTCTGTCTTAGTGACTCATGCATTCTTCTCTTTCAGATACCTCTCTCTGGGAGAAGCAAGCAGCGGCATCATGAGCAGCCCTATGGAGATAGTCGTGCAGCAAGGAACAATGTCTCCATTCAATAACCAGCTACTATCTGAGGCCTGCCAACCACCAGTGAGTGAACTTGGAAAAGGATAATCTACCAGGTGAGTCCTGAGTTAACTATAGCCTCTGTTGACACCTTGATTGCAGCCTAGAGAAAAATTCTAAGCCAGAATCATCCAGGTAAGCAGATCTGAGATTCCTGACCCGAGAAATACATAATAAATGTATATTGTTCCAATCACTAAGATTTGGGTCAATTTATGCATCTGGGTTTGGAATTAAATTTACATTTACATTAAAGAATTTTAATTCCCTTTTTCTCTACTGTCTTGATAAGTTTGTAAAAGATTGTATTTCTTGATTGTCTGATAAAGTACAATACATATTCTATACTATCTCAGGTTTGTATTTTCATGGTGGAAAAATTTTAAATTACTGATTTAATTTTATGTTGATTATAGGAATAATTTGAAGTTATTTTTCTTGAGTCAGCTTTGATAATTTATATTTTTCAAGGGACACATATAATTTGTTTAAGTCTTTTTTATTATTTTAATTCCCACTGATATCAAATAAATATCTCTTTATATTCTAATATTTTTATTTGTGCTGAATCTTTTTTCTTGATTGGACATATTTTATCAATTACTTTTCAAATAACTACTTTTTCTGAGTTTTTATATTTTATATTGATTTCCTATTTAACGTATTTTTTCTTATGCTTTCTTCCTACTTTCTCTATGTGATATATTGGTGTTATTTTCTAAACACGTAAGGCATATGCTTAGTTTGCTATTTATTTAGTTTTTTATTGAATATATGTGGCTGAGACTATAAATTTTTCTCTAACTACTGCTTTACCAGCATCTAACAAGTTTGATAGGTAGCATTTTATGATGGTAGTTTAATTTCCATTTTGATTCCATCTAGACTCAGATTTTATTTAGGAAAGTATATGATTTGTAGATTTATAAAGGCTTATTTTTTGTTTTGGGGGATTTTATTTATAATAATTGCATTTTGGTTGAAAAATAAACTACCTTGGTCTTTACAAAATCTGTTCTTTGGAATTTGCTAGCTCTCATTTTAATGCATGATTTATGGTTAGTTTCATAACTGGTTTCCACATGCTTAAACATGTGCATTCTCTAATAGATTGAAGGTTCTGTGTGTCAATTAGATCACGTACATTAATTTTTCACAACTTCTATATCTAATAAATAAATATGTTGCTGCTTGATAAATTACTGGGATATGGATAAAAGTATTCAAATATGATGATGGGTTTGTCACTTTCTGTTGCAATTTTCTGACATTTACTTTATTTTTGTTTCCTTATTACCTTCATGAAATGTGTAATAGCTATACCCTTCTGACGAATTGAAACCTTTACCAGAATATGAATACATACTCATTTCTATTATTGCTCTTGCCTTGGAATCTGGATGATAATAGAAGTATAAAACAAAACATATTAAAGTATATTAATAGTTAACATTTTTTCTAGTACATTTATCCACAGTTTTAAGTATTTCTCTACTTTTGGATTTCAGTATGTCTCTTGATAATAACTTATAATTGGAGTGTGTGTATATGTGTGTTTGTGTGTGTGCATTCACTATTCTGTTAATATACGCAGTTTAAATTGAGACTTAAATCTACTTATATTTATAGTGACTACTATTTGTCATTATTCATATCATTTTATTTTGTGATCTATCTGATATGCTATATCTCTAGGTGTTTTCTCAATTATTGTATATTTTCAAATTGATTTCCTTTTTTTTTTTTTCAGCAGTCTGATCTCCAGCTCTTATTTTTACTGGTTTGGGAAATATACATTTTATTTCTGTTCTTTAAGTAGTTACCATAGAAATAACCTGCAATGTTAACTTTACAATGTCTTCTCTTAATATTTGTGTACTCTGCTTAGTATATATAAGGATCATAAGCTAGTAAAATGCCGATCATACTTTCTTTACTCCCTTACATTCTATAATTTCTAGAATTCAATGTATTTTAACTACAAAACTTAGATATCATTCAAATTATCTTTTATATATGAAATACTCATTTAGAAATTAACCATTATATCCCACATTTACCATTATACTCACTATTTCTACTTTCTTTTACATATTTCAGGAATCAGTTTCTTATCAAAGTAAATTCTTTAAGATTTTTCCAAGATTCCCTTGGTTTCTAATTACTATTTATTGCATCCTTATTTTTGAAAAATAGCTGTACCTGATACACAATTTGATGAAGATTTCCTAGAGTATTTTGACTACTCCATAATTTGAATTGCATTGAGGACCTCCAGAAGTCAGCTTTCACCCAATAGCTTTTCTTTGTTCTTTATTTCTATTTCAAATTTTTGCACTTTGACCAGAAAATTTTTAGGTATGAATATTTGTGTTTCTCAACAATTTTGTAAAAATATGTGTTGTTACTTCTTTGACTATTACTTCTCTCATAGTATGCATATTACCTCCTATGGACCAATTTAAAAATGTTTTGAACTTTATTCTTCTACTTGCCATGTTCATTTGATTTCACTCATCCTTTCTTTTTCTTTGCCAAGTGTGCTGTTAAATGCTTCCAATGAATTCTTTATTTCAGATATTGAATTTTGTGATTCTATAATTATATTTGCTTTTCTTTTGGGGAATCCATTATAACTTTGTATTTCTTTACCTTACCAGTTTTGTCTATCTTTACATGAAATCTTTTAATATATTTTAATGTATTTGACTGCTAATTTCATTTGTCGATCTGTTTCTGTTTTTTTTTTTCCTTTTTATGTATTATATTTTTCTGTTGTTTCACATATCTAATGATTTATTTTTATTTCATGATGATTATTTTAAATGATATATTATGGTCATTCTGGATTACATTGTCTTCTAAAGAAGTTGCCATGGTCAGTGTGGCTCAGGTGGTTGGGCACTGTCCTGTGCACCAAACAGATGTGGGCTTGACCCATGGTGTGGGTGGGGCATGTTGTTCTGGCAGGTAATTTCATTTCTGGAAGATTACCTGGATCTTTTACGTCTTAGCTTAGAATTCATTAGTGGAAGAATTTTTTGAGTTTTACCTTTTATTCTAGAATGCTTCGCTACAGGGGCATGGTCCTTACTCCAAAATAAAATCTATCTGGTGTCTCAGCTAAATTATTAACTTGTTCACCAATGTCTCTAGACTATTGCTGAGCAAGAACTTCCAGGATCTCTCTGGCATAGTGAAATATTCTACAAAATGTTTTGTCAACAACCAATTCCACAGCACATGCTCTCTTTCAGGCTTTGCAGAACCACACTCCATATGTGCACAGGTTAATATTGAGCCATTACCTTGGTGAAATCCATATGAAGATTTCTGAAGCCTATTTTTGGCAGCTTCCTCCTCTGATTGCTTGTCTCTCAAGTGTCAAGTACATTAGCACCTCTTATGTTTGTTCCTTTCCCACTAGTTTTTCATCTATCATCTCCCATTGTGCCTACCATGCCCAAACTCCACACACTGTGTGCTTTAGTTTACTACTAGGTAGAAAGATGAAGTGAATGCGAAACTCACATTTTCTGTTTCCTCCTTTCAAGGATCTCATTCCTATACACCACATTTTTCAATGCCTAGACATTCTACTGGCTCCTTTACAAATATATCAGATTGCTTTTTCAATGTTATGGCTACTTTTTCATTGTTTAAAATCCAACTTGTATTTCTTTAAACATACTAGTAAAAGAGATGTGTTTTTAAAACCGTAATATATAACAATGTTATATGAAGTATTGGATCCTGGTCCTTTTGTTTATCTTTTTTTCTAAAAATCTGATTTTTCTGGCTCTTGCTAAAGTTATCTTGTCATTTTTATGTTATGTGATTTTTGTGAATTTTAGTTAAATAGTTAATCTCAACTTCATTTGGGATTCCCATAGAATCCAGAAGACATGAATTGATTTTCTCTTCTCCAGCATTTGTTGTCCCATGATCCCGGGTGTTTGAGTGAAAAAAAGGTTCATTGTAGTTTAAAATCCTCCTTTCATATTGTTTGTTGTTGTTATGGTTTTCAGTGGGTTTGGGAGAAGAATATACAAATAGTAAGCATTTAGACCCCAAACCCAAGTGAAGATAAATTAGTGACAAAAAAATAAGACTTTGGTTGTTACTGTCATTGTATTTGCCTTTTTAAATTTCATCTTTCACCACCATCCAAATCTTAGTACAAGATACTATCTGCCTCTACCATATTTTCTTCTGACTCGCTTTTATTTTTTCCCTCAGGCTATAACACTTTCAGAATCTTGACTTTATAAGTACAGGGAAGAACTTTTAATCTAAATTCTCATCCTGAGAGTGAAGATCGTTTGCCCACAACCACATCCAAAGAACCTAGTACTTGGACGCTATTATGCCACTTGGTTACAAGAAGCATACCATATTATTTACGGACTTGGGTTAATGTCTGTTAGTTCTATCTTCTGAGTGATTCCCCTTATTTTTATAGGCTCCACTAGTTAGTCAATTAAATATATATGTGTTCTAATATTTTATATGACTTGAAAATATACAGTCAGTTGTTATCTAAGAATTATATTTCTGGAAAAGGAACTTCCTTCCCTTGATTTTGTTCTTACAAAATCTTAAAATTCATAATCCAGCTATGTCCTTATAACCCAACTTAACTCTTTCAACTATAGTTACATAGATTCCTTTTTGTTTCCAAAACACTTGCACATCTCAAAATTTAGTAACCAGTAACAAAGTGTGGAAAAAATTTTTCATTATCAGAGATAAGTTAAATAAGAAAGAAGCATTACTAATTACTAAAATTGTCACATGATCACTTTAGGTTACAACTCATATGTCTCAGTACAAACAAGAGAATGAAAAAGAAAAGACATAATAAGATAGATATTTATGAAGAGCAAACATTACACTTTTTTTGCAGTTTATTATAAATCAACTTGATAAACAAATTAATTTGACATAATTTTAGATTAATACAACATTTTAGAGATAGTTAAAAAATTTTTAAGTACATATTTTGAGGAGCAACTTTTTAACACTTGAATGGTGTTAGAATTCAGAAAGAATTCAGGAATCTAGCAATATATTGGAAAACAAAAACTCCACTTTAGTCCCAAAAGGAGAATATTTTTGTTTGATATTATGTTCAAAATTATGATAATATGCAGAAAATATTTATAAACTCAAATTAAATGGTCTTACTTAAATGTGGAGACAGTTGGAGAATACTAATTACCAAATCCAAACTATTGAATTATTACTTTTGGTCCATATATAAGGTCAAAAACATATGAGAATCTAAAAAGAAACATCTATTAAATACTTTTCAAGGGAGTATTAGTCCAAAAGGAAAAAAAAAATGCTGAGCTAAATATTTATAGCATAATAGCAAATCTGAAAGCATATTTGAGAAATTTATGTTGCAAATATTTTAAAGTTATAATAATGAAAAATATAATCCTTTTTTAAATAAAGGAACTAATTGAAAATAAAAACATAAAAGTGATTGTATTTATTAAGTAGTTCCTAAATGTTTACATTGAAAACATTTTGCATGTGTCTTATTCTTTATTAGCTACACAATCTTTCCTCTTTGCAGATCACTCTGTATTTCCAGAACAACTTATGTCTAGCTTTATTGTCAAAGTAATCCATGATATTAATATTTTCTCTTTACCTGCTTATTTTCTTTGCCAAGTGCATATTAAATAAAGGCCCGAACTTCATTTATCTAGTTCATGGTCATAACTGTGTGCCTGGCACAAAGCCTAACATAAAAATGTTTTCACCAAAGGTATTAAACTGATTTCATTTTATGTAGGCTAGACAAGTATGGTAATCAAATTTAAAAAAAAAAAAAACATCAAATGAGTACAGGCAAAGGCTATTTATTCAGAGCTTGCTCTAGCAAGAAAATCACCTACTTGTATGTTGACAAAAATTCAAAGACAGGCAAAGGAGTAGGAAAAAGCTTCCAGATAGAAAAAAGGGAAGGCTGCTGGTGTGCCATGCTTGGAGGCTCTTGGCTTGAGGAAGCTGTAGACAGGCTTATTAGAAGTAGGGCATCCTGTGTGATTGGGTAGGGGTCCATATTTGGCTTTCTCTGGTTGGTACTAAGTTGGCAGTAGGACAAATATTAGGGAAGCTGTCAGTTATTAATCAAGTCCTGGTCATTGCGGCCAATTGTTAAAAGGGTTATTGTTTGGCTATATGGATGTTTTCTAGAGATAATGGTCTGACTCCCTATAAGTTTGACTTATGGATAATAGGATGGCTTCCTGGACTGGTTACTGTAAATAGTGAGTTGGTTTCCTGGGCGGTTATTGTAGATTATGACTCAGAGTTCTGTTTTTCTATATGATCTGGCCATTGTCTATTTGGATAATCAGTCTCTCACAAGGTTAACTGAGAACATAAAGAGTTTAATGGTCATTGTTCTGATACATAATACTTTAATTAAAAATATACAATTTTTAATCCTATATCTTTATAAAAATATGGAGATGCAAAAAAGTAAATCATGAAGTTCCTCAGTGTCAACATTTAATCTAACTTAAGCTACAATATACAAGCAATTTTAAGATTTTATTTTGGGTATTTATAAGATCATGAGTCTTCAAAAGTTTTCAAAGTAGACCAGAAAAAAATAACTGAATGTTTCAGATATAAAAGTGGAAATAGTAACTATAACTGAAAGGGGAAAAAATGTTGGACTGACATCCATCTGTGCTAAACCAGATATTAAAATATACAGATAGCCCTAGCTGGTTTGGCTCAGTGGATAAAATGCCAGACTATAGGTTTGATTCGGTCAAGGGTATGTACCTTAGTTGCAGGCTCCTTCCTGGCCCCAGCCCTCCCTGGTCAGGGCTCATGCAGGAGACAACCAATTGATATGTTTCTCTCACATTAATGTTTACCTGTGTCTTTCCCTCTCTCTTCCACTCTCCCTAAAAACCAATGGAAAAATATCCTCATATGAGGATTAAAAAAAATAAAAATACATACAGATAAACCCTAATGCGGGGTATGTTTATTTACTATGAATCCTTGGTAAGTGGCTCCAGTGACTTAATCAGATTCGAGGACAGCAGGAAAAGCTGGTTTAGCACAACTTGTCATGATAACCAAAGCATAGAGGTTAGTTTGGAAAATACTGGTTCTGTTACTCTATTGATGTTTGGAGACCAAGGAGCAAGAAAACACTTTTTACAGACGTCTACATTTGGTCTGTGTGTCAAATAATCATAACAATTAATATGTATTACATTACAAAATCTCCCAGCTGAGTAGCTGAGTTAAAAACAAAGAACTGTGACCATAGAATTAACATAAGTCTAAGAAACTTATAGATGTTGTAGTATAAATATGTCATGGCAGAAGGTCAAAAACTGAGTCAATTTCAATAGTATAAAAAATTAATAAAGTTTAAAATATATTTAATTTCATCCAAATTTTAATGGAAATTATTAGAAAAAACTTTGCCTTGATTATAGTTTATAGACATAATAAACTGTATGGAATTTAAACCACAAGAAGCAGTGACAACAACTTATCCATCCTCTAATGAAAATCCCAACCCTATTGGGCTAACCAGAAATAAAACAGAAGATTTTGTTTCCAGTGCATTCTACTTACTTTGATGTATTTCCTTTCCTTTGAAATGTGTGTGTCAGTTGTCTGCATAGAAGACACATGTCTTCTTTGAATGTCCCAGTATAGACATCCTTTAGAAACATTTCTGTACAGTCTTTTTTTGTTTTTTGATCCTCACCCAAGGGTATCTTTTTATTGATTTGAAGAGAGAGAGAGAGAGAGAGAGAGAGAGAGAGAGAGAGAGAGAGAGAGAGAGAGGAGAAACAGCAATAAGCTGCCTCTCATACATGCCCCAACCAGAGATTGAAACCACAAATTTTTAGTTGTATGGGATAATACTCTAACCAACTGAGCCACCGGGCCAAGGCTCTGTACAGTCTTAAATCATACCTACTTTTCTAAGTCTCTGCCCTATTAAAATATACAAGCTGTCCCACATAGTCTTAAGAGTACAGTTATTTTGTTGATATTATTCAATTATAGTAAGGAAACTTTTTTAAGGACAAACATAACTTAAGGTGCCGGTGTCATATTATGTAAAACATAATTCCTTCTCTCCTGGAATTTGATAATCATTTAAGCTACATGACAATGAATCATAATAAACCAATGTATTCCATGTTAGAGTTTATCTGTAAACTTGTAATTAGTCAAATATTTATTGACTTCATACAATGCACCAGCCACTTTATTAGCTGCTTTGAAAAATTATCTCATTCATTGCTTAGGTCTGTAGAAATTGTAATCTCCATTTAGCAGATGACAAAATGAGTGTCTGCAGGTTAATTGCTTCATTAAAGGTCACACGGTAGTAAACAGTAAAACTGTTCCTCAGTCTAGTTCTTCGTTAATCTTCTGATACTAAAGCCAACATTCTTTATGCTCTCCCTAGTGGCTGTGCTATAACACGGGAAAGTAAGATAACTGATAAAGCTCTAACATGGCCTGCAAGGAAAATGTATTAAGAATAAAACAATAACTTCCTACTATCCTCCCATAAACTTCATTGCTTTCCATATATGGTTGAAACTTTAAACATCATATATGTCAACATCCTTTTTTACATTATGGAAACTACATCCAGAAAGTGTCTGAATCTTTCTCAGGTTCCAAAAGTTACTATACACAAAGACTCAAAGCTAGGATTCTACTCTCCTGGCACAAACACTGTTCTGAATGCCACAGTGCCATACTGAAGTCATACCTGTGGTAGAATGATCCACATCTTAGCAAGAATTGTGTCAGGGTCATTGTGGATGCTCATTTATTAATATAACTAGTGTGCCAGTGCACGGATTCACGCACATTGAAAGGAAATTAATTAGAAGAAATATTTTAATATCGCTATTTGCCCTTTCTCTATAAAAGAAGTGTCGACCAAATTCACAATCAACAATGAGAGATTGAAACATAAGTGTGTGATTGGAGCCAGCTAGAGCTTTGTATGTATCATGCATGTGTGAGTCAACTTAGCACTTTATATATATAGAATAAGCTTGCTTAATTAGACCTGCTTTCTGATTTAGCTAACTTTTTTCCAGCCCAGTGAAGCACCTCGACTTCTCTTTCAGGTAATTGTCAGCAACACAGTAGTAAATATCAACACGAAGCAGATTATTTTTGTAGATCACACAGGGAGAACAAAGGGTAAAATGTTTAACTGCAGCAGTGTTTGACTATATTCTGCACAGTGAGAAAACCTAAAGTCATTTTCAAGGTCCACCATTTCTTACTTCTCTTCAGTTGGGTCAAGTTTCTAAGCTTTCCAAATCTCCACATTCCAGCTAATGAAAAGAAAACAGGATTCCACCAAGTCTCCTATCTACCTACTTCAAGACTTCTGTGAGGATCAAAAAGAGGAAGCCAGGCATTGTTACATGACATCATTACCCAGCGCCCACAGTCACCATTTCCTGGCTGTGCTGGGCTGTGGGCCACATTTTGCACCATGGGGTCTTGGCAGCATTGTCTGCAATTTGGTAGGGTGTTGGTCCGGGGTTGTGGCGGGGCTTGTGTCCCACTTAAAGGAAGCTGAGTGTTGCTTTGTCAATGCCAGGTCCGTAGTGCCATATAGTGTTAAACTAGAGGCCTGGTGCACAAATTCATACACCTTGAAAGGAAATGAAATAGAAGAAATATTTTAATATCACTGCTTGCCCTTTCTCTATAATAGAAGTGTCAACCAAATTCATAATAGACAATGACAGATGGAAACACAAGCGTGCGATTGGCACCAGCAAGAGCTTTATATGTATCATGCATGCATGAGTCAACTTAGCCTTTTATATATATTAAATAAACTTGCTTAATTAGACCTGCTTTCTGATTTAGCTAAAATTTTTCCAGCCCAGTGAAGCACCCCAACTTGTCTTTCAGGTAATTGTCAGCAACACAGCAGTAATACCAACATGAAGCAGATTATTATTATGGATCACACAGGGAGAACATAGAGTAAACTGCAGCAGTATTTGACTATATTCTGCAAAGTGAGAAAACCTGAAGTCATTTTCAAGGTCCACCGTTTCTTACTTCTTTTCAGTCGGGTCAAGTTTCTAAGCTTTCTAAATCTCCATTTTCTGCCTAATGAAAAGAAAATAGGATTCCACTGAGTCTACTATCTACCTACTCCAGGACTTCTGTGAGGATCAAATGAGATGAGGCACAGGAAAACGCTTCACAGACATTTGGTTACAGTGTAAAATGTTTCCACCTGGCTATAAAGCAAGTCATGTTGCTGGACTGAAGAAACTCCAAGAAGGCTAGTTGCTAGGGAAAGGAAGCTGGGCATTGCTATGTGATGTCATTACCTGGTGCCTACAGCCAGCCATACCCAGCTGGGCTGGGCTGTGGGCAACATTTTGAACCATGAGGTCTTGGCAGCATCAGCTTCAATTTGGTAGGCTGTCTCTCCAGGGTGGTGTCAGGGCCTGTATCCCACTTGGGGGAAGCTGAATGTTGCTTTGTGGGTGCCAGGTCTGTGGTGCCATTTCTCTGTAAATGGCCAGTGCATGTCCCCACAATTCCTGCATTGAACATCTGTCGTATGGTGGTCAGTGTGGATCATAGCGATTAGTCAGAGGGACACTTAGCATATTAGCCTTTTATGCTAGTATATATATACATATATAGATGCCCTCTAAGTTAACATACATGTGATGGGATGTTAGACTCAGGGACAATTCAAATGCCCTTAAGAATAGGGTGTCCCTAAAAATGTATTACATACACTTTGAATAATTATAAATTCAGTGTTTATTAAAATACATTTTATTTTCAAAATTGAGCTATCAGCTGTTAAAGTATGTATACATTTTTGGGGACACTGTATAGTTTCTTAATAGTTTGTTTATATATTTAATAACCATTTAAGCGTTTAAAAAAACTCAACTTGGAGAATTCTTAAAGAAGCATGAGGAGGCCTGAAAGCTCAGTGTAGAGATTAAATAAATACAAAGATTTGGCTTAACTCTTTCTCATGTAACTAATGTTACATAAGGTAAAGGAGAGGGTTGTTAAGCTAAGAAAAAGATGAGGCAGCAAGCTTGTAACTCAGAATTAATCAAAAGGTCCCTTAATATTCAATAAAATCTGTCCCTCTTTTGTAATATTTAGTATTTTAATAATAAATTAATGATCAAAATTAAATTATGCTAAGGTTGGTTAAGCAGAGGCACTTAAGAGTAAATTTTGCTCATGGTAGAAGGATAATAAATACAAAACTGTATCTCCTGTTATAGTGCAATTTTAAAGGTGATTTAATTTTTCAGGACTACAGATCCCAATGTCCTTTCCATTGAAAATCACTAAAAATCATATCAATATTATTTTCCATAATATAATATATCCACTATGTCTACATGATGCCTAAAATAGTTTTAAAATGTCCTAAGTTTAGTTGTATTTTTAGCCTGTATATTACTAACCACCAGTATGAATTTATTTTTTTTTTTGTTTGTTTGACTGTACAGATCAGAGACACCATCCTGGCCACTTGACAGACAAAATAAGATATTTAAACACCTGATAAATAAAGTTCCATATATGTACCTTCATTAGCCTATACAATAAAAGGCTATTATGCAAATCGACCAAATGGTGGAACGACCAGTTGCTATGATGCACACTGACCACCAGGGGGCAAATACTCAATGCAGGAGCTGCCCCCTGGTGGTCAGTGAGCTCCCAGAGAAGGAGCAATGCTTAGCTAGAAGCCAGGCTGAGGACTGGCAAGTGCAGCGGCGGTGGCGGGAGCCTCTCCCACCTCCACAGCAGCACTAAGAATGTCGGACTGACAGCTTAGCCCTGGGCTTGCGGACTGTGAGGGGGCACAGGCCAAGCTGAGGGAAACCCCCTTCCTGAGTGCATGAATCTTATGCACCAGGCCTCTAGTATACAGTTGTACCAGTTAATAATGTGATTTTTTTCAATAGATGGAGTTACATATATGTTGATATATATGTGATTTGATATGTATGCTATTTTGTTGTACTGACAGCAAGCTTCAAAACTTCGTATGTCATATTTTCTGAAGGTGCTAACATCATAGATATTTTTACACTTAAAAATGTCAAATTTCATGTCAAAAAAAGAGCATTTGCAGAAAGTTTTAACTCATTACTTTATTTTGAAGAAAAGTGATGCTGAAAGTTATCATATACTTCAGGAAGCTTATGCTGAACATACTCCATCTCAAGATACTTGTGAGCTCTGGTTTAAATGCTATAAAAGTGATGATTTCCATGTGAAAGACAAAGAACGTCTAGATCAACTGAAAAAGTTTGAAGACCAACAATTACAAACATTATTGACTGAAGATGCATGTCAAACTCAAAAACAACTTGCAGAAAGATTAAACGTTCAGCAAACAATTTCCAATTGTTTACAAGCAATGGGAAAGATTTTAAAGGAAGGAAAATGGGTACCATATCAACTGAACGAAAGACAAATGGAAAGCTGAAAAGTCATCAATAAAATGTTGCTTCAATGGCAAGAAAGAAGGTCTTTATTGCATTGAATTATGACTGGCGATGAAAAGTGTTATTTTGAGAATCCCAAATACGCAAAATCATGGGTTGATCCAGGTCAACCATCAACATCAACTGCAAGGCCAAATCGTTTCAGAAATAAAACAATGCTCTGCATTTGCTGGGATCAGGAAGGTGTGGTGTATTATGAGCTTCTAAAACCAGGTGAAAATGTTAATACTGATTGCTAGTGACAACAATGATCAATTTGAACCACGCTTTGATCGTAAAACGACCAGAAAAGGCCAGAAGACACAGCAAAGTAATTTTGCGTCATGATAATGCACCATCACACTTCAAAACCAGTTAAAGACATGTTAAAAGATCTTGCCTGGGAAGTATTAACCCCACCCACTGTATTCACCAGACCTTGCTCCTTCAGATTACCACTTGTCCCAATCTATGGCACATGCACTTTCTGAGCAGCACTTCAAAACATACAAAGAAGTGGAAAACTGGGTCTCTGAAAGGTTTGCCTCAAAACATGAAAAGTTTTATTTGGATGGAATCCACAAATTATCAGAAAGATGGCCTGTAGCTAGCGATGGACATTTCTTTGATGCATTAATTGGTACAAATATATATCATACACACACACACACACACACACACACACTAGAGGCCAAGTGCATGAAATTCGTGCACCCGGGTGTGTGTCCCTCAGCCCAGCCTTCACCCTCTCCAGTCTGGGACCCCTGGAGGGATGTTAGACTGCCTGTTTACAGGGATTGGGCCATGAGGGTGCGGCCAGTCTGGGTGAGGGGCTTATGGCTGTTTGCAGGCTTGCCACAGCCCCTTCAGGGTAGGGGGGTCCCACTGGGGTGCCTTTCTAGCCTGGGTGAGGGGCCGATGGCTGTTTGCAGGCTGGTCAAGCCCCCCAGCAGGGAACCTCACCCCATGGTGGTGTGGCTAGCCTGGGTGAGGGCTTGAGGGTTGTTTTTAGGCAGGCCACAACCCCCGTGACCCAAGCTCCCAGCCCCTCCTTTTTTCTTTTTTTTTTTTTTCCTTTTTTGTAGCACCTCCTTGAGAGGAGGCCTGGGCCAGCTGGAAGCAGGTATCTGGGATTTATTTATCTTCTATAATTGAAACTTTGTAGCCTTGAGTGGAGACCAGGGCCAGCCAGGGCAGGCAGGAAGCTTGGCTTCCTCCATCACCAGGGGCAACCCAAGCTTCCTGCTTGCTCCAGCTTGGTGGTCGCAGCCATCTTTGTTGGGTGGGTGTATTTGCATACTCACTCCTGATTGGCTGGTGGGTGTTGCAGAGTGATGGTCAATTTCCATGTTTCTCCTTTATTAGTGTAGATAGATGATAGATGATAGATAGATAGATAGATAGATAGATAGATAGATAGATAGATAGTATGTATGTATATACACTAATGCCTGGTACATGAAAACTCATGCACTGGAGGGAGGATCCATCAACCAGGCCTGCCGCTTCTCACAGTCTGGGAGCCCTCAGGGGTGGGAGGCAACCTGGCGATCAGGGGAAGGTGACGCCCACATCATACCTCTGCTGTGGCCACTGCCAGCAGCACTAGCCTCAGCCAGCCCTGGTTACCTGAGCCTCAGTCCAGCCCTGAATGGCTGGGCAACTGCCATCCAAGGCCTGCCTGCACCTCAGGCTGGCCCTGGGCAGCTGGACAGGCACTGTCTGAGGCTTGCCTGTGCCTCAGACCAGCCCTGAGTGGCTGAGGAGCTGAGGAGACTGGGGGACTCTGGAGGCAGGCATGCGGCAGAGGCGGACCTGGCCTTGCTGCATGTCTGCCGCCCCAGCAGGGCTGAGGGTACTGGGTGCTACCATCTTGGGCTGTGGGTGCTGCCATCTTTGAGGGCATGACAGTTAATTAGCATATTCCCTCCTTATTGGCTGTGGGCACCAGCATCTTTTAGGGTGGGGCAGTCAATTAGCATATTTCATCATTATTGGCTGTGGGCACTACCATCTTTGCAATGGCATGAGGGTCAATTAGCATATTCCTGTTTATTAGATAGGATACTAGTGGACCGGTGCACAAAATTCTTTCACGGGGGGTGGGGGGGTGTTCCCTCAGCCCAGCGTGCACCCTCTCCAATTGGGGACTCCTTAGGGATGTCTGGCTGCCATTTTAGGCCTGATCACTGTGGGATCAGGCCTAAACTGGCAGCTGGACAACCCACATGAAATCTGGTACCGGTAGATCCTAACCGCTCACCTGCCTGCCTGCATGATCACCCCTAACTGCCTCTGCCTGCCTTATTGCCCCTAACCCCTCTGCCTGCCTGCCTGATTGCCCTTAACTGCCTTCCCCTCCAGCCTGATCTCGTCCCCAACTGCCCTTCCCTGCCAGCCTGATCTTGCCCCCAATGGCCCTCCCCTGCCAGCCTGATCTCACCCCCAACTGCTTCCCCTTGCCAGCCTGATTGGCCCTAACCACCCCTGCCTTGGCCCCTGCCACCTTGGCTTTGTCCAGAAGGATGTCAGGAAGAATGTCCAGAAGATGTCCAGTCTAATTAGCATATTACCCTTTTATTAGTATAGACTAGTAGCCCATCGCACGATATCACGCTCAGTAGGCTGCCTACTGCTTCTACCAGAGCCAGTGGGAAACGCAGAGCACCGCTGGGAGCCATGCTGCTTCCATGGGAGCCGTACACCTTCTGTGGGAGGGACCTGTGCTGCTTCAGTGGGAGGAGGGCCTGCCGTCTCCTCTCTGGGCCTACGCTCAGCTGTGGAGACTACTGGCCAGCCCCCCTGTCCCTGTCCATGTCCGCTCCAGCTCTGGGGGTCCGGCCTGAACTGGGTGTGGTGATGAAGCAAGCATCCCACCAGGCTGCTCACGCTGCCCACTCTCAGAGGCCACCCCCCCCACCCCCCCGCCCAGGACTGGGGGACTCGGGCTGGGCTGGGAAGACTGGGCGCTGCCATCTTTGTGATGGAGTGGTGATTAATTTGCATATTACCCTTTTATAATAAAAGATTTTACCTAAGATAGGATGCCATAGAATCCTCTACAGGCTTGTAAGCCGGTGGGAATGGGCACTGAGAGATTCCTTGGGCTGGGGCTGGGGAAGCCCTTGGTTGGTGGCCCTCAATGGTCATGGGGAGCGAGATGCAGCCTGTTTTCTTCAGAAGAGCCCGCTCCAACCCACCCCTGCTTCCACTACCCCCCCACTCCCCTCCCACCCACCCCCCTCGTCCACTCCCCGGCTCCCATGCCAGTGCAACCACACCCAGGTTGTCTCAGCCTCTATATCACTCTCTGCTGTCAAGAACCTTGAGGGCATGGCTCCCACCTAGTCCCTCCCACACACAGTGCCAAGTATTCAGTAGATGCTCAATAAATGCTCCTGACAGGTGCACATGCATGTAGGTAAAGTCTCCAGTGCCCACTTTCCTGTAGGCCTGAGCCTCAGAGCAACTGGGGATGAACTGATGATCCCAGTGGCCTGACAGCCAGCCCGGTCCTCCTGCCACCCACCCTGATTCCCCCAGTTCACAATTGCTGATCCATTGGAGCCTGGGGGGTGGTGCGGGGGGGGGGGGACTAAGAGGTCAGCAGTTCAGCCTGCTCACCAGTCCCTGCCCACCCGAGACGTGCACACACACACACACACACACACACACACTGAGGTGGCCAGATTATTATGATCTCTGAACTCATAATAATCTGGCCACTCAGTGTAATATATACCATGTTTATGCTAGGTTTATATATGTATTATATATGTCACATATATATTACCCCTAATACTATTTGCATTAAGATCTGCTTTATTGGCTAATATATTGATACACTAACATACCAACTTTATCAGTTTTTTTGTCCAGTGTTTGCATTATATATATACACTGAGTGGTCAGATTATTATGCGTTCAGAGATCATAATAATCTGGCCACTCAGTATATATATAGATTTAGATTTCCTGGTGTCTTTTTCTAGTATAATACTACTGAGTTCCAACATTGTAAAATAATACAATTTATTATCATTTTGTGTATATAAAGTATAGGTTGATATTATGTAGTATAGCTATAGCATGTAATCAGAGCTATTTAAAAGTTTAGGAATGCAAACTGCATTTAAGACACACACACATACACACACTTGATTTGAGCTAACTGATAGGGTTAAACTCCTATCATTAAGGATAAATTTAAAGGAAGGCAGTACAGGGCTGGCTTAGTGGTATTAAATTCTGTTTAAGGTACTGTTCTATTCAAGCACCTTAAGAGTTTGTATGTCAGAAGATGGTTCTCCAGATCCAGCATCACATCCCCCTTCCAGGAAAGGTAAAAAGGAAAGAAGAGGGAATAGCAAATGGTCATGATACATTAGACAACCCACTTTCAAAGGGGTTTTCCTAAAACTCCATCCAGTGAATTACATCTCATTGGCAAAAGCTGCTAAGGGAGTCACATTGCTCTTAGCAGGCACCTGCACTCAAATTGGGGTTCTCTTTTTAAAGAAGAATCAATATTGATTAGGTAATTATCAATCTCTGCTACAGTATTTTATTATTCTGCTGTGCAATGGTTAAAATACTTAATATATCCAAAATAAATCAGTCAAATTGAAAGAAAAAATGTCATAGCATACATTTTCCACCTATGCCCAAAATAAATAAGATGTAGTTATTAACTAACAAAACTTCATTTAAAATAGTGAAACATAAATTATGCATCTGTATTATGAGTAGATGTTAAAGGTTGAGGGAATGGGGAAATATATATGAACAACAAAAAAAAAACAGAAACATGTACATAGCAGACAAAATATTTTGTATTATATATTATCTATAATAATAAAAGCGTAATATACTAATTAGACCAACATCTTTTCGTACAACCTTCTGTATAAAGCTGGGGCTGTGAGGTAAGCCCGGGTCCTGGGTGCCAGAGGGAAGATGGTGCTGGCTGTTGGGGGAAGGCCTACTCTTGCACGAAATTTGTGCATCAGGCCCCTAGTATAATAAAAGGGTAACATTCTAATTAGACCAGATAGACCAGACGTCTTCGTCCTTCCGGACAAAGCCACAGTGGTGGGGGCCAAGGCAGAGGCTGTTAGGGGTGATCAGGCAGGCATGCACAGTGGTTAGGGGCAATCGGGCAGGCAAGCAGTGAGCGGTTAGGATCCAGTAGGCCTGGATTACAAGAGGGTTGTCCGTCTGCTGGTGTACACCCTGTGGGATCAGGCCTAAACCGACAGTTGGACATCCCCCGAGGGGTACCGGATTGGAGAGGGTGCAGGCTGGGCTGAGGGACATCCTCCCACCCCTCACTCCCGTGTGAGAATTTTATGCACCAGGCCTCTAGTTTAGAATAAAAAGGGAATCAACAAGATTATGTAATACAACCCACACTGTGCTTAAGAGATAAACTGCAGTGATAAATGTCTGCAGTGTCTTGGGAATGAGAGGGCATGGTGAGGAAATCTATGCAGATCAACAGGAATAAGTGGACAAGAACATGGGTCATTCATATAGAAAACACACAATATTAAACTAATTCCCCTTGGCTAGAGCAGGGGCATCTCCTGATCTACAACAAGGTCAAGGTGATGAAATTAATGATGGCTCATAGTTTTAGTAAAGAGGTCCTCTATACCAATGATTGTAATTGAATACCAAAAGAGTTTTAAAACTTTTTAATTGATGGTAGTTATTTAACCATGACAAGCAATACCATAACTGATTTCATGTTTAATTGATTAATGACAGATCATTACAATGAACATTTTTCTGAAAGCAAATCATTTAACAGCTGCCTAACATTTTGATAAGTCAGCCAATCTGTGGTCAACTCACCGCAGTCAACAAACTTCTGTGGGTAACTTTAATCCCCTCCTGCCTTTGACCCAAGAAAATACACTTCTCTGGCAGAAATCAACCCAATCTTTCTTCAGCAGACAACACAATTTTTAGAATAAACACTCCTCAAAATCCTTATGTAAATTTGGCTGGATTCTGAAGCAGATGTGTGAGGTCGGTCTCTTTTTCTTTTCTCCCCTCTCTTTAGCTCTATTCTCAGTCAAAGCTGCAGAAAGATCATTAGGGATAGTCCAGAGTGTCACTACTGTTGCTAATTTTTCTTAAAGAACCTTAGTTTGCAGAAGTCTAATCTTAGAGTTTAAATGTCATTCACCATAATTTCGCTGTTTTTTGAGTCATTTGTCTGATTTTATTAATCTTCCTTAATATTTAGTCAGGTTGTGTTAGAATTGTATTTCTATTGATTTTTTACAGAGAGGAAGGGAGAGGGATAGAGAGTTAGAAACATCAATAAGAGAAACATTGATCAACTGCCTCCTGCACACCCCCTACTGGGGATGTGCCTGCAACCAAGGTACATGCCCTTGACTGGAATCGAACCTGGGACCCTTCAGTCCGCAAGCCAATGCTCAAAACTGGTTTGGCCTAGAATTGTATTTCTTTGTCCACTGGAAAAATATAAGCCTGGCCCTCTAAAAGGACATTGCACCCAGGATTAAGGTCAAATAGGAACTCATTATTCTCCATCAACAATGCCATATTTTAGAAAATTAGTATTTCTTGGACATGATTTTTCTAAATCCTCTTCTCATTATCTATCTTCATCTTTCCTTTATATCTTATCCCCTTTGTCACACATGTATTATTCTTATTGCTTTGTATACAATTCATTTAATTTTTACCATAATCCTATTACCCAACTGTACAGATGAAGAAATTAAGATACAGAGCTATTGATGAATGTAACATAGGTGGCAGTTAATGACCTTAAGGGAAGGAATCCTGCCATCCATGCTATAAATTACGTAAGTCCCCCTTCACCTTTTATATCAACCCACTCCCCAGGGAGATCCCTGTGAAAGTTCTCACTCCCACTGTTTCAGTTTATAGTGCTCCCAAAATAGGCAGGCTGACCTCAACATCCTATAACTTCCTTGCATCCTCATACTGCCCTTCTGGATCAGATCCCAAGCTAACTATTGAACCAGTGCTACAGCACCCCTGCTGGCATCCAAGCTGACTGGCCTGTACCTGAGTTCTGCAAAATGCACCTGACTTGTTTCCTAGTTGTCCTGGACGATATCTCCAAATATATCCCTAAGAAAGTGTACATGTTTTAAGAATATCTTTAAAATAATGCTAGCAATTAAATGATAAATTATTCTGGTGAGAACTGTAGATGAATGTTTCTTTTATGATATTTTTAAAATATTACTATAGTGCCAAGAAGATAGTCTCATGTCATATTTAGATTTAAATCTGCTTAAACATCCAGCTATCAATGCTGACATGTACACATAAGGAACTGTTGGACATTGAAATTGGGACTCAAACATTTTTTTTGTTTTGTCTTGTTTTGTTATTATATGTTTATTTCCAGTCTGCAAAGGCAAAACTTTTTAAAGGAAAGAAATGGTGGGAAAAAGATACAGAGGCAAAGAAGCATTGAACAGACTGTCAAACTACATTAGGAAGACAGGGGAGGTTGGGCGAGGAGGGCTGTAAGAGACCAACCGAAGGACTTGTACGCTTGCATATAAGCACAACCAACGGATATAAGACACTGGGGCGAGGGGGCAGGGTGGGCAGGTGAAGGCATGTCCTGGGGGGTAGCGGAGGTTGGGGGGAGATCAAGGGGGAAAAAAAAAGGAGACATGTGTACTACTATTTGTAATACTTAAAACAATAAAAATAAAATAAAATTTAAAAAAAAAGAAAGAAAGAAGAAATTGTATGCATATATGTATGCATAATCCATGGACACAGACAATAGGGTGGTGAAGGCCGGGGGAGGGGGAAGTGGGCTAGAAGAGGTCAATGGGGGAAAAATGGGGACATGTAATACTTTCAACAATAAAGATTTTTAAAAATTTTTAAATAAAAAAAAAAATCTGCTTAAACAACCATTTGGCTGTTGTTGTTTTTTTGTTTGTTTGTTTTTAATATTGCAAATATAGGATAAAAACTAAACATGAGAGACTGTTATTTTTCCACTAATAGAAAACCCTAAGCTCTTTTTATAGGCCCAAGCAAGACTGAGGTAGTTCATTGACTTATATTCCTACAATTGTCTATAGATTAAATGATCAACAAAGTGTTTTGCAATTTAAATGTTTCTTTTTGCACATGTCTAATATATTAATAGGAATCCAGTTTTGCTTGCTCCTGAGGTTTACTAGCATAATATTTTATTCCTAAAGTTTATCAAGTAACTTTAAAACAATTGTTTTAACTAAGGTAAGATCAATGTATTCAGTTAAAAATTTACATTTCCTTTGTCTTCAAACATCCAGTGTCCCTAGTGGGAAGACATATACCAGCCTGTTTTTTGTTCTCTTCCAGAAAATTTGTTTAGCTTCATTTAATTTAGTTTTGTTTCACTTGGTTTCTCTCTGGGAGGTTTTCAACTCTCTTCTTAATTCTTGGTGTTGTGAAATTTCACAGTGATATAATTAAATGTAGGTATGTATTCTATTGTTATGCTAAGAACTAATTTTTAAAATTTGAATATATGGCTTGCAATTCCAAGACCTAGATTCCTTTTTTCTCCCAAAGTTGCACCGCAATATTCGAATAGATGTTGGCTTTAGTTACTCTCCAAAGTCGCTATTAATCTCTCTCATGCCATAAAATAATAATCTGTATGTTAAAAAATGCAAGCAGCTTTAAAACAAGTCTCTTATTTCCAAATATCTCCTAAAAATTCTAGAGCATCCTCATATGCTACTTCCTTAACATCACTGCTTTTCTTCTAACCCCCTACCCTCTCCTGCAACAATTTTATTATACACAGAAGGAAAACATTTACTTCACAGTCTCGATGTGAAATTTTACATTTTAAATAGATATACAGAGATATTTTTCACTCACTGAATTTTACACAAGAAATTAACACTCAGGGTGATATTACAAATATTGAAATGATTGTTTCACTTTGTTTCAGATGGAATTCCAGGTAGAAAGCACCCCTAATATAACCTTCTTTACTGTTAAGAGAGAACTGATAGCCTTTTCATTTGACTTCCAAAGACCTGAAAGTGATAAATCACTCAATTATCCTATCTAATAAAAAAGTAATATGCAAATTGACCATCACTCTAACACACAAGATGGCTGCCCCCATGTGATCAAAGATTGCTACCCCCATGTGGACACAAGATGGCTGGCAAGGAAGGGAAGTTGTGGGCAATCAGCCCAGCAGGGGAGGGCAGTTGGGAGGGACCAGGCCTGCTGGGGAGGGCAGTTGGGGGTGACCAGGCCTGCAGGGGAGGGTAGTTGGGAGGGACCAGGCCTGCTGGGGAGGGTAGTTGGGAGTGACCAGGCCTGCAGGGGAGGGCAGTTGGGGTGAGCAGGCCAGCAGGGGAGGGCAGTTAGGGGCAAACAGGCTGGCAGGGGAGCAGTCAGGCATTGATCAGGCTGGCAGGGGAGTGGTTAGGGGGTAATCAGGCTGGTAGACAGAAGTGGTTAGGGGCAATCAGGAAGCAGGCAGGCGAGCGGTTGGGGGCCAGCAGTCCTGGATTGTGAGAGGGATGTCCCAGATTGGAGAGGGTGCAGGCTGGGCTGAGGGACACACTCCTCCCACCTCCTGTGCATGAATTTCATGCACTGGTCCTCTAGTGAAATATAAAGGATGCTTAATTTGCACTGAGTACAAGATTTTAATGATTCTATTGTCTAAGGGCTTGTCTACAATGGGAATGTTATGAAGGAAAATTATTCTGGGTAAATTTTCTGAGAGTATTTATTAGTTTTCTAATGATTTATTTCTCCATCTATATATCTACCATACTTAAATACTGTGGACACATCTGTGAAAAGACACTGTTCTTGTTTTCACTATGAGGGAATAATTTTTGTTTTGTTATAAAAATATGTACACCAACAATTGTAATGTTTAAACTATTAGAATACTGCAAAATGCACACATTAAAACCAAATGTTGCCCTAGCCAGTTTGGTTCAGTGGATGGAGCGTCGACCTGTGGACTGAGGGGTCCCGGGTATGATTCCGCTCAAGGGCATGTGCCTTGGTTGTGGGCACATCCCCAATTGCGGGTGTGCAGGAGGCAGCTGATCGATGTTTCCCTCTCATTGATATTTCTAGCTCTCTGTCCTCACTTCCTCTCTGTAAAAAACAATCAATAAAATATATTTAAAAGAAAATAAATAAAACCAAATGTTATACACAGTACCTTTCCTGGAACATTTGCACTTTTCCTCACTAGCACATCATTATAAAAAACTATCCATTTCAAAGTAAAAGAAATGTTTAGACTATTGCTGAAATATAAGTGCTCTGTCAGAAATGCATTACATAACCAAAAGACACTATTATACAGCAAACAACTCTAAACTCAGAAATAATTCACATGTTCAGAAGTAGTATGTACACATCTAAATATTCAAGTACATATCCACATGGCAACCTTCTTTTTCGAAAAGAGATGGTACTTTAGATTATTCTGATCTAGGTTATAAATCCTCAAATACAACATTTCCTAAGTAAAAAATATTGCCTCAAACCTTGAAAATGTTGTACCACCCATATCTGTGTATGTAGATCCTGCCAATCAGCAATATTTTTCCACATTAAAAGATAAAATATCTTAATCTAGGGACTCCTGGGAAGTGAGATAAATAGTACATGTTCTAGACTGAATCACAACTTTTTAAAGAATATGTTTAACTAAATAATTCCAATTCTGCTTTAAACAGAGCTCTATTAAATAGAAAGGCTATGTGTTTCATAAGTAGAGAAATTTGCATTAACAATACTTTTTCTTGAAATATATTGATATATAAGTTTTAGGTGTACAATATTATGATTTGTATATATTGTGAAATGATCACCTTATAACACTAGTTAAGATCAACATTTATTATCCCACAGAGTTACCAATTATTTTTCTTGTGATGAGAACTTTTAATATTTACACTCAAATAATTTCAAACACACAATACAGGATTTTTAGCTGAAGTCACCATGTTGTACATTACATCCATATGAATAATTTATTTTACAACTAGATGTTTGTAAATCGTGGACTCTTTCAACTATTTGCCAACCCTGCCCCTGGCAACCATTAGTCTGTAAATTATAGCTATGAGTTTGAGTAGATTTGTTTTGGTTTAAATTCCATATGTAAGTGAGATCATATTGTATGTTTGATCTTTCTCTGTCTGACTTATTTCACTTATCATGATGTTTTTAAGTTCCACCCATGTTATCACAAATAGGAAAATTTCCTTCCTTTATACGAATGCATAATATTCTCTTTATATAGCACAGTTGCTTATTCATTCATCTATCAATGGACATTTAGTTATTTCTATGTCTTGGACATGTTGGAAATAATGTTACAGTGGCCATAGGGGTGCATATGACTTCAAAAATTTGTGTTTTCATTTCATTCTGGAAAATTGCCATAAATAGAATTGCTAGAGGTGTCCCCTGGGTGGCAGCTGCAAAAATTAAGTTGAAAGATGAGAATACAAGCTCCTTTCCAGGAGATACAGCAAGCTGGAGCGATATAGAGGGATGGCGCAATGATAGCACCCAATGGCCTTTTATTTTCACATAATGTTTGGGCACCTCTCAACCAACTGACTCTGATCTGGTCCCTGAGGTGAGCGAGTCCATATGCTAGAATACTTCAAGAAGATTGTCTCAGTTACCTGAAACATATACACTTCATGGATGCAAGCCCCATTGGGTTTCAGAACTAGATAGGATGCAAGCCCCATTGGGTTTCAGAACTAGATATTGGGGTGGCTCCTCTCTCAGATGCAGGAGCTAAAACATGGGGTGCCAGATGTTGGATTCAAAAACTTTGCAACTCAGGGAGAAGTTCAGGTTTGTGAGTTCCTTTCAGATTTGAATCAATATGGAAGGAGGTGTATGGCGAAATCTTGACTCACCTTCTCCCACCCTCTTTGATGTAGGTTTATCTCATTCACCAGGTGTGTAGGAATCATTTTGCTAGTTTTCAAGTTTTTGTCTGAGGAAGTTCTATATGTAGCTTAACATTCAGTGTGTCCATTGGAAGAGGTAAGTATGGGCTCCTTCTATTTCACCATCTTAAACTGAAACCCCCCTGCAATGATTTACTAAATGTCAGCAGTCATGTATTAAATATCTACTACATGAAATTTTCATCATGAAAATGAATTTATATAATGAATCTATATAATGAGTCAAATATAATTAGAACATAATCTTTTTGCCTAGATAAAAAGCATTTAAAATATGTTGATGTCCAAAATTTGTTTTCTCTATCTAAAGAGATTTGAGTTTAAGAGAGATTATTGTATGACTTTTACCTGCAACTTCATATATCTACCGTAGTATTTACAGTAAATAACTGACAAAGGTATTGTTCTATACCAGTCATATTAACTAGTCAGATGCTTTATATTTTTTAATATGCTAAAAATGCAACCTTATTGTGTTTTACTAAAAAATATTCTTAACTCATGGTAGCAGGGATATTCTACAGACTTTTTAAAATCTAATAAAGCTCTCCAAAAATATGCAACTATACATATGCATATAAAATTTGCACATATTTTCTGAGATTCATATATACGAATCCCTAAGGATATGTTTGAAAAATATTATCAGGCACGGCACTATGGTAGACCGGAAAGTGAGGGAGGAAAAAGAGATGATAACAGCTGTAGGAATTTTCCTGCTGTTGTAAATAATAAACATTTTGGAAGTTAATAATAGAAAACATTAGGCCTTTCCATCCTCAGATAATTTAATAGCATATTGCAGGTCTCTTACGGGTACAGAATAGAAATGATCTCCCCTGAATTACCCGGAATATATAGTCTCCCTGGACAAAGAAGAAAATTTACATTTTATTTTTCAATAGTTTAGTAAATGACTTCAGTTTGAAAATATCTGGTACATGTTGTGAAAAGGTTTATTCATCAAAGGTGAATAAAGTAGTCTCATATCTTGATCTTTTAACAAGTGAAAAACATAATGAAAATTGACTATGGTGAAGACTAGAATGGGAACTGGGAACAAAAACACGAAGTCATGTTTATCAGACAATGTTGGCAATATAAAAACCTGTCCTTGTAACTAACATTTCAACTTCAGGAAAATAAATCATAGTCTATTAAAGTTTATGAATACTTAGATGGTGGTCTTGATCTCAACATTGATAGAAGCCTAGTTTGACAAAACAATGTCTATTCAGGATAGTCAAGGTTAAAAACAATGGCTTCTTTTATAGGAAATAGCTCAAAATTCATGAGAAATGTTCTATGGCAGTGCTAAGTTAGGAACCATCCTATCTAATAAAGAGAAAATATGCAAATTGACTGTCATACCATAACAAGATGGTTGCACCCACAGCAGAGGCGAGGATCCCATATACATGATGGCTGTGCCCACAGCGGAGGCTGAGTTCCTGTAATGAGCCTTAACAAGCAATCAGCAGGGACCTCAGGCTGCGTGGCACGGGGCTGGGGCAGGGGACATGAGGCTGCACCCCAGCCTGGTGGGACTTGATAGGACCTCAAGCCAGGACCCCCGCCCCAGTGCCAGGCTGGGGGACCCCAGGCCACGCCCTCCACCTGGCAGGGCTTGACGGGGGACCTCAGGCCGCATTCCCAACCCAGCAGAGCTTGACGGGGTCCTCAGGAGGTTCCCCCAACCCCGGCACCAGTCCAGGGGACCTGAGGCTGTGCCCCACACTCTGGTGCCGGGCCATGGGACCTGAGGCCATGTCCCCCATGCATGGTGGGGCTTGACAGGGGACCTGAAGCCACAGCCCCCACCCTGACGCTGGGCCAGAGGACCTGAGGTCATGGCCCCCACCTGGACCTGAGCGCCAGGCTGGGGGATGTGAGGCCACACTTCCTGCCATATGGGGCTTGACAGGAAACCTCAGGCCACACCCCCCACACACAGGACTTGATGAGGGACCTCAAGGCACATCCCCCACACCCTGCGGGGCTTGACAGGAACCTCAAGGTATGCCCCCTGCCCTGGCCTAGGCTGGGGAAACTCAGGCCATGAATGCTGCCTCGGCACAGGGCTGGGGGACCTGAGGCTGTGCCCACCACCCTGTGGGGCTTGACGGGGGTGGGGCCAACCTGGTCTGGATCTAGACCAATGGGGGTGGGGCTGGCCAGGTCTGGGTCTTGTGCGATTTTGAGGCACACGTGGGTAGGCGGGGACTTGACTCTGGCTCCCGTGGCGCGCCCCAGACTCTGATAGGAGGAACATTTTTATATACATTTTATTAATTTTCTTTCCTCTCTGACACTTCTATTATAGAGAAAGGGCAAATAGCAATATTAAAATATTTCCTCTAATTAATTCCCTTTTAATGTGCACAAATTTCATGCACCGGGTCACTAGTTTCCCAAAATAAAGGATTTATTTAAGTGTGTATAACATATGACCCTAATATTTTCCTTACTGCCATGATATGTAATAATCTTTACAGCTTTCTGTTGAAATGAAAGATCATTACCCACAAGGAGAAACTCACATAAGCAAAGGAATATGGAAAATATACAACTTTCTTACCTCTTTTTCTTTGTCTAATGTTTTTGTGTAATTTTATTTTTGCATTTTTAAATATTTTATTTTTTCAATTACAGTTGACATACAATATTATATTAGTTTCAGGTACACAACATAGTGATTAAACGTATATATAACTTATGAAGTGATTAACCCAATAAGACTAGTTACTACAATATTATTGACTTATTCCTAATGCTGTATTTTAAATCCCTCTAACTTTTTATAACTGACAATTTGTACTTCTTAATCCATTCACATTTTTCACCCAGTCCCACAAACTCCCTCCCATTTGTTTTATGTAGCTATGAGTTTGTTCCTGTTTTGTTTATATTCCACATAGAAGTGAAATCATATGGTATTTGTCATTTATTGTATCACTTACTTCACTGAGATTAATACCCTCTAGCTCCAACCATATTGTTACAAATAACAAGATTTCATTCTTTCTATGGCTGAGTACTATTACATTGTGTGTGTGTGTGTATCACCTCTTCTTCATCCATTTGTCTAGTGATGGACAGTAAGGTTACTTCCATATCTTGACTACTGTAAATAACGCTGCAATGAACACAGAGGTGCATATGTCTTTCCCAGTAGTGTTTTGGCCCAGAAGTCAGATGTATGGTAGTGCTGTTTTTAATTGTTTGAGAAACTGCCATACTGTTTTTGCAGATTGGTTGTGACAGTTTGCAATAAAATTGGATATCTTAGTCTTGTTCTTGATCAGGTTTTCAACAATGCATGAGAGTTCCCTTTTCTCCACACCCTCGCCAATACTTGTTAATTTTTTGATGATAGCCAATCTGAAAAGTGTAAGGTGATATGTCACTGTGGTTTCACTTCACATTTTTTTTATGATTAGTGACATTGAGCATATTTTCATATGTCTATTGCCATCTCTATGTCCTCTTTGGAGAAATGTCTATTCAGATTATCTATCCATTTTTAAATCAGATTCTTTGTTTATTTGGGGTTAATTTTTTGAGTTTCTTATATATATTGACTTTAACACCTCATCAGGTGTCTCATTGACAAATATCTTCTCCCATTCAATAAGCTGTCTTTTAATTTTATTAATAGTTTCTTTCATTATGCAAAAACTCTTTAGTTTGATGTAATCACATTTGTTTATTTTTCTTTTATTTGCCTTACCCAAGAAGACATATCCAAAAAATATTACTAAAGTCAATTTCAAAGAGTTCACTGCCTATGCTTCCTTCTAGTTTTATGGCCTTCTAGTAGTTTATGGTTTTGGCTCTTAAATTTAAATATTTAATCCATTTTGAGTTTATTCTTGTATATCATTGGAGAAAATGATCCAATCATGATTCTGTCCAGTTTTATCAACACCATTGAAGGACTATTTTGATTCCAATTGTATATTCTTATCATCTTTGTCTTAAGTAATTGACCAAATAGCTGTGGGTTTATTTCTGAGCTCTTTAGGCTATTTTGATATCAAGTAGCATCATACCTCCAAATTTGTTCCTCTTTCTCAAGATTGCTTTGGCTATGTGGGATCTTTTGTGGTTCCATATAAATTTTAGGATTATTTGTACTAATTTTGTGAAAAGTGTCATTGGCATAGTGATAGGAATTGCATTGAATCTATAAATTGCTTTGGGTAGTATGGACAAAATAATATTAATTTTTCTTATCCATTAGCATGATATATCTTTCCATTTATTTGTATCTTGTTCAATTTCTTTATTCAAAGTCTTCTAGTTTCTAAGTGCATATCTTTTACCTCCTTGGTCAAATATATTCTTAGGTATTTTTAGTATTTTTATATAATTGTAAATGAGATTGTTTTCCTAATTTCTCTGTTTTTATTGATATATAAAAATGCAACCAATTTCTGAATATTAATTTGTATCCTACCACTTTACTGAATTTATTAGTTATAATAGTATTTTTATGAGTTATTTAGGGTTATCTATATATAGTATCATATCTGCTGAAATAATGACATTTTTTTACTTTTCCTTTCTTGTGTGTTTACTGTGGTTAAGATTTCCAAAACTATGTTGAATAAATTGATGAAAGTGGACACATTAGTCTTGTTCTTGATCATAGAGAAAAAGCTTTCAGATTTTCACCATTGAGTTTTTTGTTAGCTATGAGTCTGTTATAGATGGCTTTTATTATATTGAGGTATATTCCCCTAACCCCACTTTGCTGAGATTTCATATCAAAAATGGATATTGTATCAAATTATTTCTACATTTATTTATATCACCATATGATTTCTAGTCTCCATTTTATGTTCTGTGTCATATTAATTAATTTGTGGATATTGAACAATATGACTCAGCAATTTCACTTCTGAATATTTACCTGAATAACTGAAAATGCTAATTCAAAAAGATATATGCACTCCTATAATTTTCATTGCAGCATATTATAATAGCCAAGATATGGAAGCAACCTGTGCATCCATTGATAGATGAATCGCTGAAGAAGATTGTAGATAGATAATAGATAGATGCAATGTTTTATATTCATATATATATATAGTGTGTATGCATAAATATTTATATATATAGTGTATATATATATATATACACACACACACACATTATATATAATATATATAGTATATATATATATATTTTTTTTTTAAAGAATTTTTATGAGTTTATTTGAGCCAAACTGTGGACAACTACTGGGAACCAAAGGTGTGGTTGTTTGTTTTTCTTCCTATTTTTATACAATACTATCAAAGGAAGACATGTAGGGGGGTTAAATGAAATCCATTGATGATAGATTAGAAAGGTGGGGAAACCTCTGGGATTGGATAAAAAGTCAAATGATAGACATGTACTTCTTTACTTAGGTGGGTACAGGATAGTTAACAGATAATAACAACAATGAAGGAATCTGTGGTATCTGTCCTGGCGCCCGGGGCATTTGGTTGTGCCCTGAGGAGTCTGGAAGAAAGGGAAGTTACAAGTTACCCTGACATTTCAATGATATGTTATCATAGATGCAAAAAGACAATAATCTCAGTTAAGGTAAAGATTTATTAGAGGGAAGATATTAGCCTAGGAGGTGATTTTAGTTAAAATTTCACTTCAGACCATCCTTTGTGGTTACGCTAGTTTCTTGAGTTGATGCAATGTAATATTATGCAGCAATAAAAAAAAAAAACAATGAAGTCTTAGGATTTGCTACAACATGAATGGACCTGGAGGGCATTATGCTAAGTGAAATAAGTCAGACAGAGAAAGACAAATACTGTATGGTTTCACTTATATGGGGAATCCAAAAAAAACCCAAAACAAATTAATAAATAAAACAAAACAAAAACAGACTTATAGAAACAAAGACCAAAGTGATGGGTGCCAGAGGGCAGGAGGATTGGAGAAACAAGTGGAAAAGGGAATAGAGTAAAAAATATTGTGATATTTGCACAGTGACACATGATTACTAGAATTAGTGGGATGATCATATTGTAAAAATGTTGAGTCATTATCCTATCTAATAAAGAGGGAATATGCTAATTGACTGTCATGCCCTCACAAAGATGGAAGCACCCACAGCCAATAAGGAGGGAATATGCTAATTGATCGCCACACCCTCAAAGATGGTGGTGCCCACAGCCACAAGATGGCGATGCCCAGGCCCTTCAGCCCCGCCAGGGTGGCAAGTGTGTGGCATGGCCAGGCCTGCATCCAGGCAGGTCCGGCCACTCTGTGCACCTGCCTCCAGAGTCCCCCAGGCCTCTCAGCCCCCCAGCCACCCAGGGCCAGCCCAAGGGATAGGGAAGCTTTGGATGGCAGCTGCCCAGCCACCCAGGGTGAGCCTGAGGCACAGGCAAGCCTCAGATGCCCAGGGCTGCCCAAGGCTCAGGTAACCAGGGCCAGCCAAGGCTTGCACTGCCAGCAGTGGCAGAAGCAGAGGTGTGATGGGGGTGTCGCCTTCCCCTGATAGCCGGGTCACCTGCCACCCCTGAGGGCTCCCAGACTGTGAGAGGGAACAGGCCGGGCTGAGGGACCCCCCACTCCAGTGCCTGAATTTTCATGTACTGGACCTCTACTATTATATAACTTATATAATATTGTATATCCACTATATTTAAATTTTTAAAAGAAACAGAAGCAATAGGATATCAATATAGATAGATACAGAGATAGACTGATTTATTTTAAGGAACTGGCTTACATGATTGTGGATCCTGGTAAATTCAGAATCTGTAGGTCCGTTGGGCAGGCTAGAAATTTCAGTCAGCATTGATGTTGAAGTCTTGAGTCTGCAAACTAGCAGGATAGAAACTCAGGCAAGCTTTCTATGTTGCAGTCTTAAAAAATTCCTTCTTTGAGCCTTTAACTAATTGAATAAGAATCACTTATAGTATCCTAATATATAAAAACCCTGGGTCCATCACATCCACAACGACCAGAGGCTCAACCTAACGCCTAGGCTGCGCACTCAGCAGGCTCTGGTGGGTGGGGACTGTGGCAGTGGAGATGGGGATGGGGGAGGCAGGGCTGGCACTCACACTCACTCACAACCGCACACATACATAGACACACACAGCACCCACCAGCTCACAGCCTTTTCTCCCTTTCTTTCCCTCCCTCCCAGCTCACTCTCGGAGCCTGTCTCAGAATGAGGAAACAAAGCAGACTGCACCTGAAGAGGCTTGGAAGGAAAGGAAGATGGGCAGAGGGTGGGGCAGCCCCACTGGGCCCACCCCCTCCTAGTCAGGAAAGAGGAAATAGGAGACAGGAAGGCAGAAAGGCCTGAAAGACTGCTGAGAAAAACAAAGAGAGACAGAGACTGGGCGAGATCAGGCTGGCAGGGGAGAGCAGTTGGGGGCGAGATCAGGCCAGCCGGGGAGGGCAGTTGGGGGCGAGATCAGGCTGGCAGGGGAAGGCAGTTAGGGGTGATCAGGCAGGCAGGCAGAGAAGTTAGGGGCGATCAGGCAGGCAAGCAGAGGGGTTAGGGGCAATCAGGTAGGCAGGCAGGTGAATGGTTAGGAGCCAGGCATCCCAGATTGTGAGAGGAATGTCCGATTGGAGAGGGTGCAGGCTGGGCTGATGGAACCTTCCCCTGTGCATGAATTTTGTGCACTGGGCCACTAGTCAAGTATAATTTGCTTTACTTAATGTCAACTGATTATAAATTATAATCACATTTGTAAAATAACTTCACAGAAACATCTAGACTAGTGTTTGACTCAACCACTAGGCCCCATTGCCTGACTATGTTAACATATAAAATTAACCATCACAAACCCTGAAACTAATTAATACAAATTTAACCTTAGATTTGTAATCTTCATTTAAAGATAGTTGAAAGATGTTATAAAGGGGACAAGGAGGCAAGAAAATAATTTATGAAATTTCTTATTTAAAAATGTAAATTATATTGATTAGAACTTAACCAAACTAACTATGGCACACCCTTGATGATTAGTTTCAAAATGGTTTAAGTCAATGAATTTGGCTTGACATGGAAAGATACCCACTGCTAAAAATAATTCTTCTTTCCTTTCTTATTTACTTTCCATGAGAGCTTAAATAAATACTTGTATTTCATCACATTATGCTAAAAAAGCAATCACACACACACACACACACACACACACATATACACACCTGTATTGGTGTAGTGATGTGTTATTTTATATAGGCCATCTTAGCCAGCTTGGGCTGCTCTAACAAATTACTATTGGCTGGTGGCTAGAAATTACTATTAGTAGCCTGAGAAGTCCAAGATCAAGGTGCCCACAAATCTGGTATCTGGTATGGGCCCTATTTGTGGTTTGCAGACAGAAGCTTTTATGATGCATCCTTATTCTGGTATGAGCCAGAGGAAGAGGGGCAGTGAAGAGGTATTGGGAGGGAGCAGAGAAAGAGCAAAAGCATGAGAGATCTGAGCTTGCTCTTTATCTCTTCTTACAAGGGCACTAATCACATTCTAGGGTTCAACTTTTAGGATTTCACCTGAATCTAATTACTTTACAAAGGTCCACTTCCAAATAACATTATATTGGGGGTTAGGGATCCAACCCAGACTAAATAAGTGTTGCTTCCATTTGCAAGTTTATTTGCTTTTAACCAACTTGATGATTTCATGATCCATCTATTTCCTTTCAGAGCTTGTGTGTGTTATAAAATTGGTAGATGTGTATTCCAGTCTTTCCTGGAAGATGGTATATTGCATAGTTTTGCTACTATCCTCTAGATTCTTACAAGACACACTTCTCTCTGGGATAGGTAAGACTGGTTGGGGGGAAAACACAAAAAACAGCTCAACAATAAAAGCAGTAACTGCTTCTCACATGGCTAATATCCAAACACCCTCTTTGCTCAAATTTCACTTGTATTACTTTTCACTCATCTCTCCTCTTTCAACTCATTTACCTTCCAGTGGGGATAATGGAAATAAACGTAAAATATAAGGACGCATTCAATCTTTAGTTAAAGTCAAACTTAAGATTCAGAAATCTTTGTGAGATTTATTTATAATATGTCAAAATTTGAGAAATTGAACTGATAGCTTAAAGCATTTTTATAATATTTATAATAAAAAAGCTGGTTTATTCCACCAGTTTTTTCATTGCCTGTCAATTTGCTCTCATTTAAAAAGATCATTTGACCAGTTTGCTTTTTTGCCAGCTATTAAAGATTTTAAGCATAACAATATAGCATCAAATCTCCAGTACCCCATTAGACTCTTCTTTCTAATTAGATTCACTGTGGCTGTTTATAGAATTTCAGGCAATTTTCATTACTGAATGATTCTTCCTATATATGCCAATACAGCCTAATGCTTGAAAATGCTAAGTACATAAACAATCCTTTGATAAATGACAGAAAATAAGGTCAACAGGTCCCACTGATTTGCATATGGTAAATTTTTCTAATTACTATTCTTTTGTCTGATTTTTTGTCAACTGACAATTTTTCAAGGTCTTTTATTTCTCATTTGTCTACAATTTAATGAGAAAATTGACAAATAACATGACAGTACTGTTCCATTTTAACATCATTATTAATGTTCTTACTTTCTGGAGTATTTCTTTTAGGATATTTCCCCTGAGTATGATATCCTTATAAATGCTTTTCATTATAACCCTAAAAGCCATTTACGAACAATAAACTCATTCTATATTTGGCTTTCTATTGCAATGTACTTTCTTAAACTCTAAGTAACTCTTTATATTCTGTTTCGTTTTCAGAATATCTATTCCCCTTCCCTTTTATAGCAGCTTTCTGATAAGCCACTGTTTAAAAAAACAGAATTATACTTTAATCAACCCTTACAATAATATCTTTTTATAATATATCTTTCTCATTTTTTAGATTTTAATAATTACTTAACTTTTCTTTGTTACACATTATAAAAGTCTTAATTCCCTCAATAGTCTCTAATTGAAGTTAATTATCTTTAAAATAAGATCAAATCTCAAAACTTCCATTCGTCTCCTCAATTCTGCTTCATTTACTGTAATGTGAAGGACTGTATCCTGTATCCTAAATGAGCCAAAGGTAAAGATGGAGAGTCTGTTATTAAACAGGGAAATAAAGGAGAAAGGTTTTGGGTGGTGATTGACCAAGGCAACTCTCTGGTCCTTAGGAGACCTGGCAACTGGTGTAAGCCCTTAATCCTCAAAGTGTGGACCACAAGCCACAGTATCATCGGGGTTACATCAAAGTCATGTTCTACTGCCCTGGCCAGTGTGGCTCAGTCGGTTGAGCATCACTCCATGCACTAAGAGGTTGCTGGTTCAATTCCCATGACATGGATGTTTCTCTCTGTCCCTCTCCCTTCCTCTCTCTAAACTCAATAGAAAACATATTTTAAAAAAACATTTTAAAAAGTAATGTTCTACTATGTTTAAACAGTCATTTGTGATACAAAGCTTATTATAACATTTGCAATTTAGGCTTACACAATCATACATGTAATAACCTATTTGTATAATAGATTAGTGTCCATTTGGTATCCAAATTTCTAATAATATGAAGTATTATAAACAGTTTAATAGCAGTAAATATGAAGTATCTTCAGAAGTTTCTTGTCTTTCTCATGCCTTTGTAACAACTAAATAAGAGTAAGAACTGTGTGTTTATTCATTATGTCATTCATTCATTCATTAAGCAACATTTATCAATATGTGCCTGGCTTTGGTCTGTATTTGGGAGACAAATGAGACATGAGACAAAGGCTTCTAATCTCACAATGAAGGGGAGGAAACAAAATAACCAACAAAACATCCGATGTGCACTTTAATGAACAAACAGAAAAGCAGGGTGAAGTGGTAGGGAGTGACTAGGGGACTTCTGAGAAAGGTGTTTCAGGAAGGCTTTGTAGAGGAAGTGACATTTGAACTGAGATTTGAATGGTAAGTAGAAGATCATCTTAAAAGAGAGCATCCTCAGACTATGGAGCAGCTAGAATTAAGGTCCAACATGGCAAAAGTTTGTCATACTAAACTATCAGAAAGAAGGCTGTGCAGTGGAGGCTTCGATATTGAAAGTGGACAAGGTATACCACACATCTGTTCTTAGTTCTACTCTCTGAAATAATAATTTCTTTTTTCTGAATAATATGTCTTCATATATTTTAATAAAAGGGACAGGATGCCAGATAATTCTTCTCTTTAGGTAGCATAATAATGCAGTAGTAATGCCTGAATGACAGTTGTTTAGCTGAATAATTTTGAGTGCAATTTCTAGTACCCTGCCTTCCTTCCTGAAAATTACTGTGCTTTACCCTTCAAAAGGAGTGTGTGGGCAGTTGGATGGAAAAGGTCATTTTCATAGGTGGTACCTTGGGCCACATGACTATGTAGGCTTGGACCTGGTTCAATTAATTTCTAGCAGTGTACTGCTGCAAATATTTCTTAACTTTTCTGTGCCTCAGTGTTGCCCTTTGTAAATGGGGAGAGAAATAGTGACTACCATGAGACTTTTTTTTGAAGGATTGAATTAGATATCTGAAATTGTGTATTAAATTAATAAGTTTATCTTTAATGCTAATAGTATCACTATTATTACACCTTATATACATATATTCCTTTCTTAAACAGGAGGGAAGAATGGTATTTTTTTTACAATGGCTTATATTAAGTTGTATACATAACCTAATTTTCAGTTTTTAAAATTTTAGAGCCAATAATTTAGTGTTTGGAGACTAATTAAATGCTTTTTAAATTATTCATAATTTTTATTTCATTAACACCACTATTTATTTGTTGCCATTAATAACTATAGGTACATAACATTTTAAAATATGTTGATTATATTGTCCATAAGTAATAGTTTTATTTTTATTCAAGATAATCATTCATTCTTTTACCATTCTTTATGATTACAAATTATAAATTAATAATTTATCACATTGGAAATATAATGCAATACTATATTTAAGTAAAATACCTGCATTTATTTCACATAGTGACTCATAAAAAGGCAAATAAGTTATCTTTCTATTCTGCAACTAAACCAAAAAACTAAAAACAAAGTAATAATAAAAAGTAAAGAGAAAAAATCATAAGTAATAAAAGGATTCATCTATGAGTAAGTATGAAACATAAATCTTTCTTAGATATGTTGCCATACAATAGGTTTATAAATCATCTTTATTTTTTCTATTAAAATTTTGCTAGATTGGACTAAAAGATAGATCCGCTGTACTTTTGTTTATATCAGCATTTCTTGGACATATTTTTTATAAAATAGAAGCAAACTTTTTATCGTTCATATTCAGCACTGAATGCAAAAGGAGTACTGCTATATTATTTACAGAAGGAACGAAAAAATCTATGTAGTTAAGCTAAATCCTTATAATTTTCTACCAACTTTCAAGTTTCAGTAGTGCATGTGTTTCAGTCCAAATTCTAACTTACCTTCTATAATAACTTTACTATGTTTATTTTAATTGATCTGGATTGACCTATTTTCTACTAAAAAATATGGTGCAATATTTTAAAAATTAGTCCAAATTTCAGTGTTTTGGAGTAAAAAGGACATGTTCTCATAGCTATCTAATTAATTGATTAGAGACATATCATAATTTGCTGAAGATGGGTTTCATTATTAAATTAGGGATAAAATACTCTGTGTGTGGCGGGGGGGGGGGAAGAAATGCATATAAAATCCCCTGGCCCATAGTACAAAATAAAATGGAAGCTGGTATTATTAAATATAAATACCAATAATTAGGAAAATGAGACTTCATAACTTTAAATTCTCATCAACACTATTTAAAATAGGATCAAATTTAGAGATTTGCATTAAACATGAGTTTTTTAGCCCTAATTAGAGAATAAACATTGGAAACATAGCAAACACCATAACAAAATAAGAGAAAAACAATATTTAGTGAGTGATATTCTTCCATATTTCTTTGTTGTTGTTTTTCACTTCTAGTACCTACTCACTTATGCTTTCTTGTTCTGTTATTGCATAATTCCAAAAAGTTAAGCTTCTACATATTGGTATTACATAGTAGTTTGAAGAAGAAGGAAAAGTTAAATCTTCTGTAATCCAAGATGCCATATATAAAGGCTGACCAAATCTTTCTTAGCTCCATTGAGATGACAGATACCAGTGGTATGTTAGGTTCCTGACTCAGAATAACAATTTGAAAAAAAAATATTTATTTTTAAATTGAATATATTGGGGTGATATCAGTTAACATAACTATGTAGGTTTCAGGTGTACAATTCTATAATACATCATCTGTATATTTTATTGTGTGTTCACCACTCCAAGTCAAGTCTCTTCCATCACATTTATCTCCCCTTTACCTTCTTCTACCCTCCCCCCCACTTTCCCTCTTGTAATCACCATACTGTTGTCTGTGTCTATGCAGTGTTTTGGGTTTTTCTCTTTGTTTAATTCCTTCACCTTTTTCACCCAGCCCCCCAATTAACAACTGTCAGTCTGTTCTCTGTATCCATGAGCCTGTTTCTATTTCATTTGTTAGTTTAATTTGTTCATTAGATTTCACATATATGAATCACATGGTACTTATCTTTCTCTGACTGGCTTAGTTCACCTGAAATAATACTGTCCAGGTCCATCCATGCTGTCGCAAAAGGTAATATTTCCTTCTTTTCACAGCTGAGTAAAATCCTCAACAAAATATTAACAAAATGGACCCAGCAAAATTTATTCCAGAGATGCAAGATTGGTGTGATATTCGCAAATTAATAAATGTGACACACCACATAGGCAAAATGAATAAAAATCACATGATCATATCAATAGATCAGAAAAGGCATTTGCTAAAATCTAGCATCTTTTATGATAAAAAATCTTAGCAAGGTGGGAATAGAGGAACCATACCTTAACATAATAAAGGCTGTATTTGACAAACCCACAGCCAATGGGCATATTCAACGGACAAAAACCGTTTCCCTTTAAATCAGGAATAAGACAGGGATGTCTGCTTTCACCACTCTTATTCAACATAGTACTGGAAGCCCTAGCCACACCAATAAGACAAGAAGAAGAAATAAAAGGCATCCAAATTGGAAAGGAAGAAGTAAAAGTGTCAGTGTTGCAGATGACATGATATTATACATAGAAAACCCTAAAGATTCCACCAAACACTGCTTGGACTAATAAGTGAATTCAGTAAAGAGAGCAGGATACAAAATATTTAGAAATCAGTTGCATTGTTATACACCAGTAATGAACTATAAAAAGGGAATCTAATAAAATAATCCCATTCACTATTGCTTCAAAAGAAATAATATATCTAGGAATAAATTTAACCAAAGATGTAAAAGACCTGTACTCAGAAAATTATAGGACACTGAAAAAAGAAACCAAAGAAGATACAAATTAGTGGGAGCATATACTGTATTCATGAATAGGAAGAATTAACACAATTAAAATGCCCATACTAACAAAAACAATCTATAGATTCAATGCCATTCCTATCAAGATGTGAATGGCATATTTCACAGAACTAGAACAAATATTTCAACAGTTTATATGGAACCACTAAAGCCACCAAATAGCCACAGCAATGTTGAGAAAGAAGAACAAAGTTGGAGAAATAACAATTCCTGATATTTCTGATTCTATTTTTGACAGATGCCCTACATGTCTCTAAAGAAAACTCCCTCAATTGTAAGATAAAATTGTAGAAATGCATGTAAAAATAAATGTGTTGATTGATACAATCATTCATTTTCTTATTAAATTCAAATATATTTCACACCAAAGGAAGGGATGTTAAATTATATCATGTAAAATTTAAGATAGAGAAGGAACTTTTTTTCATAAGAGCAGTCAAACATTAGAAGGGCACATAAACGTATTTTCTTAGCTGTCTTTTAAAGCAGATTAAACTCTAAATTGGTAAAAGTTAATAAAAATTTATCAAATAATTTTCCAAAACTATTTACCTATATAACATAATGGATGTTCAATGTGTGTTTGTTAAAAATAAATAGCATATGCTCACTTGTGGGCCCTTTAGTTACTCAGACTAAAAAGAATAGTAAAAAATAAATACCTACAGGGAGAAATTAATTTGCTACTTTCTTGTTCTTCCCATTATAAAAGATATAAAACATACTAGAACAGTCATAGCATAGCAAGAACATATGTTCAGTTTATTTTGTTTGTTTGCTGAACAATGACAGCTGTCACTGTGAACACAGAAAGTACCAAAATGATGCCTGCTTGAAACAGAAAACTAGGTATTGCCAAACCTAGATGATCCCTTTAATTTGCAGTAAAATTTGTAGCAGTAGGGTAATGTTAAAGTTTTCAGCTCATTCTGTACTTAAAATTCCTTCTGTATCTACAAGGTTCAATCACTTTTTTCTAACGAAGGTGTACACATACCATGAGAAATTATGAGAAACTGCAATTCCTTGTATATACCTACACCCTCACTGAGCTGGCTCTGACTCCTGGTGATCCTAGGAATGAGTGATGTCCACAAACTCCTGTCCTCCAAGCCATGATAACCTCCTATAGATGCAGGCCTATGGTTTCTTTTATAGATTCAATGCATCTCATAGTTGGTCTTTCTTTTTTCCTGCTATTCTATTTTTCCCAGCATTATCGTGTTTTCAGAAGAACCCTGCCTCCTCATGATCTGCTTAATTTGCTCCAAGACTTCCTTGTTTATCTTTCTGGCAGTCCAGGGTATCCATAGATCTCTCCTGCAACACAATATTTTAAGTGAATGTTTTCCTATCAGCCTTCTTCACTGTCTAGCTTTCACATCTGTACGTAATAATTGGGAACACAAGGATGTGGCTGACCTTCGCCTGGTAACCAGTGTTCTATATCTTCACTCTTGGCTCTCTCTCCAAATTCTTCCATTGTTGTGCTCCAGAGTCTGAGCCTTCTCTTGATTTTTTGGCTGCAATCTCCATTTGAACTGATAACTTATCCAAGGTAAGCAAGATATGTAATAAGTTCAATGTCCTTATTTTCTATGTTAAAAATTGTATAGTTCTTCTGTAGTCATGAATTTTGTCTTCTTGATGTTTAAATACAATCCTGCTTTGGCACATTCTTCTTTCATTTTTATCAGAAGAAATTTCATATCATTGCTACTTTCTGCAAGTAAGATGTCATCTGAATATCTTAAGTTACTGAGAAACTGTAATTCCTCGTATATACCTACATCCTCATTTGCTGAGGGTTATGCTCAACCATAATTGAGCATAAGCCCATCACAAAATTAAACCCATTGGATTGTAATAGTCCACTCTTATTTAAAATCTCCTGCATAGAAGGATATTTTTACATATTCATTTGCTTATGAAATTAAATATAATCAATTGTTTAACTTTTATGATTGCCATACATACCTAGAGACTTTTTAAATCAATATGAGTTTTTATACAGATTATTTCCACAATCAGAAAGAAGTAGAAAAGTGGAATTCATTGTTTTATTATGGTCAGCAAAAATCCACATTTTTCTAATAATAAAAACATTGCATTGTTCTGTTGTATGTCAATCACAAGTCAATTAAACAATTGTATTATAATTAGCATAATATTTATGCAACAGGAGGTGTTCTATGTATTTGGTAAATTAATAATTTATTTTTACAATACAGTCTTGCAAGTGGACAGTGCCAGGGATTCTATAGGCAATAAAATTAATGAAGGAATTTCTCCAAATAAATTTACAATTTTAATGAAATGAAAAAAAACTAAGAAAAACTAAAAGGAAGGAATTTTGAAGGTCTGAATAATTTTTATCTATTAAAGACACTAATTCAGTCTACTCCCAAAATAACTCAATTTTGCCCAGATTGTTCCACCAGAAAATCCTTACTTTTCATGAAGAAATGATCAAAATCTTTCAGAGAACAGGAAAGGAAAAGAAACATTTTCAGCTCATTTTATAAGGCTATCATAAGAGTAATTTCAAGGCAAAATAGTATTACAAAAATATATAATTACATGCTAACATTTTTATGAACTTACCTCTAAAATTATAAACTTTAGCAAATTAAATTCAGTATTTTTAAGAGAATCCATTATAACAAAATTTTATTTATTTAAGGAATGTGAGAAACCAGACTAGAATGTTCACTTTCATCACTTCTATTTGACCTTAAGTTAAAAAAAAAAAGAAGAAAAGAAAGGAAGTAAATGGTAGGAAGTAAAAAGTAACACTGACTTTATTCATAGAGGAAATGATTATTTATATTTAAAAATCCAAAGCCATCCTAAAAATATTAAGTGAATCTCAGCAAGGTCTTAGAATCCAAATTTAATAAGCAAAGAACAAGAAAATAAGATGGTATTTGTTTATTGAAGTACATTTAATTAAAATCTATTTTTGTAGTATTAATAGCACAAATGGGAAAATGGTGATGATCAAGTGTTATAGAAGTGTTAACACTGGTTCTGAATTAAAGCAATATTGAGATCATTTTCATGATTATAAATGTATGATGGATTTAAACGTATTTGATATTTCATAATTTTTCACAACTATTTTTTAATCTAACTTCAAATACATATTCTTTACACTTTGTCCTTTAGACTAATTCTATTTTTGGTTATCTCAAATGTAAGTTTAGACAAAACATAAAATGGAAAATGTCATATAGAGATATAACCCTAAAAATATGAAGATATGGAATTTTATATTATTTCTTATAACACTCAGAAATACACTATATTGAATATGATTATCTTCTTGACAAATACTTGGAAAATAACAAAAGCAGTTTGAATAACTTATAATCATAATCCAAGCTAATTCTCAACTCTAAGAAATTCAGTACTTGTCTAGCCTTCAGATAAATCTTTCATGAGATGACATTATTGAGGCCTGTTGAGAATGTTATACTTCATGAACTATTTATCAAATTTACAAATAATATTTTTAAGGCACATGATCCTAATATTGTTAGTCTACTAGTACCAACCATTTGAGAACTTTAATTTTATGTCATTTTATTTCTTTTCTAGGGGTTCCAAAAATATTTTCAAAGGCCAATCCTTACAGAAGGGACTCAACAATGTTCCCCAACAGTGTGGAAACTTGTGCCATACTATATTTCAAATGCCTCAGCTTCACCCCATATCCTATTTATCTAAAAAGTTCTTTTAAATAGTTATACAAAAAAAAAAAATAAGTAAAGTATGGGAAAGGGCCTCCTTTCTGGTCATAAAGATTATGGCCTTTTAAAAATTCTTAATAAGCACTCCTCCTCCCATTGATGGACACAGGGATACCAAATGAAAAAGAGTCACGTTTCCATATTTGTTCAGTGCCTCAAGTTAGCAATGCTCAGCTTGCTGAAGTTCCACTTCGCCTTCAAATTATACCCGAAGCAGTGATCTAAAGATGTGACTGCTTCAATGCATCTGCCAAATGCCTACACCCCTGTACTAGGACGTGTTGCTGAAAATAACTGTCATTGATTTCTGGCAATGTAGCCTCAATCTCAACCCCTAATTTATTCTGCTCCCTGTCTCAGTGTTCAGACAGTCAGCTATGTCTCAGAAAGGTAATGTGGGTCCTGGCATTTTGACTTCAGTAATATCCTTAACCCAAACCTCTTTATTTTGGGATCTCACTACTGCCTTCCCACTAGAGGTTAACTACTCTAGTTCTAAATTTCCTCTGTTTGAATTATTGGGATAAATTTGATTTGAGCTATAATAAATACATGTGCTACAATTCTAGGGCCAGGCCTTGGCTAATAAGGTGTGTGGTTTTATACATTATGCCAATTATTTCTATCCTATCTTAAATCATAAGCATTATTTTTAGTATAATATCATCTCAAAATCTTTATTTCTTAATTTACAAGTAGGTTTCCCAAGTGTGCTGAAATGACACATCACTGATTCCCACTCTGGGAATGGAGAGACTACTATTCCTGACTACACACAAAGGCCACCCTCAGTCTCTGCCCCCTTCTTCTGGGACTGTCACATGTCATCACATATTTAAGGCTTTACAAAGTAACACTATTTTGAATTTGAGAAAACTATTCTAATAAGAGTCCCTCAGATGTATATAGAACTTTCATATTTATTTTCTACTGATGTGTTGGGATTCTCATAACCATATGGTATAGATATTATCATGATCACTTCATAGATTAGGAAAGTGACATCAATGTAATAAAGCTTGTAAAAAGCAAAGCACAACTCAGAGCCAGGTCTGAGGATCCCCAAAGCTTTAAAGTATCCATTGATGTTATGTGACTTATCTTTCTTTTTCTCATCATGCTTCTTAATATAAACTCCATTAGAAGTTACTGTTAATGCAGACAGTACAAGCTGCTATTATGCAGGTCTGTTTATGTTACTACTTCATTAAGTTCAAACTCTTCAACCTGACATTCAATGCCCACTCTCATTTGACATCATTTTAGTCTTTCAGTTTTGGAAGTGCTTGAGGCAGGGAACTAAAATACATTGGTTCTAGTATGGATCTTCTATTTATTAGTTTTGTGATGAGTTACAAACAAGTAAAGAAAATAGTTCAATAATAGAGCTGTTAATATTGAATATGTACATTGAAAATATTGCTATTTTTTTGTACTTGCTATTCAGTCCAAACATAGATTTTAACTTTCAGTCCATTCTCAGGTCTTTCTAAATGCTACCTGTTGGTCACTTTCCATATTTGCTTTCTCCTCATAATTTTATTTTTTATTTTTTTACTATATAGACTTATAAATTACCTGTGAATTTCTGAGGTCAAAAGATGGTGATATTTCCCTCCTGGGTTTATATAATTATTTGTATATTTATTTTATCTTCTGATATTCCTAAGAGTTAATATCTAATTTTTAAGCACTTAAATTTTAGTTCCTTAAATAAGAAGTTCCCCTACACTGAAGATGGTTTATTACATCTTTTTAATGCCCATGACAGAACAGGCACTCACAAATACTTAATAGGCATTTAAAATAAATTACTATACATACATTGGTAAGTTAATATTTGGCAGAGAGAATTTTTAAGTGATACATTAATGTGAGTCTCACGTATTTGTTAAATATTCCAATGCTGTTTATCTTGTTACCATAATTAATAAATGGTGTCTTACTACCTGCAGTGTATAAATACTATTGAGGTGTTTATGAGATTCTATCAAAAAGATATTATAAATTGAAATTGTGACCTTGAAGCAGGGTCACAAAATATAACTTCACTTCAGCTCTGCAGAATTTCTTTATGTAGTCTATCATCAACCTGGCCTTCCATCAAAGCACATACCTATTGTAAAGGTGAGGAAACTTATCTGCCTGTCTTATTTGGTTTAAAGTTAAACCAATGTGAATTATAGGAATCCCTTCAAGTAGTGCTCAATGTTTCTTTGACTACTACTCTTTTGTATATGAAATCAATTGTTTTCAAATTTTAATATTTTGTGCTATTCCCAAGTTTTAGTTTAAAAAATCATTTCATTACTTATTTTAATAGATTATTTTTAAATATTAACTAAATTATAAATATTAATTATTTTTGTTTTCTAATGCTTTATGCATAATTTTGGAATAGTACATCTAATTGCTATTACACTTTTTATTGTCTAAATATTTTAATTTAAATTCTAAGTCATTGTATGCTGTTTTAAACTGTTATTTATATAAAATATTTTATCTTAATTAAAGTGCTATAAATCTATACTAATGAGTTTTTCTAATAGACTGGCAGACAAGATCTTCACATACACCATATAAATATGTATGATTTTTGCTTTTCAAAATGATAATATAATACAGCAGGTGTCACGTCTTCATTCAAAATTTAGCTGAATTTTTTCAACATTTTCTTTTGATAGTCTCTAATATATTAGTCATAAACTTAGACTTGATATTCATTTTAAAAATTAGACTCTAATTAATATTGACCCTCTAAATGCCACCACTCGGCCACTGTGTAAGAATCATGATCAGATGGATGGCCCAGATGAATAATTGTCAATGGAACATGGAGTTCATAATTTCCTCTGTAGGGAATATTTTTCTCAACTTGGGTTTAAGATGCGTTTTTTGTCTTAATGATATCATTATAAAAGAATTAAAATAAACTCCTAAATAAGAGTTCAGCAAACTACAGCCTGTGGATCATATGGGACCCAGCACCTGTTTTTGTAAATAAAGTTTTATTGGAACACAGTCATACCCATTCATTTCTGTATTATCAAAGACTGCTTTGGGCCCAACCTATGAACCAGGAGGTCACAGTTTCAATAAAGTATCAGGATATATAATAAATATACAGAAATCTGTTGTGTTTCTATATACCAATAATGGAGATCAGAAGTAATTAAGAAAACAATCCCATTTACAATTGTATCAAACAATATATCTAAGAATAAATTTAGCCAAAGAAAATCTGTACTCTGAAAACTATAAGATATTGAAGAAAGTGATTGAACACAGGACTACATCAAGCTAAAAAGTTTTTCCTCAGCAAAGGAACCCATTAACAAAATGAAAAGACAACCTACTGAAAATGAGAAGATATTCACAAATGATATATCTATTAAGGGATTAACATTCAAAATATATAAAGAAGTCATACTAAACTTCAAAATACAATTTCAATTATTTTTTTTAAAGCAGAGGATCTGAATAGACAGGTCTCCCAAAAGGACATATAAATGACCAACAGATATGAAAAGATGTTCAACACCACTAATCATCAGAGAAATGCAAATTAAAACCATAAGGAGATGTCACCTCACACCTCGAAGAATGGCTATCATCAATAAATCAACAAGTGCTGGTGAGGATGTGGATGAAAGGGAACTCTCACACATTGTTGATGGAATTATAAATTAGTGCAGCTACTATGGAAAACAGTATGGAGATTCCTCAAAAAATTAAAAATAGAACTGACATACAATTCAACAATTCCACTCCGGGTAAGAATTTAAAAATAAATAATAAAAAATAAAAGGAAAACAAATACATATTTTTTTAAAGGAAACCAATTCAGAAATGAAATGGGTGGCCCTATAATCTTACCTAATAAAAGAGTAATCTGCAAATTAACCATCACTCCATGACAAAAATGGCACCGCCCATAGCCACAAGATGGCAGTGCCCAGTCCTCTCAGCCCCACCAGAGTCCTCCAGTCTCAGGGAGGGCTGCTGCTAAGAGCTGGCAGAGTAAGCAGCCTGGTGGAATGCTGCCCAGATTCCCCATGGCATGATCCCCTCCCAGTGATAGCAGCCTGGGCTGGGGTCTCAGCCTGGGAGGGGCACGCACCCCCACAGCACCATCCCCTCCCAGCGGTGGCAGCCTGGGCTGGGGTCTCAGCCTGGGAGGTGTGTGCACCCATAGGAATCAGGCCTAAACAGGCAGTTGGACATCCCCTGAGGGGTCCCAGATTGGAGAGGGTGCAGGTTGGGCTGAGGGACCACCCCCCCTCAGTGCATAAATTCCATGCACTGGGCCTCTACTGTAATAATAATGCTTATATGGTATTTACCACATGGCACACTATTCTGAATAATTTCAGTGTATTAACTCTTTAAATCACAGTAATTACATGAGTTACAATAAGTGGCTGAACTAGTATTCAACTCCCCCTCCCCCAAATATCTGACTTCAGAGTCTTTGCTCTTAACCAGCAAACTATACTAACTGCTGTGCATAGTCTTTGCTCTTAACCAGTAACCTATACTAACTGCTGTATATAATGTTTCTCATCACTGGAGATGTTTAGCTGGATTAATAAACACTTGTCAGGATTGTCGGGAAAGAGAATACTTTAAGGTCATTTCCCAAAGTAAATTCCTATGAAGTTGTCATATCCAGATCAACAGAGAGCAATAAAATTAAACTATAATTTCAAGATTACTTGATAGTTTTATGACACAATAAAATTTAGACGTTTCCAAAATTAAAAGACATGCTGAGCATTCAAAAAGTCAAGTATTTGAGCTTTTAACCTCATGAAAAAGAAAAGGGGAAAAAGTGGTCCCAATAAAGAGGTGGAGCATGTAAAGTATTTTTTCACAATTCACTTGGTCTCTGGCACATTAAAAACTATTGCAAAGTTATATGGAATTTCCCAACTTAGCAGGAAGTCATTTCACCATTAAAATTAATGTATAAACCTAAATTAATTTAAACAATAAAATCTGCTCATTGACACCTGCCACTGTTAACAAAAAACAGATAGGTATATCATTAATATGCAAGATAGTTTATCTTTAAGATGCATCTATGTCTATGAAGATCACCTTGCTCTGTCTTCCCAATCAGACAAATAGCAAAGTCTCCTATAACAGCCATTCATCTCAGTCACCATCCTCCCCAAGTCACTGTCAGAGGAGATAGCTTAGAGTTTTGTATCCCAAAGATAATCATCCCCTCCCAACTCTCTATCTTTCTCAGGATAGGAGGTATAGAATGGAAGGACAGTCTTATTCCCTCTTCTGTGGTCTCCCAGCATTTCTGTTAATCCCCAACATCACCCCCCTACTCCATCCCTTAATCTCACAGGAAGGTCTGACTCTCGCTGGAGCTGTTGAAAGACAAGTAGACCTGAAATTAGATCAGGTCTCAGATTCTGATTCTGAAGGATCCATAGTAGCTTCACTAATTTTTAATCCCACCAATAGTGTGCAAGTGTTCTCCTTTATCCACATCCTCACCAGCAGTTTGTTAGTGGTTCATTTCTTTTTACTTACTTTAATGTTCCCCATTAGAAACAGAGTATAATAATAATCTACTTTATGGGATTTGAAAAACAGGAATTTAAAAACATAATTTAAAACTCCTAAAAAATCGCTATCATGACTAAATAGGAACTCATTGTACATCTGTTCAGTCTAAAACTGATCAATTAATCTTTTCCTTACTAAAGCTCAGGCACAGGTGAATTCTAAGTCTTGGTTATATTCATTATTCTATTCTTTCTCACTTATTGTATGGTTTAAATTTTTCATAATAAAATAAAGTATCTTTTAGGAAAAATTGTGAGGAGAATGTAAAAAATAGTTACACATAAAATCACTTCCTATCCTAAAAATATTTAGATTCTAACGGAGGAATAAACTTATTTCATATGATTTAATATTTTAATAGATTTTGGATGAGACTAAACTTGTATGCATACTTGCCTAAATTTATATGTGCATAAAATTATTTTCCCTAGTACCTAATGATACCATATGATTTTTCCAAATATCTTTTTAATAATAACTACTTTAAGTCATGAAGTATACTTGAAGAATGCTGGCGGGAAAACAGTAAAATCAGAATATTCAATCCTGTGTCAAAAGCAATGACTTGGCTCATTTTAAGGGAATGTGTGCTTTAGCAGAGGCTGGAATCCAATGTGTAGCAAAATCTATAAACAATGATAATCAGAAGACCTGCACAGTGTTGGCCTTGTTAGTCTTATCTAATCTTCAAAAAGAGGGGATAAACCATTACCATATGCTTCTTTCAATTTTTCAAAAAATGACTGCAAGTTACTTCTCCTCCCACCCATGGCAAGGTTCAAACATTCTGAATTAAACAATGTTTCAGCTACATCTCTGCTTTTGATGCTACGAATTCACTAATGGGTTAAAGGGAATGGTAGGTATGCCTTATTTTTAACATTATCCTCATTTTATTCATCACAAGAAATAATACTGGAACAATTCAAAGTACCTTTGCTTTGAAACAACTCGAAAACTAATATACAATAATAGCCTCTTGCTAAAATGTAAAGTTTGCTGGCAGTCTACACTTATGACTCAAAAATAATAATGCATAAATATGAACGTTTAGCTCCAAAGCTGTGATTCCTGAAGAAGTTACACAAAAGAAAAATTAGTGCTTATGAATGTAAACTTGAGCAACACAAGTGGAATCTCTTTGAGAAACTTGGAAGAGGTGTTCTACTTTGAAATCAAGTGTTCGTACTCAGCATAAAAAATAACTTCTCTGCCTGGTTAAATGGGTTTTGCATAGGAGCCAAGGATTGTTTTACATCATTGTTAATTCAATTATATGCAGTATTTATTAATGTTTATCATTGACACTTTATACATCAATTCAGCTGTCACAGCATTGTCAAAAATGTCTTAATTCTTAAATTTTGATGAATTTGCATCTGTTTCTATGCTATATGCATTACAGCATTAGATTATTCCATGAATTGAACTATGGACTTACTTGATAAATCCTATCTTCATAAGTACCCATTCAATATTCCTTTAAAAATTGTTATAGGCATACTGTAGTTATAGATTATACTTCTTAGCTGCCTTTTGAATTTTATTGACCCCCAGCTCTTACTTTTTAAGGGGTATTTTGCATGTAATCAAAAACAAAGTATACAGAATGATGAACACGTAGTACTCTGAAAGCAGGTAAATTGGGACACAATTTACACTTTGAAGACATGCATGCCATTGTCCAACAGTAGAAGATAACTGACTAGAGGACCCTATAAACAAATAATATCATTATATCAGAGAAGTCTATAATGAGGTCTTCTAGTAAGACATATCTAGAACTCATGTAGTATACTGAAGGAAAGAAAGCCTTTTCACTTGGATTTAGAGAACTCTCCCACCTACAGGTTCAGGCCAGGACTATTTTTGTTTAAAGAGAGAAAAATATACATAGCCTCACTCTCACAATCTTATAGCCTGCAGCTTAGTCATATTTCTAGCCCTGGTAATTCACAGGCAATGACTATCAGCTTCTTTATAATTCCCACCACTGCAGCCTGCTATCCCCAGGGACTTTTGTTCCAACAGTCCGAGTGTAGTGTACCCATTAAAAGCAGATTGTGCCTGAACCCAAACACTCCCCACTCTGTTCTTCTTGGTGTCACCTCAGGCTTCTCAATGTGAGAGTTTCAAAACAGGTGCTTCAGAGTCATCAGTTTACTTGGTCAAATCCCTGGATGTGGGATATATAGGAACTCTCTGTACTATTTTCACAAGTTTTCTGTAAAGCAAAAACTGTTCTAAAAATGCAAGTATAATTCTTAAATGCAGCTCCCTCGGGTCCATACTCTATTTTCTAAATCATAATTTCTAGAAGGGGTATGAGGGAAAGTACACTGTAACCATCACCTCAGCTGATACTTTTGTGCACTAGCATTTTCATACTGTCTTCAGTATTGTCCAGTTGCCTGATACTAATCTTCCTCCAATGAGAATCTGGGACCACAGATGCTGTTGCCACTCTTTGTCCATGATCATGTTCTTAGATTTAACTATTGAGGTTAATAGCTTCCTAGGCATAGAAAGGACACCTTCACCTAAAGGCAAATATAGGCATGCTGACCCACCAAGTGATCTGAAATTGGTAATGGGCATAAACATCAAGTTGCCCCTACAGGTCCAACCAACCTCAAGTAGTGGGCTAATAGACCTCCCCTGCTAACCTTTTACCTAGATCATGAAATGCCTCCTCCTGCCACACCTCTGAATTAGGATGGAAGCTAAAAACCAGGGTGAGAAATGCTACTTTAAAAAAAAAATCCCCTGCCATCCCACAATTCTACAAAATAGAGGTGTATTAAATAAGACTATTTCCTGTTTCTGATGACTTTCTGGAATCCTAAAGTTAATTATTATTTATTACCTATATTATTTACTTATATTTATTTATTTAAAATAGATTTACCATTAAGTAACACAAAGTATAAGTGACTAACAAGTTACCTGACTGTAGTCACCGGAATTATAGTTCATGCCTAACTAGAGAAAAGGCTGAAATATTAAAACAATGTGCTGAAGCCTGACTCACATCATGTGGCGCTGGGGAGCCAGGTTCCTGCATCCTGGCCCACCCCTACCTCCCATGCTGCTCTCCATCAGTGGGGACCATGCCAGAAACAACTACTCATTGTGAAGAATTGTTTAAAAATGAATGTGCTGAAGATTTTCTGATTCACATTCATTATCCACTGACCTGCTCCCAATGGATTTCACAAAATGCTGCAAAACTAATCACCTCAAGTCAGGATGTCTGGAAAATAATGGCACAGTGATTTAGAGAAAAGCTTGCATGCTGTAGAGGCCTTTTGAAATAGTGTACATTTTTAAATTAAGCATCACACTTATTAAATGATAAAACTTTTGCATTTGAACTAATGCACCATCATTTCTTATCTTAAAATCCACACTAAACAATGAAGACCTTTGTGAGTGAAATATCAGTAACATCACTTTGCTTCATGTTAAGCCATCTTAACATACTGGAAAAGAAGCTTGTAAAATATAGCAGATTATATGTGTGGAGGGGACCTTTAGGAATGAGGAAAGAAAATAACATAAACCACTGGGAAGTCTTAGAATAAGTTAGTTATTACCGCTATTTATTATCTGTCTTATCACAAAAATAATTATATTCATTCTTAACAACATGCATAATGGATAAAGAGAATGTGTTCTAATGAAGCTTGTCTTGTTTCAAGGGTTTACTGATCTTGCTGATATCCAGAGAAATTCTGCATATGGTTTTATAGCTTAGTGCAGAAAAGGTAGTGGGGACAACATAGAAATGTATTGTTTTAGATGAGGGCAAGGTATTAGAGTTTGGTTAGTAAAAGTATAATGTGTGGAGTCAGTGCATTCTAGAAATGTGTAGACATCGTGAGATCTTAGAGAAAAATAGCCAACATATAAAGGGGAGGGGGACTGTTAAATGATTATATTCTTATGACCACAGAAGTGAGGCAAATCAAGAAAACAGTGGGAGTTTGACCAAATACTAGATAGAACACTTATTCTCAGAAGCCCTAATTATGGTATTCTTTCCTTGCTAAAGAGAAATCATATACAAATTAGTAAAGAGAAGTTAGAGACAGACCTTACTCTAGTGCTCGCTCCACTTAGGATAAAGTCTGGAAGGGTTTGGAAGATAATTACAATGTACTCAACAGCTGAGTCAAGAGGAAAACAAATTGGATTATATACAAAATGTTAATGTAAATCCTCACACTGGAAGAACGGGGGTTAGAACTATGCAATTTGTTTCTCCTACTGAGCATGGTAAAGTCTCTTCAAGTAGCAAATCACATAATTAATCTCTGCCTTGTTCTACAGCAAGTGCCTGAAGGGCTGGCAAAGAGCAGAAGCTCATTGGCTTCCTTGGGGTGAGGTAAGGAGGAGGACTGTTGCTCCAGTCCACTGTGGCCCATTTTCACATAGAAGAGGGCTGTGGGATTGGAACTATAAATCAATTGGTAAAATTACATTCATCTTCTCCCCCCCCCCCAACCCCCTTATTTTAATCTGCCCTGCTTCCTTTAGAAGAAAGCAAATAGAAACTTTTTTAATTTAATGAAGAGAAAATACAATAGTACTACTTATCTAATTTTAATTTGTAGACAATTCCTGTCAATTCCAAGGATCATAGGAAAAACAAAGTTATTTTTGAGCCCAGGAGGAATAAATGAGAAAACGAGAGGGGAAAAAAAGTATTTTCTGGAATGTGCAAATAAATGTATATATAATCTTTGGCAGAAACAGAACTGTTCTGCTTCCTTTGATGGTAAGACCAAACATTCATTAAATATTCAGATAAAATATATTACATATTTTACACTAAGTATATAAATTTTATTTTTATAATATATATTTGTTTATATAGACAACATCAAAGGCACTGATACCTGTTTTAAAATAATGTAATTTTATTACAGTGTGTTTACAATTATATTACCTCTTTTAATTTTCTGTCAAATTGGTTATCATTATCTGTTCTTTGTTTCCTTAAATACTATCATAAAAAGTGACTTCCATTTGGAAAAATGTTACTCAAAACACTTGTGTAGAGCTTTTCTTGATGCCTAGTCCAGAATCCAATACCTACTAATCTACTACCTGATAACCTTAAAACAATTTCTCCACTCATTCCCAAGTGTGTTTGGTGGGAGTTCAAATGTTTTCCAGTAATTCTGTCAATATAGGCTGAGTTAATGGTAATGTTGACAGTAAAGTTGCCACTAAGTTTGAAGATTGCTATTATCTAGGTAAATATTTATTAGTTCTTTAATTTCTGTAATTTTACCAAGCCAACCCCTCAAATTGGAGTTGTTTGCACTGCTTAAAGAAAATTCTGCACATTTTCAGAAGACATTAATATTATTTTATCAGGAATATTTTTGCTTAGTTTTTATTGTTGTTTTTTGTTTTTGTGTGTGTGTTTTTCAATTACCTACCTGAGATAAAATTTCTCTTTAACATTACAATATATCGATATTTGTCTTCAATTTTCCCAGCAGGCTTCATCATCTTTCATTTCTCAATATCTTCCCAAGCAATCATTTTAGATATGATTCCTGTCTCTTAAAAACACTTGTTTCCCACCCTGACGGGTTTGGCTCAGTGGACAGAGCATCGGCCTGTGGACTGAGGGGTCCCAGGTTCGATTCCAGTCAAAGGCATGGACCTTGGTTGCAGGCACATCCCCAGTAGGAGGTGTGCAGGAGGCAGGTGATCAATGTTTCTCTCTCATCGATGTTTCTAACTCTCTATCCCTCTCCCTTCCTCTCTGTAAAAAAATCAATAAAATCTATTTTAAAAAAACAACACTTGTGTCCCTTTAACAATATATCAGTAGTTAATCTTTCCTGTTGCAGGTATAACAAAAATCTTCAATGACTAACAAAAATCTTTGTAATAACTAGTAAAAGTATTCTCTGAGGAAAGTAAAGCTATTCTCTTCGTGTATTTCTTAGGGAGTTATCACAATTTATAGCTAACCTATTAGCTCCTACAGAAATAGGTTGGTCTGCTAACAATACAGTTCACCAGTTCTAGTCTCTTTCTCAACATAGTGAAAAGATGATAGCACTTAGCCATAGTTCATATTTTAGACAGTAGCAAAAAATACTGCAAACTATTTCTTCTACTTCAGTGCTATGTGTACAGTACGTGTATTATCCTTGTGCTCATTATTACAATCACATATTCAAATTTTAACAATTATCTTAATGTTGGCTCTAGGAATATATCAATGGAGAAATTTAATTGGTTTTAATATAACAAATTTCAAGTTCCCCCCACCCCACATCTCAGCTTTCATTTTACGCACACTAAGTTCAGGAGGCTCTGTGTAGCAAAATGTTGGGAGACTCCTTATAATAGATATAATGTAAGAAATATTTCTGCTATCAAGTCACATCACTTTGGTTATTTATTTAGCCAGTTCTAAGAAATAAACTATGTTCTCTACAATCAAGCTGTCTTGAAAGCTGGTATTGTTATTGGCAGAGTACAGTGGTAAATCTTTCTTTAATTCAATCATCTAGAAAAATGTAATAGCTTCTCTTCCATCTTGTTTGAACATCTGATATTGGACAGAGCAGTTCCACTATCTCTTTTATGTCTTGTAGATTTTTTTTTTAATTAAGTAGAGTGATAACCTTAGCTTACTATCTTCCTGTATAAGGGCAGTATTCTGTTACATCTTCTGTGTTATAATTACTTTTCTAACATGTAACTGAAGGGTGTAAAAAAATATTAATTATCCCACTATCTGCTTATTTATATGTCATTACTAGCCTTACCATATTTGTTTCATTGTCAGTTGCAATTATGTAAAATTTGCTTCACTCATTTTCCATTCTATAAATAGTTCATCAATCAGATCTACTCACTTATTAGTTATGTGAGACCTAGAAATTTCTCCACAAGTAAAATTGAATAATTAAATTCTTTATTAACTAATCATAGCAAAACTTTATATATACAATTGTATATTTATGTCTAAATATTATATAAATAAGAAAAATACAGATTTAGTATTTTTAGTAATATTCTAAATTTTTTTGGTATGCACAGCAGAATATAAATCAAGAATAGTGTTTCAGCAACATGTCTTATAGACAGAATTTTATTATTTAGAATGTATAGGTGGGGTTAACCTAAAAAATTATTTGATATTCATCCGCAGAAAATGTTTGTCATTCTATTGCAGTCATTTCAATGGACTGTACTCAAATTATTGCTTCTATAGGTATAAAATCATCACAAAGTCTATTCCTAAATCACTTGTGAAAACTGTTTTGAAGTTTGATAAATGAAAACAAAATATGGTTCTTAGTACATAATTTTTCTTTTCAAAATTGTTATCACAATTGAAGGTTATTTATCATAGATACTTTGGAATCTTTCAACCTCATGAAATTTTGTAGTGGAATTTTGTTTTTAATTTAATTCCTCAATTTGTAAAGAATTCCCAAAAAGGAATACTAAAGCCAAAGTCAAATTTGCATGCTTCCCAAAATATGTGTGCATATAAATACACTCTCCATTAGACTATGAAAATTATAAGGGGCTTCATTGTATTTCTTTTAGTGTCAAGAATAGAGCATAACAGATATTAGGCACTCTATAAACATGTTGATTGAAAGAATATATACTTAAAATGATACAGCATGATGTAATAGAAAAGTATTGCATTTGTTAAAGATTTCTATTTGTTAGCATTGTGACATCTCTGAACATAAGTTTTCTCATCCATAGTATATTCCTGAAACCCCGAGTCGCTGTGATATTTATAAGTGTATGTTAAAATATAGCACAATGCTTGCCATTCAGTAGGTGCTCAATATGGTAATAGGAACGAAGGAATAATAGGAGTGAAGTACCTAATGTTTGTATTGATTAAAGAACTATTTGCTGCCCAGTTATAAGCAAGGATCTAATTTACTGGACATAATTTATTGGAGTGAAAAAAATAGTATTACTCCATTAAAATTACAAACTCCTTTTCATTGTCACATAGCTCAGGGATAAATTTCAGATGGCAGATATTTTCTGAGAAGTCTTTTGAATTTTATCCATTTAACTCCTCAGTATCAAATATGAACAAATCTACTTTGTCCAATGCTTGTGAATGAGTGTTTCTACATTTGGGTCATCTTTCTACCAAATTATAAGGAAAGCACACAAATCATTATACTACCTCCTTACCGTCTCCCTTATTTCTAATAATTGGTAAAGCTATTTCTTGGCTTGCAATAGCAAACTCAAAGGAACCTCTGTACTATGTGAGTTCTGCAAACTTCCAGATTTATATGAGAAATGACCTCAATTCCTCATACTCTTCACTCTTTCCAATTCCCTTAAGTATTGCAAAAGCACATTAACCAGCACAATGTTCCAAAATGTTAACATTCCCATCTGTCATTTCAATTTTCTAAGCCTTAATAACTGGTACCAATCACTCTTTGTATAAATACTGATTAGATTCAGGTACAAAAATGAGCAAATATCTTCAAGTTCATTAGAATTTGCCATATTGAGTCTCTACTAAGTATTTTCCTATTGATATTTTGGTGGCTGGTTTTCCCACTAGCTATAAAACTCATATCTAGAATATGTCATGTGGCTTAAACCTGCTAGATACTTTTTAAAACTAGGATCTTTTATTTGTATGTTTGTTTGTTTGCTTGTTTTATATTGCAGGGATGGTGGTTGTCAAGCTCTTACTGCTATTGTATATCTGTCACTTATTTTCTGTATTTTTAAGTGTTTTTACTTTACATGTTTTGATATATCATTTAGTACACTGAATACATTATATCTTCAGTATCTACTGTTCCATTTATTCCTATAAAATAACCCTCTTTGTACTGTGCATTTCTTTCCTTCTCAAATACTTTGTCAGATACTAGTGCTGACCCTGCTGCTTGGGGCAAGAATGACTGTCTTCTTATTGACTTTGTTCCTTTCAACTTTCTTTGTTCATTTGTTTTATGTGCTTCTCCTTTTTAACACCACCCACTCTCGCTTTAAACATCCATTTACTAGCCTACCCACAAACACAGAACAAAACAAAACATTACCCTCAAAGTCAGACTTCAGAAAGATGTTTAGAACTCATCTCTTAACTAGACATCAAAATACGTCTTTTTTTTTTCTATGTACTTGGAATCCTCCCACAGCCCAACGACTCAGTATAGGCAACTAGAACTAAACAAACTGCCTGGCTTGAAATTCAGAATTTTTCATTATATTGCTTCATGAGTACTATTCATAGGCCAAAACATGTGGTGCCAATATAACAAAAGAGAGACCGTTAGAGATGGTACCTCAGGAAGAGTGATCTCAGCATCATGGGGGGGCCAAGTGGTTCTTCTTTTCTCCCCCTTATTTAAAAAAAAAATTGGACATCCATAACTGAACAAGTGCCTCAGTTCTCTATATGTAGTGACCAGAGAGGAATCTCACCCACCTGTGCACCAAAAAATAAACAAACAAGACCTTGGTAAGAACTGCAGATGAAAGAGAGTCGGTGAACTTGTCCAGTCCCACTCTCTGTGGTTGGAGAAAACAAACAAACAAACAAAAATAAAACAGAGTGTTAACCTAGGCAGATGAGACAAAAATTGAGAATTCCAGCTAGCCTCGGGGAGATCTCAACATACAGTTAGAGTGGGATAGAGAAGAGTTTAGATGCAAATGAGAGAGAGGAGTCCCCAGAGTCGACCCCTTCCCAGGGGACACTTCCAGGGGATCAGCTGTTGGGCAGTGGTGACAGCAGTCTCCCTCAGAGGACATGGAAAACAGAGACCTTTGCATGAGGAGGTGGGAAGTGAAAGTATAAGTGACAGCCTACCTACCCTGGTTATTCTGGTTGTGACTGCAGAAACCCATTTCTCTCTGAAGTGCCCTGGTTTCTGAGGAGTGATCCCCATGACTGAAGGAAGGAAGGAGGAAGGGAAGGAAGCAGATAAGTATATTAAAGGGCATTGAAGGAAAGCAGTCTCTACTGTCTGCTTCACAACTTCAGCAGGAAGCCTACCCTGAAGTCTCTGGGAGTACCCCATTCAAGGTTCTTCCTACCAGCCCTGGGGCACCCCTAAAGCTCCAGGTGCTAAACTCAAACCCCCCTCTACTCTCCTGCCCTCTCCTGGTGCATGCTACTGAGCGTGGTCACAGGAATGAGTGCCAGTAAAGTTGGTGGAAAAGGGAAAAACAGAAACTTCAGATACAGCACATCTTCTGAAATACAAAAAGGATTTTTTGTCAAATTTTTCATTATTGATTTTAGGGAGAGAAGGAAGAAGAGAGAGAGAGAGAGAGATCAATTGATTGCCTCCCATATGCACCCCAACTAGGGGCCAAATCCACAATCTAGGTATGGATCGACCCCCAAGAACCCACTTGTGACAAGTAGTAAACCAGTCCTACAGATCTAATGCCCAGTATAGTGAATATAGGAAACAATATTGTATTATAATCATCAAACTTGCTAAAATACTAAATCTTAATTATTCAAACTTAAAATAAATAGTTGTGTGACATGATATAGGTGTTTATTATCACTACAATATCAATCCTTTAAAATATGTAAATGTATCAAGTCAACATGCTGTATGCCTTAAATTTACACAATATGCCAAATATATTTTTAATTTTAAATAATCAAAAACATGGCATCTCAGCATAGGGCAGAGGCTTTGCTATGCCACTTGTCCTGTGAAGGTGGCCAGTCATAACTGGAATATTTGAATTTCCATGGGGAGTCTGTACTTGTTCTTCAATAAATCTCTACCTTTGCTATACCACTTTCTGTCCATTGATTCATTCTTCGATTCCGGTGGACAAAGAATCTGAGTTCCAGTCCAAAAATTCCATTTCACTTTGAAATATTTTGTTTCCAGGGGTGTCTTATTCATGTGCATGTCAGAGATAATGAATAGATGAGCTTTTGTCCTATTTCTTCTCTATCCCAGACAGTGTCCTTTTATTCTGTTTGTTCATATTAATTTTGCCTATTATAAACATTCAAAAAATAAATAGTATTAAGTGTATATTTTGCTCTTTTGTGTGAGCATTTCTATAAAATTAATTTCTAGAAATTGTGGGTGATGGGATGTACACATTTAAGGCTTTTGACACATTGTTTCAAATTGGCCTTTCACCAGTTCTTTGGAAGTGGGAGCAGAGTATCACATTGAAATATTTTTTTAAATATATGTTTATTGATTTCAAAGTGAAAGGGAGAGGTTGGGAGAGATAGAAACATCAATGATGAGAGAGAATCATTGATTGGCTGCCTCCAGCATGCCCCCTATAGGGAATGGAGCCCAAAACCTGAGTATGTGACCTGACTGGGGATAGAACTATGACCTCCTGGTTCATAGGTTGATGCTCAACCAGAGTCACACTGACCAGGTATCATATTGAAATCTTATTTCGCATTGCCAACTCTGGAAATCTTTGTTTTTATTATTTTTTTTACCTTTCTCAATATGATATACAGACTAAATTTTTTCCTCAAAATTTATTTTTATGAATTTACTTAATATAGTCCCTATTTTTTTTCACTGATACGAAGAGAACAAGAAGTAAGAAGATAAACTCTATCAAATAGAATTGGCATTATAAATAGATTTAATGAACATATGGTATCAGAATCAAAATAATATAAATGTTCAGCCCCTATTCTCAAATGTTCTGATTCAGTTGTCTGTTATTTTTGTTTTACATTTCCAAGTAATTCCAATGTGAAACCTGATCAGGAACCACTGATTAGCTCGTGCTCTATCTTCATTTCTCTGGATAAAAAAATAGAACCTTTCAGAGTCAAAAAAAAAACAAAGAAAACCAAGAAAACAAAAAAGCTGGGTTTAGAAACACCACTTGATACAAGATATTGAACAAGTAATTTAAACTTTCTTGGTGTCACTTTTTATCTATGAAACCTGGAGCATAATAAATGTCTACCTCAAAGTTTTGTTGAAACGGCACACAAATCACATTGATCAGATTCAAATTGGATCTGCTCCCTCAAAGCAGATTGGTGATTAATGCAACCTTTGAGTTATTTTATAGATAGTACTGTACATGTGCCACCCCCGTCTTCCAGATGACTCTGGAATCAAGAATCTTTAGCCTGTAGAACACAAGTAAAGAAAATGTGGCCACCAGACCCTTTATAAGGGGGAGGTCCTTCAATAAGGAAGGTCAAATGCCTAGACCAAATATGAACAAATATAGAACTGACCAACCACACCCTTTGGTATTCCTTTTTGCTTTCTCTTGCCCGTAGATCCTATACCATAATTGGCCAAATTTCAAAACTCTCCAATCAAAACTTGCCCCACCAGCATTAACTCATGCCATCCTATACTCCCTAACCTTTAAACCTTGTCCAGACCCCAGATCAGAAAAACAGATTTGAATGGGCTCTCCTGTCTCCTCATGGGTTGACCCAAGAATTAAAATGACACCTTTTTCTCAAAAGCCAGTGTCTGAGTTTTGGCTCCCTGCACATCGGGCAAGGCAGAGGACCCTTGTTTGTTAACATTGTTTGAAGAAGTATGTATGGTAACATATATGCGTGTTTACTTGTTTTATCATAGTAATAGCTACCTATTAGTTTTATGCTATTCATTAATTTATCTGTTTTTACCTTAATTCAATGAGCATTTATTGAGCACTTGTTATATGCCAGATATTGGTGACTAGAAAACAAAAACAAACTTAAATGCCTTCCTAGAACTTAGATTCTGCTAGTGGAGAAAAACAATAAATAGATACCATAATAACACATAGCATTCATTGTCATGTAGAAAATCAAACAATGAAAATAAAATTAAAAAGAAGAGGGCATATCATTTGAATTTGGATAGTCAAATACCTTAGGTAATATTTAAAGGCCTCCATTAAATGAAGAAATAAGCATTGGAATATCTACATAGAATATTAAATTGAGAGGTAACAATGAAAAAGCCCTGAGGTGAGTGTTGTTTCTGTTGTTTTTGTTTGGGTTTGGATTATTTTTGTTTTGGTTCAGGGGGATTTTAGGGGGGATTACTAGTAAACCCAGGTTCTAATAAATAGTCATATAAAGTATAACATAGACTGAGTTTTATTTTAAAGGGAGAAATAATTTTAGGTCTTTAAAGGGTGAAATATTGTAAACCAATTTTTTTAAGGGTCACTGGGAGTGGTACAGAAAGCAAGAGTAAATGCAAAGCATATAGTTAGGAGTCACTTGCATTTGTTGTTCATTTGTCTAGAGCAGTGGTTGGCAAACTCATTAGTCAACAGAGCAGCAAACCACACGCGGCTCGGGAGCCGCGGTTTGCCGACCACTAGTCTAGAGTAATATTTGTGAAAGTGTTGAGAAATGATCAATCCAAAGATGTATTTTGACACCGGAATCAACTTGCTTTGTTGATGGATAAGAGGTAGGGTTGAAAAAAAACTGATAAATCAGGATAACGTCAAGTTTTATAATATACCAAACAATGGACTGAATTTACATACTTTTCTCATTTACTCTTAAAATAGTCCATCAAGTTCAGTGACATCATGGCCATTTTGCAAATTAAGAATGAGATTTCAGAGAATTTTAGTTTTTTGTTCATCACACAAAGCATAAATTGCTTGTTTTGTTTTCTTTTGATTTTACTCCATGTTCTTGCTACTTGTGAGGAGTTAAAAAACTTGCATTGTATCTTACAAGCTTCCTCATTTACTTTGCTGATACTGTTTTCAATGCCATTTCATTTTCAGTGATGTGATGAGATGGCAGTAAAAAGGGAAGATTATCAACAGAATTTTAGATTCAAGAAACATAAGATATGGGTTAAAAATTATGAGCACTTTGCTGCTTCTGGGTTATAAAGAGTGAGAAACATGGCAATGTCTGAAAAGATGGGCGGGGGCCTCTGGGAGAGATTGGTCTGCCATATTGAATAGCATGGACTTGATCTTTGAACCAAAATCATTAATGGTAGATTTGTAGGTCAAAAGCCTTGAAATTACTAACCTCCCAAAGACTATGGGAAATCACAACAAATGAGCTACTTTTTTAAAAGTATATATTTGATACAAAAAATATTGTAGAACTGACAAAAATGAATCATAGCTATTGTGAATAGTGCCATTCCCTGCCCAATTTAATCTTTTTTTTTCCTTTTGGATTGGAAAAAAAAATTACGGACTAAAGAAAAATCATCTCTAGTTCTTTTAAGTATTTCAAAGGTCAATAATTAATTACTGTGGATTAATATATAAATTATAGCTTTAAAGTCCTTAAAAGCCTACCAGTTTTATCTTTTGTGTTTAATTAGAAATAATCTGTTTTTACTTTCCAGGAATTTGTCAAATTTTTGGATGTGGTTTAATCACCATGGTAACTGACAACCAAGTCCGCTAATATTAATCAAGAAGTTACAGCTAGTTGCCTGAAGAAAATATTCTTGACTTTCTTCTGTCTGTTTCTGTATCTCTATGACTTTAAATTGTACTGACAAGCAGCATATAACTTATTTGAAGTGTATACCTCGTCTTTAAGAAAATCACAGTAAAGAATATAAATAGTTGACCACTATGACCAGATTTTTACACATTGCATTCTGTTTTTTCTGTTTTAAGATTGTCACTAAGCTTCAGCACAGATGGTTTTCCAGAGTATTAAAAATTCACCTTTCTCATGGTATTGATCTGTTGCAACATTCTCTTTTACTGTGCAAAGAAACGTAAATCGTTCATGTCACAGGTTGGTATAATAGTAAACCTCAATTTCCATCTGTGTGGGTTAGGCTTTATGAAAATACTTTAGTATTGTTGCTTTGGTTTGGTTGGCTGTCATTTACTTGGAAAAAAGAATTATAAAATGAATGGCATTGTCCACCATGTTCTGGGAGCCGGAGGAGGGTGGGAATGACTGGGGAGAGGTCAATGGGGGGAAGGGGAGACATATGTAATACTTTAAACAATAAAGAATTTAAAAATAATAATAATAATGGCTTCAGGGATACTCATTAACATAAAACAGTCAAGTAGCTCTAAATGCAGGAAAAAGTTAAAACAATTGGTCATTGTTATCCTGTCCTCAGAAAAGTTACCTCAGCTAACTCCCTGTATCACTAGCAGTTTAGAACATTTTAGGACAGTACTGCCTCGTGCAGATGACTGCTGTTCTCAGAGTCTGAGTGCTTGGCCTATGGTCAAATATAAAGTTACTTCATATTGTAGGTGTTATTTTCACTTTTGTTGCCATTTGGTAGTTGTAAACATTGTAATAAGTTGTATTGTCTCTCTACACTCCATTAATACTCATTCCATGAAAGTTTAATTAGCTTTTCTGGACCCAACTGGTAATGTAATTTGAAATTGAGTTTCATTGTTACAAGATGACTTCATGAAATGCTCTGACTCTTCTCCCAGGCATGCTGGAAATGACCCGAAGCGAAGGGGGGTGGCAAGTTTCACAGCAGATATATGTATATGTACAGAAAATGATCTTTGAAGAGAGCTTGATGCCCTCTCCAGGAACCACAAGTTCCTGAGACTGAACCAGCATATGACAGAAATTATTATAAGATGGAACTGCAGAAATAAGCTCCGACCATAGCTTGCAAGGTATAATGGGGCATGTTAAAGAGTTTGGTCTTATTCTCAGAACACCAGGAAGCCACCAAGGAGGATTTCAAGCTGAGGGACAGAAGATGTCATTTGAGCTTTAGAAATATCATTTTGGCTGATGTGGATCAGGACCAGAATAGATATGAAACAAGAACAGTCAAAATGAATAAATGGCAGATGAAGCCAGAATTGAACCCTGTTAGGCATCAGGGTAAAGTTGTTTGATGTCCATCAAATTCTTCCTGCAGAATGAATCCTGAATCTACAGACAACATAGCATCCTTTGACCATAATGCCTTTATCATCAATTAATTTACAAATATCCCGAGAAAGGATATGAGTTGGTAATTAATGGATATAATTTTAGGTTTGCAAGATGAATAGAGGTTTAGAGATTGGTTGCACAACAATGTGAATGTACTTAATACCACATAATGGGTAAGTTGGTAAATTTTATGTTATATCTATTTTACCACAATTAAAATATTTAAAGAAAAAGAAAAATAACAAGGCAGAGAAAGTATTAGTGAATCACTTGACTGTTTATAAAACAGCATTATTTAAAAATTTTGATGTATACCAAGATAGCAATATTAGTCTCATTAACAGATTAAAACACTAAAACTCAGAGCAGTTAAGTGAATTGCTTGAAGTTAATAGATTTGTGCATGGTAGAAGTTTATTTTGAAGTCAGGACCTTTGATATACAACTTCACATTCCTGCTACCTCCAAAAAGTTCTGGGAACATATTTTGATACTAGAAGATGATAAGAAAAGGTTTTGTCGAGCAAAAGAAGGTATACTCAGAAATTAGGTGTGTACAAATAGTTATAAAAGGTCTGGGAGCCTTGAAAACAAAATCACCTACTTCAAGTCATATTTTTACCTGTGCTCCCTCCTGCCAGAAGAATATCTCATTTTTCAAAAAATACCTAGTACTAAACAAATACAACATCACTCACCCCACCATAAGCAAGAATTGTGAAGACTAGTGAGAAGAAAAGAGATCTGTCATAAGAAAAGAAGTAAAAAGCATGTGCAAATAAATGAAGAATATTCAAATGAGAACAAGCAGAGACTATTCAGAGCTTGCTGTCCAAAGGAGTCAGCCACCATCACTTGCCTTTGGCAGGGAGGGGAGTGGGAAAGCGTTATGGTGCAAAAAATAGAAGGCTTACGGTATGCTCTGATTGGGGGTTGCTGGCATGGGGAAGCTGGGTGTGGGCTGCCCAGAAGGATAGCATCTGATGGGATTAGTTTGGAAATGTCTATGGGAAATGTTCAGTGATTTCAGGTTTTGAATAAATGAGGGAAAGTGAATACATTAGAAGTTTTTCATGTAGTGGCAAAAGTTTCAGTAATAGTCAAAGCCCAAGGTGACCTCAAAAGCATATTGTGATGCCTATGAGATCTAGATTATTTATAGTATTTAAATGATGCTTATTCAAACAATATACATATAATAAGGAAAAAAAAGTGAAAGCAGCAAAATATGTTTTTTTAAATAATTTCTCCATATTTTACCCGGATCATGAGTTTCAGCTTCTCTCTATATACCTGTCAAGTTCTCAATTCTTGACTTCTAAAAATCTCCATTATTTGCCCTGACTGGTTTGG